>BSBM01000091.1:5147500-6477500 GCA_027924585.1 Larix kaempferi | reverse complement strand
GTATGCACGAGAGTGAAGACAGTGAATTTGGGAAAATGGTTACATACATGAAAAGTTTCAAATATATGAAATAGTCCCAGGGAAAGAAAGCAAAAAAATACAATTGGTGACATCTTAGGTATGCATTTATATCTATAAAATTATGTTTGAACGGTTACACTTCAAATCCTTACTTACAAAAAAAACTAATATTGAGATCATTTTGTGTCACCAGGTACAAGTTAGTGACTTCGTCAAGGAATTTATTGAAAAGACACATCAATATGTTCAACATGTCCACGTGGCACGATGGCAGGATGAGAAGTTTAGAATATGCAGAGATACATTTCCCCATGGTACTATACTTTCGGTCGTTGATTTTGCCGAGAACTACACTCTGCAACCTCAAAATGAGATCCAAAGTCAGTATTATCACTCTGAGCAGGTTCCCTTGATGCTCCATATCACATATAGTCATGGCCCAAATAGAAATGAAGAGTAAAGAGAAATTCTGAAGGAATGTCACTTCTACATAAGTGATGATAGATGCCACGACTTCCACTATGTACTTCATTGCTTCATCATGTTCTATGATCACTTGAAGGAAAGGAACATACAAATGGATCAACACTGGATTTTGGTCTGATGGATGTGCTGGTCAGTTAAAAAATGCACGCATATTTCAATGGTTGTGTTCATTGCATAAAAACTACAAAGTGCCACATATGTGGAACTATTTTGAGATTGGGCATGGTAAAGGAGAGCATGATGGAGCCGGAGCATGTGTCAAAACAGCCCTATGAAGAGAGGAATTGAAAGTATCTACATAATCTACTATTCTAAATTCTCAATCTATAGTCAGGTGGTGCACGTCAGTAATGGGAGAGGAATCAACTATGCGAGTAGAATCCACAAGAAAGAGACATGTGGAGATATTTTTTTGGGAGGTGGTAGACATAGATCGTTCACATGTATGGGAATGAAAGACTGTGCCTGGGACTCATGTCTTTCATTCAGTTCGAAGCTCTGATAACCCAGTATTTAAATTTGGACCAAAAAACTCGCTTGTTTTTGCCCGCCTTGTTGTGATGGTGACTGGGATGGGTGTGAATCATTGGATTGGGTTGATGGATGGGATCGCATATCACTTCCACTTGATCAACATGAAATTATTGAGTTAACTCCATTGGAATAAGACCAATCATCTATTTCTATAGATTTTGATCATGTCTCAGACCTTGTACAACCTGGTATGATGCATTTCCTTAACATTTTTTTGTTTATTTACATAGTCTTCAAATGCACATTAATTTCCTTGTATCGCAAGTAAAATATTTTGATCATATACCTACAATCATATTATGCAGGGCACATATACGTAGTGGTTTCCTCAAAAGATAGTGAATGGGGTGGTGATTATTGGTTGGCATGCTGTATAGATGGAAAGAAAACCCTCATTATGTCCATGACTGACGATGAAAACAACCACTTCCCAATCGGGTCTATGGTTGTTAAAGGTGAATACTTGACACAAGACAACAATGCAAGAAAGAAGGGTGGATATGTTTACAGGGATTACAAACCAGGTGCAAGTGTGTATCACTTTACCAACTTAATCATTGGTATAAACCTCCAGGTACGAACAATGCCTAGCCGAAATTCATCGAAGGTACGCTACTTCTTATCGGATACAGAACACGAGAGACTAATGGAGACCATTAGTATAAGAGATGATCCGGAGGTCTTGGTTGTATGATAATAGGTGGGATCTAGCATGATGAGGTATGTTACATACATTTAATACTATACTATTTATACTATTTGTAATTGAATATTGATATATGCTCAATATTCACATGTATATTGTTTATGAATATGTCAATTTTTTGTTTTTGATATGCCAAATTTACATTTATGTTTTTTATAAATATGCCAAAAGTTCTCTTGTATGTCAAGTTTATGAATATGCCATTTTTTTACATATGATCAATAAACCCTAAGATTATGGGATTGGGTAGAGTTAGATGAAACTTTCCTTGGGTGATCTAACGCTAATTTGTTTGATTGAATACACATGCATTTTGTAATGGGATCATTACATAGCTAATCTGGATTGTTTATGTGGAGGGAGATGCCCATCAACCATTGATGCCTAGAGCTCTACACACAAGTTGATTATCCCCAACCCAAAAAAACTCTTATATTATGTTGATTATGTTGGTTATTGGCTTCACCCAACAAAATTATATTTAACAATACACATATTCATAGATTTGGTTGCCCATGCTCAATGCTCACTATATTTAACAATACACTTATATTAAATTTAATTCATGTCTTGTTAAATATTTCATAATGAATTAGCTATTTGAGAGAACCACCTTAGACCAAGTCATACCATTAATATAAAATGTACATTAGAGAAATGACCTAATTCAATTTCCTTCTATAACTCTAACCCTAATCCTCACCCAAACCCTACCACTAAACCCTATGTACCCTTTAGATACTTCCTCCAACATGTCCTAATCTCCCTACAAGTAACACTAGGTCTCTTCACCCTCTCCACAATGGTGCCACTATCATGAAACTCAATCTTGATAAATTTTCTGAGCAAAAGCCTTCATCATCATTGTCATCTTGCCCTTCCTCATCAACATCTCCATCATCATCATCTTCTTCATCATCATCATCTTCCCATCACCATCACCATCACTATCATCATCAACATCATCATCATCACCATCATCATCATCATCATCATAAAAATCTTCATCATCATTGTCATCTCTAGGTTCCTCATCAACATCGCCATCACCATCACCATCACCATCAACATCAACATCAACATCTTAATCATCATCACCATCATCATCATCATCACCATCCCATCACCATCACCATCTCATCACCATCTCCATCTTCATCACCCTCACCATCACCATCACCATCAATGTCTTCATCATCATCACCATCATCATCATCATCACCATAAGTGCCCAAGGATGATTTTGCAAAGTTGACCCCCGTGTGCAAAAATTCCACACTCCCTTACTAAGCAAAACCCTAGTTTCCAAAATGGACCTACAATATGACACCTGGGCCATGGGACCGGAGGAGAGGGGCACCTCTAGCACTATCCCAGTGCCTTGAATCCAACGGGGTCGACAGTTTGTCAATTCGAGCCACGATCATCATTCTATGGCTCATTCCATCTCACATCCAAAAGGCCTTCAGGGACACCTGCTGGATACCTACCGGGGGCATAGAATTCCAACTGTGCAACAAAAATGGGTTCCGGGGAGCCCTGCAAGTGTGTCTAGGAAGGTTCCGGCTGGGAACACTATCCATAAGTGCCCGGAGTATGATTTTGCAAAGTTGACCCCCATGTGCAAAAAGTGCACACTCCCTTATTGAGCAAAACCCTAGTTTCCAAAATGGACCTATAAGATTACACCTGGGCCATGGGACCGGAGGAGAGGGGGACCCCTAACACTATTCCGGTGCCTTGAATCCAATGGAGTCGATGGTTTGTCGATCCGAGCCACGGTCGTCATTTTATGGCTCGTTCCGTCTCACATCCAAAAGGCCTTCAGTGACACCTGCTGGATACCTATCGGGGCATAGAATTCCAACTGTGCAACAAAATCGAGTTCCGGGGAGTCCTGCAAGTGTGTCTAGGAAGGTTCCGGCTGGGAACACTAGCCATAAGTGCCCGGAGGATGATTTTGCAAAGTTTACCCCCATGTGCAAAAATTGCACACTCCCTTACTGAGCAAAACCCTAGTTTCCAAAATGGACCTACAAGATGACACCTGGGCCAGGGGACCGGAGGAGAGGGGCACCCCTAGCACTATCTCGATGGCCTGAATCCAACGGAGTCGATGGTTTTTCGGTCTGAGCCACGGTCGTCATTCTATGGCTCATTTGTTCTCGCATCCAAAAGGCCTTCAGGGACACCTGCTGGATACCTACCGGGGGGATAGAATTCCAACCGTGCAACAAAATCGGGTTTTGGGGAGTCCTGCATGTGTGTCTAGGAAGGTTCCGGCTGGGAATGCTAGCCATAAGTGCTTGGAGGATGATTTTGCAAAGTTGACCCCCGTGTGCAAAAATTGCACACTCCCTTACTGAGCAAAACCCTAGTTTCCAAAATGGACCTACAAGATGACACCTGGGCCATGGGACCGAAGGAGAGGGGCACCCCTAGCACTATCCCGGTGCCCTGAATACAACGGAGTCGACGATTTGTCATTCCAATCCACGATCGTCATTCTATGGCTCGTTCCATCTTGCATCCAAAAGGCCTTCAGGGACACCTGTTGGATACCTACCGGGGGCATAGAATTCCAACCGTGCAACAAAACCGGGTTTCGGGGAGTCCTGCAAGTGTTTCTAGGAAAGTTCCAACTGGGAACGCTAGCCATAAGTGCCCGGAGGATTATTTTGCAAAGTTGACCCCCATGTGCAAAAATTGCACACTCCCTTACTGAGCAAAACCCTAGTTTCCAAAATGGACCTACAATATGACACATTGGGCCATGGGACTAGAGGAGAGGGGAACCCCTAGCACTAACCTAGTTCCTTGAATCCAATGGAGTCGATGGTTTGTCGATCCGAGCCACAGTCGTCATTCTATGGCTCATTCTGTCTCGTATCCAAAAGGCCTTCAGGGACACCTGTTGGATACCTACTAGGGGCATATAATTCCAATCGTGCAACAAAACCGGGTTCCGGGGAGTCCTACAAGTGTGTCTAGGAAGGTTGCGGCTTGGAACACTAGCCATAAGTACCAAGAGGAAGATTTTGCAAATTTGACCCCTGTGTGCAAAAATTGCACACTCCCTTACTGAGAAAAACGCTAGTTTCCAAGATGGACCTACAAGGTGACACCGGGGCCATTGGACAAAAGGGGAGGGGAACCCCTATCACTATATGGACTTCATGAATCCAATGGAGTCGACGGTTCATCGATCCAAGCCACCATCATCATTCTATGGTTCGTTTTATACCCCTACGTCCTGAGAAGGTTGAAGCTCTAAAGCAACAGCTCTCTAGTATTCACCCTGAAGCTCTTTTGTTTATGTCTAAGATAAAGAAGCTCTCAGTTCGTGAGCTAGAACATATCGATATTAATAGGATTTATACAATCTATGTTTTATGAGAAACTAACCTTAGAACTTCTCGTAGCAATGACAATGAATCCTTCATTTTGCATTTGTTAGCAGAAGAAGATCAATTTTCGACAAAACAATGTAGTTATTACATGTGGAGGTAGCAGTTTCCCGTGGAAAACGAGTGTAGGGTTGAGCAGAGGAAATATGTTGGGAAATGGGCTATTACATTATCTTTTATGATGGGAAAGTGTCTTATAGAAGGAAATATGGAAGCTGTAGGTATCTATGCTTTTCTTCCGACGAAAATTGTAACAGGATTTCCATTTATAATACAGGCAGATTTTTTACTGGTTTCGTTAAGAGAAAGTATCATTTTCAATAATAAGTGGAACCAAGGAATCCTTTGTTGTGCTCCATTATCCTTTTGTTCAGCATTTTGTGCTCTGATAAGTGGCCATCGGTCGGGTGGAAATGGAGGGGAGTGGCCGGGGCATAGGTTTAGGGAACCCAAACATCCACCGTGAATATACCATTGAGCCTAGCATGTCCACAATTGAAACTTGCACCAAGGTTTGCCATGGAGTCGGCATCCATGTTGTTTTTTCTAAGAATATGATAGAAGGATAATGAATGGAAGTCTTTGGACAAAAAAAGAAAGTGTTGATGCATCTTAGATACAGGCTTGCGGCGCAGAATAGCTAAGTCCCTGGCATCTCTGATCACCAACATTGAGTCTCCGAAAATCATAGATATTTAATGTTTTTGCTTCTGGCGATGTCCATTCCTTTTATCATTGCTAACCATTCAGCATCATTGTTTGTTTTTTTCCTATCCCCCATGCAAACTCCTCCACTTTGTTTCCATCGGGGTAAAAAGTAACGCCCCCCCCCCCCCCCCCGGCTCTTGCCAACCCGGGATTGCCTTTGGAGGCACCATCAAAGAATAGTGTGTTGCTTCTCAGAGTACTAATCCAGTTTTGGAAATCCTCTGGATCCTTTCTGATATGCCAATTCTGAGGTTTTGATTTTCTTTGGATTAAGGGACTGGAAATGGGGAGGGAAGAGAGTAGACCAGCAACCCATATTTTTTCTTCAACAGTTAGAGGTTCCTTGTTGAGGTTTTTTATATTTCTGGTAGATAGGGAGTCAATCCACAAGGCTTTGGCAGAGTAGATGATTTTCCCAGGGTGAACTTTTATGCCTTCAAATATTTCGCAATTCCTAGCAGTACAAATTTTCCAGCACAAGATTTTGGGGAAGGCTACCCAGGCTCGTTTAAAGAGATTTTTTCCAGAGAAGGAGTTGGGATAGTAAAGGTGCCAATTTGCAAAGAGGTCGGACCAGTTGGTGGGGAGGATAAGATTCGGATGGATATCTTGGTAGGCTTTATGCCAAACTTCTTGTGCAAATTCGCAATCTAGGAAAAGATGACTGACTATCTTCTCCTTATTTTTACAGAGAGTGCACCTAGCCGGCCCTGTAATTCCTCTCTTCTTGAGATTTTCTGCCGTGAGAATCTTTTTATGTGCCAGAGCCCAATTGAAGACATTCACTTTTGGGATCCCGTCTCTATCCCATATTTTCTTCCATTTTGTATCCTTGTTACCTCGATTGTTTAACTTATCCAAGTAATTGTATCCATCCTTCATAGTGTATCTTCCACTACTCCCCCAACTACGTTTATCTCGCAACGATTGGTGTATGGGGATCACGCCATGAAGACGGGAGAGAAGGGCATTGTACTCAGACTGAAGGTGAATTGGGAGATCCAGAATTAGCCAGCCTGTCCAATTTCCTTGGGGGGACCACATGGATAAATCGTAGATCGAGGAGATGTTGGCTTGTTCCATCTAGATTCTCAAATCATGGAAGAGTATGGGGCAATTAGACGGAGAGCAGGGGCCAAGATTGTCTTTCCAGATTTTGATTTTCTTACTGTTACCTAGGGTCCAGGTGAGGTTATGTTGAATGATGAAGGCCAATTTTTTTGCAGAGACTCCATATCGTTGTGCCCTTCTTCTCTTGATTGAGGTTTTCCAAACACCTGCCTCTGCTTCCATGCATGTATTTTTTGTAAATAGATTCTTTCCACCAAGCATTCTTTCCAGAGATGATCCTCCAGAGGATTTTGGCACCTAGTGCCAGGTTCATAAAGGAAAGATCTTTTATCCTAGCCCCCCCATACTCTTTAGGCCTACACACTGTGTCCCAGTTGATGAGGTGAAACTTTTTCGTGCCGTTGGTTTTCCCACCCTGCCAAAGAAGTTCCAAAGAGATTTCGAAATTTCAGAGGTTACCATCTTGGGGGCAAGGGATATGGAGCAGGAGAAAAGTGGGTAGGCGGAGAGGATGGAGCGGATGAGCACAATCTTACCTGCAGGGTTTAGCCAGCGAGATCCCCAAGAATTGATTTTATTCTTGATTTTGACCACCATTCCCTGCCAGTCAGCCACTTTTTCATGCCTTTGAAGATTGGCACACCTAAATAGAGGAAGGAGTTCCAATCTCTTAATCCTTCAAAACCAAAAATCCTAGCAATTTTTGTAAGGGTCCTATGGGAGCAATTCCAACTGTAAATTTTGGATTTTTCAAAGTTCACTTTGCCATCCGAGGCCAAAAGAAAGGTTGTCAAGACCAGACTGAACTTCGTAGCAATGTTGACTGAGGCTCCCCCAAGTAAGATAGTATCATCTGCAAACTGAGAGTGATTTATAGGATGCACCCCTCCCTTGTCCAATTTAGCATTCTCTTCAGATAATCTTTTATGATTTCCCAAGCATCCCTATAGAAGTTTATTGTAAAGCCATCAGGCCCTGGTGCCTTGTCAATTTGGAGAGCCCAAAGAGATTTTTCAATTTCATGTTCCAAAATTGGTTTTGCAAGATCTCTGTTAGCATTTTCTGAGAAAAGGTTGGGAATGTTCTCTAATAGTTCCGCTTGAGCATTAAGATCAGTATCTCCACTATCTGAGAAGAGATCTTTGAAGTGATTGTGAGTGAGTTGTTTAATATTTTCTTGACCACTGATACTTACCCCATTTCCATTATTTAACTCTCTAATGGCGTTTTGGTTGCGCTGAACTTTAGTTTGGTTGTGGAAATACTTAGTATTACTGTCACCTCCTTTTATCCAAAGCTGCCTGGACTTGATTCTCCAGGTTTCCTCTTCCTGTTTAGCCGCTTTAAGGATATCAAGCTCAAGAGATCTTTCTTGAGATAGGAGAGGGGCCATAATTTCTTCACTGTCCATTCTTTGTTGAAGAGTGTTCATCTTAGACTGAAGGAATTTCCTGGAACTGGAGGGATTTTTTAAGGTGAGGTTGGCCCATTTCTTAAGTTCAGTTTTTACTGCTCTTAGCTTAGATTCCCAAATAAAACTAGGCGATCCAGAGATAGGAGTGTTCCAAGCGAGAGAGATAGCCTCAAGGAAACCAGGGGATTTGATCCAAAGGTGATTGAAGCGAAAGGGGATGGGGCCAAAATTTTCAAGGGGAGAGATGGAGAGGCCAATAGGATTGTGATACGAAGAGGCATAAGGGATGGAGAAAGCACTGATAAGGAGGTTAGAGAGGAGGAAGGAGGAACTTACTAGAAAATGTTCTAGCCTGGCCATAATGTATCCCATGCCACACCTTTTGTTGCTCCAAGTGTACTTTGTGCTCTTGAGAGGGATATCCATGAGGTCCAGGTCCACCAGAAGATCCTCAAGCCTTTCTCCAAAGGGATCACGAACAATGTTGCCTCCCCTCTTCTCTTGGTGGGATCTGGTAACGTTGAAGTCACCGACAATGATAAGTTTTTCTCCATGCATGCTTTCTTTGAGTTTGCTGAGATCATCCCAGAATTTTATCTTATCTCTGTGGTGGATGGGCCCATACATGTTGCAAACACAAATGGGCCTGTTATTGTCCTTGTCTTTTATTTCTGAAATCATCCAATGGTTATTTTCAGAGGAGGAAATAATGGAGAAATTTTGGGAAACAATGGTTTATATACCCCCCGAAGCACCTCGGGCATTTATTGCAGCGCCCTGACTTCCTACCCAGATAGAGCAAGAGAGAGTCAAGCACTCTGCACTCTGCATCTTAGTCTCTTGGAGTAAAACAAGGTCTGGTTTTTCAGTTTTATCATATTTTTGAGAGCTTCGAGTTTATTCTGCCCACCGAGACCTTTGCAGTTCCAAGAGACTATTAACATTATTTCTTAGATAAGTTAAGTCCTGCTCGGGACTTACCTTCTTTTCCCCTAATTTGATTTTTTGTTTGTTGTAGTATCTTCATGTCTTCTAAGCTTTTTTGTCTTCCCAGCTCTAGTTCTCTCTCGGCTTCTTGTTCTCTATGGAATCTGAGTGATTTCCTTCCTCTATTGTTTGGAGGTTGTACCAGGTCTTCCTCTTCGTGAGACTCAATTGAGGTTTCGAGAGATGGGGATGATGGTACAAACTTGCTCTTTAGCTTATCTTCCCATGTTCCTCCTGGGGTGGACATGCCTCCCTGCTTGTTTTCATTTGGCTCCTTTCCAAGGTTAGGAATTGTTTCCTCTTCTTTGCTCAAATTGACTTGATTCTCCTCAGGGGTTTCGATTTCTCCTTCTTCTACTTGTAATTCCTGGAAGCTGTTGACGTTTGTGGCCTTCTTAGCTTCCTGTTTTTCCCTTTCTCGAGTGAGGCCTGGAGTATTTTGTCTGCTTGAGGAGCAGTGGTAGCCTTTTCCCCCTTTTTAACCTGCTGCCACCCTTCTTCTTGGCATTGTTCTAGGCTCTCTGGAACATTCTTAGGGAAATTTTTAACAAAGTGTCCATATTCGTGACATTTCTTGCATTTGAAAGGGAGTTGTTCGTAATCTACTTTTTGAAAATGCTCCCACCCCTCCATTTGCAGATTTACTTCTTCGGGTAGGCCTTTTTCCAGATCTACCTCAACACAAATTCGGGCACAAGCAAACAGGAGTCCCTTTGGTTCAGCTTTATCAATGTATTTCCTGAGAGCATTTCCAATGGCAAGCAAGGTATCATCATCCCAACAATGCAAAGGCAGGTGGGGGAGACGAACCCAAACTGGAACAGCAGAGGGGACGTCTTTCTCCGGGTCAAAGGAGAGATTCAAGCGATTCAGATAAAGACCCCGAGGACCCATGAAGTAAGGTCCACTTCGAAAAATGAGATCCTTATCAAATTTGTTTTCAAAGAGAAAGATGAAGTAACCCTTACCACAGAAGCAGTGTTGTAATCCACTAGAGATCAACGGCATCCAATTTTTATTTATCCAAGCGTCCACTGTCTTGGGGGATGGCCAAATTCATGTAAATTTCCCGATTAGGCTGCGCTCACTCAGCGCAATAGATTTCATCTTCGAAGCTATCGACATGATCTGAATACGATGGGAAGCTGCACGTTTGATGAAAGCATCCGAGTGAACCGCAAGGTGCTGGGGGGGGTGAGGTGGAGTCAACAAGGGAGCGAAATGCAGCGTCTAGGAGGTGCTTACGTTTCTCAGGGGATGGCTCCATGTTTGCGGCTCAGGAGGAGCACACAGAAGGCCATAGGGAAGCACTCCACGTAGAGCAGAGCCAGGGGCGTCTAGGGTTTTAGTCTACATGTCTCTAAAATCTTATTAGAAATTGCAGACACAACAATAAATAAAAATAGATTAATAATAAAGAGAAAACCAATTGAGCCAATATTTTATTGAAATATTATGATCACCTAAATATCGTTGAAAGTGAAGATTATAGTTCTTAGCTAGCCCATTCCTACCAAACACTAACCAGTAACGCCGAATAGATACAAAATAATTTTGGAACATAAAATATAGTCATTTCTTATTTTGATGTTATAATTAATAAAAAAATTAAGTTGATATGAAATTGTTCGAGAGTCTCAATCCCTTCCCATATCCTTGGGGATGAGTTGCTCTATCCATAATCGAAAGTCAGTCCATTAGCGTTTTAGTGTTGCGCGGTTTTGGATGAGGTGACAAATTACAATGTCCAAGTTTTGAATTTTCCTGTATCTTTCTTTTGTCATTTAGCATTTAGTTTGCCCACATGAATTTCCACTGGTTTATAGCTGGGAGGTATCTAATGCCTAGTAAATTCTAATTAGTAAATTATATTTTTTAGATGGTGTTCTCTTTTGTGGTTGTTCAAATTTGAGGCTTAAGATTCCTCTAATATGTTGCTCCTAAAATTTGTTTAGTGTTAACGTTTGTTTAATATTTCCACTAAAATTGTCATACAACCTAGGAGCTGGTTGTGTTGCATAGTATTTGACAATTTCTTTTGCATTCATTCATTCATGTTTTCCTGTGCTTTTAAGTAGTACAATCAACAAGTCTCTTAGAGAACACAAGGGTTCTAAGAAACAAAGTTGTGATATTAATGCGCAAGGTTTAAACACCATAGATTATTTTATCCATTTTTCTCTCGATGTTTTGTTGTGATATTGATGCCGAGGGTCCTCCTCAGAGTTAGTTTTTCATTCATTTTTCAGGTGTCGAATATCATCAACTTCTTCAATTCTGTGCTTGGCTTCCCATGTGTTGCAATCCTAACAATGACTGTAAGTTTTGCAGACGTGGCAATATGCTGATGTGACAATAAACTCTATTGTTGGTTGTGACAATAAACTATATTGTTGGTTGAAGGTATGCTTCAATTGCACTAAATCGAGCAGCGTATGCATGGAAAACTTCAATTATAATTATACATTTTTCAAAGCTTTAAACCAGCGCGCTATTATACATGTGTAGAATAGAGTCCCTGGTAGAGACCAGGCTGTAGATAATAGAGTCTAACTTAAGAGGATGCTCATGGTGATCTTAAAGCCAATTACAAAATTCTTTGAAGATTGTCTTTCAACATAGCTTTTAAACAAAAGCTATAGCAAGAGATTGTAAGATCTATGGGGCTAACAGAGATGATAACAAAAAATCTAGGTCAGGCTCGAAAGCATAAGAACCTGGAGATATAGCTACATCAAACAGTAGTTTCATGGAGCTTGCTCTGGAATGTCATCAATGATGATAAGTGGGTGTGTGCAAGAAGATGAGGGACCTTTTAGATGCAATCCTAGTTTTTGAATACGCGTTCCTGATATATAAAAATATAACTCGTTTCTGATATCTAGCACTTGGTAAGGTAAAACCCAAGCCTGACATGTCACTAGACATGTAGGATAGGTAAACATAAAGTGTACGTGTTATATAACTGCAAAATGCATACGCGTTATGTAGTTACAAAATGCGTACGCGTTTTGTAAATCTAAAATCAATTTAAATATACAGTCCCAACCACCCATGACACATTTCACGCATCAGAAACGCAAATTCGAGATTGGCAGTGTGCCCTAGAGTGTTGGAGGAGTTGGATTTCATTGGAGGGGAGGCAAATTCACCGGTGGATTGTCATCTAATCAGGTAATTCATTAACCCATACCATTTATTTGTCAATTCTAAACCTAAATTACCGTTTTTTTATAGTTTAAAACAACCTAATTTTGCAACATTTATCAAATTGGAAATAACCCAATCTTTAATTAAATTCACATCTCCCTCAACCAAGATGAGTGAATAATTACAATGAATCCCTTTTCAAGAACTCAAAAATTCCTAATGCAACCAAAAATCAAAAAAAATAGAACTCCTCCCTTTGTACAATGTATCCATCCACATGAAACCCAAATTTCCAACCCTCAAAGGCCATTTCCCCATGATACTAATTGAATAAGTTTCCTCGGAAATGGCCATAACAAGATGAAATGCATGCACAAGAGTTAATAGAAAAAATGCATAAAAAGTTATTAACTTGGTTTCTCAAAATTTCATCACAATCATTTGTCCATAAAAATAATCAAAATTTCATCACAAGTGTATGTAGTTATACATTGCCTCTTAGTTAAGCACCCTTAACTAAATTCTAGAACACATTAACAAAGTGCCCCTCGGGCCTGCCCTACCCACACCCTCAATCAATCTACTCAACGTTCAGGGACCGTCGATTCAACTCAAAGACATGTCGATTCTCTAAGCTCATCTACAACCAAATGTATTCCAGTCCACAATTTCCCCATTTTCCCATGTCACTTTTGGTTGGTTTCCATGTTTATAGAACAATGGAAATGGTGAACACCCATGAAATACCTAGAGTGTGTCGTGAGAGTGTTCTCAACCATGATCGAGTCAATGATATTTAGAGGATTGGTGGCAGCCCTGTATCACCCCTTTTCTTTCCTCACATATCCTAATAGTCCCTCACCCCTGTCGTTTACATATCCAACAATCCTAATCTACACTCAGAAAGACCTGCGGCCCTAACCTAGTAACTGCTCCTAGAAACCTATCCTAAAACCCTTCTAACATTCTTACCTATCTCGGCCCTTCTTCCCTTGGATGTTGTCCTAACCGTACATCTATCCTAAACTTCCATCCCTCTTAAAGACTGTGTTTAAGACACTAGTCTGAGTTTTACCACCTGACATGCCCCCGGGCATGTTACCTTAACCATCTTTCTAAGCCTAACAAGTCATATCCTATTCTTACTTATTCATTAACTGAATGTAGTCACAATCCTAGGACTGTGACATTTAAATTTAGTTGTTATATCTCAACTTAATCTTCATCCTCCTAATCAACCATCATGTCATATCAATCACATATCATAATACTTGGATCATTAATAAATATACATGTGATAATTCTAAAATAACACTGTCATATTCCACTTGTGATATCTTATTAAGTTGACATTGTTGTTATTGTCATTTTAGTCACAATCTCTAGTTGATTATTCAACATCTTAATCATTGATAGTCATCTCAAGTATATGTAATCATATTGGCAAGACAAACTCATACATATCCATTTCATTCCATGCCACTTTGTCGTCTCCTCCGACCAGAAGGCGTAATATGTTGAAATCAATAAATTTAATGTTAGCTTATGAAGTTGATGGAAATATTGTTTTCTGCAAGGGATGTAAAGGCCAAAACATGTCAAAATAACACTCCTAAATTCTAAGAAGTTTAAACGCAAGTTTGCATGGAAAAGTCACCAATGAGGGTTAAGAAGTGCCTTAACTTCTAGAAAGAAGTTGAACGAAACTTACTTTTTAATTGTTAAATGTTTAATTTCAAGTTTTAAATGTATGTAAGTGAATTCCATTAAATTGCTTACTTGAGTTTGATTTAATACATTTTCAATTTTGAAGAGATGTCATTATATACCATGTAAATGTTTCTAATGATTTTTGTATTGGTGTTTTTATTGCAGTTGCGGCTATGGACACAAATGTCAAGATACTAATTGAGCTTGCCCGCCTGAGGGGCATTAGTGCAACTTTTAGTGGTGGTGGAAGGATTTGCCGCTCACTTGCATCAACCTTGGATGCAATTGTTGACACCATTTCACAGTATAGCAATGTACTATATGATATTACATCATATAGAGAAAGAAAAAGACAAGAATATGCTGATGGGATAAACTACAATGCAATAAAAAAGTTGAAAATATCCAAAGAGCTCATATTTGAATTGTTTAGGGACCCTCGGTCGGGGGAAATCCCAAATGAAAACAGGCCTCATATCTCCATTGAGTGGTGCACATTTTAACCATTTGTTGATAACTGGATGGACAGATGGTACATGGTTTTTGATATGCCACCACATAACAACAGGGAAATTCCCCTATATTTCCTTCGAAAGATGTATGCAGAGTTCGTGTTACATAAACACATAAACTAGTTTGATATCTTGCAGTTTCAGGGGATCGATGGGGGGATGCCCCAAAACCGACCCAATGCGAGGCTTCGAGACCAGGATCACCCTATCCCTACACCTCGCAGGAAGTTTCCTGGGCCAGATGTCCCACCTGTACATCGTGTTATTCCACATACACGTGATGCATTTTTGAGTTTGGCATGGGCGGTTGTTCGCCATGGCACTATGGTTCAGCATATGGGTGAGGAAGGGACATCTGTCCCTAGTGTGGTACATACACCAGGTTGTCACCATGCAGGACCATCGTCTAGTGCAAGACCATCCACTAGTGCAGGACCATCGACACATCCCCAGCCTAGTATTGAGCCTCACGAGTGCACATCGTGTGGTCGTCCCTGCTATGGTCTTTCCTCAGATGTTTCCTTTAGTGGGTTTTTGAGTGAGGTATGTAGATGGTTAATTGTAATAAATTATTCATTTATTTTTCTCTTTGTACACATATATATAGTTTGAGCTAATATATTAATTTTGTGAACTTGCAGTTGATGCTTTATGCCGGTAGTGATGCCCTAAAGTCAAATGTTCCAGACTCTACAGGGGGGCATGACATTCCATTCACTGATCCCGTCTTTCGTGGAGGGATTCATGATGCTACCCAGTTGGTAGGCCCCTCTTATATACCACCCATTGTCGTATCTCACACCGAGGTAAAAATTTTAAAATTTCAGTTTTTTAATACTTGTTAATTTGTTAATTTCCAGATACTTTACATGTTAGTTCACTAATGCTATGTACGGTCTAATATTTACAATTATTAAACTTGCAAATGGCAGATCCTTCACTGGGGCAATCCAATGTGGAGATAGCATCCATGGTCGTATCATCCAAGGAAACATCTGGGCTCCAAGTAAACAATTAAAAATGTCATTTTTTAAATACATGTTTGTTCGTTGAATCATGCATGTCTAACTACATGAACACTTGCTGACTATAGGCACCAACCGAGACATCTGGACCATTTCCTGGATTTGTATGTCCTCCTAGGCCATTTTTGAACAAGCGTCGTGTGTATGTGAGGCGGCCTACTCCTAGCAAGACTCCAGTTGCCCACAACCATGGGCTTACTGACACCATGGTAATGTATATCCTTCGATGATATTTGTTGGTTAACTTGAAATGTAGTGCATAAATCATTTTTGTTAATGTGTGAATTGCATGTTTACTACATTAAGAACTAGAGTTGTCTGTTGAAAACCTCGCATCGATGGTTGATGCAGCAGTCAATGCTGCATCTGCAATGGCAACTGGTCACACAGAGGTATGTAACTATTTCAACATGATCTTTACATAGTTTATTATTGTTGTCTATAGTTTATTCATGCATGTCTAACTATTTCAACATTCTGTGATTGTAGCCACCACCAGCAGGAACAGTTCCTGGCCCCCCTGGTTCGACCATGGTTGTGACCATCCTAGATGTTCAACCAACAGCTCCATCTGCTACACAAGGAACGCAATCCCCTTTTCCATTGTCTCTCTTTGAGGTGAGATGTCCATTAGTGACCAAGTATTTCATGCAATTTCCATGCACATGTTGATAATTGTTGAGTTAATGTATTAGTACATAGTTAGTTGAATTTAACAATTGATATTTAATTTGCAGGATGCATAGACGCACACTGATCCTAGAGATGTGCCTAGAGGATCAACGTCAGGAAAGAACAAGAGGAAGCTTGAGTTTTGATGTGTCTTATAGGATATATGTACATTTGGATACATGTACATGTGGCTTGGACAGCTTTGGATAGTTTTGGATACATGTACTTTTGGATATATATGTACTTTCGGATATAGTTTTGGATTGACTTCATTGTGTATGTACTTTTGGAGACATGTACATTGACTTCATTGGATACATGTACTTTTGGATATTTTTGTATATATATGTAGTTTTGGATACATGTAATTTTGGAGACATGTACATTGACATTTCACTTATAAATGAATGATACGTTTCACTTTGTATTTGTTCTTCGGTTTCCACATGTTCTTGTGTCAATCTATTGTGTTGATTTTTGTGGACTATCTATTACTCATGAATGTGCTATGTCAAAAGAACAAACTATTATATTTAAAGGTTTCAACGAACTCACCACATGCACACTAATTGAATATCTAATTAAAATTTGTGATTTTAGATGATCATTACAAGTTAAGTCAAAGTTCTTGCTCGTGTAATTTAATAAAACTAAGTGCAATACAATGTATTTCAAGGTTTCAATGAACTCACTTATGCACACTAATTGGATAGGTTTAATTAAAATTTGTGAGTTTGGATGATTAAATTACAAGTCAAGTTAATGTTCAAGTGTAATTTAATAAAACTAAGTGCAATGCATGCTACACATTTCATCAACCCCCAATATTTGATTGTACAATTAGATTCAACACTACATATGAGTAACTACATACAAGTGCTCAAATCAACATTGATGAAAGGAACAAACGTTACCTCGGGATTCGAGAAATAAAGTGCCTTCTATTCTTGACTAGATCCTACATGTTAAATTCTTTATGTAAATGTTTTATGGTTAAATTTATGCATTGAACTAATGGTTATAATTGGTATAAAGCATTTATCTAGATCAAGTATCAAAAATTTAACATGGTGTGAGAGGTGAGCTATCAAGAAGGAAATTATACAAGCCTTAAAAAACAGAAACCCTAGGAGGACCGAAAGTCACAAAGTGTCCTGGACTGAAACTCACCAAGTGTCTCTGAACGACATTTTCATGCGACTTGCAACTCAACATAACTCATAAACCGGAGGTCATATTAACGAACCGTCAACTTCGTTGGTCTCCTGGAATGCGATTACCTCTAAGGGGGGATCTCCCTCATCTTCTCATGGCCCAGTGACTTCATTGTGCATTCATTTCGTAAACTAGGGTTTTGCTATATTTCATTGCATGCAATCTCGCATTGGTGGGTCAAATCTGCAAAACCCTCCACCGATCCAGTGTTGGTAGTGTTCCCACGTCACCATTGCCCATACACACTTGCAGGAGCCAATGACACGTAATCTTGCTGCTCCGTTTTCTTTTTCGCTCCCGAACAGAAAGTCACCAAGTGTCCCTGAATGACATTTTCATGCGACTTGCAACTCGACATAACTCGGAAACCGGAGGTTAGATCGACGAACCATCGACTACGTTGGTCTCCTAGCGTGTGATTACCTCTAGGGGGGCCTCTCCCTCGTCTTCTCATGGCCCAGTGATTTCATTATGCATTCATTTCGTAAACTAGGGTTTTGCTCAGTTTCATTGCATGCAATCTCCCATTGGTGGGTCAACTCTGCAAAACCCTCCACCGAGCCAGTGTTGGTAGTGTTCCCACGTTTCCATTACCCATACACACTTGCAGGAGCCAATGGCACGCAATCTTGCTGCTTCGTTTTCTTTTTCACTCCCAGACAGAAAGTCACCAAGTGTCCCTGAACGACATTTTCATGCAACTTGCAACTCGACATAACTCGAAAACCGGAGGTCGGATCGATGAACCGTCGACTCCCTTGGTCTCTTGGCATGTGATTACCTCTAGGGGGGCCTCTCTCTTGTCTTCTCATGGCCCAGTGACTTCATTGTGCATTCATTTCGTAAACTAGGGTTTTGCTCAATTTCATTGCATGCAATCTCGTATTGGTGGGTCAACTCTGCAAAACCCTCCACCGAGCCAGTGTTGGTAGTGTTCCCACGTCGCCATTTCCCATACACACTTGCAGGAGCCAACGACATGCAATATTGCTGCTCCATTTGCTTTTTTGCTCCCGGACCGAAAGTCACCAAGTGTCCCTGAATGGCATTTTCATGCAACTTGCAACTCTACATAACTCAGAAATAGGATGTCATATCGATGAACCATCAACTCTGTTGGTCTCCTGGCATGCGATTACCTCTAGGGGGGCCTCTCCCTCGTCTTCTCATGGCCGAGTGACTTCATTGTGCATTCATTTCATAAACTAGGGTTTTGCTCAATTCCATTGCATGCAATCTCGTATTGGTGGGTCAACTCTGCAAAACCCTCCACCAAACCAGCGTTGGTAGTGTTCCCACGTTTCCATTGCCCATACACACTTGCAGGAGCCAACATCACGCAATCTTGCTGCTCCGTTTGCTTTTTCGCTCTTGGACCAAAAGTCAGCAAGTGTCCCTGAACGGCATTTTCATGCGACTTGCAACTCGACATAACTCGGCAACCGGTACCCTAATGATTTTGCCACCTTCATCTACTAGGGGAATATTCTTGCAAAGACTGGTAAGCTCTTCGGGCCAGACGTAGTTATTTGCAGATGAATAGTGCAAAAAATGTGCAGTGGTGATAACAAGTGAACTGTATGTTGAGTCTGATACTACATCCAGGAGCCACTCAACAAACTTTGAGATAGAAAGCTCTGTAATTTTAGGATACTGATTCAACCACTCATACAGTTTCTCACCTTCTCGAGGATCTAAATTTATAATTGCCTTCTGGGTAGATTCTGGCATTCTCGAGGATCTAAATTTATAATTTCCTTCTAGGTAGATTCATGCATGGAATAATATTTGGCGGCACTTCCAAGCTCCCCAAACCATTTGGTCAGCCACAATATGTGCGACTCCTTTGATGAAAGATAAATTCTGGTGTGGGCAGCAACATTTGATACACTAGCCAAATCTATGTTGTTGGAAGAACTTACATATTTCAACAAAGGAGCGTTTTGCAGGTGACTTGAAAATCCCTTCCAATTTTCAGCAATAAAACAAAGAAGTTCAACGTACAGATTTTCAGGAAAGCTTGTCAACCAATCAGACAACCGAATACAGGGAGATAACCATGCCCAAAAAATTCAAGCTATTATAAAACTCTTGTTTATCAAGATAAGGATGGACTATGTGTACATTACGAGAATATAGATTAATGAAGTCACTTTGATGAACTTGTCCTCTTGCTTTCTCCAAAATGTGTTTAAAAGGAGGGAGTATTGTCCGAGCTTATGTTGGTTTACATAAATGTTTATTCCCAAAGCCGACGTCACATAAAACCACTTCTTCAACTTTCAATTGGGTCTGAAAGGCATCTCTAACTTGTGTTAGCTATGGATAACGAGGAATATGAAAGGGAAGGTAACTATAGACCCAAGTTTTTGATGATAGAGGTGAATTACCACTTATCAGAGCACAAAATGCTGAACAAAAGGCTAATGGAGCACAATGAAGGATTCCCTGGTTCCACTTGTTATTGAAAATGATACTTTCTCTTGACGAAACCAGTAAAAAATCTACCTATATTATAAATGGAAATCCTGTTACAATTTTCATCGGAAGAAAAGCATAGATACCTACAGCCGCCATATTTCCCTCTGTAAGACGCTTGTCCATCGGAAAAGATAATGTAGTGCGTCCTGTAAATCACTCTCAGTTTGCAGATGATACTATCTTACTTCAGGGAGCCTCAGTCAACATTGCTACGAAGTTCAATCTGGTCCTGACAACCTTTCTTTTGGCCTCGGATGGAAAAGTGAACTTTGAAAAATCCAAAATTTACAGTTGGAATTGCTCCCACAGGACCCTTACAAAAATTGCTAGGATTTTTTGTTCTGAAGGATTAAGAGATTGGAACTCCTTCCTCTATTTAGGTGTGCCAATCTTCAAAGGAAAGAAAAAAGTGGTTGACTGGCAGGGAATGGTGGTCAAAATCAAGAATAAAATCAATTCTTGGGGATCTCGTTGGCTAAACCCTGCAGGTAAGATTGTGCTCATCCGCTCCATCCTCTCTGCCTACCCACTTTTCTCCTGCTCCATCTCCCTTTCCCCCAAGATGCTAACCTCTGAAATTTCAAAAGCTCTTCGGAACTTCCTTTGGCAGGGTGGGAAAACCAACGGCACGAAAAAGTTTCACCTCATCAATTGGACACAGTGTGTAGGCCTAAAGAGTATGGGGGGGCTGGGATAAAAGATCTTTCCTTTATGAACCTAGCACTAGGTGCCAAAATCCTCTGGAGGATCATCTCTGGAAATAATGCTTGGTGGAAAGAAGCTCTTTACAAAAAATACATGCATGGAAGCAGAGGCAGGTGTTTGGAAAACCTCAATCAAGGGAAGAAGGGCACAACGATATGGAGTCTCTGCAAAAAATTGGCCTTCATCATTCAACATAACCTCACCTGGACCCTAGGTAACGGTAATAAAATCAAAATCTCGAAAGAAAATCTTGGCCCCTTCTCTCCGGCTAATTCCCCCATACTCTTACGTGATTTGACAATCTGGATGGAACAAGCCAACATCTCCTTGCTCTACGATTTATCCATGTGGTCCCCCCAAGGAAATTGGATGGGCTGGCTAAGTCTAGATCTCCCAATTCACCTTCAGTCTAAGTACAATGCCCTTCTCTCCCGTCTTCATGGTGTGATCCCCATACACCAATTGCTACGAGATAAACGCAGTTGGGGGAGTAGTGGACGATACAGTGTGAAGGATGGATACAATTGCTTGGATAATTTAAACAATCGAGGTAACAAGGATAAAAAATGGAAGAAAATCTAGGATAGAGACCGGATCCCAAAAGTGAATGTCTTCAATTGGGCTTTGGCACATAAAAATATTCTCATGGCATAACATATCAAGAAGAGAGGAATTGCAAGGCCGGCTAGGTGCACTCTCTATAAAAATAAGGAGGAGACAGTCAGTCATCTTTTCCTAGACTGCGAATTTGCACAAGAAGTTTGGCATAAAGCCTACCAAGATATCCATCTGAATCTTATCCTCCGCACCAACTGGTCCGACCTCTTTGCAAATTGGCACCTTTACTATCCCAACTCCTTCTCTGGAAAATTAAACTTCAAACGAGCCTGGGTAGACTTCCCCAAAATCTTGTGCTGGAAAATTTGGACTGCTAGGAATCACGAAATATTCGAAGGCATAAAAGCTCATCCTGGGAAAATCATCTCCTCTGCCAAAGCCTTGTGGATTGACTCCCTATCTACCAGAAATATAAAAAACCTCAACAACGAACCTTTGACCGTTGAAGAAAAAATATGGGTTGTTGGTCTACTCTCTTCCCTCCCCATTTCCAGTCCCTTAATCCAAAGAAAATCAAAACCCCAGAATTGGCATATCATAAAGGATCCAGAGGATTTCCAAAACTGGATTAGTACTTTGAGAAGCAACACATTGTTCTTCGATGGTGCCTCCAAAGGAAATCCCAGGTTGGCAAGAGCGGGGGGGGGGGGGTTATTTTTGACCCCGATGGAAACAAAGTGGAGGAGTTCGCATGGGGGATAGGAAAAAAAACAAACAATGATGCTGAATGGTTAAAAATGATAAAAGGAATGGACATCGCCAGAAGCAAAAACATTAAATATCTAGTGATTTTTGGAGACTCAATGTTAGTGATCAGAGACGCCAGGGACTTAGCTATTTTGCGCCCCAAGCCTATATCTAAGATGCATCAACACTTTCTTTTTTTGTCCAAAGACTTCCATTCATTATCCTTCTATCATATTCTTAGAAAAAACAACATGGATGTCGACTCCATGGCAAACCTTGGTGCAAGTTTAAATTGTGGACATGCTAGGCTCAATGGTATATTCACGGTGGGTGTTTGGGTTCCCTAAACCTACGCCCCGGCCACTCCCCTCCATTTCCACCCGAACGATGGCCTCAATAACTATGAAAATCTACACAAGATCCCCCTGCTCACATCAAAGGTCCTCTCGTCGATTTTGGTGGTCGCCCCTGCCAAACTCCATCTGTCCCGCATGCGGGGAGTTATTACGGACGTTCCCCAAGGTGGTGCAGGGCTTTATCATGCAAGGTGGAAAAGGGTTTGGCACCCTGTTCTCATTGTCTTGTCTCTGGTGCCCTGCTTGGCTCTTGTTCCCTGTTAGTGCTGGTTTAGTGTTTCTCTGCAAAGTGAAGGTGGAACGACCCTTGTCTCAGGGGGCTATGGATAATTGCAGTCATTGCTTTGCTTCCCTGCACTGCAGGAAATGCAGGAGGAATGAACAAAATACCCCTATGGAGGATGGTAGTGGTGGCAAGGAGCGTTATCTCTCATAAATTTGTCAGGGTCCCGGTGGGGGTGGTGTCAAGGTGAATTCTAGAAACGGTGGCCCATGGACGCCCCTAGGAACTGGGCTTTTTCCAAGTGATGGTTTTGCTTCTAATCTGGTTCCGGCTTCTAGGTATCATATGAATCTGTGTGAGAGCGGCAAAGGTGTCCTCCGTCAGTGGTACCAGGGCAGTCCTGGTGATGTGGGGAATAGGGCTTCTCCTCAAGGGCAAGGAAGCCCTTCCCCTGAGCTCAATCTGCATGTTCAAGATCTAGAAACGCAAGTGCGTTGGCTAAGAGGGGACCTAGCAAACATGAAAAAAGATATCTCCAATCTCACGACCCTGGTTCAAATTTCCAATTCCAAAGTACGAGCAAGCACTGGAAAGATAAAGGATTTCACTGAAAAAAGTATGGGCAAACATGACACTCTATACAGCTGCTTGAGAATCGTCAAGGCCAAAGTGGATTGTGTGAGGACCAACAGTGGGAACAGCCCATCATTAATCATGAACACCGATGACGAAAATGCTAGAAATACGGTTGGAAGCAAGGAAAAAATGTCCCGCAACTGTCATGACTAATTCTCAATGGTGCAGCCTCCTGTTGATCTGATGGTTATCTTCTTAGTTTCTGTTCTGCTCCTATGTTTTATTTCTGTTCTTTCTTATTAGGTCAGTTTGTTAGGATCTTCAATTGTAATAGCAGTATCAGTCCTTATGGTTGTATCAGGCATAATGCCATTTTTTAACTACAGTGGTTGGAAAAATCAGAGCTT
This sequence comes from Larix kaempferi, assembly GCA_027924585.1. Classification (NCBI taxonomy): domain Eukaryota; kingdom Viridiplantae; phylum Streptophyta; class Pinopsida; order Pinales; family Pinaceae; genus Larix; species Larix kaempferi. The sequence continues at coordinate 6,453,829 of BSBM01000091.1, read as the reverse complement.
GCCCTGACAATTCTGGTTTTGAGACTAGCCCTTCTACTCTATGTAACTTGCCCCATCTTTTAATATAAAGCTGTTAACCGTTTGTGTAAAAAAAAAAGATTTTAGAGACATGTATTATAGAGTTATATTGAATTACTTGAAGGATTATGAGGTTACATAATACATAATGAGGTAAAGAAGGCGACACGCATTATAGCATATGTTTTTTTTTGGGAGAAATTTAAGTGTTGACATAGATGCTATGTACAAATTTCAAGCTAATTATATTAACTATAAATTTACTACAAACTCCTATCATTATTTATCCAATACATATTTTTAGTTAAAAACTCTTTTTAAGTTCTCTCATTTAACGTTTAGTAACTTATTTATAATTCTTTAACATTGGATAACAAATCAAGATTTAAAAGGAATCCTAAAAAACTTTTGAAACGATATCTTTGATCATTCATAGTTATTATAGTTAAAAAAATCAGGCCGGCTCACAAGTTACCAAAAATCAATCAAAAGTAATTAAGAAGATTCACTTTGCCTCATAAAATAAAAAAAATTAAAACCAGCGTAGATCCATCTTAATCTTGGATCTATCAAGCACATAAGCATCATATTTCTTGTGATGTAAAAGATTACACCTTAAAAAACTTTAGATCCATCTTAATCCTGGATCTATCAAGCACATATAAGCATCATATTTCTTGTGATGTAAAAAATTAAACCTCAAAAAACTGAATCTCTCTAACTGTTTGATAAGTCTGATTTTAAAATAGATCTATACTAGTTTATTTTATAATATTTTTTACATAAAAAATAATAAGAAACAAATATTTAGCAACTATGTTGCTTATTTTACTTATATTTAATATATAAATATAAAACAAACAAGTTAAGCAATCCAAGACCCAAGACCCAACACTGTTATAGCAATAAAGGTTGACACACCAAAACAAAATATATTATAACTAATGAGCACGGAGGGAATGTTCGAATCCTTTATTGCCATTAAAATTCGTGCTAGAAATTGTTATTTTTACATTTTTGTAATTTCAGCAATTAAGATTGCCAATTTTAAAACTACCCACCAAAATTAGATGGGATCTAAGCACTCCAAATTGGAATTTTAGCAAGAATTGCTTTGCCAGAGTCGACCTTATAGTTAACTCTTAAACAGCTCCCACTCCCAGTCGGATTCAGTTAATTGTGGTTGTTAGTGATAACGTTAATTTCGGGATTCAAGATTTTAACGTTATCACAAAACGACCACAATTATCCTTCCAATTGTCGGAGTCCATGAATTCAGGTCCAAAGTTGCGATTCAGTGCTGCAAGTGGGAAACAGAATGGAAGAAGGGACAAATGTAAAGGGATGAGCACTGTGAGTGCCTGAGAGTAGTTCAGTGCTCATAAATAAATAGCCTCTGTGAGCCGTAAATGACATAGCTTTGAGATTCTGAATTCAATATTGTTGCTCTTTTTTTGTCCTCTTCTGTTTCTAGATCCCCTCTAATCCAACCAAACAAACCGCAATTCTATGACTGCCATTAAGACAGAAAACATAGTAATTGTCTCAAAAGGTGTCAGCACAGGCAGACATCTACAAAAAGATATAGATACCTCAGGAAGCTATTATTGGCATATTGGCATGCATAGATTAGAACATAGAATGAGAATCACACGAATATATATATATATATATATATATATATATATATATATATGTTAGACATTGAAAAGATAGCACCAGATCGGTAACTAAGAAACATAACTTGATTAGCAACAACAATATTTAGCACATATCTCCTATATTTTATTGGGAAAAAACATAATCAATATGTTAAATATAAACATATGTAAGTATTTACATACATTAAAATTATTATTAATAATAAGTACATTATTATTAAAAAATTAATAAAATCTTACATTAAAATTATTATTTTATAATTTAATTATAATTTTAATTAACATAGTATTAATAAAATCATAATATTTAATTAATTATAATATAATAATTAAGATATAATTTTAATAAACAAAAATATTTCAAATTTTTATTATTATGTTTCATATCCGTCATTTTGGATAATGATATTGGGATTTGCTATTTATTTTTTCTATTAAGTTATGGTTGATGTTTAAAGTCATATAGTTTTGAAAAGTTTAATTTTACAAGTTTCAAATTCCATGCCATTGTGTATTATCTAATCAAAATATTCTAAAAATTAAAACAGTTGCATATTAGAAGCAATTTTTATTGTATAATTTGGAGATAGGTGGAATTTTTTAATAATATAATTTGTCTACCCATGCCTAAACTAGACCAAATTATTTTGAATATTCAAAATGAAATTAATATGCTAATAGATTTTAGGCACTACAAGACCCATAAACAATATATAATAATAATAGTAATTAATATTATAACTATTATATAATAATGTCACGTCCCCAATCCCCTTGGTGACCTTTCAAGTGATGGGGGAACAACCTTGAAGCAATCTGCTACCTTTTTTTTCTTCCAAAAGATTATCCGCAACTCTACCATTTCTTACACAGCCGCAATATCCTTGGTCTGCAATCTGCAATTCCGCAGGTAGCAAGCCGCAGTCAGAAGTCAGAAATTGGACACAATTTTCACAGCGTCAAAAAGACCTCTCCGACTTCCGCAATCCGCGATTCGGGACTTAGAAAGTCGGAGTGCCAATTACTCAGCATTGAAAACACCTCTACGACTTCCACAGTTATGCAATCCGCAATGCGGGACTTGGAAAGTCGGAGCACCAATTCATCAATCCGGAAAAATTACCTCTTTGACTTCCGCAATCCGCCTTGCGAAAGTCGGAAGTCGGAGCCATCATTTCGCAACTCCGGCAAATTCACTCTTCCAACTTCAACAATCCACAATCCACGTTGTGGGAGTTGGAAGTCAGAACCACCATGCATAACTCCATAGAATCACCCTCCCAACATCTACAATCTGCATTGCGGGTTCGGAAAGTCAGAAGCCCAACTGCACAACTTCTCTGGCTCATAACTTTCTCATCCCAAGTCCATTTTGGACAAACTCAGTACCGTTGGAAATCTCCCGGCAAGCTTTATGCAACTGCATGATCCTCTGTTGCATCCATTGACTCAGAACCTATCCTTCATCCAATCTAAAATGTGTCCCCCAACTTCATCCATGCCTCTTTTCCATTCTGTAAGGGGATCTCCTACTACTCAGTCATGGCTTTTCTCTTTATCTATCCACAGGGGGAAGCATGAACACCACATAGGGGTGCCTATTTCCTCCCCATAGCCCTAACTAGATATTCTGCTCCTTCATGGTCTCAACCAAACTTATCCCTATTCATCAATGAATAAAACTAAATGTAAATAAGCACATAGAGGCAAAACACAGCTGAAATAAACCACATTAGGCACACATACAACATGCATCTATCAGCATCTCATCATAGGCATAATAATAACATAAGTAAAATTATTATGTTCCCTTAATCAACTGTGTCATTCCATGCATTCATACATAAACAAACAATCAACCATGTATATAAATTGGCACAATTCAAAGGCAACAGGAAACACTTATCTTTAATTGAAACCACCAAGCAAACTGGCTATGGATTGCAACATTCCAACCCAACCATAGGTCTCTTCCCAACCTGTCGTATTTCATCCCTCAGAGACCACCCCCAAGCTGGGGCTATGTATCCACTAAGGAGTAACACTCAATTTCACTCGCAGCCTTGGATTCTCGGTCATTCAGATCATCCAGCACACAACTGTTTTGTCAAGCAAGTGGGAGATGGGTCAGGATTTTTCTAGTTCAATGAGCTTGACATCCACAAAGATGTAGTCATAACCAAATGGCCTTAGATAGTCCAGGAATTCCCATCACCCCCACTCTCAGCCTAAGTAAGGTCCCCTTCACTGTTTCACAGTCTCTCGGGCGCCCCTTCCCTCAGTGCTGACCTAGGAAGATATGGATGGTCCCAATTGCTAATACAAGGGTAAATGAGCCCACACTGGCTCAAAACCACAGTATAGACCCTCTTGGCCTCTTCCCAGTGCAATCCTCACTCGGATCTTCCTCAACGTTGTGGTCGAATGGCTTTGTCCCGCAATAGTATTCTAGCTATTAGATCCGAGTTTTCTCATGAAATTCTAGGCATCTCAGGCTCTGGGATTCGCCCCATGGTTCGGGTTTGTAGATCTCCATCGAAGTCCACTTCCCACACCAATTTTCTATGCATCTTTTGCTATGCAAATCGTGGCCTCCCTCAGGATCGTGATTTTGGGTTCCTCCCTCAACTATTGGGTCTGCGTTAGGGTTCCACTGATGCCTCCTCCATCAGTAATCGAAATGGGGATGAGGAATGCGTCCTCTCAAGAGGTTGAGTGGCTTATGGGACAAGCAAACAGAGCCCCATACCCTGCCTTACGGATTTCAAGGTTTCCCCATACTCCATCAACCTCATGAACAATCCTCTTGCAGTACTACCTTACATCATAAATAAATTTCAGCAAGAAAGGTCAAAGGGGTTCTAAAGGTGAAATTTGGCAGTCTATGGTCGAATCCCACAACCCCCTCACTTCTCCCTAGTGGATACATAGTTCCCCCTCATTTAGTTGCATCCATATCCAGTCCCTTAGTATTTTTATTACATGATATCATTTTACAATTTCCATGGCTTAATAGCACATGGATAACACAATGTCAAATACTTGCCTCTTAAAGATGCGCATTCACTAGCAGGGCCTTGGCCTTGAGCTCCACACTAGGAATCATACATCACATGTATACATTATTTACATTGAAATCCAATTAGGTCCTAAGGGTCAAAATGGGGGTATTACAAATAATAATACTATACACCATAAAAATTTGGGTCCAGTAACTTTTAATTAATATCATAAATAATATACCCATCCATCTTTTAGGTAATGGGTATTATAAATTTTAAATAATATATAATACTATTATATTAATTAATGTATAATGCTATTATATTATAATTAATATATTGTAATAGATTCGATAAACCAAATCTTGGACGTTAATCATCATCATCATCATCATCATCAATAATACTACTATACTCCATGAAAATGAAAAGTTGGGTCGAATAACTTATAAGTAATATATAATAGTATCTATTATTATAAGTAATATATAATAGTAATAAATATTATAATAATTATATACATGGACTTAACGTTTACGATGGCACTATGTATTTAGAATTAGCTGAGAATCTGCAGTGAAAATTCATGGCATCTTGTGGAGAGTCTGCGGTAGGTGAGTTAATGTGGTCAACGTTTCGAGCCATCCTTGGCTCATCATCAAGACAATAGCAATGCCGAGAAAATCTTCACTCTCATCAATTTATTTAATATAGAATAGTCAAAAGGGTTTTTAAGGAGTCGACTCTAGGGTTTTGGGAATCAATTTAGTTGAGTTTTTTAGTGATAAGTTTAATTAATGGTAAGTTTTTATCATTTGAAACATTGACTACATTAACTCACCTATAGCATACTCTCCACAAGATGCCACTATGTATTTAATTTTCTTTCCTTATTTTAGGTGAAAACAATACATCTAATTTCGTTAATGAGAAGCTTTAATAAAAGTGAATAGTACAAAAAGGTGTAAACTAAAGTCTAGACAATTTTCACCCTTTATTCGGAAAAAAATTCGATCATAATGTGATGAAAATTGTTGAAATTGTTTGAATTGCATAATTAGGGTTCCCCAAGTGTAATCGTTGAATCCATTTATGCAATCAAAATTGTAATTTCAACAACGGAAAATGCAATTTCAGCAACAAATCATGTCACTAGATTCCAGCCAACCAAAGTTGTCAGAGAAGGTGCAAAACGTCTAGACTTTAACTCACTCCGATATACATAACATTATTTTATCAATTTATTGATTTTTCCATAAGAGAATTATTTTAAATTGAAATTTCCTTTAATTAGCCGTATAAGCTTCTCATGAGAAAAAAATCATATTCACACCTTGCACAATTAATTTACATGTTGCAATGTCATAAAGTTTTTCTATGTTATGATCTTTAAATGATCATTAATGTCCTCATTAAATTGGATCCATTCATGGCATAGTTGGCAACAACATCATGGTTCTTCGCCAATGCTTCTATCTGCGGCTTTCTAAATCTACATAAATGGATACACACTAAAACTTTGACTAATTAGGTCCATGCAGGCGTCTTGTGCTCGACATGTCTTTCAATTTGGCAGGTAGATATGTTAATTGAGACAAATGATTATTTCCATTGTCTTCAAACAATTTGTTTGCTTGTTTTCATATTCAATATCTGCATCGACCTGAAAAATATAAGCGTAACCCCAATACTGCAGCAAGTTGTTTTAGACATTTTGAAGAAACCGACCACATGGACGCCTTTCAAAAAGTTTCAGGATATGGAGGCATTTCTGTAACTTCAACAATTGCAATATATTCCTTGACTTCATGTTTGTAAGACAATCCAATGTCGTATTTTAAGGAGGCAGGGCTAGAGGTGAGGAGGAAGGCAAGCAAGAGCAGAGCATAGGTTGGCAGGATGACGATCAGATTGAAGAAGAACAGGAAGAAGAGAGGGCACCTGAGTGTAGGGCATAGACGTATCAACAAGCACAAGAAGCATCCAGGTGGTCGGGGTAATGCTGGAGGTATGCACCACCACCGTATTCTCTTAGGAAAGTACCATCCCGGCAACTTCGGTATGGTTGGTACGAGGCATTTCCACAAACTCAAGAATCCCTATCATTTCCCTGAAAAAAGCGTGTAGTCTAAAAATTCTATTATTTGAGTCTGAATAGATGAATTTTTTGGGCACGATTTTGAAGAAATTTAATTGTAATTTTTCAAAATCTAGGTTATAAAAGTAAAATTCTAAAATTTTGGGTGCTCCGGGGGGTTTTGAGGGTGTTGAATCCATTTCTACCATCAAAATCCCATTAAAACACAACTAAATTATGATTTTGCAAAATAAAAAATGTAATGGTCATCCTATCCAAATCAATATAGAATTTTTAAACATCTCCATTGAAAATATGTGAGATCATATTTTCACTTCTTCAAGGATAAAAGCATTGAGATCACCACCTCTACATCACGTATTGGATCACTTATTTTATTTTTAATCTTAAACTTGTAACATAAGAATTTGCATTAAATTGGATTTAAAAGCTCTAAATAAGTGACCTGTAAAAATAGCAACAAAACAAAATTAGTACAAAATAGATTTGGGTTAAAATTCAAGTATCAAATACAATTTTTCCAAGACATTGTTCTAGCTAAAGGGGAGATAGTTTTGAATTATTCCCACAAATTTTAGTGTCAAACAACAAAATTGTGCAGGGAATAAGTTGTTCTACTTTGGTGTGAGCATCTTTAAGAAGAATCTATTTTTATAGCAATTGCTTCATTTTTAGCTTTCAATTCATTCCACTTTTCATGCCGGTAATGAAAATAATCATCCAGGGTAATAGAGATGTAGGATAGAATGATAAATCATATTTCTGAATGTTGAAAATGTTTGGAACATTGTATTGTTAGATAAATTTTCATCTGGCTAGTGTTCAAATTTTGGAATAATTTGGGAAGGCTCTGGAATGAGTGTTCAAAGATAGCTCCCTTCCCCAAAATGGGTGAGAAGCATTGATGAGCACGTCTTAATTTCTGTCAAGAGAATTAGATTTTAGCATTCATTTTAATCTTGGGTTTCATTTATTTTTCTGGAAATAACCAACAGGATTTTGCTTCTAAAGCTTGTAGGAACCGTGTGAGATTTTCTTTGTTTGGACTTATTGTGATGCTTGTATTTGGGGGCTTTGGAGCTCAATCTAAGTGGGTATGAGAAGAGTCTGTGTGTTGTTACAGTAGGATTGAGCTTGGTCCTATGAATAATGGGTGTTGGTGTATTGGAAAGTTTGAGTACATTGGGCTTGTCTGGGGTGACCTAGAAGCACAGGAGGACATGTTCATGTTGTTAGGATCTGGAGTGAACCCGAAGATGCAGACACGATGGCTCAGAAAATACAATACTATGATGTCCCCATCCCCCAATCTAGCCAGTAAGAGGGGACATTAACTGAATTAGGGCCTCGGAATTTCACCCCCCAACCACAATTATGAATTCATGACAGTAAAAACATGTGTGCAAATACATAATAAAAATACACAATGGAAATGAAATTGATCCACAGTCAAAACATGCAATTCATAGGCATAAATATCACATGAATACAAATAAAATTAGTGCACATAAGATACATGAGAATACTTATCTTTAAACAAAGAATATCCAAGCAACTGGTTGTGTGAGAGCGATTTTCCACCTAGCCATAGGCTCTCTGTCTAGCATATACTCTTTCTGTTCAGAGGCCACCTCCAAGCAAGGCTATGAGGCCACCAAGGAGGAGGAAACACCTACAGGATTCTATCTCACATCCCACAACCCATTCTTCTCCCTGTTCTTAGCCAAAAATCTCAACTAGAGCTCTACAGAGGTCTCACTAAGCCATCACAGCCATGGCACTCCTTCCAACATCCCCACATAACACAAGGAAGGAATGTCCCTTCACTGATCCACAGTTCCCTTGGGAAATCCAACCCTTATAGTGCTTACCAATGTTTGTGGTAAGAGTCCAACCTGTTGTATGCTAATGGAGAACCTCCTGCAACCTTAATCCATGGCTTCTCAAGCATCCAAAATTAGTAGAACTCAATGGGTATAGGTTCTTAGCTTGCCCAACTTCCATGCTCACCTACACAATAATACATATGGCCGGAAAATATGATGGTGAAATCTGACAATATATGAAAATCAGAGCAAAATGTCAGATGGTAACTGTCTTTTTGGATATATTTTTTTGAAAATGCCCAATTTCGTCTGATATTCGACAAGTATTCAAGAACTTTTGGATATTCGACAACTATAGAAGAAATAATATTGAATCTCCGATGGATTGCACATTTAATGCAGTGACCGTTTGATAACATTTGTAATTAGGTAGTTGGCATTCTATATAATAATCTAATAGCTTCGACATTGTTGTTGTGCTTCTGACGGTTTTCGAATGTTTTAGGGCTTATTTTGTATTGTTCATAATACAAAGTTATTGGAGATAATCATCATTGAAGGTTTGTTGAGTAAACATGTTAAAGAACATTCCTTAAGGAGGCCAACAAAATGCAGTATCTACATATGGGGCTTTGAAGTATGCAAAATGTTATTTCCCCTATAAAATATGCAAGGGCTTGAAATGAAGGAGACTTCTAATAACAACGGTTGTCAATCATTGTAGATTGTATGGGCACGCTGAAGGTTGTCATGAATATCATCCATTAGTAAGTTATGAATATCATCCATTCGTAAGTTATTCATTATATGTCTTTCTATTGTAGATTGTTTTCGTTAATGTTTATATATTAAATGTAGAAGAAAAATAATGTATTATTATTTTCTGTATGTATTTTAGGGGATTAAAGAGTAATGGGTTATATTGATCACAATTTACTTTATTCTTATTTAATAAAATAATTATTTTTTTTAATTTTTATTTCTAGATCTAATTTTTTATACATTTTTTGGTTAAAAAGTGTTTAGAGTCCAAATATATATCATTTTTTTCATAAACAGTAATGTTAGTTGTTAAATTTTTCATAACAATTAATTTAATATATAAAAATTGATTATGATTTGAGTCATCGTTGAGTCTGGAAACCGTCCCATATCGTCAAGACATGCGAACAGTTTGTCCCTGTCAAATTCCACTGCATACAAATACAGTTTGATAAAATTTCAACATTTGCCCCATTTAGAGGTCATTGTTGCCCATGCCTAGTCCAAGTACAATGTATTTTTATTGTTTCTTTTAACATTATTTCAATATGCACATCGACACATCTTTTTAATTGTATTCTTTATTATCTTGATAAGTTGCACAAGCTTCATCATTGATTTGTTTTCTTTGTTGCTCACTCTCACCTAAGTTTTCTTTGTCGTTGTCTCTGTTGTCTTTGTTTTACTATATTATATATGTGAACATTTGTATCATTAAATATTGGTTATATACACTAATATTAGTTTATTGTTTGTAATTGTAAAGATAAATCACCATAGGGAATTGCTCGAGGAGGAAGAGGTACAATTTGTACAAGCACCTGTTGATCAAGAAGTACTGCATGGAGAAAATTTTGAGGATCAAACTAATGATCCTATGGAAGACGATAATGATGCTAATAACACAGTCGAATAAGATGAAGAATATGGTACAAATAGATTTATCCGGGAGACATTTAATAATGTTGGAATCAATGATTATGGAAATCAGTTTGATGTTGCTTATGATATACCTGTACTTCAGAGGGAAACTGAACCTCTTTATGAACATAATTCTTCTCTCATATTTATTGTTGTTGTCGAACTTAAAGGTTGTTAATATTATCTCAAACACATGTGACATGGCTCCTAAGGTATGTAATATATTTAATTTTGTCACATTTTGTACATGATGACAAAGTTCTTTTTATTTCCCCTGTTTTTAATGTTAGTTAATAATAAACAATAAAATTCTGCCACGAATGTCAATAAAGGAGCACATAATGTTGGCAATGATTGTTCCAGGTATTTATAATTTGTTTAGAATATTTTTTTAACACTATAACATCTCATTTGTCTTGTTTGTTTCATAACTATGTCTTCTTCTTTTTGTTTATTAATATATGTTCGTGTATGTTTTCAAATAATGTCTTATATATCTTTATTTACTCATATATGTCATAATTTTGTACTTTATCTTAAATCAAATAGGTAAATACCAGGTCAAATATGTGAATGTATATATGGATCCCCGTATTGATGAGTTACTAGAGTTATGGAAGGGCATCACTATGTATGATATCTCTAGACCAACAAATGCACAAAGGGAATTTCAATTCCATGCAATGCTTGTATGGACAATTCACGATGACCTAGAGCTAACACATTTCTATGGTATGTTATAACTTTACCCTGCATAATTATACATACTTCATTATAAATAATTGATATAAAAATCAATACATATTTGGCAGATCTTCAAACAAAGGGTAAATTTTCATGTCTAGTTTGTGGTCCTAAGATGAGATATCGTCATTCTAGAAGTTTACGAAAGGAGGTGTTTGATGAGTAATTAGGAACTTCCTTTCTAAGAACCATAGGTATCATATTACTGAAAAATATATTTTCAATGGGAAAGAAGATACAAGATTAAAACCACGAAGAATGACACCTGGTCTATGGATGAAGCAATATAAAAGATATTTGAATCGTAATGGTATGGATACAATTGTCTGTGTATCATTATATACATGAAATTTTTTTAATATTGTATATTTCTATTGCATTCTGATCTGTTTACTATTTTTTCTTTTTTTGTAACTAGGGGAATCGGCAACTGGAGACTGGGCTGGTACTCACGTGACACGGGGTCCAGGGATCCAATCCCGCTACCACTATACCCCCAGGTGCCCCACACACCCTGCAAGCATGGGACACGAGTAAAGCCGGGTGTGATTTGAACTCGTGACCTCCATTTACAACTATGACTTCATAACAACTGAACCGCCAATGAGCCACACCTGTGCGGGCAATTTTGATATGTTTACTATTAATTAACAAGTGTTGTTCTAATATATTTAATTATGCTTCGTATTGAAGGCCGTGATCAAGGCATCAATAATGTCGAGGTGCTTCCACAAGGAATGAAAAGTTATCCCGAGCAATTCAGTAGGCTCCCCTACTATAAGCATCAAGAAATTGTTCATTTGTTTGATACAATGCACATCGGGAAGAACATAATAGAGACCTTATGGAAAATATTAGATGGTAGGAGAGATAAAGAAAAAATTGGTAATATTTGCAATGACATCAAGGAGGCCAATCATGCATTGCAAAGTGTGATTTGTTCAAATAGCGATGAAGACCCAAAATATCAGTTCCCTTCCATGGTTATTGACAAAGAAACAAAGCAAAGATGTTAAAGAGGTTATTGAGAAAATTAAATTTCCCACTGGATTTTTTTCAAACATGAAGAATATCCTAACAAAGAAAGGTGAATTAGGTGGGGTAAAAACTCATGATTGGCATACATTCATTAAGGTAATTATCTTGCAAGTGTATATATTTTTATATTGGTGAAACATGATCTTGTTAGTGTTTTTTTTTCTACATTAATTTGGGATTAAATAATGATTGATCATTTTTTTGATACAGTATGTTCTACCTCTATCTCTTCCATAATACTTTGACAACAATGTGAAACAAGTTATATATGATCTGGGCAAATACATGAGGTAAGTGGCATTTTTTATGCAAATTGTAATTTGTTTGTTAATTCGTTGTACAACAACTTCTTTTGATTTTGACTACATGTGTGTGTTTTTCTTGTAATATACTATACACTTTCTTGATGAAACGTGTGACTTTCTTGCATCATATGTAGATGGTTTTCATCTAAATAAATAGATCAAGAAGCTATACAGTATTGGAGGAGACAAATTCCTTGTCTAATGTGTGAAATGAAAAAATATCTACCTCCATAATTTTTTAATGCACAAGAACACTACCTCATACACCAAGTTGAGGAGATTGAGAAGTGTGAACCTTTACACACAAGGTCAATGTGGATGGTTGAGAGGCACTTGAAATCACTCAAGGATTTGGTAAGAAAAAGAGCACATCCTGAGGGTTCTATGGTAGAGGGATATATGGTATATAAAACCATGGTTTATATAACTCAATATAGTCCTCAAATAGCATTAATCACGAGGATCGCATTTCGGATGTCACCTCCAACAACATATTTGAAGGGGAGAACCTATTGGGGAAACGTAGAATGCGGAAAGTGAGATGTAAATAGATATTGGATATTAATAATACACTTGATATGTTTTTTTAATGTATATGTCATACTTATTTAATTTTTATTCATCCTACATATAAATCCACTATTAATATGAAGGTATATCATGGTAACTAATTGTATGCTCATTGTTTTATTTTAATACAGCTAGTGCAGAGTGGGATGTGATACATCGCTAAATTGAAAAAAATATTGAATGGATGAATATATGGGTTGAACGATGTAAAATTTTTAACAATGGTAGGTTAACATGGGAAGGTGTGTCTACATTGGTCAAAGAAGCTGAAATTAGATGATATACAAATCTTACTCAAAGGGAAATTGATTTAGCACATGGTTTAAAAAATAAGCAGGCAAGCATTTTCACCCATGCTACTTAGTTTCTTTTAATATTATATTGATGCATATAACATGTTTTATTTCATTATTTTCATAATTTCCAAGAATAAATATGTTTATGAATTGACAATGTTATTTTTACATGTTTAGCATATTGCAGTTGAAACACTACAAGGCCATGTGGTGCAATGGTCACAAATTTCGCATCAAAAAGTTGGATGAAAAGATGAAAACTTCTGATAGTGGGATAACAACAGTATTTCATGTTACTAATGTCCACTCTAGGAGTGACAGACATCCCCGGGAATATGAAAATCAATACTATGGGTATTTGCATGATATACTTGAGTGTGATTTTAATTCATTCAAATTAGTTATGTTCGACGTCAAATGGTACATGCTTAGAATAAATGAACGTGATACTGACAGAACTGTTATTGAACATACTAACAGTTTTACAATGGTTAATACAAGGAGTAATAATGTTGAGCCAGGATTAGATCCCTATGTTCTTCCAAGCCAATGTGAATAGGTATTTTATTCGGAGGTTCCAAGAAGATCAGGTTGGTCATATGTTGTTAGATATGATCCAAGAGGAAGGCCGACAAAGTATACTGTAGTGGAAGAAGATGATATTGAAGAAGAAGATAGCATAGAGGAGCAATTAGTTCATGAATCAAACGAAGACGTCGACGAAGATCAAGGATATGTCAAAAACAATGTTCTAAATGAATATTTTATTCATGACAATGTGTTAGATGAATAAATTGAAGAAGTCGAAAAAATGTAGGAGACTATGTTTCAGATGATGATATGTTTGGAATTGAGGACAGTGATGGTGATGATGCTGATATGGCCAATATTTTGAATATGAACTCTGAACCAGACGATATAGATGATGATTTGTATGAAGAAGAAGATGAATGATATCAAAATATTGAAATGTACGAGGTATGTATTCATATGTTTTTAGTTTCTTTGTTCTCTTTCATTTACCTTAAATATTTATTTTCTTAGTTTCTAGGTTTGATTGTTATTAATTATATTGTTTCTTTCAAATATTTAATAGTAGATAGATTGGGTATTGAGGAATTGAGAGTGAAGTGAGGGGGGGCATATGAGCTTCCACATTCACGTGGTTGGCCTTGTTCAATAGAGAATATATTATTCTTGAAACCAAGAGAAGCTCGTTCAAGTTTAAACTATCGTCGTTTTTGTCATGTTCTCCATTTCATGTCAAATTTCATTGTTTCCCATGTCTAGGGAATTACATGCATGTCAACCCGAAAAAGTTATGATGAAATTAGTAGGACGAGATTAGATATGTTGAGTAATGGCTATAGTTTCTGTAATATTTGAGTATGGAAACCCTCCCATATCATGGAGGTATGCGAACCTCCATTCCATGTCAAATTTAAGTGCATTCAAAAATAGTTTGAAAAATTTCAACGTTGGCCCCATCCACCGGTCAATGTTTCCCAGTATGTCTAGTCGATGCAGAACTATGTACTTTACGGTGTTCAATATTTTCAAATTATTTCCACATGCACGTCGATGCATCTAGTGCAATGGCGATAACGTCCATATTGAACACTGGAGTATCTTTCTAAAAATGAAAGATACTTAGAAGGTGACATTGCAGTTGTGATGAAGACTACACAGTGTTCATGTAATTTGTAGTTAAATGGTTGAAGTTTTTATACCATCTCAAATAAGATCACATATTTTGAATGCATAGTCTTTGAGCCAATTAGTTCAAAAATGGAATCATAGTTCAGGTGAAATTTCAGTTGTGATGAAGACTAGCTATTCATGGAATTTTTCCATCAACGGTTGAGGTTTTTATGCCATCTCAACTATGACATATTTTGGATGCAGTACATAGTATTTGAGCACTTCAAAAAATGAAAGATTATTATAAGGTGAAATTGCATTTGTGATGAAGACTCCATTGTTCATGATTTTTGTGGATCAACAGTTGAGGTTTTCATACCATCTCAACTAAGACATACTTTGAATGCATATAGTCTTTGAGCCTTTAAAAAATGTAAGATTCTAAGAAGTTGAAATTCGCAGTTGTGATTCAAAGACTGGTGTTCATGTAATTTTCCCTTCGACGGTTGAGGTTTTTATACCATCTCAACTAAGACATATTTTGAATGCACATAGTCTTTGAGCACTTCAAAAAATGTCGGTTGGCACATTATTCATGCAACCAATCTCTGCATGGGCCTAATTGGCATGCTTTATTTTCATTATGAACGAGATAGGAGATGAGTATAAAGATAAGCACGACCATGACATGCAGGATGGGTATGTTGGGAATTCCATGCATGTCAACCCGAGAAAGTTCAGATGAAATTAGTAGGACGAAATTGGAGACATCGAGTAATGGTTGTCGTTTCCGTAATATTTGAGTCTAGAAACCCTCCCATATCATGGAGGCATGTGAACCGCCAATCCATGTCATGTCATGGGATGGTAATTCACATGAGTAATAAAAAGGACAAAGAGATGGTTTGGAACTTTGGAATTTGAATATTCCCTTCAGGTTTTCCTCTGAATCTTCCCTTCCCAAGTTTATTTGTTTTCTTTAATCCACCTTCCCCCACCTTCATAGTTACATTATGACTATTCACATGATATTTTATCATTTCCTTCATAGTCACCTTATGATTATTCACATTAGGTTCCACGTATCATACTCTTGTTAATAATCAATTGGAATTCCTTGGAAGAATGGCATCGAAACTGTGTGCATATGCAATAACAATTTCATAAAACATAAAAGAACAATTATTGCAAACCTCATCATCGTGCTATGTCTATGAAGGATATGTCAATTCGATGCAATGAGACACAAAATCAACTCATGTGATGCATGATCAATTCAAGTGATGCACAAGTGACACAATAATGATGCAATGAGACACTAACACGATGCAAAACAAAAATAACATTTTCCCAACATTTTAAGAGCCATGACTATGACACGCTTATGATGCTAATACAATGCAATAATGATGCAAAAACACAATGCAAAAAACTGGTATGCACTAGCTAGAAACATCAACTGGAGTTTTGAGGGTTATAGTGATGCAAATTAACGATGTTATAGCCCCATATTGTAGTAGTGTTCTCGGTTTCCGCTTAATCATTGGCTATGGAATACAATTTTAATGCTTCTCCACTAGTCTTTCTATATATTCCTACAAATTACATAAACACTACCTAGGTCATTCACCTTTTATGATCTATTAAAAGGAAGTTAGCTTGCATCTCATACATATCTCTAGTTGATCACATTATGTCAAGTCTAGACTTTTATTATCTATCAAAACTCTCTTGCATCTCATACATGTCTCCAGTTGATCCCATTGTGTCAAGTCTAGGCTTGTATCATTTATCAAAACTCTCTTTACGTAGTCATGTTGGTTTTAGGGGCAATATATAAAACAATATATAATAAAAAACTTAATATATAAAAAAATTTAATAAAAATACAAAAAAACTTAATAAAACAATATAATATAAAAACTTAATATAAAACAATAAAAAATAAAAAATTATATAATAAAAACAAACAAACAAACAAATAAAATATCAAAACAAACAATAACAAAAACATTTTCATTACACCACATTCCCCATTTCAGGCTTCAATTCGACACGAGCTCTGCAACAAATCACCTCATGTGCATCCTTCTCTGAAGCATTTTCTACGACGACACGAGGGAGATCTGGAGGAGGGACTAATCTGCAAGAGTAGGGATACCCCATTTCAATTGGATGCGCACGGTTAGGAGAGGTGCTCTACAATATCAATATTCAAACCCTAAACAATTTAAATCTGACACAGAGGAGCTCGAGAAGGCAAATATTTCCTCGATATGTCTGTGACTTATATGTTTAATGCATGCATGTGATTTTCGTAGATTATTCATAAGAGCATGCACCTGATTGAGATTGATTTTCCTTGGATTTCCTGTGAAATCATGCACTTGACTGATGATGACTTTGTGTATGCCGTTGTTTTGGATATGCGCATTACCCATTGATTGGGGTTCAATCTTATGTTAAATAAATGGATTAGGTTACCCTTCCAAGAGCGAGCAGGTTAGGATCGAGACCGTGGTTTAGGTGATAAAACCTTGACTGCCAATACTTGAATCAAACCAAAATCCTGCTATTTGTATTTGTTTCTTCTTCTCCTATTAATCCCAATACCACCCGGTTGTATTTTCCCAGTGAGTAGCAGCAGCCCAGCCGGTTGTATTTTCCCAGTGAGTAGCAGCAGCCCAGCCGGTTGTATTTTCCCAGTGAGCAGCAGCAGCCCAGCTATGCCTGCAAATGACTCCTGGCTAGGATCAGAAAAATGATGGGGAAGGTCTGCTCAAGTTGTCTGTGGGCTGTCATTCATCTATCCGTGGGACCGCCACTTTTGAAGAATACCTTGAATTCAATAGATGGGGTTATGAGGCATGCTTGCTTGGCAGAGCCTACCGTGTGTCTCCATTTTCTTGGGTCTTTAATGCTTAGGGTATTAGGGCATTAGGGGTCTATATTGATAGGGGTTTTAGGGTATTAGGTGTTCTCTGTCGGGCGTTAAGTAATCGTGTTTTGCAACAAAATGGCACTTTGCAAGACCATGTTTTCCAGTCTTTGAAGTGGATACTTCAACCACCTTGCAGGGCCTTCCCTGATAGGTTTTGGAAGCTCCCAATAAAATGTGTCCTTTTACTATCTTGTAGCCTACATTCTCAAATGGCATTCATTATTGCTCAGGTTTATCACACTAAGGATGGTTGTTATGTCTTAGATTATGTTTTAAGGATGAGAGCTAGATTCATTGTTTGACATAACATTTATTTTCAAGCTTATGGGTTATGCATAGGGCCTGGAGCTATCACACATGTCCTATAAAGGAAATTTTTGTCTAGCAAATGAAATATGGTGGCCATTTTTAGAGTTTCAACACTATCACTAGTTATGTATGTCCATTTTTGTTATGGCCTAAGTCCATATGACTGCCGCTAGAGTTCATAATCCATGTGTGTTAACTAAAACAATCACATTATTCCAAGATATGGAATTTTTGGCTTATAAGTGAGATATTCTCACCATTTTGAGGAGTTTCACACTAGTAATGGTTCTTGATACACGTTGAGTATTATTGTATAATGAGTTATGCATGCATGCATTAATAGTGTATTTAATCCATGAGTTGTATTCATGTCCAAGTGTTAATCTAGGAGATAAATACCATTCATTTCCTTTTCCATCTTCATCAAATTGATCATCTAATCAAACCTAAGATCGAAACATTTGTTTCTTTAAGGATTCACTATGCATAATAGGGATCTTTTGGCCTCATATTATGCCAAAAATTAGTGCATCAAATCATCAAAACTAGAGGACTAATTTTCATTTACATGTCAAATAAGAACATCACATTTGAATTCAATGTCTATGATAGTCTAGGTAGTGTGCAAAGTTCCTTATCACTCTTGCAATTAAGTACACAACTACGCCTACCTATTTTTCCTATATTAGTTATAAAACTTCTTCCAACGGTAGAGATTTTAATGTTTAGGTTCATTTGTTGATATGTGGATGTTGCACAATCCTTTACTATGAGGGCGACCTCACCTACTATGAGGGTGACTTCACCTACTATGAGAGTGACCCTAGAACATTCAGAGAGGTGAATATAGTGAAATCATAGTAAAAATCATTTGATAGGCACGATGAACTTGAAATTCCAAGCTTGATGGAAATGGACTGAAATAGACATTATGACCATTTGGGGGCACAAACATGATGAAACCATAGCACAATCATTTGGATATTGTAATGAATTCGATCAAATTACTGTTACAATTATATTTTTTTAATGCATGGAACTGATAAAAGTTTCTAGTGGTACTTACATATGTTGATTTAACATAAGAATGAACGTATTTTATATAGTGGTTTGATCAATAAATAGAAGCTAGGGAAGAAATATTTATGAATGTAACAAATATATAGCTTATAATTTGTTTGCATATATGAGATATGTTGGGAATCGTGTCCTTAACACTGGAAACATTTTTTCCTCCAAATTAATTTATTAGTTGTTTATTTTCTTGGACTGTCCTATGTATTTGGTTGCACATAACTGAAATATATACTGATGTAATTTATATTTTGTGAAAAGTCAAATAGATGGTCAAATTATGAAAGGTTTTGTCCAAGACATTAATATTTGGAGGTGTTTCAAGCCCATTTTCACACAAGAAAAGAGAGAGAACAAAAAAAATAAGGGTGTATATTGGTGTCAATTTACAAGGAGAGAGGTCATAAAATAGGTTGGGAAACATTGGAAAATAATTTGATAAAGAAGTTAGGGGAATAAATATCTAGTACATGCATCAACAAAGGCACCAAATGATAATATTTTCCTAGCATTAGCTCTTAAGAAAAAGGAACAAACATTAATGCAAGTTGTTGAAATTCAATTTGAAGAATCCCATATGATGTTGTTTATCAATTCACTTCCTAGCCTACACAATTCTTGGGATGGAATTATAGATATTGGATTCCTTACACTATTTCAACAAAAGGTTAAGGGGTATAATAATAAGGATATGTAGCCTAGCATTAGAGAATCACATTGGCTTAGGACTATCCCTATGTCTAATACTTAGCCTATCCATATGTCTAATACTTAGCCTATCCAATTTTAAACATGGTATTATCATGGCTATGTAGGTAGGAGGGCTGAAGCCAACTATGGATTGAGGTCAACCTTATGACACGTATAAAATCATATCACTTAAACATCACAAGGTGGGATAGTATCAAATTCCCACTCTAGGGTTGGTTATGGAAGGATCCTTCACATGGAATTATAGAATTATTTGCAATTTGAGAATTCCAATCCTTGTTTGGCCAAATTACATTGAAGATGATGCAAAAACATCTTTAAAATATGATGTTCATTTATTTCTTGAATTATGTTCATGTGGTTTCCTAAAGGTGTTTTGTCACAACTGGTGTTATGACACTCGCTAACTGTTTCTCTCACTCGATGTAATGTTAATATAGGGCATACAACCAAACAAGTACTTTCCATATCTATCCTCGTCAAGCGAGGGAAGTTCAGGTAGAATAGAGGAAAGTGGGACATCTAGTATGTCTAACGAGAGGAGATATACTAGAGTTGAAAAGATCCGAAGAAAATTCAATAGATGATTCAGATATTTTCTTGCTAAAGGGGGGTCATGTTCTTATTGTGATGAGAGCATAGGAAACATCAAGGTGCCCTTGAGGTGAAAACATCTAGTGATACGATGGGTACCTAGGGATATTCCTCAAATCAACACTAATTTTTGTGTCGATGGAAGGATATATCGCATTGCTCCATCATCATTGCATGGTTTGGGGCTATTTTCCATGGTTGGAATAAAGGTCCAAGATGGCGGGTTAATTGAATTGATGGAGTATGTCGGACCCTATTACAACTACATAGATTGGATATGCCTAGTCCAATATACAAAAAGTATGCAAAGATATGGCATAATTATATACAACTAAAAGACAATGATCAGAACAAAGGTGTATCAATGTATATTGACGGAAGTCCAAAAGTAGTGGGGAATATTGCAGGGTTTATAAATAGTACACAACCTGCGACAAAAAATAAGCAACCCAATTGTATATTTGAGGCGCGTAAAGGAAACTGTGTATTCGTATGTGTGATAAAATCAATAGTTGCAGGGAAAGAGTTGTTGATTGACTACAATTTGAATCGAATATATACGGCAGTACGTATACTATTTTACCCAACCTATAAGTAACAAATCTTATATATTATATTTAACGTTACTGTAAAATGTTTCCATGCGTTATGTCAGTAAAATCAACATCGGAATAATTCACGGTTCTTGAAAAACTCTAGTTTTGTTATAGTTGCGACATAGTTGATTTAACTTTCATTCATTATAGATCCAAAGTTGTTTGTATTTTGACTTAATATGAATATTTGTGAATGTGCTCATAACCAATTTGCGTGGAATGGTGGATGAAATATGTGCATTATTATGTATGCTTCCATGTTGATCAACAAGGTGACAGGGGGAAGGCACTAGCATCAGAGAAGTCCACAGATGCTACTAAGGAAGTTCCAAGTGAAGATGATTTTTCTTTTCGACAGACTATGCACACAGTAAATAATATTTTAATTAAAAAAATAGGGAAATCACTTCTTTATTATTGACTCAGCCAAAGACAAAAGACATAAGAGACAAAATGGATACCTTGTCGCGTGAGATTCGTGAGCTTGGGGTAAGCAACATATTCAATTATCCCATTTATTTTTTTAATTATTCATGATTATAATTATACTATTGCTTCATAACAAAACTCTTTGTTTTATAGGTTTTTTTGGAGGCACAGGGTGATCCTTACGGTGCAAGGACTACTGGGGTCGTCACAGGTAGCAGCGTCATTGCTTATCCTGCGACTGGCATGCCTAGCATGCTAGTCACTCCCACTGCTACACTCCCTATCCTTGATGCCACTAGTATTACACACGGGCCTGCATAACACACGTCAGGATCTGCACACAATGCAGTGGATGCAGAGCCTGATGTCATGCCAAATTGTGAAGGAAGCTTTCCTGTAGCTACCCATGTTATTAGCATGGGAAAATTAAAGGTTTCGTTTTTGGTAGACGATAACCAAATCCCCATGAAAACCAATAAGCTTATAGGTATTTTCAATATTATGTATAATCCAATTGAAATTTACATATAATTATCAATTATTTCAAACTAATGATAATATCGTTTTCTAGGAAACGATGTATTTTATGGACCCATGAATGATCTCGTCTTGGATATCTTTGGTCCCACCATACGAACAAGGTGGAATTCCCAAAGTTCCAAATTAAAGGATGAATTTATGAACAAGTTGGCTTCCCTGTTCGGTGATGGTACCTTCAACAAAGTTAGAGTTGTCGCAAAAGAAGGCTTATATTTAAGATATCTTTGTGACCAATATAGGGTTCATCTGAAAGACAACCCTAACTATGAGTGCCCTCCACCGATATTAGAGATGGAGTGGAAGGCCCTCATGCGTGTTGAACAAGAAAATGCACTCTGAAAAGAAGGCAAGATGCCACCCGGACCAGGAAGGTATGAGGCTCTTTTAATAATGTATTTATGATGCTTTATCGCCATTGCGAGAGATAACTAAGTATTTGAATCTTTTGAATATAGGCTCCCAGATACATCTAAATTCACCAAGTCTAGGATAGATAAACATGGGCAGCATAAACTTGGCCCGGGTGGTTTCTTGAAAGTGGTTACATGATTTGTAAGTATAGAATAAAATAATTTGCATCCAAATTATAAATTGTTAGCAATTTTAATTTAATATCACAAAAGAAGCAAAATTCATGCCCTTATGCATAATTGCAGGATGCAAAATTCAAAGAGGTTCTTACGGAGGAAGAACTTAGGAATACCTACTGCAACAGCTATAAAGCCTTGGTTGAACATAGGAGAATCTTGGGGCAAAAACAGCTTTCCGACACCCAACCTAACACTCATGTAAATAAAATCAATGAAGAGGATTTATAATTTATTATTTGCACAATATAATATTCGTTAATTTTCTATGGCCATAAATTAATGTGCTTGTTTCATTTAACCAAGCAAGAAATCTAAATAGAAATGACCCAAGTACTAGATCAATAAATGAGCCTAGTGACGGTGGAGTGCCACTTGAAAGCAATGCTCAGCTTGGTACTGGACATATTTCATGTGTCAAAAAAACTTGTAGTATGTATTGCAATTAAAAATATTTAATTGTGAATGGCTTATGAATTATACCCTTTCTTCTTTCAATTACAGAGGATGTAGTGGATGAGCATAGACAAGATGAGGAACATATTGCCACATTCGAAACTACTCAGCTTGCCTCCACTACTGAAGCAGGTAAAGAACACTCTACTGCACTTATTATTTATATAGAACACTAGTAATAATAATAACTAAAAATGCCAATTTAACATTTCTTATTACAGTTGTTTCCTTGCCCCCTTGCAACAGCCTCGACGTAGCGTTGGGTCATTAACGAGACATATAGATACCACAAAAGTTGAAGGGGAATAAGGCACATTTGACATCCTTGTGAATTACATATTCCAAAAGAGAAAGAAATCGAGAAAATAAATTATTGTACTTGGGCTTATGGAACATTTCGGGCCTTTTTCTTGTCAATGTCATACACATTTTTCTTGATTTAAATGTCTATACCTAATGAGATCTCTGTAGTGATATTGAACATTGCATTAAGAAATTTGTTGGTTTTTTGTTTGAATTACCATTGCTTGAGTTACTGAGTATGTTTTCTTGCATTTTGACTCTACAATCTAGGTTTATGCCCTTAAGTCATATTCTAACAGAGCCTAAATGAGGATGAGAGGATCCAGGTTGAACCCTTCATTTACAGTGATGATATAATTTAAGTTTTAGCATGGCACATATGTGGACCACATATCTTTGAGAGAGAGTCTTGTTATGTTATGTTGAATTTGTGGTTAGCCAACTTATTATGTTATTTATATTGATGACTTTGTGTTTAGCCCACTTCTTATGTTATGTTTGTGGATAGCCCACTTGTTAAGTTATGTTGAATTTGTGTTGAGGACACTTGTTCTATTATGTTTGTGGTTAGCCATGTTTGTGTGTTGACTTGTGGTTATCCCTCTCGTGGTTAGATTTTTCATTGACCCTTCTTTCAGATATGCACCCTATTTAACTTGGTTACTTTTACGACTTTGATTTCACTTATAAAGTGATGACGTCATGCCTGGCCTAATTTTAATGGAATCCCTAACGTCACTTAGAAGAACCTTCTAGGAGGTCTTTGAGAGGCTATAAGAACTAGTATGGATTTTTTCTGAGAGCGATGTCTTTATGGAAATTTGAGCTTTGTTTTGGCACGGCTGATCTTGGATTTTTAGGCACACATGTTTATGACGTCAAGGGTTTGAAGGTTGTCTCTGCTTGAGCATTATTTGGTTTTTGGGTCTACTTGTAACACCCAACCTGTCCTTACTTAGCACTGTCCTTCTTGATGGTTTCTATAGCAATTTTGATTCTCCTTCCTTCATGCATGTGATTCCATATTGTTGCTTGTTGTGGATGCGTTTTTTGTTGCATTGACGGTCTTTGAGTATTTTGAGGGATACTTGGTGTGTTGGTTGATTTTTTCGGTTTGATATTGATTGTGCCATTCCTTTTTGAGTCGTTGGTGCTTCTGTTGTACTTGTATGTCCTTCTTATCAGCATTTATGGTCTCTCTCTCTCAGATATGTTTATTCCCTTGACTAAGGGCCAGTTTGTTCCAGTTATTGACTTGCCTTTGAGATGCAAGATTTGATCTGAAAGTTAAAATATGAGTACATTAAGGAAGGTTCTTCCCATCAAGTAAGTCATCAGATGTAATTTTTTCTTGTTTGTTCTGCGATTTTTCTACATTGTTTGTTGTTTAATGGCACATACAAGATTTAATGGTAGTATTACAACATGGTATGTCTTGGTAGGTGGTAGTATGATTCCTTGTTATTGGTTTCTAATTTTTCAGGTGCTAAGGAATTTCTATATATAAACACTAAGGTTCCCACACTCTTCATCAATGTACAACACTTCATTCATGGGTTTTCCATTTCAAAACATAATTTTCATCTCTTTCAACTTTAACACAAGGACTTATTGGCACTTGGGAGTATTAAGATTGAAAGAGATTAACATTACGTTTTAATGGAGTAGATAAAAGAGATGAAAGAGATGAAAATTATGTTTTAATGTTACAATTGTGCTATCTTGGTTCACTAAGTTGTTGGTGCAAGTGTATTGGGAATTTTTTGTTCTTGATTAGACCTAGGCTTCCATGTTTGGTTTCCCCTTGATTGGGTGTTTTACTGAAATATAGGAGTAAGGTTCATTTGTTGTTCTTTCTCCTTTTCTAGATTTTTTATCTTGTTATTTCATTTGTTAAGTAAAAAGACTTGTTCTTTTGTATTGTGACTTAGATCTGTTAATGTCGTTATAATTTTGTCTAGACATACTATTGTTGCTCTCACTTACATGTTATTGTTACTGTATGTTTCAACTTTAACACATGAATCTCTTTGGAGTGTTAAATTTGAAAGAGATGAAAATTATGTTTTAATCTAGTAGTTGAAATAGATGAAAATTATGTTTTAATCTAGTAGTTGAAATAGATGAAAATTATGTTTTAATGTTAGAGTTGTGCTATATTGATTCACTAAGTTTGTTGGTGCAAGTGTACTTCTGTGTTTGGTTTCCCCTTGGTTGGGTATTTTGAAAGTCAAATTCTGGCATAACCATAATGAGGATGAGAGGAGCACATCTTCCAATTTGAACCCTTATAATACAGTGATGATAACTTTGAGTTGTTGCATGGCACAGATGTGGACCACATATCTTTGAGAGAGAGTCTTCTTATGTTCTGTTGAATTTGTTGTTAGCCCACTTGTTATGTTGTGTTGACTTTGTGGTTAGCCCACTTGTTATGTTATGTTGACTTTGTGGTTATCCCACTTGTTATGTTATGTTTATGGTTACCCCACTTGTTATGTTATGTTGAATTTGTGGTTATCCCATTTGTTCTGTTATGTTTGTGGTTAGCCATGTTTGTGTGTTGATGTGTGGTTGTCCCTCTTACGGTTAGATTTTTCGTTGACCCTTCATTTAGCTATGTGCCCTCCTTAATTTTGTTACTTGCCACTTTGATTTGACTTATAAATTGATGACTTCAAGCTTAGCCTAATCATAAGAGAATCCCTAACGTCACTTAGAAGGACCTTCGGCTATAAGAACTAGTATAGCCTTTGTTGAGAGTGATGTCTTTATGGCACTTTGAGCTCTGTTTTGGCACGTTTGATCTAGGGTTTTCAGGCACACTTGTTTATGATGTCAAGGGTTTTTATGGTTTTCTCTGCTTGAGCATTATTTGTTTTTTGGGCCTACAAGAAACACCCAACTTGTCCTTACTTAGCACTGTCCTTTATGAGGGTTTTATAGCAATTTTGGTTCTCACTCCTTCACCCGTGTGAGTCCATATTGCTACTTGTTGTGGATGTGTTCGTTGTTGCGTTGACTGTCTTTGATTGTTTTGAGGGATACTTGGTGTGCTCATTGATTTTTTGCGCATGATCTTGACTGTGGCGTACCTCTTTGAGTGGATGGTTATTATGTTGTACTTGTATGTCCTTTTTATCGGCATTTCTGGTCTCTCTCTCTCAGGTTATATGTTTATGCCCTTGACTAAGGGCCAGTTTGTTCCAGTTATTGACTTGCCTCTGAGAAGCAAGCTTTGATCTGAAAGTTAAAATCTAAGTACATTAAGGAAGGTTATGACCATCATGTAACTCATCAGATGTGATTTTGTCATGTTTATTCTGCGATTTTTTGGTGTTGACTGTCTTTGATTGCTTGAGGGATACTTTTGCGTGTTGGTTATGAATCCCACTATACTATACAACATAGTTAATTTGTTATTTGATAATGATTTGTTAAGTAATAAGACGTGTTCTTTTGTATTGTTAGATAGATATATTATTGCTCTTATAATTTTGTGTAAATAGCCATACTACTGTTGCTATCATTTACGTGTTATTGTTACATGTTTATGCTTTTCAAACTCTTGGAAGGATTTTTGAGTCTTCTCTATAGAAGACAAATTTTTCTTGATTGCAAAATCAACCAACTCCATGTACAAATCACCTCTTGCACCTTCCTGCAATATTGTAGGATTTCAAATGTGGAGCCAAAAAGAGTCATGGAATGTGAAGGATTATCACTCAGTGGCCTTGGTTGAATAGAAGGTATGTACCAACTAAGAGAATTCATAATATGAGGCTTCTTTGGGGGATTGTCTCCTTGGAGAAAACTTTAAACAATTGCTACACATTGTCTTAATGTATAGAAAAAGAAACATTGTTTGAAATCATCCTCCCCAATAGTGGAGGTAAGAAAATTTGGGTGGGTTCTTACAACTGTGATTTATCATTGGGTGGGATTCCTATGGTGGTATCAAGGTTTGAATCATAACTAGACTCCATCTCATTTTACATTCTTTGCACTTCTTCTTGAGGGACTATTTTTTTTTCCTTGATTCAGCTCCAAGGGTGTTGCAATACCTCTGAAAAAATGTAGAAAATGCTTAATGCCAACTGGAATTTTTAAACCTCCAACCATGAGAAAACCCCCTTTTCCAATGATTTCCCAATGAGGTAAAATGGAAATAGAAAAACCTTGAACTTATACTGATCTATTGTGTGAGACCACACATAGATATTATCTTTATCAATGCATATATTAGGTATTTAGGATCTCGTACAACATAATTGAGAGCCACAACCATCATATTATATCACTATTTTATGAAAGAAACATCATTAAATAAAATTTATGAGCATAATTTCAAACATGCTAGGATTGATATTGAATTGAAAGAAATGTTCAACCCGGGTTATATTGACGCTTCCAACACTTAGGTCCAATGTTCAAATATGCATAGAATCAATTTGTGTAACATTAAATCAAACCTTCACTAACTATGCATGAATATATATATCAAGTGTCATGCTATATTTTATATATTAAGCCTACAAATCCATCCTACGGTATGAGTTTGTTAAGACATAGCTGCTATGATGGAGTTTGTTTTTTTCTACTGGATTGATTGCTAATTACTAAGTGACTTGGCCTTGTCATCATTCCTAGGGTATGAGTTTGTTTCTACCCTAAGCTTCCTATCCTAAAATAAATGGTAAAGTTGAAGCAACTAACAAAATATTGATTATCATCCTTAAACTTGCAATTGATGCTTCTGGTAGGGATTGGCATACCTAGTTGTATCCTTCATTGTGGGATTATCATATATTCATTAGGACCCCTACTAGTGCCACGCCATACTCCCAAAAAAAAAGTTGTATTAACCTTGGAAATTGCAATGGCATAGCTTAGAGTTGACCTGTATGACCTTATTCTTGATGAAAACTAGATAATTGCATTCTTTATAAAATTATAAACCTTGGATGAAAAACACATTAATGCGCTTGAGTACATACATAAATACTATAAAAAAATTGCTAAATATTACAATAATCAGTTTTTGAGTTTGGATCTTCCTTATACAGTGATGATAAAAATATATGGAACACACATGACAATATAGCTTGAGATAGAAAAGATTAAAGTCCTTGGTCGTGTTGGTCTTGTGGGTAAAAGGGTTGTTTACCCACCTTGATGGTACATCTTGGTCCTATGGGTAAAAGGGTTGTTTACCCACCATGATGGTACACCTTGGTCATGTGGGTAAAAGGGTTGTTTCCCCACTTTATGGTACACCTTGGTCTTGTGGGAAAGCGGGTTTCCTTACCACCTTTTTGTGACCCCTCTAGTTGACTTATGGTCCTATATCTTCCTATTGGTCCTAGTGCCCTTATTGTTTGTGGTAACATGACCACCTTTGCTATGATGACTTAACTTATTATTTCTATTTGTTTTGTATTGTATAACCATTTGACCATGGGTACCCAATTCTAAGTCAACCTAAATTTATTTTATGTTTTATTTTGGTAACTATCCTAAAACCTAGGAATGTCTAAGTGACCCTTCTAGAAGGCTTGTCAAGATTATAAATTAAGTTCACTCCTCCACTTCTAGTGCATGCATCTTTACATGAGAGAAGTTCAGATCTGATCCTTTTCTACTTTAGAACTTGTTGCTACTGGTTTGTACTTGAATCCTAGGGTTACTTCTGCTTTGAATGGAATTTTTGGGTTTTGTTGCTTCTATCTCCTTTTGGGATGGCCGTGACTATTTTCGGAGTCCCTTTGGGCTGGCCGTGATTTTTATTTCCTTCTTCCAGTAAGTCGTTACTGTATTAGGATAATCTGTGACTATATGATGCTCCTTTGACTGAGTCATGAGCTGCTTGTGATACCTCTAGGAAGTTTGTGACTGTACTTGACTAATCCATGACCATTTTGTTGTTGGTTATGTGGGACGTGTTCATCCCTATAGGCTGCTTTTGGACTGTTAGCCTGGGCATCATTATTTTGGGGTTGCTAAATCTATTTTGGCTATGTTAACAACCTTCCCAGGATGGGCTGTGACTATGGGTCCATCCTTTGACTGAGTTGTGGTCTCACTTTAATGAACCATGGCTGCTAGGAGCCTTTAAGGTTGGGTCATGACACCTCCATGTTGGGTCGTGACTGTTTGGATGCCCTTTGTGATGATTGTGACTGTGTTATATTTTTCCTAGCAGGTCGTGACTGTTTGGATTTCCTTTGGGCTGAACGTGACTATGTTATCTATTGGTTGTGGAGCCAAATCTTCCAGTCTCATAGATGATGATTCAGCTGTGTTCGTACCCCAGGTTTGGTTATGATCTCGACTCGACGCTCAGGGGGTCCAGGGGGGGTCGACCCCCCCCCCTCGGCTGGGGGGTGCGGGGACCAACGGGCCCCCGAAAAAGGGGGTTTGGGGGCAGCGCCCCCATGTTATGGGAGTTCGGGGGGAACGCCCTCGAGGAAAAATTTTGGGGCTGTTTTTGCCACCAATTTTTGGGCCCATGGTTTTGGGTAACTCGTGGTATTTTCCCATTGTATTTCCCTTATAAAAGAAAGACATTGTAACATGGCTAGGGTCAAAAAATGATGTATTGAGTTTTATGCATTATAAATATCTCTAAGATCAAGAGACAGACTATGAGACAGTGAAGAGGAAGTGCAGCGGTTGTGCTGCAGGTTGTATCCCTTCACTTTGTTGGACGGAATAATAATAAGGACTGGAAACTTCAGTGTGGACGTAGCCCAAGTTGGGTGAACCACGATATATCTGTGTCTCTCTTGTAATGTGTATGTGTGATTATATTTTCATTTTTGTTTATTGTTATTGCTCTATGATCCTATTTTTCTAACAATTGGTATCAGAGCCAAAGGTCTATTTGGCAGATAAACCCACAGGAAGCTAGGGTTTCTGGTTCGAGTGGGAGCAATGGCAGAAGAAGGAAAGTTTAAGGTCGAGAAGTTTAACGGCCAAAACTTCCATTTATGGAAGATGCAAATGGAGGACTATCTGTACCAGAAGGATCTATTCCTATCGTTGGGAGGAAGAGCAAAGTAGCCGGCGGCCATGAAGGACGAAGAATGGGAGGTTCTTGACAGAAAGGCTCTGGGAACAATACGACTGAGCCTGGCTTCGTCGGTGGCTCTCAATATCTCAAAAGAAACGACAACGGAGGGTTTGATGAGCGCACTGGGTAAGCTGTATGAAAAACCCTCGGCCTCCAACAAGGTATTTCTAATGAAGCGTTTATTTAATATGAAGATGTCTGAAGGTGGATCTGTTACTGATCAGCTAAGTTCTGTAAGTGTGAACGTTACAAATCAGCTAAGTTCTGTAAGTGTGAACGTTGATGATGAGGTTAGGGCTCTTTTAATCTTGTGTTCATTGCCAGAAAGCTGAAATAGCTTAGTCATGGCTGTAAGTAACTCTGTCTCTGGTTCAAATACCTTGAAATTTGATGATGTTATTGGTGTTATTCTTAGCGAGGAAATGCGAAGAAAAAGCACAGATGAGACATCAGGTAATGCGTTGACCATGGAGAGAAGGGGAAGACAAAAGGAAAGAGGAAAGAGCCAAGGTAATCGTGGCAAGTCTAAAACGGAAAGATCCAAATCCATACTGAGAAAAATAGAGTGTTGGAACTGTGGAAAGAAAGGACATCTGAAGAAAGACTGCAGATCTCTAAAGAAGAAAGGAGATGCACAGAAGGAAACTATCCAAGAAGCAAATGTAGAAGGTGATGTGTTACAAGATGCTTTGATTCTTGCATTAGATAATACTAGTGATTATTGGGTAGTAGATTCAGGAGCTTCATGTCATGCTACACCCCATAGGAAATACTTTCATGAGTATGTTCCTGGCGATTTTGGACATGTTTTATTGGGTGATGATGAGCCATGTAAAATTGTTGGAATGGGTAAGGTATGGATAAAAGTTAAGAATGGAACTGACTGGCTGTTGAAAAATTTTAGGCATATTCCTGCTATGAAAAGAAATCTGATCTCAATAGGGCAGTAGGGAGATGGCGGTTGTCTATCTACATTTGGAGAAAAGTGGTGGAAGATCACTAAAGGATCAATGGTGATAGAAAAAGGAGACAGGATAGGTACGTTGTATTTATGTCCTCATAATACTGACCATTCTATCTCTTTAGCTTCCACAGGAACAGATACAGCATTGTGGCATCATAGGCTTGGCCACATGAGTGAGAAGGGGATGCATATTCTCCACTCAAGGAAGTTGTTGCCAGATTTGAAGCAGGTAAGTTTGGAATTCTCTGAAAACTGTGTTTATGGAAAACAGAAGAGAGTCGAATTTCTTAGGGTTGGGAAACAGAAGAAGAATGAAAAGTTAGAGCTTGTGCATACAGATGTATGGAGACCAGCTCAGGTACAATCTCTTGGTGGCTCTCATTATTATGTTACATTTATTGATGATGCAACTAGGAAAACTTGGGTTTATTGCATTAGACAGAAATATGATGTGTTTGCTACTTTTAAGAAGTGGAAAGCTTTGGTTGAGAATGAGACAGGAAAAAGGTTCAAGTGTCTCAGATCTGATAATGGAGGTGAGTACTGCGGCAAGGAGTTTGATAGTTACTGTTCATATCATGGGATTCGTAGAGAGAAAACAGTCCCAGGAACACCACAAGAAAATGGTGTGTCAGAAAGGATGAACAGAACAATCATGGAGCATGCAAGGTGTATGAGATTGCATGCAGGGTTTCCCTTACAGTTTTGGGCGGATGTTGTAAATACTGTTGTTTATTTAATAAACAGAGGACCTTCAAGTGCTTTGGATGGTGGTATTCCAGAGGAGGCATGGACAGATAAAAAGGTAAACTACTCATTTCTGAGAGCGTTTGGTTGTGAAGCATTTGTCCATATTGATAAAGAAAATAGAACAAAGCTTGAAGCTAAATCCAAGAAATGTACCTTTATTGGATATGGGGTTGATGAATTTGGTTATTGTTTATGGGATTATGAAAAT
This sequence comes from Larix kaempferi, assembly GCA_027924585.1. NCBI lineage: Eukaryota > Viridiplantae > Streptophyta > Pinopsida > Pinales > Pinaceae > Larix > Larix kaempferi. Next base: position 6,421,413 of record BSBM01000091.1, on the reverse strand, counting down.
AACAAAATCATCAGGAGTAGAGATGTAATATTCAATGAAAAGGTCATGTATAAAGATCAATTGTAGGGAAAGAAACGGGAAAATAAAAACACAGAGTACACAGTACTTGATGAAATTGAAGAAAATGAAGTTCCAAAGGTGCCAGAAAATCAAGAACAGCAGCAAGTACCTGAAACTCCTGCAACTGTAAGAAGATCTACCAGGTTAAGTAGACTCCCTGAACGATACTCTCCTTCAATGTATTATTTATTGATGACTGATTCTGGTGAACCAGAATGTTATGAAGAAGCAATGCAGGTGGAAACTAGAAAGAAGTGGGAGCAAGGCATGAATGAGGAGATGGACTCATTGGTAGGAAACCAGACTTGGGATTTGGTTCAGTTTCCTGCTGGTAAAAGAGCATTGCAGAACAAATGGATTTACAGGTTGAAGGAAGAAGAAGGAGGCAAAAAGCGGTACAAGGCCAGACTTGTTGTAAAGGGGTTTGCACAGAAGAAAGGTATAGATTTTGATGAAATATTTTCTCCTGTTGTTAAGATGACTTCAATTAGGACTATCTTAAGTCTAGTGGCGGTAGAAAATTTGCATCTTGAACAGTTAGATGTAAAAACAACCTTTCTCCATGGGAATTTGGAGGAAGAGATATATATGCAGCAGCCACAATGGTATGAGGTCAAAGGTAAGGAGAATTTGGTGTGTAGGTTGAAAAAGAGATTGTATGGTTTGAAGCAAGCTCCAAGGCAGTGGTATTTAAAATTTGTCAGGTTTATGACAAAACAAGGTTATAGTAGATGTCATTCTGACCACTGTGTTTATTTCAAGAAGCTAGACAATGAAAGATATATTATCTTGTTATTGTATGTGGATGACATGCTTGTTGTAGGGTCTAACGTGCAGGATATAAATGTACTCAAAAGGAATCTAGCTAATTCATTTGCGATGAAGGATTTGGGTGCTGCAAAGCAAATCCTTGGTATGAGAATAACAAGAAACAAGAAAAATCACAAATTAACATTGTCTCAGGGTGAGTACATACAAAAGGTGTTGGAGAGGTTCAGAATGCAGAATGCAAAACCAGTAAGTACACCTTTGGCCAACCATTTCAGTCTAAGTAAGGATATGTGTCCCAAGACACAGGAAGAGACATATTACATGTCCAAGATTCCCTATCAATCAGCAATTGGCAGCTGGATGTATGCTATGGTGTGCACAAGACCTGATATTGCACAAGTAGTGGGAGCTGTGAGTAGATATATGAACAATCTAGGTAAAGAACATTGGAAGGCAGTACAGTGGATTCTCAGGTATTTGAGAGGTACCACCACTCAGGCATTATGTTTTGGAGGTTCAGACACTGTTCTACAAGGATATGTTGATGCAGATATGGCAGGTGATAATGATAGCAGGAGGAGCACCACAGGGTATGTGTTTACTGTAGGTGGAACAACAGTAAGTTGGATTTTGAGACTGCAGAAGGTTGTTGCACTTTCAACAACAGAAGCAGAGTATGTTGTTGTTACAAAGGCTAGTAAAGAGATGATTTGGTTGCAAAGGTTTATGGAGGAAGTGGGTAAGAAGAAAAAGGATAGCAGGTTGTATAGTGACATCCAGAGTGCCATTCATCTTGCAAAGAACTCAACATTCCATTCCAGGACTAAACATATACAGCTCAAGTACCATTTCATACGCTCTGTTCTGGAAGATGAACTCTTGAAGCTGGAAAAGATACATACTAGACAGAATCCTACAGACATGTTCACAAAGGTAGTGACCAGAGAGAAACTGGGTTCCTGCTCGATTTTAGTTGGCCTTCTAGCATGAAGGTGAAGATGAGAAAGTTTCCAAGTCCAAGGTCCAGCAGGTACAGCAGCGGTGGAGTTGTTGTGATCAGTATCCAAGTGGGAGATTGTTGGTTATGGAGCTAGATCTTCCAGTCTCATAGATGATGATTCAGCCGTGTCCGTACCCCAGGTTTGGTTATGATCCCGGCCCGATGCTCAAGGGGTCTAGGGGGGGGGTTCGAAGACAGCCCCCAAGGAAAAATTTTGGGGTTGTTTTCGCCACCAGTTTTTGGGCCCATGGTTTTGGGTAACCCGTGGTATTTTCCCATTGTATTTCCCTTATAAAAGAAAGACATTGTAACATGGCTAGGGTTAAAAAATGATGTATTAGGTTTTTTGCATTGTAAAGATCTCTAAGATCAGGAGAGAGACTGTGAGACAGTGAAGAGGAAGTGCAGTGGTTGTGCTGCAGGTTGTATCCCTTCACTTTGCTGGATGGAATAATAATAAGGATTGGGAACTTCAATGTGGACGTAGCCCAAGTTGGGTGAACCACAATATATCTGTGTCTCTCTTGTAATGTGTATGTGTGATTGTATTTGCATTTCTGTTTATTGTTATTGCTCTGCGATCCTGTTTTTCTAACATTATCATTCTCCTAGCATGTTGTGACTGTTTGGATTCCCTTTGGGCTAGTTTGTGATTGTGTGTCTTTATTCCAACTGGGTTGTGACTATGCATGATCTCTCCTAGCTGGCTATGGAATGTAGTGACTCTTTCCTAGTTGGTCGTGGAATGTATTGACCCTCCCAACCTTGACCATGGATTGTGGTTCCCTATCCTAGCTTAGCCATGGTTTTGTTAAGCCCTAGATGACAGGACTGTGATGGTATTAAGTCTACTGGAGGGATTTGTGACCTTTAAGGGTTCCTAATTGCGGTTGGGGATGAGTATCACTACTGCTAGACTATTAGGGTCTACACTTTTGCTGACTGAGATATCTTGTTTTCTACTGTATGTGTCTAACCTTAACCTACAACACTCTACCTTTATATCTCTCTCAAGGTATATCATTTGTTCCTTTGGTGACTTGTCCTTTCAGTGACAAGGCCTGATTCCAAAAGTGTCTGAGTATAAGGGAGATCTAAACTAGATCTCATCCAATATTGTTACTTTTTATTAGTTTGTTTTGTATGGTACTATTGTTATTTTTCATGTTCTATATATTGCATGTGATAAATTGTATCTCAAGTACTAGCTTTAACACAGTGACCATTGGAGTGTTGAAGTTGAAAGAGATGAAAATTATGTTTTAAATTATTACAACATCACTGTTCTGGATCTAGCTTTGTTTTTGTTTTTGTTTTATGCATCAAAGTATAAAATTTTGTAATTTTCTTACCTCAAACCCTATCATAACCCAAATTTCAACAATTGGAGATAAATTCTATTTGATAATTATAAGTTTTTTCATATATTGTCTTGAATACTAGGCCATTCAAATATTCCTATGTCCGTTGCGTTATCTACAAACTTATTATATTTGTGTCTCATTTATTTCCACTGTATTTAACTCTATTTTTACTACTTCCTTTTACCTAACCTCACTATTTGAAATAATGATTTGCCATGATCTAAGCTTTCTTTCTTTTCTATGAATCAAGCTATTACCCTTTCTTGACATATGATCATGTGTTAGCAACATGTGTAAAGTTACCTTTTGTGTAAGTGACGAACGACTAGTACCCGCAACTACTAGTGGTAAGTTTAAAAGTAAAAAGTTGATGAGTTGCCAAAAAAATTTGATCTAAAATATGTAGTAAGCACTCTAAAATCCCAATAGGTTTAAAGGGATGAAGCATAAATTCCATGCCACACATGGTGTTCCTTCCTAATGAACATGGTATGCTTCTGAGACAGATTATACATCCGTAATGAGATATATTAAGTACCAAAATTCCACATCATATATGTACCCGGTGTACAAAATGGAGTTTGTTTCTGCACCAAGTTTCCACTAGAATTTTTTTTTCTTTTAGGAGAGTTCCCCATTGGATATCCAACAGTTTTCTGCATCGAAACCACAACACAGCCATTAGAGAATTTATGGCAAGGACACTTTAATTATGAGGTTGTGCATTGGATATCCAAAGAACATATGTTGGTTTTGTGACACTCAATAATTGAACCTCATCGGACGAGCGACAATCAGAAAAGGAAAAAACATCGTATACCCAACGAAACTTCATCGAGCACTGACAAATTTATATGGGTTAGCCAACAGGTATCCGACCATATCTCATCAGCTACCAATGTGTTTACATCGGCTAGCCAACAATTGGAAAATCTATTGTATCTGGTTCTCGACGAAACCGCATCGGGTAGCCGATGGGCTAATGAAACTATTGCATCAGCTACCCCACGAAACGACATTGGATACCCGATGACTGCACATCGGATAGTCAACATGTCGACAAATATATTGCATTGGTTAGACGATGAGCTCGCATCGGGTAGTCGACGGAGGTTTGTTAGATATTCGATGTTAGACACCAAAAATTGTCAAAAATAATTGCCCGATTGAGTTCCCATAAGTGTCAGTTGTTCGATGTTTATGCTGTCGTATATCCGATGAAAAATCAAGTGTCGGATAGCCGATTAAATTACACCAATGATTGTTGGAGGCTATATTTTTTGGTTAACCATTGGCATTATCTTGATAATCCAACGAACAGTCGTTGTATTTGTTTCCATATGCAGTAGTGACAACCATCTATTTTCCCTTCCAAAAATGCAGCTCTATCTTTCAATTCAATTTTTTGGGTTAAGCATTGTTTGGTAATGGTCATGAACAACAATGGAAAACTCTGTGTAGTGTAGAAAGCATGCATGATAGAATGATCAAAAGAGTTTTGACTCCAAGGATATGAGGTAAGGGTGAAGAGACAACTGACATAGCTTCTGACCATAGAAGAAATAGGACTACTGACAGCTGACATAACTATCACAACCCCCATGCTTCAATAACTACATGAAATTACTTTCCCCACCAACCTCACGCATGCATTGAATGATTGGATTTAATATTCAAGAGAAGGTAATTGGATCATTTAAGGCACATGGAAGATTTTGGGTGAGTTCTAAGGTTGAAACATGGAAGCATAGGATTTGGTTTCCCCATAGGTCCCCCTTCATCTTTCCCTCTGGTGGAATCATAGACCCTCTAGTGTGCTTTACACAGCCATCTTGGACCATTTTATTAATTTCCAACATAATATTAACATACATTTCGAATTGGCATAGTAAGCCAACCATATGGTCCAAATAAATATATATACATCATACATGCCTATCCATTCACTAGTTGGTCCATGGCCTTGAGCTTCACACTAGGAATCCAGAATAGCATATTTACATCATTTACATAATTTTTATAAATACATTCCAAGTCAAAATTGGAGGTATTACAAATACCCTAAACAATTCATGGCCCATGTGTTATACAATGCAAGAGGTAATACTCCTGCATTTGTTTGGATTGCTCTGAAATGGGTTTTGTTTCCCCTCAATTGAAATGAGTTTTCATATGCTCAGATTATATTGAAATCTATTTTATTCATTATCCCTCCACCGAGATGGATCTCGTTTTTTTTTAAATTGATGTGATAGATTGAGATTAGTATGCATTATTCAAGATGACTTCACATTCCATCAGATTTACCCAAAGTCACAAATGTTAGAACTATCAAGTTGGAATTTTCCCACATGTCTTCAGATTCTAGCAATGTTTCTTATGTAAGACACATAAATTAATAAAGTTGTATCAGGGCTCATCCGTTAGCCCTCCACTGAGATGGATTTCATTTTTTTTTATAAAATTGATGTGATAGATTGAGATTAGTATGCATTATTCAGGATGACTTCACATTCCATCAGAGCCCAAAGTCACTAAGTTATAACTATCAAGTTAGAATTTTCTTGCAAGTCTTAAGATTCTAATAATGTTTCTTGTGTAAGATACATAATTAATAAAGTTGTATCAAGGCTCGATCCATTAATTGGTTTTTAGATCGTACATTTTTCAATATAAGGTCGTTTTTCCTAGAGTTTGTTACTAATATATCTGTGATTCTATTTTTTTAATTGATACTAGATAGATTTATCTAAACATAAATGTCCTAATCTAAAATAAATTCATTGAATTAGGAATTATAATAACATCCATCGACTTGGATCAAATAAAACGTTATACATCCCATACCTCTACATTCGAGGAGAATCTTAATGGACCAGGCCTAAAGCCAGACTCCATCAACAAAAGTAAATCACACCTCCCTATATGTTAAGAAAATCCTAACAGGGGTGATGGAGTATCCTTTAGTCATGCTGAGAACCACAAAAACATACACCAATATATTTTGAAACTCCAGCAACATGAAATGCAAGTGCAAAGGACGCCTCCTGCTCCATACACTTCATACAAAAACATATTTAGAAAATTTGTGTTTGTATGCTTTGGTAATAATGTGTTAAGCCCTAAATGTGGGCACATTTCCCCTATATTGTGGTGCATTACATTAGTTTTGATGTCAGATTTCGTCCATTAGTTTTAATTGTCATTAGTATGGTTATATTAGTTATGTCATGTTGGGTCAGTGAGTTGTATTCGTACCTCTCAATCTCCTATATATAGGAAGGAGATCTTTTCATTTGAGTATCTTGTCTTGTCTTATGTACTTAGTACATTGTATAAGGAGGTTTCCCCCTCTAAGTGGCTTTCTATTCATCTATGTTCTTCATTATTAAGGCATGGAGTACTCTTTTTGGTCTATTTATGCTATTTTCATCTCTTTTTGGAAATTTGTTGCTTAACATTTGGTATTAGAGCTCTTTCCTTGGATTTGGTTTCTTCAAAATGATTCATCTTGGAATTTTTGATATATATATATATATATTACAATGATTCAGATAGCGAGGCTTGGAAACCATTTAGGAAACATGACAAACTATTTGTGGTACAATTTTTCAAATCCTGAATCCTTACAGATTCAGATTTATTCGCATTGGAAGTTAGGGTTTCTGACTAATCCAAAGACTAGTCTGAAACACGTGTTCTGGGTAAAACTATTATATATGGGGAATGTGAGATCCATATTAAATGAGACCTCTTTCATCAGAAAGAAGACAGACCATAGTATCTGTGGTAGAATTTTCATACTTGTATCCAAAATATTGGACACGTGGCAATTCGTACAAGTTCACTCTTCTGAAAGCACCAAAAATAACAAGTGTTGGGATATTTTCCATATCTTTTTACTGGCACATCAGAATTAGGGTCCAAAATTGCAGAGATATCTCAATTGGAAGGTCAGTTAGAAACGCAGTCTTCAAATAAGGGTTTGATAAAGGTATGCCATTTTAAATTGGAATAAATTTTAGTATAAAATCTATTTGAGGTGAACCCTAGGGTGTGATATCTATTTCTATTATTCAAAATGCCACCCAAAGGCAATGGAAAAAATCACACTCCACTCAAACCACCTGAGGATTCATCACATACATAAGATAAAATGGAATACCTATCTTTTCGAATGTCCAAGTTGGAAGATATGATGGGACATATGAAGGAAAATATGAAAGGGTCTATGAAAACAGTTGATTTACTTAATCTAGAGGAGAAGTTGGTGGGAAATATGGAGGAAAATATGAAAAATAATGCTAAGCTCATCCAAAATTCAAAGGATACTCTCCCTATAGGTGATGATGTGTTCCAGTGTACTCAGGAGGACAAGGATAATAAGCATTTCCTCATTAGGGATGGTCGATGTAACGAACCCTTACATTACTAGACTAAAAAATACCCTAGAATTTGTATTATTATTATAATGTTCATAATTCTCATATACTCGCATGATCATAACAAAATGTAAAATATTGCATCTCATGCAAAGATGTTTTGCCATATATTGACTAGGAAAAATTAACGTTTCTTGAAATGTTTGATCGCATAACTAGAGTAATATCTCCTTGAGATAAACAAATAACCATGATAAAAATTCTTGTTATAGGAAATAAGACCAATTCCTACAACAAGACTTATATCTATCAACATGATCTTTATTGAGTATAAAATTCTACTGCATAAATTCCTATATAGGAATACATAATGACCAAGAACAACATTTAGTTACAAGAAGTGAATAAACAAAGAAGATTTCACTCCTAAAACAATGGCTACATGAATTTGACCTATACTTCTCCTAATTGAGCAACACTAGAATTTAGTATAGATTTAAGTGTTGCATAAAAATGAACACTCTAGTCATTTCCAAAAACTCAATTTACAGAAGTAAGATTTAATATTACCATTTCTAACTAATTATAAAATTGTGCTTAACGTTGGGAAACAATTATTACACATAACTTTCCCTAGTTACAAGTCTTTGAACCCTACACTTCAAACGATATGATTTGTTGCTCATTATTTATGCATAATATGTAATTCCTCCCTTTGCAAATTAATGAAAATGAATAAAGTTGGACCCTTTTCTCAACCAACAAATACATTAAAAAAAAAAAATTAATTCAAATACTAAAATAATAGCAATTACCATCAAACCATTATTTAGAATAAATGTGTTATATTTAACAATTCATCTAACACATAAAGAGTAAATGCAAATACCACTCAACTCGGCCCGTAGTATTTATAAGCAAGTTCCAATCAATTCAATGTATAGATAAATAATACTCTAAGTAAAACATGTAATCTAAATACAATACCACCTAAAATTCTAGTCCATGGTTTTGATATGCAAACAAAACAATCCCCAATCCTGTAGAGTGTTGGAATACGTACTTGTTTACATATTTAATTAATAGGGTAGTGTTCTCTCTCCAACAAGCTTACCTATATATTGTATATATAAACTTATTAAATGCCAACAAATCTAAAGTAGGTGGATTTCTTGCAATATAATTAGCATACAAAACCATACTAATTCAACTTCAAATAAGTTTAGGCACAACCTTTACCAAATGGATCTGGTTTTGAATGGACTATTAGTAGCCTAATTTTGTCAAACAATTCAATGAGAAACTCATAAAATTTAGTTTAGTAAGAGAAAATGACTACACGATGTACATACTAAACATTTTACCCACTGTATTTACAAACTTTCATTATGGTATTTCATTAAACACTGCGTGAGCCAACTTAGATATTAATATACTTCACCAAACATGTCAATAATCCAATTAAAAACACTGCGTAAGCCAACTTAGATATTAATATACTCCACCAAACATGTCAATAATCCAATTAATTCTAGATACATGGGAACTATGGAAATTACATTTTGATGTCAAAATAGTTATCTAGTAATCCGATTGATATCTAGTAATCCGATTGATGATAACAGCCTTCCTTCAAACACATATTTTCAGAAACTATCCAACTTAATTAATGGGTTTATTTGCGTACAGGATTCATACCATAACCAAGGTTAATACTTTGAATTGTGGTGATACTCTACCGCCCTACCCTCTAAATGTTAAAATCTAAATGTTAAAATTTACAACTAAAGGTAATTTTTAATACCCTAAAATCTGAACATAAAAATAAATAGTTACAAAATTTTAATTCTAATAGCCACAATAATAGAAATTTCATTAATTGCCTAAAACCTAATTAATTAAATTTTCACCATGGATCTAAGTATGAAACAATCAGTATTCCTTTTGTAATGAAAGTAACAAGGGAAAATCATCTACATACAATTCTGGGAATGAAATACTTATCTGATTAGATGACTAATTATGTAATTAACTGGGCTCCACCCATCCATAGGAATTTCAAGTGCCACCCCCGAGCCAAACTCCGTGAATTCACCAGCATCTCTCATGATAAAAGTTAGTCTCACGTAAGATCATCTGGTTAACAATGTGAACTGGTTTCAATGGCTTTCTCCATGGCTTGGGTCGTACCCATCTCCTCCTCAGCATCATGTGAAAAATGCACCAGGTAAAACAAAATGGCATAACACCCATGCATAATGAGCCCCCAAGGAGTTTGAATCTCCTCTTCTTCTCTTGCATGAACCTTCTCCCCCTCATGAAAGACATTTGGCATCATAATTTTGTATTATTTTTTTATCATATATTTTTAAAATTTTAAATTTATTTAAAACCACTAATCTTTGGTTAGTACTCAATCCAAATTTCAGTATAATTTAATCTCTTAATCAAATTCTTAAATAAGCTTAGATATAATCTATGAGGTTTGAAACTTAATCATGGATTAAGTTATTTTTTCCTTTTTAAACAAGGGTTAGGGTCATATGATAAGCCCCCTAGTTCAGACTCTAGCCCACTTAACCCTCACTGGAGAATTCACGTGTCATATCTCTTATGCTTTCCACCACACAGTATGTTGTTTTATATTATTATTGTTAGTGTCAATTACATAATACATTATATTTTCTGGCCTTTAGGCATCATTGAATTAGCTCACAAGAGGGTAGTTTCTAGGATATGCATTCCTCAACCCCTTAGAGAAACACCGTCCTTGGCATCTAACACTAATGGACACATATAATATTCATATACATCAAAATTTACAAAAAAAAAAATGTAATAAGTGCTTCTCTTGCACTACATTTTTCAAACTGTCTCTTCAAAGCTGGACCATGTCCATTGGACCTCATCATGTTGCTCCAACTTGCTAGTTGGCCTCCTAGCTCTTGTTATAGATTGGTCACTTCAGGAATTTCTTCATTCATCTATCGTCTTCTTTGTTACCCCTGCTTGGGTACCTTTTGTATCTTTATCCGATCCGAAACATTTCTTTAGTAATGCTGAGAGAACTCTGACCAGTTGCCATTTTTAATTTGTGTGTCTTTCTCACTTTGTTTTAACAATTTTATGATAGAAGCAACAACTTCCAAATACAAGTTTTCAAGTGCAATCAATCACCACGAATTTATTAAGCCGACATGGTAATAATTTAAGCCATCCCTTTTTATGAATGGACCAGCCATATCATTCTTTGCTCAAAATGCTTAATACATATCATGCATTTTATGCGTGCATATACTTTTGCTTACATATGACTTCTACCATCATCTTCATCTCGTCATATAGAGATTCACTTATTTCAATTTGTATTACTATTTCAGCATGCATTATTTATTTCAACGTAAATAAATACAACAAATATCACTTGTAACATGAATTTCAAACATTTCATGTTCCCAGAAAATAAAACATAAGTAAAAATATAAGGGTAAGAATTGGTCCCTCTTTATCGGACCCATCTAGAGCTCCACCATGCCCATGGATTTATTTTTCTCTTTGGTTCCGGGCACCTTCCTCTTGAACTCAACATAACACCGGGAATATACCCCTTCTCTGCTTACAATACCTCAGGCGTACTAGGAAGCAATTACCTTCTCTGCTACATAGTGCCTCAAGAATTCTTCCCCTCTTTCTTTGGTGTTTCTCAGAGTTGGAATTCTCAAATGTTTATTTGCTTAATCTCCTGGTTGAATGCACTTGTCCAGAGAGAGACTCTTGTTCAAGAAAAGTATGCCTTCCATACTAGATCTCCCACCTACATATGGACTAGGCCTTTCCAATTTAATTTGCACTCTCTTGGAAAAATCCACCATGTCTGAATCAGATCTACCACCTAATCCGAGCCAAGGAATTCCCTTAGAGAAATATGATCTTCAACATGCAAGAGCTCGTCTTGCATCACCTTTGTCTTCAACATGCAAGAGCTCATCTTCAATATGCAAGCACCAACTTGCATATATATGTACTTGAATATCACTAGTAAAGCTTCATCAATATCGAAATAAAATGATATCCTTCTTAAACACATTACCACGGCACTAAACCATTTTACTTATTAACACTTGGTAACTTCCTGATTGCCATCCTCTCCACCTAGACACAACACTAGGAATGCGTCCATTCCCTTTACGATGATATTAGTGCCAAAAAAAAGGTTGCTATGAGATGCTTCTCAGGTTAAGAAAGTTAAGAGTTCTTGGACTTCAAAATTAATTGAATATAAATGCTTTTTAAACAAAAATCTACAAAATGAAACTTAGGTTTGGGTAAAGAGTCTTACCTTATTTCTTGTAGCCAGAAATAGTTTTCCAGCTCCTTTTTGCACTCTCCATTCTTTCAGCACAGCCATGGATCAACCAGACACCATGATTTACACCTGGCTTTTCCGATGCTTCCAAGATAATTATAATATTGCATTCTCATTCTCAGTTAGCATTCTCTGCTATCTCGAGAGAATTTTGATATTGCATGTTCATTCTCTTGCAAAAGAATTTTAGTATTGCATCCTCGTCCTCTACAGTACTTCATATCATATCTTTACAATTAGTATTTCAATTTGTTGCAACTAACAATATATCAAGTTTTCATAAGTCTCGAAATTTTTTATGATTAAACTTTTAGTTCACACATACATAGTGACCGCCCTATTAGGAATTACATGAGCATACATAATTTAACATTCAAGAGAAATAAAGAGAAACAAGCATTCATTACATGGCCAAAACCGGCCATTTGGGCCAAGCTAGCTAGCCATGGGTCACCTCCAAGACACTTTACAATGGAGCCTCGAGAATCCCTAGACCTAAACCACCTTTGACTAATTCGCAAGTCTTGAGGTTAACCTTAACAATCCCCCCTTTAAACTTGACTTGGAGTAATTACCAACCCCCCTCAAATTTTTAACCAAGGAATCTCATATACACCCCCCTATCACCTAGTTCTATTACAATGGAGCCTCATGAATCCTTTTATAGGCTTCATTACATGCAATAGGTCCAATACCATGGGCAAAAAAACTATGTGCTAGACCTAAACCACCTTTGAATAATTCGTGATTCTTGAGGTTAACCTTAACAATCCCCGCTTTAAACTTGACTTGGAGTAATTACTAACCCCCCTCAAATTTTTAACCAAGGAATCTCATATACACCCCCCTATCACCTAGTTCTATTACAATGGAGCCTCGTGAATCCTTTTATAGGCTTCATTACATGCAATACCTTGGTCCAATACCGTGGGCAAAAAAACTATGTGCTAAACCCAAACCACCACCTTTGACTAATTCGCGAGTCTTGAGATTAACCTTAACAATCCCCCTTTAAACTTGACTTGGAATAATCACCAACCCCCCTCAAATTTTTAACGGAGGAATCTCATATACACCCCCCTATCACCTAGTTCTATCTACCAACTTTACCGGTGGTGAGTAACCAGGGGTATGCATGCTTTACCCGGTCTTACAGCCATATGCCCTTTTACATGCAAATTGCTCTATCAATTTTTTTTTCATGTATCTTTCGACCAATCTTCCTTCCACCTAAATGCTGCTCATTTCCATATACTACCAAACCTTGCACTAACCATCAGAGTGAATCTCTCTCATGACTTCATTTTTCTTGTAGTGGTTATTTTTGCCTCTTTCATTATATAACAAGCCTTTTGCAAATAGTTTTAAAAACTTTTATATGTTCCCTTAAGAAACTTTCCACTTTTCACATGACCATAATAATCACATCCTCTTTTTGAATACGACGTCCATATCCTATAATAACTTTTCTTTATTGAAATGAAGTGGATATAAAAAAAACAAAACATATACCTTCATTTCTAATGTTGTGCTTTTAATGTGCAGGGCCTTTCATTATAATGATCGAGTAGTCCACAACAATATCATACCATTAAATACCATAAATTCCACCAGATTTCTGATTGTTACGGATTGCCTCTCATGTGGATTATGCTCAAGACCACCTCTTATTGCTCAGGTCTGCGATCCTTTTCACACTTTCCTGTGATCTTTCCACGCAGGCTGGGTCTCATTCACATGAATTTTCACTACTTTTTCTAGGTAATTCTGATGGGCTTAATTGTTCAATGAATTGGCTTCTGCAATTCCTTCCTTCGGTGGAAATCTCTCTTCATGCGCTTTCCCACAGATCAACTGAACACACGGATCCACAAATTATGTGACACAAATTCATAACTTCAATACACAACAACAATGTCTTTCCAAAGCAATAATTTATGGTTTCATGGCATCTTGTGGAGAGTCTGCCGTACGTGAATTAATTCACCTACTTCGACTCTCCACAAGATGCCATAAATTTTCAATTTTCACTGCCGATTATCAGCTAATTCTAATTTATGGTTTGACCAAATACAAATTTACCTTCAGGGTCACTCCTTCAACAATGCTCTTGATTCTGTCCATCACCCTCCACCACTCCTTCAACAATGCTCTTGATTCTGTCCATCACCCTCCACCAGAGACGTCCAAAGCTATGGTTGCCTCACGCAGGGAGCTCTTGTTCTGGCGACCAGTGATTTCTTCTCTTCACATGTAGATCGACTTCATGAGCTTCTTCATGTGGCACTAGCCTGGCATGCAACTTAATGTATATCTCTGCAGACGATCCACCACAACCGTTTAAGGTCAATGCAACATATTCACTGATCATGATCTGCGCCCTCCACTTTGAATGCATCCATCTTTTGCCAAAAAAATAATTATCTCTTAATTCATGCCGACCTACAGGGAATGCTCCTCCACGGATCCATCGCAACAGCTGCATGTGGTTAATGCTTCATTGATCGCTTCAAATCTGCTTTCAAATCTGATAGATCATAGTAGATCCGGTATGCTGACAACAATTTCCTTCTTCTTACTTGGTGGATATTTATACACGGCCTATCAATTGCAACAGCCACAGATTCTCCATGAAAACACCTCCTTGCATTCTTAGATCACCTCTCGACCACACCTTTTACCATTAAACGAGCAATAGCAATAGCAATATGCCAACCATGGCTCTGATACCACTTATTAGGGAATTACATGAGCATGAAACAAGCAATCACATAATAGAAACACATAATTTGCCTTGAAAACCTCCTGCGGGGAAAAACCAACACCCAATGAAGATCTTCATTGTATGGCCAAAACCGGCCATCCGGGCCAAGCTAGCTAGCCACCGCTCACCTCCACACCACTTTACAATGGATCCTTCTCAAGTCTTTTATAGAATTCATTACATGCAATACCTTGGACCAATACCATGGGCCCAAAAACTATGTGTTGGACCTAAACTATCTTTGAATCATTCATGAGTCAAGGTTAACCTTAACACACGCATCAATCATCCAGACATGCACTGAAAAATAAACATTCAACTGAATTCAAACATTTATTGTTGTTTCAGAATTTAATGCACATTAATAATTTTCAAATATATCTAGCTTGACGATCACACAAATGATCATCAAAGAACATCGTATCATCAATACATATATACAACGCCATTCTTCTATAGATGGATTCAAGCCTCAATTCATCCAAGAATTTAATTAACATTCCATAATGGCCATCTACCATCAGCCTCATACACAAAACAAGCAAAGTATTCAAATGGTCACTAAGGACTCCAACACAAGCCAAACACAAGTCACATATTGTCACCAAGGACTAAGACATAGGCCACGCAGAGGCCACAAATAGTCAACAAAGACTCTAATACAAGCCAAACCTACATTCTGCTAGGATTTATAGGTTACAAGAATGAATCAAGAAATCAGGTTTTCCAAACTAGAAGGCACCTCAAGGTCTCATCCAATCTAACCCTCCTCAATACCTGCCCCACACAACACCAAGGAGGTACCTCTTCTTTGTACCATTAATCTCTCAGGTGTCACCACCCCCCCCAAGTGCTCTTTAGTGTGTGAAAAATTTAGTGGTATGTACCCTGTTAGCCTCTTAAGAGGTACTAGCATTCTAGGTTTACTATTGGCCTATCGCTCTACAAAACGCAGAACTCCTCTTTAATAAATTTGCTCTTATTAATCAATACAATTCCACTGGTCACAATATATCCAACATGACAAGAACCATCATGTCAAATAGACATACTCCATTATGCATTCAACATACCATTCGGTAATCCATACATAGCAAAGATAATAATTAAAAAAAAAAAAAAAATTAGCCAGAGATACCACTCTAACCACACATATTACTCTACACTCGTACTCATCAGAGTCATAAGGAATACCACTCTGGTATTAACATAATTTAACAAGGCTTAGCTAGAGCTAATGCTCAGAAAAGAACACACTACTCAACAACCTATGTTGAATATAATAACATGAACATAATTGTAACAAGAATTAAATAACATGCAATGCATGCAAAAGCAATCATTTCATTTTTCAACACCTGTTGGACCCGCTGCACAACTTTGACATAGCTCTGAACTAGAGCAGAAGAGCAACCACTTTGGACTAAACAAGCTATCAAATTTATTCACTCCCAGTAGAAAACAATACAATTCAATAACAAAAACAATCAATCAAATACCAGGTTTGCATAACATAAACCTTGGTCAACAATTGATTATAATATTCTTTCATAAGCATTAGCTCACTCGACACACTGAGCATATATCTATTCTACATACATGAGCATCATCATGCCCTACACATTTCCAAGCAACCACATGCTCCATGGATTCAAACACATAAGACAATCGGTTACCAAACCTTCCGTAACCAATGACAACTAAGCACTTATAAAAGCAACATAAGAAACCATGTTGCCACTTCCTTAGCTTGAATAGTACAACCATGGAAATCCCCTTCAAAATTAGTTCCACGGGCCACCATGGTCCAGGATCCAGAATTCCACTGAGGTAAATGTGTACACCATGCACCAATACCAGATATCAATCTAATACTAAATAAACATAGAACATCAATCTCACATGCAAACTTCAACTTGCATACAATTCCATCCATAGATGGTTATTCCAATAAACACTTAATTAGCGCTATAGAATGAATTATACATTCATCTAACATATAACACTTAATACTAGGATAATTCCCACTAGGTTACAATCAACCATGTAATGGCTTCCCAAAATTAAAACCAACATGCTTACACATATACGAACATCATCAATCAACATACAAAACCATAAACCAAAGCTAAGTATACAACTTGGCCTAAGAGAAACAAATACTCATGAGGACACATCAACATCCAACATACTAAAACCATAATACAAATCATACAACTCAGATTAATAAGTTCTCAATTCTAATGTGAGAATTTATTCTACTTGGAGAAACAACATTCAGAGATTTACTCCACGATATGCAAATGGTAAGCTTCCTTAAGCTTATCGAATGCACACATAACAACTCTATTCTCACTTGAGAATTCATTGGTTAACCCCAATTAACTTTGGAGATATACTCTCTCCAGAAAAAATACAATCATATTGTTGACACAACTCTTCTCGACAGGGGTTCACTCGGTCGTCAACAAATACCAACAGCCCTTACACACTGGCCCGGAAAGGAGTTACCCTTCCAGCAACGCCTGCGAAGCAAGCGAGGTCTCACCCGAAGTGAATAAGGGTGTTGCAAGAACCAAGCTTTCGCAGTTGTGAAGAAGATATGTGCACGTTAACCAGAGATTACAATATTTACCACAGTCTATTTAACCAATCATTTGCATATTTATTTCACAGCATATTCACGTTAACCAACAACATGTATCAACACAAATCAACATAAAGAATTTAAATAACCCATCATTGCATAACAACAGAATTCATAACCAAACATCTCCATTCATTAACATCTACGGAACAAACCTCGCAGAGAATATCCAACAGAATCTGAAAGATCACATTAATCTCCCAAACTTAGATGCCCATAGGCTTACAATCTTGCTCTATTTCTATGTTTTTCTCTTATTACAATTTGGTCCACATGACCGACTCAACTAATCTAACAACTCTTATATTTCCACAAAATATGGCGAAAGGTCCTTCTTCCGTGGAATGACCCTTTCGCGCTTGTCGGCTTCCGCACTTCCTGCGGATCTATCCTGTGCCAACAAGCCCCCAACTCAAACTTGTGGCTCATCACGAGCCACTTTAGCGGGACGTTGCTGGTGTGCATCCACCCTGTATTGTGCTTGGTCATCTCGAAACTGTTCTTGCTGTCTGGAACTCGCTGTTGTGTACTTCGCATCCACATTTGTCGGTCGCTGGTTCGTTGTCATGTATTTTCTGGACTCATCCTCCAGTCTCTTGCAACCTTGATCATCTACCTCTCCGGAGTCTATTGGATCACTCCTCATTTTTCCTTTCTAGAGAAAGGGGTTGTCGATGACGCCAAGGTGGGAAACAGGCCAACTACTACGGCACATCTGTTTCGCACCTTGGATTGCTTCCTCCCAAGGTTAGGGGCCTGCTGCCCTTGTTCTTCTGGTGTTCACTGCGGCCCGGAAGCTGTGAACTACTACCACGTACTTAGACATCTCGGATGAAACCTCGACTTTGTGATACCTGAGTGGCCTGGCTTCCAATGGCTCCAAGCGCTGATGCATGCTCGTCGTTCGAGCCCATAGCACCCCCGATGCACTACCACACGAAATGCAATGGAGCATTTCCACAGCCTCCTTGAAACTCCTAACTTATGCAATGACCTGCCTCGCTCTCAGCATGGGTTTCCTACTTCTGGAAAATACCTAGGTGCTCTGCTGCATGTCTAGTTCCTGTATTTATGCATTTCCCTTGTTTGAGATGTTTGTTTTGAGAAATCCACGGCGGATCCATTCTGTTGCTACACCGATTCTGTCATTATTTCATCTGTGTGGGGTGACTGGTTTCCTGCATGCGAGATGAGTGACCATACCGCCCCCCCTCATCTGGTCCTTGTGTCGTTCTCGTGCGAACTGTCGTCGTTGGTGCCTCCGGCCATGCTGTGTGCCAAATGTGCCTCATGTCGGCACCGATTTATGCTTAACTAATCATTATCCGTGTTCGTCAGACCTGTCATCTGAAAAGGTCCCATCCGTACTAATTTGATAGAGTCGTGATCCTGCTGCAATCGCAATCCATACTCCAAGCTGCTAAACAATCCTTCCTTTATTTTTCTTTTTTTTTAACCCGTTCTGCGTCGGATCATCTGCTCTGCATCGAGTCATGGTGATATGGCTTCAGCCTAGCCCCATTGACTAATTTAGGCAACAGTACCCCATCCAAGCTCTGTAACTGCACGGTGCCTCCAATCGTAATAAAAGTGATAATATATGGTCCCAATCAGTACATTTGTAACTTGCCAGGGTGTTTTGCTAATTTTCTATCATACAACAGAACTGTATCCCCCTTCTGTAGGTGTTTCGTCTTGACATAGCGATCGTGCCATGCCTTTTGGCGGTCCTTTTCTACCTTCTGGTTAAACCCTACAATGAATCGATCTTCATCCAACTGTATTAGTTGTGCCAATCATTCCTTGAGTGCGCTATCGTCGTTCATCTCTGTTGCTGTGGCGATTCGTAAACTTGGTATTATGTATTCCATTGGCATCACTACTTCCTAGCCATATACAAGTTTAAATGGCATTTGGCCAGTTAGTTTCTTGCAGGTGGTGCGATATGCCCAGAGAACCGCTGGAATTTTTAGGTCCCAGTCGACGCGGTTCACGTTGCACACTTTGGTGAGTGCATGCTCCAGGATTTTATTAAACGCCTCAATGGTGCCATTCGCCTGGGGGTGGTAGGGTGTACTCTTCTTGTGATGGATCTAAAATTCCTCCATCATCGAAGCAATCATTTGGTTAATGAAGTGGGTTCCTTGATCACTTAGTAAGACTTTTGGGCAACCAAACTGAGTAACCACATTGTCAAATAGGAATTGGGATGCAGTTGCAGCTGAGCAGTATTTCTCCGGATTCTATTTGCGAGAGATGGTCGGGTCCCATGTTCAAGTGCCCTGGCTTTACGATGATTTCAAAGTCGAACTCCTGGAATAGTAATAGCCAGCGGAAGATTCCCCACCCCAACATAGGTTTGTTCACCGGGTATTTTAATGCCGAGTGATCGGTGAACATCTTGAAGTGACCCCCCAAAAGGTAGTGTCTGAATTTCTGCAATGCGTAGACCATATCCAACCCTTCCCATTCAGTAGTCATGTAGTTCCTCTCCGCCATAGATAACTTCCTACTAGCGAATGCTATCGGATGGTCAATGTCGTCGGTTCCTAGTTGGGCTAGGATAACGCCCAGTGCAACTAACGACGCATCGACATGGATGTGAAATTCTTTTGTCCAATATGGGAACGCAAGGATTGGTGCTTCAACCATCTTTTGTTTCAATATGTCCAAGCTTTTCTGACATTCCGCGGTCCATTCGAACTTAGCGTCTTTCTTGAGTAACTTTTCCATGGGTGCCGTGATCGCCGCATATCCTCGAATGAATTTTCGGTAATACCCTGTGTGTCCTAATGTTGCTCATAATTGTTTGGCTGTCGTGGGTGGTGGGAGGTCGACGATGATGGAAATCTTCTCCGGATCTACCAACAGCCCTTCGCGGAAGACAATGTGGCCCAACAGTATGTCGAATGGGGCACAAAAGATACATTTCTTGAGGTTCAAGGAAATCTGGTGCTGTCAGCATCGTTCGAGCATTAGTCGTAAGCTCGCGGTATGATCCTTAACTAGCCCATATATCGTCCAATCGTCCATATAAATGGCCTGAAATTTATGAATATAATCCTTGAAGGCAGCTACCACTATTCTCGAAAATATGGCAGGAGCATTTTTCAATCCAAACGGCATCACCGTGTACTGAAAACATCCCCACTCAGTGACGAATGTGATTTTATGTCGATCTTCTTTCGCAATCTTGACTTGGTGGTAACCCGAAAATCCGTCTGTGAAAGAATACATCTCATGGCCTTCTACGCCTTCAAGTACCTCATCGGTGAATGGGGTCAGGAATGGATCATGTAGGCAGGCGTCATTTAATTTCCTTAGGTCTACGCATATGCGTACTTCGCCAGTTTTCTTGTCTTGGACAACCATTGGACTGATCCATTCGGATTCCGCCACTGGTTCTATTATGCCTGCTTCCAACATTCACTCAATCTCAGCTTGTACACGTTCCTTATGCCTCAGGTTCAATCTATATGGCCATTGTTTTACTGGTTTCGCATCCGGTTTCAAGGGGATCTGCATTTCTCCTTAGTCTCCGGAAATTCCCTTCATTTTTTAGAATTTTGTTGGAAATAGATCCTGAAACTCATGTAGTATGTTGGTGGCTTTTGCAATGGTTGATTCATCCCAGTAGTCCCCGATGTTTGCTAATTTCGTGTTTTCCTCTGATCCAATGTTCACCTTTATGATCTTTAGTGGTTGCTGAAATTTGTCCGACAGTATGTCTGGTGCCTCAACCCCATGACTACCCTCCGACTCTGGTATATACGTTTCCCTGGGGTCGTCGTCATCACGGGGGGGTCAGTTGATAGGCAATATCATATCACGTCCATTCATATTGGGGAATAAACTATGATACAAAAATGAGAAAATATATTGCCCCGTATTAAGGGGCCAAGGGGGCTTAATTATGTTATATGGAAATACAAATATTTAGGGTATATTTTATTACATTTCATGTAGAAGTGTTGGAGGGGACGTAGAGAGAAAATCTTGTAAATATAATATTTAGGATGATATCAAAAGTATTAATTTAGTCACTAGTATAAAAATGGGTAATTAGTGACTACACAACCAATACATTAGTCACGATGGGTAATTAGTGACTAAGCAACCAAAAAAGTTAGTCACGACAGTGTTTTTAAGTGACACATCTAAAAATGACTAGCATAAACTACTAATTTAGTCTAGGGATAAAAAATACAACTAAATAACAACTACATGAATACGAATTAGTAGTATTTCTTACTCTAGATATATCAATGAATTATACTTATATTCTTGTAAATCATGTCTCTCATTCATATTATGGTATATCTCCAAGATGAACCACCTTGTCTACACCTTAAGGCTATGTTGTCACCATCCTTTTATGAATCCATAGATTATGAAAGTGAAATTCTCTCTCTTCCTTGGACCTCCCAATCCATTTTTGCATTCAAAAACACATTTTGAATGCTTCAAAAACCCGATTTCACCAAATATCTTTCATTGGATTCCCCAAATACCACCAGAAATATCAAAACATTTAATAGTTAGACTGGTCTCGCTTCCATGAAAAAATGCCATCTAATCTAGATAAATTATTCACATAACATCAATCACATCTATACAAATACTAAATATCCTAATTTATTTTATTTCACATTCTATAACTAATTATTTCTAGTTCATGATCTTTATGCATTTTTTTTAAGCAAGAGAAAGGAAATATGTGTTGGTATAATTTATCTCAACGACGTTTCAAACCCTAAAACCGGGTCCATCATCAGGACAGTTTAAGCTCACACCATTCTCCTCTTCTGGTTGAGCTCTGAGAGGAGGTAGGGTTAATTTTGATTAGATTTTGATGGCATGGGAAAAAGAAGCTTGGAATCTTGTTGTCCACACCATCAAAATTAACCCTACCTCCTCTCAGATTTGATATCATTGAGTAAGGCCGACCTTAATCATTGTCAAAACATTCGATGGATTGCACATATATATGTTTAATTAGAGTTACACATGTAATATTTTTCTTCAGATTTATGCTAACATTTTATTATATATCATATTGCAAACCCAAAAAGGTGGAGCTAGATGTGGTGCAACCTTGAATTCTTATGAGTACTAGGAAGGGTTGCTAAGTAGTGTGAAAAGAGCCCTCAATTAAGTCTCTAATCCCTTCTACTCAATGAAAAACATCTCAACATGGGACCATCTTAGATGTGTTGGTAAGTTGGATGAGTTAAAGAAGTTGATCAATGCAATGCCCTTTATGCCTAGTCTTAGCTATTATAGAATCCATAACCATATAGAGTTAAGAATATGGGCAACCAAATTTCCTATTAACTTAAAACCACATAATTGTACTACATATGTGTCATGTGTCATTGTCTAACATCTATGCTCCATTAATAATATATTTCAATTGTGTTTCTTTACTAAATCAACTTGGAAGAGATCGAAAAATTCAATCCCCAACTCCTTCTTGATTCACTTCCATAGAGAGTATGCCGCATTGAATTACCAAGTTTTATGCTTCTTCAAAACAATATTGGAATTGAAATTTTCTTTTCAATCTAAGAAAAAAGATTGCAAGTTTGTTTAATTAGAATTATGTCATGGTTTAGGGCCAAAAATAGGGCCTTATGCAATACAATTTTTCTTTTAGATTCATGGGCCGTGCATAGCAATTGCAAGTTTGTTTAATTGGAATTATGCCATGGTTTAGGGCCAAAATATAGGGTCTTATGCAATACATTTTTTCTTTTAGATTCATAGGCCATAAATAGGGCCTTGATCCATCACACATGCCCTATGTGCCTTGATCCATCACACATGCCCTATGTATGGAATCTTCCATATGTAAGCACGGTATGGAAATGGCAATATAGATATTTGAAGTATAAAAAATGGATTTTAAGATGTAGGACATGACAAACAATAGTTAGGGTCCAAGTCTATACCAACTAGGGCCTTGTATAACCAATATATGAATGCACCCAAGATTTTGATATTAAACTCATGCTTGTTAGATTTCGGTTGCTTCTATTTAAGCATAAGCATTTGTTACTTTCTCCACAATGATAACATCTTGTTCTTTCTATTAATTTTGATATTGCACTCATGCTTGTTAGATTTTGGTTGCTTCTATTTAAACATAAGCATACTATATAATTTAACTTGGAATTTATTATATATGTTTCCTAGTGCACTAGTGAGGAGTAAGATTATAATTCCTTCCCATACACTAACTAATAAGGCCTTACCATGCATTAAATCTACGTGGTAATAAATGAAAAAGTGTATATCCACCGGGAAATATGCCAACACTTGTTATTCTGGAGAATCAAGGTATGGCCAGAATTACAATCATTACATAGGGGCTCAACAAGAGCATCGCGTATCTTACAAGAATTGAACCCAGGTGGGGAGGGTAACAATCATTCCTCCTTGCAATGTTTTCTATTATCAATTATATTAATTTTTTGGCCTGGAAATTATCATAATTCCATCCTTGATTCTCCTTCCAACAACGATTTTTTTTTATAATGGTAAGCTTCCACCATTGTCTTCCAAAACCATCATTACATTAGTGACAATGATTTGATAAGCAAATGTGAGTATAGAAAAATATAATATGTTATACCAAATACGTTGTTTTAATTATGGTCTTTGATAGGAGCTTGTTCTTTACACCTGCAATACCAAAGGCATTAGTGTCAAAGCATATGTTAATAAATAAATACAAATAAGAGGCCTATTCTTACACATATTATACAAACCGTGGATGCAACATATGAGAGAATAATTAAAACATTGTTTTGTTTACTCCATTCATAATACAAACATGGCAGTGGTAACTATAGCGCGCTACCCATCAAGCACTCTCATCCCTTGGATCCACAGCGATGGTGGAGATCGATTAGGGAATGAATTTAGGTCTTACACAAAAAATAAAACGATTTGGCATTTTCTATGTGGGAAAGAGGAAAGGATAGGGTTATGCCTAGTTCTCCAGCAGCAACCCTGTAGCCACACCCATATTTTTTATTCGGCACACTCGATGGCATACACATCTGTTTAATAATCCATACAATTCAATTTTGGAAGAATCCAAGGTCGTGGGTGTGCCCAGCACTCCAACATACCTGTAGCCATACCCATCTGCGTTCTCTTTGCATGCTTGGGCGGCCAAACAAATTGCATTTTTCTTGTATATTGATATAGCAGTGATATATACATTTCTATGGGTTCACCAAATTGATTTGTGGAAGGAAGAGAGGCACCATTACTAATTTGGGCTCGGCCTTCATTGTTCTCTTTTGGGTTCGAGAGGGATGCATTCAAACACATTTATTTGGTAGGAGCGTCGCAATGCCATGGCCAAGGAAAAAAACTCCACAATTCAATGCAGCAGTGAAGAGGTAATTCTTCATCTTGTGAACAATTTTTAAGTGATATAAGTGCATGCTTGTGTGGTTGTGGTGGTGGCTCCATACCCATCTGCATTTTAACTTGGTATTTTATTTTAATGCTATCAGTAGATCCCAAAATCCCTCACTTCCTTATTCATTTCAACCTCATATTTTGTCTTTTGGAGCTTTTTACAAACCAGTATTATCCTTGGGTAGTGGTTTTTTACCCCTAAAAGAGGTGAGGTACAGAATTGGTGTGTACCACCTTAAATATAGAACTTGAAACCCTCTATCAAAATGCATGTTCCTATGCTTATTCAATTGGGGATGAATTGAACCTACATGTAATGCCGACCATTCCCAAGATCAAACCCTAGATAGTAAGGAAAGGAATGAAGAGCAGGATTTTATAAACAAACGGTGATACAATCGGATCGAGCCTAGGTACACTTAACAACCCTTAGAGCCTTTTCCTTTTTAGAGCCTCACTTTACCTCATATACCTGCTCATTTATTGCAGGTTATTAACCTTAGCTCACCTACTGCATACCTTACCTTCTTATTTACCCTTAGCCCCTTACCTTTAGTCCCTTATACTCCTTTCTGGAAGCAAGGAAATAAATACTTAATGCAAATGCATCTAGCAGGAAATTTTTGACACCAAGATGATAAAAATGGAACCATCATAATACAAAAGATTCAATTTGCTTTTATATATGTAATGTCTCCATCTGTGTCTTTGTATTAGGATTTTAACCTATCTGTTACTTGCCATGCATTCTCGTCCAAAAGAACCATATATTGCATAACTATTGCATAGCTAGCTGTCAATACTTGTGCAGTCAATAAGACATGGATTAAATTGACTTTTCCAGGGGAACCATTTATATTTGGGTCTCTGAGTCAGGGTCCAAACCAATTTATGTAACCTCCTGAATATCATCAAAGTGAACAACATCTTGCATGGTCATCTGGTGATACTTCACTATTTCACGTATAAACTTATTTTCATGAGCATAACTGGCATTCTCTTTGGAAATACGTTATTTTTCTGCTAGCAATGTCTCCAACTGAAGCCTTATCCGCAAAGTAAATAGTGCAACCAATAACTGGATATGGATGGCAATATGTGGAAGTAATGGCTTCTTAAACAAATAGTCTTCAAGACTGCAATTAATTGTAATTAAACTATAGCTTAAAAGGTACTCTATAAGGATATTATTTAGAATTATGTTTGATGCAATGCTTATTTTCTCAAAACATTGAGTCAAGGCTATGCCTATTGGCAATTTCCCATGTCCATTTTGCTTGCCAAAATCAATTTTTCATAGGTTAGAAAGAGGCCATTCTAGGCTACATTTTGAAGTCATTCAATGATGTAAGTTTTGAACCCCTGTCTCGGACATTTATAGGCTCAATCCTTGGTCAAATCCTTCCTTTTTTTTAACTTGGTTATATGTGAGTTCTTTGAAGCCTCAACCTATGGGCATCCCTAGCTTAAATTGTGACCTACACTAGTAATTGTTTTTACACACATACAAGGCCACACCATTTTGATGGACCTAGAGGAGTTTTCATTGGAGATCCAAATAAGGAAGCGGATAAAATTAATTCATGCAGTTTTGGCATTGATTACATAGCTTCACACCCAATGGCTAAGTAAATGGCCGCCCTCTATTTTCCTCTAGGGCTCATTTATCCATACACAAGGCCCCATTGCACCACATTATTCATATGTATTTGAATTAAATTTTCTATAAATATATATTTTTATTAGTGCATTTTTTGGTGCAATTTTGATTGTATGTTTTTGTCTGTGTATGTCAACAAAATATTCATATGTAAAAAATTTGTTGATTCTATTCCTTACCATTAATTTTCCAGTTACCTGTAATTATTTATGAGTCAATAACATCTAGTGTATCAGATCATCAATAATTCTTTTCATGTAGCATGTTGAAGAATCATCATATGGCCAAAACATTTTTGTATTGTGTTTGATTGAACACCTCTACACAATGTCTATATATATAGAAACTGTATAAAACTTTTCATTCTTATTGTTTTTTCAATTATATTTCCAGCACACTACACATGGCTTAATTTGGCATTTCTTAAACCTATAATTAAAAGAATGACTTTTATAGTTCAAAGAAATGTTTACGGACTTGAGAGGTATTACACATGAGGATAATATTTTTATTAGTTGAAGGCATTTGTTTGCCATTAAATGCTAGAATATATTCGCAAGTATCTTTCATATATAAAATTTTATTTTAATTATTGATAATAATTCTATAAAGTGTCTTATCTTATGTATAGTTATGTTATTCCCACATAACTATGATAAAGTACATGTTTAATGTATGATAAATTATGTTAATGTCATGGTTAGTGTATATTTTCTATGGCATGCAAGGTTCACTTATAACATTGTTTAATTTATTTTATTTTATATATATATATATACAATAAAAATATTATATTATTAATATATATCTAATTAG
Source organism: Larix kaempferi (assembly GCA_027924585.1). Classification (NCBI taxonomy): domain Eukaryota; kingdom Viridiplantae; phylum Streptophyta; class Pinopsida; order Pinales; family Pinaceae; genus Larix; species Larix kaempferi. The sequence goes on along the minus strand of BSBM01000091.1, from coordinate 6,394,149 downwards.
ATGGAATGTAAAACTAGTTCAATTTATAATTGTTAAATTTTTTGCTAACTTATAAAAGGATTAATTGGTTTCCAAAAAGTAGATAAAAATAAGTATCCAAAAATGCTCTTTACCTATATGTCAACTAATCCAAATTATTGTTGTGTTTGGCTTTGACAATTGTCACAATTTTGTTCTTATTGGTTAGACCATCTTCATAGGGATTTTAACATAAGGAGTTTAAGGTTGAATAAAATATAACACAATTTTATTTGAAAGCCACAATTACTAATTTGGGATTTTGGGATCGAAATTATCTCTCCCTTTTTACCTCTATACATTTATCCATAAGACCTCCTTTTGATTTTCCCATATGATCTCTTCCTTTTGACCATAGCACATTTCCTTAGTTCACTTTGGAGTCCTTTAAGAGAAATCCTCTAGAAAATTAATGAACTTTGCAAATAATTTTTTTCCCAAGAAAAAATTCATGAGGAAATCTAAGGGATGCCTCTTCACATTTGTGGACAATATCCCAAGTAAACTAGTTTGTGTAGACTATTGCATCTAACTTAGGGTGTTTATAATTAGGCACCTACTTGCTTAGAACAAGAAAAAACTTGCCCAACAGCATAGGTGACAATTGATTGTTCTAATCCCTTAGGGAAAAATAGTCGGCAACATTTCCCCATGCCCTTAAACATCAAGTGAAAGTGATATTGTTGGTACTTTGCTATCCCAAACTAGCCCACAAAGGGAAAACATGCCATAAGTAGGGGTTTGAACTTGGGTGGGGAGGATAACTCCCCTTAACCACCCAAACTAGACCCAATTGACTAAAATGTTTGGAACATCTCATCCTATCCTCAATAACTTAAGTGAGATTGAGATCATTGGTAACCTGCCAACCCCAAGCAACTCGTAGGGGGGAATATGTTACAAGCAAGATTTGAACCTGGGTGGAGAGGATAACAACTATTGATCTTCACCACCCAAGACTAACTTTTCCCATAATCTATATTAAAGGCATGAAAGATTAAATTCCAAAAAAATAGGAAAGCCAAATGAATTGACCTAGTATGTGTTATTTTCTACTAAGTATAACCATCAGTCCATTTTGCTTGCTAAAACCATTTTTTTGCTGGTTGGAAAAAGTCTGTTTCGAGCTACATTTCCAAGTCATTCGATCACGTGAGTTTTGAACCCTTGAATCATAAATTTACAGGGTCAATCCTTGGTCAAATACTTCCTTTGTTTTGTTGTGAACCTGGTAATATATGAGTTCTTTTGAAGCCTCACTTGCATTCATTTCTCCTTAAACATGTGCGCATCCCTAGCTTAAATTGTGACCTACAATTGCAATTGTTTAAGCACACATACATGGCCCACTGTTGAGATCGTGATGGACCTAGAGGAGTTTTCAATGGAGATCCAAATAAGGAACCAGATAAAATCGATTCATGTAGTCTTCACATTGATTACATAGCTTCACACCCAATGGCTAAGTAAATGGCGGCCATCTATTTTCCTCTAGGGCTCATCTAGCCATACACAAGGCCCCATTGCACCAAAGAAGCCCTACATGGGGAATGATTATGATGATAGAATTTAGTAACCTAACTCCTTTGATCTGGGTCTTTTCCAATCAATTATTTTGTAAATCTTTGTTCTTGGCCTGATACCCTTGGCCTCCAACCAGTCAACATAGAAACCATAGACTAAATTTTATGAACCCTGATAATTTGAATAATGTGCTTGAGTATTAGAGAGAGAGAGATTCACACGATCATGTATTTGACAGTAGCATGATGCTCCTCTTTATAATTCTTCATTGAGTAAATACAGTGGGAAAATACTTAGGGCCACCAAACACTATGGGCCCAATACCACTTATAATTTAATTTCTCATTAAAACAACTTAGGAAATCCTTTTGCAATAGTGTTCCTCTTTTAATATCTTATTAAGACTTAGGCAATCTTGCTTATGCAAGTCTTTGGGGCTTAGCGCCGGCCCCTCTTGGTTCATATGGTTCACATGTGCGGACTCATAGCTCATCAAATATATAAGGAAGATATTACGATGATGTGATCCTCTTGTTCTCATGGTCATACGTTAGAATCATTCCTACTAGGGGAGGCTAGTCCCTAGAGAAAGTATTCTAACTTAACCACCTAGAAGAACATCACACATCATCTTTTCCTCGACACATGAGCCACTACTTCGACACACGAAGCCTAGTCTTGACACGCGAGACTATATAGCAGCATCTTCCTTGACATATAAGGCATGCTTCGACACATGAATCTCTGTCTTGATACATGAGACTCTTCTCCAATTTTCTCGAGACTAACTCAAGACAACCTCAACATACAAGTCGTTGCTTCGACACATGAAGCCTACTTGGATAATGACTCACGATGCTGCAAACTTCAACAAGCAACAAGGAAAGGAATATGATAGTGTCAAATCTATGAGATATGGCCATCTCATGATTATGATATCTCAAGTACTTTTTGTATGTTGACAAATCTAGTTTTTATGTAAGTTTGAAGGATACATTGATTGAAAATTGGTTTATCCTTTGTTTCTTTTATCTCAATAATGCCTTGTACAATTGCGAATTTTGTAAAACATTTCTGATTGGTGTCAAGCAGGGATTCCCCCTATCCCCCACCTTACTTGGTTATTGACATAGCTGAGTTGGAGTCCCTTCTACGTGATCATACCTAGGACAATGATGGGTTCCTACTCCATCTAAGTCTTGATATCCATATTGCTCTTCGTTGGCAGGGCCCCGCTGACTGTACTGCTGCATTCAAGATATGATTTTGAAGCTATTGGATAATACTAGACATGGAATGGATGCAGCAATGCAGTCTGTGGGGCCCTCCCCTAAAGATTTGAATGGTCTAGCATCAACTTTGAAAACTAGTTTAGGTATCACACAAAATACTTCATTTCCTTCTAAAGTTAAGGCGAAGAAAAGGGAACATACTGATTAGAATACATATCCTCTTAAACGAGAGCATTTTCAAATTTAGATGGCAGTGATACAATGCATTTCAAACAAGAATGCATTATGAGTCCTAAACAAATTTCCAGAATCATTAACAAATATGGAAGCCTCATCAACTCAGAAGTTGTTGGGAAGCTTGTGCATTTAATGCAGCTGGTTAGAAGTGATGATGGTAATAAAGGAATTGATTTGTATTTTTTGGTGTACATCCCTTATAGGCGTTTCATAAACCATCGATCAATATGGCTATCTCAGCTAATTTGTGCAACTAAGGGGCTTTCCCATTTTGGGTGATTGGCTTCAAGAATCCCACAAAGGAAAGACTAGAGATGCAAGCAGTCCAAAGGAGGGTGAAAAAGTTGTTGAAGAACTATTGTTAATGTTGTTATGTTCTCTTAATAGACTACCTATAGATCTTGATGCTTTGAAGATGTGTAATCTTGGGAAATTTGTAAACCACTTGAAAAATATCAAGAACCAGGAGATTCAGAGGAAGGCTAGGATCTTAGTTAATACACGGAAAAATGTGTCGATGTATAAATGCAAAACAAGGACACAAAGTTTGGATCAAGCCAAGGAGCATCTTTTCCTTGTAAGCAGGCTACATGCAAAGTTTATTATACTCATGGTGGCAGGTGTACAGGATCTGTTGAAGCTGTGAAAAACTCAACACCATTAAACTCTACTGCAAAAGCGGGCTCAAGAAAATTAAAAAACATATATATTCTATCAAGATCAACATCTGTCCCCTCGGGGTCTAGTGAGGTTTCTATATTGCTATCCTCAACCATTAGCACCAAGGATTCACATTGTAAGTCAACCATGTTGAGTGGCACAAATGAATTTCTAGTGACTTCATTTAAAGAAGAGAAAAGTAGTAGTTCTAGTCAATCATAGAATAAAAGTCATTCTTGGTCGAGTGAGCCTAGAAAGACTGTAGGTTCAATTTGGAAAGAGGATTCCAGAAGCTCATAGCTATCAAAAAGTGACTCTTTGGAGTACAATTTTTGTCATATATAGCATCATATCTATAAGATAAACTAGTACTCTTGACTTAACAATTATTTTTATTTATCATATCTTCCATTTTGCTTTATAAAAATATATGTGAATGTTTATAATTCGTTTAAACTTTATGGATTTGTGTGTGCATTAATTTTTTTCATCCTTTCTTCCAGCAGAGATTTGAATGTTTTTGTAAAGATCTCAAAGAAACTTATGCAATTGTATTTGGATTTTTGAAATTCTCACAATATTGCAACTATTACTGTTAACTCCATTTTGTGTTTTATTTTTGTGGGGTTACTATTTTTGTTTCTTAGCGAAGTTATTTCGATATGAGGTATGATTCTTGGAATATCAGGCACTACAATATTAGAATTTTGTGGCATTGAGATCATGAAGGTGATAGTATTTTGTTCTTTTATGCAAAATGTTATTGATGTGATGTCCAAAGGTTAGTATGCAAATGTTATTGACGCATTGTCCAAAAGGTTGTTATGAATATGTATGCAAGATTTCACACTTTTTCCATAATTGAGGTTGAGTTTGCTAGTTTTAAAACTAAGGCAGTCTTGTAACATTATACCTTTTGTTGTTCTATACGAGGCCAATTTCCAAAGTGTGTTTATTTTCTATATAGAAGTCACATTGCAGGCTATGACACTATTCAGTATGCTTGAATATGCATTTGGTTCCTCATCAACTCCAAAGTTGAGAGATGTAGCTAATCGAGAGTTTTGGAGTTGAACAATTGTATTGTATTTTTTGTAGGCATTCGAGTAAAAGATATAACTCTTTGTTTTTTAGGTTGGGGTTTAAGTGGGTAGTGAGATTCAATCAAACCTTGCTCCGTGGAAACCAAGAAAAGTGATATCAATCTTTCTTGGCTCACTGGAACCAAGAAAAGTCAAATCAACCTTTCTTGACTAATTATTTATTTCAACTTTTTGTATTCTTCTTTAACAATTTCACATTGCCAATTAGGAATAGTTGTTAGATTGTGTTATATTTGGCACATTCATAATCTTAATTTCAATTCTTATATGCAAGGAATCCATCTTAATATTGTATTGGAACTGACATGAACATAAGTGAAAATATATTTATCCTTATTTACGTACCCTATGTGTTATTGTTACCATGAAATGGTATTATATAAATTTCACCATTTGTGTATCTTTATAAGTATTGCATGTTTGAAACTTAACAATGGATATTTTTCCCTCTCCTGTAAAGATTAAAAAAAAAACTAGATATAACCCAAGAAAAGGTAACTAAACGTTGTTAATTCCCTTGATTGCAAGAATAAATGTAGATGAAGTGGAGGCAATTCATTGCTTCTTGTGAATGGCCCAAATCCAAGCTATGCACCTAATCATATGGTGTTATTGGAAAGTAAGAGGAATTTTTCTATGCTCATATGGGTTCAAACATTGATGTTTGTTTTGATAGGAAGGTAGGGAAGTCCATCCACGAAAGGGTTTCAATTTTGCGTTTTTATGGAGTTTAATTTATTAATATTATAGAAAACATGAGCTCTCTATGGCTATACTTGTATTTACATGATATAAAATTGGTAGATTGGCAGGTTGTTGTGTGAAACCTCTGCAATTCTCATATTTTCTAAGCATTGCATTTACTATTGGACTATTAGTCTTTTACATTCTTTGTTACATTGATCTATTGCTTGGGTTGTATTTTACTCATTTTTCCTTCCCCATTACTATTTCATTGGGTATTCCACTATCCAACGCTACAAATTGATCAATTGCCCCTCCAATCCCAATGTGATCATTATTAGCATTATACTATTATTTTATTTAGCTTCATGTGTGCTTATATTAAGATGTTTTAGGTCTCCTGTTTGTTGCAACTTGATAATATTATATAAAGGGGGTATTAAAAATGGGTTGTTAAAAATGGATACCTACAATTTCTGGTGAAACTAGGGGTTTTCTTAATAGGAAAGGTATATTGGGAGGGGGGTTCAACAATACAATTTTAGGAGGCATTTTCCAATATTTAGTGAAATTAGGGATATTCCTTATTATCCTACGAACGATCGTGCTATGTAACAAGTTCAATGGGTGAACCCCCCGTGGTCGTCATCTTTCGATCCTCCCGTGATGTTATAGCATTCCATCAACATTTCTAGTGTTGCAGTCCATGTGGTTGTCATCGGTTGTTCGACCAGTCCTTCTTCAAATATTTTTCCACGGATCGCTTGAAGTGCGGTGTGGATCAGAGGATTTATATCAGCGAATGAAAAGGTTTGGCTGAAGCCAATGGTAAGTTGTTCCCAGGATGTCGTTCCGTGTTGCAGTTTCACCACAACATACCAGCTCCACGGTACCTCATCTAGTGTGTGTATAAATGCATGTACCCATTCTTGTCGTGCCCTCAATCCCCATCAATGTTGACAGGAATTTAGATGTGCTTTCGAGTCCCCTCATCCATCATATCATACCTGGTCGTTCTTCGCAGCTTCACCAAATCAAACCTCCATGAGGCGTCGACATACTAGCCAATACGTTATGTTTGATTTAAGTGCTTCCCACCATCGCACAGGAGTGGCCTTCAGGGCCTTCTCCAGGGCTAGAAGACGTTGTGGCTCTGCTACTTTGTTTTCAAATTCGTTGAGAAACGTGCCCACATTGGGTAGTCCCTTACAGGTCGGTATCACATACTCCTCTTTAGCGACCATTCGTACAAACTGTGTTATCCATGCACACCTTCGGAAGGATACTTCGTGCAATCGATTCTGCCACTTCTCCAAGGCCTCATCTGAGTTGGAGGATGCGAAACTGGTGTCGCGCCACTCTAATTCCCCATCTGTGGTGGGATTAACATGATCTTCTGAAATGTTGTACAGATTGCCCCATCCTTCCGTAAACTCATCTCTGACTTGTTCTGTATAGCGGAGCCCTTCCGCCAAATCCAATGGTGCAATTACCCTTAGTTCCTGGTTCTCAAATGACATTACTCTTCTTTTAAAGTTGATGATTGCTTGATTCTCCATAGCCCAATCTATCCCTAGCAGCATCGGATAAGGACTAGTGTTTTCCACTATCTCGATGACATCAAAGTCCGTGTACGTTCTGAGCCCTTCGATTTCAACCGGGAGTTGACATACTCGTCCAAGCGGAGTGACTTTGCTTTGGTTCGCCAATCACAGCTGTACTAGTGACCAGGTCATCTGTGGCTTCCCCATCGTTTCCCATGTCTGTTTAGTCAGGATGTTCACGTGTGAACCCAAATCTAGGATGATGGAATCGACATCGAATTCTCCAATTTGTGCAGAAATATGCATCTTTCTGCCTATTTTTCTTTTATGTATGCGATTGACTTTCTGTTCTAGTTGTGCACCTCCCCATTGGTGTAGCAGAGCTGCTATTTCGTCCAATATTTCTGGGTCTTTCGCCAAATCTAGACAACTCCTTAAGAAGGCCTTGAGGTTGGTTGCCTTCTTTTGCGACCTTGTTGGGTCGAACATCGGTGGCATGTCGTAGACTTCTTCTTCCACAACCACTCATCGCTGATTTCTCCTTGCATTCTGCACTTCCGAGAAGACATCCTTCTCTGCTTCCGCACCATCATTACCTCGCTTCTGTCGTGTCTATGTTGGCCTCATATGGGTGTTGGGTTTATTGGTTCCATTCATCCCTCCTCCTTGCATCACAATCCCTAACGTTGCCTGATTGCCTTGGGCTTCTGTTGAAATCATCTGTACCGTAGGTGGTAGTTTTAGAACATTTGAGTTCTGGTTTTGCTTCGTTTTCCATTTTGCAATAAGCTGAGGGCAATCCTCTATACTGTGATCCACAGCGCTTCAATATGTACATTGCGGCGCAAGATTCGGACAGTCTCTTTGGTAGTGACCCTATTGGCCACAGTTATAACAGGTGATCGGGCCTCGTCCCCTTCAGGCAGCTGCTCCACGACCTCATCCTCCACGGAATCCTCCACCATAGCCTTCGTGCAGTGGCCCATATTGTTGATACTGCGATTGCCCGTACTGTGGTTGTTGATACTGCTGCGGCCCATACTACGGTTGTCCATATGGAGGTGGGGGATACTGTGGGTGCCCATACTGCCCCTGGTCGTATTGTTGTGGCTGACTATACTGTGATTCCTGCTGCATCACCGACGGTTCCTCCCCTTTCATAAAGTATGTGTCAGCTGTTTGCTCCTGCAGCAGGTCATATGCCCTGTAGTCCTTCTCATCATGTCCCACTGACCGACAGAAATTGCAGTATAAATTCGTTGGTTTCGATACCATCTTTTGCAAGTATACACACTCCTCCGGTCGGTGTCCTCTGGTCTGACATACAGTACACCATGGCATGCCTCCTTCCCGAAGGGGGTTCGACGCCCCTAACTGCAAATACTCCTGAAATTCTAGGCAATTGTCCTGGTACACCATATTTCTCCGCGAGTCTCCTTGCCCTTCTTGATATCCTCCAATTGGAGCGTTAAATTAGCCAATTGCGCCTATACCCTGTCGATTCCCATCCTTGCATCACCAATCGGTGAAGCCTCTAGTTTCATTGCAATTTCCAACACCTCCACTTGTGTTGTGATCTTTTGCTGCATCAATGGTCCTCGTATATGCGGTACCAGTCCCGTGATAAACCACTTCTTATGTTGTAACTCATTTCTCAGAAAGCCCACTTTCGTTATTAGCGTTTTGTAACACTGATCAAAATCCCACACCGATTCATTCGGAAATTGCTTAATCTCTTTAAGCTCTGTGACGTATTGCGACTCAGATTTTGGTTTTTTAAACTCGTCAATCATTGTGACTTTGATCTCAGCTAATGTTTTTTCCGTTGTCCCCACCAAAACTTTTACGAATTTCATGTACCAATCTAGCGCACAGCCCCTCAGGGTCGTCGCTAGCTGTCCCAACTTATCGCATCATCCTGGACCTGCTTCACGGTCCAGACTGCTTCCAATACAAACCAATACTGTTTGGGATCCTTAGTCTCGTTTCCTTGGAATGTGGGCATCTTTGCCTCATCTGCCATCCTAACACTGCTAGTATTTTTGTTTACCAAAGCGCTACTCTTAGCGCTGCAAGTAGGGAAACTTCATGAGTAGTTTTGGTTTCTTCCTATAAAATTTGGAGTAGTGTGCGAGGTTGAAAATACGTGGTAACTTACGATCTGACCTTGTTCTGCCTCTGGGGTAGCTTGGTCAACGTCTTCTTCGCAATAAGGGTGCTTCCTCCCTTGTGGTCCTGCCTTGTTATTCTCTGTTCCGGTCCTCTCAGGAGACTCTCTCTCAGTCCTCCTCTTCTTATCCGGACGCCGAAATATTGCTCCACTCCTCAAGAGACCACACTCTCTGTTAGCTTCCCTTTCAAATTCGTCGTCACTCAAGTCCATCTACCACATCTTTTTGTCAGGCTCGCATTTACGCGATACCTTCATCCTCGCACACTGATTCTTCTACTCATCAGCGGACATCCTCAATATTCCTTTTTCACGGACCATCATTTTAATCCACAACTTCAGCGATGACAAGAACCTTCCCCGTGGTCCTCTGAATAAATTTCTTTCGGTGTCGCTATATGACTTAATGGTATCTACAGCGAACTCAGTTATGTACCCCTCGAGGATATTGTCTACCCAAAAATCAACAGCCCGTGATACTTTGTTGTTGACTTGTTTCAGTTGTCGCACTAACTCCGGAGTCCAACACTCAGGTTGAGTCTTCTAGCAATGATTTTTATGATATGTCAACTGTGCTAACCACTCATGTAGTACCACCGGGAATTCACAGAAGAAGATTTCGTGAATATCGAAATAGATGTATTTCTGTAACCACTCGGTTGCGGTCTGTTTAGGGTCCTTCTTCTCACTTCCTATGAATTCTTCAACTTTCTTGTCGAACCACTCTTAGATCTCTTGTTTTGTCGGGTGCCACAGCATATCCCCTTCTTTTCTAGCTTAGGGTCCCAGCAACGGAACCATTTGTTCACACAACTCTTCTCGACAGGGGTTCACTCTATCGTCAACAAATACCAACAGCCCTTACACACTGGCCCAGAAAGGAGTTACCCTTCCAGCAACACCTGCGAAGTAGGCGAGGTCTCACCCGAAGTGAATAAGGGTGCTGCAAGAACCAAGCTTCCGCAGTTGCGAAGAAGATATGTGCACGTTAACCAGAGATTACAATATTTACCACAAACTATTTAACCAATCATTCGCATATTTATTTCACAGCATATTCGCGTTAACCAACAACATGTATCAACACAAATCAACAGAAAGAATTTAAATAACCCATCATCGCATAACAACAGAATTCATAACCGAACATCTCCATTCATTAACATCTGCGGAACAAACCTCACAGAGAATACCCAACAGAATCCGAAAGATCACATTAATCTCCAAAACTTAGATGCCCTTAGGCTTACAATCTTGCTCTATTTATATGTTTTTCTCTTATTACAATTTGGTCCACATGACTGACTCAACTAATCTAACAACTCTTATATTTCCACAAAACATGGCGAAAGGTCCTTCTTACGCGGAATGACCCTTTCGCGCCTGTCGGCTTCCGCACTTCCTGCAGATCTATCCTGTGCCAACACGTACAAAAGCAAAATGTATCAACAATTATATGCATCGTTTAGCATTGTCACTCTACTAATTTAATCACATATAAAATAACGGAGAATGCCTATAACATTCAACAAGAAGTCAAGCACCTGCTTGATCTTGGCTCACAACAATTTCTAGTTACAAAAAGTAATTTCAGAAAATCAAGATTTAGTATAAAATCAACCTATATCATGCCCAACGAAAATCTAACCCATGGAATCCAGACACTTAAATTCTAGAAGCATACACAACTTTTTTTATGGGAAGTGAATGGATACATGATTCACCCAGAATCCAAGTGTTGAAACACTCACTCTGATACCAATTTGTAACCAACCCTTACATTACTAGACTCAAAAATGCCCTGGAAATTTTTTTATTATTATAATGTTTATAATGCTCTTATACTCGCGTGACCATAACACAATGCAGAATATTGCATCTCATGCAAAGATGTTTTGTCATATATTGACCGGGGAAAATTAATGTGTCTTCAAATGTTTGATAGCATAACTAGAGCAATCCCTCCTCAGGATAAAAAAATAACCCATAAACAGACCTGATACAAATTCTTGTTACATGAAATAAGACCAATTCCTACCACAAGAGTTATATCTATCCGTATGATCTTTATTGAGTATAAAATTATGCTACATAAATTCCTATATAGCAATACTTCTCCTAACTAGGTAACACTATAGAAATTTAGTCTTGGTTTAAGTGTTGTATAGAAATAAACACTCTAATCATTTCTAGAAACTCAATTTACAAAAGTAAGATTTAACATTACCATTTCTAACTAATTATAAAATTTTGATAGGAAAAAATGATTACACGTAACTGAGTCCTAGAACCCTACACTTCCAACCATTATTTATGCATAATATGTAATTCCTCTCTTTACAAATTAATGAAAATGAATAAGGTTAGACCTTTTCTCAACCAACAAATACATAAAATATTTAATTCAAATACTAAAATAATAGCTATTACCCATCAAACCATTATTTAGAATAAATGTGTTACATGTACCAATCCATCTAACATATAAAGAGTAAATGCAAATACCACTTGGCTCGGCCCATAGTATTTATAAGCAAGTTCCAATCAATTCAATGTATAGATAAATACTAATCTAAGTAAAACAGGTAATCTAAATACAATACCACCTAAAATTCTAGTCCATGGTTTTGATTTGCAAATTAAACAATCCCAAATCCTGTAGAGTGTAAATGCAAATACCATTCAAATTTTAGCCCATGGTATTTTATGCGTTGCCTAATCAATCCATATAATTCCCAGAGTTGGAATATGTTATACGTTACCTAATCAATCCATATAATTCCAATATCAATCCATATAATTCCAATAGTTGGAATATGTACTTGTTTACATATTTAATTAACCATATGTAACATTTATGCAATTACTTTCAAGATGAGAAGTAGGGATGTGTTCGCTCTCCAACAAGCTTACCTATATATTGTATATATAAACTTATTAAATGCCAACAAGTTTGAAGTAGGTGGATTTCTTGCAATATAATTAGCATATAAACCATATTAATTCATCTTCAAAGAAGTCTAGGCATAACTTTTTCCAAATGGCTCTGGTTATGAATGGAGTATTGGTAGCTTAATTTTGTGAAGCAATTTAATGACAAACTCATAAATTTTAGTTTAGTAAGAGAAAATGACTACAACTATACAAACTAAACATTCTACTTACTGTATTTACAAACTTTTATTATGGTATTTCTTTTTTTCAACCGAATTTTATTATGGTATTTCATCAAAACACGAGCTAACTTATATATTAATTTACTCCACTAAACATATCAATAATCCAATTAATTCCATATACAAGGGAATTATAAAAATTACATTTTGATGCCAAACACAATGCATGTTTAAATTTTGAATGGTAATTTCCAAAATAACATTTATCAAATGCATTCAAAATAACAAAATCTTGGGATTTCATAAATTTCAAACATTTTTTTGTTAATTTTCAAAAACTATCCAAACTTAATTAATGGGTTTATTTTCCTACATACTTAATACCATAACCAAGCTTAATAATTTGAACTGCAGTAATACTCTACCGCCCTACCCTCTAAATGTTAAAATTTACAACTAAAGGTAATTTTTTATACCCTAAAATGTGAACATAAAATAAACCGTTACAAAATTTTGATTCTAATAACCACAACAATAGAAATTTCATTAATTCCTTCTAACCTAATTAATTAAATTTCATTAATTCCCTCTAACTTAATTAATTAAATTTTCACCACATAACTTAGTATGAAACAACTAGTGTTCCTTCTGTACCAAAATTAACAAGGGAAAATCATCTACATGCAATTCAGCATCTCTCATGGTAAAATTTAGCCTTAGAGCAGCTCATCTGGTTAACAATCTAAACTAGTTTCAATGGCTTTCTCTATGGCTTGGGTTGTACCCCTCTCCTCTTCAGCATCATGTGAAAAAAGCAGTAGGTAAAAAAATTGGCATAAGGACAATGCATAATGAGTCCCTAGGGAGGTTGAATCTCCTCTTCTTCTCTTGCATGAACCTCCTACCCATAGGAAAGATATTTGGCATCATATTTTTGTATTATTTGTTTTATCATATTTTTTAAATTTTAATTTTAAATTTATAATTTATTTGAAACCACTAATCTTTAATTAGTACTCAATCCAAATTTTTGTATAACTTAATCTCTTAATCAAGTCCTTAAATAATATTAGGGATAATATATGAGGTTTGAAACTTAATCATGGATTAAGTTATCTTTTCCATTTTAAACAAGGGTTAGGGTCATATGATAAGCCCTCTAGGCCAGACTCTAGATCCCTTAATCCTCACTGACGAATCCACGTGTCTTGTCTTTTCCGCGTTCTTCCACTTTGTCACTTGTTTTATATTATTATTGTTAGTGTCCATTACATAATACATTATATTTTCTGGCCTTTGGCCATCATTGACTTAACTCACAAGGGGGTAGTTTATGGGGTATTGTAGTCACCAAGGGGTACCCAACTTCCCAAGATTGACATGAGAAAGTTTGATGGCAATGATCCAATAACATGGATATTCCAGATGGAGCAGTTCTTTGATCTACATTAGGTGCCAACTTTGCAAAAGGTAACTATTGCATCATTATATTTAGAACTTGATCAATTTGTATGGTACCAATGGTTTTGTGACCATAAAAAGGACTATATTATATCTTGGTCTATATCCACAAAATAATTGATTGCACATTATGGAGATATTAATAGCAACACCATCTTTATCCAATTAATAAATCTCAAGCAAAAAGGTCCAGTTACAAAGCACATCAAGCAATTTCAAAAGCTAAGTCTTAAAGTGAAAAACATTTTAGAAGATAATTTATTGGATATCTTTATTGGAACCTTGAAGGATAGCTTTCAACATGAGGTGCATCTCTTTGAACCACCATCCTTAGAGAAGGATTTCATGGTGGCAAAGAAGGTTGAAAGTAAAAATATGACGATGGATACTAAAAAGACCGCCTCCAACACATACAAAGAGAATAATGTTCCTTCTTCTAATCCACTTCAAAGGCCAACACACCTTCCACAATGAGAGAAAACGAAATATTGATCTATTGCTCTGATATGATTGGTTGGTAATCACAACAGTCACTCTTGTTTCCAAACACAACCTATTACCTATGCATTTCACCTGATAGCATGATCCACAACTTTTTTCTTTTTTGAGCAGATCTAGACTTGTTGAAGCCACTTTTGAGTCAAAAGGAAATTATTTCACAAGAATACCATATCTACATGCACCACCTTCTCCTTCGGTGCCATCTCAACTGCCATTCCACCTTACCGACACCATTTGGATTGTCATTCCACCATTCCATATCCTTCCTATATATAGGAGATATTTGCATTTGAGTATCTTATCTTGCCTTGTCTTGTGTACTCAGTACATTGTATAAGGAGGTTTCCCCCTCGTAGTGGCTTTCTATTCATGTTCGTTCTTCATTATTAAGGTGTGGAGTACTCTTTTTGGTCTATGTTTGCTCTTTTCATGCTATTTTGGGAAATTTGTTGCTTAACATAATGTAACTGATAAAGAGTAGTTGTTTTGTGTGGGGTTTAGTCCCTATTAGGTCACTGGTTCAAACCTCATGGTGAAGGTTGAGGATGAGTGTTACCACTTTCATCCATCTAAATTTAGACTGGCTCGAGCCCAAGTTATATACCCATCCTGAGCATGTATAATTTCCTAAATTAAAAAAATAATAATAATGTTACTGATAGGGGCTAAGGCTGAGGCTCATTAAGTGAACAAGTGGTAATTGGAGACTGACAAAATAAATCTTGTGAACACATTCATTGCCACATCTTGTAATAAATTTATGCATAGTTTTCCATGTATATTTTTAAGCATTTAGGTCAATTCCAAGATGTTATATTAATTTAATTGTGGAGACAGTTTTTGTCCTAGTGACTTACACCTGCAATCTTTTATTCACTGTCCCCGAGGATGGGATCTAGCATGAATTAGATGCTTGATGCCCCTCCTTTGTTGCACTTCCCTGAAGAAAGAGTGTGTGTTTTCGCTTGCTTTCTCCTCTTTCAAATCAAAATATCCAATAGCCTTCCTTCTTGGTGATAGGGATATTGGCCTTTAGCCCCAAGGGATAGCTTAATTGATAAGACGTGCACACACTCTCCCGGAGAGGAGGTCGCAAGTTCGAGACTTGAGTCTTTTAGGGTTAGGTCTTCTTTCTGAAGGCCAACGGTTTACCACCCTTACCATCCATGAAATATGGGGAAGTATTGGTGGGTTTCCCGATCGCTTATTCCCTGGTGATAAAAAAATATTGACCTTCCAAAAGAGATATAAAGACGGGCCTTGTTTCATTCTTAGGTGCACCCACTAAGTAAAGGGAGGACGATGTTGAACAATGCTTGTATTTGTAATTTAAATTTATATGATTTGACACTTGGCACAATCCACATGACATGTTTAGACCGATATGATTGGTTGCAAAAAATTGTCGTTAGGCTAGCATGATAAAGTATCTATAATGTGATATAAACTATGTTTTCAAAAAAATAAAATGATAATGACTAGCGTGGCCCTACTGGTTGGCCGGCCCATATGCTTAATCGTGATAGGATTTTAAATTTTTGTTTCTACTTGGATAATGTAGTTAGCGGTAGGGTGGTCATGTAATACCTAATTAAAAAGCATTAAATCAACATGTTTGTATTTTTTGACATGGTGGTGCTCACTCAAATTTTCCCTCTTTTATATGGTTTTTTGTCCTCTGGTCTTTCCACCCTTTATATCAATGATATGCTCTATGCTCTGTATCATTCTTTTTATATAATAAAATAATAAGAACCAGAAGAAAAATGTAACTTCATTGGAGTTTCAATTTTAAATAAGTTAGTGCATATAGGTGGCTTCATCCAGCCACCTCAATTACAACATAATTATCAAAGCAACATGTAAATTGTGAAAACTATTTTACGATTATTGAGTTTCAACAACTATAATAAGAATGAGCTTAAAATAATAATAATATGCAAAAAAAAATGATATTTACACTAATAGGTGTTGATGCATAGATAACTTGTAGTTCATGCATGGATAACAGGTAGTGACATATAACCCATTTAACTAAAGATGGCAATAAGTAGCTGAGACAGTGCTGACACATAGACAATGAATGATTGCAACTAAGCATAGAGAACAAGTAATCAATAACTTTCTCATGACACTTAACTTATGACCCATCAATGTTCACCAGCCACAAGTTAAGTGGTTGTGCTAGTTGATATAAACATTAATTTTTATAAGATGGGCCTTTGTTAAAATATGAATTTTGAAAACGTTGTGGAATAATGAGTTTCATAAGCTCTAATAATAATGAGTATCAAAAAAGAAAGCTCCAATAAAGGATGATCCTCAGGAACCGTTACTCATCTAGCTAGTTCGAAGAGGTGCGATCATGTCTACATAGCAACTCTAAGTGAATACAGATCTATTCAAGGTTCTGAATCTACCTCTATGGCCCCGCCAAGGGGGCGGAGGAAAACCTCCACTCAGCAAATAAAAGTCCCGACCCAGATAACTCAACCCATGTCTTTAAGTGAGACCGAGAAGGGCAAGGGCTTGGCGGACACGGAGAGCTCCAGTAGCAAAAACCAAAAGGAAGAAAGGGACAAGTCAGGGAGTACTGAAGCTAAGGAAACCTGAAATCCAAGAGGAGCAGGAAAATGTATTCCAAAGGCAGCTCTCATACCAAGGTATGCCATAACTTCTCCCCAAGTCTCTGAAAATATACAGCTTATGCATGATCATGCTATTACCTACAAGTTTATGGGTCTATGGCCATCAAGGCGAGCCCTCATGGGATGGATCAAACATAAGTGGAACCCCAAAGGACACTATGATCTCAAGCTTGGTTCAAAAGGGTTCTTTATTGTCATTTTCAACCATCCTGAAGACTACATCTCAGCTTTTGAGGGACGTCCCTATTTTTTCAATTCGGCAGTCCTATATATGACACCCTAGAAGGAAAACTTTACCCCGGAGAAAGAGGATTTTAAGGAAGCTCCGGTTTGGATATGTCTTTTCTCTCTTCTGCAAGAGTATTGGGATCTTACTACTCTCGAGGGCATTGGCAACACCCTAGGTCGATTTGTTAAAATATCAGAGATGACCCTAAATGGAAGATATACTGCTTTCACTCGAATCTGTGTCTACATGATTATCTTGTAACCACTTCTTGAAGCAATATGTCTCGAGTATCAGGAGACAGAATGGACTCAAATTATTGATTATGAACATATTCCCTTTTGGTGCTATAAATGTCATGAACATGGTCACTTATTTTGGGAATGTCCTCTGAGCTCAGTGGCCTTCAAGGAAGACCATACTAAAAACAAAGATGCAGAGGGTTTTAGCAAGGTTGTGAACAAAAGACAAAATAACAAGAAAGTCCCAACACAATCCACAACCAAGGCTGTCAGCACAGAGAACCAATTTGAAAATATTTCGGTGGATCTAGAGGAACAACAAAGTGAAGACAAGATCCAAGATAGTATCCCAGTTCAATCTGGTACTGCAAGCATTACTAATAAGGATGAGGATATGCAAGAACGTCAAGATGAAATGGAGGATTCGGAACTTGAAGATATTAATCTTAAAGAAATAGAGGAAGACTGTAAAATCAAAACCCCTCTATCAGAACCTCAGCTTGATCTTTTCAAGAAGGAAGTTCTCAGATCAAGAAATATCTCCAACATAAATCCCAAAGAAACCACAAAGGAATCTGTCCTGGGAATCAAAACTGTTGGAAAAAAGGATCATAAAAGACAGTTTCAAGAAGATAAAAGGAATGGTCAAAGAACTAGTAGACAACGCCTAGATGAATTAGGCAGTCTGATGCGGGAATCTGGGCACTATAATCATCTAAAGGAGTTCTGCTCTTCCCTACCCATAGTTCAGAAATGAAGATCATCTCCTGAAATATTAGAGGTATAAACGGTTCCTCCAAGCATTGTCTTCTTTAAAATAAGATATTAATGGAAAAACCTACCATACTTCTCTTACAGGAAACCAAGTGCTCGACTAATACTATGGAAAAAATTGCCCAAAAAATCTGGAAATATTATTTAGTCATCGCAGTGGATTCCCATGGCGCCTTTGGAGGTCTTGCAATTTTGTAGAACCCCAATGAAATATGTCTTAGCAATTTCGAAGCCACCTTAAGAACTCTTACAGCTTCGTATCACCTTTTGGGTACCAACAAACAAGGGATTATTACCAACATTTATGGTCCTCAAATCCTCCATAAAAAAATTGAGATCCTGAATCATCTCCATTGGATTTGGGATTCCCATCAAAGTAAGAACTGGATCGTAGGCGGGGATTTTAACATGATTACCAATCTCAAGGAAAAAATGGGCGGTATCAGAAAACTAGACAAAGATAGTTCTGCCTTCAGCGCCTTTCTGGATATGACCAGGTTGATAAACATGGAAATAACCAATGGTCTCTATACCTGGAACAACAGAAGGGGAAATCAGCATCAAATAGCCTCTCGTCTAGATCGTTTTCTTCTATCCAACAACCTTTATACTCAAGGAATTACTTGGTCTGCTACTATTATCCCAACTAATGGCTCTGATCATTGACCTATCTATCTTCAAATCTCAGATTACAAGGTATGCCCCAATAGGCCTTTCCATTTTGAGAATTTTTGGCTTACCAATACAGACTTCAAAGAAAATATTGGTAGTTGATGGAAAGATTCCTCTATTGAGACAAGCTCCCTCATGTATAGGTTCCAGCAGAAACTTAAAAATCTGAAACACAAAATAAAGCTTTGGAATAGAACCACCTTCGGAAACATCTTTGAAGGAAAACAAAAAATTGAAAACCGAATGAATATTCTGCGGTGGGACATTATCTTGACAGGATACTCTGCTGCAAAGATGCAGGAGGAATCTCTTCTTTGATCTCCATCTGAGTGAAAGACTAAATCAAGAGGAAATTCTTTGGAGGAAAAAGTCAAGAATCAACTGGCTCAAGGAAGGAGAAAGGAATTCCAAATTTTTCCACAATTCTATGCTTCAACGAAGGCAACATAACAAAATTACCATGCTAAAAGCTAGCAATGGTGATCACATTTATGAGCAGTAGGGGCTGGTAAAGGAGCTCAATACATACTTTGAGGATCTCCTCTCTGAACCCCAAATTGACAAAAGGCAAGACATCAATGATATTACCAAAAATATCCCTTGTCTGCTAAATCAAGAGCAGAATGAGGGCCTAATGAGACCTATCAGTATGAAAGAGGTGGAAACAGCAGTCTCTGAGATGAAAAAAGGCAATCCCCAGGACCGGATGGCTTCACTACGGACATCTTTCAGGATTGTTGGGATATTATCAAAGATGAGGTTCTTGAAATTTTGGAAGATTCCCAGAGAAAAAAAATTATTCTTTTTGCTTTCAATTCCACTTTTCTTACCCTCATCCCCAAAGGTACCAACCCGAGCAACCCTACTAACTTCCATCCTATTTCTCTTTGCAATGTCATCTATAAGATCATAACCAAAGTTATAGCCAATCGCCTCAAACCTCTTCTACCCCTTCTTATTTCCCCAGAAAAATCGGGTTATGTGGAAGGTAGACAAATTATGGATGGCATCATTATGGCCCACGAAGTTATCCATTCTCTCAAAACCACTAAAAAACCCGGTATGCTTATTAAGCTTGACATGTCTAAAGCTTTTTACAGACTGAATTGATCCTACATTACCAAAATCCTTCAAGCCTATGGTTTTTGTCAAGATCTGATAGATTGGATTCTCTCTTTGCTTTCTTCAGCTTTCTTTTCAATTTTGGTCAATGGGGAACCCTCGGCGCCCTTCACTCCCTCTCGAGGAATTAGACAAGGTGACCCCCTCTCCCCTTTCCTCTATATTCTCATGGTGGAGGGCCTAGGAAGAACCATCAATGCTGAAATTCATTCAGGAACTCTGAAGGGCCTCAAGCTCCACAATGAAGCCCCTCTTTGCTCGCATCAACAGTTCTTCAATGATACCCTGCTAATGGGTTATCCCTCCTACAAAGAAGCCAAAGGCTTTCAAACTATCTTAAGAACCTTTGAGAAAGCCTCTGGTGCCTGCATCAACCTTGACAAATCCCATATTTTCTTCTTCAATACTAACTGTCTCATCTAGCGTTGTATCTCTCTTTTCCTTGGGCTTTCCATTCATAATCTCCCTTCAAAATGTCTTGGTGCCCCTCTCATGGATAAGCCGCTCAATCGACAAGCAAATTGGGAAGACCTTCTCACCCTCCTCAGTAACCATTTAGCTAGTTGTACTTTTAGATCTCTAAATCTGGCAGGTCGCCTCACGCTAGTCAAATCTGTTCTTCAAACCATGCCCTTGTATTTGTTTTCTGTTCTAGAGGCTCCTAAAAGCATTATCAAACATAGTCATAACCTCCAAAGGAATTTTCTCTTGCGCATCAACCTACAGCACGAGAAATGGGCTCTAGTCAAATGGGAGGAGGCTTGTTTACCTGAGCTCAAAGGAGGTCTTGGTCTTCGGGATCCTGACATTCTCAATCAAGTTCTGCGTGCTAAAATATGGTGGAATTGGCTCACTCACAAAAATGAACCTTGGGCGCTTCTCTAGCAGGCCAAATACAATCCTACCTGGGACATGCAGGATCTTATTCGTTTCAATACTGAAATGAATGGCTCCATTGTCTGGAAACTGGCTTGGACTAATCGCTTGCTAATCCAAAATCATAACTTTTGGGAAATAAAAAATGGCAAGCATGCACTCTTCTGGGAAGATTCCTGGCAACAAGCTGGTAAACTCCTAGGTATTTTACCTAACCAGGATCTCAAAATCAATTTGGAACATTGTGGGTTGATTCATGTTTACCATTACTAGGAGGAAAAAGAAGACAATATTCATTGGAGAACCTGGAAACATCCTCTTAATTGGTTGGTTCCTCCTCCAAGTAATATTGGCACTCTAATCTATGAAGAACTCGGTGGCAGAAGAATCAAAGTTAAAATGAAGATGACAAATTGCGTTGGGGACACACCTCGAAAGGGCAATTTACGGTTAAGGAAGGCTACCACATCCAAGCCAACTTTCATCTTCTTTCGGACAAACCCATATGGAAGGCTATTTGGAAAGACCGGGTTTGGCCAAAGATTGTTGCTTTTCTCTGGCTCCTACTAAAAAAGAAAACCCTTACTTGGGATAACCTGCTCAAAAAGGGATTTATTGGTCCCTCTTTTTGTCATCTCTGCAAGCAAGAAGAGGAAACCATTGAACATCTTTTCAATACCTATCCATTCATAAACAATATGTGGGATAGGGGGGATTCAATCTTTAGGACTTCCCAGAGAGATAGAGGCAGCGTCAATAATACGATCCTGAATTGGAAGTCTTTTCATTTCAACAATCTCTTACTAGATTGAATCTGGATTCTCTTTCCTAGCTTCCTGCTTTGGGAAACCTGGAAAGAACGGAATAGGTGAGTCTTTCAAGCTACCTACATGAACATGGAAGATATCTGGAATCACATAAGAACCAGTATTACAGAAACCGTTCTCCTCCAGCATTGGTTGGAACAAGATATGTAACATGAAGGTACTAAAGGTCATATTTTGCAAGCCTGGGGATTAAATATGTCCAACCGAATTCTTACTCCAAAACCTTCAGGAGTTTTCATATAGAGTCACATTATTTGGCAACCTCCTATGCACAATTTTATCAAGCTTAATTTTGATGGGGCCTCCAAGGGAAACCTCGATCACTCAAGTTATGGTGGCATCTTCAGGAATAGCAGGGATGTTGTCATCATAATGTTTGCAAGGTATATTGGTATAAACAGTAACAATGCGGCGGAATTGGTTGCTCTTATACATGGTCTAGAAATCGCTGCAACTCATAATATACATTGGCTTATGCTAGAAGGAGACTCGTGGATCTTAATCAACATTCTACAGAAAATCATTCATGGATCCGACACCCGTAACCTAGGAAAATGCTAGAGGTTGGATGACGATCTAAAACTTTTGGCTAGGATGGCCACTAAATTTGCCACGTTAATTCCCCTCCATGTTCGACGCACTGCCAACACAGCAGCTGACAATCTTTCCAACCTAGGGACCCAACTCGGTGCAGAGATCATTAATGTGCATGGCACTAATATTAAGGATGACATCTGTCTCCATACATGTTATCACCTCGTGGTGAAGGACAAATTAACCCTTGACACACATCGAGCCGGACTACAGAGGGAGGCCTTGGAGGGCTACCACGAGGCTAATCAAGAGATATGCATGAGCCGAGTCTATTTAGAAACCGTTTAGGATACTCGCACGGTACCTGTCCTTATCCTCATTGTACGACGCACTACCAACACAGCAGCTGACAATCTTTCCAACCTAGGGACCCAACTCGGTGCAGAGATCATTAATGTGCATGGCACTAATATTAAGGATGACATCCGTCTCCATACATGTTATCGCCTCGTGGTGAAGGACAGATTAACCCTTGACACACATCAAGCCGGACTACAGATGGAGGCCTTGGAGGGCTACCATGAGGCTAATCAAGATATATGCATGAGCCGAGTCTATTTAAAAACCGTTTAGGATACTCGCATGGTACCTATCCTTATCCTCATTGTACCAGACTCATGTGATTTTTATTACGTTGCCCTTGGCACCAGGCTGCAAATTCATTGCGAGGTACTTTGCTTCTCAAAGCTCCTATGGGAAGGAATGTTGTTATATTCTGCAGACGTTATATGATCCGCAAGAAGTACAGTATACTCCTAAAGTACATAAGTATGACGGTTTCTTACCTCATAGCTATTATGGTCGAGGGATTTATCTATCCCGAGAGCTATGTCTTATATTCTACTCCTGGTTACTGGGTGCAAAGGCATTATGTTTACTATCTAGGCATCTACAACAATATTAGATATTGAGAAATGGTGAGGCCTAGAAAGTGCATTGAGACTGGTCTGGAGAACTGCCCTATTACCATGAACCGGCTTAAAGCTGCAGATGCAGCCAGAGCTTATGCCTCAACTATTCTGCCTGGCATTAGACAGCTTATCGAAAATACAGAGGCTGCACTCTGGTTAGAGTACAATGATCCCAGTAACACTACCCGCTTGATCAAGCTCTCTTTTTGGAAACTAGACTCAGGTTCGACGCGAGGACGAATGGCTCTCTTTGATCGCACTCTTGTTTCCTTCTAGACCAACAAGATCATGGTGGGGCAAATTATTATGGCTAGGGCTCTGGAACAGCGTCCGCTTACCCGGGCCAAGAGATTTCTTCAACGGCTTCAGAACGAGACTCGAATTTTAGATGGCAATCTGTCCAAAATAGCTGGAAGGATCGGTATCCAATTCCTCCAATGTACAAAATTGGGCAATTCATCTATTGGGCAAGGCTCCTCTTCTGGTTTGCACGACTACTCTATCTTTGGTAAGGGAAAATGTAAGCTCCCTGTTCATTCTCATGATCGGATTCATGACAGTATCCATGCTGTGGAAAGGCAGCAAGTTGTTCCTTTCAACCCCCTGGCTACATGGATTTAGAATCCAAGTAATATAAAAACTTGGCGGAACACTATGAGAGCTCGGTATCCCTGTACTCTATCATGTGCGGTCTCATGGCTGCTATGCTCTAGGACAAACAGGACATTGTTTCCATTGCTGACGAATGTTGTTCGTTGGGAGATGATCACAAGCATCTACACCGTCTTATGGAAATCAAGATCAATACTATGGCGGATCAGTTGGAAGGTAGGAGAGCCAACCCTTCTTCGGTAGCTCCTGGTGCGGTCCCCAAAGTCATTCTGATTTCAGTAGTTCAAGAGGCAGTCTCTAAGGCTTCTCATGGAAGCACCCCCGATCAGCCAATTATCATCACTGATGAGGTTCCTTCTAAGAATGACTAGACAGGTCCCTCTTTGATGATCAAAGTCTTTTAAGTTTTCTTTTTGCTTATACTATGGCCTTTTTTCTCAGCCTCTATAAGGTCTCTCAGTATCTCTGTAATATTTCTTGCTTAGCTAAATACACTAGTATGCAAGTTTTTTGGGTCTGTAATATGGTCCTTTTGGGGGCCTTTTCATCAGCTCTGGTTCAATCGGGCTCTGGTTTCTGTCAACTACTAGTAAGAATTTGACTGATGATGTACCGTATGTAATCTCTTTTGATACAGTTTAATAGTAAGGCTCTTCTGTTTTTTTCTTATTAAAAAAAATAATGAGTATCAAAATATTATGTAAGCGCTTAAAATAATAACAATTGAAGAAGAAACATATTTTAATATTAATCCAAATATTAATTTGGATAAGTGTTGTAATTATGATTCATGTTTGAATATGTAGTACTAATTTAAATGTATAAAAAAAATAGATTTATTTGAAATTTCATTTTGTTGGGAAAGAATGGATTCATTTCCGGCATTGAATTTGTGTTTTTTTTCACTCTTTCCCAATGAGTATTCCTATTCTATACTATTAACCATAATTAAAATTGACACCATTATCCAGAATTAAAATGCACAAAAGAAAAAATCTTAGAAATGTGCTAAAAAGTAATATGATCCTGCAATCATTTGTTATATTAAGAAACAATAGTCTAGAGATATACAATTTTAACGACAAGGAAAATGCTTGGGAAGCATCCAATGGAGCATGGCTTATTCATTGTGTTCAACGCCCAAGCTCAATTAAGATTTTTCATTGTTGTTTGTTATATATACATTGTGTATTTATTGCACTAATAGCATGGAATGTAAGAAACCATAGTCTTAATTCAATTCAACTAAGTCACTTAAACATATGAATCAAGTATTCAGATGTATATGATTTTTTTCATAGAGGAAAAAAGCACATGTCTCTGAATCAAAGAATTCATATAGTAAAACTCACAACTGTGGAACATCAAAGATGTAATAATCAGAACTCAACCCAAATACATAGTAATACCACCAACCCAAAAAAGGTCATCATAAAAACAAAAGACTCTAAAAGTATTACATCCATTAAACAAAGCATGAATCAATAAAGGAACAACCTACCCACAGTAGGGCTAGAACCATCCCAAAACTAGACAACTACATCAAGTGTAATCTGACTCCAGAAGAACTAGAATCAATCCAAAATTGAACCATTCATCCAAGAGGAAATGTTAAGATTTAGACAAGCATAAAATATTACCATGAGAGAAATGAACACATAATCACAAGCAACCATATAGACACATAGATATACCATAGAAAACCACATGGGGAAAACCAGCACCAATGAAGATCTTTATTACCTTGACCAAAACCGACCAATCAGGCCAAGTGAGCTCACTTGTTCACCTCCATGCCACATTACAATGGAGTGTGCCAAGCCTTTTATAGGCTTCATTACATGTAATACCTTGGGCCAATACCATGGGCTACCAAATACCATGGAACCAAAACCACATTTGACTCGTTCCCGAGTCAAGGTTAACCCTAACAATCCCCCCTTTAAACTTGACTTGGAGTAAACCACCAACTCCCCTCAAAGATTTTAACCGAGGAATATCACATGACCCCCCTATCACCTAGGTCTACATGACTTTACAGCTGAGTTACAAGGATGCTCCCTATCATCTAGGTCTACCTAGACTTTAACGATGAGTTATGAAGGGTATACATGCCTAACCAGTTCTTAATTTACAATACAATTTTTAAGTTTATTATAGTAATAATTTTTTTTGTTCATGTGTCTGGTGGTAACTTCACTTGCACCATCCATTACTACATTCTCTCGCTCTTCCAGCTCGTCCACAAACATTTTTGGCTGCATAATCCTTTAGCCCATGGCATTGCTTGACCGCATTTTTTCCTCAATGAGAACCAACTACACTTTTTATTCACATGGCCACCACTTCTCTTTTTGAAAACTATTTGAACCTCGAGCTTCCATTCAAACCAAAAAAACGTCCACACTACCAAAATTACTCCAACGGTCCCATGAGCATTTTTTTTTCATGCAGGAAGCAAATTATCCTGGGCCTTTGCTCAGATCTGCGTTCTTTTGCTAAGAACATAATGGTGGCACCCTCTTCCACGCATTTGTAGATCTACATATCCAAAAGATATGCCAATTCATACTTGATCTAACAATTTTAAGCACCAGATTTCTTTGATATATACACAAACCTCTTCGGCCCCACACAGTAGCAGATCCACTCACTCAGCACACTCAAAGCATTAGATTTCTTCCACGGACATATATTTTGCAGGTTTCTTTTACTCCTCAGACCATGACCTCCTCTGTACTTTCACCAACGGACGGGTTGCTGCCCTCAAGGTGATTTCTTGGACGGATTCTTGACAATTATCCATTGAAGTGCTGGTGTGGGTTGGAGGAAATATATTTGATTCACACTGCAGTTGACCGCTGTCTTCTCTTCACGTGGGCAGACTCTACATTCACCACAGGGATCTCCACAATTTTTTCCCACACCGTATTTTTTCCCTTCGTGTGGCTACCTCCTTTATGTGAGGCAATCTCGCAAATCTTTCAACGAGATCTATGTGTTTACCTTTGACCAAGCGATTTCTCTCCACAACTCATGACTCATTCATTCTCACCTAAATGATGTTCTTCTTTGCAGATTTATATTTCTATAGACAGATCGATGGCTCCTTCTTCATGTGCAACAATGAAATGTCAACAATCAGTTATCGGCCTATAGATTTTCTTCATAGCAGCAGTTCTATTACTTGTAGCACCGACTCCTTTTTGCCAACAAATATCTCACACAGATGCCTCCTTTATGGAAACAAGCAAGGAAAAAAAATTCTCCAGTGGGTGGCTCATATCTACAATCATCTCAGATCCACTCATATCTGCTATAGATTTTCTTCATAGCAGCAGTTCTATTACTTGTAGCACCGACTCCTTTTTGCCAACAAATATCTCACACAGATGCCTCCTTTATGGAAACAAGCAAGGAAAAAAAATTCTCCAGTGGGTGGCTCATATCTACAATCATCTCAGATCCACTCATATCTGCTATAGATTTTCTTCATAGCAGCAGTTCTATTACTTGTAGCACCGACTCCTTTTTGCCAACAAATATCTCACACAGATGCCTCCTTTATGGAAACAAGCAAGGAAAAAAAATTCTCCAGTGGGTGGCTCATATCTACAATCATCTCAGATATGCACTCACACTCTATCCACGATAATATTGTGCATATCTAAGCTCTTACACTGGTGTTGTTCTTCATAACAACATTGGAAGCTGATCTCATGTGACCAAAACCAAATCTACCATTATACGGCTCCATGGCGCTCCTGTATTCATCTATCTCCTCGACAGAATCGTGGCCGGGGATATTTCCACTATGGGTACTCCAAACCATAGCTTCTGAGGGATCTTTAACCTTGCACTCTGCACACTTATACCAGCATTCTCAACGAGCACAACTAGGTGCCAAAAATTAATAGGCCAAAAAAAAATCTCAAGGGCTCTCGCCCTCGAACCTTCAGGCAGGGGGGTGGTCCACCCCAGCCCCCTATAGCTTGGCCAGGAATTCATAGGTGTTCCACATACTATAGCAGTTGGATTATCACACAAGCTCATTTGAGCTCTGATACCAGTTATTAAAATTTATTAATAAGCATAAATAATTGTTATGAGAGAAATAAACACACAATCACAAGTAATTATAAAGACACATAGATATACCCTGGAAAACCCCATATGGGGAAAAACCAACATCAATGAAGATCTTCATTACCTTGACCAAAACTTGCTAATCACATCAAGTGAGCTCACCCACTCACCTCCATGCCACATTACAATGGAGTGTGTCAAGCCTTTTATAGGCTTCATTACATGCAATACCTTAGGCCAATACCATGGGCCCAAAACCACATACTAATACATTAACCATTTGACTCATTCTCAAGTCAAAGTTAACCCTAACATGAAAAGCCAATGATACTAATTTAGGAAATAAATTAAGTCTACAAAAGTAAAAATCCCATCAATATATTCTTCAATATGAAGAACACCCTCAGCACCACCTAATGCAGCCTTATATCAGCATTATATTCCCGAAAAATATAATCAATGGATCATTTATTGAAAGTATCTAAAAGAGATTTCACTGTGGAGCACCAATAAGTCAAATGCATGACCTGAAGTTCAAATTTTTTCTTTAACAAATCACTGATAACAAGAAAATCTCCCTGAATCTGCAAATGGTCAATACCGAGTATATTTGCAAACTTTAACAAAGAACATAATGTAAGCAATTTTGCTTTGGTGTAGCATATTTGTTTACTAGTTTAACAAATTAAATAAATTATTAAAGTTTATAGATAACATTTTGTTTTAAAGAATTAATTATATATAAAATTAATTATGAAATTTACATATATGTTTAAAAATATATATTTAAATTGTATGTTTTATTTAAAAGATTAGATTTTTAAGAAAGTCTATTATTAAGACTTAAAATGGGAATTACAATTATAAATTTTGATTGGTGAATAAACTTTATTAATTATTCAAATAACAAATAGATGGTATGTATACAATTATATACTATATACTCTTTTTGCATTAAAACTCACTTAATGTTCGTTGTTCCATCTTCATTACGACTAAGGAAGAAAAATTCAATCATTTGCAAATTGCCTTTTCACTCTGAACTAAAATCTTGCTAGTTTCCCCGTAATTCTTTCAAGCGCTCAAGGTAGCAATTTTTTCATAATTTCATACATTATTCATTATGTTTTATATGTTTAGTTTCATAATTTGTTTCATTGCAGGTTTACAAATAACATGATGGTATGCAAAGGAAAAACGCCCGCTGCAGCTCCTGAAGAGCATAAAGGAAAAAACCTGATTGTTTCATTAGAGGCAGATATTGATTATCACAATGGTAACGTTCATTGCCCAGATTGGGTAGAAATTTATAGTGATTTTGTCAATGGAGATTTAGCTGATATGGAGACGAAATTGAAATTTTTTAGAATATTAGGGATAATGAAATTCATGTTGTTGCTTCCAGGCTGGATATCTCATGGGATATCTTACCATATACAGATATGGTTAGAAGGTTGATCTCTCATACAAACCTCACTACTAGCACCATTACTATTGATCAAGGTGTTGTTATCACGTTTTGAACGCTGGATGTTTTTAATACCATGCATGCTCTCAAAGATCCATAGGTCATGGTGAACAAATCATTTGCCGAAGATTATGAGAAGAAGGTTGTTAAAAGATGATGGTTTGACCAAGCTAGTTTTCAGATCAAGGATATGAAATTATATACAATTCAACATTTTGGAGAACCTTACAAGTCATTGGATTCAATAATTTGTAGGCTTTATGGTGAAGAAATCTGTAACCTTTTTAGACTGGAATGGACTCCACTGCTTCATCACATCATCACAAATGGCCAATTTTTCAATTGAGTGTAGATTCTTTATATCAATCTCAGGTATGCAATCAGGATGGTGAGAGAGGATCCTATTAATAAGAATCCCAGGTTCTTCATGTCTGCATATCTGGTGGACATTATGTGTGCCTCTTTTGCATTTCCCTTCATGAATTAGGCATGGAGTCCTAAGTGTCCTCCCATTCATGTATATTGCTCGAAGTTATGGGAGAATAACTATAGAGAATTTATTTAAGATATCTATGACAATTTTATTTCAATCGTCTATTTCAACATTTTCTGGAGAGCAACTTTGAGGTTATCAGAGGAGACCATACAGGCTATAATGAAAATTGGAGACTGGAGTATAGGTGAGTTCTTCACCTATATCAGGATCTGGGGCCATACTTGCCTCCATTTATTACCCAAGCATGTACTTGACAGAATGACATTGAGAGAAATTGATTACCAAACTATTGTTGATGGCGCTCATGTTTTGTGTGCAAATTACTAGAAGGAAAGGCCCAAATTTCCTTTAAACTTAGGCATTTTTATTATTGCATCTATTGCACATGCACAGAAAGTTGTTTCTCTGCATGAGCTTAAGTTAGGGAAAATGGGTTCCAAGGAAGCACAACCTAACCCATTTTTTTGAACAACACATTGCTAATACCAAGTTAGATTCGTCATACACCCATGAAACTCAAACAAATGACTTAATTTATCAAGGAGCCATCACTTATGAAGAAGTCTTGAATAATGTTGAAGATCCTAAACTGAAATCTGCTATGCATGCTTCCCAAAATGATCAGAGGTTGATCATTAAGGAAACTAGGGAAAATGCCTTTACCCTACTTGCCGAAAATGAGAAGAGAAAGTTTCTAGAGAAAGCATTGAAAGTGAAGAAATAGATGGGTATTAGTATTCAAACAAGATTATTGCCAAAAAAGTGTATAGTGCAATAATCAAATGTTGACCAAAAATGAAAGTGAGTGCCAAAAATTATTGCCAAAAATGTTGTCGAGTATAGTGCAAGAGTAACAAGTGTAAAATTAGTCACAGCAGATCTAATGAACAAGTAAATCAATCACAATAGATGAAACTCAGAAAATATGGTGTAAACTATGCAAGAACATGCATCAGTGCTCAATATCCCAATAAGGGTGAAAATACAATACAATAATGTCACAATGACTAAGCAATTCGAATTGCCTAAGGAGGTCATTCAAATTAACTGAATGGCATAGCTTGACTCCAACTAGGAGTCCTCATCATCAATCAGTGGTGGTCATCAATGTACAAGAACCAGTCATCCAGGTGTCAATCTGAGTCTAACTGAGTGTAACTAGTGTAACTGAAGTGTGTAGCACTGATATAGGGAAGGAGGCTCAGTGGAGGGTGCATGGGAGGCTTAACTGAAGTCAAAACAAGTCATCTATTCAATTTGGAGGTCCAACGGAGTGAAACAGTCAGTCAGGAGTGAAACTAGCCTCAAATCAAGGAGAATCGGAGCTAACTGAGTGTAAACTGAGTGGGTAGGTGAGGAAGTGCGCCCTTCTCTGGCAGTAGGTGAGATGTGAGCGCCTTCATGACTAGGAGGGCTAAAACTCTGAGGATAGAAGCTCCCGGGTGCTAGAAAGAAGTGGATAAGGTGCTGGAGGCATCAACCTGGTGACTGGGATGCATGCAAACCCTAATTGCATGCAAAACCCTAACAATGACGACGTGGATATCCGAACACCCCCCCTCAAGCAAGACTATGATGTAAAAAATAATAATGTAGGGCCCTGGTTACTAAGACCAAAGGTCACCCCAATACAATAATCCAAAAAATGCTGAAAATAAGCTAAGTGAGGAAAGAGGGAAAACCCAGTGGGAAGAAATCCCCCCCTCAAGCTAAAAACATAATAATGGATCAATCTGTCTCCACCATGATGGAACTCACCCCCAACAGTGAACGGAGGTAAGAGAACTTCTTCTCAGTGAAGCTCTTGGTGAAGATGTCTGCAATTTGCTCGTCGGTAGGGCAATATTGCAGAATGATAATGCGATCATGCACAAGCTCTCGGATGTAGTGCATGTGAATCTCAATGTGTTTGGTCCTCTACTGCTGAACTAGATCTATGGAGATCTTGATAGCACTTTGATTGTCACAAAAGAGGACAGTCGAAGTAGTGCCACCAAAACCAAACTCGGAAAGAATACACTGCAACCAAACTGCTTGAATGCAGGCATTGACTGCCCCTCGATACTTTGCCTCTACTGAAGAAAGTGCAATGGCTGCCTGCTTTTTGCTTGACCAGCAAATAGGCCCATGTCCAATCATGAAAACATATCCGGAAGTGGACTTCCAATCTATGCTATCACCTGCCCAATCTGAATCAGTAAAACCAATGAAATCTAGTTCAGAATCTGCAGCATAATGTACGCCAAAATGTTTCGTACCTTGCACATACTGCAAGATCCGCTTGGCTGCCCGCCAATGAAGCTCATGGGGCTACTGCATATACCTTGATACAGCACTCACGGCATAAGATATATCAGGCCTAGAGTGTGTCAAGTATAGTAGTGAACCAATCAACTGTCGATACATAGTGCAATCTGCAAACGGTGTAGAATTTCCCTCCTCAAGACTGATTCCTGAGAGGGATGGGAACGGGGCTGCCTTACATTCAGCCATATTAAACTTCAATAACAAGTCGGAAGCATACTTTTGCTGAGATATAGTGATCCCATCAAAATTTTGAGCTATCTCCAAGCCCAAAAAGTGACTCAGTAAGCACAAATCGCTCATGTCAAAAGCTAGATTTAAGGCAGTTTTTAGCTTGTTTATTGAAGTAAGAGTGCTACCAATAATGAGAAGATCATCAACATAAAGAACAATAATCAACAAATTACCTTTAACTTGCTGTAGGTACACATTCGGATTAGATTTGCATATTTTGAAATTCTGAGAAAGAAGGAAGGAGTCCATCTTTGCATACCAAGCTCTTGGGGCCTGTTTTAAACCATACAAAGATTTCTTCAATCTGCAAACTAATGATGGATATGATGTGTAACCTTCTGGCTGCTTCATATATATCTCTTCAGCAAGATCTCCATGTAGAAAAGCACTCTTCACATCCATGTGGTGCACTTCCCAGTGCTTGGATGGGGAAATAGCCAAAACTAGGCGGATGGAATCCATCTTTGCAACCGGTGCAAAGGTCTCAGTGTAGTCCACTCCTTGGACTTGGGAGAAACCTTTTGCCACCAATCTAGCTTTGTATTTGCTGATAGAGCCATCAGCAGCAACTTTCGTGCAGTAGACCCATTTACATTGGACTAATTTTCTTCCAGGTGAAAGAGAAACTAGCTCCCATTGATTGTTCTTTTGAAGAGAACTGTACTCTTCATCCATGGCACTTTGCCATCTCGGATCTCAGTGGGCATGGTAGTATGTTTTGGGATCTGAACCAATCATTAAATAAAAAATCTCAGATAATAATGGATCAGAAATAGAAAGAGCCATACCTGCTCTTTGAAAGTCTACTCTTGTTCGTCTTGGATCAACAGGATTTCCAATGTTCGAACCAGCAGATTGAAGAGTGTTTTGGGCCCACTTCGGTAACTGAGGAGGATCATAATGGTCGGATTCCGAACCTGATATGTCATGACCATCATGTGCTGCTAAAATATCAGAACCAATACTTTCATTATCGCTGCTCAAATCTTCTTCTGGTAGAGGCAGTGAAACGGCAGTTTCTTCCTCGACTAGTTGCAATTCTTGAAGCGGTTCTTCAAATTGCACACTGCACTCTATGAATATCTTTTTGGATCTGATATCCATGAGTTTATATGCCTTTGATTCTTCTCCATATCCTATCAGTATGCACTCAATACTTTGTGGATCCAAAGCTCGTCTCTTCTTGGAAGGAATTCTAGCCCATGCAGTGAAGCCAAAAACCCTCAAATTTGACACATCCGGTTTGTGACCAAAAAATGCTTCGAAATGAGTCATACCTTTCACGGAGGAATGTGGAACTCGGTTCTGAATATATACATCAACATTAATTGCTTCAGCCCAAAGATTTGCAGCCAAACCTTTTGACTCAATCATGCAAGTAGCCATCTCTTTCAGTGACCGATTTTTCCTTTCCGCTACACCATTCTACTGGGGTGTGTAGGGAACTGTATGTTGGATTTGAATTCCGCTTTCAGCACAAAGTTGCAGCAACTCGGCCTTGATATATTCTCCACCATTATCAGATCTAAGAGCTTTGATCTTGCTCTCAGTGGCGGTCTCAACAGAAGCCTTAAAATCCTTGAATTTTTCAAGCACTTCTGACTTGTTTTTGAGAAAAAATACCCAAGTAAAGCGGGAAAGATCATCAATAAATGTCAAAAACTACCTTGAACCATTTAATGACATATTTGGCAGTGGACCACTGATATCAGAATGTATGAGGCCCAAAATGGTGGAAGCTCTGCTAGCTTTGTCGCGGTCAAACCTGTGCTCGGGGTGCTTCCCAATAATGCAACCGGTGCAAATTCCCTTCGAGGAACGGAGTTGTGGAAGACCATCTACCATGGATTTCTGTTGTAGCAGCAGCAAATACTTGTAATTAAGGTGTCCAAACCTTTCATGCCAAAGCCTACTAACCTCGTTGCCATGAGTGAGGAGAGCAGTGGGCTTTTCAAGCGGCACAAAGTGAGAAAACTCATAGTATTTTGCAGTGTGGTTTGCCTTTCCGACTGCAATAAGTCTTCCACTTTTGATATCAGAAATTTCAACTGTATTAGGGCTGAATGTAACTTGCTTTGGTTCACTAGTGTGTGTCATTTGATACACAGAAAGTAGATTTGAAGCCAAGGAAGGCACATAGAGAACATTCTGGAAGCTTCCATGTTCCACATGGATGGTACCTTTGCCCTTTGAAGAAATTTTTGAGTCATCTCCCAAATGGATGGGGATGGAGCTGTTTGGATCGAATGAAGAAAAAGAATCAATATTTGCAGCCATATGATTCGAGGCACCGGAATCTATCAAAAGAGTGGTGCGCTTCGAAACAGTTTCCATGAGTGCTTGACCTCTTTCATGATCATCATTCCTATCCTTCTTCCTGGCACCGTCGGGAAGACATATGTTGTTCTTTTCCAAAAGGAGAGCCATTTGATCTATTGTTTTCTTCATGCATGAACTTTCAGGATGAAAGCCACGGTTGCAATAAGAACACTTAGATTTTTCTTTGCTCTCTTTACCCTTTTGCTTGTTTCTTGAACTGGATGGTGCATCCGTCTGCTTGCCTTTCTCTCTTTGCTTGTGAGGTTTGAATTTGGGCTTCTCTTTCTTTTGCTTTCCTTTGACATTCGAATTCTTGGATCCTTGAACAAATAGGGCTAAATCTTTGGAGTTTATGGACCCCATTTGAATCAACTTGTCATGCTCTTTGGTAACGGATTCAATGAAGGCATTCAAGGTAGGCATCTTCCAATTCGGGGTAGTTAGCTGACCGGAATTGAAAGTAGAGACAAATACCGAGTAATCTTTACCAAGCTCGGTGAGAATGGAGAGGATCAATTGCTTATCCTCTTTGATAACTCCACTGTTCTTTAACTGCATGGCCAAGTGCTTGAATCTTGTAAAAACTCATTGATGGTCTCGAAATTCTCAGGACTAAGAGCAATCAATTCATTCTTTAATTGAAAAGCCCTAAGCTCGTCCCGCTTGCCAAAAAGTGTGTCAAGTTGCTCCCATATTGCTTTTGGAGTCTTCAATCCGCTGAGATGGAAGTGAAGTTATTTGGAAATAGAGAGGCAAAGGAGACCATAAGCTTCATCAAGCTTATTGTAGTGTTTGGTTCTTTCCGACAATGTGCTTGGCTCCAATTCGAGGCCAACGGTGACTTTATAGAATCCTTTTGAATGTAATATGATCTCCATATCATCTTTCCAATCAAAATAGTTGAAGGGAGTGATGATAGGCTTTGAAGAAGAGTATTCCATTGCTAGGAGCGAGTGCACTTTGATGTAGAAAAGCTTGCAAAAGCAAGGTAGCGAATGCAATTGATGGAGACAATAACCTGCAAATCACAATGAAGACAAGAACAGTAAGGTCGAACAATCCACCCTTTTAGAGTTGCATCACACCTGGGATTGGAGATCAAACAAGTTCAATGGGTCCAATGTATCAAATCCAAGAATTATGTGGAAAACTCAAGCTTCTGGAGTGGATTGGAAGTGTATTTTTCTGCTTTGCATGCAAATGAGCGAATGCACATGAGATCTTTCATGCCAAAACTTCTGTAATTTTGAGCAAATTCACTCAAATCTTCTTGTAGAACACCTGTAGAAAAAAGATCTTGTCCCTGCAATGGCTTTGATACCATGTAAAATTAGTCATAGCAGATCTAATGAACAAGTAAATCAATCACAATAGATGAAACTCAGAAAATATGGTGTAAACTGTGCAAGAACATGCATCAGTGCTCAATATCCCAGTAAGGGTGAAAATACAATACAATAATGTCACAATGACTGAGCAATTCGAATTGCCTAAGGAGGTCATTCAAATTAACTTAATGGCATAGCTTGACTCCAACTAGGAGTCCTCATCATCAATCAGTGGTGGTCATCAATGCACAAGAACCAGTCATCCAGGTGTCAATCTGAGTCTAACTGAGTGTAACTAGTGTAACTGAAGTGTGTAGCACTGATATAGGGAAGGAGGCTCAGTGGAGGGCGCATGGGAGGCTTAACTGAAGTCAGAACAAGTCATCTATTCAATCTGGAGGTCCGACAGAGTGAAACAGTCAGTCAGGAGTGAAACTAGCCTCAAATCAAGGAGAATCAGAGCTAACTGAGTGTAAACTGAGTGGGTAGGTGAGGAAGTGCACCCTTCTCTGGCAGTAGGTGAGATGTGGGCACCTTCATGACTAGGAGGGCTAAAACTCTGAGGATAGAAGCTCTCGGGTGCTAGAAAGAAGTGGATAAGGTGCTGGAGGCATCAACCTGGTGACTGGGATGCATGCAAAATGCATGCAAACCCTAGAAGTTGCATGCAAAACCCTAACAATGATGATGTGGATATCCGAACAACAAGATGGGTATTAGTATTGCCTTAGGAGATGAACCATAATCTTTGAGTTTGTAATATTCCGATTGGTTACTCTTCCAATCACTATGGAGAGTCTATTAATGCCTCATGCATTGCATATTTATATCATTGTTCCATTTGCGTCAAATGTTGCCCAAGTCACCATTGTGCCATGCTAATGTTCAAGGGTTGTCTTAAGCCCGTGTTGGCCATTCTTGAGATTCTTTAACTATTCATATTTCCCTTCCTTATTGTCAAATCGCTCTCAATGTCATCATCAGTGTGCTAGTATAAGGTCTCCATTAACTTCTCATTGCTTGGTCATTTCTCAATGACTATGACACACTTTCTCTAAGAGATTGACCTAGAGATTGGAGCACTTTGGGCCTATTTTCATCATTCGTATATTGACTTGCATTCTCTAGATGGCATCTCGATTCTCATCATTGGTCGATGACTAACTGGTTTCCCATATGTTTGATGACAAAACCTTTATTCACATGTCAAGATTTGTGTTGTACCATGGATTCCATTTTCATCACTGGTTCCTCGCCTTTGTCAACATATTTTATCATTGGTTGTTGTTGAAATGATATTTTTCATGCACTATTATTATCTAGTGCCTACAAGAGACATAGTCGGTGTTGTGTTCATGCAAAACTTTTTGCCTAGGATTTTCAAAACAAATTAGTTCCTGATATTTGCTCATGTTGGTTGATGGGGATGCCTCAATTCCTCCCTTCCAATGAATCTCTTCCTATCGACTTCTACTCATTTTGCTTTAGGGGTGATATTTAGAGATCTTTCTAGTACCTAATCAAGAAAAATTTAAGGATCCATAATTTTCTGAAAGTGGGAAAACCTTGGCAATTCTAAAATTTGCAACCATAAAATGTTTGGCGATTTAAAAAAAATATATTCAAATTTCTAAGGATTTTATATAGTTTTTGGACAATTTTGGCGATTTTTAGAGTAAAAAAAAATTATCCCATGGAATTTGGGCAAATCATCTTCGAAAAAAACGCAAATTGGAGAATCTTTTTTTGGAAAAAAAAAAGATTGAAAATCGCCCATGGGCTAAATTTCAACCCTATAATTTTCCTTGTACCTAATTTGGTCCTATAGTCATTAGTGGTAGGTTTCCCTCACTATCGATAGTGGGGATAAATCAATGTCCCCTAATTAATAGATTTTACAAGTGTTTGACATCAACACATCCATTCACAATTGCTAGAATTTACTAAGTACCTTGATGCTCATTATCATTATTGGTGGGTTGTCTCAAATTTGTTAATGGTAAACATCAATGATTGGTAATCAAACAATGTTCTCCATGTTCAGCTTCAATCATTTATTTACATGGTAAGGGTGTGTACATATCAACGAATTTGGAATGAATACCTTGGACTACAGTAGCATTATGTTATTATGATGTTGTCGAAGTTGCATAAGACCATACCACATACTTTGTATCATTAGTACTTTATGGAGAACTAGTTTGTCCTTATTCTAATTTCAATTGTTCTCATGATGTGCACTGAGATGTAGATCCACTTTGTATTTGCTCAGGGCAATGATCTATTTTCACATGGATCCACTATGTATATTTTCATGACCATGATTATGCATTTCATATAGTTCATGCTACCACAGTGTACTTGAATTGGCGACCATGCTTATTTACACCTGAGCATGGGTATGCCCACCTCCAGGAAGAGAATAATCTGATATATTGGTCTTTATAGCAAGTACGTTTTTTGCGCCAAACTCTTGGTAACTTCACTTGATCCCACATGACACCTCTTTCTGTTAATTATAATGTATTTCAGCCATCAACTTCCATTTTGACCTCATACATTAGGGGGCATCTGTTATAACATTATTTGACACATCAATGTCTTTAATGTTTGAACAACCTACATAAGAAGTCACTTGCAACTTTTCTATCCAAAAATACTTTTAAAAACTCCATTTTAAGGAGTACACACACCATTCCCTTAAGCAAGGCATGTGTACACACTTCTTTCCTTTAGTAAAAGCACATGTGCATCAAAATTTGTGCAAAAAAATATAAAAACATGAATTTGGCATCCTTGAACAGTTCCTTTGGTAGTTTCTTACATGTATAACTCCTTGCAACTGCCCTCTAACTATCTCAACCATTCCACAAAAGTATAAATGAAGGCTTTATGGGAGAGATAGGGGCACTCATGCTTATATTATCCTCATGCAGGAGAAACAGTCCCGTGTTCTCTTGAATTTATATGATCCCCTTGCCCTCAAAAACCCTTGTTTTTTAGTTTCACCTTCCCTTTGAGTGTTGAGGTTCGAGTTCCCTAGTTGGCCTCTCCATGCTTTTAAGAGTGAAGTTCAAAGTTTGGAAGGAACGTCATTAGTCACTCAAGTTCAAAGGGACCTAGACGACGGTTACCAAAAGTTCCAGCAACGGAAGGTTAGGTAACTATTGTTTCTTATCCATAAAAGGAGATCTCTCATCTTCCCCTCCCCTCCACCAAAAGGAGTTTCATGATTGTTTGTTTGATTTAATATTGCATTTGGATTGGTAAAATGACTTTCTGACGTAGTTCATGTATGATTAGTTCTTGACACTTGTCATATTTGCTTTGCTTATTGCCAATTGTATTTAAGAAAGCTATTAGCTATGCTGTGTAGGTTCCTAAACTTGGAGTGGAATGGTAACGGAAGCATTGGAATCAGTGATCAACTCCCATTTCGAGGAAGCCACCAGAACAAATAAACAAATGCTATCATTCTCAAATTGTATTTGCAAGTATTTACGAATTAATGTAGGGGAAGGAAGATTACTATTCTCCATCTCGATCTGGAACAGTTTTCTCTAGCTATTTACGAACTTTTGTCCTTAACAACCATGAGACTTGTTATGTCACTAAGGACTTGGCATGATGGCATTTTTTTATCTACCTACCTTTTGGACTTAGTATTACTATTCCCTATCGATGAAGCTTTGAGCCTTTGACTATTTTTGGATTGAAAGAATTTGTTTTTGAACCTTTAGACTATGTCCCCCTCATAAATGTGAGTAGTTTCCTTCCCTCTTTCCATGCTCCATCTACTTTCGAAGAAATACCTTGGCCCAATTTGCCATAACGAAAACTATTGATTTTTGAATTTTTCCATCTAATGGGATGTTGTAAAACAATTTTAGGTTGAGAATACTTCTATTGATTTAATAGCTCATAAAAAATCTGATTAAACTTTCTAGTTGTTGTTTCATGGGTGAAGGTACTTTTGGATAATTCTCTAAGCCATGGTTGGCTCAATAAGGTATATTGTTGAATTAACATATAAGTTTAGATCTTCCCTCTACAACATTGCATTTCAACCTTTTGCCACCCAAATTTGTTGTAGGATTCGCCCATTAGATGTTGGTGCATCAATGCAACTCATTTATTCACCTTTACGTGTGTCCAACAACATAGCCTTCTTATGGTGGATTGCCCTAGAGTAGCACCTCTTTGTTGTTTGGCACTCACCATGATAATTTTCCATTGGGTCAAGAGATCTTTTAGACTAAGTTTACATTGTGAGTCTCATTCTTCTCACTCATCTCTTTATCATGGCTATTCCCATAAGAGTCCCCAAATTGTTTTTGGCTATTTGTTGTAGTGCATTGCTTTTTGTTGCTTGCATTCGTCTATTGTTGCTTGTTGCTTTTTGTCTTTGTTGCGCCAACTACATGTAAATCATCACCATTAGAGAGGGAGCATCACTTAGATTTTTCATAAGAAGGAAGAACATTTATCAAGGCTTACAAAAGAATGAAATGTATCTTCCTCCTCGACACATGCATCAATGTCTTCATCAATCTCAACATCACTTGGTGATCACTTGCATCACCTATGAACTCTCATGCCAATGACTTTGATGAGATGTTTGGCAATGATCTCCATGTTTATTGATCCAGCTCACTTGTTATTGAGAATTGCCAGCGAATTTACAAAGCCTGTTTGTTATTTTAATCACCATCATTGATGTAAACAAATGTTATGCAATGGAATAGATACTATTTTGTCTTTTATGCAATTTATTGATTGTGCTTGTTATTATTTTTTTGTTAAAAATTAATATTATATATAGATAAATATTTTACTTACCCGCTTGAGGCTTGGGTGAGACCTAGCTCAGCTAAAACCAAGACCAACCCTTATCAGTTAGATTGATAGATAGATACATATTGTTATTTCATTATTTCCCAGATACTAGGAAGGCTCGTTTTTGGAAGCATCCTCATTTGAAACTTGGGTATTAAAGAATCTGGAGACTGCAAATTAGTCCTTAGGGGGCAAAGAGAGAGAGAGAGAAATGTTTCTGAGAATAAAGCAAAATACATCTATAATGACAACGGTCCAACTTGGAAGAAGAGCACAGAGACAGTTGGCTATAACATGTTTAAAAGGGATCACTGCAAAACTCAAATCACAAATCAGTTCCAATTTAGGATGTATATAAATTCCCTAAGGAATATTCTAAGGCCGTAGATGGTTTTATTAAAGTCAAAGGGTATGCACGATGCTATAAGGTAAGAATTGTACGCTTGATGTAAAAGGCAAGATTGCTCAAAAAGCCCTGTTAAGTTAGCCACATGCTTTACCTTTTTTATATATAGTTTGGGTGAAAATAAATATAAGTTGAATTAATTTCTAAGAAAATGGTGAAGATGGTGCTGGTTGAAATCAGAACGTGGTGTATTTACTGGCTCAAACCTTTCTGCAAATTCAACTTTAGAGATGTAGACTTGGGAGTCCA
The DNA here is from genome assembly GCA_027924585.1 of Larix kaempferi. Taxonomy (NCBI): domain Eukaryota; kingdom Viridiplantae; phylum Streptophyta; class Pinopsida; order Pinales; family Pinaceae; genus Larix; species Larix kaempferi. The sequence continues at coordinate 6,352,669 of BSBM01000091.1, read as the reverse complement.
CGTAAAATTCCATTGCTCATTTTGATGATTGAAACAATCTAGACACAATGTAAATGATGATGTGGACCTCCCAAGCTATGATGAGAATGTGGATGCTTAATAAGCACAGCATTATATTTGAGTGCTGAAATTCTCCAGCTCCAAAATAAATAAATTAGTCTAGCCAAATAATCAAAAAAACTGGGGAATCCCCCTAGTGGAGTGGCAAATTTTGTTGTTGCTAAAGTTGTTCCAGGGATTAACAACTATATAAGAGTTTACATCCCTACCATGAGTGGACTAGACTCATGGCCAGATCTAATATACCCTTATCCTACCCTTCCCTAGATCTTGAAACTATGCAAGAAAATATAGAATGTCTAAAGGTTAGAAAGAATAAGTACCTCTTGCTCGGATGCTAGATCCGTATCTCCTTTATGAAAGTAAGCTCATTATCCCATTTCTTCCAGGTTTAATCTTTTATCCCCTGCACACAAGAAAACAAACAAACCTTTCCCATTCTACACTATCTAAAGTTGTGGCGGCGATGCTTCAATTGACAGATATTCCCCAAAACAATCCCTCTGAATATTTACAGTGGTATTCTGTTATATCAATAAATGTATGTATCATGGCTTTAACTTACATTTTCTTCTCATAAATTGATTTACCCAATGCATCTGGTGTGTCCACTTTTTAATTCTCTGGGTTGCATCGTCCGCAAAGCAAAAATAATGCCTGAATCATAGTTGCTAACCCAAGACAAATAAAATATTCATGTTTGTAGCTACTAATTCCTATTTTTGGTAATTATCTTAATTAGACTTACCAGTAATCCCCACAAGAACATAATCCTTCCTTGAAAACATGGAAACGGTTTGCATCCCTCACAATAATTTCTCTTTTGACAATCTTGGAGATAAACTTTGTCGCAATGTGGCAATCACCACATACACGGAGGTTTTTGGTAATGCGGATTGGGGTTCCAGGGCTCGTACTGATTAGACCAAATGCAATGGCCAACTTCTCACTGTGACTGCCAAGTAAGTCTTCCTTTAACTCCTCCTCCACATCATGCAACACGAAGTTTGTATTAGGCACATACCCTGCATCCTTCATAAGCACACTTAAGTCCTCCAACATTGCATAGATTTTTTCAGATTCAGGATGTGATTTGTCTCCCACGAGGAATGCATGAATCATGTTATTTACTTCAATCGAGCTGCATCCTGCTATTTTTCTTACCCTCCTTTCTCTCATCAATGCCCTTACCTTTACCACATCATTCCATTTACCAGCAGCAGCATAGATGTTTGAGAGGAGTACGTAACGACCTGCATTATTTGGGTCCAAGTCAAAAACACGTTTTGCCACCCATTCTCCTAGCTCAATATTGCAGTGAATGCTGCAGGCTCCTAGCAATGCACCCCAAACATTAGTGCCTGGTTCAAATGGCATCTTCTCAATAAAGTCTAGTGCCTTGTCCAGATGCCCAGCACGTCCAAGAAGGTCAACCATGCATGCATAGTGCTCCCCCCTCGGTGTGATGCAGTGATCCCGAATCATACAATCAAAATAATGCCAGCCTTCTTCCACAAGGCCTGCATGACTGCATGCAGACAATACACAGATGAAGGTGACATAATCTGGCTTTACGCCTTTCTGTTGCATTTGGCCAAAAATTGCAAGGGCCTCATCACCTTGCCCATACATTCCATAACCATCAATCATCGCACTCCATGAGACCACATTTCTTTTAGACATTTTGTTAAACACTTGACGTGCAGTTTCTATACTTCCGCATTTGGCATACAAGTCTACAAGGGCAGATCCAACAAAAACATCTGAGTCTAATCCACTTTTAATTATGTAACCATGGATCCATTTAGCTTTTTGTAGAGCGGCCAATTCTGCGAACACTGGAATCACACTTGCCATAGTAACTGTGGTTGGCTTCACGCCTTTTGATTGCATTTGATTGAAGAGAGACAAAGCCTCATCACAATCCCCACAGTGTGCATACCCGCCAATCATTGTATTCCATGAAACCACATCTCTCCTCGGCATTCTGTCAAACACTTCACGTGCACTCTCTAGATTTCCACACCTAGAATACATAGCTACAAGGGAATTCCCCACAAAAACAACTGATTCAAGCCCACTTCTGAATGCTTGATCATGAATGGCCTTCCCCTCCTCCAGAGCGAACATCTCAGAGCATGCCTTGAATACAAAATTATAACTAAAGCTGTCCGGCTCAATTCCTGACTCCTGCATTCTGTAATAGAATGCAATGGCTTCCTCATAAAGCCCATTGGTACTATACCCAGAAATCATCTCATTCCATGAGATGACGTCTCTCTTAGGCATTTTGTCAAACACTTGGCGTGCAATCCCCATCTCCCCACACTTAGAATACATACCTAGAAGAGCATTCCCCACAAAGAGATCAGACTCAAGCCGCCATCTGATTATCTGCTCATGAATCTCCTTCCCTTCCTCTAAAGACAACAATCCAGCACAGGCTTTGAGAACAAAATTAAACGTGAAAGTGTCCGGCGGTACGCCTGTTCTCTCCATTTGATAATAAAGTTTGATGGCTCCCTCATAGAACCCATTGGTGGCATATCCTCTGATCATTACATTCCATAAAAATGCATTTGGGTTCGGTAATTTGTCAAACAGTTGGCGTGCATTCGCCATGTTGCCAAACATGGCATACATGCTCACAAGTTTTGGTGAAATATTCAGGTTTTGGTTGATAGTTCCAGTTATGAGCATATGGGCATGGAGTTGGCTTAGTTGTTTGATGTGGATACATGTGTTTAATAGGAAACCATATGTTGGGAGGTACAGAGATTTATTACCTTGTGGCTTGTGCAGAGCCTCCTTTTGTAGACCACTTATCAGCTTGTGGGGATCGAGTTGCCTCAGTGCTTTCATGCTCGTTCTCTGGAAGATGTATGAGAGTTCGCAGCAGTTGGTCACATGGATGTTTTTTCTTCATACGATGTAATCTCTGAAGGATGTTCAGTTATAGCGGGGTTTCAGGAAACTGCTTAAAAATGTTTATGCTTTTAAAAAATATGCAGCGGACTTTGTCAGCCGGGCCGTGGTTTGGCCATAGATTCGTGAGAGATTCCACAATTAATCCTGGTTAACCCCTCAGTACATTTTGTACTACTGTAGAAATCCCAAAGCTACACATACTAGGAGATTGACCTCACTTCCCAAGAATTGCTGGGATAAAAAATGAAAAAATGCAGCTTGCTTGATCAGAATTGAATCGTGATGATAGCTTTCAGCTTAACATCGAACAGGGTTTTGGTTGAGCAGCAATGTCAGGTACTTGTAGAATGATGAGATTGGATTTTATCAAGGTAAAGCGTTGGTTACTCAAGCTCAAAATCCTCTGCAATGTCTCAGAAACTGTGGCAGAGCAGTGTTAAATAGGAGATTTAGCTTTAGTGTGTAGACTTGTATGAATGTAATGCAAGTTTCAATCTGCTACAGAGTATTAACGAACTCTGGAAAGGCAATTAAGGGATGGAGTTCGTTAATAGAAGGAAAAATAAAGCCAGGAAAGGAAAAACTCAAAGAAACTTTTGTTATATATTTATTAAGTCATAGCTATTCATTGATGAAAATTTTGGTATGGAACTTTTTATATGTGATTTTTTTTCAAATAATTTAAATAATTGAAATTTAAAAAAAAATTAGGTTAAGATTAAATTTTGTCAGATTTAAAAAATATTTATAGAAAAATTGAATTTATTAAGGATAAAAAATTTCCAATAAATAGAATAATAATAATAATCAATTTTTAAGGTCACAATCAAGCTAGACACAAATTTGGTATATGAGAGCTCCTTGTTTGTGGGACAAGGGATTCCCTCTCTGCAATGATGTAATTGTTAAAGTGTACAGAGGTGTACATACCCTACCCGCTTCATATTTGAGCATCTGACCTCCTAAGAGGAAACACACGTTCTTCATTGTTAGGCCCACTCAATCTGTAAACATATGTTAATAAGGGGCAAGGTTTCATATGCACCATGTATTTTAATGTTGGTGTGTCATATGGAGTTCAACTGTATAGTGTCTTAATGTCATTGTCTTACTGTCATTAAAAAATTGTAATATGGGTTGCACTATCCTTTCCATCGTCATCAATGTACTTGATATTATCCTGCTCACTCAATGATATTTATTATATTCCATTTTTTTTCAACCGAAAAAAAACGTACTATTTCTATTCATAGAATCAAATAGTACAAAAATATTCAACCTTATAAACCAAGGTTTCTTCATCATGTTCATAGCTGTAAGCCAGATTGTTCAAAATCTCCTATCAAGTAAAAAAAAAACATTCAAAATAGAACTAGACAATCGGTGTACCTTTCACACATTACAAAATGCAGACAAAAGCCTGTGATAACTTAATTAAAGAAAAAAACATCGCCTCTGTCCAGCATAATGGAATTCATCCTTTCTTCCCATAACAGGTGACTTTCTGTACCTTGAAGAGCTTGCTTAGATAGACTATCAGCCATTTCATTGTGCTCCCTGTAAATATGTGTGAAAGACATGTCCTCATGCTTATCGATCTCCTCTCTAATGCACATGCATCAGTGATTAAGGGCCAAAACATTTAGCGCAAAATCTCCAGTTGCCCATTTTATAGTGACACAAGAGTCACCGAAAACCTTTAAATTTACTAAACCAAAAATGTTTGCACATTTCAGAACACACCACAAAGCTAACAACTCTGCCTTCATGTTATTTCCACAACCACAATTAAGACGAAGGGTGAAATGGTGACTCTCATTCAAATGTATCACTCCACCAGCTGCACAGATGCCATGCTGAGCAGCCCCATCAAAAAAGAGAATGGGTTGCTCAACAATAAAAGAAAACTGTCCAATCCTTTTGTCACCAACATTTTCATTCTCATATTTAAATTGTTGGGCTATTTTTAAAGCTATAATCCCACACACCTTTGTCTCCAGCCTTTCCCCTTGAAAAATGGCACTATTTCTAACATACCAGAGTGCCCATGAAATAAATATGGGCAGCAGTAAAGAGTCCTTTGAAAATCTATATTAGTTAAGAAGAGACTGTCCAAAATCTCCCTTATCCCATTCATTAGAGACTTTCAACTCTGCACAACAAAAATTCCAAACTATTTTTCCAAAGGAGCAATATATAAACAAATGACTAATATTTTCAGAGTTTTCCTTGCAGAGAATGCACCAATTTGGGTTTACATCAACATAACTAATAACTAATATATATTTAGTACAGTAAGTGTGACCATGAAATGAGTTAAGTGAGTCAAAGTCTCTGAGTTTTATCTTGTTAAGATGTGAAAGCATATAAAAGTTAAATGACAATTTGTAATGTTGCCTGCATCTAGGGTTTGATGATACTCCTTTGAGTTTCAGGAATTGGTCATGGTGTTTGTCTCAATATTTGGGCAAGTAAAGGGTACAGATGTCAACTCTTGATATCTTTGTCCTTGGTGTTTAAGTGAGGACCCCATGGTCGGCGGTCACTAGAGCAGGAACTAAAAAAGGTCCTAGACTTTCTATCAGGGATGGTGCCACACTTTGGTATATGTCTCCGGATTATTTTATGTGGTTATGGCTTTGTTAGGTATTTTATGTTGATTTGACAGTAGTTTCCCCCTATTATTAGTATAGACTGCTTATGTCATCCTCTCTATACATTTTAGACTTTTATCCTCATTCCTAATATATTTTGGTGCTTTATGGGTCTGTCTTATACTTCTACTGATGTACCATTCTCCTATGAACCTTATATGTTCTTCAAAGGTATCTGGAGAGGATAGTATGGAACCTCAAAAGGACCATCAAAAGGACCATACACATCCTATCCCTTCCTCTATTCATATGTGACCAACCCATGGGAAGGGTTTCATTTCCTCCTCCCCATGTAATGACTGTAGTGGAATCTGAGTTTGAACTGGAAGCTTTTCCACTCTAGGCCTCCGACAGAGCTATAACCTCACCTAAAGCTAATCTTGACAAACTGGACTCTACTCTCCAGCAGTTGAAGAACATCTCTGGACTATATCACGATGAACCTCTTCGGCACAAGGTCCAAACCTGGGGACTATCATTTTGGTAGCAAGAAGGAAAAGAAGACGTTGCATGAAAAAGAAACCGGAGGTGAATGTGACACTGGGAGAGGACATGCCAATGTATGAGGTCTTCTCCATGACCAAGATTTCCATTGTTAGCTGCTTTAGAGGAGGTAATATGGCTCTTCCTACATTTCATTCATGGGTAGTTAAATAGTGGATTTTCTTAGGTTATAGGCCACAATGCTTCGCATTGTCAAAAGGCTAGCTAGGGGCAATACTAAACTCCTCGGAGGATGTCAGGAGAATCCTTGAAGGGGTGTGGTTGTGGGGCAAGCTGCCCTTCAAGACCAAAAGGTGGATTCCCACATTTGATGTCAAGAGGGAGAAATCCTACAGTCAACCTACTTGGGTCAAACTCCTGGGGTTGCCCCATGAACTGTGGACACTCAAATTTTTTCTCTTATTGGTGTTATCCTGGGAGAATTTCTCTTGGTTGATGATAGCTTCAATGCTCCTGGAAACTTGGTGGTGGCCAAAATTCTGGTAGAGCTTGATCTCAAAGAAGATTTTGCTGAAAAAATAATTATTATCAGAGGGATGTTTACTTATCACCAAGATTTGGTTTATATTGGACTACCTTTTAGATGCAACAGGTGCCATATCTATGGCCACCTTTTATAGGATTGTGCTCTTCCCTTCACCCGAAAATTATAGAGGAAGAATAGGGCTCTAATGATGAAGATGCACATGTAGAACATGTATTGCAGACTGAGGGCCAACAATATGACTCGCCTGAAGATATACATTCTCTTGAGCCTGGCATGCATAAAATATTAGATTCGAATTCTACTGAAGGAAAAGTAACCCCTGAAGAACAAGTTCTACAGATTGAGGATCAACACACTATTGTCCCTAAAGGCCTACATCTATCTGATCTTGGCCCTCATCTGCAGAATGTTGTGGAAATGGTTTCCTCCTCCACTACATCATTTTACTATGGAGTATCTGATGCACCCCCCTTGACATTTATGGAGCCTACAACTTCAGTTTATTCTCAGACTCCTCTATCTTTGGCAGATTGCATCGCCGAGGGTTCGAGGTCAGTATTACAGATGACAATGATATTCTCTCCATCATGCTCTATAGGCATACTCCCTCTGAGTAAGTCTAAACTATTCCCTTTATCTCCCGAATTTTGTCAAATACCCTGTCATGCTTTTCACTTAGGTTCCTCATTGCATATCCCTAGATTCCCCCACTAGATACCCTCTCTATTTGATCCTTCCATACCTTTTACTAGTCCATCTTTCAGGACTTTGAGTCTTTTTCACAACTCAGTTTACAGTCCATTGCTACATGTATCCATCTCTTGCAGTCCTTTAGCAAGAGACCTTGTCTTCCACTGGCCTACATCGCCCTTACCTATATCAGCCTATTTCTCCTCACTTACCTTCCCTTCAGGCTTGGCACTTCTAGGGCACCCTGCTCCTGTATAGTTGATAACCCCCCAGATGCACTTGCTAGGACTTCTCTTTCAACAGGTGAGACACAGATGTCTTTTTTCTCGACTACCTTAATTCCAACATCTACCGGTAGTCCTTCTTCCCTTTCTCCTTTCCTACACTTGGTGTATTCTTCCCCTCTTGCACAACCACATCCACAAACTTCTATGGACTCTCCATTTTCACCATTTCAAACCTCATCTATTAACCCTCCCTACCTGAGAGACTCGACATCTTCTATAGAGCTCTATGCCGAACCATATAAGTGTCTTCCACAGTCAGCTTCCTAGAGGACACCAAGGTAACACTTTAGACCTCATACTATTACTTTTCTTGGTTTTGGTAGTACAAACAGGGATACATCTTCACAGCAATATGGAGGTTCAAACTGACTTAGAGGTCATCGTGCTATCATGGAAATAGCCAAGTATCAAGTCGGATTAGATGTGAGAAGAGGCAAACAAAAGACCAATAAGGGGCCCTTAAGAGCACGCACCCCCTCAGTGAAGGTGCCTTAATGCTATACATCTCTCTGAATATAATGGGGTTAGGGAACCCTACCAAAAAAATGACCCTGAAGAGACCGGTCACTTCTCACATCCCTAACATTTTACTTCTATAGGAAACAATGGCAATTGGAGATTCTATTCTCAAAGAGATGAGGTATCTGTTGATTGGTTAGGATTTTGTATTCCTTGATGCAAATGGGAAACCTGGAGGTCTTCTTACAAGATGGATGACTAAAACTCTCTCCTGCACTACTTGTTGGGGTATTTCCTCTGGCATTGGTGTAGTAATGTATTCTAGGGACCTTGGTTTTGAATTCACCATTTTGAACCTATATGGTCCACATTCCTAGAGATTGGAGTACTGGCAAGATCTAATGGATGTTGGTTTTCACTTAACTAATAAATTTATACTTGCAGGTGATTTGGGTTATTCTATAGGGGAGGCAGAGACCTGGGGAATTCTAGCACACAGAGATCCTCTTTTGGATTTCTTCTTCAATATGAATGAACATTCATCCCTTATTGATTTGCCACTAGTCAAGCTTATGCCCACCTGGAGGAATATGTTGTAATACCCCAGTTGTTAATCCATGGACTTATGATCTTTTATGTGATTATGGACTTATGTTCTTTTGCATGTTAATGTGAATATGGAATTAAGATCATTGTTTGATAATATGACTTTGGACTTTGGCACTATTATTAATATTAATGTTATTATTGCCATTGTTTCTATCTTTGAATGTTGTTGCTATTGATTAATTAAACAATTGACTTAGTGAAGGAAACTAAAAGAGTAAAGGATACCATGGATCTCACAGTGTGAGGGAGGATGGGGGACATCCCTAGTGCCTTAGAACTTGTTGTTCGATGGAAGTTGTTCATCCTAGTTCATTACGTACCTTGATGACATTAGTAGTGTTGGTCACCCAAACATTGTACAATGGACCCTATTTTTTATTTTTATGGACTATGGAGTTACTATTGCACCTTATGCATACCTTAGTAGGCCCCTCTTTCCTAGTGTTCTCTCCTTGGAAGAGATTCCATGCTATTTATCCATCTTCCTAGTTTTTAGGGGATGTAAGCTATTTTCTAGCTTCCACTCTTACACAATGCATGAATGCTCCTATTTTTGTGCTTATGAGATCTTTATTGGAATTATTGAGCCTCCATCACTTCTCATGCACCCCCCTTGAGTCATTCCACTCATCCATTTTTGTAACTCCTCCTCATGGAGCTATTTCAAGTTAAGTAACCCCCACATGAGCCTCCACTCTCCCTAATTTGAGTTCCTCTCCATTTTTTTTAGTGGGTCCCACCTTATCCAACCTCTCCTCAAGCAATTCAAGTTGCTCCCTCATGAATTGGGATGGGTCCCACCCAATTTGAGTTAGCCTCCCTATGGTTGAGTTAACCCCTCTCTTGACTTGAGTTGGCTTGCATTGGTTTGATTTTCCTCCCTCTCCTATAAATTCATATGCTCTCTCCTTGTTGAGGCTAATCCTGAGCTTTGGATCACTTGTCTTGTGCTATCTCACTATGTTGTGAGTGTTGACAATCTTGAGATAGTGTGGGGATTGTATTGAGACTAAGTGGTTTTTGCAGGATTCTTGAGAGGAATAATTTTTTGTCCATTCCAAAGAGTTATTTCGATGGATTGTCACCACCCTTTTCTTCCATATCACTCTAGTAGACCAAGTTTTCGAACAAGAATCTAGGAAATGGGATGGTGACCCCATAGGTAGTGGAGATGAACATGAAAGTAGTGGTGGGAAGCATTATGGTTCTTGGAAGAGGTACTTCCGAGAGTTTCCAAACTGAGTGTGCCTCTACTTGTGGATCTATGGTCTCAACTTGGGGGTGACTTGTTCAAGTGAGTTAGACTTGACTGTGTCTATGACTGGGAGAAAAGTTGTCATGCTAAAGCCAGTTGCCCATGTTTTGAGATGAGTATTTCTCTCATGTTTTTATTTCCATTACAGTGTTTTATTTTATATATGTGCAATGGTGGCTAAATTGGTTATCTTAATGATCATGTATTGTATGTCAGGAGTATGTAGGAAGGATGAATTCCATATATTATGGATCTGGGATGCTATGCTCCTTCCCTTCCTTCTATTATTCTTTCTCTTATTTGGAGATTGTAACCGTGACTCTATGGTATTGAGAGGGGCGCAACCATATACTCTAGTTCACCTATCTCTGCTCATTTATGTGTTATTAGGCCATTTCCATTGCATCTGGAACAACGTTTCTAATAAGTATTTCCTTTTGTTTCACTAAAATATCTTTCCAAATGACCAAAATATGTTTGTTTTGGTATGGTAGTTTTTCAGTGCCAAGATGAACACACCTGCTATTTGAATGTAAGTGTTTTTGTGTACAGATTTTTTCTTAGTTGCAAGTCTAAGTTTGAATGATGTATTCTGATTGTAAAGGTAATCAATGGTTGGAGGGTGGCAGCCATACAATCTGATTTGTATTAGTGAGAGATGGTTGTAGGGGACAACCATCATGAGTTGATTTTGAGGGTTGTGGTTGCAACCGATGTTTTATGTTTTGCTATGGTTTCAGTGTCGCTATAGATTATAGACTACATATGTGTCTTGATGTATGATTTCCCTTACTGTTTAGCCTCACCAACATCACACACATATCAGCAATGAAAATTAAGTTAATTTGCAAAATAACTAATGAGAACAATACTTGGTTATTTACAAACTATGCTTCCAACAATATTACAATGATTAGTACATGTATTGATTGTAGGTTCTTATTCACACTTAAGATGATGAATATCATGCCTTATTCACGTACTTGTTGTGATTACAAACTTTAGCTCTCACTTTGGAAATTAGTATTTATAGATTTAATTAGGTGTCGTGATTATATAAATTAAGGGTCGTAATTAAGTAATTAATTAAATGTTGCAACTTTAGTTATAATTCTAACTCTAGAACCAAAATTTTTAATTATTTGGGTGAATAGCTAGTTGGCCTAACCTTAATTTGTCTAAATCCACTGTGCTTAAAATTAAATTAGTCTTAATATTAGTGCCATTGGCCTTAGTTAGGGGTCAAGGACATTACATGTGCGCACAAGGGAACAAGCCATTGCAAAATGATTAGACCGTTTCCTTATCAATGAAGGCCTGTTATATTCATCTTCTTGCATTAAGTAGTGGGTGGGAGTAGGTGGTGATTCTAACCATTTCCCTATTTTCGTGGACATAAGAGGGGATTAAAAAAAACCACCCGCCCCCTTCAAGTTCAATGCCACACGGTTACAAGATGAAGGATTCCAATAGCTAGTTAAATCTATATGGAACCCATGCAATCCAAATATTCATTGGTCAACAGCCATACAATTTATGAATAATCTAAAGAGATTAAAGGATCACACTAGCCCTTGGGTGGAGAATTGTAAGAAACTCAAAGAAAAGGAACTATAGACAATTGAGGAGAAGGTGGAATGTTTTTATTCTATCTCTCCCGTTGGGATCATTTCAACTGAGCATATATCCCATATTATGGATCCTGAGACGAAAAGAAGGAAATTATTGCTTAATGAGGAAGCCGATATCGGGATAAAAAGCAGAGAAATTTGGTTGAAGCAAGGGGACAAAAAAATGAAGTTTTTTCATAACCATACCAAGCACATAAAGTATATTAATTCTATATGGGAAATTGAAGACAACAACGGGGAGATGGTTATGGGTTTTCAGAATATTGCAGCTTTCATTGTTTAACATTTCTCTGAACTTTATAAAGAGGAACATAATGCTCCTATCGCATCTATGCTTGAGATTATTGCACATTTTCCTTCCTTTTTTTCAGAAGAGTACGAATGGGAGGAACGTTCTTGGTTTGCAATCTGTTGGTCATATTTTCAAATAAGTCTTCATCTGTGTATAAATGATTGGTATTTATTTCTGTGTGATTGAATTATTGCCATTGTATGAATTAGAAGGATAGAAATAATGGCATTGGCGAGTGCATTTCCGTGGAGATAATACGTAGAGATTTATATCCCTTTTTTGGGCGATTATATATATATATATATATATATTGTAATTGTTTAATCAAAACAAAAGAAAAACAAATTTGAATACCAAAGGAAAATCCAATTAGCGGACTCAATACCGGTGACTCAAGAGTCACCGAGAGGTCACTGGTACATGAAAATTTGGTAGTAGAGCCTAAGTTGTAGCATTGGGACTGCATGGGCCAAAATTTGAATTCTATAGGTAGAATTATAGGATGCACATAAAGTGTTTGATAAAATGCACCAGGAAAAGAATTTGGGAAAAAACAGTTTTGTCCAATTGAAAGATGGAATTGAATCATGGAATGGGTGTTTAGATTGTTGGTCGAATTCAGAAAAAACTATTGTGGAAAAATTCATGAGTTTTAACAAAATTTGGGTGAAGTTACAATTTATAGACAAATTGTTTGATAATTTCTTAAAGAAATTATTATCCTGGGGTGCTCATATTTGGTTTTCAAAACTAGCGGGGGAGCCCCTGATAAATTAAAAAATAGGAATGCAAGATTCAAGTTTACACAATCTACCAGTAAGAGGAAAGAGCTAGGATGTATAGTTATGTTTGTTTATAGAATGATTATATAGTATTGGAAATTCCCAGGTGTCATTTCAAGTTGGCCACCTAGTTATAAGAATATGACAAGTGTACTATCCAAGAGCCACTTGTCAAAAATTTGAATTTTTGAAATTTTCAAGACCCCACCCCTGCCACATGGGTGGATGATGTGGAAGTGCCATGTGGACAAGAGGACTGAAGTGGAGGATCCACGTAAGCAGAGGGAATGATGTGGACCAGCCACATCAAATCTGTGTGTGATAAATTCCAAAGGCACAAGAGATCTTACCATTGGGCAATGGTGTAGATCAACGACTCACAGTGCTTCAAGCTTGCAAATATGTGCAAAGTTTAATTTAATTAGCATGATCCTGAAGGGAAAACTACCCTATTAATGTGCCATCCCATCATGCATTCAGGATCTCAAAGCAATTTTAGAAAACCACTTTTCCAAGGAGCCTAAAACCACTTTTGATCTGGCTCTTCGATGTGATGTACAGTGATATGACGTGGGGTGATGTCAGGATGATGGGACCCCCACCAGTCATGTCAGACTTAGGATATCAGGAATATCTAATCGAAGACCAATATTCTTTCATGATTTTGAACTTGCACGAAGTTTTAATTAATGAGGATGAACGTGAAAGGGAAACCTCCATGTTGACGTGTCCCCCTCTCGTGCATTCAGTACCAGAAAAGTAGTTTTCGGAAACCATTGTTCCATGAAGCCTGAAACCACTTGTGTCTGATAAGTAGTAGTATGATGAGGGTGACTTGGTCGCATCATAGGATGACATGTGGGATGATATGACACATAAACAACCACATATGATGATGTGTCATCACCCTTCCGCGTCATCATAATGTCATGTCAGCAAAAATTAGAAAAGTTATTAAAAAAAACATGAAGCCAAAATTTTATTTTGTCCATAGCAAAAGTATATTAACTCAAAATTTTATAAGACTTGTGCCGTTTCGACGCTATTTATGCAAAGGATTTAGGATTGATAGTGAGGAGCATAGAGCCATTATACTTCAATTTTGCATAAATTTCAAATTAATGGGTTTTGAAGATGCATAGCCCGAGGCTGGACGGGGGCCCAATTGAGGTCCAAATTTTTATGGTGCAGTCGTGGTTTAGGAACATAGACAACTTTGGAGCCTTAAAGTCCAAATTCAAAAATATGTGAAGCAGGGAGATGAAAGAAGGCCAAAATCCACTATTTGGGCGCGTGAATTGCAATTTTTTAAAATTTGAAGGAGGCAAAAGTGGCCCCAAAACTCATAACCACTAAATTTATTGATTTCAATGTTTGTTCTACTCATCAAGATGAACAACTTTGATTAAAGGAAAATTTTCCAGAAATGCTTAGTTTGGGAGATAGCATTTTTTAGAGAAAATTCTAAGTCTGAAAAAAGTGCAAAAAATAAAAGTTGTTGATTCTAGAATTTTATAAAATTTGATGAGAGCATCAAATTAAATAATGAAAGCATTTGGGTAATCATCATCATATGGGCTGTCAGCGCCCAATATAAAAAAAATCCAATTCCTTACTAATTTTCTTCTATAGATCTCAAAAATTGGTCCTTCAGAATAATTGCAGCTACATAAATAGTGTAAAATAGGGCAAATTTGTTGATTTTGGAGGGATGTAACTTTCAGCTCTGAATTTAGAAATGGAAATAGGAGATATCATTGGAAATATTTTTATAAGGAGGATAAATATGAGATAGGATTCCATAATTAAGCAATACAGATCTTTTCAGGAAATGAGAAGAAATGACCTATAGACCCTATTTGACAAAACTGTCAAATGGTGTTTTTCATAATTTAAAATATATGGACATTTTTACTGAATTTTTAGAATTAAAATATGTCTAATTGATGTAATGACATACAATATTATAGATTACAGTCTTGTATTAGCCTCAATTACATGATAGGTTTTCAGAAAAATACAGAAGTGTAAGAGGGGAGAAGGGGAGATTCCATATAGTCCTGAATAAGACATTCGAGGACAAGATATCCATGTGAGAAATGCAGAAATAAAAACAAAGGATTATAGAGAAAAAATGTAAATCCACTGGAACTATGGAGATCATGAGAAGTCAAAGAATGGAAATAAATATATGCAAGGAACAATGGAATGAGCCAAGTATGGTTCAGTTGTTTGTTAAATAGAAATGTGGTTGATACCAAAGCTTCTTATGCCTAAGAAAAGAGTTCTATGGTTGTATATAAACATGTTGGATGTAAATTGAGTTTGGATGATAGCGGTTTCAATCATGATGAAGTTCGCATGGTTAGGTAAAGGTGCATGACATGCATTTGTCATATTCAAAATGTGCAAAAAGGTAATGCAAGGAGAGACATAAGAGCTCTTGGTTGTTGAAGTTGAAGTGAGATGAATCACACCATTGTAGTGTGCTTGAAATGTTAAAAATAAGGCATAAATATGACGGAAATGGATTGTATATCCTCTGTAAAGGATGGATTATTTAAAGTGGTTAAGGATTCTATTGCATTGTCAAAGAATGCATGTAATGCATTGATTTTAGCCAACTTATGCAATATAAATTGTAGGGAATAAATTAAAGAGAACAAGTGTGGATATCTTGGTTGAGGTATTTGTTATTTGGTGCAATAATAGAAAGGTTGGCAGCTGTATAAAAAAAAAGAATTAGATAAGGTTAGAGGAAGCTCTAGATAAGATGTCAAGCTGGGTTTAGATCAGATTTCTCAAGAGAATTGTAGCAACAGACCTCGGAAATGAGTACAATGAAAAAGTGACCAAAGCCTCCAAGAATCTACAAGCATGCCAAGAATTGGTTGTAGAAGAAAAGGGTGCATGTGGCCAACAGGAGAAACATACAAACAAGGGAGATTTCCTCACACTAAATCCCTATTTTGTTTCTAAAATATAATTGTATATTATTGAAGTAGAAAGTATAACCTATGTATGAATTAAGTTTTGCTACTTGGGTGAGAATATTGTACAACTAATGATTTGTTATGTAATTGGCAGAATGGATATGGAAGAGATAAGTTGAACTATGGAATTATAAGATATGAAGAGGAATGGGCAGGGGGGAATTCCTTGACTCTTCTCTTTTACATTGCTTATGTTTCTCTTTTTTAAGAAAGTAGCTATGTGTAAATATCTTTATCGTATAAAAATGCAATTGTATAACATAACAGGAAAGCATATGCACTAGTAAGCATATTGAGAAATAATATGTGATAGAGTGCATGAGAATATGCTTGAAACGCATGTATGTGAAATTGCATATGGGATAAGAGTGATACGATGATATATGCTATGAGTATGACATAATAACTAAGTATGGTATTTGATGTGTTGCATAACTAGGAAGGATTGGGAACCTAATTGAAGATTAACCCCACATTGAAAGAGAACAAGGAAAAAACTTTTTAAGAGGTTCATGGAGGGAATGGTGTGAACTCCTATGAAAACACCAGCTGATCAGATAACTTATAAGGTGTGGATGGAAACCATACAGGTATGGAAATGATCATTCCTATGTTGCGTGATTGTTGAAGGGAATTGGTTAAGAATTCCTTCAATCATGGTTGACATCTTCATTGATATGTTCATGATGACATTTGAATGCATGTATGTCATTGATACATAATTAAGATAAAGGCATAGAGTCTTGGGTTAAAAGAAAAAAAGATCTTAGAATATTTTGATGCATTTAGGAGTTAGTGTGTCATGATGAGAATAGTTAAGAGTTAATAACCATTGAAAATGAGTATTACACTTATGCTTGGGGAAATGGATGCCATGTGAAATAATCATGTGTGAGTTCATGTGTTGTTGAAATTGGAAAGGCTATAGCACCACACAAATATCCAAAAATGTCATCGCTTGTGATCAATGTCTTGGACTGCAACCTCTTTGCCAACACTAAATAGCACTAAAGAGGTATAATCTTAGTGTGGTGTTTGGAATGAAGAGGACTGCATCCATATGATCAAACAAGTAATTGTGAGGTGGATAAATGATGTGTCAAGGTGTTGTTTGAATCCTTCAACATATCATGGAAGATCATAAGAGTTAGCATTATGGCATTTTGGAATTAATGCAAGGACGCATTGAGGAAATATGCATAAGTAGAGAATATGAATATGCTTGTTGACATATGTGTTGATTGCATTATGAGAATGTTTGATGTGCTAGTAAAACATATATGGAGAATGGTATTTTGTTGCATTTAATACGTGGAAGTTGTAAAATGATTGAATTGTTAACATTATAATTATGAGTATATTTAATGGGTTATTATGAATATTGCAATGAAAGGAGTATATGAATGAATACTCATTGTAGTTTGGATGATTCGAGAATTATGTCAAGATAATAGATTGCAAGTAGACTTGTCTTGGACATGGCAATTGGTATAAGAATATAATGAAGATTGAGTATTACCATGAGCAAAGGGAAAACACTATGAGAAGGACATCAAATTTAATTAAAAGTCTAATTTCTGAGGACATATTGCAGGAATACCATGAGCTATGGACTGCATGATCTAAACAATAATGACATGATTTGGGATGTTGTGAATGTAGTGAAAGAATTGCATGAAAATCTAGTCACATTGGATGGACTACAAGAATGCTTTATGGAGAGAACATAGTTGTGTTAATGTGTGTGTATATATATATATATATATATATATATAAAGGAAAGAAAAGAATGTCTTGGATATGGCAGTAAAAGCGAGCCATAACAAAGACATGGATTTTTGTTGTTTCCATCGATAGATAAGTATTATGTGTGGAACTCATGTTCTTATTAGGAATTTAATTGCAACGATAATGATTTCAATATTGTTTGATAGATAAAAGTATGATTCTTAGTATATGTATGTTTATGTTTATGAAACAAGTGGATGGTAAATATACTTATTATGAGCCCATGGTGGAAATTGTAAGTTGGAAAGCTCGGGAAGAAGGCCACTGCAAAGACACAAGAATCCTAAAGTTGTACTCTTCTTGTGCAAGAAAGTCTTGGGTAAATGATGGATCGCACGAGGGAATGTTGACTCAAAGAAGGGGATGCCTGATCCTGGAGGGTGAGTGACTACAAAGAAGAGGAAACTCTAATGAATTAGCACGAAATATTCCTTGGTCGGCCTGTGCTGGAGCACTAGAAGGGAATTGGGGTAACAAACCTGAGGTACTATTAACTCAGAGAAGGGATCCCGAGGTAATGTTAGCTCAGAGAAGGGAGCCTGATTCCTTGTGTTGTGCACTAGAGGGAATCAAGGTAACAAACCCGAGGTACTATTAACTCAGATAAGGGAGCCTGAGGTACTGTTAACTTAGAGAAGGGAGTCCGATTCCTTGTGTGTCAATAGGAGCAGTGAGCTGAATTATTATCGTGGAAACCTTGAGAAAGAAAAGAAATGTGCATGCAAATAAGTATTGGATAGATATTTCCTACTTATTTGAAGAAATAAATATGTGCTCTCTTACATTTTGGAATTGGAAAATTGCTATAGACATTATGATTATTTCATGAGAATAATTATAACAAGCGTAATTCTTATTAATAAATGGCATAGGTATATGTAGATGTGCCAAGCCTAGAGATAAAACTAAGGCAGTGGAGGATAAATTTTAGTGCATTTTGGATGAGATGGCTGACGAATATACTAGATTGCAAGGACCAAGAACATTATGGCAACTATGGCTGAGAAAGCAGCATGGAAACTAAAGAAGCTTGTGCAATGATATATTGTACCTATTCTAATACATGTTAAAATTTTGTCATTGCATATATCATGTTGATGATGCACCAAGGACGGTGCATAAATTAAGGGGGAGGTGAATGTAACATCTCATTTTTTACACCAAATGTAATTTTGTAAATATGGATGATATGGCTAGAAGCAAAAAATGAACGATGTAATTATGTACACTTTCTCTTTTATATAACATGTTGAAATATTGTAACTTCTAAGAATATTATATTTGTATTTTATTATTCTAGAGATGTTACATTCCTCCAATGGGACTTTGTCATGTATCCAGAGATGTTTATTCCTCCGAGAGATTGTGGTAACTAGGGTTATTAGATCTCCCATGTGAGGTCGGCCCTGAGTTAGTTGTTTAGGGTTTATTAGACTCTCTTAGGAGAGGTCGGCCCCATTAGGGTGAAAAGTCAGTTAGAGAACAAGTATAAGTAGAGGAGGTATGTTCCTCACTTATCTCATTCATTCACTCACTTGTTATTGGCGCATAGGAGAGAGAGAGGTATGCATAGGAGGATAAGGAGCTCTTGTTGAGGACTGCATTTTGTATTAGGTTGATTATCTATATTGAGGAAAGCTTTGCTGGGTTTTCTACCCCATGAGGGTTTCCCAGGGTAAATATTTTGTCTATCTTGTGATTGTGTTTCTTTCAGTGATCTTGCTTGTGAATTTAGGCTAAAATTAACATGGTATCAGAGCTAACCTGAATAGGACATCTTTCACAAGGTGAAAATACCTCTCTCTCCTCCTCTGGTAAAAATTAGGGTTTTTGGATTCTGATTGCATGGATGGATAGCCCTCCTCAAAATCAAAGTTTTGAGCCCTGGATCGAGATTTTTGGTTGGGTAGGACTCCGGGATAGTCAAACCCTAGTTAGACCAAAAGTGCAGAAAACTAGAAAACCAGAAAACCAAAACCAGATTTCTACAGTAGGTCCGAAATTCGCTGGTCAAGTTTGGAGGCTGAAAAATTGAAGTTTCCATAAAGTAAGCACACCAGTCACTTCGCCTCAGTCAAGCCACTCTCCTAGTAAGGTTAGTTTTTCATTTTTGGAATTTTCAATTTTTGGTGACCCCCTGGATAAGATGGCCCCAAGCACTAAGCTTGAGGACAAGGTAGAGGGTATAGAGAATTTCCAGGCTTGGAAATATAGGATTGGTCTCATTCTTGAAGAGAATGATCTTGCCCAACATGTCAAGGATGAAGTTGCAGAACTTGCAGAAGCTGAAGCTAAAGAGAAGCATAAGAAGGACTTGATTAGGACAAAGAGAATCATTGTTGATTCTATCAAGGACCACTTGATTCCCCAAGTGGCATCCAAGAAGACCCCAAAGGAAATGTATGATGCCCTTTCTAGAATGTATGAAGGAAAGAACATCAATAGGAAGATGAACCTAAGAGCTCAATTGAAGAGCAGTAAGATGAATCAAGGAGAATCTATTCAAGATTATTTCTCAAGCGTTTCCCAGTTCAAGGAACAATTAAATGCTATGGGAGACATCCTTGATGAATATGAACTAGTCATGACTGCTCTAAATGGTCTCACTAGACCTTGTGAGTCATTCATCCAAACCATGTGTGCCAGAAAAGAAAGTATGAATTTTGATGTGGTATGGGAAGATTGTATTCAAGAAGAAGCTAGAGTTGCCAATAGAGAAGCCTTGCTCAAAGAAGATGATCAAGCATTGGCCACCCACACCAAGAGAAGAAGGAATCAATCCAAATTCAAAAGGAATAACCACAAGGAGTCTCAACCTCCACAAAGATTTCAGAAGAAAAGAGGATCTAATCAAGAAAGAGATTACTCCACATTCCAATGTTACATTTGCCACAAAATAGGACACATTGCTAGGAATTGTCCTTCAAATAAGAAAAAGGGTCCCCACCATAGAAGACATCAAGCACATATAGCAGAAGATGATAGTGAAGAAGAAGAAGAGGAGGAAAGGCTTCAAAAGAAACGAGCTAGAATAGAAGAAGAAGATGCATAAGAGTATGTTCTATTCTCTGCACTCTCTGGATCTGTGACACCTGGAGAAGATACATGGTTGATTGATAGCGGTGCTTCAAAGCACATGACAGGTCAAAAGAAAACTCTCTCAAAACTTGAAGAGAAGACATCCCCACAGAAAGTATCTTTAGGAGATGATTATCAATATCCCATCAAGGGAATTGGTGAAGCAAGCTACAAGCTTGATTCTGGAGCCCCCATGAAGATGAAGGAATTTTTATATGTACTAGGGTTGAAGAAGAACTTGCTATCCATCTCAACATTGGATAAGAAAGGTTATAGGGTTGCATTCATATATGGACAAGTACTCATGTGGTCCAAAGGAAAATCTATTAAGGATGCAGTTGTCATTGGTGAAGAGGAAGGAGGTCTATATAAACTCAAGGGTCATCTAGAAGCTGCCCTTGTCCATGAAGCCACTAGCCCAAGTGAGCTATGGAATAGAAGGCTTGCTAATATCAACTACAAAGCATTACCCTTTGTGAGCAAAGTAGTGACTGGGTTACTAGACTTAAAGATTAAACATGAAGGCACTTGCAAAGGATGTGCAAAAGGTATGAATATCAAGAACCCATTTCCAAAGAGTGAAACAAAGACTAAAAGTAATTTGAAACTAATCCATTCAGATGTATGTGGACCTATGCCCTCCACATCCTTGAGAGGATTTGAATACTACCTTACATTCATTGATGACTACTCAAGAAAGACTTGGATATACTTCCTAAAAGGAAAGAATGAAGTCTTTGAAAAGTTGAAGGAGTTCAAAGCCTTGATAGAAAATATTTTAGAAAAGAAGATCAAAATACTCAGAATAGATAATGGTGGAGAATATACTTCAAAGGACTTTGAAGTCTTTTGTAAAGAAGCTGGAATCAAGAGAGAACTAACCACCCCCTACAATCCTCAACAAAATGGTGTTGCGGAAAGAAAGAATAGAACCATTATGGAAGCAGTAAAAACAATGATACATGATCAAGACCTACCTATGTATCTATGGGATGAAGCAGCCAGGACATCAGTCTATGTGCAAAATAGACTATCTCATAGTGCCCTTGAATTCAAGACTCCAAAAGAAGTGTTCACAAGGAAGAAACCTGAGGTAAGTCACCTCAAGATATTTGGGTGTCCTGTATATATTCATATACCAAAAGAAAAGAGAACTAAGTTGGACCCTTCTGGAAAGAAGGGAATATTTGTTGGGTATTGTGAAACATCCAAAGCATTCAGGATATACATCCCAGGATTCCATCATATGGAAATTAGTAGGGATGTGACATTTGATGAAGAAGCAGCTCTCAAGAGATCTAGAAAGTGCCAGTATGAAGAAGTATATGAAGAGGATGCACCTCCCAGAATTGTAGAAGTGGCACCTACCCCTGAAGAAGAAACACCTGAAGACCATGACATGTTAGAACCACAAGAACCCCCCATCACAAACATATCAAGAAAGAGAAAGCCAACATGGGCTAGAGATATTATACTAAGAGCAAAAAAGTATGGAGCTCCTGAAGGCTCCACTAGAGTGAGCAAGAAACCAAAGACATTCTCCAACTATGTGGCTTTGATGTGTGATCTTGTAGATCAAGAGCCTACTAGTTATGAAGAGGCAGTTCATAAGAAAGAGTGGGTAGAGGCAATGACAGAGGAGTACCAATCAATAATGAAGAATGATGTTTGGGATGTTGTTCCCAAACCAAAGGACAAGAGTGTGGTATCCTCCAAATGGATATACAAAATAAAGCATGTTGCGGACGATAGCATTGAAAAGTATAAGGCAAGGTTTGTAGCCAGAGGATTCTCTCAGAAAGAGGGAATTGACTATGAAGAAACATTTGCACCAGTTGCAAGGTACACTTCCATTAGAACCATCATGGCACTTGCATCCATGATGAAGTGGAAATTACATCAGATGGATGTAAAGACAGCTTTCCTGAATGGAGTGATTGAGGAAGAAGTGTACATAGAACAACCACAAGGATTTGAGGTTGAAGATAGAAGAACCCATGTATGCAAACTGAAGAAGGCTTTGTATGGGTTGAAGCAAGCTCCCAGAGCTTTGTATGGAAGGATTGACAGTTTCTTGACTAGCTTGGGCTTTACCAAGAGTAAAGTTGATCCTAATCTTTATCTCAAAGTTATGGATGATGAACCTATCATATTATTTCTATATGTGGATGATCTAATTCTGACTAGAAATGAGAAACAAATTGTCGAGTGCAAGAAGAAGCTTTCTACAGAATTTGAGATGAAAGATCTCAGATTGATGCATTACTTCCTAGGTTTAGAAGTATGGCAAGGCCCATAAGGAATATTTCTCAATCAAGGGAAGTATGTTGTGGAAATCTTGAAAAGATTTGATATGTTGGAATGTAAGGCCATGGCCACTCCCATGGATTCCAACTTGAAGCTGTTAGTTGATGACTCATCAGAATTAGTGGATGTGACTTTGTACAGACAGATTATTGGGTCACTGATGTATCTGACGAATACTAGGCCAGATATATGCTTTGCTATGAACACCTTGAGTCAGTATCTAGTGGAACCTAGACGAGTTCACATGATAGCTGCAAAGCATGTGATGAGGTACCTAAAGGGTACGATAGACTATGGTTATACAGATGCTGATTGGGCAGGAAGTGTATCAGACAGGAAGAGCACATCGGGTGGATGTTATTGTCTGGGATCAACCATGATATCGTGGTATAGCAGGAAGTAGTCTAGTGTGGCTCTCAGCATAGCTGAAGCAGAATATATAGCTGCTTGCTCTGCTAGTTGTGAAGCGGTATGGCTTCAGAAGTTGTTATCAGGATTTTTTGACTTAGAGATGGACCCACTGTGATCCTACGTGACAACCAGAGTTGTATTAAGATGACAGAGAATCCTGTGTTCCATGATAAGTCAAAGCACATAGAGATCCGATATTTCTATATACGGGATATGGTGCAGAAAGGCGCTATCAAGCTTGAGTATGTAAGCACTGACGAACAAGTTGCTAATGTGTTGACCAAACCTCTGTCTCGAGTAAAGTTTGAGTATTTTTGAGACAAGCTTGGTGTAGTTCAGAAGGACCCTCCTCGAAAGGGGGAGTGATTTTGTCAATGATGATATTTGGATACTAGTATCGATATGGATACCTGTATCGATGACAAGGTTGCCTACATCGACGGCAAGGTCGATGATGAGGATACCTATATTGATGAGGATACTTGTATCGATGATGAGGTTAC
Source organism: Larix kaempferi (assembly GCA_027924585.1). Classification (NCBI taxonomy): domain Eukaryota; kingdom Viridiplantae; phylum Streptophyta; class Pinopsida; order Pinales; family Pinaceae; genus Larix; species Larix kaempferi. The sequence continues at coordinate 6,328,951 of BSBM01000091.1, read as the reverse complement.
CTGTTCCAATGATGAGGTTGATGATGAGGTTACCTGTTTCGAAGATGAGGTCGATGTGTGATCCTTAGACTTTGTCTAAGTGGATGAGGGGATTGTATCATCCTTGGACTCTATGTCCTAAAAGAGATCAGGATTAGCCATCCTATAAGTGGTTGAGGATTAGTCATCCTTAGATAGTAAATCCAGTAATTCTGAAAGGAAGGATTGTCTTAAATGATTGTGAGAGGATTAGTCATCCTTAGACAGTAAATCCAGTAATTCTGAAAGGAAGGATTGTATTAAATGATTGTGAGAGGATTAGTCATCCTTAGACAGTAAATCCAGTAATTCCGAAAGGAAGTATTGTCTTAAATGATTGTGAGAGGATTAGTCATCCTTAAACAGTAAATCAGTAATTCCGAAGGGAAGGATTGTCTTAAATGATTGAGATGGGATTGATCATCCTTAGACAGTAAATCCAGTAATTCCGAAGGGAAGGATTGTCTTAAATGATTGAGATAGGATTGATCATCCTTAGATAGTAAATCCAGTAATTCCGAAGGGAGGGATTGTCTTAAATGATTGAGATAGGATTGATCATCCTTAGACAGTAAATCCAGTAATTCTGAAAGGAAGGATGGTCTTAAATATTGATTGTGATGAGATCGTAATTCCGAAAGGAAGGATCATGTGTGTTGCAGGGTATGCTGCTATGATGTTGTTGATCTAGAGGATCCAGTTGCTGATGTGATGCTGTTGATCGAGAGGATCTAGTTGATGATGTGATGCTGTTGATCGAGAGGATCCAGTTGATGATGTGATGTTGTTGATTGAGAGGATCCAGTTGATGCTGTAGCTGATCAAGTGCTGCAAAAGATGAAGACTCAGTACTGACGATGATGATGTTCTAGTATTGATTATGTTCCAGTAACTGGTTGAGTTACTGATGATGATTGAAGAAAGCTTCCAATGATTTATAGATGTATCATGTATTATATAGTCGATGACTCCTTGCTCCTGCAGATGTTGTTATAATATCCTTCTCGTTAAGGGGGAGTGTTGAAATATTGTAACTTCTAAGAATATTATATTTGTATTTTATTATTCCGGAGATGTTACATTCCTTCGACGGGACTTTGTCATGTATCCGGAGATGTTTATTCCTCCGAGAGATTGTGGTAACTAGGGTTATTAGATCTCCCATGTGAGGTCGGCCCTGAGTTAGTTGTTTAGGGGTTATTAGACTCTCTTAGGAGAGGTCGGCCCCATTAGGGTGAAAAGTCAGTTAGAGAACAAGTATAAGTAGAGGAGGTATGTTCCTCACTTATCTCATTCATTCACTCACTTGTGATTGGCGCATAGGAGAGAGAGAGGTCTACATAGGAGGAGAAGGAGCTCTTGTTGAGGACTACATTTTGTATTGGGTTGATTATCTATATTGAGGAAAGCTTTGCTGGGTTTTCTACCCCGTGAGGGTTTCCCAGGGTAAATCTTTTGTCTATCTTGTGATTGTGTTTCTTTTAGTGATCTTGCTTGTGAATTTAGGCTAAACTTAACATAACACATGACTAATGCAAACCAAGAAGGATGAAGAAGAGATGGGGGGATATCCTTCCACAAGGGGGAGAGTGATCATCCTAAGTCAGGTATTGGAGGGGAGAAAGATGCCGAGCCCAAAGTATGGTACTTATCCAACTCTCGTTAGAAAAGGGGGAAAAGTGTCCAACCGCATGGATTCCAAGTGGCTAGTTCCTATCAACCTTGGTGCCACTTGGCTAATATCAACCATTCATATAAAAAGAGAGAGAGCTAGGCCATATTTCCATCATTATTTCCTATCAGAGACACCCATTTGGATACTAGACTGTTGTTTCATCATTCTTCCAGGGAGAACCATCATTGTTATCAGACCCAAACCACCAATGGTTGTATCACCATCATGAGAACATGGAATTGGAGCTAGACCGAAAATAGAGGATTGGGAAGTTGTAACATAAAATTGGAACCTTCTTGTGGATGGGTAGCCACAGCTTGAGGGTGGATATTCCAAAGAAAGATATGGCTTGACCCTACAGCTGGGAAGAACATCCTTGGTTTGCAGTCAGTTGGTCATATTTTCATATAAGTCTTCATTCGTGTGTAAATTATTGGTATTTATTTTTGCATGACTGAATTACTACCATCGTATGAATTAGAATGATGGAAATAATGGCATTGGTGAGTGCATTTTTGTGGAGATAATATGTAGAGATTTATATCCCCTTTTTGGGTGAATATATATATATATATATCTATATATGTGTGTGTGTGCGTGTGTGTTGTAATTATTTAATTGAAACAAAAGAAAAATGAATTTGAATACCAAAGGAAAATTCAATTAGCAGATTCAATAATGGTGACTCAAGAGTCACCAAGAGGTCACCGGGTACGTGATAGATAGGCTTTGAGATTCCCATTGTCAACTGGATACTCTCATGTGTGCAATTAGTCAATTTTGCAGTACTTATTAATGGATTTACCTCTATATTATTCAGAATGGGTAGAGGGATAAGGCAAGGCCATCCACTTGCCCCCCTCCTTTTTCTCCTTATCATGGAAGGTCTCAGCATAATTATTTCCATTTCTAGAAGGAACATAATGCTTAAAGATTTCCACTTCAAAGGGCCATTATATATTACACATCTCCTCTTTGTCAACGACATTTTACTATTCTTTGATTGATCTAGAAGGGAGGTTTTAAAGTATAAAGCCCTACTTACTCTTTTCTCTCAAGCTACAGGTATGACCTGCAATCCCAAGAAATCATCTATTTCTCTCATGAATCCCGATATTGGGGCTTCTGAATGGATTGCAAATTATTTTGATTTTGGCATTTCTGACTTATATGAGGGACTTAAGTATCTAGGTTTCATTATCAATCCTAATTACTATAAAAACATGGATTGGGTTTGGCTTATGTAAAGAGTGGAAAAAAAGTTAAATTTATGGTGTAACTCCTGGCTTTCCAAAGCTAGCAGATTGGTACAACTGAAATCTATTTTAGAAGGCCTCCCAGTTTATTGGGTCACTCTAGCACACATTCCTACAGGATTTCATGAAAATATAAGAAAGTTGTGTTTTAGTTTCCTTTGGAAAAGGCAGGATGTTGCAAAATATTTTCATTGGAGCTCTTGGAGAAGAATCACTCTACCTAAGCATGTTGGAGGGTGGGGACTTGAGCATCACACAAGCTTCTCAAAAGCCCTTGCTACAAAAGGGATATGGAGGCTGCTTACAGGTAGCGGTCTTTGGGTGAAGGTAATACATCAGAATTATTTGCAACCTTTGACTTCCCTTGAATGGATCGACACCATTCGGAATTCTACAAGGAACATCTCTATCATGTGGAAGGCAATGGTGGAAGCTTCTGACATCATTGGAGATTGGCTATCCTAGAAGATTTCTAATGGAAAAATAATCAGATTGGGAATAAACCCATGGATTGGCAGTATGGATGCTAACAAGTTACCAGTGGATTTGATTAATACACTCACTAATAGAGGTTATATTTCCTAAAGCAAATACAAGATGAGCATAATACTACTCCACTTCGCCAAGAATGGCTATCATTTGATTATATGGGCTTTGTGGATGCTGAGAAATATCATTGGGATAAATATATAAAATATCTGAAGGACTACCATATTAGAATTATAAATGAGGAGGATTCTATATTATGGACTAAAAATGCCACCGATGGCACTTATATGCCTAAATTTGGATACTCGATACTTAGGGAAGAATAAGATCATCCATCGATAGATTGGTGGAACAAGATCATTTGCAAGCCAAATTTTCCATTGAATACCAAGTTATTCATGTGGCTTATACTGACTGGGAAATTCCTTGTATGGGATAAACTCTCAAGATTTCTTGGCATCGATCCTAGCAAATGTGCACTTTGTACATCTGATGGGGAGTATATTAACTATCTCTTCATTAGCTACCGCTATATGAAATATATGTGGCATTATGCCTCATAGGTAACTGGAAAACATTTTGTATGGGAAGAAGAGGAGGTGTCTTCTATCTTCCAAAATTGGCTGAACTATACATCTTTTCAAGACTATAAATCTCCACCAGTCCCGATGATCTGGGGGATTTGGCTCGCTCGCAACAAAATGATATTTCACAATATCTTTGTTCATCCACACATTTATGCTGCAAAAATCCCTGCAGTCGTTGTTCACTTCCCACAAGACAAATTGGATATTCATATGAATAAGGAAAGTACTATACAGATTGACAAATCCAAACTATGGAGTTTGTTTGATGGCACTACACAAGATTGTCCTTGTAGAAGGGGTATTGGAGGTACAATTTATATATCAGATTGACACAGGTTCAACATTGCAGCCAACATAGGACCAACCAATAATAACATAAAAGAACTCTCCGCGGTTTTGAAGTTATTACACTTTGCACACAGTACAGGGGTGGCTTCTCTGTACGTCTTTGGAGACTCTCTATTGGTGATAGACTAGATTAACAATAGAAGACAACCTAAGAACATTTTTTGAGACCATTATTTGAGGATATCAGCAGGTTAATAGACACATTTGAATACATATATTTTCAGCATGTCTACAGGGACAAAAACACCGAGGACGATCAACTATCTAAGCTAGGATTGCAATATGCTGATGGTACCACAAAAATTTGGGAGATTAACAAAGATCTCATAAAGGAGATTAATCCAGGACCACTACAAATCTAAATATCAGGCCCATGACATATGGGAAACTTTTGGTACTATTAGTCTTTCATTGAACATATACTTGTTGAGCTCATATATTAAAAAAAATTGGTAAATATGTAACTACCTTTTCTGAATTATGAGAAACTATTTTTCTAGTACTATGAGGAGCATATTGTATTTTGACAACATGTCAAAAAACCAAGTTGTAAGACTATTTAATAGTTAATTGAACAATATGGTTTAGATTTTACAACATAAATTTAGACTGTGATCTTTTTTTTTTTCCAGAAATATATATATATATAAGACAAGAGCTGCGTGCAACTTAGTCCTTGCCTTAAATAAATATATATAAGAATAAAAAACAATTTTTTAGATAAATAAAATATTAAATATAAATTAATTAATTAATATATCGAATCCCATTTTTTACATTATAATAAATATAAAAAATCAAATTTGTTTATTAATCATTAAAAAACGTGGTTCATTGCCATAATATTTTATGACAGACCTTTTCATTATAATGATAGACTATTATTATTTACATATTTACATATAATTTTCCATTATGATATTATCATTATTTTTTACATATCGACATATAATTATATATAAGTGTTAGCAAATTGACAGCATCTATTTTTTTAAAAATATTTTTGCTAATAAATTTCTAATTGATAGTATTTTATAACTTTTTTATGCATTTATTAGTAAACCAAAATGACTCCAGTTAATAATAGTTTTTAAAATTAAAAAAAATATGAATTCAAAATTTTAATCAATATTTTTAAATTAAAATGGATTTATAATTATATAAAAAATTCTTGCAGTTCTTGAATATTGCTTGTAATTGGAATATTTTCATCCTTATAGGTGACTGGTTGTTTCAAGAAAATCTTCAAGGCTGAACAATCCAAAATTAGCATATGGCCAAAGTGCACCTTAGTAGGCAAGTCTCAAAAATACTAATTCCAAGCATTTTCATTATGTAAATATTCTAAGAAAAATGGCCACCTCCTTTGGTGCAGGAGGGTTAAAAAACACGCTAGACACGCTAAATCACACTAGAAATACATAACTGTAGCGACCCTCTGCTACAAAAAATGTATCTAAGCAAAATTTATTCTGAAACAGTCCAATACAGGGCTAAGAGGGATCAAACAAAACACAAAAGAAAAAATGGTAAGAATTCTTAGTTCATACTCCATAACTACAAGAATCCCAAATAAAAACCTACAGTAGTCTTGCACTTAAGTGTTGTGAATGGTAGATGTTAAACATATCCATTTAAATTATTACATTTTCAGTATATTTAATTAAAATTAATATTAATGATTTTTTGAAAAAAAATATTACAAATGTATATATTATATAATAAACTCTTTGTATAAGTTTAATGTATTTATTTCCTTTTTAATAAAATGTCTTTCTTTTATCAATTAAATAAATATATACAAAATTAGAAGGCAGTGACTAAATGCTGCCCTTGTTTTTTGTAATATCCGTTTTTCAAATTTTATTAAAATGCCCAATTTTCCACTTTTTTTCCCAATTTCGACCTTTGACTAGTTTTACTGTTTTGACCTCCAAATCAACCCAAATGCTCCCAAATCTTCTGTAGGAGTGTATGAATGGTATTTAGACTTGAATATAAGGTTCAGGGATGTTTTATGGCCCTCCAAATACTGCTGCAAACTTGATTTGTATTCTGATCAATATATGTAATTTTGACTAGTAATTTGTGCATCAAATCCCCCTCGGGTAACACTGCAAATGGCCTTCCAAATGCCTCCAAACTCCCACAAATTTATGAACAGAGGTATATAATGTGTTAAGTATGTTATTAAGGTCTCATATGCACCATTAATTGATTTTTAATACTGTTCTAACTCTCTCACATTCAACAGCAAAAACCCCCAATTCGACCCTTGGGGAAATGGCACTATTTCACCTCCCAATACAACTAAACTGAGTAAAAATGCTTCAAATGCTCAAGTACAGTACATGAAACTTGTAGAAGACATCCATGGTAGTATATTTATCACAAATATATCAGAGAATTATCCATCCATTCGAAATCATCATCAATACATTGGCTCACAACAAGGTAGTGGGGAAATGGCATTGTTCTTCCATTAAAAATGAGATTTATACATTTCTACTTGGAATTTCGACCTGAAACTTTTTGGAGATGAAGAACAGAGTATTTAATTCATATTACAAAATAAATGGGGCATTAGAATCTCCCCCAAAGAGTACAATAGCTCACAAAAAATGCCCTCCCTCAAGGAGCACGAATATGCCTTCAAAACTGGAAATGGTGGAGAGAAAGTGTTGCACTAAACCAAACCATGAAACTTCCTGTAGCTGCTACCTGCAAATACAAACTCCATTAAAGCACCATGAAAGACCTGAGTGGCCTCTCCAAACACCAACTTGGATGGGAATCTTTCACCCTCGAAATTGGCTAAGGCAAGAAACTAGTCATCCACTAGCTCTCTCTTCACAAATGCAATTTTTCTCAAATCATCAAAAGCCATTCTCATACTTGATTTCTACATTTTATAACAAACATTAGCCTTCAAGGGGTCGAAATCCTCTCAATAGATTCAATAATTTTCCATTTAGAAAATATTCCTCATTTGCCACTTGTCTCCTAGTTCCAACCTTCCATCTTCTCCCAAATTCGAATTTGAGTCTCTTTAGATTCCTCCAACTCCATGAGCGCCTTCTTGAGCCTATTTTTGGGGCTGACATGTCATAATGGTCAGGTGTAAGAAGTCAGGTCTGAATTTTGTCATAAAATGTCATAGATGCTTCATTATTGTTGTCATAAAACTAGGGAATCTAGCCCATGTGTCCACTAGTCTCCAATTTGACTCTTCCTCTCCCATGGAGGTTACTATTCCTTTCCATTTCGACCTAATATGCTCAATGCCATGTGTTATGACTTACCAACTCACCCAAGAGTGTTCACCTTCCCATGAATTCGAATTGGCAAGAGAGAGATGCCATGTGTCATTGAAAAATCAAGCTATTGTGGGTCCCACCACCTCCATATGTCTCCAAAACCACTTGCCACCTAGAATTTCTCTTGAATTTATTTATTCATCATATTTATTAAATTCTTGAACCCTTCTAATGTCTAAATATCATTTATTAGTTTCCTTATTACCATCCCACATGTGCCCATCCAACCTAAGAAACTAGTAGGATTGATGGGATTGTCTTACTATGCACTTATTTGAATGGGGACATTACAGTCCTCCCCACCCAAGATTGCTTGTCCTCAAGCAATTTCAAATTTGGATACTGCAAAATATTCTCCTCTTCCCATGTGGCATCTTCATTTGGTAAGTCCTTCCATTGCACTAAATATTCTTTGATGATTCTACTCCTCAACCTTCTTTCCCGTGTCTTCAAAATCTTTTCCGGAACAAGTGTGAGCTAACCTTCATCATCCAAAGGAGGAAGTATTTCTGAAGTGATGATTTGCTGACCAAGATATTTCTTAAGACAAGAAACATGAAATACATTGTGGATTTTACTCCCTTCCGGAAGTTCTAGTTCATATGCTACTTCTCCAACCTTCCGCACTACCTTGTATGGCCCATAGTACCTTGGTATTAATTTTTCTGCTCCATTCTTTTTGAGAGATGTTTGTTTATAGGGCTGCAACCTTAAATATACTAAATCATTGACTTGAAAGGTTCTCTCTTCTCTATGTCTATCAGCATATTTTTTTTGTTGATTTTGAGCAACCTGCAAATTGTCTTTCAAGAGCTTTAAAATTTCTTGGCTCTCTTCCACCCAATCTTTAGCCTTTGGGGCTCTACTATCACCAAATATAATGTCAGCAAATTTAAGTGCATCATAACCATATAATGCTTTGAAAGGAGACATTCCTATTGACATATGATAAGTGGTGTTGTAGCAAAACTCACCCAAGTGTAGCCATTTTGCCCATGCTTTTTGCTGCCCTCCCACATAGTTTCTTAGGTATCCTTCCAACCATTGGTTTACCCTCTCTGTTTTTCCATCAGTTTGTGGATGATAGCTGGTACTTGGAGTCAATTGAGTGCCTACCAATCTAAAAAGTTCTTGCCAAAAAGCACCCATGAATCTACTATCTCTATCACTGACAATGCTCTTGGGGAGCCCATGCAATCTGAAGATTTCTTTGAAAAAAATATCAGCCACTTGTGCAGCACTAAAAGATGATGTAACAGCAAAGAAATGAGCAAATTTTTTCAACCTATCAACTACCACATAGATGCAATCCTTACCTAAGGATTTAGGCAATCCGGTGATGAAATCCATGGAAATACTATCCCATTTTTGCTCCGAAATGGGCAATGGTTGTAATAGGCCGGCTGGACATGTAAGTTCTGATTTGTTTTGTTGACATGCTTTACATTCATCCACATACTTCTGAACATCTTCCTTTAGCCCCTTCCAAAAAAATCTTTGCCTCAACTGTCTATAAGTTTTGAAGATCCCCGGATGGCCCGCTAGTGGGGAATCATGTGCTTCTTGCAAAATTCGGTACTTGAGCTTGGAGTTATGAACTAAATAAATTCTTCCCTTATAATATATCAGCCCATTCAAAATCCTATAATTATCATCCCATTTGATTCCATCCAACACATCACAAGCAAATTTGTCTTTGGCATATTCAACTAGTAGCATGTTTTTCCAATCCTTGGCAATATCCATGAGAGAAAAGGAAGGCCTTCTTGACAAAGCATCTGCTACTATATTATTCTTTCCTTTGACATATTCAATATCAAAATCATAAGCTTGAATCTTGCTTACCCACTTTTGTTGCCTTTCATTTAGATCCTTTTGGGTGAGAAAGTGTCTTAGACTATTATGGTCAGTTTTCACCACAAACTTGCTGCCCACCAAGTATTGTCTGAATTTGGCCAATGCATGCATAATGGCCAGCATTTCTTTATCATAGATGGAGTAAAGTTTTTCATGAGGCTGCAACTTTCTGCTCTCAAAGGCTATGGGGTGTTGGCCTTGCTTTAGGACAGCCCCTATTCCTCCACCTGAAGCATCACATTCCACAACAAAAGGTTTAGTAAAATTAGGGAGTGCAAGTATGGGACAACTACTCATTACCTCTTTCATTTTTTGGAATGCTTTTTCAGCCTCTTCATCCCACTTTAAAGCATCCTTCTTAGTCAAATCAGTGAGTGGAGAAGTCAACTTGGAGAACCCTTTCACAAATTTTCTGTAGTAGGTGCATATGCCAATAAAGTCTCTCAATTCAGTAATATTTTTTGGTGATGGCCATTCCAAGATAGCCTTGATTTTTTCCATGTGTACCTTTACTCCTTCTTGCCCAATAATGTGCCCAAGATACAGTAGTTCTTTCATCCCAAACTCACATTTTGATAATTTAGCAAATAAGGACTCTTCTTGCAAGATTTTCAACACAATCTCTAACTGTTGCAAATGCTCTTCCCATGTTTTACTGTAAATGAGAATATCATCAAAGAAAACCAAAACAAACCTTCTTAGTTGCTTGCAAAATATCCTATTCATACATGCTTGAAAGGTGGCTGGAGCATTAGTTAACCCAAAAGGCATGACAAGAAATTCAAAGTGGCCAAAATGACATCGAAAAGCGGTCTTTTGCACATCTTCATCTTTCATTCGAATTTGGTGATACCCTGATCTAAGGTCAATTTTTGAGAAGTATTTGGCCCCATGTAGCTCATCCATGAGCTCATCAATCCTAGGAATAGGATACCTATTCTTGATAGTCTTTTTGTTCCAGGCTCTAAAATCTATGCACATTCTCAATATTCCATCTTTTTTCTTCACTAGCACTACTGAAGAAGCATAAGGGCTAGAGCTTGGTCTAGTGAGCCCCAACTCTAGGAGTTATTGGATAGCTTTTTCGATCTCATCTCTAAACCTTTTAGGATGTCTATAAGGTGGTATTTGAATGGGTGAAGTACCCTCCTCCAAAACAATACTGTGCTCAACCCCCCTATCTGGTGGCCTACCATGTGGAAGGTCTCTAAAAACCTTTTCATATTTTTGCAAAAGTCTCTCTATCTCCTTTGGGTGTTTGACAATATTTATAGTTGGCTTGGGAGATGTAATATGACATTCAGCAGCCCATTCTATATCCCCATTCCTCAATATAGATCTCATGCTATTGCAAGTCACTACTTGATTTGGATAAGTGTGTTGCCCTCTCACAACTATTTGTACTCCTTTTGAATCTTGGAATTTCATAATTTACTGTATGCTCTCCTATTGAATACAAACATTGCACTCCCAAAACCACATTAGTATCAGCAACATCAACCACATAAAAACTATCAACAAAAGTATAGTTACCTACGGTGACTTGCAGCTTTGGAACCCATGTTTTGCATTGCATTGTGTTGTGACCGGGAATGACAACTGTGAAGCCATCAAATGGTTCAATAGGTATCTTTCTTTTCTCTACCATCTCTGCATCAATGAAGTTATGAGTGGCTCCTCCATCTACCAAAACTGAAGTTCTTTGTCCTTGTACCACACCTTTGCATCGGATAGTATGATAGCGAGGTACTGCTGAAAGCACTGCCATTCTTGCTTTGTCCGGTGAAGGCTGATTTTCTTCTTGTCTTTCCTCTTCTACTGCTGTCTCATATGCCTCTTCTTGATCTGAAATATGTCCATCTTCATCCATGCCCCCATCATACCCCTCATTATCAGAAAATACTTCTATGTATTGAGCCTTTCCTTTGGTACATTTGTGCCCCGGTGTCCATGGTTGGAAGCATGTGAAGCATAGTTTCTTTTTTCTAAGTTCATCCCTGTTTAATCCCTCTTTTTTATTCCTCTCAAATGACTCTCTTTGCCAAGGTTTCTTATCATATCCATCCCTTTTCCAAGGTTTCTTTTCAAATTTATAGCTAGGCTTAGGAGGAAATCTCGTTCTAGGAAGCACATTTTGGAGATCCCTAGTCAAGCTCATTGCATCTTTTAATGTAGTTGGCTTGTGGGCTTTGACCAAACCTCTTAAGGGTTCAGCCAAACCTTCAGTGAACAACAATACTAATCTTCCCATAGATACATCAGCCACCTTGACTGATAATTTTTGAAAGTCCAACATATATTCGGTAGGGGACCCAGTTTGCTTCAATTGAGCTAGTTCTTTGAAAGGCAATTCTGGATCTTTTTGTTCAAATCTTTCTAGTACCCTGTCAACAAATTCTCCATATGTTTTAACCTGATTATGACCCAAGGTTTTCAGCCCATGAAACCACCATTCATTGGCATCTCCTTCCAAATGCAAAATGGCCATTTTTAATGCATCCTCTTCCAACATAGGATTCAGCTGAAAATATACATCCAATTTTTGCACCCAAGTGTTAGCAGAATTTTGAGAAGAACCATCAAAAGTAGGAAGTGACATTTTTCCAATAGCACTATTCAATTCTTTGTTTTGGAATGGACTCCTATTGTCTCCCTTCATTTTAATCTTTTGCATAGCATCAATGTAGTCACTGAGTGGTACACCTCTTTTACACTCTTCATTCAAATCATTCCAATCATTTACTAGTTTCTTGTAATCCAATTCAAGATTGGGTTCTTCTTTGGGTGTGAGAAATTTAGGTGCAGTATGCCTTTGTGTGCTTTGAAATTCATCAGGTCTATTATGAGGTCCTGTACTTGAGAAAATATGCTCATTCCCTTTCATCTTTTCTCCTGAGTGTGAACCACTATTATCTCCTATCATCCCTTTGCCTGAAAGTTGGCTACCCAACAATTCGAAACCTTTCATCATTTGTTTATTCATATCTAGCATAACCATGGTAAGTCCTTCAAAACATGGTTTTAAGGCTTCAATAAATTCCTCCTTATGTCTTAATTTTTCCTCCTCCTCTCTACCCATTGTTTTAGAAAAAAACTCTTTTTCTACTACTATCTCTTCTTCAACCAAAACTTCTTCAACTACTGATTCAAAGGGTGGTGTTTTATTTGTTTGGCTTCTTGTTAATACCATCAGGTTCCAAGACCATGCTCTGATACCACTTGTAATATCCCTTTTTCAAATTTTATTAAAATGCCCAATTTTCCACTTTTTTTTCCAATTTCGACCTTTGACTAGTTTTACTGTTTTGACCTCCAAATCAACCCAAATGCTCCCAAATCTTCTGTAGGAGTGTATGAATGGTATTTAGACTTGAATATAAGGTTCAGGGATGTTTTATTTCCCTCCAAATACTGCTGCAAACTTGATTTGTATTCTGATCAATATATGTAATTTTGACTAGTAATTTGTGCATCAAATCCCCCTCGGGTAACACTGCAAATGGCCTTCCAAATGCCTCCAAACTCCCACAAATTTATGAACAGAGGTATATAATGTGTTAAGTATGTGATTAAGGTCTCATATGCACCATTAATTGATTTTTAATACTGTTCTAACTCTCTCACATTCAACAGCAAAAACCCCCAATTCGACCCTTGGGGAAATGGCACTATTTCACCTCCCAATACAACTAAACTGAGTAAAAATGCTTCAAATGCTCAATTACAGTACATGAAACTTGTATAATACATCCATGGTAGTATATTTATCACAAATATATCATAGAATCATCCATCCATTCGAAATCATCATCAATACATTGGCTCACAACAAGGTAGTGGGGAAATGGCATTGTTCTTCCATTAAAAATGAGATTTATACATTTCTACTTGGAATTTCGACCTGAAACTTTTTGGAGATGAAGAACAGAGTATTTAATTCATATTAAAAAATAAATGGGGCATTATAAGCTCCCCCAAAGAGTACAATAGCTCACCAAAAACGCCCTCCCTCAAGGAGCACGAATATGCCTTCAAAACTGGAAATGGTGGAGAGAAAGTGCTGCACTAAACCAAACCATGAAACTTCCTGTAGCTGCTACCTGCAAATACAAACTCCATTAAAGCACCATGAAAGACCTGAGTGGCCTCTCCAAACACCAACTTGGATGGGAATCTTTCACCCTCGAAATTGGCTAAGGCAAGAAACTAGTCATCCACTAGCTCTCTCTTCACAAATGCAATTTTTCTCAAATCATCAAAAGCCATTCTCATACTTGATTTCTACATTTTATAACCAACATTAGCCTTCAAGGGGTCGAAATCCTCTCAATAGATTCAATAATTTTCCATTTAGAAAATATTCCTCATTTGCCACTTGTCTCCTAGTTCCAACCTTCCATCTTCTCCCAAATTCGAATTTGAGTCTCTTTAGATTCCTCCAACTCCATGAGCGCCTTCTTGAGCCTATTTTTGGGGCTGACATGTCATAATGGTCAGGTGTAAGAAGTCAGGTCTGAATTTTGTCATAAAATGTCATAGATGCTTCATTATTGTTGTCATAAAACTAGGGAATCTAGCCCATGTGTCCACTAGTCTCCAATTTGACTCTTCCTCTCCCATGGAGGTTACTATTCCTTCCCATTTCGACCTAATATGCTCAATGCCATGTGTTATGAATTACCAATTCACCCAAGAGTGTTCACCTTCCCATGAATTCGAATTGGCAAGAGAGAGATGCCATGTGTCATTGAAAAATCAAGCTAGTGTGGGTCCCACCACCTCCATATGTCTCCAAAACCACTTGCCACCTAGAATTTCTCTTGAATTTATTTATTCATCATATTTATTAAATTCTTGAACCCTTCTAATGTCTAAATATCATTTATTAGTTTCCTTATTACCATCCCACATGTGCCCATCCAACCTAGGAAACTAGTAGGATTGATGGGATTGTCTTACTATGCACTTATTTGAATGGGGACATTACATTTTTGATAGGCCTGTTGGTTGCAAAGTATCTCACTTTCAATCCATAAGAATCCGCTGATGACATTCTGATAGCCCTATACTGTACCTTTGGCTGCAAAGTATAGGATAGTGATATATTATCTTCTATTGAGGGGGACGGCGGGTCAGGGCTTATGGGAACCTCGAAAACAAGGTTCTGGTACAAGCACACCTCGTCCTCTTTGCAATAATAGACCTGTACACAACAATTTTACATTGATGCATTAAATAAATATGGCATGATTAAACGAAGATATATCAATGCTATAAATTTCCATTGGGGCAACCTTGCAACTGACTCTAACTGTAGCTGATTTCTGGGCAGATCTGGTGAAGTGCAGCAAAGCCAACCCTTCTGAGTCCTGGGTACCATCCATGGGATCAACTAGGACTCCGTCAGTAGGTTCCATATCTGCCTCAAATTTGCTAGGTGCCTCCTGAAATTCAATCAGGATTAAGATGACATTTCAGAACTAATTCTGATAGAAAGAAAAGCGTGAATATGAGCAAAGAAGGAAGGAATTTTGGAAGTTAACGAGAACAGATAGATATCTAATATTTGAAAGACAAGTCTTCTGGTATTATTAGTTAACGTGAATCTGCATGCACATGTAGGCACTCCTGCAAATAGAAGTAAGCATTTCTTAATATCCCGTCAGACCTTAAAATGGTATTTTCCAGGGAGTCAAATTCCTATCATGACTTGCCACAAAAATGTAACCTAGGAATTAGGGAGCATGGATGCTCAACCTGTCGAAGCAACAATTAAAATGCCTCATCTCAAAAGGTTTTGACTGTGACAGAATCTTAGATGTTAAACGCTACCTAGACTTGTTGGAGGACAAACATAATATTAGGCATCGCAAATGATATCCCACAACAGGGGGATTTGGTAGACTCTAGCCACTACATCAGCCTTTTATCCCACGCAATAGATTTTTGACTAAGCAAAATGAACAGACACACATCATCAGATTGCAACTGATAAGAAAGGACAACAGATCTAAAATCAATTGCTCTAATCAGGAGACATTCCTCCCATCATTCTTTCTTCCAGGCACTTGTTACTATCACCCATAAGGCAGCTTGAGTTCATCATTCCCTTCAACATTTGAGAACCAGAACTGGTATGGTTATTGACAACATTTTTTTCTCTATGGTCTGAGATTCCTGAACCACTTTTCATCGGATTTGATGAATAAAAAACATGATCAAGCTTTTGTTCTATCATCTGTGGGGATGAATTGTGCTCAAGCTTGCCAAACTGCTGCTGTTGCAAGTCAAATGATCCTGTTGTGGATGCTGCTACTTCTTCCTACATTTTTTGTTGCTGTTGCTGCTGCTCCTGATATAATTGTCTGAGCCTCTGAACTTCCTTTTGCAATGCTTCATAGTGAGCTGCACCATCATTTATTTCTCCCATTACTTTGAGCTAACACTGTCTCACATTGCCATTGCCATTGCATGGCTGGCAACTGCAGCTGCGGCTTCCGGATGTTGTGAGAGTCCCTGGATATCTTGAGCGGCGCAGGGCGTGGACCCTGCAATTCCCGCTTCGGTTTTTTCCCTTGCTGCTGTGAAGAACTCATCCGTCCGTTACGTTTTGTTGATTCAATTCCAATATCCAGTTCACGTTGATGTGAAGAACTCATCCCTCCGTTAGGTTCTGTTGATTCAATTTCGATATCAAGTACAATTCACCAACAAAGAGCTTTGTAGAACGGAGCCATGTGATGGAATTTTTTTTATCGTGGAGGACATGCATTCAATTGCATGCAGACATAAATCCATGCACACATAAATCCATGCATGGAATCATTTGATCTGTAGCCCTCAGAAATTGCAGGTGATTGCTTGCACGACAAGTAAGTTAGAGGGTGAAGTTTCAGGTAAATTTTAAGGTAAGGTTTTATTTTTTATCTATTTTATTTATTTATTTTAATATCTGGCAATGAGAAAAAATAGTCAATTCAAGGTTATTGTCCAATTATAAAATAGTAATTTCTTTTTTTCTAACTAATCATAAATACAAATTTTATGTTAACATTAATCTAACTTTAGAAAAAAAAATATTGATTACAATTAATAAAAAAAACCGGAACATATAATCTTCTACCTACAACACGAACTAATAAAGATAAAAATATACATTAAAAAAAAGTTGAAAACTACATTGTATAAGAAAATCAATGTTTTTTCTAACTATTAGCTAAACGATCCACGTTGAAATTGGATTTTTGATAATTTTGATCATTAAACTAGCTAGATTGCTTTGTAATGAGGAGAAATTGCATGCTTGATATGGGAAATCGCACTTTCTAAATTCCAATGGAAACCTTATCATTTTGACATGAAAATATAAAAAAATACAAGTGAAAGAGAAGTTTAATTTATACTTCAAATTTTATTTCTAAGTTATTGAAGACCACAAGTACCATGTTATGAAACTTTGAAATCCTCTATTGTGTAGAATTAATATACACCAAGTGCCAAAGACTAATGGACACTAAACATTTAAAATATATTTTAATAAAAAAATTGAATAAATGATACTAATAATGATAGTGTAGAAGGGTACTCAAATCATAGTGAGAAATGTTCCAACAAAACAAAACATTAAATGACAAAATTTTATTTATAAAAATACGAGATTTTTGGTTGTTTTATAATTACTATGGGTTTGTAAAAACTAAAATTTTATTATAGAAAAAAATAAATTTTAAGTTAAATTTTAAATAAAAATATTATTATCAATATAAATTTGTTTTAAATCTAGATTTATCAAACATAAAAAGGGATCCAATTTTTTGAAGTGTAATTTTTTTTATTTTATTTTTATTTTTTTTTAAATTCAAGAAATTTGATTCCTCTCTTACTTGATAGATTCGGGTTTAACTTTTTATTTTTTATTTTATAGGTAGGCATGGATTGTTTTAATTACTTTCATAGTTTTTTATTTTATGAGTGGACATGAAATTTTTTAATTACTTTTTATTTTTGATCATATAATGTTACATCACCTTACATTACATTACGTTACTTTATATGACAACATCTCCCCATACTACACCGTAGAGTACCTCATTCCTCTCCTTACCAAAAAAAGAAAAATTCTTATATCAATTATACTAACTTAAAAATGTACACCACATTATCTCTCTATATATTAATATAACAAATATAATATTTTATAAAAATGCAAACTCTTCTAATAACATTTTTATTAATTATACTTTTATTTTTTTATTTTTTAATATATTATAATTTTGTAATATCACATAATTAAAGTAATTTATAAAGTAACATTGTTTACTTATATTACAAGTCCTTTTCAAATTGCTTTGACTTTTAAAAGGATGTTTAAGAATGAGCATGTATGGAAAGTGTCCTTCTTTACCTTTATTTGCTTTAAGATGGTCCATCATTTTTTAATTTAGCTCTAAATGCTACCAAGATTTCATTGTAGGGTGTCCATGATAAATTAGAGTTTCAAATCCCTAAGATTTATAAGTTTTTGGTTGCCATTTAGATATTATGAATTATTTTTCAAAATTGGTAATTTTTTTTCAACATGAAAAAATTCATATATTCGATATTCATATGGAATTAAGATATAAAAATAAAAATTATGAGTATATTTATAACAGGACTAGAAACTCCAGTAGTTGTGTAAAAAAGTCTTAAAGATATTTCATCCCTAAAACCACATCCAAACCTCGGCTATTATACTACATGCTATCCAAACAAGGCCATACGTTCAACAACAACCTTGACAACATAGAGAGCATAAAAGTTATTGGATTTGGTTCCTTTGGGAGCTCTAGAAAACAAAAAAAAATAGAAACAAGATATACCTACAGTACCAACTCCACCATATGCCCAAACGTCTCACAAAAACTTAAAAAGCAACAACATATTCCTCATTGTGAGAAAACATGAATACTAATGTGCCATAAAGGAGCCCCTGAGAAAAGATGAGGGCCTTAGCTCCTTGAACTACACTACTCCTTCATCCAATAACATAGTCTCCTTGGAGAGCATATTAGCCTCCACATCGAATTCCATAAAGATGTGATGAAAGGAGACCTCCCAAAATTTTACCTTCAGCGTCATGATTCTCCTCTGCCATCCCTCCACGTTGAGAATAGGGAGGGACGATTTACCATAGATCCACCCAATAACAATCAAGGAGTCACTTTCCACCTGCAACTGTGAAACATTCTTCAATGAAGCGAAATGAAGGAGTGCCCAAAGAGCCAAAAACTCTTCCCGAGTATTAGAACTCCTACCTCCTCCCATCTTAAACCTGAAGGAACAAGTCCAATTAAATTTAAGCATGCCATTCATTCCACACCTACCCTCAGACCCTTGGCATGCCCCATCAAAGTAACCTATAGGGAAACTCCCAGAAAGAATTGGTCATTTAATTCTTCTAATAACGGGCACCACCAGAGAAAATTGTCCCTCATGCAATGATCCCAATACTTTTTGAATTGCCAAACTTGCACATGGATTCCCCCCTTCAAACAAAAGTTTGTTCCTATGGATCCAAATACCCCAACAAAAATAACAAGGAAACTCCATAATTGCACCATCATTCTCACTGTCCATCCAGTTCTCCTAACTACAAACTAGGGACAAAGCAGTGCACTACCCTTGCAATTTCAAAACCCTTTTTAAGGTCATCCAAACCTTCTTCACAAAAGCACAATGAACAAACAAATGTTTAGAGTTTTTTTCATCAGCAAGACAAAGAATGCAAATAGGTGGCCCATATCCACCTTTCTTCAAGTACTTGTCCCATGTAAGGACCTTTTCCGCCAGAGATAACCATACAAAAAATCATGATCTTAAGAGGATCTTTCTAGCTCCAAATCACACCATACCACCAGCTTCTGTCACCCATAGGGATAGAAAAAAATAGACTGATAAGCAAGTTTGGTCATTAACTAGCCATTTACATTATTCCAAGACCAAAGTAGGAATTCCTCTGATCCATATGGATATAGGTGGCCACCCACCTATTCTACTTACTCAAAACTGTTTTCCATTGTGGCAATTGTCTAGTAATTTTTCCACTTTTTTTGGGTCTTGAACTTCTGGGGCCATTTTGAGGCCATAAATGATGTTTTTTTTTCGGTTCATAGTGACCTAGATGATAGCCATTGGATCTATAGTCAAGTTTTGCTTCACTTTTGTATTCAAATTAATATTTCCAACGGTCTACCAAGTGCCCCAAATGGAGACCGTATGCAAATTTTATGACCTTGAGAAGTTGATTGTTCAACTAACCACTTTGGAGCTGGAAACTTTATGATAGTTCATCTCCTAGGGTTAGGTTTTTGGATGTTTAGGATTCATGCCCTCATTTCTATGGTAAATAGGCCCTTTCAGCCTAATTTTGTATTCATCTTGTCACGAATAAGCGTAGCCGCTACACTCTTCTCAGAGATATAGCTACCACCATTCTAGCTGCTTTTATTTTACATTTTTTTTCTATTTCATTCATTTAATAGAATTTGAGTTTACTATATTAATGTGTTTCTTACCATATATCTGTGTATGTGAATATATATATGATCTTTAATTTCGTTCTCACATAAATCTGGATCAATGGTATCAGATCCTTCTGCTCTTGTGGTTTCTCAATGCATGTCCCTGACAAGATCTAAATATCGAGAGTTGGGTCTCAAACTAGTTGAGCTTGGGGAAAACCCCTCTCGTCAGCCCAAGAAGACTCACATGGAGGGACAAGAAAAGAGAGATGATAGAGAAGGAGATCCCATTAAGCTGTTGCTTGAGGAAGCCCTCGCGCGACGGAGGAAAGAGATGATGGATAATTTCATCTAGATCCTTCGAAGAATGCCGACAATGGCGGATGCACCTTCAATGAGTAGATGTTTCGGGGTGTGACTCCCTTCAAGATACAAGTTAACTTTGACATTCCCTTATTTGAAGGAAAGATAGAGGTAGATGCTTTGAAAAAATGGTTAAATATGTTAGAGATTTACTTCTCTGTTAAAAAAAATTTCAACAACGAAAAGATCACATTTGCTCTCCTTAAGTCCCTTCCCCATATCAAATATTGGTGGTACGGGCACTGCGAGAGGAATGCAAGAGATGATTCTAAAATATTCATGACAAACCCCACTTGGGTAGCTTTTGTCGAGGCTGTCAAGGATGAGTTATACTTAGTCGGGAACTATGATGACTAGTACATTAGGTGGACAACTTTGCACTAGGAGAGAGACTAGATAGTGCCAAATTTTTCCAACATGTTCCATACCAAGGTGCTCCAAATTGGGTATTAGAGACTCTGAATGGAACTTGGTCCTAAAGTAACATAGTGGCTTGCACATGTACATTTAGACAAAGATGGATTTCCTATACATATCCTCACTAGGAGCAGCTTATCGATACACCGTCAAGATCGAACATAAGTTTAAGTAAAAGGAATTAGCGGGATTTGGGGTCTGCAAATCAACAACAGAATCCTAGAAAAGGTGGCCCTAATTAAAAAAGAAAAAGACAGAGAAAGGATGGATAAATCCACGATAACCATCCCAAGTCCCAGGAAAAGAAGGGTAATGCGAAATCGAAGAAGGAAACTGGAAAGTGGTGTGAATTCCACAAGAGCCCCTAGCACAACACTAATGATTGCTGCTCAAAACAATACTTGTTGTTCGAGATGAAATCCCCGGATCCATAATTTGGATCAGAATCTGATGCAAAGAAAGAAAGGGGAAAGCATATCATTGACGTGGAACCTAGTTCCACCATATCAAACGCAAATATCCAACCAAAAGAGTCAAAGGAGACAGAGGAAGGGGAGCACCTCTTCCATTCACAATTGTGGGTGCAGGGGACTCTGTTACATTTCATTGTTGATAGTGGTAGCTAGAAGAACCTCGTCTCGATCAAGGTCGTGAAAATATTGAAGCTTCTGACAGTTCCACATCCCCAACCATACGACATCAATTGGCTGAGCCAGGGATGAGACATCTGCGTCAGTCAACAATGTCTCCTTTCCTATGGCATCAAGCCCTTCAAAGATGAGGTAATGTGTGATGTTGACTCGCTTGAAGTTTGTGATGTTCATTTAGGACAACTATATATGTAGAAACATCATGTTGTGTATGAGTCTAGACCTTGTAGTGTCATTATTACTTTGGGAATGAAACTCTACAGGATACTAGGGACACTTCCCACTATTGCAATGTCCCTCATCACAACTAAGTAGTGTAAGAAGGTAATATCCCAAACAGGGAAATTCATCCTCTTCATGGCTCATTCTGAAGGTGAATGAAAGGTCGTAGCAACATCCACCACCTCCACAAAGAACCCCTCTACACAACAAAAACAGGTGGACAAGATCATGGAAGCATACAAAGACATCTTCACCACACCTGTCGGGGTGCTAGTACATTTCCAGGTCAAGCATTCCATTGATTTGATACCTGGTGTGCCTTTACCTAACATGCCAGTATACAGGTGTTCCCTCACAGAAAATGAAGAAATAAAACACCAGATTCAAGATTTAATCCAAAAGGGGCACTTTCGACCTAGCCCCTCACCTTGTGGGAGCCCAATTGTGTTGGTACAGAAGAAATATGGGACATGGCGACTCTGTATTGACTACCGAGCTCTAAACAAGATCATGCTCTGGAATCGGTATCCTATTCCCTGGATCGACGACCTTCTTAACCATCTCAAGGGTGCCAAATATTTCGGTAAGATTGATCTGAAGTCTAGCTATCCTTATGTGGCGATTGAGCAGGCTGATGTCCAAAAGAATGCCTTCAAATATCGGGAAGGCCTTTTTAAGTGGTTGGTCATGCCTTTCGGCTTGAGTAATGGTCTAGCAACCTTCATGAGGATGATGGACGATATTCTACTGCCATTCACCAATTATTTTGTGGTCGTATATATAGATGATATCATCATCTACAACATAATATGGATGAAACATTTGCAACATATCCACTAGGTCCTTAACACCCCGCGATAGCAAAAGTTATACTCCAATTTAGAGAAGTGCTCATTTGGCATGGAGAGGGTTCAGTATCTTGGATACATCGTGGACGAACATGGTGTTCATGTGGATCTTGCAAAGATTCAAGCCATTCACGATTTGCCAAACCCGGCAACTCTTATAGAGCTTCACAGATTCCTAGGCCTTACCAAATTCTATCGCAGATTTGTGTTGGGCTTCTTTAATATTGCTTGGTCCCTTAGCAAGGTGACCAAAAGGGGAATCTAAGGCCAATTTAAACTGGTCCAAGTCACAACAGCAATAATTTGAGGAGTTGAAGCAACACTTATGTTCAACGCTCGTCCTTGCCTTACAAGATTTGCAACAACGCTTTGAGATTAAGACAGATGCTTCGAACTATGTTGTTGGTGTAGTCCTCACTCAGCGTGGGCATCTTGTGGCATATAAAAGTGAGACACTTTTAGATACAGTATACAAGTGCCTCACCTATGACAAGGAAATGTATTCATTATCTGAGCCTACCACTAATGGAAGCATTACATCCTTGGAAAATAAATGGTCATCCACATAGATCACAAGCCCCTATAGTTCATACAAACCCAAGGAAAGTTATAGAATGACCGTCATAAGAAGTGGTCCACTTACTTGCAGCAATTCCTCCTGAACATTAAATATAAGAAGGGAAACACCAGTCAAGTCATCAATTGCCTTAGTTTACCTTCAGTAGCAGCACTAACCATGGTGCTCAAATCTTGTGGCCACGAGACCTCTAGGTGGCCTCAAATATATAGTAGTGATCCTAAGTTTTCTCCCATCTATAAATCCTTATGTGTAGGAACATTTGTGGAAGACTTTCATCTTCAAGAAGGATTGTTATGCCACCTGATCCATCTCTATGTTCCTTCAAGCGAGCAGGCGAAGATGATTTGGGAAGCACATTACAGTCAGGTGACAGGGCAGTTTGGAACTGAAAATATAGTAGCCATTTTTATTGGCCCAAGATTCGACAATATTTCAATTGATACATCAGATCCCGCACTTCCCGCGCCATTGCGAAACCTACCATAAAAAATTAGGGGTTGTACACACCTCTTCCCACTCCTAATGGGCCACGAGAATCCATCTCCATGGATTACATGTTGGGACTACCTTCAATCGGGCATGGTAATGACTATGTGTTTGTGTTCATGGATCACGTCTCTGAGATGGCCATTCTGATAGCTTGCAAGAAGAAAATCTCTGCTGAAGCCATTGCTAAGCTCTTCCTTGAGTGTGTTTGGGTTCATTTCGAGCTGCCAAATACTATCATTTTAGATCAGGACATCAGGTTCCTAAGCATTTTCTGGTCCATCCTATGGTCATTAATGGACACCAAGCTCACCAAATCAACAACCTTCCACCCCCAGACCGATGGAAAAAGAGAAGTATTCAATAGGATGATTGTGCATATTCTGAGAATGTACAAATCTAAACATCCCTGCACATGGGATGCGAGCCTTCCTTATGTTCAACATAGCTATAATAGAGCCCTTCATAGCTCTACCGACACAAACCATTTTCAAGTGTGCATGGGGTCCCAACCACGAGCCCCATTTGATGTAGCTCTACCCATTTCATCCACATGGGAGGAATCTTCCCATGCTCAGACTGAGGCTGAAAAGGCCACCATATTTGTTGAACAAATCCAACAGATATTCCAACAAGTCCATGACATTTTATAAAAGGACAATATTAAGTACAAGCTACGACATGACCAACATTAGGTTCCACTCAAGTTCCAGGTGGGTGATAAGGTTTGGTCGCATTTGAATAAAGAGAGGCTCACGGGACCCCATCGCAAGATTCGTCTGCTTCGATGTGGGTAATACACCATCACCAAGGCAGTTGGTGACAATTCCTTCGAATTAAGCATTCCTCCACTCCTTGGCCTGCACTCAGTATTTAATGTGGAGCTCCTTCGCCCATATTTTCGACCATTGTTAGACACCTCGGAGGTGGTAGGTCAATTGACACCTACAGAGATTAATCTCGACTGCATGGAACATGCAACTATTGATCAGATCATGGACACATAGGTTAAGGGCACCCGCCAACAAAATATCCAATTATATCGGGTTGTCAAAGCAGGGAAACTACTCCACCAAGACAAGTGGCTCACAAGGAGTCAAGTTTGGCATAAGTTTCTTGTTTGATGGGGGAAATCAATGCAGTGGATACCATTGATTCCTAAGAGGGGAGGACTGATCCAGATGGATATAGGTGACCAACCACCTATTCCATTGGCTCAAAACTATTTTCCATTGTGGCATTTTCTAGTATTTTTTCTACAGTTTTTCAAGTCCTAAACTTCCAAGGTCATTTTGAGGCCCTATATGATGTTTTTTTTTGCGTTTGCAGTGACCCAGGAAATAGCCATTATCTCTAGATTGGATCCAGTTCACTTTTGTACTCCTCGAATAGATATTTTCAACAGTCTACTGAGCGCCCCAAATGAAGATCATATGCAGAAGTTATGACCCTGGGAAGTTGACTATTCAATTAACCACTTTGGGGTCACAAACTTTATGACGGTTCATCTCCTAGGGTTAGGTATTTGGATGTTTAAGGTTCTTGCCTTCATGTTTATGGTAAATAAACCCTTTAGGCCTAATTTTGTATTCATGTTATCATGAATGAGCGTAGAAACCATAACTCTTCTCACATATATAACTACCACCATTCTAGCTACTTTTATTTTACAATTTGTTCTGTTTCATTCATTTAATAGAATCTAAGTTTACTGTACCACTATGTTTCTTTCCAGATATTTGTGTATGTGAATATAGATATGCTCTTTCATTTCGTTCTCACATAAATCCAAATCATCCTCATCTTGGCTAAGGTGGATTCCAAAGATCATTAGGGCTTGAAAATATGCATTCCATTCTAATTCCAATATGTCAGTGATCCCCAACATATCACTACTCGTCCATCTCTGAGAAAACCGCAATGCCCTGACCCTAGGCCACTCGATCCAATGTGGAAATCCCCTCAACCTTCAACACTTCCAAAAGTTCCCCATACAACCGAAACTATGGAGGACCCCTAATCCATGCATCCCTACCTACCAAAATATTTTTTTCCATCTCCTACCCTCCACCCCAACCACTTTGCTAAAACATGGAAGGCATTAACTAAATCTACCCCAAAATTGGAACCATTCACAATTAATAAGATGATTCAGGTTTTCGCACTTATCAAAATACTCCATGATGCTTTTCGAATTTACTACATAATGGATTTGAAACCGACGTTTCAGGTAGATACCCTACTCATATTTAGGGAAACATATTCACAATTCTCTTGGGATCCCTCATTACCCACTCCACAATTGTAGCATTTTTTAGATACTTGTTCCTGATAGCACTGCCCTAGAGACTTGAACCTGTCAAACATCGTCATATACTTTTCGTTGTCAAAGCTTTCCTGAACCATAAAATATTCATCAGTCCCCAACCACCCTCAGGATTTGGTCGAATAAGCCTGACCCATTTCACCAAATGGACTCCTTCCTTTGTTTTCTTCCTAGAACATAAGAACTTAAATAATTTATGCTTTATCTTCTCCAAATTAAACTTGGGCACATTAGCCAAAGATAGCCAATAGACCAGAATGCACTCCAAGACGAATTTAACTAGGACAAATCTCCCCCCCCAATGACAACCATTTGTAGCACTAATTCCCAATTCTCAAATCCACCTTTTTGAGGATCCAATCCCAGTCCTACCTCTTGTAACTATTAGGTTTCATAGGGTACCCAAGGTACCTAAAATATTCCTCCTACTTGGACACCTAAAAAGGAAAAATATACCATATCATGTTGCACTGGAAGCAATTGAATCCATTTTGTAACAACTCATACTTTTCTAATCTAATGATCATACCGAGGCAGAGAAAAAGAGATTTAAGATAGAATAGTAGCTTACCTATTCCAACACAGAACCATCACCAAAAATAAGCACATCATCCACAAAAAATGAATGAGTCAACAAATGATTCTCAGAAATTATGACCCCTGATACCCTTCATTGAATCTTAGCATTCCCTATCAACAAATTCAAACCCTCCACCAGAACCAACAATAGAAGCGGTGATAGGGTAAAACCCTACCTTAGCCCTTTTTTACTCTGCAAAATTTAGTAGGGGAGTCGTTTACTAGGACCACGTAACTATCCACTTTGTAACCTCCAGTCCCAAGCTTATCTGGAGCAAGATCAACCTTAAGAAACTCCAATCCACATGGTCGTATGACTTAACCAAATCCAATTTTAACAAAATAGCTTCCAATTTTTTTCTTTTTATAGGGTGCATCCCCTCTTGAGCCACCCTGACAACATCTAATATCTGTCTATTATGTAGGAAATCGAATTGCTCTTTAGAATTATAGCTTGACAATCGATCCTTGATCCTTGTAGTAATCACCTTTGCTATCAACTTATACACTAAGTTGCGGAGATAAATGGGCCTAAAATCAGAGAAGGAAGAAGCATTTGATTTCTTAGGAATCAATGCAATAAATGTTGAGTTTAGTGCACTAGGAATACAACTAGCCATACAAGATTCCTCAACCATTTCCAGCAAATTTGATCCAATCAAATAAAAAAACTATAGAAAGAACTCTACTCACCAACAATTAGGACCTAGGTTCTTCATCTTAGCAAATCTAGATAGGACCTTCTTAATCTCCTCTAAGAACATACAAAACCCCACTATTATACTTTCCTCCAAATTTAAAAAATAAGGGAAACAATGAATTACCTCTAATTGATGACTAATACAAGAATTACCCGAATCATAAAAAAGGGATTGAAATTATAACAAGGATTCCTTTTCTAATTTCTCCTGTGATCCGAGCACTTCCCCATTCATCCCTATAGTCTCCAAAATAACATTGGATACCCTCCTACGATCAACAAATTTGTGAAAAAACTTAGTATTGTTGTCACCATGGGACAACCACACAACTCTGCTCTTCAATCGCCACGAATCCTCCTCAATGGAAAACAAGTGTTTTTTCCTAGCCTCTAAATTCCCCAACAACATCATCTCTTCATCTGAAAACACCCCAGAAGCACAATGGAATTCTACCACTCTTAACCTAACGTAGATATTACCAAACTCCTAGATATTATCAAACTCAACACACATTTCCTTCATTTCTTTCTTTTCCATTTGGTAACAATAAATTTCAATGCCTTAAATTGTTCCAAAACCAACCTCTCCGCTCCCTCTTTGAAATTTTTCCAGTTGTTCTTGGCCAATCCAATAAAATCATCCTCATCAACAAAGCATGATTAATTTTAAAAGGAAATATGTATTTCTTTTCTACAAAATCCAACTGTAAAACTATGGGAAGGTGATCTGATATCTTCGTCAACTGCACCAACAAATGGAATCTGTGCACCTTATCCAGAAGTAGCTTTGTGACAAGGAAGTGGTCAAATCGATTTCCTACAACCACCTCCCCTATCCTCCCATTCCTCCAAGTAGGAATAAGAGGCTTTGGAATCAAGTCAACAAGTCATTCTTCCTCAAACACTGAATTGAAGAACCCCACCAATCTATCTGACCATGTTGTGATTCCCTGCGACTCTTATTCACTCAATAATACATTGAGGTTCCCACCTAAAATAAACCCAAGGTATTGAAGAGTAATCCTTACAAACTTGTTCCCAAAACTCTTTCTTTTTCTCAAAGGGTCCATAATAATTCAAGAGCTTCAAAGGCATTCCACCCTCTAGAGCATAACCTTGGAGAAAAATTCCTACGACCGAAGAAAAAGATTCCTAGGAATCCTTCATAGGATTCCATGCTAATATAAATCCCCCAAATAGTCCCCTTGCATCCACTGCACAAACAGGCTAGTTTGGTAGAAAGTATCTCACAACGTCCCTAGCCTTCAAACCACCCACCATTGTTTCTTCTAATAATACCGCATCCAGATCAATCATACCAATCAAACGTCTCAAGGCAACAATTTTAAGGGAGCCCATGAACCCTCTAATGTTCAACGACAACAAAATCATTAATAACTACTCACTGATGGATTCCATGCTCTAAGTACCCTGAATCCTCCATGAATGTTTCCCACTGGAATTTCTCTCCCCCCCTGGATCATCACCAAGGAATGTGCCTATTACAATTCCCCTCACTTGGACTAGAATAAATCCAAATTTAATGAAATAGGTGTTCTTATGGCATGTGGTCTTAGGGTACCTAGAAACCTGTTGTGTTTCTATGGATTCCTCTTTGTGGATTTAATGCCCTGGAATCTTACTCATCCTCTGAACCATGCTCTAAATCCCGCTGGTTGGTATGGAATCCATGCTTGGTTGAAGGTCTCTAGTGAAAGGGGAAAAGGAGGGATAATCCTTCAACATTTGTTTTACAATTTCCCCTTTTCCTTATTTCTTCTTATTTCCCTATTTTTGCATTAGGGCCATGTGTGGCATGCCCTCATGCCCCCCCTTTTTTTTCTTTTATTCTTATCTTCGTTTTATATTTTGTTTCTCAATTTTTATTATATTTTATGACTTTTGCCTTGTTTTGTGTGCCATAAGTTCACTTTTACCAGTGGAGGCCAAGGTGGGCCCCATAATGGCCGAAGTTGGAATGGAAAACAAAACATATTGTTAGAAAGATATTAGCAAGGCCATCACAATGATTCCATAAAAAAATCAGTCAAGTACTGACTAAGCCCTCAAATGTGCCTCAAAATTTATACATTTAAACACTATCATGCATGTGGGGCCTGCAGGGCATTATTTGGTGAAAGCTTCCAAATCATCATACAATTTTCATTTGAGGAAAACAAGATACTGTAGAAAAGGTATGGATGTGTAATTTGGCAGGGAACACTCAGGAATCAGATCCAAGCATGTTTCCCACTAATTTACCTGAACATAAACCCTCACCTGCCAACTGTCAAAACCATGCATCGAGAATTGGTTCATGAATTTGCAAATGGCCTAATTGAGGCATCCGATGTCTGTTCAAGGAAAATGAGGTGGCGTTGAAAAGTTATTGAAGAAGGATGCAACATGGAACTATATAATTATGAAATGAGGGGTATTTGACGTTAAATTTTCAATCTCAAAATTATATCCCCAAAACATAGACCAAAACTAGTCATGAACTTGCGAAATTTCATTCTCACCAACCGGGGCTCGAAACTAGGCATATGATATACCATTGGAAATATTATTCAGAGAAATATTCTTTCACTAGACCACAATTTTGACATGGAATTTAAATTTGAATATAATTTGACGACGATGAACCAATTGTGGATTTTGTTGTCCTAGGAGATGGGAAACTTGTGACCTTCGTAAGTTGGTCACCTAAAGTTGAAATTGGGCACAAGATGGATTGTTTGAAAGATTATTCAGATCCCAATAAGCCAAATCCATATAATTTTATGAATCATCAATAGGATAACTCTTAAAACCGGTGAAAGACATGGTTTCTAGTTGGTCATGCTAAGTGACCAACGAAATGGGCCAACTTTGAAATTTTTCAAATTGCACTCGTAGCTCTTGAAATCTAACATGATTATTCCATAAACATAGATTGATAAAATGGGTGTGTTTTGGGACTCACAAATAACCCTGGGGTATCTTTTCCAAGGCCTCTAAATAAGGTTGTCCAAAACATGCTGGATGAGGTCATTTTTCACTTAATTGATTACCAACAAGGATTAGTCAAACACTATGGCCCTGATGGTTGTTTTGAATATGTACCAAGAGGTGATATTATGCTAGAGAATATTCAAATATGACAACCATTTGGATTTAATACCCCAAATTTGATATAGGGGACTTGACCATATTGAAGTGCAACCATTGTAACTACCTTTAACCTCGACTTAGTAACTCAACAACTGCTCGTTGTCACTATGAACCTTCCCTTACTCACTGAATCTATACCACTAATACTCTTTGGTGGGAAAAATCCATATTGAAAATGACTTCTACCTCTCTCTTGAACTGGAACTATAGTATGTGAGGCTACTTGAAGTAACCCCTCGGGAAGATTTAACATTTGAATCATCATGTTGAACCCAAATTGATTTTTGGGTCAACACTTTTCCAAACCACTAATTTAATTTTCATCTCATTAAAAATGGGTTCAACCATCAATTACCTATCCAATATTTTAGCAATACTTTCTCTGCCTCTTCTATTGATCCTCGAGGTTAAGATAAGCTTGATAGGTTCCACATATACTAGGTGTAAATTCTAAAATAGATGAGAGAAATAATCTTCAAGAGGATCCTTTCTAGTGGTGTCCCATTAAAATTCTCTATGATTAAGACTTAGGTTCAAGTCACTTCCCATAATCACATTTTCCCTATGCAATAAACATGAGTCTGTCAAATTTTCCCAGATAGGCCTTCTTTCCCTATAGAGCCCATACACATTAAGTAACCCAACCTCTTTCCCCAACTACTTTGACACTAGATCCACCAATATACTTGATTTCATAACTGAGGAAGTAATAACATGAAACGTTGGATTCCAACAAGTGATTAAACCACCAGACAAACCGACAACTTCCAAATTACATACATTTTAATCTTTTAAACCATAATAAAGGAACTTTAAAGCTTTATCTATAGAACACAATTTCTCACAACATATCTACATTAGGATTATATACAAAAAATAGTATATGGAGCACTAACTATTTGTGTGTACTACTAACCCCTCAAGCATTAAGGGAATGTATAACCATTTGTTAAAGTGTTTATGGACTTTTTCCGCTCTAGGGGCCCTAGAAATGGTATGTTGTTTCCCATATCCACTTTGCTGCTTGGCCTAGGATATGGCTAATGATATATGATATTTCCTCCCAACTAAGGATGAACTTCCTTTGTCCATGGCCAATCCCAAACCATTATAAGCTTTGTCCCTATCTATTTTAGATCTCAAGTGATAGGTTGACTTCAAGGTAGGTTCTAGGGTTTCTCATTATGTTCCAATGAAATATTTGGTAACAAATCCACCAAACCCTCCTTCTCTTTGTCCAGGGACGAAATTGAAGTAGCTTGTTCAATGTCTTTAGAAAGGATCACAACTTGGCTAGACGAAACCCACCAATAAACCCTATTGTTGTGACTAAAGAAGGGGGGACCTTATTTGAAACAACTTGAAAGATATTCCTATCCATGGAGACATCAATGGGTATGTTTCCCTCTACAAGTGTATTTTCTTTAAGAATACATGGTAACTCTTTACTAGAAAAAAAGGGACCAACTTTCTCTTGAAGAAAACACATAGTAGAGTCTAAGGTGTCCATACCTTTTATAGGAGAGTTCAAGGTCAGAACTGAGGGTTCCATAAGTGTTGTATGAAAATCCTATGTCAAGGGAGAGGGAATGTCAACATTTGAATCACGAGGCTTTCTTCTTTGAGATTATTCTTAGAAGCCCTTGTTTATGTTGAAGGTTTGTTCTTCTCTTTCACCTTATAATTTTTTACCTAAATATTTTTAGTATTTTACGATAACTTTCCTCCCATTGGCAAAGCTACCTTCAAATGCTCTACCTTGTGGCATAATATGATTTGAAAGGGGATTCCAATGGTGGATCTTATGATAAAATTTATGATATCCCCACTCTATCTCCATATTCGCTAGTACCCTTCCCTTAAATCCATTTTAGCTAGAATGAAAGCCATCCTTCTATTAGGTTTTTCCAACCACTTATCTTTGTAAGAGATAGTTGATAATATTTCCCACCATTTCCATGATTTTATCATGCCACAGTTTCATGGGGATCCCTAGTAACAAAACCCACACCTTCTCTACATAATTTGTCTCTCTCTTTGGGTCAAATCCCAACTCCCATTGTTTAAGGGAAAAATGGGGTATTACAACTCCCTCTCCCTTAAAATAGTACCATCCTCGGTGTTCTCAAAACTGAACAATAATGGAAATGCCTCTTTCATGGCATCTTCCAACTCCCACGTGGACTCTTCTGGACTAAGGTGCCTCCATTGCACATTTACCTTCCCTATGGCCCGGTTCCGGAGCAAGGTAACCTTCCCGTCGAGGATGCATAAAGGCTCCACCTGGAATTCTCCCTCTGGTTCCACTTGTATCACATGCCAATCAATGATATGATTAGGATCATGTACATATTTCTTAAGTAAGTATACATGGGAAAAATTATGAACTTTCATGTTAGCAAGAAATGCAATCCTATATGCAACTGGCCCTATCCTATCAAGGAATTCAAATGAACCACAATATATGGGTTCCAACTTGGCACATATCCCCAACTTCATGGAACTCTTCCTTGGTTTCACTCTCAAGTAGACATGATCCCCAATCTGAAATTCCTTATGCATTCTTTTCAGATCTGCATAACTCTTCTGCCTATCCTGTGTTGCCTTCAAATTCTACATGATATTCACAACCTCCTGTTGCATCTCCTTAATCATCTCAGGTCCAAGCACTACTTTGTTCACTAGGTTGTCCCAACTCACTGGAGTTCTTCATCCTTTGCCATACAACAATTCAAAAGGACTCATCTTCAATGATGCTTGATGTCCATTGTTGTAAGAAAATTCCACTAAGTGTAAATAGTCTTCCCACTTGAATGGCTTGTCCATCACATACATCCTTAACATATCTTCAAGAATTTGATTTACTGTCTCAGTCTGACCATCTGTTTGAGGATGATAGGCCGTACTGAAATTCAACTGAGTTCCCAACTCTTGGAACAATCCTTTCCAAAAATTGGATGTGAACTTCTTGTCACGGTCTGAAACTATTACCTTGGGCAATCCATGCAATATGAATATCTCTCTCATGAAGATATCTGCAATGTCATTAGCCTTGTGGGTGGACTTGACTGGAATGAAATGAGCTAACTTTGATAGCTTGTCCACCACCACCATGATTGAATCATGCTTCTTCACTGTCATTGGAAACCCTATTATTAAATCCATAGAGATCACTTCCCACTTCCATTCTAGGATGGGAAATGGCTGCAACAATCCTGCTGGATGTTGGTGCTCTTCCTTGACCTATTGACACTTCTGGCATCTAGTAATGTACTCAACTATGTCTTTCTTCATACCGTGCCAAAAGTACTGCTTCCTTACTGATGTTATAGTATTCTGATATCCTGGATGTCCTGAGTATGGTCTTTGATGTATCTCATCCATCACCAACTTCTTCAAATCTGCACTATTTGGAATGTATAGTCTGGTGTTCTGATAGATGAGAACATTACCCTCACCCAACTGATATCTTGCATACTTATTCTCTATAACATTCTGCTGCAATTTCTCTTTGATCTGAAGGTATACCTCATCACCATCTTGAGCCTCTAAAATTCTTGCCTTCAAATCCGATTCACACCTACTTATTGCTGCAATATGGAATCTCCTGCTGAGTGCATCAGCAACCTTGTTCTCCTTACCCTTTACATGCTTAATTTCCAAATCGAACTCACAAAGAAACTCCATCCAGCTAGTTTTCCTTGCATTTAGATTTGGCTGGTCAAACAAGTATTGCAAACTCATATGATCAGTTCTGAGCTCAAACCTTCTTCCCAAGAGATAATGCCTCCATCTCTTGAGAGAATGAACTATGGCTGCTAGCTCTAAGTCATGGGTGGCATAGTTCCTTTCATGCTCCTTCAACTTCCTTGACTCATAACAAATTACAAACCCTTCTTGCATTAGCACTCCATCGTGTCCTTCAATGCAAACATCATTGCATACCACAAAATCCTTACTCGGATCTGCAATATTCAAAACAGGTGCACTAGTAAGCAACTCCTTTAACTGCTAGAAACTTCTTTCACATTTTTTAGACCATGTGAATTTGATGTCCCTTCCTCTGCAATGAAGTAATTGGATGGGCTATCTTGGAGAATCCTTCAATGAACCTCCTGTAGTAACCAACAAGGCCCATAAAAGATCTAACATCTGTTGCATTTCTTGGAGTGGACCAATCCATGATGGCCTCAATCTTCTTTGGATCCACTGCAATGCCCTATGCTGATATCATATGACCCAAATACTGCACCTGATAGAAGTTACATTTACTCAGCTTAGCATACAGTTGGTGCTCCCTAAGGACTTGCAATACCATTCTCAAATGCTTATCATGTTCTTCTCTATTCTTTGAATACATAAGGATATCATCCAAGAACACAATCACAAACTTATCCAAGTACTTGCTGAAGACACTATTCATGAAACACATGAACGTAGCAGGTGCATTGGTAAGACCTAATGGCACCACTATAAATTCATAATGACCATACCTAGTCCTGAAGGCTGTCTTATGAATGTCTTCTTCCTTAATCCTCACTTGATGGTACCCATACCTCAAGTCAATCTTTGAAAACACTCTAGCTTCCTTCATTTGATCAAACAAGTCATTAATCCTTGGCAAGGGATACTTGTTCTTAATTGTCACTTTATTGAGCTGTCTGTAATCGATACACAACCTCAATGTTCCATCCTTCTTCTTCACAAACAACACTAGTGCACCCCATGAGGATACACTCGGTCTGATATATTCCTTCTTCTTCACAAACAACACTAGTGCACCCCATGCTGCATCTTCAGTTATACCAACTCCGGTGTGCTAATTCTATAAGGAGCTTTGGAGATGGGTGCTGCTCCTGGAACAAGATTAATGGAAAAGTCAATATCTCTCTTGGGTGGCAATCTTGGAACTTCATCTCTAAACACATCTTGAAACTCTTGCAATATTTGGAAGTCCTCTATCCTGGGTCCTTTATCTTCTGCTAAATCTGATATATGCACAACATATAATTGACAACCCTTTTTATAAAACTTCCTTAATTGCAAAGCTGAAATCTTCCTTACTGAAACATGCTTTGGAATTCCTTTATCCAACCTTGGCTTGCCTTCATCATCAATGAATTCCAGTGCTTTCCCATAAAAGTCCACCTTGGTTCTATGCCTTTACAACCAATCCATACCAATTAAGGCATCATATGATCCCAATGGTAATACATTTAATTCAGCATCCGTGAGGAGTCCAATCAATTCTATAGGATACTCCTTCACTACTTCACTTACCTTTCTCTTGTTCTCGGTGGCTAATTGAACTAGCCAAGCTTCCTCATGCCTTACTTTACCAAGAGAACAACTTTCAACTACCTTAGGAGATACATAACTATGAGTAGATCCTGGATCAATCAAAACAGAAATAGGCTACTTAGCAATCTTACCTGCAACCTCCACCACTGTTGATTGATGGTCTGCTTGGTGATCATCCAGCGCTGCATAAATCTTAGGCATTTCTCTTCCCATGTCCCCTACTGTAGCTTCTCCTCTAACATTGTGTAAGCTCCTGGGGTTCTTCCTTGCAGTTGGGAAATCTATGAGCATGTGGTTATCCCCACAACCCCAACACTGAAGTGGCCCCATTGATGTTCTATATGTTGCTAGAGCTAGCTTGAATTCTCTTCTTCCTTGTTGGCCTTGTGGAAATATCGTAGGCTGATTTCTGAATGGTGGCTTGGATTCACCTTTCTTCTGATCAAACCTTCTCTTGGGTTTACCTTTCCACACTGGCTGCACCTCTGCTTTACCTTTACCCTACTCATAGCAATGCCCTGCCATTTTAATGGCTTCATCCAAGCTTGGTGTGTTTACAAACTCTCTTCTATCTCTGTAGCTCTGTGGTAGACTACCAAGGAAGTATTGGATCTTCACTCTTTCATCCTTGATGCAGTCTACGTACCTCAACAACTATAGAATTGTGGACATGTTCATCCATGGTGTTCTGTCCTAGTCTGAGTTCTTTGAACTCTTTTTTTTTCTATTATAATACCTAGCTGATAGGTACGTCTCCTGGAAGTATCTTTAAAACCTTTCCGAGCTGACTCGTCTTTCACTGTTTCCCTTCACTTGCATGAGGTGATCCCACCAAATAGAAGCTCTTCCACTAAGGTTATAAATAGAAACTATAGCCTTTTCATTCTCTGAATACTCATGCATTCTAAAGATCTTCTTCATTCCAAGAAGCCACTCCTCTGGTTCTTGACCTTATTTGCTTTCACCATCAAAAGTGGGAGGCCTTGCCTTCCTAAATTCACCCTGTGGAATACCTCTGTGCCTCTTCCTGCCCTTACTCTTGCTGGAAGTGCATCTTGGGATCTCCTGAGAACCCTCAGAATCATCTGACCTGCTAGAAGAAAACTTAGGAGAGGTTATCATATGCCTTCTGCTCACAGAACCCCTTTTAGGGCTGGGAGTTCTTCTCATAGAACAGCCCCTAGACTGACTTTCTACATTCCTTTCCTCTCGGCCTTCGTGGCTCGGGTTAGAACCACCATTAATCCTTTGCTATAAGTCTGCAAGACGCTGCAAAAATGCCACATTGAGTTGATGTTTCTCTTCTTGTGCTTTCATCATACACTCGTTAAAGCTTACCATAATCTCAGCCAAGTTTGGGGGCGTCACTTACTCCCTTCTTCCATCAGAATCGGCCTCTGTATGTTCTTCTTTCACGTTCTCACCCAACACATCATCTTCTAGTCCAAACGGGTCCTATGCATCGTTTAACATGACCATTCTTACACTATTCTGTGTGCTTCCCTGTGATACGATTCTTCTCACAGCTGTTTCTATCTCTATGCATATCCGATACATTCTATTAGATATCACAAGCATGCAAATAAAATCTATCATACCCATTTATACCTAGAATTATTCATTGAACAATCAATTAATCCAATAAGTTCATCAAAACCGTGCCATGGGCACATCTCTCGGCCATAATTCATGCATGATCCGGAGCAAACAGCTCTCAGTGTCACAACTGAAGCTCTGATACCACTCTGTCACGTCCCCACTGAACTCCATGGCCACGGGAGACCCTGATATGTTTTTTTTTCTCCAAATCCGACTGAATACACACACAGAGTTGAAATAGCTCGAGTCTACAATCTGCAACCTGCAATTGCAAACCCGCAATCCGCAATCCGAAACAATGGACCCAAAATCCACAATTCGCAATTCGCAATTGCAGATGCAGAAGTGCAAAAATTTATAACCAGAAAAATTACCTTTTCGCAATCCGCAATCCGCAACAGCGGACCCGCAATCCGCATTCCGCAAATGCGGATGCGGAAATGCGAAACATCGAACTCCAACCTCCAAAAAGGTCACTTCCGCAATCCACAATCCGCAATTGCGGATGTGGAAATGCGGAAGTCCAAAACGTAACTTTGACTTCTATGTTTCCGCAATCCGCAATCTGCATTGTGGATGCGGGCATGCAAAACCATACCCCTGCAATGGTGACTTTCCACACAAACTTCTGAGGTGCATAACTTCTCCATCCTTAG
The DNA here is from genome assembly GCA_027924585.1 of Larix kaempferi. NCBI lineage: Eukaryota > Viridiplantae > Streptophyta > Pinopsida > Pinales > Pinaceae > Larix > Larix kaempferi. Next base: position 6,291,022 of record BSBM01000091.1, on the reverse strand, counting down.
TCCAAATGAGACAAGGTATCCAATGGTGAAATCCCTGCCCCATCTGAGACCTCCTACCATGTTAAATTTCCCATTGAATTTCTGTCCATAACTCTGCCAAAAAAAGGACTTAAGGCTTCTTCCTATCATGACTTTCCCTTCCACCTGACCCACAGAGGGGTTTTGAAACACTTCCATGGTTTCCCCTCCCTTCCAAGGATCAGATGTAAGCATGCAACTCATTCACAGGGTTAAACATACATACCATACATGTAAAATGCATTAAACTTGATCTAACCGATACATCTATCATATGCAAGATTGATAATGCATTAAACTCATGCAATACAATGGTGTACATATAACAATGAACTCAACCCTTTACTCAGGCCTGCACATGACTTCATGTCAATGAAATTCATATAAACATGCATTCCACAATTTCACAATTGAACATAAGCAACCATTTCATAACCATGAAACACCTTCATTTAACATAACAAGAATACTTATCCTTCAATTTCCGAAGCAACTGGCTAGGTGAGAGAAACGTTCCACCCAACCTTAGATCTCTGTCCATCCTGTACTCTTTCAGCTGAGAGATCACCCCCGAGCTGGGTTGTGTATCCACTAAGGAGGGCTATCATGTTCTCTCATAGTCAAGGTTCCATCCCAATGCTAAGCCAATATGTAGTTGGGTTTATCAAGCATTCCAGGGCACCTACCCATGCCAAGCCAACCTGCAGTGGGTTTATCAAGCATTCAGGGACATACTGGTCATGCTAAGCCAACTTCCATTTGGGTTTATCAAGCATACCAACAACAGGGTCATGCCAAGCCAACATACAGTTGGGTTTGTCAAGCATACCAGGCTAGCTGGTCATGCTAAGCCAACCTGCACTGGGTTTATCAAGCATACCAAGCAATACAATCATGCTAATCCAACATACCTTTGGGTTTATCAAACATATCAGGCAAGATGATCATGTTAATCCAACCAATAGTGGGTTTACCAGGTGAACAGGGACAGCAAGGGAGACATTGCTAAGCCAGTGAGCTCAACCCCAAAGCTATAGGAATCTCAACACTCAGTCGAACTGGAACCCACATTACCTACCACATCCAACACAAGGAAGACCCTCTTCTTTGTTGCACAGTCCCTCAAGGCCTCTTCCCTTCCAGTGCTATTCCAGGATAGCTATAGAAAGGTCCAGTCGCTAGTTCTATGAGACTGCAGCCTTCACTGGGTTTATCAAGCAACCCAACCTTCTTCCATAGTTCAACGGTTGTCGGGCTCCATTTTGTACTCTATCGTTTGTGATCCAAGCTCTGATTCTCATGGTTTCTCTGCATTGTTCAAGCTTGTAGTTTCCTCATGGGTTCTATCACTCTGTCACCAGCAGACTAGGTTCGCACACATAGTTTCTACGGCTAATAACTCTCTGGTATTTCTATTACACAGGGAAAAAATGATTATCTTCAGGTTATACCACTCTGTTGGCTCTGCGTGTGCAAGGATGTAGGAGGCTCTCTCTCTGAATCGATAGATCGTGAATGGAAAGTGTGCCTAGATGATGAATGAATGAATCATGAGTGAATGTCTTTCACGAGAACCCTAGTGTTGGGCCTTGGAAATGCCCCTTTTTGACCATACCTATTGCACCATTTTGCCCAGTTACACCCTACTTTCATAAACCAAATACATTCCTTTTTCCAGATTAATCAGCAGTCCTGACAAGGTATACATCATTATTGTTTCATTTAATTAAATGCCTAAGATTGTTATGGTTATGAATTCTATCCTTTGATTTATGCTAACTTGTGTTGATTTCATTAAGTTAAGATCAAAGCACAAGTGTATCAGTTGCCATGCCTTGGGAAAGAATCATACGTGGGGATAGCTGTTACTCTTCTAAATCCATTCCTCATATTTTCAAGGGACAGCGCATCTCTCCATGTGAAGCTGTAACAAGTCGCTGAAATAGAGCATAGCTGCAACAGACAGGACGACTCCCGATTGGTTGAACCGTTGATCCATTGACTGCCAGTGTAACAACATCCTTCATGACTAACGGCCTCATTCATTATGGCTGTAACAGTTTAGCTATAACTCTGCAGCATGAAGATCGTAGATCTTCAATGCTGTACGAAATTAGTGGATCACGAATTGTATTCCTCATGTATAAATTTGGGAAGGCTTTCCAAGTCTGGGGTTGGATAATTATTATTTTGTACGGGCTGTAACAGAGAAATGAGACTGTGAATTACCATCTTTAATGAAGAGCAGAGTTACTTCCATTTCTGTGTCTTAATTCGTGGTAGTTCATGGCTTCTCTGTTAGAAGGCCAGGGCTCGCCTTCTCATAGAGATTACCGAATTAAGTAGGTAGTTAGATTTATTCATTTCCTGCTGTGTGTTGTGGAATTGCATTAGGTGTATTTCTGATAGCTACAACAAAGATCTTATGATTGCATTCTTTATTGGTAGTTTATTCTTTGCATTACAAATAGCTGCAACTGTGTGGTGTGGCAGTCGACTGTGTAGGTTAGTTTTGATTATGCATGTGTGTTCAATAGCTGTTACAGCCAAGCTCATCTTTCAATTCTTTCCAGTCATTTATGATTTCTAGGATTTCTAATGGTTATCAATTTATAGTTTAGATTTATTTCTTAGTTCTGGTTGCTGTTGTATCTTTATTGAATTCATAGATTAGGCAGATTATGGTTGAGTAACAGTAGCTACTGGATGGATAATCTTGGTAAAGATTGAATACTGTAGTTTGATAATTATAGGATTTAACTTCTTGCAAAAGTAATCTAGTTCAATTTCATTCTTAGATCAGTAACTGCTAGGTTGATTTCTGTAGGAAGGTAGTTGCACTTTGAATTCCTAGATGTATGAGTTAGATTAGTTTTCTTTATGGAATGAGTTTGGCTAAGCAGATAGGTAGGATTATCATCTTTATTTATTCAATCAACTGCTAGAGATGTTTATGCATAGATTGTGCTTATTGCCATTGAAATAAAAGACCTCCATGGGTTTGACAATTTGTATTGAGCATCCTGTGTGTTAGTTGTAATTAATTGACATATAAGGTGACCAACATTTTGGCGCCGTTTCCGGGGATGGTAATTGATAGACACAGTTAGTAGTTGGTTTTTGATTTCATTTTAGTTTAATCATTTACAACATGCATGAATACAAGAAAAACAAATCGGGAACCCCCTTTGAATACTAACACTGCAGGTGGACGAGGTCGAGGTTGTAATGTAGGTCTAGGAAGAGCAACATTCATCGATGATATAATTGCTAAGGCTGATTCTTCTACCAGACCATTGTGGACCTCTACAGGAAGGGGAAATTTTGTTCCTCCCAATCTTGAGAATTCAACATCAACTGTAGAGAATACAACAGGACCATCCACTCCCATTGCAGAAAAGAAACCTCCTGAAAACAAGGGAAGCGCCATGGGTGTACCGGATAGAGAGGAGATTTATTATATCAACGGAACCAGAGTTACTAAGGAATTGTGGTTGGAGACTTGCCGAGAAGCAGAGGAAGAAAAGAGGTGAGAAGAAGAAAGGAAGAGAGAAGAAGAAGCAAAGGCAGAGGAAGAACGCATAAAGGAGGCCATTAAATTTTGGATTGACAACATGGCTGATAGAGAACAGGAAGGAGAGAATGAACATAGGGAGAATCAGGAAGAAGAAGTGAAAGATAACCAGCATGGTAATATTGTGGCTACATTAGAATTCCCCATCCTCCAAACACCTGGAGAAGCTCCCATGAAAAACATCTCACCATCGATTCTCTTGAATTTACATGGTAAATCTTTTGAAGATCCTGATGAATTTCTTTTTAAGTTTGATATCCTCTGTCGCAGCTATGATTACACCTCTAGTGCTCAGAAGCTGAAACTGTTCCCAGCCACCTTGAAAGGAAATGCTCTGCGCTGGTTCATGAGTCTAGGTCATGAGACCATTACTACTTGGGACCAAATGAAAAACACCTTTCTCTCTGAATATAAAGAATATTGTAGAACCAGGGATAGAAAGGAAGAGTTATTTAAAATGGTTCAGAATGAAGAAGAGAGCTTGGAAGACTTTGTGGAAAGATTGCTGTACAATTTACAAAGGTCTGGACACACTGAGATTGGAAAAGATGTGCTTAAGATTATTTTTCTACGAGGAATTAGGGAAGAATTCCTTGATATGTTGAATCTGTTGAGGAAAGGAGACATCTCAAAAGAACCTTTAGAGAAGATCGTTGAATTATGTCGAAGGTACTCAAGGGGATCCTCTAGAACTAACAAATGAGACAAGGATCGAGATCGGGATGTCTTCACTGGGAAATAGAAGTCAGCTAGTGGAGGAGCCACTCAAGTAGAGATAGGAAACTTGCTGGAGAACTTTAAAACTAATATAATGAGCTCCATTTCCTCAGAGTTAGATGTCTTGAGAGCAAAACAGAGGCAAGTGGTAGAAGATCTTACACTTGGTGTATTCTGTCCCAAATGTAGGAAAAAACACCCACTGAAGGAATGCCCCCTGGACAAAGTAGAAATACGTAGAATATGTGAGTTGGAGCATGACACCAAGGAATGTCCCTCACTACCTAAGGTCAAGGAAGTTCTGCAGGCATCCACTTCAGATGTGGAACAATCTTACTTCATTGCACAAAAGAAACCATGGCATCCTCACAATCAAGGTATGAATCAAGACCCATAATTTTTTCTAAATAATATGAATGGTATGAACAATATGAATAATATGAATACATAATTCCCTTCACATTATTCTAGTAACCAGTGGCATCCATCTCAGAATTCAATGAAAAATCCTAATTCTTGGACACTATGGTCACAACAGTCAAACAATCAAGCCCCTTGGAATTCCAACTAGAGAAATTATTACCAAGGAAATAACTTCTCCCATCACCAGACTCAGTATCAGCAGTATCCTCACCAACAATACCAACAGCCACAACTGCAATTCCAAAATAATGCCGCACCTACGAATGCACCACTTCGACCATAGCTACCGACACAACCTAACCCAAACCTGAACAATAAACCAGTCCATCAGTTTGAGACTGCCAACATGCCTGCGTATTCCATTTCCCAAGTTCCCTGCAATGATATACGATTACAATCAGGGAGAGTAGTGGAACCCATCATCACTGAGGATGTTCCATCCCCAATGACTGAAACTGGAGTGAGTCAGCACAATGAGAATATTGTTCATTCAACAATCCCCATTATTGAGGATGCTGAAATTCCTACTGAAACAGTGGTTGAAACTCAGGAAGTAACACACGACGAAGCACAACCTACACAATTGATGACAGAACCGCCATACCCTGAACGATTGGCCCTACAGAAAACAGTGGAACAACCTCGATTCAATCTCTTAGGAGAATTGAAAAATTTGTATGTCAAAACTCCACTGTTACAAGCCCTCCATGACGTGGCCATTTATGCTAAGATTGTTAGGGATTTATGTGTCAAGAAACCAGGAAGAAGGCCTAGGGATCCTCCCACTGTCCATGCATTGGGAAAACTTTCCAAAATGATAATGGGGAAGACTCCTGTGGCAAAATACGATGATCCTGGAAATCCTACTGTGACAGTTCACATAGGAAACACACAAATGCCCAACATCTTGGCAGACTTAGGAACGACTATTAACGTTATGACCATAGAAACTGTGAAGAAAATTGGACTCACTAACCTTCACCCAACCCCTACCATCTTAGAACTTGCTCACAGATCGACAATCAAGCCTGAGGGGATCCTAGACGACCTTGTAATCTCAGTTGACTCATGGGAATACCCTGCGGATTTCTTGGTGTTACAGCCGAAATATCAGTTGGGGGGACACCCACTAATCCTGGGAAGACCGTGGTTGGCCACAACAGATGCGTGTATCAGCAGTCGGTCAGGATCTATGACCATCTTAGACAGGACGGAGATCAAAAGCCTAACCTTATATCCTCTAGCTCGACCAAGCACAGAAGTTGAAACTCCACTTTGGGCAGATTTGGAAGAGGAGGAAGGTGTTCAACCATTATTAACAATAGGGAGGGCCTTGACGTTTAAAGATGAACCAGAGGACGATGCCATTAACAGTTTCATCAGTGAGCCCACGTCTGTCAACAAGAATGTTTACCAGATTCTTAACAGTATGTTAGATGAAGCAGAACAAGAAAATCTTAGAGAGGAAACTCTAGTCAGTGATGCCAGTATAATTCTAGTACTCTAGAATTCGAAAACTGTACCAGTAGAAATTGGGCCAGGGAAAACATTGAACATCAATTCAAACCTTGCGCCCAGTGAGCTGGAACAACTAGTCACTTTGCTGAAACAATGTAGAGGAGCTTTCGCTTGGGAGTATACATACAAGAAAGCGATTCCTTCTAATATGTGTACCCATCACATTTACATTAAGAGCGACTCCGGGTCCGTGTGTCAACCACAATGAAGGATGAACCTGAACCTAAGAGACATTGTGAAAGAAGAGATCCAAAAACTTTTGGAAGCAGGATTTATATACCCGATTTCAGACAGTGAGTGGGTTTCTCCACTCATGATTGTGCCAAAGAAGAATGGGAAATGGAGGGTCTGTGTGGATTACAGAGAATTGAACAAAGCAATGCAGAAGGACCACTTTGCCTTACCTTTTATCGATCAGGTCCTTGATACCTTGTCTGGGAAGAAGTATTTTTCCTTTCTGGATGGTTTTAGTGGCTACAACCAAATCCGGATTGCTCCAGAAGATCAAGACAAAACCACTTTCACCTGTCCCTGGGGAACTTTTGCATACCGGGTACTTCCTTTTGGGTTATGTAACGCACTAGCCACATTTTAGAGAGCAGTGATTGGAATATTTTTAGAGATGGTAAATGATTGCATGGATATTTTTATGGATGACTTTAATCCATATGGTGATAGCTATGAAGAAGCACTGAAAAATTTAGAAAAGGTCTTAAAACGATGTGAACAAAGCCAGCCCTCTTTAAGCACTGAAAAGTGCCATATGATGATGAGCGAGGGCATAGTTCTGGGGCACTTCATCTCTTCTGATGGTATCCGGGTATATCCATCCAAAATCAAGGTAATTGAAAATATACCAACTCCTAGAACACAAAAGGATGTACGTAGCTTCTTGGGGCATGCTGGCTATTATAGAAGGTTCATAGAAATTTTTTCCAAACTAGCTTCTCCTGTGTTTACTTTGTTGATGAAGGATGCACAATTTGTCTGGAATGATGCATGCCAAACAACGTTTACTAACCTAAAGAAATGGCTGTCTACACCACCCATCTTACGAGGGCCCAAATAGGCTCTCCCTTTTCATATTTCTTCAGATGCTTTGGACACTGCCATTGGAGCAGTTTTGGGACAACAGGAAGGTAATGCTCCTTATGCAATTTATTACATTAGCAAGAACTTATCTCCTGCTGAACTAAACTATGTTGTCAAAGAAAAGGAATTCCTTGCCATAGTTTATGCCATCAATAAATTTAGACATTATATTACTGGATATTCCACTTTTGTGCACACTAATCATTCGGCTATCAAATATTTAATGAATAAACCAATCACGAATGCTAGAGTTACTAGATGGCTATTACTATTACAGGAATTTGATATCACAATTATTGATAGATTAGGGAAGGAAAATGTTGTTGCAGATTTTTTATCTCGACTTACTAATAGTGATGACAATTTACCAGTCGAAGATTCCTTCCCTGATGAACATTTGTTTGCAGTATCAGCTCATTCCCCATGGTATGCAGATATTGCTAACTTTTTGGCTGCAGGTAAGCTTCCAGCACATCTGTCGAAGAGAGAAAAAAGAAAGATCATACAACAGAGTGTTAGGTACTGTTGGATTGATGGCCATATTTTCTACATAGGGATTGATTTAGAAATCAAAAGATGTGTTAGAGAAGATGATATCTTTAGTATTTTTAAAGCTTTCCATGATGAGCCCTGTGGGGGACATTTTGCTGACAAAAGGACAGGTCATAAGGTCTTGAGAATGAGTTATTTCTGGCCCACATTATTCAGGGACGCAAAGAAGTATGTTCAGGCATGTGATAGCTGCCAAAGGATGGGCCAACCCAACAGATTAGATGAAATTCCTTTGTAGCCACAACTCATGGTTGAACCATTTGATAGATGGGCTCTAGATTTTGTAGGGCCTATCAACCCTCCCTCAAAACAGAAAGTTCACATCTTGGTTTGCACAGATTACATGACCAAATGGATGGAAGCTGTAGCCTTGGTTAAGGCTAATGATTAGGTTGTGATTGATTTCCTGTATGAAGAAATTTTTACTCGGTTTGGAGTACCCAAGGAAATCATCACAGATGTTGACCGCAGTTTGTGTCTCACAAACTAGAAGCGCTGTTACAAAAATTTCATATTCAACATAGAATAACCTCTCCATATCATCCACATGCCAATGGCCAAGTTGAGAGTTCAAACAAAGTCATCGAGGCTATTTTGACAAAGACAGTGAAAAGACATCGTAAAGATTGGGCTGAGAGACTTACAGAGGAACTATGGGCCTATCGCACTACATGGCGTAACACCACTGGTTTTTCCCCATATGAGTTAGTGTATGGTAAGAATGTTGTTTTCCCAATTGAATTTGAAATCAAAACTTTGAAAACATATGTAGAAGCGAATCTGGATTTATCAGAAGCACAGAGGAACCGACTGAATCAACTTAATGAATTGAATGAAAAGCGCACGGCAACAGTAAATCATACAACTTTAATCCAACATCAGTGCTCTAAGTGGCATGACAGATTCATAAAGAAGAAAGTCTTCCAGGAAGGAGACTAGGCTCTGTTATATGATTCACAGTTTAAGAGGGATTTCAAAGGCAAGCTACGCACTTGTTGGTTGGGACTTTATCAAATAGATCGTGTATTTGACAATGGAACAGTTCGGTTGATCACCATTGATGAAAACAAGGCACCATTATTCGCAAATGGTCATTGGCTACGACTGTATCACAAACCGATCTCAAGGGATGCTTTCGTTTCACAGGTTGCAGTAGATCCAGATTATCAGTTAACGCCAGGGAAGGGATTTTTCTCAACCCCTGTGAATTTTTAAGAATTCCAATATCCACATAATTTCTACATAAATAATTTATATTATTTTTCATTCTGTATTTTATCTATTTTTCATTTCGCACTTGATCGGGTTTGTTTTGAAGATTTGTGTGCAGGAATTAATTAGAGGAACAACAGTCGTGACTGGGCCAGACGATTGCACGCACCTTATATTGTTCTTGATTTAATAAAGCTCTTTGAAGAAGATAGATGATTCATTAGTTTTTCAGCAGCTAGCTAAAAATATGCTTGTTACTCATTTTTGCACAGCTGCGACTCCCTACCTTGCTCACTCTTCCTATTTTCGCAGTTGTAACTCCTCTAGTATTCACTTCACTTTTTTCCAGCAGCTGCGACTCCCCTATTCCCATTTCATTTTCATTTTTTTCCAACAGCTGCGACTCCGCCATTCTTTCCTATCCCGCTAAGTCTAGCAGCTGCGACTCTGCTATTTTCACTTTAGTTTCGCCTTTTGCCAAGCAGTTGCGACTTTGCTACTCTTACCTATTCCTCCAAGCCTAGCAGATGCTACATCGCTATTTTTGCCTTTTCTCTAAATTTTTTCAATTGGAACTCTGCTATGTTTCGCCGAACTTTGCTTAAATCCTCTTATTCATCATCTGCAACTCTGTTAGATTGTCTTCCTTTTGAAATGGTCTCGCCATCAATGATCTGACCTGGCTTGAATTTAAATGATGATTCCACAGTTTCAATCACAATCTTCCAAGAATGAAGGAAATCATTGGGATGTCTTGTTTTCCTACCAGTGTGAATGTACTTATCGACTTGGTTGGCGGTGTCCAACTCATCTTGGCACACGCGTATTCTACCTGCGATGCGATTGTGAATGTAATTCCATGATAGAATGGCGGCTTGAGCATTAATTTTGAAGGTACGGGTTCTAACTATAAACATGGTTAGGCATCTATTGACATCGCAAGTAATAATGGTTATACATGTCATTTATCCCTGTCATCGATCCACAACAAATAAACTAAACCAAAATCACGATAAAGCTGTTACCCGTACTTATGATTTGACCTCCGTTCTACTTGACTTGTGTGATAATCCTGCCACGGGTTTTATCTCAAAACTAACTATGCCACCTTTCCAACAATGCTCAATTCAAACTTCGACTATCCATCAACTGTGTCTGCATGCAGTCAGTTCAATGTTCGAAACTGTAACTGGTGTATTCGTTACGATATTTTGTGAAAAGATCAGTGGTATGGGTATCCCTGTGAGGTATGAGCAGTTAACAATAGAATCTCTGTATAAGAACATAGATGTCTTTGCTATCTTCCAAGAATCAGGGTGGACAGATTATTTTCAACGCTTGAATGGTTTTCATGAGGAAACAACCCTTGAATTTGCTCGAAATTTGACGAGCACCCATTCAAAGGTTCAAGGCATAAGGGTAGATGTTTCATAGGTAATCTTGGTGGAGGTAACAGGACTTCCCAGAATCGGGCAGCGCCAGTTTAGTCGAAAAAGCTGTCACCCGACTGCAACTAGGGATTTCCTAGCGGCAGGGGAGAGTGTTCGACCACGGGGCAGAGGAACAGCGCTGGAAACTCTTCCGAGTCCTTGGGATCAAGTTTCACTCTTCTTAAAGAAATATATCACATGTGAAGGAAGGTACAGTGTTGTTTACATTTATGAATTTTTCCTCTTATCACATTTGCGTTATTGCAAGTTTCTAAATATGCCATACTATCTTCTTAGATCCTTGCAACACATGGCTTATTATGCTAAAAGAGCTGAACACCCCTTATCATCCCTCTCGAATCATGGGCTAATTAAACTATTAATCTTACGGGCCCTGGCATGTAACAAACTGACCTGGGGGCAATTCTTGGTTCATACGGGAGCACCCTGTGAATTCTCTGCGAGGTTAATGGATGAGGACTGGAGTTCCTCAAATTCAGTCGGGGGTGGGTTGGAACACCAGAATTTCGATTGGAGGACGAAGAGGAGATAGATGAAGAGGAGATTGAAACTGAGGTAGCTAAAACTGCAACAGTAGAAGAGGAATGCCAGGCGAAAGCAGTAGCAGAAAGCGGTCTAGAAGCTCTGAATGTGGAGACATTCCCTGAAATAAGAAGAACTTTAATTTGAAAGGAGGGATTTGCCCCTGTTCCTAAGGCAATAAGATTTTTTCTGCCTCAAAGGAGAAAAGAAGGGCTAATAAGCAAAGGCCAGACATCCAGCCCAGCAAAAAGGAGAAAAATCAAAATGGCTACTACAACAAAAGCAGGTCAATTTATTGGGGCAGAAATCGGGATTCCCATCTTGAAACCTCGACTACTTGCTGATACACAAGAACCTGCTGTAGAAGAACCTCAAATAGAAAATCTTCTGTTTGAAAATGAGCTGTTAAAGGGAGAGGTGCAAGTGCTTCGTGTAGAACTAGAAAACTGGAAGGAGACATCCTGAAAACAGGCAAAGAAATATGCGAGTTCAATGGAGGAAGCTACAGATCAGTTGGGGATTTTATCGTCCATTCAGGGGAGTGAAGAAAAACTAGAATTGATATGCCCGAAATGTGGGGATATTTTTAATATGGTAGGGCATAAAGTTACAGCAGTGGACCTATCATTATAGAAATCCTCAGGAGCAAGAAAATCAAAGGAATTTTCCCAGGATACAACCCCATTATTTTAGAAACATTGAACCGATTTAGCAAGCCAAAAGAATCAAGAAATAGGACGCTGTTACACAAGAACAAACGACCTCAAAATTTATTTTTGTTGAAATTACAACTTAGGAAAAGGATGCTGAGTCGGGGACATAAGAAAAAGATCTTGTTTCAGAAGGATCAACACAACTGAAAATTTGGTGAGTTCAAATATAAGACGAAGCACCAAGGGTAAAGAGAGGCTGTCACATAAGAACCAGTGTTTCCAAGGGCTAATTGTCAAAATTGATTCCTTCAATTCACTTGCATAATATGAATGATGATCAAAGTCAGGATCGAATTAATCGGCTGTTGCATGGGGACATGCAAATGGATAGTTAGGGGGAGATGTTGGGCCCTGGGAATGCCCCTTTTTGACCATACCTATTACACCATTTTTCCCAGTTACACCCTACTTTCATAAACCATATACATGCCTTTTTCCAGATTAATCAGCAGTCCTGACAAGGTATACATCATTATTGTTTCATTTAATTAAATTCCTAAGATTGTTATGGTTATGAATTCTATCCTTTGATTTATGCTAACTTGTGTTGATTTAATTAAGTTAAGATCAAAGCATAGGTGTATCAGTTGCCATGCCTTGGGAAAGAATCATACGTGGGGCTAGCTGTTACTCTTCTAACTCAATTCCTCATATTTTCAAGGGACAACACATCTCTCCATGTGAAGCTGTAACAGGTCATTGAAACAAAGCATAGCTGCAATAGACAGGACGCCTCCCGATTGGTTGAACCGTTGATCCATTGACTACCAGTGTAACAACATCCTTCATGACTAACAACGTCATTCATTATGGCTGTAATAGTTTAGCTGTAACTCTGCAACATGAAGATCGTAGATCTTCATTGCTGCACAAAATTAGTGGAGCACGAACTGTATTCCTCATGTATAAATTTGGGAAGGCTTCCAAGTTTGGGGTTGGATAATTATTATTTTTTACAGGCTGTAACAGAGAACTGAGACTGTGAATTACCATCTTTAATGAAGAGCAGAGTTACTTCCATTTTTGTGTCTTAATTCATGGTAGTTCACGACATCTTTTTTAGAAGGCCAGGGCCCACCTTCTCCCAGAGATTGCCGAATTAAGTAGGTAGTTAGATTTATTCATTTCCTGTTGTGTGTTGTGGAATTGCATTAGGTGTATTTCTAATAGCTGCAACAGAGAGCTTATGAATGCATTATTTATTGGTAGTTTATTCTTTGCATTACAAATAGATGCAAATGTGTGGTGTGACAGTCGACTGTGTAGGTTATTTTTTATTATGCATGTGTGTTCAATAGTTGTGACAGCCAAGCTCATCTTCCAATTCTTTCCAGTCATTTATGCTTTCTAGGATTTCTAATGGTTATCAATTAATAGTTCAGATTTATTTCTTAGTTCTGGTTGCTGTTGTATCTTTATTGAATTCATAGATTAGACAGATTATGGTTGAGTAAGAGTAGCTACTGGATGGATCATTTTGGTAAAGATTGAATACTGTAGTTTGATAATTATAGGATTTAACTTCTTGCAAAAGTAATCTAGTTCAATTTCATTCTTAGATTAGTAACTGCTAGGTTGATTTCTGTAGGAAGGTAGTTGCACTTTGAATTCCTAGATGTATGAGTTAGATTAGTTTTCTTTATGGAATGAGTTTGGCTGACCAGATAGGTAGGATTATCATCTTTATTTATTCAATCAACTGCTAGAGATGTTTATGCATAGATTATGCTTATTGCCATTGAAATAAAAGACCTTCATGGGTTTGACAATTTATATTGAGCATCATGTGTGTTAGTTGTAATTAATTGACATATAGGGTGACCAACACCTAGTCAAAATGGGTTCCATGAGTTCCAGACATTGAGTGTCTTCTAGGACAAGAAATCAGAGCCATTCCCTACCATACAAAATCGTAGGCATGCTCCATACTCCATCGGATTCAGTAACAGGGTTCTCAACCACCCTCTGCAACCGAATTAATGTCATCAGGGAGTTCAAATGGGTTCACAGTCGGACATGTGGAAACATGGGAAACCAATCCCATAACCCCCCCACCTCTCCCTAGTGGATACACGTGGCCCCTTCTCATTAGTTTCCTCTTTAGCCAGCTTATTGGTTATTTATTCATTAATAATAATTACATCATTTACATTTCTTAATGGTTTAACAACCCATGAATAATCAAACTATCCAAATACTTGCCTAGCAATAATCCTTAAACATCCACTAGTGGGGCCTTGGCCTTGAGCTCCACACTAGGGAAATTACATACACTACATATACATAGTATTTACATTGAAGCCAAATAACATCAAGGGAAAAATGGGGTATTACAAGGAGTTGAGCTACAAAAGCTTACATTAAGCCCTGTTCCTTTTTCCTTTCTTCCAAAAGGAACCATCGTAATCCTTCTTGATGCTTTTTTAAGATCAAAAGGCATTCCTCTACAAAGAACATTGTAATAAGATTATGAAAAAAAACAAGTGGGATTTAAGGCTCCCACACGCCTCTTCCCCCCTTTGGGGGAAGTCTGTATCTTCCTTGGATGCTTAGTTATTTTCCTTTTACCTGAAAAGTTTTATTGTAGATTTCATTTTTGCAAATAAATTAAATCAATAAATCTCTTACTTTCTTTATCTTTTCTTTTGCAAAACTAATACTAACCCCTACGCATTCCCGAATTACGGTTCATGGTTAATGGATTTCCTGAGTATTGAACCAGAAAAGAGATATGCAGGTAGTAATTAGAGAACTTGTTTAGTCTTACATTTTTTTTATTTCACAATTTTTGTGAAACAACTATTTTATAATCTTTACATTACTTTTTACAAATCAAACATTAATCGACAGTTGATTTCCTGAAATACCATGCTATGCAAGGGTTTTCCTGATACAACAATGTGCATACAATATATTTTTGTCGCTAATGACTTACTCACAAAATTAAAATTGGAATTTACCATTGACCTTTCTGCATATGCTCTTTCCCATCATAGGTTCACCTTGAGCTTTGGGATAGCCAAAAATGGAAGTGTGCTTCATTAATATTTTCACATATAACTAAAAAATCATCATTAATAAAAGTAACTTCCCCCAAACATAAAGGAAATTCGTTGTTAAATTTGAAAGCACTTGTTCGGGAAAATTTGGCAAAGGAAGCAGGAACCACTAGAAACTGACCGTGGGGCCCCATCAGGATACACCCTTATTTGGGGTAGTGTTGATCATCTCCTTGTGACTCCATGTAGCCCACATGTCCTTATGTTGATCCACATAAGGTGAAATATGGACATATTACCATGTACCTCAGGGTATATCGAGAATCCCCTTTTCCCTTTAATCAACTCGTCATTCCATTAATGTAAAACCAAACAAGCACACTGCAAAACACTCTTACAATTTTTGGAAACACTTGTATATCTTGTGACTCCTTTGGCATTGGTTTAATCATATTATCATTATTTTCTCTCAGTCATTTGTATTGTGAATGCCATACATCTCTTTTATGTTGTTGATATTAAGTCATTACTTTACAGTTCCTTGTTTCAGTCATTTTTTATTCTAAACTCCTAAAACAAACAATCGCTTCCATCCTTAAAAAACTAAACATAACTTAAGAGCCTGAGAAACTCTTTCTTAGGGTCTACCCCCTTGGCTTCATTAGGAGTTTGCTTAAACAGAGGAGTTAGGATCAAGTGATAACACTTGACTCGAGACTCCCCCCCAACGACACACCTAGCATCTTAAAATATTTTTGTTGCGTTCCCCACAGGTGTGATTTTTAGTGGCAACACACCCAACAACCCAAAAAGGAGGACTAATGCACAAATAATTAAAGTTTCCGTGCCTTCGAAATTGAAGTAACTTTGAATTCATTTTGAAGATTTGATTCATTGTTTTGCTTTCTCTTAGATCCATGCTTTTATTTGACTTTTTTTTCTTGCTACTAGCAAAACATGTCATTTTATTTGCGATATTTTATAGTGTTTGGTAATATTCTCCCTTTTTGCGGCTTTCTATTAAAAACACATGTCCACATAGGTTAATTGTTCCTTCTATTATAGGTTATAATTATTCCTTCGCCCCTAGATAGGAGAATAGTCAATTAGGCAGTGTATGAGGATCTAGGTTTGTGGCATGCCTTTTTGCACTTCCTTGAAGATAGAGATTCGGTGGTTGGCTCCAAGTAGCACTGTAGATTTCTATGTGTCACTGCTCAAACTAGCAGTCCTTTCAAGGCATATTGAGTATGCTATGTGTTAGTGATGGTAAGCATACGCGAGGGGCTAGATACAATCTAACCACAACTTAGCTCCTCAACTTCTTTGGGTAACTCCTAAACCCAAGGGAGGGTCCCTAATAGAGGGAGAACACCTGCAGATACCAACACACCCACAAATACCATTCTACACGCCTTATGGCTAAGATCGATGCCTTATATGTAGTCAACAATGGGTAATAAAGACACATAAATCACATAAAAGGATTTGATTCAATCTACCAATCAATATCAATAGATATTATCAGTTCAGTACACTTCACAAGTCCCAAGGTAGGGTTTCACACTTCTCAAGGAACTACCTCAGAAAAGTGTGCTCTAAAGGGGAGATGGTCAAGTGGCCTAGGGTGCACTTGATGATCTAGTGAGAATTGAAAAAACCCTGCAAAAATGTTAATTGGGCAATATCACATTTCCAAATGCACCTCCTCCAATGAGGATTCCCTCTAGGGTTTGTGGTTAAAACCCTAGGGAAATTTTTTAGGGTGGACCAGAAATACCAAATCACATCTAATTCACCAATTACAAGTTTTCCACATATCCCAATGCACTTCCTCAGAAGAGGATTCCTTTTGGGGTTTTTGGCTAAAACCCTAGGGATAAATTTTAGGGTGGAGTAGAAAAACAAGTTCATAGCTACTTTTGGATTTTTTGAATTTATTTATATTTTTAGGTCTTTTTCCAGCTATAAAATACTTATATGCATAAAATAAAATAAAAGACACATAAAATTTGATAAAAAGAGGATAGTTGAAGGATAGGGTATTAGATTCTTGTCTACAACCCTAGGGCTATGAGATATCAAGGCTAATGTTCCTCCTCTTAATATGGATTCCAATACTCGCACTTAGGGAAAAGCTAGCAACCATCTAGGGTTAGGCAAAAAAACCCTACTGAGAGAAAATAGAGAATTCCAAGGCCCAATAGAACAATGGAGAGCTCCTTGATAGGAAGGTCTCAAGGAATTAGACGAAATGATAGCAAACAAACCCTACCTTAGTCCAAAGCACTTCAAGAATGACGTTAAACTAGGTTTATGAGATAAAATTATCAATATTACCAAGGAATGAGTAAGGAGATGCACCTTAGGTCATCCTTAAGCATGCGTTATCACAACTATTCTTAGCATCCACTTAGCATGTGACTATCAAACCATACAAATTCTTGCATTCACCATTCATGCAAGAGAAAAATATATCCCAAGAGGAAGGACATTAGCGTCAATCTTTCATGGCCCTAGGGTTGGAGACAAGAATCTAATACCCTATCCTTCAACTATCCTCTTTTTATCAAAATTTACATGTCTTTTATTTTATTTTATGCATAGAAGTATTTTATAGCTGGAAAAGCCCTAAAAGTCTAGAAATTCAAAAAATGCAAAAGTAGCCATGAACTTGTTTTTTTTGGTCCACCCTAAAAGTTCACCCTAGGGTTTTAGCTACAAACCCTAGAGGGCGTCCTCTTTTGAGGAAGTCAATTTGGATACATTAAAATCTTGTAATTGATGAATTAGACATGATTTGGTATTTCTGGTCCACCTTAAAGTTTCGCTGTAGGGTTTTAATCGCAAACCCTAGAGGGAAACCTCATTAGAGGAGGTGCATTGGGAAATGTGAGATTTCCTATATTAGGGTTTTTGAAAGTCTAATTGGATCATCAAGTGTTCCCTACGCCACTTGATCAACTCCCCTTCAGAGCACACTTTTCTAAGGTAGTTCCTTGGGAAGTGTGAAACCCTACCTTGGGACTTGGGAAGTGTATTGAATTGATGATATTAATTGGTAGATTGAATTAAATAATTTTATGTGATTTATGTGTCTTTATTATCCATTGTTGACTCCATATAAGGCTCTGATCATAGCCATAAGGCATGTAGAAGGGTATTTTCCGATGTGTTGGTGTCTACATGTGTTCTTCCTCTATTAGGGACTCTCCCTTGGGTTTAGGAGTTACCTGAAGAAGTTGAGGAGTTAGGTTGCAGTGAAATTGGATCTAGCCCCTCTCGTATGCTTACCATCACTAGCATAGGTGTTATAGTCCACACTTCTCCGTATCTAAAGACAATTCAAAAGATGACACTTCAAAATGTTGAATTTCTACCACACAAAAGGACAATTATGGATGGACGAGCCTTGATTTGGATTCAGTTCATATGGCCCTAATCATTGGACTTGATCCTTAGTCATTTCCCATTTTTCCCTGGAAGTTGTATAAGAGTAAAATCACTCCTAAAGATCAAACACCTTGCGATTTAATCGCTTGTTGCTTATGCATTGCCAATGTTTTGAATAAAAATATGAAATCGCTTGCTACTACTTGTTACCTGTGATTTAATTGCTTTATGCTGATGATTTGTAAGCAATTTCCTCCTAAAAAAATATGCAAAATAAAATAAAATTTGAAAATGGTGAGTTAGGGTGGTTCTAGTAACTTCCCTCCTCGGTTATAACTTCCTCTTATCCAATGGCAATTGTCTTCACCAAGTATAAGAAGAAGATATTTTGGCCATTTGGGGGATCATTTTCATAGTTTTTTCTGTTGGATACACACCTCGGGAAAGGGGGTTAGAATGGCAAAAATATTCAAGCCACTGGGTGCATCCTTGGGGGAAAGCAAAGAGTTGAGATACTATCACTCGACACTCAAATCCTTCGTCTAGGACAACTCCTAGAAAATCCAAGGGGGGACCCTATGAAAATAAAACTATGGCCTTTAAGCTAAGCTAGAAAATGAAAAATGATTCTAGGATTTTGAAGGTGAATTAATACTGAACCAGAGAATGCAACTATGAATTAAAACAACAACATGAAAAAAGATACATCCATCTAATACAGTGATTCACTTGAAGTTTGATTGTTGCAGATCGTACCAGTGCCAAATGGAGCTATATAAGTTACTAGAGTGATGTTGTGTCGTGAAAGTATTGCAAGAGTCTCATTGGTAAGTTTTAATTGATTTATTATGATGTGTGGATTAGGGAGTGGGTTAGTTCTTGGTTTTTCCCAACTCCAACTTAGTCCTTCGAACTGAGCATAGTGACAACTATACCAAGGGTCCAGTTGGGCGAGGCATAACCTGCTTAAAGTAGCCCATTGACTATGTAGTTAGTTTCACGTGACCTCCTGAGTTCTAGTGATTAAGTTTTTGTTGGATTTCCCTATTAAACTAGCCACGCAATTCGCTTTCTCATTGGCCATCTATTCATAATGAGTTGCAATGGTCAAGAGAATACGAGAGCTTAAGCCTTGGTAAATTTTATTAGGTGAAATGAAGTGTTATTATGAGCTTGAGAATCTCTTTTCACCTATCGGGGATAAGCCCTTTCAGTTTACTTTGGGAATATACAACCTTAAATTTATTTGTTAATAAAGCACAAAAATTGTAACAAGTTAAATTCTTGACGGTTGGGAATCTATTTTCCCTTTCGGTACTTTGGGAATGCACAACCAGATTTAGTTTTTTAAGTTTGTCAAATCATGAAATAAAATACAAGATTGTGAAATTAAAAAGTAAAACTAACTATACAACCATGTTAGGGCGTATTGTGTGCATGTGATGATAAAATAAAATAAAGGAAAGTTAAAAAAGGCAAACCACAAAAATGAGCCTGCGAGTTCCCCGAAGGGGATAAGGTGGATGCCTTGGTCCTTGTAGATATGGATCCAAATGCATTACAGGTTTTAGAAATGAGACAAGGAAGAATAATATTGCTCCGGGAAGCCTTGGATGGCTTTAGATCTTCGATTTTCGACAACACTTACTCTTGTCATGGCGATAAAAATGTGAAACCAGCCACCTAAAATGAACCAAATGTGCCCAAATAAACGTTAAAAGTATAAAATATTAAGCACTAAAAAGATGAACAATAAATCTAAGTACTTAACCAAGTTATATCTACTCAAATTTAGGCTTTAAAAACTTAGATATAACAACATACTTAAATAAATCAGGTTTAAAAATATTCTTTTCAAAAGGAAACTTATTTATCTAAGCATGCAAGTAACCGTAACCAAAAGAAATTTAAGAAGAACTGAAGGAGAGAGAGAGAAAAAGAGCTGGAAGCATGGGAAATTTAGGCCATGGAGTTTTCTTTGGTGGAAAACCAAGGGAATATGTCCTTGATAATATCTTGAATATGAGGAAGATGCAACCTAGATCAACCCCTTATCCAAGTGAGATCACCTGCAACTTAGAAATCCTTGCACAAACAGAAGATTAAAACAAAGGTGTTGTTGGAAAGAGAAACTTAGAAAGCATGAAATTAAACAAAAAATACATGCGATCTAAGAGATCTAAAACAAGCAAACAATAAGAGCACATTAATCAAGCTAGAACAATCTCTTACCCTGTAGGCGTACAACTAACCAACAAAAACCAAAGAAAACAAGACAGATTATACCTCATAAGCGCATGACAATCTACATCCACACATGAAAATCATTACACCATAGATATGCCTATAAGCCTTCTTTCATTCCAAAGAGTAACACAATACAATACCAAGCTAATCAACCTTTCGGTCCTCTAACCATGAGAGAAAAGGATCCCAAAGCCTTCTTTTATAGAGTTTGGAGATGGAGGGGGCACATTGGAGAAGAGAGGGCGCAAGACTTGAAGGAAGGAATGATTTTATCCTTGATTGAAGCCTTAAATTACATTGATTTGAGTGATTTAAAGAGGTGGAAACCACCTCATAAGAGGGGCTCCCCTTTCCACCTTGCTTTCTTCTCCAACGAATGAGATGGTGCCAAATAGGAAAGTTGCCCAACTTATTGAAGGAGGGCGCATCCCTCACTGAAGACTCACTCACAGTGACTTGATCTGGATTCCAATCAACCGGATCATGATTGATTTGATCTTTGATTGTGATTGCCAACTCAACTAGGCCTTCAGTTGGACAAATTTCCTTCAATTTAGGAAATTTGATTTTCTCCAAATCTTTATTTTTTGAATTAAATAATTATCTTTTATTAATTTCGAGATAATTTTTATTTAAGTGAATAATATTCAATTAAAGCTTAGGAAAAGTGGGTTTAGGGGTTTAACGGGTTCTCTAGGTTAGAAAACGAGCACCCCCATGGAAAATTTCGCCTCCTAACCACACATTTATCATATTTTTAGATTTTTTAATTAAAACATAAAAAATCTGTTTTACGGGAAAAAATTATTTTCTCGGAATTGACTGAAAATACTAGGGTACCTAGTGCATGTTCATAATGAATCAATTTGATCTCTAGCGTGGTCATCAACATTGACACCTGAAATTTAATAACCTCTTAAGGCCAAACCACCAAGATGACCATTCCATCTTTGGAGGAGCGGGTGAAAAACTCATCGATTATACATCGCTTATTCAACATTGCATAATTGAGAAGGGAAAAAACACCATGGAAGGACTAGATTGATGTCTAAGTCCTAAGAAGCCAATTCTTTTACAAAATACTGTCATAATAACACATTTTTACAATATCCCCAAGGGTTATGAACATGCAATTATTAAAAAGGGGCCAAAATTTGGTCTGATGGACCTTAGAACACTGGTGATGAACAATCTGGGTTGTTCAAGTCTTCAATGGTTCACTTGGAATCCACTAAGTGCAATTTTATTGGATAACACATAGCAAGGTTATGCTGGAAGATTTTTCCCATTAGTTATTCCCATGTCCTTGCCTATTGTTGGTCATTATTTTGATCTTGATTTCCTATTTCCTGAGATTATTTCCCTCAAATAGTCTCAACCTTGTATGCATGTGGGAGATCTGGTAGGAGTTGTGGAGAACCTAAGCAGGGGATGAAAGAACAATAAAATCATAAAAAAACAAGAAAACAAAGAGCCAACATGCAAAGGAGATCTCTATACCAACAATGGATCTAATATCCTGTAAACTCATAAAAACCAGTGAACAAACAAAGAACCAACATGCATAGAAGATCTGTATGCAAAAGAGTGGATCTAATCAACAAATACAGAAAAAATATTCTATGGAAATTTAAGGAGCCATACCTGATTATATGACCTAGCAGCTACCATTACCCTTACAGCTCCAATGCCCACAAATGAAGGTTGGGGGACAACTCTCCACCTAACCAACCCCCAGCCAATGGTTGAGTCCCCGAGCCCCCAACAATTAACCCTATGCTAGAGCTTGTTTAATTTCCTCTTTCTTGTCTCCTCCAGAGCTCTCCTTTCAAAATTCCCAAAACACTAAAAATATCCCCCCCCTCTTCTTCTCCTCCTCCTTTTATCTTCCCTTTCTCCCATTTTTCTTAATTTCTTTAATGCAATTTGTTTTCCTTCATTTTTCTTTCATATTCCTTTCTATTATTTACTTTTTATTAATTATTTACATTTCATTGTAAACACTCCACAATATGCATACATGAGGGTTGTTACATACTTCCCCCCTTCAGGAAACTTTGTCCCGAAGTTATAATCTTCAAGAAACAAATACAATACTTATTCAATCAATCAATCAAGTAAATAATAGAATATATAGGTAGCTAGTACTATTGTGAAGTTAAGAGATTTATATGTGTGGCCACCACATAGAAGTCTCCAAACCACACTGATACAATCAAACGCCTAAGTTACAACATGCTCTTAAGTAATTCCCTATGAGTCTAGTATGCAACCATAACAACAATTATACATCATACACATAGAAGCATTAGACAATTAATTAATAATTAATAACTATGTAGTTGTTTACTTCCTCTTTCCTTAATCACCCTCTCCCTTAGAATCATACCATCTGCCACCTCCATAAACCTCCCCTCCAACTCCAGATGGTCACGCTTGCCATGGCACAAGCCCTCTATTGTAACCTATCCGTGGATCATACAATAGGCATCAGAAGTTCCCTAGGAGGTTACTGCGGCATTTCCACCCTCCCAACTTTTGGTAATAATACGGCCTCATCGGATTCTAACTGGAATCATAAGTTTTCTAGGAAGTTACCACAACATTTTCCACCTTCCCAACTTCTTGTAATAGTACGGCCTCATCGGTATTAACCGGCATCTGGATTCCGGTACCCCGATCCTGATATCAAGATCATTATACCCAGACATATTGAAAGGCTAGCCTAAACATCCTCCATGGCACCCTCAAGGCACTAGCCCCAGGCAACAGAAGTCCTTCTACATAAACCTCCCTCCCGGTGAATACAACCATGGACTCTGGTGACATCAAAAGTTCTCCGAGAAGTATCCGTAGCATTTCCACCTTCCCAAATTCTGGTACTAAAGTCAAGAGATGTTGGCATAAAGCTAATTGTTGGGCTTGTCCCCCAACCCATAATTTATTTATAGTAGCCATTTTCATTCGTGGTTATGGGCTCCCACAAAATCATAGAATAATTAGCCTCATCAGGATATTTGAGTGGATCACCTTGAACAACTTGCACTTACCATAATGAATAATCATTAGTAACCATTTCCCTAATATAATAATATATCATGGATCAACCTTGAATCATGTGCTAGCAAGAATTTCTAGCCACCAGTTCATATTGCATTACATTGCATCATAAGCCATTGTCACGGTAAGGCATGCCAATTTTAGCTCTGTTCTACCATTATAACATAAATGGTCATGATACTTTCATAATCTCACTAAGCATCTCATTAATATTCCATGATAAGCTACCATAATTCAACATTAGTAATATCAACATAATCCATCATCATATCAAAATATGCATTCTGCGGGGAACAATAAGGATTAGCATGAAATGGTAACATGTCATATACCAAATATTTGATATAATCTCTTATTCCTCATTAATACATGACAGAATTGTAAAATACCATAATAATCCACGACATGATTTCATACCATTTATGTGCCAGATGTCATTTATCTCTAGATTCCATGATAAAGCTATTAAAATGCTAAATTAATATATTCATGAAATAATATCATTTTAAGTTCCACACGTCATATATTTTATAAAGCACCATAACGTCATGAAATAACATCAAGAAGTATCACATGCACAACCCACGAGTATAAATCTCATGGCTAGAAATAACAACATCAAATTTCACATGAATAATGCATGGCCATGACTCACATGTCTATAAGGCATCATTACCATATCATGTACCACATAACTTACATTTAAGATGACATAAATAAAACTATAATTACCAATTGAGTATCAACAATCAACGTATCATGTACCTCATGTCATATATACCTAGATACTAAGTATCAATATGAAATATGCATAATGAAAACTGAGTAGCGACATGAAAAGACATGAAAAACTCGGTATCACCATGAAATATGCAACATATGTCCTCTAACTTTAGAAACCATAAGATATTATAAATACTAACTTAGTATCAACATGAAATATGTATCATATGTATTCTAAGTCTAGATCTGTAAAATACTGACTGAATATCAACATGAATTCATTTGATTCTTTTCCTAAAGATGCACCTATAATATTCGATCTACTTGTGGTATTGTTCTCTATTTGTGTGGTTGATTGTTCATGGTTATGGTCGATTTCACTTAGACAAAGATATGGTACATGAACATTTTTTTTGTGGTCATAGTGTTGATATAAATATGTTGGTTTGATGATTGGATTAGGGTTTGTTGAAGAGATCACTGCAGATCTACCGTGTTCTTATATGAGCATAATGAATAAAGAGTATAGAGTTATACATCCCATGTCATTGGGCCAACCTCACAAGGAGAGTATTAACTTACAGTCCACCCATATCATAATCGACAAAGGCTATGATACTATGTAAAAATAATGTAAGAAGACATATAGGGAACTTGCAGAAAATAGCTCCCTATATTACTTCAAAACAATAGAAGCATGCACGAAACATTAACACCAGGATTATAGTGGAGACTCCATCAAACTGCAGGGACATCTCCATTCTATTACCATCTTCCATAAATGATATGAAAGGTCATATTAATGGTTTGAGATTGAAATGATCAGTGGTCAATCAGAAAGGACAATGAACCTCCAAAGATAAGCACCATACATGTAACTCCCTCACATCACATCAATGTCACATGTTGACTTGTCCCTCCCTCCCATCAGTTTCAATATCTCATGCCTATTTGTCTCAGAACCAGGCGTTTATATTTCAACATTTACAAGCCTCCTTTCAATCAGTATTGGATGTAATATGCATATTTGCTTTACATGTTATATTGGTGATTGATTTTAATTAGGGAAGGGAAACACTAGTATTGATGGCCTCGATATTCCTGAATGTTGATTTTTCCACACATACATAGATGAACTTCAATGCAATTTCATAGCACGCTTCTTTAACATTTGTTTAGTTCTCTCGAAAACTTAACAATTGGTGAACTATATTTTAATAATTAGTATCAAATCCGGGTAGGTAGCATGGGTGTGGCTTGCGGGCAGTTGTTGGACACGTTCTTAAAAGGGAAGGATAACAACACTTATCCTATACCAATATCTTCTCAACTAACAATATCCTCCCGCTCCTTTCTTGTCTTCGGGAGATCCCTTATCTAACTCTACCTTTATATTAAATATACTCTATGGTACATGAACCACTGAATCCCCACTGCCAAAATGCATTGGAATAGTCCGTGTATATAACAAGATGGTTAGCAGAATATGATAAGTCACTTAGTTGTTTAAGTCATGTGGTAAAACCACATATATACATTAAGTTCATTTACGAGCATGGGGAATTCTACAACATAGTATTTGCATATAAGAGAGTTATAAGCCATAATAATAAATCGACCTTTTTAATAATTGAAACCCCTCGACAATATTTCAATGCAAATGTTTATGGTTTTTTTTTAAATTTATGTCGGATTATACCTTTTTAAATTATAAAATACATTTATATGATGAATCATATAAAATATATATTCGTATGATTATAAGTGTGAGAGAAAATAATTTATAATTAATAAACATATTAATTTTTAATAATATATGTGTTTATTAATAATTAATAAATTAATTAATTTTTAATAATATATGTGTCTATTAATATGTTTAGATAAATATTATTTGTATTTAGATTAGGGTTACTTTATTTAAAAATACATTTTTAATTATAATTTTATAATATAATTATGAAATTATAATTATATTTTAATGATTTTTTTAACATTATTTTAACATTATATAAACATTTACTTTGGTTCTAAGAAAAGTGAACCTATATTAACATAATTTAAGTTAAAATTATTTTGAAAAAATCAAATTGTAATTTTATGAAAAAGAAAAATTGCAAATAATGTTTTACCATATTTTATGTTATAATTGTAATCCAAATATAAATGATAATTATCTAAACACATTTTAATTATATATATATATATATATATATATATATATATATATATATGTGGATTATATTTTTATTTTAATAAACATATTAATATTATATAAACATTGACTTTGATTCTAAAAAAGGGTTAAAATATACTAGCATAATAATATTATTACAATCTAAGTTAAAATTATTTTGAAATTGAAAATAATGTCTTAACATATTTTAACTTATTTATGTAATCACAATCCTCAAGTTATATTACATTTCCACATCCAATTTATTTTTAATTTGCACATAAATTATAAATCATAATAATTATAAATTTTAAGATTAAAAAAAAATTAAAAAAATTACTTAAAGAATTGACTTTTGTTAATTTTAATGTAAATCTTTGTAAATATATCAAATATTTATTTTTAAATAATTCATTAAGATTCAAATAATGTAAAACTTAAAATAAGGGAACTAAAGTTAAAGGAAACGTTTTAGATATCTTCTAATGTTCATGTTGAATACATAAATTGAATGTATAGATTGATAGGTGAAAACTAATGCATTTTTTTGATCAATGCATTAGAAAAAATGAAAGTTCTAATGCATTGATCAAAATAAAAGTTTAATTAGTTTTTTTTTTAACAAGAACGTATATTGTATATTAAAAAAAAAGGAGCTGTGGTTTTTATCCAAATCGGCAAAGTACATGGAGGCCAAAATGGATTTTATCATTTTCATATTCGCATAGTCTGAGGAGACCACCTTTGTAAAAATGTGAATGGATGTTAAAATACCTTACATGGATGAATGAATTACTAGAATGCTGATGATGCTACTGGAAGAATTTGCTGAATGTTGTGCTGAATAGTTCTATGTGCAATTCAAAAGATTCATAGTGTCATTCTGAGTTTGCTACTGCTAAATAAGACTAGCAGATACTGCGCCGGGGTTGTTGTTGATGCTTCATAAGCATATCAATTTATCATTCTGCTTCAACTGTTGAATAAAGGTTTAAGATTTATGTTGTGATGCAAAGGGTTATGTGATCTACTTTGGTGCTTGTGAATATGATGCTCTGCTTTGTTTGATCATGAAGAGAATTTAATCCAAGTATGCTGGTGATGATATTATATGGGAGATCCATTGCTCAAATTGAAGATACTGAAAAATTAGTTGAACTTTCCAAGACAATATGCTGAGGTTTCTGTTAATGAATGAAGCGAGCCTTCTACATTCCGAAATTAAGAATAAGATTGGTCATAAGTCCACTCCAGGATGACTTCTGCTCTGCTGCTAAATTAACCAATTCATTACGAAACTGTCAACTGAAACACAGTCATCTTCCTTCTCTAGACTGCCTCACGAAACTGCCTGACGCAACTACCACTGCTGCTAATTAAAATTCAAAGAATTTTGAAGACAACTTAATGTTGAGCTTAAGGGGTTATGTTATCACAATTTCATTTCTGCGTGAAGATGAATCCTCCAATTCTTACGAGCTCTTATCTCCCAGGATTCACACAGTACCATATAATTCAAATGACAGGTTTATACCTAATGGAAGCATAGACTCACTATTCAGCGATTCTTCATGGCTAATCTTAGTGAAAATGCTTTGGATTGGAAGATTAATGGAAGAAAGTGATGATAATTCCATTCAAGCAATTTAAACGAGCTGACAGGTGAAATTTTTCTTATAATATTTCCAAGCTCAAGGAATATGTTGGGATTCAGCATCCAAATTAGAGAGCTTGAGTATGCCTTGTTGTTGACTAGTAGTAGCATTAGCTTCTGTGTCTTCCTCGGTGTTTAAGATTCTTAAAATGTGATAAGACTTGAACATGGTGAAGGTGCTCGAAATATGACGAATTCGCTGAATGATACGGTTGAGTGGAAGATTTTTGCTATTGGTGCTAGTGTTGAGGGTGCGAATAATGATCAAAGAATCCCCGAACACTTGAATCTTGTCAATATTATGATCTCTAGCTATCTGGCATCCTTTCAACAAGGCTAAAGCTTCAGCAAGGTTGTTTGAGCTAATGCCCAAGCCCAACCTATACTTCAATCTTATGTTCCAATCTTTATTCCACAAGACTCCACCTGCTCCTACAACGCCTGGATTGTTCTTGGAGGCATCGTCGAAATGAAGGTTGTCCAACTCTTGATTTGTCCTCCATTATTGGAAGTCCTTACTTGTGAGTCTGATTTGGCAGGCTGGAGTGAGTCTCTGGTGGGGCACATTCCTGGGTTGCGGTCTATTAGTTCCTATCCACTCCAATTCTACCCTTCTAAGGGTTGAATCTGGCCTAAACTTAGAGTGATTAAGGCATTCGAGCAATAATCCTTTAGCTTGGCCTGCTGTGTGTATGGGGTTGCAGCTCTTTTCTTGGAAAATTGCCTGATTTCTGGCTATCCATATTTTCTAGCATGCAAATTTTGGGATGGAGATCCATAGATGATATAAGAGCTTATTCTTGGACAGGGGAGTGGGATAGATAGATTTTTAGTCTCTGAAGAGCTGAGTGATGGTAGTGAAGATGGCCATGGTGATATTGAGATCCCTGATCATATAATTCCAGACGTTCTTTGCATAGGGGCAATCTAGAAAATGATGTTTACAAGTTTCAATGTTGCTCTGGCAGAGAGTGCACCTAAAAGACCCGTGTATACCTCTCTTACTTAAATTTTCACCGGTGAGAATTTTACAATGATTTAAGGTCCAGGTAAAGAAATTGATTTTCGGGAGGCCGAATGTGTCCCAGACCATTTTCCATGTGTCATTTCTTGCTTCTTCTTTCTGTTGCAGAGCTTTGTACCCAAGGGAAGCAGTGTACGAGCTTCTAGGCCCCCATCCTTGATAATCCCTGGCCAGTAAGTGCAGAGGGGCGCATCCTTTCAGATTCTTAATAAGAATATCATTGGATGCCTCCAGATTTGCAGGAACAACTAACTTTTTCCAGCTATCCCAATTTCCATGACTGTCCCGGTAGCTAAAATCCTTTAGAGTTGTGATTCCTTGTTGGGATAACCAGTCTGCAATATTTGTTAATTCATGATTATTTTGCATTGCTTCATTTTCCATAATTCTATCTTTGAAAATATCTATTTTCTTACTGTTGCCAGGTACCCAATATAGTTCTTTTGAGAAAAAATCCCAGGCATCTTTGCAAAGGGACCAAGTGCTTGTTCCTTTGGAGGTAGGCTTTTGATCTAAACATCTTAGATTGTCTCCATTAAGATATTTCTTCCTGAACACTTGGCTAATTCGGTTCCACTTGCTGTGGAGAATTTGCCATAATATATTTCCACCCAGTGCCAAGTTTGCATGATGAGGATCCCGTATTTGTAGTCCTCTCGCATCTTTTGTCTTCTTAATCGTCTCCCATTTCACTAAGTGGATTTTTTTTCCCCATTGTTTTTCCCTCCTGACCAAAGGAACTCTCTCATTAGTTTACTGATCTGGTTTG
This sequence comes from Larix kaempferi, assembly GCA_027924585.1. Taxonomy (NCBI): domain Eukaryota; kingdom Viridiplantae; phylum Streptophyta; class Pinopsida; order Pinales; family Pinaceae; genus Larix; species Larix kaempferi. Next base: position 6,261,185 of record BSBM01000091.1, on the reverse strand, counting down.
CTGTTCCTTTTGGCGCTAGAAGTGTAGAACACTGATATATAAGCGTGGCGGAGATTACCGACTTCACAAGGGTCAGCTTCCCAGCCTTACTTAGCCAGTGTCCTCCCCATCTAATGATTTTCCTTTTAATTTTGTTGATCATATCGTCCCACGTTCCCGCCTTAGATTTTCTGTAAGTGATGGGAAGACCCAAATAAGTGAATTTTTCCCAGTGATTATAAACCTTTATGCCAAGAATTCTGCTGATTTTTGCAGTCACTGAGTTGTTTGTATTCCAACTATAAACAACACTTTTCTGAAGGTTAATCATTCCTCTGGAGGCCTTGCAATACATGTTCATATTTTGCTTGAATTTGCGTGCTATGAAGGATGAGACTCCTCCAAGGAATAAAGAATCATCTACAAACAATGTGTGATTTAGAGGATGGGAGTCCAAGGTGAAATGAAGGCCAGGGAGGGTGCCATTGAGAATATCATAGTTTAACTTCCGACTAATGGAGTCAGCCAAGATAATGTACAAGAAAGGGGAGAGTGGGCATCCTTTCCTAATGCCCCGGGATGCTTGGAAGAAGTCTAAAGGACGACCATTAATTAAAGGGGCAATCCAGGGATTACTGATGCAAGCTGCAATCCACCGGATGAAGGTTTCCTTGAATCCAAAACGAGACATAATATTGAAAAGGAAGGAGTGCTTGACCCGGTCAAATGCATTGGCCATGTCTAACTTGATTAACATACCTTTTTTCTTTCTATCTTTGCTTGAGTGGATAGCTTCTTGAATGAGAATGACGTTGTCCAAAATTTGTCTCCCTTCCAGAAAGCCACCTTGATTCTCCGAGATCATCCTGTTGAGTAAGGGTTTCATCTGGGACGCCAGCATCTTGGCTATGATTTTGTACGAGGCGTTGCATAAGGAAATTGGTCTAAATCTGCTGAAGGAGCTTGGGTTTGTATCTTTAGGAATGAGGGACAGAAAGGTGTTGTTAATGCCTCCTCCTATCTTAGCCTTTGAATGGAAATTCTTTACCATTCTCATAAAATATTTTTTCATGTATTCCCAGCAAGCTTGATAAAAATGTATGGAGAAGCCGTCGGGGCCCGGGGCTTTATCAGAGTCAAATGAGCTGATTGTTTTGACCACTTCTTGCTCAGTGAATGGCTCCAGAATATTCAGGTTCTCCTTAGGCGTGATGCTAATTTGAATATGCTCCAAAAGAGAGCGCTCCTCTTCACCTTCGACCCTGTCATCCTCAACAAATAACGCAGAATAATGTGCATGAGCAACGATTTTAATATCATCATTACCTTTGCAGATCGTGTCATCCTCCAATTTGATCTCATCGATGTGATTTCCAGTCTGTCTTATTTTGAATTGCTTGTGGAAATATCTGGTATTATTATCCCCTAACTTTAACCATGTACTCCTTGACATCAGCCGCCAATACTCTTCCTCCTTTCTAAAGGCTTGATAAACTCTGTTTTGATGCGTTGTTTCCTCATGCACAGATTTAACATCAATGAGATGGTCCTCCATAGCGCATTGAATATCTTCTAAGACTCCCACGACAATCTTTCTGGGCTCAGCTGGGGCTGGGCAATTGGCTTTTGCCCATATCTTTAGAGCTTTCTTGGTATTATTTAGTTTTTGTTCCCATACATGGCTTGGAGAGCCAGTGATGGGGATTCTCCATGCCTTTTCCAGAATAGACCAGAAGCTTGAGTGATCCAACCACTGAGGACTGAACCGAAATGGGATGGGGCCGAGTTCCTCCAGATCATTAAAATGTAGTTGGATAGGTTTATGATCAGAGGTAAGGTTGGATAGAATGCTGGAGGAGATGATTTGTATTGGTCAGGAGGTTGCTGTGGATGAGGAATCTGTCCAGCCTGGCCATGATATTCCCTTTACCTAGTCGTTTGTTGGACCATGTATACTTCCCTTTCTTTTGCTTAATATCGATGAGATCCCTATTATGGATAATATATTCTACCTGTTGTTTGAAGTAGTCAATCCCACTAAGGCCTCCTCTCTTTTCTTCTCTGGATAGGATGATATTCAGATCACCTCTTAAGATTATGTTTGGAGGGTTATACACATCCAGAAAATATTTGAGTAGAATCCAACATTCTTTTTTCTTAGAATGAAGATTTGGCACATAAATATTGAAAAGGCCGATCTGTTTATTGCTCTGCAGATGGGTGAGATCCGTATAAATAAAATGTTGCATAGCAAATTGATTGTGGAGATGAAATTTATCTGAGGACCATAAGGTTGCCAAGCCTCTTGATGCTCCTCGAGCACTTACTGCATAACGTGTTTTATGCTTCCATTGTTCTTTTCCAATAGCTAAAACTGTCTTATCATCGAGTTTTGTCTCCTAGAGTAATAGAATATCAGGCATGCCAATTTTTTGTAGATCTTTGACTGCTTCTACCTTGCGGGGATTGCCTAGCCCTCTGCAGTTCCAAGAGACCAGCTTCATTATTTAGGGTTGAATATGGAGGAGGGAGTTCCTCCTGGAAGGTCCCCATATTTCTTATCTACATTCCTGGTTCTGGTATTTCTGCTGAAAACCATATCTATTGTTGCTTGGGAGCCTTGGACTTTCTCTTGCTCTGCTTCTTCTTCCCTTAGTTCTTTGGTGGATTTTCGACCCAATTTTTTGTTGGATTTGTTGAAGGGTTCTTCTGAATATGTGGGTGAGATTGGGGTTCTTGCTTTTGTGATCTCATCATAGGAGGGGGTTTCTTTAATCATAATAGAACTAGAGGGGCTGGGAGTATTTTGGGACGAGGGGATCAATGGATTTTCGAGGTCCCGTTGAGTTGCATGGATTTCCTGTTGTTCACGAATTTCTCCTTCTTCTTTGGGGATTTCCTGGATCTCATCTAACTCCAGGGTTTTGAATCTATTCCCGTTGTTCGGGGTTGTCAGATCTTGATGTTGCTGGTCTATTTTCTGCAGATTTGGGATTTTTGAATGAGATTTCGTGCCTGCTCTATTTTTTTTGGATGGTTGTCCATTTCTCTTTTATCCCATTCGACTCTGTATCCACTGGCTTCTTTTTTCATGATTGTGCAAAGTGCCCATATTCGTGGAAAAACTTGCATTTGAAGGGAATCTGCTCGTAATCGAGTTCTTAGATGTGCGACTGGTCTGCTACTTTGAGATTTATTGCTTCCAGAAGGCCATGTTCCAGATCCACTTCGACGCATATTCTCGAGCATGAATATTGATCTTTACGGTCAGCTTTATCAATGTATTTTCCTAGGGCATTCCCGATTGCTTCCAGGGATTCTGTATTCCAACAATGGAGAGGAAGGTGGGGCAGCCTCACCCAAACAGGAACAACAGAGGGGATATCCACGGTTGGGTCAAAATTCGGATTCCATCTATTCATATAGAGACCTTGTGGCCCCATGAAGTATGGGCCATTTCTGAAGATAAGCTCGCGATCCCGCTTGCATTCGAAGACAAATGCAAAATAACCTTTACCAAGGAAGATAGATTTAACATCCTCAGCAATCAATGGTCTCCAGTTTTTCTGAACCCAATTTTCGGTGGTCTTGGGGGAAGGCCATAAGCCCGTGAATTGACCGATTAGTGCCCGTTCCACCAGGTTTAGGGCTGTCTTCTAAGGGAGATCCACCGGCAGAGCAATAGTGGGATTCTCGTTTAACTTCCTTACAAAATTTTTCTAAGAGGAGGAGATTGGCTTCTTTCCTTGAGCAGAAACAAGTTTTAAGAAATCCGAGAGCTTAGGAGGGAGGCTCTCAGCTCCCGAGGCCATGTGGGCAGAGGGCACGCCCTAAAAGGGGCCAAGGGATGAGATGAGAGTTGGATTCAGAATCTCGAGCAAGCGTGAGGAGGATCAGAGCGCAGAGGAGGAGTGAGTTGAGGCCAGAGGTCGACAGAGCCAAGAGGGCCGAGGTCACTCAGCTCGATCCCCTTCAGGCTTGAATGCATCCATCGATGGTAAGCCACATTTATATTCAAAAGTTTAATTAGTTAATAATATATAAACTAATAATAAAATATATCATTATAGATACAATGAAGAAAAGTATCTATATTTTATAGTAAATATCAAGAAATATTATATTATATGGTTTCTCAAACAAGAATATTAACAAATACCATGTAAGCATTTATTCATTACTCTAATATTGTTGATCTATTGAAAAGGTGAAGTTTCATTGATAGTGAAATATAATTAGTAAAATCTAAGCATTTTAAAAATATCATGCTTGCTAAAATAAACATTTATATTTTACTTTCTCTATTGCATTTCTTACCAATACACCATCACAATAAACATTAGAATAATGAAAGATTCTTGACTTCTTCTCTTCTCTTTCAGTAGTGTTACAATGTGAAATTTGACGTTCATTAAGGTTTGTGTCGCATTGTGATGATTATCAAGGCTTATGTTGCATTGTGGAATTCATCAAGGGTTATGTCACATTGCAACAATGCCCAAGATGTGAAATTTGACGTTTATCAAGGTTTATGTCGCATTGTGGTGTTTATCAAGGGTTATGTTGCATTTTGGCGTTCATAAAGGGTTATGTCGCATTGTGACAATGCTCAATATGTGACACATATGGCGACACAACCCAAGATGCGACACATTCACAATGTGAAATTTGACGTTCATTAAGGTCTGTGTCGCATTATGATGCTGATCAAGGCTTATGTTGCATTGTGGCATTCATCAAGGGTTATGTCGCATGCAACAATGCCCAAGATGTGAAATTTGACATTCATCAAGGTTTATGTCGCATTGTGATGCTTATCAAGGCTTATGTTGTATTGTGGCATTCATCAAGGGTTATGTTCCATTGCGACAATGCCCAAGATGTGAAATTTGACATTCATCAAGGTTTATGTCGCACTGTGGTGTTTATCAAGGATTACGTTGCATTGTGGCATTCATAAAGGGTTATGTCGCATTGCGACAATGCTCAATATGTGACACATATGGCGACACAACCCAAGATGCAACATATTCACAATGTGAAATTTGACGTTCATTAAGGTTTGTGTTGCATTGTGATGTTGGTCAAGGCTTATGTTGCATTGTGGCATTCATCAAGGGTTATGTTGCATTGCGACAATGCCCAAGATGTGAAATTTGACGTTCATCAAGGTTTATGTCGCATTGTGATGTTTATCAAGGGTTACGTTGCATTGTGGCGTTCATCAAGGATTATGTTGCATTGCGACAATGCTCAATATGTGACACATATGGCGACACAACCCAAGATGTGACATATTCACAATGTGAAATTTGACGTTAATTAAGGTTTGTGTCGCATTGTGATGCTTATCAAGGCTTATGTTTCATTGTGGCGTTCATCAAGGGTTATGTCGCAGTGTGACAATGCCCAAGATGTGAAATTTGACATTCATTAAGGTTTATGTCGAATTGTGGTGTTTATCAAGGGTTATGTTGCATTGTGGCGTTCATCAAGGGTTATGTCACATTGTGACAATGCTCAATATGTGACACATATGGTGACACAACCCAAGATGCGACATATTCACAATGTGATATTTGACGTTCATTAAGGTTTGTGTTGCATTGTGATGCTTATCAAGGCTTATGTTGCATAGTGGCGTTCATCAATGGTTATGTCGCATTGCGACAATGCCCAACATGTGAAATTTGACGTTCATCAAGGTTTATTTCACATTGTGATGTTTACTAAGGGTTACGTTGCATTGTGGCATTCATCAAGGGTTATGTCGCATTGTGAAAGGCTCAATATGTGACACATATGACGACACAACCTAAGATGTGACATATTCACAATGTGAAATTTGATGTTTATTAAGGTTTATGTCGCATTGTGATGCTTATCAAGGGTTATGTTTCATTGTGGCGTTCATCAAGGGTTATGTCACATTGTGACAATGCCCAAGATGTGAAATTTGACGTTCATCAAGGTTTATGTCGCATTGTAGTGTTTATCAAGGGTTATGTTGCATTGTGGCGTTCATTAAGGGTTATGTCGCATTGCGACAATGCCCAAAATGTGACACATATGCCGACACAACCCAAGATGCGACATATTCACAATGTGAAATTTGACGTTCATTAAGGTTTGTGTTGCATTGTGATGTTTATCAAGGGTTATGTTGCATTGTGGCATTTATCAAGGGTTAGTGTCGCATTGTGATGTTTAAACAATATTTATGTTGCATTGTGGAATTCATCAAGGGTTATGTCGCATTGCGACAATGCCCAATATGTGAAATTTGATGTTCATCAAGGTTTATGTCACATTGTGATGTTTATAAAGGTTTATGTTGCATTGTGGCATTCATCAAGGGTTAGATGCGACATATTCACAATGTGAAATTTGATGTTCATCAAGGTTTATGTTGCATTATGATGTTTATCAATGGTTACATTGCATTATGGAATTCATCAAGGGTTAGATGCGACATATTCACAATGTGAAATTTGACGTTCATCAAGGGTTATGCTGCATTGTGAGTGCGTCCAACCAGCGGGTGAGGGGACGCCCAGATGAAGCTTCTTGAATGTGCCATTAACAATGAGAGAAGGAAGGCATCCAGGCAGGTTAATGCATGTAATGCATGGTGCCACATCGTGGGCTCCCATGTCGAGGAACCTCCAACACGTGCCGCCCAATTGTCGTGGTGGCACCCGCATCCGGGGATATTTAAATAATTATTGAATTACAATTAATTAAGTAATTATTATATTTTTTAATTATTGAATTGCAATTAATTAAGCAATTATTATATTATTTTTATTTACTAAAATATAATTAAATGATATAATTAAATAATAGTTTTTATAATATATTATTATATTATAAATAATTAAATGATTTTATTTTATTAAAATTTATAATAAAAAACATTATTAACATGTCAAATATATCATAATGTTAATAAATATCTCCAATATTAATAAATTGATAATGTTAATTAATTATAATATAATAATTAATTATTTAAATAACAAATAATTATTTAATATATTATTATTTATTTAATTAATTAATATTAATATTAACTAATAACAATTTGCCATCAGAGTGACGCAGCGGAAGCGTGGTGGGCTTATAACCCACAGGTCCCAAGATCGAAACTTGGCTCTGATATGACAGTCTTCATCAGAGGTAGCTTCTACTTTAGCCCGGATGGGTGTGGCTCATTGGCGGTTTAGTTGTTATGAAGTCACAGTTCTAAATGGAGGTCACGAGTTCAAATCACACCCGTCTTTACCTATGTCCCATGCTTGCGGGGTGTGTGGGGCCGTGTCAGGCGAGTACGAGCCCAGTCTCGAGTTTCCGATTCCCCTATATATATATATAAACTAAATAACAATATTAATTAATTAATTAACTAATATTATCATTCACTAAATATTTTATAATTATTTGGTTTAATTACTTATTATAAAATAATAATATTGTTTATTTAAACAATATTATTAATCAAACAATTAAAGTATGGATTTCACTAAAATCATTAAATAATATTACTCTATTAATATTTTTAATTACATAATCATTAATTAACTAATATTATTATTAACTAAATAACTATAATATGAATTAAATTATTTTATAATTATTATGTTTAATTAATCATTATAAAATAATAATATTGTTTAATTAAACAATGTTATTAATCAAACAATTAAATTATGTATTTCATTAAAATTATTAAACAATATTATTCTATTAATATTTCGGAGATATGTGTATGCGCACACCCGTTACTAGCAACATCAACATTAATAATATTAATGTGTCTGAATACTTTTCATATTAATGTTTTTTCTTACCCATTTAAGTTTATCGACCTATTGGGACACATTAATATTATTAATGTTACTATTGCTATTTACAAATTAACCCAGAGACATACAAACAATATGTATTATTATAAACTTTTTTTTTTTTTTTTTGTAAGTTGCGGAGCAGAAATTTAATTAACATAAACTGAATATACATCTAGAGTAGAGTGGAGTTTTGCATATTGGGGAGGCCTCATATGCTGAAGCCACCATCCCAATTGCTCAAATATACTGTAATGACTGATGTTATGACTGACATAATACAGAATTAAGACCTCTGGTGTGTGGTCTGCCCTTAAAAAAATAGGGATTTTTTTCAAAAAAGAAAACCTATTTAGTCTAACAGTACTGAAAAAAAGACTATGCATGAAATAGAAGCAAAATAGCTGATAGTCGCAGAGGTAACCCGGAGCAGTGGCTGCCCAGGTTTCATTCTACCAGTGGTTTCACTAGGTCTTCCTCAGTGATTGGACAGGCCTCATAAAAATCTTCGAAAATCCTCGGTGGGGGCAGTGAAGGAGAACCTGGAGTGTGCGTTCCATCCTGGGTGATGCTGGGTCCCTGAGCCGAGCCTTTATTCTTCATTCCAGTCGATTTCTTGTTTTCTAACCCATGGTCTGGGCCTGTCGCGGCCACGTCTTTATTTTTTCCTTTTTGTTTTTCAGGATCTGAGTTGTTGCCAATGGAGAAGACCTCCCAAGTCATGCTTACATCCAGGGTGGTGGAGTGGTCTGCAGCTTTCTTCAAGCTTTCCTTGACGTTGCGGATGATGCTGGAACTGGCTTTCCAGTTGGCTTCAATTTCTTCAATGAGTGTGCTCATCATGTTTTCGAGCAACCAGTAATGGTTAATGGCACCGCAATTACTACTTGTAGCTAGGAGTGCCGCTACCCTGTGAGCCTCCCACCCGTCAATGAGATTGCGTGTCCTCGCCGAGATACGATCGGCATATCCATCCATCACAGACCAGTCCATGGCCACCTTCGACAGACGATTGTTGGTCTTGTGGCCGCTCCCACTTCCACTCCCGCGACGAGAAATGCCCCTTGTGTGGTTCGTCATGACAGAGAAATGACGCGAAATGACAGAGGGAATGTCTGCAAATACCTTGAAGTTTCGATGAGGCCTAGGGAAGAAATGTAGCGAAAAGCCAAAGATCTATCATCGTAGCCACGTCCATATCGACCAGGGGATTTAAGGAGCCGAGGTAATCATTGCCACAGGTTGTTGTCTTCATTGTAACTGAGGAAAATGAATGCAGGTCTCAAAGGCTGAGGGGAGACATCAATCTAGGCGCGAGCGAAGGAGAGCAACAATAACTCCCTCGTCCTCCAGGTTTAAATTCATGCCGTCGTCCAGATTGCCGTGCCGTTGTGGTTTCATGTGGCTACATTGTTCACCATTGATGCTGGCCAAGTGTTTGCCATCATTCGCCAGGGGGTACTGCTCGTGCATGCCGGATGTGTTGTCTTGTACGAGGGGTGTGGTGGCAGCGTTTCCCTTCGCACAGCGACCGAGGGTTGGGCAGTGATGTCACCTGCATCCAGGGATATTATTATAAACTTTATATAGCAGCTCAATTAGTTATTTATTTAGTAACCATCTATCTCTCAGCTTTAAAAGACAATATTATTCAATAATACATAAATATGTAAACCTAGAAGCGTGAAGCTTCTGTATAAGAATATTCTTATATAAAGGTAAGGGCATCAATCCTTTCATAAATTATTTTAAATATATAAACATAAAACTGAAGAACCCAACTCTCCTCCCATTAGCAGGCAGCAATATAATTATACAGAGGCTAAAATCATAAAGCCGCTAAGAACTGCAATTATTTTATTTAATTAGTTAGTGAAATCGACTCGGTCGCCTCACAATCGTCACCGTAACAAAATAAGACATCTATCGGGCTCCCGTATGAAGTGAAAAGAGGTATATAAAGGATGGAGATCAGCTCTCCTAGAGAGAGGCTGTCTCTCTCTTATCTGCAACCTAGCATTTATTTTTCTGCGTGGAAGAGGGAATGGGTTTATCCTAGGGTCCATTCCTCTCCAGAGAAAGGCGCCCTCAAATATCGATTAAATAGTCTGTATATAAAACTAAAGATATGGCTCTCACTTAGGCCAAACTATCACTCAATTAATTTACATGCACAATTATAAATAGGCTATCCCCAAAAGTGTGAACTATGAACATCGTAAAAGATATGAGGTACCGCTTCCAGCCGAAGGGTTGGTGTAAGTAAATATATAACAGAAAATAATTAATGATATAACCATATTGACTCCAATCCACAAGGCACTATAAAGAATTAACATCACCTACCTGTGTAAAAGCTAATTTACCAAATCCCAAACTTATGTGAGTACCATCATCGCCTGGCCTTGATCGATCCACTGCCTTTTATCTGGTAACACTTCATATGCATGATTTAATCTTTTCTCTGTGATTGTGAGTATTTTTTTTTATGCAGCAATAAGCATGGACACATTCTGGTGAATGATCTTGTTGCAGATGGATTGACATTTATGAGATATAACACCTTCAATAAGTCGAATAGAGAGAATAAAAATACATTCAAAAGGGCATAAAAATGTTAATGATGCTCCGAATGAGGATATAAAGGAAACTGAGGTAGAGAGGCATCCACCCTTAGCACTTGTAATTAATAGAACCAACCTTGTCTACATATTGGAAAGTGACTTGGAGCAAGAGCCCTTTGATTTGGAAACGTAGTTCTTTGCTTTCGAGTTGCTCCCTTGCAAAAGGGTGGTGTTGTCTATCTTAAAGGGAAGGACCAATGACATGACACTGGCCATTCGTGATGGAGCAAATGATGTTTCTATGAATGGATTAATCCTCAAGAAGGACGATAGGATGTGATGGCATCATATTTTGCTATGGGGCAGTTCAAATTTTTGAAATGGTTAATGGTCATTGGAACCATCAATGTGTTGGGTATTTGCTTGTGAAGGAGTTATGAGATCACTACATCATATATAGATAGTTTTAAAGTTGTTGGATCGCTGTACTACACCCAACATATCCTACACCATGCAGGGTTCTGAGCAGGATCTTGGTCTAAGAGAGGAAATCGTGAACATCCCAGATCGAATTTTTGAGCTCATTAGGCTAGAAGAAGCACACCGACATGTTGGAGAGATAAACATGACTGTACTTAGTAGCAGGTCTCATACGATTTGTAGGATGGTTATTGAAAGCAAAGACAAGTATGCAAAGTTAGACTGAATTTCATATAACAAAGACACTGTGAGAGTCTCTGTTTTGAATTTGGTTGATTTAGCTGGTTCTGAGTGAGTTGCAAAGATTGGAGCTGGTGGTGTTCGTCTCAAAGAAGGAACAGACATTAACAAGAGTTTGATGAGTCTTGGTACTGTAATAAATAAACTGAGTGACGGTGGTGGAAAAATAGAGAGAACACATTCCTTATCATGATAGTAAGCTAACCTGCATTCTACAACCAGCTTTAGGTGGAAATACAAAGACTACTATCATCTGTACAATTGCACCTGAAGAGGTTCATGCAGATGAAACACGTGGGACCTTTCAATTTGCAAGCAGAGCAAAAAGAGCCACAAATTGTGCTCAAGTCAATGAAATAGTGATTGATGCATTAATAAAGTGCCAAAGAATGAAACCCTTCTTCCAAAGCTCATCGTTGAGCCGACTAGTGCTCGTTCGTTAGCGTTTGTGGGAAATCACAAGTACCTGGCTCCCGAAATAATCAAAGGGACGGTGCTAACACAAGAATTGCATGCATTGGACGACCACCACGGGCATTAGAAGAAATGTGGACTGGCGGAGAGAAAGTTGGAATTCGAAAAGAATGCCAAAAATATAACAACGTGACGGTTGATGGTTGGAGAGTTTTTTTTTTCTTTCTAAGATGTACCAATTTCTTTTAGAGATTGGATCCTGTGACCTCTCTTGGGTCGAACCAACCAAGATGGGGCCACAAGATGTGCCGACTTGCCGACTTGCCAAGGTCTTGTGTATTTGTTTTGCAGGTCATTAGGTTGAAGCTTTGAAGCAAATCACAAGAGCAGAGAAAGCTAGGACCATCCTTCATTAATCAGGTGCATAAGATTTCTTTCCCTAGATTTCATTGATCTTTAATTGTGATAGTGGAGTTAAGCCCGCAATCAAGCCCTAGATGTCTAGTTTAGGTAACCTAGTATGTTGGTTACTTAGCCACGTTCATAGAATATATTTACGCTCAACTGAATTGACGACTTCGTTGGGGAGAAGTCATATATTTACTTAGCCACGTTGACGATTTCTAGGTCATTTTCTCTAGTTTATTTGATTGATGTGAGTTTTTAAAGATTGTTTTGGTCTCAGACTCTAGCACATTTTCCAAACCTTTAAGTTTTCAAGGTTATCTTTTTATTTTTTCAAATCACTCACAAGATTGCCCGTTGTAACACACGTAGCAATTTTTCCTTGAAATCATTGCTAACGATTTGAACATAAGCGATTTAATCGCTTGCTACTATTATATACATCAATGATTTTCCTGTAGGGTGTGGTTTTTTCACTCGCTTGATTTTTATGGTCTTTGAGTTGTTTTGGATTTTGTTTGATGTTTTAGGTTTTTCTAAGTGTTACGCAGTATCAGTACTAGCGCATATTCGGATGTCTACCAAGGAGAGGGATCACATTTTTTTCTAGGGCCATGATGGGGGTATTATGAACGCTTTTTGAGACGTGGTTATGGTCGGACCCTTTGATCCTTCCTTGAGGAGTACTATGGATTAGTGGCATTGTTGATTGCCTCATTTTGGGGCTTCTAGCCCCAATGTTGGTGTCCAGGGCTCCTAGGGGCAGGTCACTAGGTCACATTACCCCCTACTTTTTTTCCACACAGGTGAGAATGTTTCAGTTTTGAGGAACTTGCCTCCTCTTTCGATCACCCTATGCACCCATCCTAGCCCCTTTCCAATAGAGTGCCCTCTCTCCTTGGTGCCTTTTCAGTGATGACATCATCCTTGGTCACCAGGCCCATAGGATTGTAGAGGGGGGAGGTTGAGGGTTTTTCAGCACAGTTGGGGTTAGATGGGGCATGACGATCCCCCCTGCTCACTCCACCTTTCAAAGTGAATCCTTTTTTTTAGTTTTACCTATTTTTATCATTTTTTGGTCACCTAGCGGGGAAATACCCCAAGTAGCCACCTTTTAGCCATCTTTTAGATTATTTTAGATTATTTCATGTTATATTTTTACATTGACATTAAATTTGGCTTGTCGGCCTAGCTATTTTGTGAAAGTGAGTTGAGAAGGCTATAAATAGGCCTCTCCTAACTCATTTGTAAATCATAACTCATGGGACAAATTACATAATGTTTCACTTTTACCCAAGATAGGCTCTTTGGATGTGATGCACACCTCTTGGAGTTTTCTCTTCTTTGGCTTGTGGATAAAAGTTGGATGTTTTTTAGGGTTTTTCTCATCTATGGTGGATGTTACGAACTGTTGGAATAACACAAAGCTCAAGTAAGTCATGTTTTAGCCTTGCTTGGTGAATGTAGGTGAGTTTATTGCGTTTTGATGATTGAATGGTGGCCATAGAGCTACATTTTTTTATTTTTTTATTTTTATTTTTTTATTTTTCTTCTTTCTGATTTAGGCCTTCTTGTCAACCTTCTATCTTCTTTCCATGGTGGAAAATGCTCCCCAGAGGAGGTTTTTCCTAGTTTTCCCTTGGAACTCTAATTTTTCCCTAGATTAGACTCCTATAATGAACCCTAGAGGTTGTTGTAGGAAGCCCTAGTTTAGGATTCAAAGAGAATATTACTCCAAGAGGGAGGCTGTCACCTCTCTTCTAGGCCTATGGTTTAGGGTTTCATCTATTAAAACCCTAGTTATCAATTTTTTAAAAATTTCTCTTAGATGTTCATTTGTAATTTTGCATTTTCATGGTAGAATTAGGGTTAGAATCAGGTTTTCATTTTATGTTTGAAACCCTAAAAAATAAAAATAAAAATCAAATTTTTGGCCTCCCTAAAATGTCATCCCTTTCTCCTACAAATTCGGCCTACATTTTTATTCCTAAAAAACCCTTGGGAGAAATTTCTGGAAGCCCTAAAAACCTGAAAATAATTAAAATTCTAAAGACACCTAAAAATAAAACCCTAAAATCTGTCCTAAACCCTAACATCCCTAATGTTTCCTTCTTTTCCTCCTCGACCCTCATCCCTAGGCCTCCTTCACCCTCGGCCTAGCTTGCCACACCGTCGTCCCTCCTTTTTCACCCTCGGCTACCCTCTCCTAACCCTTGGAAACCTCGGCCTCCCTCTCCTAGCCTCCCTCCTCTCTGGACCAGCCATTCAAGGCCTTTGCCCTCCTAAAACAACCTCCTTCATGTCCTCTTGCATCCCTCTTAACCTCCTTTCTAAGGTCTTCTATTGTAGCAGACTGTCACATTTCATGCTGCCCTAAAACTCTGTCACAAAGAAGATATCAAACAAGCCTTGAAATGGTTAGCTAAGGGTTAGCAAATAGAAAGTTACACTTACAAAGAATTACTCAATTATTGCTTGAAAAGGAGCAAAAAGTGTTATTGTTTGTAAACATATCATACTTGATTTAAAGGATGAAATATTACTGTTTGAATGCTGCAAGCCCTGTTACTCATTTGGACTGATAGTGCAACTACTATTTGGTATATTATTTAGTGACATTTTTATGGTGGTTGTGTATTGTCCATTAGTGAATTGATCATAGTATCTAATTGATTGCTGTAATACTGTTATACCTTGGTTCACTGCTGCAAATACTGTCATATAAACCATATGATGATGTAGATTGTTAAAGAATACGAAAGCAGCCTTATTTACTTTTGTGAATGACTCAATGTGTATAACCATATGCTAATTCTAATTGTTTGATGATAAGTGATACATGAAACCATAACATTAGCAAGATAACTTGTTCCTTACCAAAGACTAATAATATACACTTGATCATGATTTATCATACCCATACCAAAGTACTTGTCCTAAATCGGTGCCTGGTCAAGAATATTCTTTGATATGTCTTCTTCATTCTCTGTTGAATCCATAAGGCATTGATCTATACTTGAGGTTGGGGAAGGTGTTTGGTGTGGTTATTGATAGGCACTTAGATAAGGGTTCTCCTCTTGGAGGTCACGACACTCCGAAGTAGTCAAAGGAATGTGATTGAGGTGACATTGGGTCATTTTCCTTCGTATGTACTTATCGGACACTAGCCTACTAATTTGCCCGGTAACAATGAGTTCCCTTAGAGGTAGTTTGTTTGGTATGTGGACAAGATTCAATTATTTTGTTGTGCATTTTGAATAAAACTTGTTTGAGAAAGTATATTGGCTCTTAGCCTTTTCACTTGTTGTTTGAAAATTTGGAAGGTATCTGACTATCAAGGTTCGTTAGTAACCTCTCAGAAGTAGTTCACCTACTCTCTATGATTTTTTTCAGTTAGTCCTTTTAGGTTTTGGGTGAAAGGTTTTGTGAAACGTTTCACTAGTTTTAGTCCTTTTCATTGTCGTGTGTGACATCTTTTGAAAGTTTCAAACTGACTTTGCCTTGTAAAGACTTCTTAGAAGTACTATGTTTGCTTTGCAATCTTTTTCAGTCTGCACTTCTGATTTTTGGATGATATTTTTTTTAAAGAGTATTCTTATTTTTAGGCTTCTTTTGTTTTTGAACTTGTACTTTTGATTATCCTTTGAGGTGAAAGATCAAGGATTTTCTCTTGTTATCGGACCCTAATTGCATTGGTTGGGTGCAAGAATCACGCTTGACGAAACCATGAATCCTAGTAAGTCTTTTTCTAGCTGGACTCTAAAAGTCATTGTATGTACATTTCTCTACTTTTCATGCTTGCATGACTTAAAAGTATCGTTTTTGTGGCCTCTTTCGCTTGTGTTTGATAAGGGTGTCAGAAACGTTTTGCTTTGTTGTTTGGTGTAGTTGTTCATAGGTGAAGTTTTTGTGTCTTATTTGAAAAACAAAAACCAAGTCGGATCATTTCATAAAAGTGAGTCTACTTTTATATTGCAAGCATCTAGTAGATTTACATTTTGCATTTAAAAATGAAAACAAAAATTGCTTTTGATTTGTTGTGAATATCAAAATTTTCATTTAAGTACATATTTGCATTTTTGTATCAAAAGAGAGAAAAAAGTTTTTTTCATTTGGTCTTTGAAGTGTATGTGCATGTGAAATTCAGTGTTCATTCACATCTTAGGGTTGAAGTGAAAATGATTCATCAGCTAAAAGCTTACATTTGCATTCAAAATTTGAACTTGTGTATGTTTATGAGATTGAAATTGCATTTGTGTTTCAAAAGGTGTTTATAATTTACATCTTAGGTCAGATCTACATTTAGTGTATGAAACTTAGTTTCCATTTGCATAAAAATATAAAACAGTTGCATTATACATTTTGGAAACTTGCATTTGCATTAGAATTTGCATCTTATATTTAGAGCTTGCATTGTGTATCAAAAAGACATTGAAAATAAAAAGTGTGTTGTAGGGGTGGAGGGTGCCCCATTTTTTAGTGAAAGAGGGGTGAAATTGTGCATTTGGTCGCATTGTACTTCTTTTAGGTGCATAAATTTTCTTCTTTTTTAAAGTTCTGGAAATTGTATTTTAAATGAGTAAGAAAGTAATTGGAATAAGCTACTAGGTTTTCTTTTTGCTAAATACCCACCTAGTAGTATAGGTTAGGATTTTGGGGATAAGAGTTGAGAGTTAACTTCTCCAAAATTACAATTTTGTGGCAAGATTATCGTATTTTTATAACTTATATCTTATAATAATAGTTGTTATGGCTATTAACAACTGCCCGAACATTACCACCTAGTAGCTCTTGTTATTAGAAACTTTTTGTAAAACATATGATATTAAAAATTAATGTACAGATAACACTAATCTCAAATATCATAACACTAATCTCATATATATGCACTTTGATTCATACCTGAGTGAATATCAAACAACCAAGCCTGTAGCCACTATTATAAACTTGGATAAGCACTAATACCTCCTGTAGCCTTTTTGTGACTACCAAGATTCGTACCTGAGTTGCAAGCTGGCAAACATTCAGCTGCTGCCGACAGGCCGATGGCTGAGCTAAAAGCATGGTACATCATAAAAGCAGAGAAAAAGGGAATTAACAGTTATGCAAATGGCTTTGTGAAGGTGTCTTATGGCTCCGCTCGTGAGCTAAAAGCATGCACTAATACCTCCTGTAGCATTTTTGTGACTAACAAGATTCGTACCTGAGTTGCAAGCTGGCAAACATTCAGCTGCTGCCCACAGTCCGATGGTGAGCTAAAAGCATGGTATTATTACATCATAAAAGCAAAGAAGAAGGGGATTAAAAGTTCTGCAAGTGGCGTTGTGAAGGTGTCTTATGGCTCTGCTCGTGAGCTAAAAGCATGGTGCATCATAAAAACAGAGAAAAAGGCAAATAACAGTTATGCAAGTGGCGATGTGAAGTGTCTAATCTCCACATCAATCAAAGAAAAAGCCAAAATGGCTCCGACAAAAGTAACCCCGCCAGGCAGGAATAAGTAATTTGGGGCGCTCATGGCATAGGTGAGTTGTTGCAGAGAAATTCGACTAACTTGATAAACTCTTGTTTGATCAATTTGTCCGAGCATTTATCTTCTTTTTCATCCATTTTTCTTGGGTTTCCATGGCCAATCTTCAAGCATTAGCATCGACATCTGCATCTCCCTCCAGCAATTGCAATTTCGATGTATTTTTAAATCATCGCGGGCCAGACACCAAGAAAACCTTAGCTAGTCATATCTATCGTCGTCTTTTATCACTTGGATTCAGAGTCTTTCTGGACCAGCAGGAATTGCAGGCAGGAGAAAACTTGAGCTCTCAAATTGAAATGGTGCCTCGAGCTAAGAGCTCCTTACTTGAGAGCAGGAATTGCGGAATCAAAATGGTGCCTCGATGAGCTACTCCAGATGTTGAAATCAGGGGCTCCGATTATTCCGGTCTTCTGCAATGTCCAGCCTGCTGAGCTTCGGCATACGCGGGGCAAAGATGGGGTGTATGCTAAATCCTTGCGCAATCTCGAACGCTCTAAAAATCACGAAGAGAAGCCGCGATATGATTCCGACACTATTGATAAGTGGAGAAACGCTCTTTTCCAGGCTGCACAAATAAGCGGTTTTGAGCTCGACGCCTGTAACGGGTGAGAATTTATATTTCTTTTAGTGTAAATGAATTTTATTTTGATATTTATATTTTTTTGAGCTAAAGGGATTACCTTAATTAATTGCTACCAATATTATTGAATATTTTACTAGTTTCATGTTATTCAAATTCTGTTTTATGCTACCTGCATTGCATAAATAAGTTGTTTTCATTTTCAGTTGAATTGCTCAAATAAGTATTTTGGAGCTTGAGATCTATTACAGGCTAAAATTAATTTTAAATGGCCGGAATCCCATCACTCTAATTAAAACACTAATTAGACTAAGCATCCAAATACATAATAAATTTATTTTTTAAGACATTTTTCTCACTGATTTTAGTTATATTGCTCTGAAAAATCAGGGACGAGGGGGAGCTGGTTCACAAGATCGGGCAACGGGTGCAGAAAATGGTTAAGAAAACACCGTTATATGTGGCCACATATCCTACTGGCTTGAGAGAAAAAGTAGAAGATCTTGAGAAGAGTATCTTAATGGAGAAACATAGAGGCAAAACTCACGTTGCAGGGATCGTGGGTCTTGGTGGAATAGGAAAAACAACGCTGGCCAAAGAATTTTTCAACCGTAACACATCAAATTACGATGCATCCTGCTTCTTGTCTGACATTCGGGAAGCTGCAGCTAAGAGCTCCTTACCTTTGTTGCAGACTCAACTTCTCAAGGACCTGGCCCCAGGGAGTGAACGCCAAATATGCAGCATTGCGGAAGGTATAGGGATGCTCGTGAGGTTTCTCCCATCTTCTCTGCAAGCTCTTGTAATCTTAGATGATGTTGATCATGACCAACAGTTGGAAGCATTACTTTTACCTCTGAAGGCGAACCTTCGCCCGGGTAGCTTAATTTTAGTTACATCTAGGGATAGGTGTGTTCTTTGGAGATCAGAAATTGCAGACTCATCCATTTACAAGCTTACGGGTCTTAATAGAGAACACTCCCAAGAGCTTTTCTGTTCCTATGCCTTTCACCAGCCTCATCCTCCTATAGGATTTGAACAAATGGTACCCAAGTTTCTGCGTGCGTGCCATGGATTGCCATTGTCTCTCAAGGTGATCGGGGCACTTCTATATGGTAAAAATGACTTGGATTATTGGAAAGGCCAACTCGGAAGATTATCCAAAGTGCTTCCCACCGATATACAAAGCAGTCTTCGAATTAGCTACGACAGTCTTGATGCAGAGGAGCAAGAGATATTCTTAGACATTGCCTGTTTCTTCATAGGAGTAGAGAGGGACACGGTGATAAGAATATGGGAAGGGTGTGGCTGGGAAGGATCGGTGGGTTTTGTGAATCTAGAATACAAGTGCCTTGTCGATGTTGACAGCAAAAACTGTATAAGAATGCACGATCATCTGAGAGATATGGGAAGAGCTTTGGCTGATAAAAAATGTCCACATCGTCTTTGGCACCCAACTGACAAGCTTTATGAGCTCTATGAATCATCTGTACGTGCTTATGTGTTCTAAAAGTTTTGCTCAGTTTAAAATTGTGATTTCTTGAACTTACTTTGCAAGGACGTAATCTTGTTTCTAACAGATTTCAATAATAATTTAGGTGCGCGGAATTGGCATGCTTCAACAAAGCTGGAAATTCTTGGGCAACCCTATCTCGGTCTGGAACCGTTGTGTAGATAATATGAGAGAGTTGCAGCTGCTTAGGGCTGAAGGTAATTGTCTGGAAAGCATATTCAGTAG
This sequence comes from Larix kaempferi, assembly GCA_027924585.1. NCBI lineage: Eukaryota > Viridiplantae > Streptophyta > Pinopsida > Pinales > Pinaceae > Larix > Larix kaempferi. Next base: position 6,241,411 of record BSBM01000091.1, on the reverse strand, counting down.
CCTGCAGGGGCACTCAACACATCTCATATGGCTCTGCTGGTATAACTATCCCTACTCCTTTCTACCTTCCTGGCTTCCACTAAAGAAGCTAAGAGTTTTGCAACTGGAAGGGGGACAAACATTAGAAACATTATGGCAAAGAGAAAGCCAGGTAAATGTAGATATTTTCACCAATGTTTTGTGCTTATTTTCCGGTTTCAAGTTCATTTGTTCTTGGTGTAAGTTGTAACAACGTACACACCCGAGGGATAGTCTGGTTTTTTAAATGAAAATAATCATATCTAACTGATCCTTGCAGGCACCGCTGCAGTTAAGGGAATTGAATATTAATGTTCGCCTATTACAGTTACCAAAGTCCATAGGGCAGTTGAAGCACTTGGAAAAGATTGAATTGAATGAGACTATAAGAACATTGCCAACAGAATTCTACCATCTCTGTTCCCTGAAACATTTGAGGTTGCTCACAACAATGAGGTTTCTGCCCAACTCGTTTGGGAATCTTACAAACCTACAATATCTTGACTTGAATTCCAGTGTCAATTTGCAAAAGCTGCCGCGTTCTTTTGGAAACCTTACAAACCTTCAATACCTAGACTTGTCTTGGAGCTCCAGTTTGCGAAAGTTGTCACCTTCTTTTGGGAATTTAACTCGACTTAGGCATCTAAATTTGGCGGGTTGCTCTCAGTTGACCATTTCTACAGAGACATTTGGAAATATAACAAGTCTGGTATCCCTGGACCTTTCCTTTTGTCTGAAGATGAATGTATTGCCTCCCCAAGTGGCCAGGCAACGATTCCTAGAAGAAATAAATTTGTCGGGTACAAACTTAAGAGCACTACCGACAGATTTTGGAGAGCTGGGCCTTTTGGAATCTCTAAAATTAGGAAGCCCTTTCGTCAAAATGCTTCCGCCCTCACTGGGTGAACTAAAGACCTTAAAGGAACTCACACTGTTTGATTGCAGCAGCTTGAAATGTTTGCCCGATTCAGTGGGTCAGTTGGAACAATTGACAAGTTTGGAAATAAGGGTTTCAGGAATAGAGTATTTACCGATAGGTGTGATGGAAATGAACAATCTTGAAACTTTAAAGGTACATTCTAGTCCTCTTCTAAATGTCCCATTTTCTAAAATGGATGGACTAGAGGTATTGACAAAGACCGTCATTGGCAAGGGCATGGTTGGGCTTAAATACTTGGAGCTGCACAAGACGGGCACGCTGGAGGTATCCTTTCTTGCAGGTATTTGTGTCCATCTTCAACATCTCAAGATCGTCTCTTGTAACGATCTGGTGAAAGTTGGAGCGTTGCCAACTGTGCTAGTAAAGCTAGAGATTCTCTCTTGTCGTGCATTGAGGCAAATAAGAGGACTTTGTGGTCTTTCAGAGCTTCGACAACTGGACATCAGCGGGTGTAACCAAGTAGAGGAGCTCCCATTTCTTGAGACCTTGACATCTTTGGAGGAGTTGCGGGCGTCTGAATGTGATAAGCTAAAGCTCAGATGGGTGCTGGCGAAGCTGACAAAACTTCGCCTCCTAAGAGAACCTCGGCCTCCGAAATTACATATCTGTTCTTTAACCATTTCTTGAGACCTTGACATCTTTGGAGGCGTTGCGGGCGTCTGAATGTGATAAGCTAAAGCTCAGATGGGTGCTGGCGAAGCTGACCAGCTTCGCCTCCTAAGAGAACCTCGGCCTCCGAAATTATATCTCTGTTGTTTCAACTCCATGAAAACCAGGTGAGGAGGTGATAATGTACATTGAGATGGAATGGGGCCAATTGAGATAGAATGGGGCCAATGGGGTGTTTGTATTTAGCACATTGTTTTTCATCATCCCTATAATGTATTATGCAATTTTTTTTCTCTAAAATTATATGTTTTTGGAAATTATAAATTCACCAAATTTAACCAATTATAATTGTATGATCCATTTTGGACATATTTTGATTATGACATTATACTATTTAACGTTTAGACTTTAGTTCTATCATCCAATACAAAATATAAATACTTTAACTTGCAAGAAAATTTGTGAAAATGATATTATAAGTTGCTTCTAAGTATGTTTAGACTTGCAACATTAATTATATATAAATATTTAACTTGCAAGAAAATTCAATTTATGAAAATGATATTATAAGTTGCTTCTAAGTATGTTTAGACTAATATAGTTTATATGAGCACATAATGTTCATATCAATTTGATTTCTCTTAATAGTTTATAGATTTAGGTTTAGGATGGAACAATGCTATTCACCCACTTAAAAATGTAAGTATAAATTTAATTTGCTTTTTGTTGATTATTATTGTTTAAGGTGTATGTATATATTTAAATTTAATAAATATAAATTAAATGATTAGATTTTTAGAATTGAATTGATATTTCTTGCATATGAGTAAAGTAGGTATGGTAACTTATGGATTTATGGAGTGTAAGGATTAAATTTCTTGAGATTCAAACTTTTTTTTGAGTGCATAAAGAATTAGAATAAGATTTGTGTCTTGTTTAAATTTCCTATATTGGGTACATCTTAACCAAGTAAACAATGAACAAATTGTGTGAAAGTAAGCTTGTGTAATGATAACTCATCAATGACATGAAAATGCGCAATAGCACATTCACATTAGTGGTGATTGATATATGTTATAGGTGAGATTAGTATTTTCCACTTATAGCCTAAATTAACCAACTCTAATGTGGTTTTTTTTCCAGCAGAAAAAAATCGTACTATTGTTATTCCATAGAATCAAATAGTACAAAGATAGTGATAATAACTAGTCTCAAGATATTCTATGCAGAAACAGATCTCAGAATTTCTTTCTAGTGTCTGTTATACTTGAATATCATCGACCTCCAAAATACATACAAAAAATTATAGGATTATCCCTGATTTACAATCTTCCTTAAAAAAGATATAAATTACCCCTGTCTAGTAGACAGGCCTCCATCCATTCTTCCCAAAAAAGTACACCTACAGGACCAACAAAGGCATCTTTTGAAAGTTGATCTGCAAGAGAGTTATGTGATATGTAGATATGATAGAAAGAAATCTGCTCCAACATTGAAATCTCCTGACGGATACAGGCACACCAATTTTCAAGATCCAGAACATTAAGTGCAAATTCATTGTTAGCCCATTTAATTGTAACTCGGGAATCTCCAAAGACAATAGGATTCACCAATCCAAATAAGTTTGCCACTTTTAGGACAACCCAAAGTGCCAGAATTTCAGCTTTCATATTGGTGCCTCTGCCACCATTAAGTCGGAGAGAAAAATGACGTTGTTCATTGATGTAGATGACACCTCCAGTAGTGCATAAACCATCTTGAGCAGCCCCATCAAAAAATAAGACCGGTTGATATACAACAAAAGAAAAGGAATCCTCCCTTACAACTTTCTTACCAAGTTCCTCTTCTGGATAATTTTGTAATAAACTGCAAACAGACTTTAAACACTGTATAGCATCCGGCTTTTTGTTCTAAAAGATCACTTCGTTCCTTGTATACCATATGATCCAAGAAATAAAAATAGGTAAGAAAAGTGGCTTAGTATTATTTCTGACCCAGTTGAGCAAACCCGAGCCAAAATCCAGACCATCCCATACCAACTGTAGATTTAGTTCAGAATAGCAAAGGTTCCAAATATTTTGAAAAAAAGAACACCTCATCAGTAGATGATTAGCAGACTCAGAATAAGAATTACACAAACAGCACTAGCTAGGACCAATCCAGCCACGTTTAAGTAAATTTTCCCATGTCTTCAGACTACCATTTAGAGCATGCCAAAGAAAACACTTCACCTTCAAAGGAAAGGACCACTTCCAGATTTTTGAAAACCACCAATGAGAAGGATAAATACACTGTTTCTGTATAATATTATCATATGTAGATTTAGCAGTAACATAGCCTTATTTTTCATTTCCATCCCATATTATCTTGTGAGGAGATCTCGAAAGCACAATACCTGCAGATCGAAGAGCCCGAATAAAGAGATCCCATTCCAATGCATGTACCGAGCTGAGCCAATCTAAATCAGATAACCAACCGATACCTGTACTGTGGAACTGTTCCAAATAAAAAATATCATTAATTGTTTTAAGACCCCGCAAATTTAACTGCGTTATCAAACCCTCAGATAAACAATAATGTTCCTCCATGCTGAGTACGAGATCCACCCCAATAAGAGCACTGCATCCATTACCAATCTGCCAACATATATCCATTGCAAGCCAATCATAGACTTTAAGGAATCCTCTCCAAACTGGGGACAAGGATCCAGAAAAACTCTTAGGCTTCCTTAACCAACATATTAAATCAGATTTGATATATTTTAAATGGAGTACCTTCGACCATAGGGAATTGCTGAATAGCCCCCGCCATAAACTCTTCATCCTAAGAGCTTTGCTGAAACTGTTAAGATCTTTAATACCCCACCCACTGAATTTAAATGGCCGAGCAAGAACATCCCATTTAACCATAACCAAATTAGAACCAACACGTCTGCCGGACCAAAGAAAATTGAAAGTGAGCCTTCTGAGCCTATTAATAACATAGCTCGGGACCTCCAATAAAGATAACCAGAAAACCGGTTGCTAGAGAGCACAGCATTAAAAAGAACAAGTCTACCACCTATTGAAAGAAGCCGAAAAGACCAATGATCTATCCTCCGTTCAAATTTATTGATAATCCACCGCCAGTCATTTGCCTTATAAGAGTTAGGTTTTAACAGAAAACCTAAATATTTCAATCCATCAGCCATATCAAGACAATTATAAGGTAAGAAGGAAGCAATCTCATCTCTTCTATCTGCTTCCACCAGATGCTGATAAAAACAGGACTTTGAAATACTAACTTTCATTCCCGAAACCTTACAAAAGAAATTAATTATATTTGAGAACACCTTCCACTCAACAACCGAGTCGATACCCGCAAGAAGAACATCATCAACAAAAAGTAAGTGTGATAGAAAACAACCTTCCCCCATCCTGATACCTTTTATCAAACCCCAATCTTTTGCTTGTAGTATGAGCCTACTGAGCCCATCCATAATCAAGATAAATAACAGTGGAGACAGAGGGCAACCCTGTCTGATGCCTCTGGAGCACTGGAAGAAAGACGTGGGGTTGCCATTTACCAAAACAGCAATGCTAGGAGAAGTCACACAAGCCATTATCCAATTTAAAACCAATGGAGGAGTTCCAATTTGGATCAGTATCAACCTAAGAAAAGACCAATTAACACGATCGTAGGCCTTCTCTAGATCCATCTTTAAAACCATAGCCTTCAATTTCTTTGATTTTATAGTATGGAGCAGCTCCCGTGCGAGACCAATAGAATCATGTATTTGTCTATCCCTCAAAAAACCAAATTGCTCAGGAGTTATAGCTATGTATAAAACATCCTTTAATCTCACAGCTATAATTTTTGAAACCACTTTATAAATAAGATTGCAGAGTGCTATAGGCCGAAAATCACCATATGAAACTGGTTTATTGCATTTCAAAATTAAGGTAAGGAAAGTGGAGTTTAAGGAACCAGTAATAAAACCATGAATCCTGGTGAACTCCACAAGGCGCAGAATATCATTCCCCAGAATGTCAAAAAAATGCACATAAAATTCCATAGGCCAGCCATCTGGACCGGGGCTTTTGTCCTTGGCAAAAGATTTTAAAGTCTGCTCAATTTCCTCTAAAGAAACCTCTTTGCCCATAGCCTCAGCATCAAATTCATTAATACATCTAGGGTAAAGTTTGGCCAATCTAATTTGTTCCAATAGATCCCTATCACCATCCTCCTTATAAATATTTCCATAATACCTCACAGCTTCAGAACTCAACGATTCCAAACCCTTGATAGAATTTCCATTTGCATCATTAATATCCCAAATCATTTTTGAATTTCTCCTTGCAGAAGCAAAAGCATGAAAGAATCTTGTATTCTTGTCACCATGATTAATCCACAGCGCTCTACTCTTCAATCTCCATTCCCTTTCTTCCATCAGTAAGATCTCCTCTTTCTTTTTTTCATACAGCTTCAGAATTTCAAATTCACCCTGGTCCAAAGACCCATCCAAGTTTTGAATAAAACCAGATTGAATGTGCTTTTCCAACCTTTTTAATTCAGCAGCATCCGCCTTTTTTCTCACCTTAATCCAATCTATAAATTCCTTTTTTAACATCATCATTTTCTGATAAAAGAAATCTATAGGGTTTAAATTTTCAACCTCCGTCTGTGACCAGAAAGATCTCACCATATCACAAAACTCCTTCTCCAAAATCCAAGAACAATTAAACTTGAAAGGGTAGCACACCCTTGGACCAAATTCCTCAAACTGTAGAACAATAGGCCAATGATCGGAAAATTTTACCTCATGAACCCAAGAACGAGTCTGCTGAAAGATACCTAAAAAGGAGGATTTCACCAAAAAACGATCAAGTCTTTTGTGAACACCAGCATCCCCCTGTCTGCCATTTGTCCAGGTAGGAATAAGTTTGACAGGCGCCAAATCCACCAGATCAAAACGAACCAGAAAATCCACAAAGAAATCAGCCAACGGATCCAATTTTGCCCCAACACCCCAAATCTCAGAAGCAGATATAGTAAAATTTAAATCACCAGCAATCACTAAATGTGAAAGGTTAAGAACCCCAGAATCAGCCAAGGTCTCCCAGAAAATACGACGGCCTTCATAGGGTGCATAACAGTTTAGGATATAAAACTGTAAATTCAAACCTAAACATAAACCTTTCATCAACAAACCCCATGGAGTGGAGAAGACTTTAAAGGCAAAAAGAGAAGGGTCCCAAGCCACTGCCAGACCACCCGAAAGACCATTAGCACAAAAAGCCGCAACTTCCCACCTAGGTAGAAGGTCACCTATCTTCGCGACCGCCACTGAACTTAAACACATAGTTTCCTGTAGGAGAACAATACCAGGGCAAATAGCTGCAAAAAGTTTGGAGAAATCCTTTGCCTGAGAAGCTTTCCCCAACCCCCTAATATTCATGGATAGAATTGACATTAAGAACCAGAGATCGAGGGTGTGTTTTGCTCTAAGACCCTCATCTGAAAAGTTTAGAGAAACCCCATCAGACAAATTCTCAAATCCCCCAGCAAGACCAGAACCAACAGGAACAGACTCCCGCCCCCCTTCCTTTTTCTTCTTACCCCTGCGAATAGTAACATTCTGGAATTTTACAGAATGAGTCGGGAGTACATCAGAGCCAAATAAAGGAGATTTGGAGAAAGTAGGAACCGGTGCAAGGGTTTTTAAAACCCCATCAATTCTAAGATCACAAGTATCACTAAAACCAGGTTCAACTGGAGAAAGCAAATTAGACGCCGAAATTCCCGGTTTCTCAGGTACAAGACTAGACTCAGATAGAGGCAAAGACTTGGATCCCCGAGCCTCATCACCAACAACAGAAATCCGCGAAGAGACCAAACCCTCATCCACCCTGTCTTCCACAGAATCTAGTTCAGTAGAAAGATTTCGAACAACCGAGGGTTTCAACTGATCATTAGACAAAGGCTGAAGCCCGACATCCGAAGACTGAATACCATGTCTCAAAATGATATCCCCAGATGCAATACGTGCATCTAAATAACGTTCTGTTACTTCCAATAGTGCAATGTCTTCCTTTAGTACATCAGAATACACAGAGTCAGGAGCAGGGACAGACTTACCCGGATAATTCGGCGATGAAGCAATGTCCAATGAACCAGACAAAGCAGACCCTTTCTTCAACAGATGTGGGCAATTGGATGCAATGTGCCCAATGTCCTTGCAAGAGAAACAACGGAAGGGAATTCTGAAAAAATCGACCCATTGTTTCCAGCACCTATTTCCCCAAACCATCTCAATTTCTGCCGGAAGACCAGCCTCCATATCGATCTCCACCATAACCTTTGCATATCTGCGGTCCATTCCAAACATAGACTTGCTGTCAATACGAATAAAACATCCAACCGAGTTTTCCAGACCAACAACAATCGCCTCAGTCCCAAGTTCTATCGGCAGACCAGGAATCAGCATCCAAAGGTGTCGAAAACGCTGCTTTTCTGAAAGGGGATCGAAGGCGATATGCCAACGCTTCAAAATCAAAGAACCCTCTTTAAAGAGCCAAGTGCCCTTCAAAACCCTAGTCAGCAGAGCAACATCCGAAAATACAAACAATATCCAGCGGTTCAACAGAATGTTAACCCTAGGATCCATACTAGAATCCGACGCCCAGTTAACCCGAACCCATTCAAGGAATTCCTCTTTCGTAGCAGATGTAAATTCTAAGCATCCGACTAGGGCACGGTCAGCTAACATAGCAACTCTATCAAGATTAGCGTCCTCCGCAATCACAAACCTAGTAAGAGCAGATCTAGCCTTATGAGCCTTCAGTCTACGCCGTACCCTAGCCTTCGTACCAAAGAGTTTAGGGTTTCCAACTCCCGACGAGCTCAACCCTGACTTCTCAAAAGCACCACATTGAGTGACGACAGGGGGAAAAGGAATAATCGATTGCTGATAAGACTGAGGGGCCATAATGACCCACAACCGAATAATGTATAAAACCCACCTGTCCTTTTTAAACCGTAAAAAAGTGTCCCACTGCCACCTGTATCCCACAAACACCACACCTGTCCTGAAAGACCCACAGCCACCTGGATCCCACTACAATCACAGAACACCCCTACCAACAACCCTAGTAGTAGGTGAACATAGGGAAAAGTACTAAACTCCAGAAGAAAACGCCTAACCTTAGGACAGATGGCAAAAAACATTGATGAGCTGCCTCCTAAAGGACGGCTACGGGCTACATACCCTGGATACGAAGATCCAGCACTGCAAACCAGCCTACCAAAATCCATCGCTCCTCCGCCGCCATCGCTCCATCCTCAACAGATCTCCCCCACCTCTAATGTGGTTAATGTGGTTGTGCTAGTGGGAGGGTTATTATTATTTATAATCATAAAAATATGTGTTTGATCATGATTGAATTTGATTGACCACGTCCAATTATGGTTGAGGATGATTGATCATGGTTGAATATGGCTTACCATGGTTGACTTTAGTTGAAATTGATTGACCATGTTTGACTAGGGTTGACTATGGTAGAGCGTGTTTAATTATGGTTGATGTTGGTTTATGATGGTTGACTTGGGTTGGACCATGGTTAACCATGTTTAACTATGGTTGACCTTGGAGGACTATGCTTAAACATGGATAGTTGGTCATGGTTGACTATGCTTGAACATAGATAGTTGACCCACAGTTGATTGTGGTTGAATATGTTTGGTTGGACCATAGTTTACTATAGTAGTACAAACCATTGTCTTAAAGAGCAGTGTAGATGTATTCTCAAACAATGGAATTTGGAAGGTATGCTTGTGATACTAAAGTATCTTTCAAATTTGAAAGGTGTATTGCATGTAATGCAGCCTATAAGAAGGCTTAGCATACTCCATTGTAATGTGGCCTAGGCTTGTGAGCTCACTTGACCGGGCTTGACATGTTTTGACCAAGAGTAATCATGAAGATCTTCAATGATGTTTTTTTCCTCATGGAGTTTTCCAAGGTAAAAATGTGTGTTAATGTTGTTATTGTTCTTTCTCATTTTCTCTTCATGGAGTTTTCCAAGATAAAAATATGTGTTAATGTTGTTATTGTTGTTGTTCTTTCTCATTAAATATTTACTAAAAATTGGTGTCATAGCTGTGGTGTTTGGATCACATATAGATGAATAAAAATCGACCTATAGGGGGGTCTGGGTGAACCATTCCCTCGGCCTAAAGGTTTGAAAGAGTTTTGGGTTGGGAGACATTCAGAAAAAAATTTGGGGGATATTTTTTATAATCTGACCAGTGTGAAGATTATCTTTTTTCCACAAGGAAAAGTGGGCATTGTAGTTCTGATTTGAGAATGTTGTAAGCGTGAAGAGTTGTGCTATCGGTTGAAGAAGAGACCAGCTTATTCGCAGAGGTTTCCTGGAGGCTGCACATGATGGTCGGAGGTCATTGAGAGACACACTGGTGGCCTGCGTGTGGATTTGTTTGAGATTTGCGGTGGACTGGATCTTGAGTTTTTTTTGTTTAAGGGACTGGATCTGCCGATGGATTCATCAAATCTGAAGATTAGATCCATATTCAGATCTGAAGTAAATGTATGAGCCATGGATTGAGAGGCTGAAGCATCTGTAATACCCTGGAGAAGATAGGAGCTAATGAAGAGGGATCCACCTTTGTATACCCATGATTGCGATCCTTGGGAGCCATGGTGACTGTAATCGACGAGTTACTAATACAAGGAGTAGTCATTCATGAAGGAGAGCTGCAAATTACTGGCTATAAAGGGCTACATATAAAATGTGATTCCCAAACCTGTCGCGAGTTGTCTCGAGAAAAGAAGAGATTCGTCGCAGATTTGGACAATGAGAAGTTGGAGAAAAGGCAGCTGCATGTGGTCAATCCCTGTAGATTGTCTGCATATCAAAGCAATTATTCGTTGAGGAGAGCACCACCATGGAGGTTACGGTGGTGGGCTGCCTATGCGAGAAGACAAAGCCCAGGAGTGTGAGGGCGCATGTGCAGGTTGAGGATGGTCTCTGTTGCCAAGGAGATCATGAAGATGGTTTCATTGTAGAGTGACCCATTGTTGTCCAAGAAAGAGGACCGACAATTGTGTTAAAGTGAGGGGATTGTAAGGTATCATGAGAAGAGAAGGGCGGCTTGATTTGAAGAGGAGCATACAATTGTGTCAAAGTGAGGGGTCGTGAGGTATGAGAAGAGAAGAGCATCTTGATTAGAAGAGGAGCATGCATAAAGGTTTAGTTGGATTTGAGGAGAGAGGCCTATTCTAGATTTGATCGGTGTAAAGGAGAGATAGAGAACGAGATCAACTAAACTGTGTGTACAAGCAATGACAAAAGGGAGAGGATTTGATGGTACAAAAGGAAGCATGGAAGATGATGAGCAAGAAAAGGAGCATGGAAAAGCTAGAGGATGTAGCAACGGATGGTTATTGTATTGCATGTAAATGGGCATATGGTTGTGAGACTTGGTAGGCTTGTCAGTTTTGGCCAAGGGCAATGAAGATCTTTAGTGATGTTGGTTTTTCTCCTCATGGGGTTTTCCAGGGTAAATTTTTTTGTTAATGTTGTTATTGTTATTCTGATTATTATTGTTCTCATTAGTTAAATATTTACCAATACAACAACTTGTACAAGTGGTTGGCTATTTTAATTGGAAACCACATTGATGGGGTTGACTATGGTTGACTTTGGTTAACATTAGTGGTGGTTGATCATGGTTTACCATAGTTGATTATGTTTCATAATGGATGGTTGACTTTGGTTGTTCACTATTGATGCTCAACCATAGTCATTGATTTGGAGTATGCCTTAGAAATTTGCATTAAATGTTACAAAAGTTTAATTAGGGAGAATTATCCAATGGTTATGTTGTATTGTGAAGTTCATTAAGGGTTATGTTGCTTTGCAATGTCACTCAATGTATATGTTGAATTGTGATGTTCAACTTGGTTGTCTTATATTGAATTGCAATGTTATTCAATGGTTATCTTTCATTACGACATTCCTTGAGGGTTATGTTGCATTGTATAATTTTAGTGAGTACTTTTAGTTTAAACAAACATACATGTCTAAGGCTTTCATCCTTCACCTTATCATATCCTACTAGCACACCCTAGCAGTGGGTATCCTTCACATACATGCATTCAAACATTACAAGCATGGCAATTCAAGATATTTAAATATGGTTGAAGGGATTCTTACCCAATCCTTTTCTAGCACTTATGCAATCAACATAAATAAATCCATACATTGTTCTTTTATCTTCCATGCAATCAATGTTTTATATTCCTTTTGACTTTTTCCTTATAATTGTATTCCTCATAAGCAGCAATATCATCAACATTCTCAACCATGCCCTAACCATCTCTAGTCATACAACCACCATCAAACACAATAATTATCATTATGTATTGATTGCATTTGTAGCACCATACCATTTTTTTTACCCACAAGCAATATCATACACATGCACAAGTACAATGATATGCACTATGCATCATCTTTAAGTATGCCTACTAATTCATATGCATTTTAGAAATCTAATCTCTTTTATTCCTTGTTTCCTTGCTGACCAATTCCACAATTTATTGCTAAAGTAAATTCTTAGCATCTTGTAGCCTTCGTTGACATTGAAACAATGTTGTCTTGGAAATTTTCTTAGCTATCTTGCGTTGTTCTCAAGTCCCATTTAAATATACAACAATTTGTTCTTTGTATTATGAGTTGCCTTTGTGTCCCATTCACTTTTCCTTACTGCTCTGTTTATCTTTATAAATTTTAACCAAGCCCAACTTGGCATTTCCTAATTTCTAACTCATGGTAGCCTTGCGATATTCCTTTAAAGTATTTCTTTTCTCGGTCCAACCCTTCCCCTATGTTAGCTTTACCTGCTACTCCTAACACTCCATAATGATGTAGTAAATTCCAATCTAGCTCCATTTGGAGTCTTTTTGAATTCCATTCTCTTTTGCAAGCCATGCCAAGGTCAAACACGCCTTTCACTTTATATGACCTCTTCATAGTCCCATTATGGAAGCCACTATAATATCTTATATACTTCCTTGATTTGTTGTCTATGTGTACACCAATAATGCATGTATTATTTCGTTCCCTCTTTTTTGAGTAGTTGTTTTAGGTCTCCTTCCATTTTGGAACTTAATTTTCATTCTCATGTAACTCTTAAAACAATTTCACACCACAAAATATATCCATATGATAGATCCACATAGTGGAATTGCCTATTCCACCCTTAGAAACTTATATGGGAGTGGTAGTTCATCACTCCCCGTTCTTTAAACATAAGTTGATGGTCCATATCCTGCAACTCCTCACTAGTACAAAATGAGAAATTAGTGACTAAAAAAATGACTAAAATTCACATATAAACGACTATTTTTTAGTTGGCGACTAATAGTACATAATTTCTACTATCTTATAGCTTGACTAACTAAGGAAACTATTAATGACTAAAATAAATACAACTAAGTTAGTCGAGCTACAAGATAGTGGAAATCAACTACTAATAGTCGTTTATATGTGAATTTTAGTAATTTTTTTAGTAACAAATTTATCATTTGTAGTAGTCATTTATTGTTGATTGGTCATTTATTTAGTAATTGATTGTGGTTAATTAGTCATTAACTGTAGTTAACTGGTCATTTTTTTAGTCATTGATCATTGTTAATTGGCTACTTATTTAGTCATTGATTGTCGTTAACTGGTCATTTAATTAGTCATTGATTTTTGTAAATAAGGCACGGAGGAATCAAACCACCAACCTCTTGCATTTAAGACAAGTGCTCTTCCATTGAGCTAGCACCCTTAAATATAAGAATCAAAGTTAATGGAGTAAGAAGTGAAATTATGTGAGTTATTCAAACGTTACATAGAATGGATGGAATACCGGAACACGCTTATTAGAGCATATGTATATTCGAGACAAAGAGGACAAACTTGTATGGACAAGAAACAAGGAAGGAGACACTTACACTGTCATATTGGGTTATAAGGTCTCATGCATAGGCCCAGCATATGACTTGGTGAAATGGTGGTGAGTGATCATCCGGAAGTTGAAGGCCCCTTTAAAACCAAGATTTTCCTTTGGTTAATAATGGCTAAGAAGATATAAACTTGGGGCAACCTCCAAAAGTGTAGCTGGTAGCAGAGAACAATTGAAAAGTAGAAGACCATTTATTTCTTTATTGTCATTATTCTAAAGAAGTTTGGCATGCAGCAAAATGTTTTTTCTACTGGAAAAGGCAAGTGAGCAGGAGCCGCAATGGAATAAACCATGGAACTATGACTCGAAGTCAAGGAACAAGCTATGAATGGATGTCTAGGAATGAAGCATTATTTAGTGGACACCTCAGACTCCCTTAAAAGTTCTTTTACAAACTTCAAAATTCCTAAACAACATGTTAGAATCCAAAAAAGAAAACGAAGAATGGTTGTTTCCCTAGACATTGTCAAGACTCGAAAAAAACCAATGGAGTTTCTCTAATGGTGCAGCTCAAGGGGACCCGTCAATTAGTGGAGCAGAAGGAATTATCTACCTATATGACAATCACTGGTGACAGTTTACTGTTAATTTGAGGGAAGGATCAAACAACCAAGCAAAAGTCATGGAAGCTTCACTTATGATGAAATTTCCAGGGAGCACAGCATTGGGGACCTTCAGGTCTTTGGTGACTCCATGTTGTTCATACTACATAGGGATGGATGACAGGAAATCAGTAACATATTGTTAACAATGGAAAGGCTGATCAGACTAGCCAGAGTTATTGCAGGTAGTTTACAACACATCATATTTTTCCATATAATGAGGGGAGACAATACACTGACAGATGGTCTATCCAAACATGCATGCTTTATGCAATATGGAGTTTTATATGTTCATCACAGAGATGAGTAGGTAGCCCCCTATTCTGAGAGACAGATCTCTTAACCAATTCTGGTTATATTTGTCTATGACTTTGTACAATGTAGATTGAGTCCCACGTGGACAATTAATCATGTCTTTTCATGAGCACATCGTACCAACAAATCTAGCTACATTTGTTCGAGCAATGTCCTCTTTATTTGATCCATACTGAAGATTTTTGTGTGTTGTCTTTGTATACATACCATATGCAAGCAATAAATTTGAATATCTCATCTCTCATTGCAACATATACATTTATTCATATAATATTGCCATAGTTTCAAGGCTATATCATAAATCCAGATGGGAAGTTTGTTGTGGATGCAGCTGCTGCAAAAAAGTGTTGTGTTAAAACCTAAAAGGCTTCCATATTTGGATTTGATTCATTTGAAAGGTATTTTGGCATTGGTTAGGAAAATCTCTTTAGTATGGCAAAGAAGCAAACATCATGATAATGAAGAAACTGCTGACTCCAGGAAAAATAATCACTTGGAGTTAAGGTAGGTTTTCCGAATTGACTGGATGCTTACTAATATTAATAAAGTTAACAGAGGAAACAATTCTAACACAAGAGATATTGGCTATCAAAAAAATCCTACACGAGCATCTGGTTGAATAGAAAAGGTTTTTCATTAAGCTAATTCAGAGTTTGGATCTTGTCAATGTTCCAATAGCTTACGTGGTGGTAACTTAGATGGTTACAGTATATAGCTGATTTGGTAATTTTTGATTCCCAAGATAGTACCTACAATTCTGAAGCACTTGATTGGATGCTTTTCAACATAAGGTTGGAAGCTAAGTTACAAATATCAATCGTGCTACCAAAGTAGTTTTGCATTGTCAGGTCATTGATCAAAACACTCATTGTTGGTGAAATATGCATTTGACATGAGCAAATGTAACTTAAGCTATGATGTTCAAGATCAAGCATGCATGCTCAAGAATATTGTCATCTTATTTTATCTATTGTTAGCATAGATGAAAGAAATAGGGGGAAAATAGGGAAAATGTAGTTGGTTTGTGACATGCTGATCTTGAATTATTTATTTTGTATCTTCCATAAACTTGGGGTTGGAAACTAATGGCTAACCGTATACATCATAGGTCGTTTATTAATGTCAGCATGTAACCCAGTGGGTAACTTAAGTTTGTTGGCAAATGACAAATGGGTATTGGTTTGTTCATAATTATTGGCATTGTTTCCTTTAATTCTAATAGATTTTGTACAATTGTGGAAGGCATATAAGCATGCTCTTCTCTCCATTGCAATAGTATGCAAAACAAAGTTAAAAAGCAAACACTTCCCTACATTAACACATGGAAAGCACCCTTTCAAACACAAAGGACCAATTAGCTAAGTAGCCATGCCTAAGGTTATATGCTAACACAGCCTTAAGTTTTAACCATTGACTAACAACAAGCATTCATATCAAATTCTAATTCTAGCTCAATACAATCAAATGACATCAACATTTATCCAATAGCAGCAATCAGAAATAACATTACATAGTAATCGGTCCAATAGGAAAAATGTAATGAAGTAGGAATGAAGTATGTAACAAAAATTGAGATTGTATACAAATATTGAGGTATCTAAGGGAGCTAAAGCATTGCTAAACATACACCTAAAGGAATTAAAACACGAGGATAAATCATTTTTATGATAAGACTAATGTTTATGCCAATGCCCTAACTCTCAAGATCGTTTAACTCATTACTATTTAACATTATTGCAAGGTATGGCATGAATTCATTGTTACCTTCTGCAAAAGCATTTGTCTTTTGAGTTTTGGTAAAAACAGATTTTTCAAAAGCTAGCTTTGAAGCAAGGGTTGGCCAATCATCAGAATAGAATTTGGTTGAAACCTACATCTTGCATAAATCAAGAACAAAGAGAGTCAGATACACATTTAGCAAATATCGCAATGATCAATTGCTTAACATGTAACATGTATATATATGGATGGGAACAAAAAGGTAACCCACATTAATAAGATTGAAATAATATTCTGCAAGAAAGTAAAGTCTCTAAATAAATTCAAACGCACACTACCGAACACACTTCAATTTCAGTGATTAGATTTATTCCATTGATGGAAAACCAAGGCAAAATATATGAATAACATCAAAGAATCCTGGCCAACTAATTTGTCATTTAATGTTTCCTCCCAAAATAGAAGTGCCAAGGTAAACTAAAATTCTAACCAGAAATACTGAATCTATTGTTTATCGTGGAGATGTTGAGTTTGTGAGATTCGAAGACCTGTTGTTCAAGAAAAAATCTTAGATTTATTATAATCATTGAGCATAATTGCATCATTTGACAATAGATAATGTCTTATTATCATGGAATCACAAAATCTAGGAGACTTGCCAATCTAATCTCAGATCAAAGGCAACGTTATTTGATGCATTCAAGTTGAATTCATGTCATGCTACCAAACATTAATACTCACAAATTACAAAATGATAGAACCGTGTCATCACGATTCATTGTTACAGCTATGACATTATTATTTTGATAGACATGTCTACCTGGAATTCATGTAATTGAGGCATGCGTCTTGGCAAAGCCGCCAAGGTTGGAGCTTCAAGAATCTGCAACCCATTCATTACAAATATCAAGTGTTCAACTTTACTGCCTTGAACATGAAACAAGGGAAGCTCCATCACTACAAATATTTAACACAATTGTTTCATCCTGATATCATATGAAGAGTTAAATCATTAAATGTGATACCTTCTTGTTCAGTGGCCTTGCTTTGAACTTTGGCATGTTAGCAATCATTTCTTCTTCATGTTCAACTGAACTTTTAATCCTGGTAATGTCGTTCTGCTCTACCAAATCTGACTTCTGAATATAAGAATTATTAGGACCAGTATGATTTTCCATCATACTTAACCACCCTAAGAATTGTATAATCCCTAAAGCTCCACGAATCGAGTTGTCCATCAATACAAAACACAGGTAAAGTAATGTAATCATGCACAGTAAGCGAAACCTATTGGCACTCACTCTGGTCAACCAAACCCATTCAACTATTATATTACAAAGAAAGGTTGTGTATGCCAAACATTATTCAGATAAAAAACAAAATTTTAAAAGATAATAACGATATTCCCTTGGGACATTATGCTCAACCAAAACTTGAAAATGATAGTGCATGAAAATATGTGCTATGGCGCTAAAAAATGCAATGGATGAGCAATAAAATTCACTAGGACATATCCATACAAAAGGGATATTTTTGTTAAGATTTGCACTTGAGACAACATATATACACTGTGTGAGCAGACCTGGGCTTGGTACAGTCATAGACAACTTACTATTGGTGATGAAAATAACATCATCCATATACCATTAACTTTTATGTCATTATTTCTTGTATCAAGGTTGAGACATCATATGTGATCAATCTTTCTCGATACCTATTTGCTGGTTGGAGAATCTTGTAGCAAAAATGTTCTTGTTTCCAGTGTTATTTGTGAGGGATTTACTCTCAATCTCAGGAAGAATCTTCATTTTGGAGATAGTAAACAATTGCATGCTTTCATCCTTGTAACAATATCCCAAGCTGCAATCAAGAGGAGCAAACATGTAGAATCAACATGCTTGAAATATGGTTAGGAGGGTTTCCACGAGGAGGAAGGGAGAGAGCTAGAACATAAGAACTTAAAGCTTACAGTCATGATCATGCATGGACCATAGAATCCAAAGAAGAAGACCTAAATGATAAATGGATCATGGAGTCTTTCGAATCGCCATAAGAGAAGTTAAAGAATAATGAAAATGTGGGGTTATCCTGCATCACATTCAAACTCAAAATGCTAATATGTAAATTACAAAATGACTTTTCTTATATCACTGGAACTTCACAGTGGCTTCCTCCCTATTGCTGAGGTGACCAACAGGCCCATCTCTTGCTTTCTAAGACGAGGAATTGCATTTGTGCTCACTCTCAGTATGTATCCCTGACATCTAATCTCTTGCCAACCAACATGGTCAAACTCAAAAACATTTTAGTATTCAAGCCTGGATTGGAGTAGAGTATACGTTGGGGCCAAATAATTTGTGTTTACAAAGCAGGCAGGGCAAGTGTCATTTGTATCAGGAGGAAGCTAGTTGGCTTCTGCAGGAGGTAACATCATGCAGACACCCAAATCTAGCATATTTGCATAAACGTTGTTCCAATAAGAGACCCAACCTTCACAAATACTATGGAACATGTTTGCAGAAAGAATTGAGACCCATAACACACATAAGAAAGACAAGTCTTTGATGAAATAGGAAGTGAAGCACTAATAATCATTGGTATGTCAAGTTGTCAACATCAGATGAAGTTATTCCACATAGCCAAGATGCAAACAGATGAATGGATTCATGGAACATATGGAATTCCTGGAAGGACACTTCCAATCAACCAGTGTCCTCTACTTGAAAAATCAGTGGTGCAGTTTAACATTGAGCAAAGGTGAACCAATCACAAAACGCCTTACCTAAGCAGATCAAAGGGCTGGTATTGAAAGGCAGGCCCTGTTTCATGCAACACAGATTATAGTTGAAAAAGAAGGCATGCAAATAACTGCATTGAGTAGAGCAGGGTAGCCCAATGGTGATGGAGGAAAGGAGTATAAAATCATTGTTACTCCACATAAGAACAAGATTACATTTGGAGTTGCAAGGCATGTAGACGCAGGCACCACCAGTCACATGGAAAATAAAAGATGGTGGTTTGCCGCATTGGATGACAGTAAAAGTTAGGGGGTATATTTTACTTTAGTAGATGATATTACACATGGTCAAAGGTAAAGGAAAAGCACCTATAAATATGCCAGACGAGAAAATTAAGCAGATACATTCTGTGTTGTATGTGGCAAGATTGGAAAATAATTTGCTTTTTGTGAGTCAAATCACAAAATAACACTTCAAAGAGGAGTTTGTTCAAAGACAAGTGCCTCAAAAAGAACAAAAAAAACCATTACAAGGTAGTGCCTCTAGATGCCGAAGAAGGTATTTGTACAAAGTCAACTACTGCTAGGAGGTTCAAACTTAAAACCTTAATGGTTGAAAAAATTGCCAAAAGTCACCTTTGGCATCATAACTTATGGCAATCTTAACTACTGAAGCATAATAAATTTTAAAAAGTTGAATATGGTTCATAGTTTGTTGCTTGTTCAACTAAAAATAGCCGGGAGTGAAGCTTGTGTGTTAAGAAAGTAGCAAGAAAAAAAAGTCGGAAAAGGTGCATGAAAAGCAAGCCGGTAGTTAGAAATAGAACATATTGATCTTTGTGGTCCTATGATAATCGCATAATAGGGAGGTGGCAAATCAATTTAAGATATTTGTCTCTGTTTCTAGGTTTCTGTGGTGATTAGTTTCAGGATGCATGTTTGGAATTTCCACAGATCTCATGTTCGGAATTTTGTCTATTTATCTAGTAAACTTTGGATGTACTTTCTTGAGAACAAGTCAGAGACACTCTGGATATTAAAAAATATAAGGAATATTGTGGAAAAGCATAGTGGAAATACAATCAAAGATCTCAACAAAGAAAGTGGAATGGGATAGATATCTAAAGACTTTTACAAGTACTGAAAAACTCGTGGCATTTGCAAAAGCTTAACTTGCTCTTATACTCACTAAAATGGTGTTGCACAAAGGAAGAAGTGTTGGATGGAAAGGAGCATGCTTGCAAGTAAAAAATATTAACTTGCTCTTATACTCACTAAAATGGTGTTGCACAAAGGAAGAAGTGTTGGATGGCAAGGAGCATGCATGCAAGTAAAAAAATTAACTTGCTCTTAAACACATGTCAACAAAAGTAATAAAAAACATCACACCTGAAGTTTCAAAAAGCATCGAGTGGTAAGAAATAATATATGGGTCATCTCAAAGTCAGAAAACATCATGCTTATGTTCATGTTCCAAAAGAAAAGAAAATGTCAACCTTATGTTCATGTTCCAAAATAAAAGGAATAGCTTTTTTAGGTTACAGTGAAGTGTCTAATGCATGTTAGCTCTTTGATTGGGATAAGAAAGATGTATTTGTCAGAAGCAACATCACATTTGACAAAGATCATAGCCAGGGATATCAAATACAAAGATTATATTTGGGTATAAGATCTTATCTTTCCTACATGTAGAAACTGTGAAGGTAACAACTAGTTTAGCTCCCACTCATGTAGTGGTCTGGATGCACACCATAGGTTAAACAGGAAAACTACTACAAGCAGAAAGAAACAAAAAAAAATCTTTCATTTAATATGGGAAGGCCTTGGCACTCCCTTGAGATTCCTCCACACATGATGCATATTGCATTTGACAAACTATTGACCAGATTTTGGTCATACATGGGGATTAATAGAATTTTCAGTCTTTCTTTCTTCTTTCTTCTTTCTGGGGTTGGAAGACAGAACCCATTTGAAAATGAAGTAGTTAACCTGCTGTAGTTTATGTTTTGAACATTTGTACAATACTAAGTACCATTTTTTACTTTTAAGTGTCTTACATCTTCATTGCATATTTTCACTCCTGCAACAGGCAATAGCACATACCAGGAGAGGTCATGCTAGTTAACATTTAACATTCGACAAGAACTGCATATATGTTTCGATATTAAGGATGAATGCATGCAAGTGGCATCAATCATTGTGTGAATCATGATATTTAAAAATCTTCACTAACAGATGGTTTGAAAAGATAAATCAAATAAATGTTTTAACAACATGGATGAAAGAGGCATACCCCATCAGAATTAACTTCTTTGTTTTCCTCTATCATGAGAACAAGTTGCATACAGCTTTCAGAAAAGCCCCTGTTTTTTCTGTCATGAAGGAACTCCACCCCTTTGACACAAACTTCACAAGCTAAATATGTACAAGTATAACACAAGAACTTGATCGGCTTTTCACATTCAGTACATAAATGCCAACCTGAAATTCATCCACATATAATAAGAACCTAATGTGTAATGAGAACCTAATGTTAATATATAAAGATATTAACATCTTAAGGACTTCTATAAAACAAACAATACATCTTTGTGGGCATAAAAA
This sequence comes from Larix kaempferi, assembly GCA_027924585.1. Taxonomy (NCBI): domain Eukaryota; kingdom Viridiplantae; phylum Streptophyta; class Pinopsida; order Pinales; family Pinaceae; genus Larix; species Larix kaempferi. Next base: position 6,219,855 of record BSBM01000091.1, on the reverse strand, counting down.
TCAATTACCTAGGAAAATGTTCCATTGTGTAAACCTACAGCTAGTTCTAGCATAGATGCAATTAAGATAGTGAATATATGTCTACCCTTCTTGTTCTTGAAAGTCAAGGGAAGGAAAATAATCCCTTAAAATCCAATAAATACATCTGTCTTCATGTTAATATTATGTTCTCAAACATGGAGTCAACTTTTACCCCTGTAACAAACCACGTCACATCAAGATTGAAACCCTTGTAACATTCAAAAGACTGCAAAACATACAAGGACTAAACAGGGGTTGCAAAACATAAATGGAATAAACAAGGGTTACAGTAGGTCATTGTTAAAATGCCATTGGAATGAAGTTATTTTACTAATTTCCTCCATCCACTATAATGTAATGTATCTACTTCCCAATTCCACTAGAGTTGCAAACCAATGCTTGTCCTTCTTTTCCCCACCCAATCCTGCACCAAATATAGACAATGTGTTCTGAAAGGAAATCAACACCCCGATTGAATTTATTGCTGATAAAAATCATAAAATAATGGCATCAAACAGCCAGCTCATATTCATTGATTCTTGGTGGCCCACTTGAAGCCAGAATGCAGTAATCGGAACATTATATTTTTTGAGCTAACCCCAAACATGTTGGATAGATTCAGTGCCACCTTGCATTCCAACCACTACCCCAGAGATAATCCATTTTGGGAGTTCTGGCATTCTGCCTATTGTTTTTGTATATTGTTCAATCAGCTCTGTCGGGGAACAACCATGCAACATCCTCCCTTGCATTGAAGTGCCATACATCTACAAGAATTTACAGAGGGACACTTGAACCATATGTGTTTTTAATTTCTCATCTTCTATCTCATTACTAAAACTCTATATGATTAAGCTTATTTTTGCACGGTCGATTGGTTTTACATTGGGTTAGGGAAGGTCATAGAGGAGGATCATGGAGGGGAGAAGGTAATAAGCTGCTTCACACAAGTGTTCCAATATCTTATTTAAAAAAGAATTTTGTTTCTTAATATTGCTTATATTATCTGTGATTGTCAGTATGGAACCCTGCCACAAGCGAGAGTGGATCGAAAAAAAGCACTCGCCAATGAATCATATGTTACCCTTCGCTTCCAAAAGCTTCCAACCCGGTACCTCTGTTTCATTAAATTTGATAACACTGTAAGATAGTTTCTTCACACATGACCTCCCCCACGAAGCACGCCTCAAGGGGCCAATGATATAAGTATAAAGCTAGTGATCTCTACGCCAAGGAAAATTTGTTAACCAGTAAGATATCCCCCAATTCGCCAGATTTAGCATCATTTTCACATACGCATCTCTCAGCTTAACCAAATAAACCATGGGGTTCAACCACCTCCTTAATTTGATCTTAGGTATGAGCCTGAATATCCAGATCCTTCTGCGCTTGCGGCCGCTACCTCCCAGCTTGGCTATTCACAGGCGGAGGAGACTGGTGGAGCCATCCAACCTCACATATTTTCCCCTCCTATGCAACAGAACCTTCAAGTTCTCGTAAACCCCATGACGCCTCCTCGCAGGGATCAGGGTTTTTTCTTTATGGATGAGGGGCCCTGCCAAATGATCGTGATCTCCTTGTAGTCTGAAGCCCGCCCATCCCATCCAACAATGAGGCTCTATGATGAGCTTGTATTATACCTGTTAAGTCAGTAAATTTTTCTGCATTTTTAGTTTTTCCTCTCCAAATTTTGATTTGATTTTTGAGTTTATCTTAGTTAATTTTTGGTTTTCAGTTTTGGTTTTCTGCCTTCTTAAGAATCTTATGAATGCTTGAATAAAGTTTGAGCCCAGTCTTCACATTTCATTTGATTTTGGTCATTTTTATGTTGGAAGTGGGTCAGTATGAGTTATATATTCAAAAGGAGAATCAATTTTGACTTTAGAGAGTAGCTAAACTAGTGGCCTAAACCAAAAAGCTGCTAAAATCTCCGATAAATTTGGCAAAAGTTAGAAAATCTGCTAAATTTTGGTTTAAAGATATTCTTGTAGCGCTACACCAAAGTTTAACACAGAGTGCGCTACAGGAATATCGTGGCATGAGTTTTTCGTAAAATCTTGATCTGATTTCAATCATCATGAAGAGTGTGAGAGTCTAATCGCATTTTGTGAAGTGTTTAACACGTGTATGCAGCATTTTTAGCATGATGATTGTTGTTTGATAATCACGAAGAGAGGCAAGGGCATCATTACAGGTTATGCGGGTTTCAGTTGCACAGATACCAGCCAGTTCCGGGTTTCGCTGTCAAATCTCCCTCGTCACACGCATAATCACTAAGGATTTAGTGTTTGAGGAGGAGTCTTCATCGTTGAACATTGGATTACGTTGCTTTGGAAGGAGACACCTGTGATTCCGGCGCCAGCAGAAATTAGGGATTTGAATTCGTTTCACCTGCAGCCAAGGAAACGTTAGGAGGACACCTGTGCTCGAAGAGGAACGTTATTGACACCTCAATTTGAAGACATTACGCCACGATGCAGGAGTAATTGACAGGTATTACGTAAACCCTCATAACTGAAGAATTTGGGGTTTTTGCTGCTGCATGTCCTTCTGAAAAAATTGGTCGCTGAGAAAGGTGTAATAGAATGAAAGGATGAAGAATTCATTACTGAAATGGTTAGCTGAAGCATGATAGGAGGAATTAGCATGACTGTTCCTTTTATGACCTAATCTGAATAGGGCGTTAAAAAACTCACAGAATTGCCTGTAGAATTCAGTTTGTTTAAACAGGGGGAAGTCTGCTAGTTTGATACGGGTGTTACACAGAGAGGTTTGTAGATTTGTGCATGAGTTAAATTGTTATAACCTGCAGTACTATTTGCCCAGAAAGCAGCTTTTAAAACACTTCTGAAACCTAAAACTATACTGTTCCAGTTCCTTGACAAGAAAGAGATGGGAAAAAACAGTAAAAGTGGTAAGATTAATAGGGCTGAACCCACAGACTTGACATGGATCCAAAAGCTTCCAGATTGTGCAGAGCTGTTCCAACAGGCAGGATGGTTGAAATTCTTCAAGAAGATAGATGGCTTTAATGCCCAAGTATCATGCAATTTTGCCAAAGGACTTAAGAATGAGATGATCATAATAGGTCCTTTAAGATTCAAATTGACTGTAGATTTAATTTCAGAAGCCACTGAAATTGATAATGAAGGCGAGCTCTGGTTTAAAAAATCTCCTTTTGAGTTTGACCCTCAAAGATACTTATTGCCCAATGTTGTTCCTGACTGGAACAAAGGTATCATCATTCATAATTTCAAGAGGGAATGGATTGAACCTTTAAGAATTCTTCAGAGCTATATAACTTGTGAAGGGAGGTACTCATTAGTTTTCAAATACCATCTCAGGTTCTTGCAGCACATGGCAGGAGTGTCAAAAATGAATTTGCCATTCTTCTTCTTCAAAAGCTTGCAGAAAATGTCTAGCAAAATTAAACAGCAGGATGATCATAATTCTCAATCATTGTTTCATCATGGTCTCATCAAGTTGATCATCTCTACAGTGTTGCAGAAGGAAGAAAAAACTTGGGACTTTTTTCTATTTTGGTCAGGGATTCATTCCAAAGGAGAAGAACAGCAACCCAAAAGGCAAACTGATAAGGGAAGAGTAATGGTACAAAAGTTGGGGTATTCAGCTAAACCTGCAAACAAACATGGCATTAAAGTTAAAAAGGAGACAAAGCAGGTGGCAGATGAAGGACAGACTGACAGTCAGCCTCAGGAAATTCCACTGCACAGTGAAGTCAAATTTTCATTATTTGATGACAAAAAGGAAAAGGAAATTCCTGAAAATAAGTCATCATCTATAACAGTGGTTCATGAAGAAAGGAAAATTGATATCAAGGTTATTCCTGTAGCAAAAGAGGAAGTCCAGAATCTGCCCAAAAGCCCTATCACAGTCCTCTCAGATGATGAGGGCTATATGTTAGAGGATGAGCAGTTCATTCCAGAGATCAAGGTTAAAGCTGAGACTAAAGAAAATCAAGCTATAGAGGACAAAACTACCAAGCCTAAGAAGAAGATAAAAAAGCTAGAAGTGGTAGAGTTATCATCTGTCCAATATCAAGGGAAGACACTAAAAATGATGGGAGAGCCAGCTTCTTTATGGAGACCTAAAACTAGGTCTAAAAACAAATTAAGATTAAATATGAAAAAGTTGTTGAATCCGAAATTGAGGACTGATAAGGTAGACATTTCGGATGAAGAATCCATGGAGGAGCAGTCAAAGAAAAATGAATTGCATTCAGTTAAAAAAGAGGATGTTGGGTCTGTATATGTAACAGGTGAAGAAAGCTCTAAATCCATCGTTGAAAACAATTCTGGAAAATTGTTAACAGAAGATATTAAATCAGCACAGGAAATAGGTGTTTCAAACCCCATCATGGAAGATATTGATGTAAGACCATTGACAGAGGAATTGATGTTTAAGAAGTTTAACATGTTTTGGAAACCAAGTGAAGATCAGGATGCTGCAATAGAAAAGTTGGTAAATTCTGACAAGGATAATTTGAGGAAGACTGTGAAACAGTACAAGCATCAAATGAACTATATGCAAGAAGTAAATGATGGTTTAATGCTAGCAAATAGAAGATTGAGGGAAGATCTTCAAGATACTCATGACAATTTTCAGGAGTTGGTGATTGATGCAAAGGAGGCACTCAGGAGGAAAAGGATGGCTGACAGGAATTGCTCAGAATTAGAAAGGACAGTTCAGACCTTGCAGCATGAAAATGAACACCTACACAGAAGGATAGCTGAGCTGGAGCAAAAGCACAAAAAGGTGAAGAAAAGATCCTCAAGTCCAGATGGCATAGCTTTGCTAGTGGAGGCATTGAAAGAGATCTAGGGCAGTTAGGTTCATTTAAAGCTTTTTGTTAAGGATTTGCTATTTTTAGCAAAATTGTAATTTGTAAAAATGTAAATGTTATTTTGCCTAATCTAGTCATTCGATGGAGGATTAATAAGAGAAACCCTAACTGTTTTTGGGGGATGAAAAACTATTTAGAGAGGTAAAAAAGACATTGTAAGGGTTCGAATTTTTGGAGAGCTAGAGGAGGTCTGCAAACTGTGCTTTCATCCAGACTTGTTCACTGCTAAGTATTGCAAACTCTCATATTGCATTTTTGATGAAACTATGAATATATGACTCCTTATTCCACTTCTGATATGTGTTGGTTTCATTTTAAACTTATACAGTTTCTTGATTGACAATTTCATTTCTGGTTTTATGTATGATTTCCAGTAAGTGCTTGTCTTTTATTGAATGAATTTCAGTGCAATCTTTTGGTGAATTTCTGAGATATATGTACATCTTCATGGATAAATGCGTGTGAATTAGTTTTTACTTATTGTTGAATGTATTCCCTTATGCTCTTGAAGTTTTCTTACCAAAACCTACAAAACAAAACCCTAAAAACCTAGTTTGGATTGATTTTATTCTTGAGATTGTGTTGGCTTGTTACCCTAGCCTTAGTAACAATTTCTGACACAAACATCTTTGGCGCCGTTGCCGGGGACGAAGCTGAAGCATATCTTCCCTGGGATACTCATCATTTTTCCTGGTTTAAGAGGTGGACTTGAACCAGCACTTTGAAGGCTATATTTTCACCAAAAAAGTCACACTGGCTTCTAAAGGCATTGGGACCAGGAATAAGCCTGTTTCTCAAATAAATCTGGGTGTGACAGACCCTGAGCAGATTCTGAAAACAGCTAACAAACTCAGAAAATCCAAATCTTTGCCAACTTGTTGTGATTCTCATCAGTTAGGCGAAGCACTAGACCCAGCTGACATTTCACCGTGTATAAAACCTATCCTCTCTGAGAGCAGTTTTCAGGTTTTCACTAATCCCAAAAGTTTCTTGAAGGCTAAAACCTCTTCTCCTGATAGAATACCAATATTTCAGCTGAAGCTAGGAAAGAATACCTTTCAAAAAGGACCCAGTCAAACTCCTTCCTTTTCAAACCCTAATTTGAAACTTCAGTCTACACTTCAGTCCACAATGGCAGCTCAAAATCCACCTATGGATATGATGGACAGAATGGTAGCAGCTAGGTATGCACCATTAGTTTTACCTCATCCTCTACATCCTTTGCCCGGAGGTGATTATCAGAAGTATATGCCTAGATTTAATGGTCAAGGGGAAAATACTGCTGAGGAACATTGGGAAGCTTTTATGAGTTATGCTGACAATTAGAATATTGAAATTAAAGATGTGTGGATGAGGGTTTTTGTTCAGAGTTTAGATGGGGATGTAAGAAAATGGTTTAGGGAGTTGCCTGCTAACTCCATTACTATTATTGAAGAACTCCATCAGCTTTTCATGAGACAGTGGGGAGACACTAAAGATCACACATACTACATAACTGAGTTTGGAGCTCTCAGAAGAAAGAAAGATGAGACTGTTGCAGATTTTTCCAAGAGATTTAATAAGATGTACAGTAGAATTCCAGCAGAAATTAAACCTACTGAAACATCAGCTAAGTTGACATACGCCAATGCTTTTGATCATGAATTTTCTTTATTACTCAGAGAGAGGAGACCTATCACCCTGCTGAACATGCAAGATGCAGCCCTAGAGGTAGAGTCTAATTTGTTAGCTTCAAATAGACTTAAGAATGAAACATCTCAGCAGCTTTATGAAAGAAAAGGAAAGAAAGAAGTTGTCACAGCAGGCTCTGCTTCTCAATCTGCTGAAGCCAAAATAGATGAGATGGCCAAAATGGTTAAGATCCTCACTGCAAAGTTAAATAAACTCGAGCTTGAAAAGAATTCTGCCAAACCTGCTCCAGAAGCTCAGAGGAATCCAAATAACCAAAATCAGTTTAGAAGACAATTTGCCCCTAGATTCATGCCAAGGGAGCGAAGAAATAATGACATTCAGCAAGAAAGAAGAGAAAATGAAGATCAAAAAGTGCCCCCACCTTTTCAAAATAATCTGGTTGATGAGGAAGAAATTGATCAGCAGTTGCTTTTTGAAGAAACTGAGACTGATCAGGACATGAACCACATTGGAGATAAAATGTTTACAGGCTTTGTTACTGAAGAAGATTTTCTAAATTCTGAATATTATGATGCTGATTTATATGAGGTTGAAGATGATTTGGAATGTGAAAAGACTACTGTAAATGCTGCTACCAATCAGAATGGAGTCAAGAAAGTTATTAATCTCAGAACTGGACCAAAACAAGTAGTTCAAGCTCCTAAGAAGAAAGCTGCTGTTCCTGCTCCAGTTATTCGTGATAAACCAACTGTTGATCCTGTAGCAGAAAAGAAACAACCTGCAGAAAAACCCAAGAAAAATACAGAAATTGAAGAGGTAAACAAGTCAGGTCAACATTTCAGTTTGGAAAATGAATTAGGAAAACTCAAAATTCCTGTGCCATTTTCTGAACTTATAAAAAATCCATCATACAAGAATACAGTTTTGAAGGTAATGAATATGCCAAATAATCAGCCAGTTTCAGATACAGTGAATCTTCAGGAAGAAAACCCTAGAATTTTTATTGGATCAGCTTTAGCTGAGAAGACTGAAAATGAGGCTGGTGCTTCTCCTCCATTTTATATAACTCTGACTGTGCATGAGCAGATGATTCATAACTGTCTACTAGATTCAGGAGCATCCCATAATTTGATGCCAAAATCTGTGATGGAATCCCTGGGCCTTAATGTCACTAAGCCTTACCATGATCTATATGCCTTTGACTCCCGAGCTGTAAAATGTCTAGGAGTGATAAAAGATATGGTTGTCAATCTTACTCAGTTACCCATGAAAAGTGTAATAATGGATGTTGTGGTAGCTGATATCACACCAAAATTTGGCTTACTTCTGTCTAGATCATGGGCTAAGAAAGTTGGAGGAACATTACAGATGGATCTCTCTTATGCAACTATTCCTGTTTTTGGTGGGGAAAACAGGAGACTTTATAGAGAGTTACAGTTGGCTTACATAGTCACAGATGAGAAAAACCCTACAAATCACCCAATGTATTCTGTGAATAAAGACCTTGGTTCATGCATACTACAATTTAGTGAAGAAGAGAATTCTGCTGGTGTGTTACAAGTACAAAAAGATCAGCCTGTAAAACACAGTCAAGAAGAACAGGATGTATTATGGCAGTTGTATTTTGATGGGTCTTCATGTAAAGAAGGTGCTGGAGCTGGAGTTTTATTGATTTCTCCTGGAGGTGAAATGGTGAAACTTATGTATAAGTTAGAATTTGCTACCACCAACAATACTGCTGAGTATGAGGCCCTGCTATTGGGATTGAAAGCTGCAAAAGATTTAGGAATTCAACAGATTTCTGCATTTGGCGACTCCGAACTGATTGTTCAACAAGTGAAGAACAAATATCAAGTAAAGCAGGGTTTGTTGAAAGTATCTCGAAATGAGGTATGGGATATGCTTGAAAATTATTTTATTGCATTTAATATCACTCATATTCCCAGAAATCAAAATGAAACTGCAGATTCTTTAGCCCTGGCTGCCACACATTTCAGAATTCCAAAAACCACTCAATTAAGGTATCCAATAGAAGTGAGATATAGGCCATGTGTCCCAGATAATGTGAAACATTGGAGGGTTTTTGAAGATGACCTTGAAATAAAAAATTTTCTTGAGCTGGTAGATGAATTTTCAAACAATCAAATTGATCAAGAAATTGATGAAAAGGATGAACAGTTAGATGAATTTACTGCAGAAGAGATTGCTGGACATAAGATTATTGAATTGAAGAGTAATTTCATTCCGAAAGGCCTAGTACCTTTGGAGAGAATATTTACTAAGGATGATACACCTTCCAGACCAGTAATCCAGTCTTCAGAAGAAAATGTAGAGGATTACAATATTGGCTCAGCAGAACAGCCCAGAATGGTAAAATTGTCTAAAAACCTAACAGCTGAGCAAAGGAGTAGATACATTAAACTGTTGAAGAAGTATGTAGATACATTTGCTTGGTCTTACAAGGAGCTGAAAACCTATGACACAGCAGTTATTCAGCATAAAGTCCCTTTGAAACCTAATGTTAAACCTTTCAGGCAGAAATTAAGAAGAATCAATCCAGCACTGTTTCCTGTTATTGAAAAAGAATTGAAGAAGTTGTTGGATGCAAAAATAATAGTGCCTCTTAGGTATTCTTCTTGGGTGGCAAATTTGGTTCCTGTTAGAAAGAAGAATGGAGAGATTCGATTATGTGTTGATTTCAGGAATTTGAATCGATCCTCATTAAAAGACAATTATCCCCTCCCCAAGATTGAACAGGTTTTGCAGCAGGTGGTTGGAGCTCAAAGGATTTCAATGCTAGATGGCTTCTCAGGGTATAATCAGATTGCTATGCACCCTGATGATAAAGAAAAAACAGCTTTTACAACCCCCTGGGGGACATTTATGTATGACAAGATGCCTTTTGGCTTAATGAATGCTGGAGCAACCTTTCAGAGAGCCATGGATATTGCATTTGTGGGTGAAAAAGATAAGTTTGTGGTGATTTATCTGGATGATATTACAGTTTTCTCCAAATCTGATGATGAACATTTGAAACATTTGGAGCAAACCTTCATAAAGTGCAGAAAGTTTGGCTTATCCTTGAACCCTAAAAAATCACATTTTGCTGTACAGGAAGGTAAGTTGCTTGGTCACTTGGTATCAGCTGATGGTATCAGGATTGACCCTGAGAGAGTCAAAGCAATACTAAAAATTAGTTTGCCCATGAGTAAAAAGGATGTGCAATCATTTATTGGCAAAATCAATTTTCTGCGATGGTTTATTCCTAATTTTGCTGAGACCATTAAGCAGATTACAGGCATGTTAAAAAAGGATCATGAAATCAAGTGGACTATGGAAGCAAAGCCAGCTTTTGAAAAGATTAAAGTGGCTCTAACTGAAGCTCCTGTTCTGGTGAGTCCAAATTTTGACAAAGAATTTCTTACATTCTCTTTTGCCTCAGAAGACACTATTGCTGCTGTATTACTTCAGAAGAATGAAGAAGGATTGGAACAACCAATTGCTTTTTTTAGCAAAACACTTAGAGATTCCGAGCTAAAATACAGTATCTTGGAGAAACAAGCCTATGCCCTGGTAAAGGCTTTAAAATTTTTCAGAATTTATATTTTACACTCCAAGGTTGTTTCATTTGTTCCAAATGCTGCAGTGAAGGATGTTTTGACACAGCCTGATAGTGAAGGAAAGAGGGGAAGGTGGATTGCTAAAATTATGGAATATGAAGTGGAAATCAGACCTACCAAGCTGGTCAAAGGACAAGGATTGGCCAAACTGCTGGCTGACTCAAATTGTCAGGCATTAGGGTTACATGCTATGACAGACGAATTAGCACCTGAAGAAAATCAAGTAATCCTGGAAAAAGAAAGAATCATGGATTCTTATTCATCTTCAGATTGGTATGCTAACATTGTTCATTTTCTGCTATTTTTGCAATGTCCAGAACATTTAGACAGGAAAACTGCCAGGTCATTGAAATTGAAAACTACTAAATACTGTCTGATAGAGGGTCAATTGTTTTGGAAAGATCCAGCAGGAATCTTATTAAGGTGTTTAGAGCAAGCTGAAATAAAGGAAGTAATTTCAGAATCTCATGAAGGAGCCTGTGGAGGGCATAAATATTGGAAAACAACAGCTTATAAAATTTTAAGAGCTGGTTACTATTGGCCTTCACTTTTCACAGATGTTTATCAAACTGTAAGAGCTTGTATACCTTGTCAAAAGTTTGCAGGAAAACAGAAGCTGCTGTCTTTACCTTTGAAGCCTATTGTAGTCAATGCCCCTTTTCAGCAGTGGGGCCTAGATTTTATTGGAGAAATAAACCCAGCATCTTCAGGCCAACATCATTGGATTTTGACTGCCACAGATTTCTTTACAAAGTGGGTGGAGGCTATCCCCACAAGAAATGCCATAGATAAGGTAATTATGGATTTCATAGAAAATAATATTCTGAGCAGGTTTGGTTGCCCACAACGATTGATTACTGATAATGCCAAAGCATTTAAATCCAAGGCAATGGTGACCTTTTGTGAAAAAAATGGTATTATGCTAAAACATTCAACTCCCTATTATCCTCAGGGAAATGGTCAGGCTGAATCATCTAACAAAAATATCATTCAGTGCATCAAAAAATTGCTCAAACAAAATAAAAAATCTTGGGATTCAATGTTGAAATATGCATTATGGGCAGATAGGATTACTGTAAAACAAGCCATTGGAACTTCACCTTTTCAGCTGGTTTATGGAACAGAAGCAGTATTTCCAGTACAATTGGGAATCCCAGTAATGAAGTTCCTCCAAGATTCTCAAGAGGAACCAGATGATTTGCAAAGGAGAATTTTTGAGATGATTGAGTTACAGCAGAACAGAGAAAAAGTAGACAAAGAAGCCCAGCTGTATAGAGCTAAAATGAAAACCAGGTTTGACAGAAATATCAAAGATCATATTTTTTCAGAAGGTGAGATGGTTTTAAGATGGGATGCAAGAAAGGAACAGAAGGGGAAACATGGAAAATTTGATAATTTATGGTTTGGCCCTTTTCTGATAGCTAAGGTTTTGGAAAATAATACTTTCATATTGCAGTCTTTGGAAGGAGAGGAATTGCTCAGCCCTGTTAATGGGCGATTCCTCAAGCATTTCTACAGTTAAATGAAGATCATGGTCACTTTTCATTGTATATACCGGTGTGAGTGAGATTGAATAAAGACTCCATAGCCCAATGGAAGACTGAAGGCACTAGTCTACAGGTTCTTGAAGCCTCACAGGGAGGACTTCATCCCGCAGCTGGAGCCAGATGTTAAGTCAGTAAATTTTTCTGCATTTTTAGTTTTTCCTCTCCAAATTTTGATTTGATTTTTGAGTTTATCTTAGTTAATTTTTGGTTTTCAGTTTTGGTTTTCTGCCTTCTTAAGAATCTTATGAATGCTTGAATAAAGTTTGAGCCCAGTCTTCACATTTCATTTGATTTTGGTCATTTTTATGTTGGAAGTGGGTCAGTATGAGTTATATATTCAAAAGGAGAATCAATTTTGACTTTAGAGAGTAGCTAAACTAGTGGCCTAAACCAAAAAGCTGCTAAAATCTCCGATAAATTTGGCAAAAGTTAGAAAATCTGCTAAATTTTGGTTTAAAGATATTCTTGTAGCGCTACACCAAAGTTTAACACAGAGTGCGCTACAGGAATATCGTGGCATGAGTTTTTCGTAAAATCTTGATCTGATTTCAATCATCATGAAGAGTGTGAGAGTCTAATCGCATTTTGTGAAGTGTTTAACACGTGTATGCAGCATTTTTAGCATGATGATTGTTGTTTGATAATCACGAAGAGAGGCAAGGGCATCATTACAGGTTATGCGGGTTTCAGTTGCACAGATACCAGCCAGTTCCGGGTTTCGCTGTCAAATCTCCCTCGTCACACGCATAATCACTAAGGATTTAGTGTTTGAGGAGGAGTCTTCATCGTTGAACATTGGATTACGTTGCTTTGGAAGGAGACACCTGTGATTCCGGCGCCAGCAGAAATTAGGGCTTTGAATTCGTTTCACCTGCAGCCAAGGAAACGTTAGGAGGACACCTGTGCTCGAAGAGGAACGTTATTGACACCTCAATTTGAAGACATTACGCCACGATGCAGGAGTAATTGACAGGTATTACGTAAACCCTCATAACTGAAGAATTTGGGGTTTTTGCTGCTGCATGTCCTTCTGAAAAAATTGGTCGCTGAGAAAGGTGTAATAGAATGAAAGGATGAAGAATTCATTACTGAAATGGTTAGCTGAAGCATGATAGGAGGAATTAGCATGACTGTTCCTTTTATGACCTAATCTGAATAGGGCGTTAAAAAACTCACAGAATTGCCTGTAGAATTCAGTTTGTTTAAACAGGGGGAAGTCTGCTAGTTTGATACGGGTGTTACACAGAGAGGTTTGTAGATTTGTGCATGAGTTAAATTGTTATAACCTGCAGTACTATTTGCCCAGAAAGCAGCTTTTAAAACACTTCTGAAACCTAAAACTATACTGTTCCAGTTCCTTGACAAGAAAGAGATGGGAAAAAACAGTAAAAGTGGTAAGATTAATAGGGCTGAACCCACAGACTTGACATGGATCCAAAAGCTTCCAGATTGTGCAGAGCTGTTCCAACAGGCAGGATGGTTGAAATTCTTCAAGAAGATAGATGGCTTTAATGCCCAAGTATCATGCAATTTTGCCAAAGGACTTAAGAATGAGATGATCATAATAGGTCCTTTAAGATTCAAATTGACTGTAGATTTAATTTCAGAAGCCACTGAAATTGATAATGAAGGCGAGCTCTGGTTTAAAAAATCTCCTTTTGAGTTTGACCCTCAAAGATACTTATTGCCCAATGTTGTTCCTGACTGGAACAAAGGTATCATCATTCATAATTTCAAGAGGGAATGGATTGAACCTTTAAGAATTCTTCAGAGCTATATAACTTGTGAAGGGAGGTACTCATTAGTTTTCAAATACCATCTCAGGTTCTTGCAGCACATGGCAGGAGTGTCAAAAATGAATTTGCCATTCTTCTTCTTCAAAAGCTTGCAGAAAATGTCTAGCAAAATTAAACAGCAGGATGATCATAATTCTCAATCATTGTTTCATCATGGTCTCATCAAGTTGATCATCTCTACAGTGTTGCAGAAGGAAGAAAAAACTTGGGACTTTTTTCTATTTTGGTCAGGGATTCATTCCAAAGGAGAAGAACAGCAACCCAAAAGGCAAACTGATAAGGGAAGAGTAATGGTACAAAAGTTGGGGTATTCAGCTAAACCTGCAAACAAACATGGCATTAAAGTTAAAAAGGAGACAAAGCAGGTGGCAGATGAAGGACAGACTGACAGTCAGCCTCAGGAAATTCCACTGCACAGTGAAGTCAAATTTTCATTATTTGATGACAAAAAGGAAAAGGAAATTCCTGAAAATAAGTCATCATCTATAACAGTGGTTCATGAAGAAAGGAAAATTGATATCAAGGTTATTCCTGTAGCAAAAGAGGAAGTCCAGAATCTGCCCAAAAGCCCTATCACAGTCCTCTCAGATGATGAGGGCTATATGTTAGAGGATGAGCAGTTCATTCCAGAGATCAAGGTTAAAGCTGAGACTAAAGAAAATCAAGCTATAGAGGACAAAACTACCAAGCCTAAGAAGAAGATAAAAAAGCTAGAAGTGGTAGAGTTATCATCTGTCCAATATCAAGGGAAGACACTAAAAATGATGGGAGAGCCAGCTTCTTTATGGAGACCTAAAACTAGGTCTAAAAACAAATTAAGATTAAATATGAAAAAGTTGTTGAATCCGAAATTGAGGACTGATAAGGTAGACATTTCGGATGAAGAATCCATGGAGGAGCAGTCAAAGAAAAATGAATTGCATTCAGTTAAAAAAGAGGATGTTGGGTCTGTATATGTAACAGGTGAAGAAAGCTCTAAATCCATCGTTGAAAACAATTCTGGAAAATTGTTAACAGAAGATATTAAATCAGCACAGGAAATAGGTGTTTCAAACCCCATCATGGAAGATATTGCTGTAAGACCATTGACAGAGGAATTGATGTTTAAGAAGTTTAACATGTTTTGGAAACCAAGTGAAGATCAGGATGCTGCAATAGAAAAGTTGGTAAATTCTGACAAGGATAATTTGAGGAAGACTGTGAAACAGTACAAGCATCAAATGAACTATATGCAAGAAGTAAATGATGGTTTAATGCTAGCAAATAGAAGATTGAGGGAAGATCTTCAAGATACTCATGACAATTTTCAGGAGTTGGTGATTGATGCAAAGGAGGCACTCAGGAGGAAAAGGATGGCTGACAGGAATTGCTCAGAATTAGAAAGGACAGTTCAGACCTTGCAGCATGAAAATGAACACCTACACAGAAGGATAGCTGAGCTGGAGCAAAAGCACAAAAAGGTGAAGAAAAGATCCTCAAGTCCAGATGGCATAGCTTTGCTAGTGGAGGCATCGAAAGAGATCTAGGGCAGTTAGGTTCATTTAAAGCTTTTTGTTAAGGATTTGCTATTTTTAGCAAAATTGTAATTTGTAAAAATGTAAATGTTATTTTGCCTAATCTAGTCATTCGATGGAGGATTAATAAGAGAAACCCTAACTGTTTTTGGGGGATGAAAAACTATTTAGAGAGGTAAAAAAGACATTGTAAGGGTTCGAATTTTTGGAGAGCTAGAGGAGGTCTGCAAACTGTGCTTTCATCCAGACTTGTTCACTGCTAAGTATTGCAAACTCTCATATTGCATTTTTGATGAAACTATGAATATATGACTCCTTATTCCACTTCTGATATGTGTTGGTTTCATTTTAAACTTATACAGTTTCTTGATTGACAATTTCATTTCTGGTTTTATGTATGATTTCCAGTAAGTGCTTGTCTTTTATTGAATGAATTTCAGTGCAATCTTTTGGTGAATTTCTGAGATATATGTACATCTTCATGGATAAATGCGTGTGAATTAGTTTTTACTTATTGTTGAAAGTATTCCCTTATGCTCTTGAAGTTTTCTTACCAAAACCTACAAAACAAAACCCTAAAAACCTAGTTTGGATTGATTTTATTCTTGAGATTGTGTTGGCTTGTTACCCTAGCCTTAGTAACAATTTCTGACACAAACAATACTAAATAACCATGCTTCTAAACGTGCTCTTATATGAACAGCTGACCAAGCCCACTAATCACACAAGATGGCTACCTGTCTTCGTATTTATTTATTGAGGCTCTGCAAGCAAGGCCTTCCTTCCAAGATCTTCTGGATATAGTTCCTCAATTTGCATGCAACCCCCCCTATTCCAATTTCTTATGATGCAGTAGGCATAGCGGAATGCTTTTCCACCATAGACAGTGCCGCAACGCCTCCAAGCCATGGTCTTGCCCTTTTGTTTCATCACCCATGGCCTGAATTTAACCAGATGTTCTTCTATTTTATGGGCTGTGTGAACCTCTGGTTCTCTTCTGCATTCCTTCATAGCGCGGCTGTTCCTTTAGTATATCACATAGTTTTTTAGGGCCAGTCTATTCTCTTGCCTTTACCTTCTTCGATCTCATGAATTTCGCTCTTGGTTTATACTTTTGGAATACTATAGCAGCTTATGTGTCCTACATACATAAAACCCTACATCATCAAAACAGTGAACATAACCATGAATATACATAAACAAACGAAATTGCATTGATTTGGGTGACTTACGTATTTCTTCAACAGTTGAGAAGTGCCTGTGCCCAGTGGGATTTCCCTTGAATTTTCCTTTTCCCATCTTCCTTAAGCGATAAAAAATAAAAGGGTCGCTGGTCCTGCTCCGATTTGCCCCGCCCAGAGCAGAAAATGAATTCAATCTGCACTTTTAGAGGCTCAGTAATGCTTTCAACGATGTTTCTTTAGTACCCACTTGGATAGAATGGGATCTATCGGCTTACCTAGAAAACTCAAATGCATAGCCAAAAATCACAGTCGGTTAACCAAATATGTGACTCTTCTTATGATCTCGGTGTTATGTGGGGAGAGGTCTCGAGGTCAAACCTGAGGGCCTCTCCTCCCTCCACGTGCTTTTGGTAAATTGCTTTTGGTAAAGTGGCAAGTATTATATAAACACGTTGTATTATGGTTGATACGTTAATATATGGTTTGCAATGTAATATATAATTCATTGAAATGGTTTCCATATGGTTTAACACATGGCCCATTTTTTATATGGATCGGTCCACGTTATGCTAAGGTCCTCTGATAAGGTTGGTCGTGATATGGTTAGTGCTATGGTCCACCGCTTCACATTTGACATGGTTTCAATATATAATATGGTTATGATATATAATATGGCTCTACATTACACTATGGATAGGTTTCCATCATTTGGATTATCATATGGTTTATATTATATAGTTGCAATGGGGCCTCAGTGTTGGATTATTATATAGCCCTTAACCCCCCATTTTACAATAACTTTCACCCTTAATAAAATTTAAACCATGTTGTTTTGTTAAATGGAGCTTGTGGAGACCTTGTATAGGTTTTGGGTTCGATTCCCATAGATCCAACCACCTTATAAACCATAAAAATTATAACCATATTTTGATTTTATAAACCATTTTTTTAACCTTTTGGACCATTTTTCACCACTTTTAACTATCCTGGACGAAACTTCATATGTTGAAAACTTCTTCATTTGGATGTCGTTTCACACGAAACAAGCATCGACGAGCTCTTTACCATGGTAACCTTTTTTCTTCTTCTGATGTTTGGATACTTTAACATTGATCGACGATGAGATGATCCTCCTGGATCATCTTCCTTCAAATTTTTCCACGCTCCTGTTAGTTACTCTCCGACGAGCTTGAAACTTCAAGTGCTTTTCAACCCCTTTTACTAGCACTCTTCAACCCCTTTTATAGAAAT
This sequence comes from Larix kaempferi, assembly GCA_027924585.1. Classification (NCBI taxonomy): domain Eukaryota; kingdom Viridiplantae; phylum Streptophyta; class Pinopsida; order Pinales; family Pinaceae; genus Larix; species Larix kaempferi. The sequence goes on along the minus strand of BSBM01000091.1, from coordinate 6,202,426 downwards.
CTTACAAAACTCAATCACTATTCTTTATGTTCAGACTCCTATTGCATGTGTGGTTGAGCCGACCCCATCAAGCCCTAGGGTTAGTGGGAGGAAGGGACAGTTTAAATAGGATTTTCAGCGAGTTGGAATCAAATGTCATTATATTCTCTTCAAATGCACAAGCTTCATGTAGTGGCTTTCCTTGTTTTGGGTAATGGTTATTAGTATTCAATGTGTCATGGGGTTGGGATTAATTCTTTCTAACTTTGACAGTATGGTAGGTTCATTGTTATTAAGGTTGTACTTTTCTTAGAAATAAAAATAAAAATAAAAAAGTCCATCATATTAGAAACATGTTATTATTTAGTAATTTAATATATTTATTTTAGATTATTAAAAATGTGTAAAAACATTATTTTGTGAAAAATATATAAAAATTCAAATAAAATAAATGATAAATATTAAGAAAAAATAATTGACTAGTAAAAAAGTAATCTTATTTTTAAAGTAAAAGTAAAATAAAGTATAGGGTGGCAATAGAAGTGGGGTACTTGTCCATTGGATGTAGCTTGGGTGGTTGGGAGGAATGGTTTTTACCCTCCCCACCCGAGTTCAATTCCTTGTAAGTGACATGTTGAGCCCTTAAATGGGAATACTCGATGCTCTCATTGAGCCACATTCACAGTAGTAATATCCAGCCTTACCACTTTCCTTACGGAATACCTGGGGGGTTATCCGTGGAGGTAGCAAGCACCGATCTCTGGTGTCGTGAACCACATGAAAAAATAAACAGGAGTGGGGTACTTTATGACCCCGAAGGAACTGAAAAGGTTGCATACTCGTGGGGTGTAGGGATTTCTTTGAACAATGAAGTGGAGGCATGTGCTCTGTATCAAGGATTATTAGTCCTTCAAACCCATCAAGTTAAAAAGGCAATGATCTTTAGGGATTCTCTTATAACAATGAATCTAGTTACGTAAAAAATTGCAAAAGGGGGAGCAAGATTGAGTAGAATAATCCAAAGGATCATTTGGAAATTAGACTCCATAGAAGAGGCAATGACCTTCAAGAAATTCGATCAAATGGAAAAATAGGCCACCTACCTAGACAAAGGGATTCTCATCAACAACCAAGATCCTTCAAGCATCAATTAGGTTCCATAACCATCTCTCATGGCAAAAATCAAAAGTGCAAAGCGACTTAGGTCTAAGGACCCACCCTTAAGATTAACTAATTTAGAATCCAACTAGCATTCTAGCAAGCACGAAGGACAGGAAAATCTATTTCACTTATGCGATGGAGCACTCATGTCATATAGCATATTTGATCCTCAAACCTGCAAATGGATACATTTGGTATAGGGTTTTAAATCCCATTTAATCGGGTTTGAGCATGAAGGTGGGATATATCCCACGCAAGGGATGGCGATGATCAAGGGAAACTACAACATTTACAATTCCTGCTCTCGGAAAGGTGATTGGCATCTTCAATAGGCAAACAAGGGTCTTGTGGTTAGTGGTAAGCTTGACCTCTCCTTTCAGTTTACCCGCATGTGTTTTGAATTTTCCTTGCTTGGAATTAGTGTTTATGTTTATAGGCACTTTTGTGTATCTTGGGTCAAAGGAAATTTGTTAAATTGTGTTTAAATTCACAACATAAACGACTAATTCACATTAATCGTTGTTAGCTAGTCATATTTATATTCCCATGACTAAATTAGTCATTTATGTTAATCATTTTTTTTAGTCACTTGTTATCTAGTCATATATTTTATTCCGTGACTAAATTAGTCGTTTTTTGTTGGCTTCTTTAAAATTGCTCAATTTTAGTCGTTTATCCCTTGAAAAAACTATGGTGACTAAATTTTTTAGTCGCTTAGTCACTTATCTCTCATTTTGTACTAGTGGGCCTCTAGCCATGCATGTGCTTTCCCACAACAATGATTCACCCATCTAATGTATGGGTTTCATGTTCTTTACTTGATGGTTTGTTCCTTGTTTCTGAACGGCTAGTATGTTTCGTGTCCTTTATCTATTGATCTATTCCATGGATAATTCTCTACCAACTTCCATTCTATCTTGTAAAACAACTCTACATAGTGGGAGGCTTCATTCTTTTGTTGCGCCACTTAGATTTTCTCATTACCTTATATTTAACATCATCATGAAAGTACCATCATGGATTATATGTAGACATAAATACTAAATTTCACATCTTGAATGCTCCTATATCATCATTCAACTTTTTCCCAAAGTTCAGGTTACTTTGGAAGTCACCCACATTGAACACCGCTTTCTCCAATTTAGTTCAAAGGCTTTGTTCTGCTCACATTTTGAAATAAATATATTTCAAAAAATCAGAACCTTCCATTATATTCTCCTTTGGTTCATCTTTCCAATGACTATATCCATACTCAATTTTAAGCTTACAGTTGAAAGTTACATCCCTCCAAAATTTGCAAATTCACCCAATTTTGCATTATTCCTTGTATAATTAAACCCAAAGAATCTATTTGGTGCACTTTTTGAAATAAATAGAAGTTTATTTTAGAAACTAAAACTATATGTTTTATTATCCCACACATTACCTTTACAATGGTTGTACCTGGGATTAATTATTGGTTTTGGATTAAAAGTTATAGTTCCCCAAAGTTAACATTTTTTCCCAATTCTTCCCTGTTCCTGTAGTTGCTCTAAATCTCAGAGAGCAACTTCATAGACCTATAGAAGAAAATCTGGAAAGAGAGAGAGAGATACAGAGAGAGAGATTTTTTAAAAATATCGGGCGTTGATATACCATAGGACTATAAGTACCTATACACCTTCAAATCCTTGGTTTAATACTCCACACATTTTCTATAAACTTTTGGAATTGTTGATTTTTAACCTTTGCACTTCCTCCATATTTGGAGTTTTTAGCATAAACAACTATCACACAAACAAAGCAAAAATGGAAAAACTTCCTCAAACAAATTTGTTCATCTCAAAGACTAGGTAAATTGCCGAGTTCCTAACTTTTCTAGTTTCAACATCTTAGGTCACTTGTACCTCCTCAAAGTTTTCCAAAATTGCAAAAATGCATGCCCAAATAGTGGATTTTGGCCTTATTCTACACCTTTTCTCCAAACCCTTTGGAATTTGGCACAAATTCACCTAGGTAATCTCTGTCCTTGGTCAACAATCGTTCCATCAAAATTTTAGCCTCAATAGGGCTTGATTAAGTAGCTAAGTACACGCCTTCAAAACTCACTATTTCACCATATCTAAAAAAATGGAGTAGAACATGCCCATGCCCATCTCTGTCAATCTTGTATTCCTCTTCACCATGAACAAATGATCAAATTTTCAACCAATTTTGAGTTATTTTATTCATGTTACAACCAAAACAAATTTTTGGCTCTAGACTTTACACACACACGCACACACACACACACTATATATATATATATATTGTGTATGTGTCTGTACACACACACACACACACATTTCCATATTGTTGATATGGCATGATGCTGATGTGACATACCACACAGATGCCTACATAGTAGTGGAGTCTTGCGTGTCGTCACCTAGTGTGACCATGTCATTCGGTAACTCTACCATGTCATATTCCATGAATATAATCCTCCAATTCATTGTGATTCCCTAAGATTCCTACAACACAATTTTTATCCCAATAGACAGAATCTTGCAAACGATCAAGATCTATTGACCTTAGATACTAAAATGATCTAGTTTGTTCATGGTAGTGCCAAATGTGCGAGATCCCAATATAGTTCACTTGCTCGAATGGTCCAAATATCATGATCTTGTGCAGCCACCTTGATCTCAAATGTTCACAGCCATACCCGTTGTGCTAAATCTTGCGCACCTTCTCTTGCACGAATGTATAGGATCAACCAATGTGACGTGACAGATCAAATCTCATCCATTCACAGGAAGACCCTTGAGATAAGGTATGAGCATTTCTTATTTGTGTGAATGGTCAAGATCGTGTGATGGAACATGCATGATCAAATCTTATACATTTGATGTAAGATCCCTTGTGATAAATGTCACTCACTTAACATTGCATGGATGGTGTAGATCTAACAAGCTAACTTGATCAATAAATTTGATTTGTTCATGGAGGACTCCCCTCCAATAACCTATAATAATTTTTTACTGCGCGATGACTCAAATATAAGGATTTGACTCCCTTGGTTCAATCTAGTCCATTCATGGGGGACCCCCTCCGTTGAGATCCAAACTTGTCTCGTTGTGTGAATGATGTAGATCTGCATAGATAACTTGCACGATCTAATATGCGTTGTCCATGACATAAAACAGTTCTTGTCTGTCCTACATGGATCCCACCCACACATTTGACTTTTGGTTGGCACTACCAGCTATACATATCATCCACATGGATTCTCCACATCATACCTCTTGGCCATGTGGCATTGTTGGGCTCACATCAATTTTTCCCAAATTATAAAATTTTCATAAATATGTAATTTTTAAAATTTTCCAATAGGTGGCTAATATGAAATTACACCCAGAATTTCCTCACAAACTGGAAATGTTTTCTGTATGTTGACAAAAATGGAAATTTTTGGCATTGTTTTGGATTTCACCCAAAATTTCTTAGACCTAGAATCTCCCATTACGAGTTCTTACCACTAGATCTATACGAAATTCTATGTTGGTTCTGGAATTAACATCTAGCATTCAATACCATGGAATCTATCATGTGTATTTTGTCAAACAATTTTCTTACAAACTATATATTTCACCCAAATTCCCAAAAATCATCTCTAAAACTCAATAATTTTACTTCCAATAGCTTCCATATTCAACACAACAATTCAGACAATAATTTAACTGTTAATTAGAACCTTGGATTAAACAATTGGAGAAACTCAACATTACATTCCCCAAATTTTTCTCTTATACCTTTTGTCATACACTTTGTGTGCATCCAGAAATTTTCCCAGTAGGATTCAAATATGGCCAATGCAACCTAATATTGTACCAAAATCACCATCTCAAATTCTAAAACCATGAATTCCTTTACCCAAATTTTCTTACATCGACATGTATTCATACAATTATCCAATCACCATAGATTTGGGCCCCAAATTTGGCCATGGAGTCGTTTTGTCAAACAATTTCCATGCAACCTATAACTTATTCCTTTGCTTTTAAATTTTGGCACATGCAATCCCTGTGCTACAACCTTAAGCTTTTCTACCACTTTGTCACATACCCAGACACCCCTTTAACACTTTCAAGATGACATGGTACTCCATTTACCACCATTAACTATAATTACTACTATGATGCTTAATTTGAATTTTACATTGACTTGCTATATCATTAATTTTTAACAACAAAGTAAATATACATAGAAGTCAATTGTCTAAATTATCTATCCTATATTATGCAATCATTTCTACCATGAAAAAATCTATACCATGACCATTAAATCCATGCACAAAGATATTTCATCACATGAAATTAAGAAAACACATTGCATGATTATAACAATGCTTTTTGAAGGGAAATAGTCCCAAACTACTTGTAAACAAAGTACATTACTCCCAACCATAGGCACTTTGCCATACTTACTCTCTCTATGGAATAGGAAAACCTCTATCTGGGGCTATCAGTCCATAAGGGGTGATGTCTCTCAGGTCCTCTAGTAAGCCCATAACTCATCCTGCATAACATAGGGAATAGCCAAAAATTAGACACATATCCAGTGTTGAATCTGTTTATCTTGGTTCCAATCCCTAGCACTCTTCCCCCATTAGCTTGCGCAACACAAGGAATGGGATCACTATCCCAATTTCCTTTCATTGCTCCAACACAGGCCGACTAGGAAATATCTATGCTAGGAATTATCTAGTGCCACACCCCATCTATAGTTGTCCCAACCCTCTAACACTCATCTCGTGTCATCCTAAACAACACAAGGAACAACACCCCCTTCTCTTCTCAATAGTCTCTCAAGTTTTCCTCATCCCATTCCAGTGCTCCGACACAGGCCATCAAGGTAGTCTCCGTGATGGGGCTCTAGGCACCTAGATTTAGGATATGTTTTCTCTAGCACAATCTCTGATGGGTGGTGGATAGAACGAATGATTGAATCCATGGAATGAATGAGCCTCTCACTCAATTCGCACATTATATATGCATGTATTTAATTTTCCATACGACACTCATAAGGAGTCCACTTTTCCCCCCGTAATCCCCTTTTAGGATAATCAATAAGGTTAGGGATAATACATCCACTCTTAATAGCATGGATTTAGGAAATATAGGATAAAACCATTATATAAGGTTTTCAAGCAAGGTATAATGACTTAGATTAATAAGTCACTAGGGTCATCTCACCTTTATACCCCCTTTCCCACTTCGTCCACTTGCGGAATCATATCTCCCCATCGCTTTTTCATCATTATTTTTTTGCTTCCATTAGGGAAATTATATTAATATTGTGGTACACCATTACAATACATTTGTTCATTCTAGACAATTTTTTCTAGTTTCTAGCCATTTCATGGTTACATATATCATTACATTTTAAGGTCAAAACAGGGTGTTACATACCTAATTAATGTTTAACCAATTATTTCTTATTTCTAGTAATACTATAATATTATGTTAGTCATATTAGCTATGAGGTATACCAACAACCTTTATTTATCACCTAATTAATGTCATGATGGTTACTCTTCTCTACTATTCTAAGATTATGACTAATTCACTAATGATGGGTGGAGTGTCCACTTGAAACGTTGGTAATGTTTCAAAATATAAACATGGTTTAACTCTAGAAAATCTTCCAAAGTTCATTTTCTTATTTACTCTACTTATTCTCAATTTATAACCACATACTAGCATTCATATTAAATATATCAATCAATATTGAAATGCAATAACATACTAGTCATCTATGTAACACATCACAACCATGGTCTAAAAAACAAGGGGCATTTCATTACTTTGATCCATCACTATTAGCATATTTACTAACTCATTCAACTATATAGTTACAATACATTGTATACTATTAAAGGGTATCCCATATAATCCACAAAACTTAGGATTCTTTCCTACCATTTCAGCTTGTGACAAGATCGACTTGGTTCTTTAATCCTATCATTAGAGTCAAATTAACTATAATGAATGCAGAGCATCAAAGAGTGGGTTGGAAAACCCTCTAACATGCAGTTAGATAGAAAACGATCTTACTTTCCCTAGGGTGAATGAAAGATAAATACAAATGCTAGAGAATAGAGAAGTAGAGCCGGGTAGTTATAGTTGAGGTTTGATTATAGTAAGAAAATTTGGTGAAGGGTAAGTCACCAACACCATCCTTGTTTGTTTGCACACATTAAAACAAAGAACACCTTTCTTATTCCATGATAAGCATTTTAATCAAATAAAACAAATTTCATAATTAGAAACCCTAACTAGCTCAAGGTTAAATAGTCACAACACAATTCTATGATTATAGTAAAATAAGCACTATCACTATGAACACAGGATTTTGGGGGGTGGGTGGGGGGAAGGGTGAAATAGAGGAAGGGAAGAAGAGAGAAGAGAGATCTATATTATTTATTGAACGATTATTATAGCATAATGTAATACATGAATACACATTAGAACCTTCATCACCCAAGCCCGAGTTCCTCCAACCTTAGTGTCCTAGACAATACTTCCTCTAGCAATAAATATCAAAACCTTACTTTGGTAGAAGAATCAAACATGACTCAAGATAAATATGGAAGGTTTAATCACGCATGTAGAATTGATAAAATTCTCTCAAGGAGGGAAATAGGTAAATAAGATCAGAAATATCAGAGCATTCCTTGAAGATAAGGGTTTTGTCTCCCTCTACCCAACCATGGACCTAATTATATGAGTGAGAAGTGGTTTTGGGTTGTCGGGTGTAAGATCAAGGCTACACAAGTGTAGGACTTTGTAATCTCTACAAAAGGCCTATGCATTATGCATAAAAAATATTTTTTATGCCATTTTAGAGGTGCATGTGGTTGCTCACTACCAAAGTATGCACAAGTTGCATTTCTAAAGGTCACACACATAGGCTAAAAGCCTCAAAAGTTGTCCTTAAATTATCCAATTTGATGAATCAGATGTGTAAACATTTCCAAGATATAATGGTCAAGAGCACCAAATATATCTTTAACGCCTATGCTCAACATGGTGCAACTATAGGTGTCCAAGCAACACATTGATGTTGTTTTCCACCAAAAACAAAGGCCCATCATAACTCACTGTGATATTTTCTGATTGCTATATAATGTGACTTTTATCTTTAGGGATATATTTAGGGCTTGATTTGATGATAACTGTTTTCTATGGTAATAAATGAGAATGTAAATTGTAGAGACTATATCCTATAATATTTTTCAATCCTACCTCACCATCCAATAACTTTCATCTCTTTTTTTGATGGCTTTGTTTGACGCTAGATGGATGTTGCTGTCAATTATTTGAATAATTTTTCTCAATGGTGACTCTTGAAATGTATATGCAAGATACACATTGTTTTCTAATGCTTGTTTGTAGTTTTGATATTTAGTTTAGTGGTTCCTTATCTTTTTAATCTTTGATTTGTTGGAGTGTTATTTGCTAACATGGATATGGTAGCAATTTAGTAACATCTCTAATATTCTTTTAAAATTTTTTCTCTCACTAACTCCATGAGGTATGTAGGCATTTCTATTTGTTTTGCAACAATTCTATTTTCCTTTTTTGTTTTCTAGCATATAGGTAATTTTTCTATAACCATCCTCCCAGCTAGATCCCCCCCCCCACTCTCCGAAAAAAAATGAATTTCTTCTCTATTTGATTGAGATATATTGTACACAAATCACTTGAATATTGGGCCAATAGTGTAGAAGTTTTACTGCACCAATAAAAAAAATTGGCCATCAAGGAAATGAAAGAACCACCCAATGGTTCCTGAACTTAAACACAAAGAGTAAAATAGGAAAAACCATAAAATCCATAATTGATGAATAATATTTATTGATATTGAAAAAATAGATTAATAATTCTATGATATATGTTGGATCCTTATACATATTACAATAAGCATAATAGATTATTAAATATTCTATAAATACTTATTTTTCCAAGGTAAACTTCACAAGATTCCCCACACTTCCCTTGAATATTGGATGCTGGTCAAATTAACTATCAACACCAATAATGAATGCTAATCTTGAGGGCCTCAACTAGATTTAACCTTATAACTTATAAGGGAATTAATAAGAGTGAAAGCCCCACACTTCCCTTGAATATTGGATGGAGGTCAAATCAATTATCAACACCAATCCTTGAGGGTCTCAAATAGATTTAACCTCATAACTTATAAGGGAATTAATTAGAGAGAGAGGGGGGGGGGGAGGGGGGCAGTGGGGAGAGAGGGGGAGGGGGAGGGGGAGGGGGAGGGGGAGGGAGAGTGGGAGTGAGAGAGAGAGAGAGGGGGAGGGAGAGAGAGAGGGGGGGGACGGGAGCGAGGGAGGGGGAGAGAGAGAGGGGAGGAGGGGGGGGGAGAGAGAGAGAGAGAGAGAGAGAGAGAGAGAGAGATGGAACTGAGAGAGGAAGAGGGAGGGAGGGAAGGAGAGAGAGAGGGAGGGAGAGAGAGATGGATCTCTCTCTCTCTCTCTCTCTCTCTCTATATATATATATATATATATATATCTATATATATATATATATATAGAGAGAGAGAGAGGTGTTTGTGTGTGTAACTACCTTTTATATCTAATCTTGGGTAGAGACATATTGGTTAGGCTCTTTGGCATGAAGGGGTTAGCACTTCGAAATTGGTCCAAGTTTAGAGCAATATCTATAGAGTTGATGCATCTGCTTTGCTCCTTCCCCTGTGTGTTGGAGGTAAGAATAGAGAGTTTGATTATTTTTTCTATAGTGAAGGTACATTATTTAATTTTCAAGTGTTCTTTCCCTCAGCCTAGAGTGGAAGAAACTAAACAACTATAACCTATTACTCGTTGTGAGACTTCAATGCTTGAACAAAGCTCATATACTCAAAGACAATATATAGAAAAATATTAGAATGGGTTTTATAGCATTATTTGATACATCTTACTCATCTAATGCTCATATGGCTTGAATTGCATTCATTTGAAATTATTACCCTTCAAAAACTCTGAAAAATTCAAATATTTTCCTCCCACGCACTCTTTCCCTCAAGGAAAGGTGTGTATATATGTGTGTTGTCCTAAGGAAAGGCACATATGTCTTTGAAAAAGTGAAAAACAATTTGCATGCTTCACTCAAGGAAACTTTTAGGGGAGAAATTTATCCCATGGTCTATTTTTCAACCTTTTTTTTCCAAAAAAGATTCACCAGTTTACCTTTTTTCAAAACTGATTCCCCCAAATTCAATGGGATATTTTTTTTTTACTCTAAAAATCATCAAAATTGTCCAAAATCTATATAAAGTCCTTAGAAATTTGAATATTTTTACAAAAAATTCGTAGAAAATTTTATGGTTGCAAATTTAAGAATTAGTAAGATTCACCAAGGTTTCTACATTTTGAGAAAATTATCGATCCTTAAAATTTTACCTTGAACTCCTACTTCAAGAGTTACATTTCCTACACAATTATTGAACTAATTCTCATCACCAAATTCCTAAACCAACTCTCAAATGTAGAAATTGGGAAAAGATACACTAACCCTAGAGATCATCCTTATGTTGGAGCAATGAGTTTTGGATCAAGCCCTAAATTTATATGATCTTATGTTCTATCAGAAACCTTCATTTATGACATATAGCTTCTTTTATTATTATCTGACCAGATAATAAACTAAACCTTGATTGGTCTTATCATTTTTCAACAAGCAAGGACTTTTCAAAGGAGAAATTGTCCGAAGTGACCAAGCTGGAGGAACCTAGATTTCAATTACAAAACGTGTCAGAAACAAGATTAAGTATAATTCTATTTTGTGTTCATTATGAATCCCCCCCTCACCCCTTGAATATGATTATTAATCGTCTTAAAGGGTGAATCCATGAAGATGGGTATCTATTTTGGGGGGTCTTGTGAGAAAATAATTCTGATGTTTCCATGTTTTTCAACTTTAGGCGAACAAAAGTGATATTTTTATTTAGAGTTTCACTTTGTAGTAAAAATAAAATTTTTAGAGAATTATGTTAGCTTTCTATTCATAATTTTTTTCAATTTTTTTATTATTGAGATTTGATATGTCGATTTCACAAATGTTTGACAGTGTGTTCTTATAAAATGAAAGGACTACAAAATAGTCATGTTTTGTTGCGCCCGTAAAATCATTGTTAAACTTGTATTTTGCAAAAACAAAAAATGCTACGACAATCTAAACACAATGTACTAGTGCCTGACTATAAGTTTCTAACCAATGGATATATATACTAATTATTATATGTTTTTGAAGTCAATCAATGGGGAAACCTAGTCGATTTTCAACATGTTTTTTGTTGCGCTACTTTTCTCTCAATTGACTCTAAAACTAAAAAATATACGAACACCCTTTTGAAGTAGACACGCCAATTAAGATTCTCATATTTTTTTCAATTTTTTTGGTGGTGTATTTTTTAAGTTATGGATTTTTCATTGCACCACATTTTTAAAGAGATGAATCCAAACTCAACACATGTTACGAAAAAACAAATTAAAAATATCAGTTTTTATCTATACACAACAAAATTTATACCTACGAAAAGTAGATTCAACGATGAAACTGATGGTATCAAGTCCGACAGTCATTTTGTAGTGTAAGAGGTTTTTTTTTACCTTCCGAAAATAAAGAAACCTGAAAACTGTGCAGAGCCATCAAGTTTTCAAGTTTCAGAGGTTATTCGGCCGAATAACCATTTTTCATAACGGCACCGTTAATTACAACAAAGGTTGTTCGGCCGAATACCCAAATGCAAAAAAAATTACATCGGCCGAGAATTTTTTTTTTTGCGTTGCCTATACTCGTATAAATAAACCTAACCTGATTCATTATTTTCGCATCAATTATTTAGAATGCATGTTGGATGGTGGAATCAATCTTCCTAATAGGTTAATTGAAGTTAGTTTATGATTAATTTGAATGACTTCAGAATTATTTATCATCATAGCCATAATATTTGAGAAAAGTTGCTTTTCATGTGTATAGATCACATGTTGATTATTGGATTGCATTGAGATTTGCATACAAAAGAAATCTTAGGGGAAACCATATAGATACAATTATTTCTTATCTCTCATCTCTTAGTTAATGGTTTTGGCTATGATCCATTGATTTGGGGAATTACGTTGCTATATTTTATCTTTCTCTATTGATGGTTTTGACCCTAACCATTGAGAGCTTTTATCCTTAACATAATTGGTGACTCAACTGGGGATGAACTCCTTGATTTTTTCTTTGAAGGGTTTCCTATTGCCATTTTCTAGATTTTCAAGTGTTTGTGGCTTTTTTTATTGTTTGTTTCCTTGTATACTATTTTGTGGGTTTAATTTTTTAAAGTTTTCAATCTTTATTGCATCTTGAAAGTTTTTTTACAAAAGTATATGCTCCCATACTTGGTGACAAAAGTACATATATGATTATGTTCTTTAGGGAAAGAGCATGCATATGCATGTTTACTTTGAGGAAAGTCTATACATATGCACATTTCCTTCAAGGAAAGTGCATACATACACATATTTACTTAAATGAAAGTTCATATATACACCTATTTCCTTAGGGAAAAGAGCATCTATACTCTTGGTTTCTCATTGCAAGGAGCGTATTGACTTTGTGGCCTAGTTTTTTCATCTTTGCTTTTCGAGTTTTGTTGTTTAACAAGATTGGAGGGATATAACCTACATAATATAGGGATCAATTTGGTTTAACATTTTATTTTTAATTTTTTTTAAAGAGTGTGTGTGTGTGTGTGTGTTCCCAAGGGATAGCTCAAGTGGTCATGAACCATATGTGAGATCTACCCCCAGTTGGGTAGGTCACATGTTTGAATCTCTTAATCCCCTTGGGGTTAGCCTCCTTAATTGAGGATGATGGTTTACCTTGATTACCATCCATTAATCATGGAAAATTAATTAGAGGGTTTTCTACAAAATATTACTTGGACTATATATATATTGTTTTACATTTGTAGAAAAATTTAGTAGTGCATATAGTTGCATTTTCCATTAAAAAGTTATGTGTGCACTACATTGGATTTCAATTTTGAAAATTTGATCATTTTTTGTCTCTCAATATCATTAGTTTTCATTGTCACATCCCTCTAAGTAACAACAAGCCTTTGAAAACAATGTTATTAAAATCAACTAGACTATTTTTTTTCTTTGATAGAAAACTCACAATAGTATGGGATATAGGGCCTTGGTTATAGGCATGTTGTAGGATTGGAAAGTAAATTCTCCAAGGACACGTAAAACAAAATAGGGATTGATTAAGAGAGATAAATCCATTAGTAGAAAAGAGCGCTTTTTAGAAAAGTAGATCTAATACATGTGTGAATCACTACAATCAAGTTCAACAAGTGGAGTAGATTTCCCACATTCACTTATTTGGAAGGATTACTACGTGTATGGGGGATTTGGATTGAAGTGGCAAGTCATTGGGGTGACAACACGTTTCTATAGAGTTTTGAGCTGATGAATTTTTTGTTATTGGGTAGGGAACACTGCCAAGACACCCTATGGATGTAAAGACCTCCCTAAATTTGGCCTCAAGATGGATTTTGGGCTAGAGGGGGCGACCGTCAGTAAACCTCAAAGAGTTGATTTCCAAATGTCACCACAAAAATAACTTTAACTATACAAACTTAACTTAGATGCCATGTTTAAATGGTTAGTAACAAGAAATAAAGATGATGAGATAATGTAAGCAATATAGACAAATAGAATCACATTTAGACTTTAATACCAAATCCTTTCCATTGGGAAACCTTATCCCATATGGATAAAAAAAAAGCTACTTGAGTGAAAATACAGAAGAAGTTTCAAGAAGGATAAATAATTTTCAACGACAGCAAATGACAACAACTTTTACTTTACAACTCAACTTAGATGCCAGGTTTAAATGGTTAGTAACAAGAAATAAATATGATGAGATAATGTAAGCAAGATAGACAAAGAAAATCACAATTAGACTCTCAAAACAAATCATTTTCATTGGGAAACCTTGTCCCATACGGAGAAAAATAAAGCTACTTGAGTGAAAAATACAAAAGAAGTTTCAAGAAGGATAAATAATCTTCAACTATCAGCAAATGACATTTAAGAAAACATAAATACCACAAACAATGAAGAGGCATGAAGCTCTCCAATATTTAATGATAAGACAAAAAAACGTGTTAGGAATCTAAGAACAAACCCAACCGGCTTAATAATGACCTTGAAACTTAAAAGAACTTCAAGTTTAAGGAGCTAGAAAATATTTCACATTATGGAATGCACTAGATACCATCATGAAAACATAAAAGATGAACCTTATACTCATAACGTTGACATATTCCAATACAATATACAACAAATATCATCTATTAAAATTGGGCCAAATCTTGGACTTTTATTCGAAAAACATCACATAGAAAATGATTGAGAACTAGTTTGCGACAACAATTTCCATGACTGAAATAGGTTTTTTACATATGTTCAGGGACAACAAGAAACACGAGTCTGTGGAACACTGAGAAAATACATAAACTAAAAATAACATATTCTACAATTGAGTGATTATGGAAGTTTTTTGGTCCTATTAAAATGAATAGTGGCCTATTGGGCTCTTGGAATACTCTGGTCGTGGGATAGAATATTTTTCAACCCCTCTCAAAGTATACATCGTTTCCCTTTTATCTTCTTTTGAATGTTGATTTCCTACCTATATTTGTGTAACTAAATTCCAGTAATAGACAATATTTTGCAATGGATGAGAGTGGATTGACAGCTCTCACACTTGGTGTCTCACTTTTCCCATGAAATAAAAGAATTTTTTGCTAATTATTCTCCAACAATTCCATCTTTGATAACTGTCTGCTAGCTATGTTGCCTTTCCAGCAATTAGGTATCTTTTGATGAAATTGTAGTAACATTATCCTAAATTGTCTTGACAATGCTCATAGCACATATAAATCCCATACATGTAGAACTTATAAAGTTATGTAAATCACAACCTTCTTAAAGGTGTGATTATACCCTTGAGGACCCGATGTTGAAGGAATTTTCTCATACAATGGAAACACTAATAGCTCGAGATATTTTAAGGATTGTATATTGGTGGTACCGACTTGATTCAACCCATACAACTATTTGTGAAAAATGAGGAACATCCCCATCATCATAAACAATGAATGCATCATTTCCATTGAGTTCAAGCATGATAGGGGTCAATGTATTCAATGCATTTTCCATGACCATCTTACCTACATCAATAGATCAAACAAATATCACTTTGTCCACAGAAGGGGTAAGTGTCAAAGTTCAATTTCACCAAAACTTGTTATCACATGAACTGGTTTTGAACGTAAATATGGTTGCCCCACCATGAATTGAACCCATTTATTTTTCATTCCTATGGGATCATATCCTAAAGGCATAAAAGGGGTATTTTTTTATACATAGTAAACTTCTCTTGTATTGATATAACAAATTCAAGATTATTTCCTAAACCTTCATAAAAATAGTCTCAGTTGGATTATAACCTCATAGGTGAACGCCATAGCTAGAATCATAGCTTGGTTCAACTGATTTGCAATATCTTCTCCACTAAAGCCATGGATTCTCATTGCAATGATTCCTAGTGAAATGTCACTATCAAACTTATTATTTATACCATGCAATTTCAAAATATATGTCCTTCCTTTAACATCAGATACATCCACAAATACTTGTCTATCAAAATGTGTTGGGTGAAGAAAAGCATAATCAAGTATATCATCCCTATTGGTTGTGGAAATCACAATAATACCAATGTTCTCTTCAAATCCATCAATTTATGTGAGAAGTTGGTTTAGGGTTTGTTCTTGCTAATTATTTCCTTCACCTATTTGAATTACTCTCTACGTACCAACTGCATCAATTTCATTCATGAAAACAATGCAAGGGGATTTTTCTTGGTGAAGCATTGATTCTCATTTCCTAGTGAATTTGAACTTCTCTTCACCTTTACCTTTGGCATGCCTTCCCAAATAGAATTAGAATTAGGCTTCCTCCTTACATAGATTTGTTATCCTCAAACCCAACGTGCACCTTGTCTAGACATATCCACCATCCATGTTTAATGTATTCACAAGTGATTGATGTATGGAATCCATTTTAGATGCAAAGGTGCACTCTTGTTAATCCTTCCATATCCCCTTAAATGAATTTAAAACCGCCATGTGGCAAGATGTAATAAGAGCCTATGAGATCATTAAACCATAAATAAGTTCAATCTCAAAAATGTGTATGGGACATCAATAGTTGAGGCACATGGAATTCCTAATTATGACACATTTTCATTTCATATCATCAACCTTTTCAAAGTGAATTGGATACATCCTTCATTCCTTGCATAAATTGGCAAAAAAACCCATACACCAATATTTGCAAAATCTTATTTATCTTTTAATGTAACAATCTTTCCTCCAATCCAAAAATCATTCTTTGAATTGCATTTATGTCAAATCCAATGCGTGTAATCTCTCCAAACACTTCAAATAACTCATCATGTATTATTTTCTATATTCCCTTTGTTGGATTTATAGTTTGATCATTGGTATGCGCAATAGAGTGTTAAGACTACGTGTACTAGTATTTTGTCATATGTTAGTGTAGTAACCTATAGAGAGAGCGTGCCAAAGAATGCAATGTATGTGACTATGGAATACTGTGTAACTTAAGCACTAGTTAAGGATTGTTAAGGAAGTATTAGAATATGTTTGTTAGTTAGTACTTGTTAAGGATAGTTAACATTTGATAATTGTTGGCCATTTTGTATTTAAGGGGAAGGTTGACAAACAAAGAAGGTTGTTGATATTGTTATGAAGGTCACTAATATTGTTGTTCTTGGAGTATTAGAGGATGCATATATGCATGCTAAGATTATATAAATGATGAATCATTTTCTCCTTAATATAATTGTTGGGTTGGTAGTCGTTTATTTCCTGTGTGTATGGTTAGATCTTTATGAGTTATGATTGATGTGTTATATTGCATGAATAATCCTAACTTATATTTTGTTCTAGCAATTCTTGCAAGAGTCTCGGGTGATAGTTTATTCATTCACGAATATTGAAAATTTCCACTCTTACAAGATTATTGTTGGTCCTAAATTTTGAACCTTGGGTTTAAATTTATGCCAACAATTGGTTATGTTTCCAAACTGAGTATGGTTAGGGTTTTCCTGAGGACATGGGGATATGACTTAGAAGTTATCAAGGAAGGAGATACAAGGCTGGTTATTGAGAAAATAAGAGGGGTTTGTGCAGCAAGAAACTAGGAACTTGTATATTGACCCCCAAATATAGAAGCACATGGACATTTATTTCAATCTCCATGACATTTTCTTTGTTCAATTTCCTTGTTTGTTATACGAGTGGATAAAAAGACAGATGGAGATCAATGTTCCATGGAGAGGTCCCAAACCTGTAGTGTGGGATCAAGAAATGGTTGCTAGGTTGAAAAAACTAGATGATAAGTGGATGAGGGCTATATATTTATGTTTTGATAGAATAAAAGAAAGATATATTGTAGAATTTTCCATTGAGTATAGTGAGTCATTTAGTTGCGTAGAAGGGAAGTTTCAATTCGTCCCCAGAGGAATATTACTGGTAGAAATCCCATTTTGGATCAAAATTATATTTGTTTAAAAGGGATTGATGCACCTGGAACCAAACATAATGGAATCATAAATCCCGTGTGTTGGGGTGGGGGAAGGAAAAAGGTAGGGTGATGAGATAGAGAGTTAGTAAAGGATGGACCTAGAAGAGCAGAAAGAAAAAGAGAAGAAAGGAAAGAAGCAATGCATCAACGGAAAAATAAAGGAAGATAATAATGGAGAGCTTGAGGATGAAGGGTGAATATATCATGGACCTGGTTTTAAGAACCAGCAGAAAAGGGAGCATACCATAAGGGTACACCGAAGTGAGTAGTGCACCAAAGAGGAGCATATAGGAGGAATAAGAAAGGCAAGAAAAGAGGTGTGGCATAGTAGAAATCACATTAGATATGGATGTGAGAGAGAGAGTAGATGGTTGTATAGAAACCCACTAGAGAAATCATGATTCTTAATATTTAGATAGAAATAATAGTGATTTAGGATGTAGTGGAAATGCCGACAGTACAACAGAGAGAGAATATGAGGAAGATGAGGATGTTTTGGCGATGATAGAACTGTTCAATCACATGGAAATTGAGGAAACATTTGGGTCCAGTAGGGAAGGAAATGGAAAGATCACTTAGTATAACCCACTTTTTGAACTACCCCCCCCCCTCCCCCACCATCGCGCACTTTAGAAGAAAAAGGAGAAAACTCAGCTGAATTGGAAGTTAAGAATATTTAATAGCAGTGAATAGGAGGAGTAAGATCACCTAGTAGGAAGAGAATGATTGTAAGAAGGTTAAATATGGAAGTACAAATGAATGATTTGATGCTTAGGATTTCGGTGTTTCATGGGACTAGAAGGGATGATTAAAAAAAGCACTAGTTTACATGTGAAGCAGTTTTGGCGGTGAAACAGGTCACATATGAGGTGAATAAGAGCACAGATGGATTCTACATTCAAGGATCACATGTTAACTTGGTATATGAAATATAATTCTATAACTCTAGTAGGAAAAACCAGATCCTTGGTAGAGATAAAGAAATATATGCTAAAAGAGTGTCATAAATCTAAGTCAGAATCCTAGTGCATTATAGAGATTAAATAAATTAAACAATAGGTAGGTGAGACAGTATGGGACTATGATCAATATTTTAAGATTTTATTATACATAATAATGTTTCAAATATAGGATGTACACCATAGAGAGTGGCTTATTGTAGGACTTCTCCCACATATTTGGGTCCCACTTACTCAACAAAGGTTCTCATGCGGTCTAAATATTTGGAGATCGCTACGAGACTAGAGTCCACCCATGGGGGGGAGAATTCAACAAGTATAGCACACATGCATTATCATCTAAGTACCACCCTAATGATGCAATTGCAAGAGATGGAGAAAGGGAAGTAAATGCATGAGAATGTGTGGAGCACTATGTGTCGTGTAGATGGGCACCACCGGAATGAGTGTTTGCAATCATATATTATACATCAATTGGTGCAAAAAATCTATTTCATGTGGGACCTCAGGAGGAATAGTATGATATTTGTAAAAAATGGGGCCATATACCTCCCCTCTACCAAACATTACAAAAGTACTAGATAACAACAACCACCCCTTCTGTGAATTCTGTAAATCAGTTGGCCATGATGTAAATAGTTTTCATGCATTAGAATTGATGAAAGAGTGGACTAACAATGTTTATAATGTCCAAGGAGTAGAAGACAATGCAGGTGGAGGTAGAGATAGTGGTTTTTGAGGAAGACATCAAGCCATAGATCAAGGTTTTTGCATAGGTGGGAGGCAACCCATGTGCTTCAATTGTGGAGAAACTAGTCATTTGGCACAAATTTGCATGAAACCCCATGTGCTTTGTGGGTACTGTCGCAACCCAGAACATGCAACAAAATAATTCCTTGAGCTTATAGAAAAATGGGAGGAAAAGAAAGAACACTATACTACGGTGACAATGGAACCACGTGAGGAGAAGAAAGGGAAAGGACCTACGAATGTGAACATGGTAACTAGAGGGAGAATAAGGAATTAAGAATACAAAGATCGAATAACCTTTATAGAATCACCTCTAGAAGAGAAGATTAAGAAATCATTAAAAGCACTACCAAAGTCTGACATTGTGTAGTAGAAATAGTTCCTACGTGATGCACATAAGGAAATAGAGGATGCACCATTGTGTGTAGCAGATTTATGGTATGATGACTATGAAAAGGATGATTTAGTGAATCTAGTAAGTGAATTTTTCCAAAGTTGTATTAAATTATTAAATGATATCATGATTGTCAAAATATTAAATCAGGTGTTAACTAAGTGACATTAAGTGAGATGGAGGTTCCCATTTCCTCCCCATTACCAAAAGAATGTGCAATGGGTTGGAAAAAGGAGAAGAATGAGTATAGAATTTAAAACGAAAATAGACTTGGGAGGCTATATGATGTAGAATGCATTAATAGACCTAAGGTTCGATGTAAATATTGTTAGATATAATCCCCGAAATTCGTTTTGATTATTGAGCAAGTTCCTTAATTTATACAATGAGATTGACTCTTGGATTTTAGCTTCCAACAGGTCCATTGGAGTTCTTGAAGACTCTTAGTTTTCTTATTCATAATTATTTACATTACTTATAAAACCTTAATCCATTTGGATTAGGTTTCTAATATCTCCCCCTTAATCTGAAGGGGTATTCATGAGTCCGAGCATTTTTATAAACTTTTCAAACTTTTCTCTTCCAATTGCTTTGGTGAAGATGTTTGAAATTTGTTCATTCGTGGAACAATGTCATAAATTTGACTATCTTGACCTCTACATAATGTTGAATCAGATGGTACTTCATGTTGATGTGCTTGGTTCAATCATGGACTTTTGGATTCTTGGCCAACTTGATTGCATAAGTATTGTCAATCAGTAGGAGAGTTGAGTTCTCTTGTTTCTCTTACAAATATTCAAGTATATTCTTGAGCCACACAAATTCCTTTTTTGCTTCCGCAGTAGCCACATATTCTACCTCTGTTATTGAATATGTTGGAACTAATTGTTTGTGTGATCTCCGGGAGACAGTTGTTGATCCAAGACTTATGAGGTATCTAGAAGTAGAAACTCTTGTCTCTTTGTCACCATCAAAGTATAAATCAGAGTACCCAATAATTTTGAACTCATCCACCTTAGAATACTTGAGTCCAAAGTCTTGAGTTCCCTTCAAGTATCTTAGAACTCTTTTGGCAGTAGACTTATGTGATTCATAAGGTTTTTGCATGAACCTTGAAAGGATTCCAACAACAAATGAAATATATGGTCTGGTGTTGGGAAGGTAGATAAGGATTCCCACAAGCTGTCGGTACTTGGTCACATCCTTGAATTATTTTCCTTCATTCGATGTGAGATTCAACTTCTGTTCCATTGGAATAGAGAGAGGGTTGCATTCTGTCATGCAAAATCTGTTCAATAGTGAATCTCCAACATACTTCTTCTAGGAGATGAATAATTACTTAGGATGTTGAGTCACTTCAATTCCCAAGTAGTAGCGAAGGTGTCCTAGATATTTCATTTCAAATCCCTTCTTCAATTCTTTCTTTATGGATGCAATATAGATTTCATTGTTCCATGTCATCAAAAGATCATCTACATACACCACAAGATACACAACAAATCTTCAAACTTTCTTTACAAATATTTTTGTATCATCAAGATTAAAATATTTGAAATTTAATTTCAAAAGATGCTTGGTTAGCTTTTCGTACCATGCCCAAGGTTCTTGTTCCAGGTTGTACAATGAATTGATGAGATTCCATACCATTTGTTCTCACCCTTTCACAACAAAACCTTCTTCTTGATACATGGAGACATTCTCTTTCAAGTATCCATTCAAGAAAGTAGTATTCACATCCATTTGATAAACTTTACACCCATTCTATGCAACCAATGACAGTAAGGTGTGAATGGTATCCCATTTTATTGTGGGGGATAATGTCTCTTCATAGTCAATGCATTCATTTTTTGCATATCCTTTCACCACAAGGCTCACCTTATGCTTGTCAAGTCAGCCATCTGATATGTATTTGTTCTTGTATACCCATTTGCAACCAATTCGTTTGGTTCCAAATGCAGGGTCCACTAGCTTCCATGTTCCATTATTCATGAGTGCATCATACACAATCTGCATGGCTACTTACCACTCATCATGAGAAATAACTTATTCAAAGGAAGTTGGTTTAAGGTTAGTGGATAAATTCAATTCACAATCATATGAGACATCCATGTCTTCTACATCACCCAAGTTTAAATTATCTGGATCTCTTCCATCTTCTTGTCTGGTTGAACTTCTTGTTCCCATCTTTCCAACTTCATCCGAATGGACACTTTCAAGTGTCTTTGTGTCCCACTTTGGAACTTTCTATGAAGGCCCAAGTTGATCACTTGGTGGTGCTTCATTTTCTTCAAGATTCAGTCTTCCAATTCTTTCATTCACATCATCCAATTGAACCTCATGTTCTGGTGAGGTGGTAGGAAAATCTTCTTCATGAGGGGGTGTTGGTGCTACAAAATTAAATTCCTGAGATTGATCCAAGATAGGGATCCCCTCTTCAAGATTTGGAATTTCATTATCAACTTCATGATAGGTCTTTACATGGGGAAAAGTTTCCGGATGATCAAGTTGTATTTCAATAGCCTCATCATTTTTATTCATTTCAAGAAAAATGGAATCTCTAGAAAGAATACACTTCTTGTTTACCTCATCGTAAATACAATATGCCTTGGTGGTGTTTGAGTACCCTAGGAAAATGTGTTTCTGACTTTGAGCACCAAGTTTGTCTCTTTGTTACTTTGCTATCAAGGCATAGGAGGTGGAACCAAATGCCTTGAGATATCTCACTAAAGGGATGTGGCCATACCACATTTCCTATGTATTTTTGTTTCTAAGAGCATGAGTTGGACTTATATTTCTCAAATAGATTTCACATAACACTACATTGCCCCAAAACATCAGTTTGACATTCTTGAAAAACAACATGGAGTGTACCATATTCATGATGGTTCTGTTCAATATTTTCGCCACACCATTTTGTTGAGGGTTGTATGGAACTGTAGTTTTGTGTGCAATCCCATGTTGATGAATATAGTATTCAAAATGACTAGAAGTGTATTCTTTTCCATTATCACTCATAAGTCTACAAATGTGAGATTGTGCTTCATTTTCTATCCAAACATGAAAATTTTTGAATGTCTGAAATGCTTTAGATTTTTTTCTTTAATAAGTATACCCAACACATTCTGGTGTAGTCATCAACAAAGGTCATGAGATATTTATTACCATTTCCAGAAGGAACAGGCATGGGGCCACACAAGTCAAAATGAATCAGCTCTAACTTTTTTCATGCTCTAAATTTGGACTTATGAAGTGGATGCTTACTATGTTTGCCAAGTATACATGCATCCCACTGGTTCATCTTCTTAGGAATGGTGGAAACAAAAAACACCATTATTTTTCAACGAGTGAATATTGTTATAGTTTAAGTGTCCATATCTAGCATGCCATAAAATCCTATATGAAAAAATACCTTCTTCATGTTGAGAGAGGCATACAAAGTTTTGAACTTTTCCAGATGATCCTTTCAGATTCAATAACTTTCCATCTTCATATTTGGTCCTCATGACCTGGTTGTTAGAGGACTTCCTTATCTCTACTATTCCATTGAACATGTGGATGGATGTCACTGTTTTCAAATTTGCACTAGGGACAACATGATTCTGTACAACTCTAGAAGATAGAGAACATTATGCAACAAAAAGTCAAAGAATCTAGGAAATTTGATCTTGATGGAACCAATTCCTTTCGGTTTGAGGTTGGATTTGTCTGCAAAATATACTATGCCATCTACATTTTCATCCAGTTCTTCAAAACATTATTTTCTAAATGTTATTTGGGATTTTGCACCAATATCAAGCATCCAAGTATCTTTGTAAGATGAAAATGATGTGATTTCATTTATTCCAATATTACAGTGTGCAACAATACAATGAGAAAATTTAGGAGCTTTACCAGTATTTTGGATTTTACCTTTATCTTATTTATTCTAATTATTCCTCTATTTGATGGTATCCTAAGGGGCCCAACACCAGTCTGCTTCATGTCCCGATTCCTCCAACATTGTCTACAATGTAAATATGGTCTCTTGTTTGTGTTGTTTCTGCCCCCTGCCTCTGAAATTATTTCTTCCATGTCCTCTTCTGTTGTTCTCTCCCTTGGAAGTCTTTTGACTATTTTTTTTTCTTCCTAAGGAAGGAAAAGGGTGTTTCTAGTGGGCTGGAGGGTCTCCTTTCCAAAATATTTCTCTTTGTCTACAATCTTCTCCACTAGAGAGTCGAAGGTGAGGTCCTTTAATTTTTCAATAGCTTGAAGTGATTCAAGGTAGTGTGAGTGCGTGGGATAGAGGAATTTGATGAAGGAAACAAGTGGAAGGTCTGGTTGCATGCCAGTGGCTATGAATATTATGCATGATTGCACTGATATTAGATGCAACAATCATGGGATCATTGTCTTCCACTTCTAAATTGAACAACTTTAACATCATCTAAATTAGTTCTAGCTCGGAATGTGAGTCATATGGGTACTTCAATATTTTTAAGGCATCAAAACAAGATGTTGCGGGTAATATATGCCAACTCACCTTTTCACTTATTATTGTATTAATGAATTCCAATGCCTTTTTGTCTCTCATCTACCATATAGCATGTTCTTTCTATGTTGTTGGTGGTTTTGGGTCAGATGTCAAGGTGCGAGCTTTTGCTTCAATGGTCACTCCTTCACATATGCCATCCCACAAGTCATTTTAGATGAGTGTGGACTTGGTCTTCCTTGACCACTTCGGATAAGTGTCTTTTCTAATGAGCATTTCTCCAACTATAGACGCCAATGAATGCATCTTTTAAAGCTGGTAATGTAATTTAACCTACAAATTAATAGTGTTTTGGAAGACATAAAGAAGGTGTAGATCTACATTTCTACTACCTTTTACAATATATCCTTTCAATAATGATGAGCACACTCTCTATAATGCAATAGAATCTTTGTAACAATCTGAGATTACAAAAAAATCGTAGGAACCCAAGCCTCATATGCCAAGAAGAAAAGAAATAGTATACAGTGCATTAACAATTCAACGCATTCAGTTTCTGTGATGTACAGAAATATATCATCAGAGAACACTAGTTTTGTACTTTTTTTTAGAAGATGACCAAAAAACCTAGAAAATAATAGAAGAGCCAAAATCACCATTCAAATCCTTGCAAGTCTCATTCACATTCTCTGGTCACATTCTCAAGCATATCAATGTAGCAATATTAACACTTCAAGAATACCAATGATATTCACACGACACATTTCACCAAGAGAGTAGAGACATACCAATGATACGTGGGTTAAACTTCACCAATGATACACAGGTCAAGAGTATTCACCATTCACAAGTCCATGCACAACGCTAAACCAACAACAACAATACATTCAATGCAACAACACTCTTCAAAACAAAATGGTATCTCCATGTTCTGGTCACGATAGCTCCACGCTTCCACTGCGCTCCATGTTGGAAACTCCACATGTATATCCTCAACACATCATGCTCACACTCCTCGGTGGAGTCTCAATGCACAGTCTCAGAAATGGTGGAGTCTCATGCTCATCGACTGAGTCTCAACGCATTCAACAAATTCACGGTGGTATTCACACTTGTATCCAAAATGGTCTCTTCACCTTTGAGAAAGTTAGTGTTTTGAATATTAGGGTTTCGAAGAAGAATTCTCATGGGTGTTTGGAGATGGGAAAATAGTTCACATGTGGTAGGAGAATGGGGAAACACGGGCAGGAGAAGAACATTTCTTAGAGAGATGAGGGTTTAAAATGGTGAAACACAACAATGGATGGAGAGATCTGTTAGGATATTCCTATACTCCATCCTAGACCCACCATTATTTTGATCATTTACATTTTTAGTCATGCATGCACTTTTAGGGTTTGCATGCATTCTAGGGTTTGCATGCATTTTGCATGCATCCCAGTCATCAATCCAGCACCTAGCCCTCAGTTAGCCAGCCCCCAGGAGCTTCTCACTATTTAGTTTTAGCCCTCCAGTTGCTTAATGCGCCCTTCTTCCTTGATTTTAGGAAGCAACTTGCCCTTCTTCACCTACCAGTCTAGTTGTCACTAAGTTACACTTAGTTACACTTAGTTACACTCAGTTACAGTCAGTTACACTGAGTTACACTGAGTTACACTTAGTTACACTTAGTTACACTGAGTTACACTGAGTTACACTCAGTTACACCTACCAGAGTTAGTTTGACTAATGGTTGACAGTTACTTGAGCATTGATGACTCCACTGATGATGATGAAGACTTCCAGTTGTGCTCCGATGATCATGAGGACACCTAGTTATGCTCCGATGACACTCTATTGATCTTATGATCACTCTGAGAGGCTAATTCGAATTGCCACCTTGGGCATCCGAATCCTCTCTACCATTGTACTATTTATTTGTCCATATTGTGATTAATTAACTAGTGTGTGTGAAGTATTATTGCTTCTATCTGAGTTCTACTGTCCCATATTATTTTGTTTCTCATTATACTGTATTGTTCACTCTTCTTCTATTTTCCTGCTTAATCATAATTACTCTTGTGAGGTACACATCATCTCTTAGATCTGCTGTGAGGATTTTCACAAGATCCACATGAACGAGGAAGGATCCACATGAACGAGGAGGATCTATGGAGAGAGATATGTTTGATTGGAAGAGGTAACATATAGGCAGAACACCAGGCCAGACTAAGGCTACAAAGGCTACAGGGAATATGCGAGGAGGAGTTAAATGATGCTATGATACCATTGTCAAAGATCAATCCCAAAACTCTTTTTTTATTATTGACCAAGCTCCTTAATTTATACAATGTGACTAAGTCTTGGACTTCAACTTCCAAGAGGTACATTGGATTCCTTGAATATTCTTAGTATTCCTATTCATAATTATTTACATTATTTATAAAACCTTAATCCATTCGGATTAGTTTTCTAACAAATATTATACCAAAGAAATCATGGGAGTTGATGGGTAAGACAAAGTTATTTTAGTCTCCTAATCAACTTAGGTTGGCCAATCACTATTATATTTACCCTATAGGTAAACAGGAGAATGTTGAAGTAAATATTGATGGGATAAAGACAATTGCAAATATGGAAGTAATTGATATTTTGCATGAGGTAGATCCCTATCCAGTTTTTCTAGGCGTTGATTGGGATTTTGATAATAATGAAATATTGAACTTGAAGCACAGGCATATGTTCTTTGAAATGAATACGTTGCGAGTGGTTTCTCTGTTGGATCCTAGGGAAGGAGAGCGATAAATAGAACCAATGAGGGGTGTTATAGAAACTGAGGAGGTATAAAACATTTGCAATATTATTGGGATAAAGGAGGGTTATGTGCATTCAATAAGGGATGGAGAGATTAGTTGGAGAAGTATTTGTTCATTTGATACTAACTTAGAGGAAGCAATGGAGAGATGGTAGAATGGGTTATATGAAGTGTCTAGTAGAATGTGTGCAATGATTATTAAGTTAGTGCATTGAATATGATCTAAATTGCATAATCCCATGAAATTTGATGGAACAATACCATTAGATACGTTTATATAGCATATGGAGAAGGAGGTTCCCAAACCTTTAAGAAATTAGGTGATGGATGCTAGGTGTCAAAGGAACACCTGTGCATTGGTGGGATAAGCACAAAGAAGGGATATGCAACTAGGGCAGGTGGTGAAATGTATTAAATGAGGTTCCAATCTCAAAAGGCTGGTATGGAATTGATAAATAGATCCTAGAGAATAAGAGATCCTCGGGAACATATTTGGTAATGTGATAATGGATGGATGTACAAACAAGTTCCTAAAGATCAATGGGTTCATAGATTTGTTCATACATTAGATATGGTGCCAAAAAGTTGTTATATTGAAGAGGAAACTATGAAAATAACAAAATAGTGGAAAAGTGTAGGTTATCAAATCTGCATAACCTTTGGATTCACATATGATGATCCCATGCTTAAAGTGATTTTATGTAAGATTAAGAATTTTATTTTTTGTAGAGAACACTTAAAACCTACACAAATTATAGTTTGCATAGACCATACAAATATGATCAAAGCAAATCAACCTATTCAATTTTGAAAGGTGAGTAATGATGATGCATAAGAGGAAGACCCTAGGAAATTGCAAAATAGTGAAACAATAGGTGTGTGTGTGGTCAATGAGGAGGATTCAAGTAGCACTGTGCCATGGAAAAAGTTGGACAAGTCACTAAGAAAATCATTATGTACCAATGAGAGCTCAGAGTTAAGGCATCCATGCATACTTCCAACAAAATAAAGTAGCTCTTGCTCGAGGCCACATATAACGATGTTGAAGAAATTATAGAACAGGATAAGCATGTATTAGTGGAATCAGTAAATAACAAATTAAATATTGATCTGCATATTCATAAGGAATACGAGTCGAGCTAACCATTGCATCTAGATACTTCAAAGGAAACCAATGCTATTCAACCATCCCATCCTAATAAATCTCGAACGACCCAATCATCCAAAGAAACAAATCTAGTTGACTGAACTAGCGAATCCCCAGTTCCATCTCCATTTATAGTCGAAGAAGACTAGAAAGAGGTAACCACATCCATCCCTGAAGACTTTACAATGACACCAAAATTTAGTAAGTTTCTCTTGCAACACCTATCCCATCTCTCTATAAGCCCTCCTGGCCAATCAACCGGTATACTTAAAAATAGACAACCTACAGTCAAATCCCAAAGCAAATTAAAATTACCCTCACTAAAATCAGTAATGCAATCTTCTATCCCCCCCTTCAACTACAATCAATCCCCCTTGAAAAATCCCTTGAGAAAAAAATTGGCATCAACCCATACTTCACCTTCTAAACCATTTAACTCTAGAATCATATCCTCCCCTTTTCCTGCATCTTACATCAACCCACTTACCACATCAATACCTATGACAACCACATTTGAATAAATAGAAATCACCTCTTCCCCCTCTTTTACTTTAGCATCCACCTTACCTAGAACAACTTGTGCTCTACGCCCATTAATGTCGACTCCGTTGCATTCAATACCCTTGTTGATTCCTTCAAATCCAACAGTCCCTTACCCAGCTATGTTGGAAACTTCTTAGTTGTCCCTTGCTAACACAAAGAACCCTCCGACAACACTACCACTGACTATATCTTCAACTTTTCCATCGACTACTCCCTCGACTGAACCTCCTATGTCACACTCCACACATTCATCGCCATCCATGCCTCCATCATCCTCGACACCTAAATAATCATCCATGCCTCCATTGTCTTCAACTCCATCATCTTTACCCCACCCGTATAACTGTAGCCACATCGATTTCTCCACAGACGACATCGGCTGCCAGCAAAGATCCAAAAAAATATTCCAAGAAAAGTAGCAAAAGGAAAAATAATAAGAGTGACACTAAGATAACCCTTATAGTCCATCCAATAGCTGGAATAGAAGAAAATCCAATCATCTTCTCCCCTTCTACAGTTCTCGAAGAAGAGCTTAATGAATTTATCAAGGTGGCCACCCAAGAACGTAGCAAACGATGGGCCAAAATTTCCAAGAAAGTCAAAACAATTGAAGATGAACAAGGGAATGCATGGACCACCTGCATAGCGAAAGAACAATATATTATTGGACAAATTACAGAAGCTCTTCCTGTTAGACCACATGAAAAAATTCAAACTCTACTCGAATTCGTGCTCAAGAAATATGAAAAAAGTCATGAACACCTACTTTGGAAGCAATAAGACGAACTAGGTCTCCTTGTTTCCCACTAGTTTAAAGCATCTGAAGAATGCAACACCAAGCTAAAGGAATATGAACAATAAGCAACCATAACCTTAGTCATCCTCAACAACTAGTACTCATATTACAAGAAAATTTGTGTGGAAATTTAGAACCTACAAAGCACCTTACTGGAACTCTGTAGGAAGAAATAATCAGTCGATCTAGGCATGATTCAAATTTTAGATGAAAAAATTACCATGGAACATTAAAAACAAGATCAACTACGAAAAAGTGAGTACCAATGGCTTCAGGAAGGGAAACGAGCTCAGGAAGAATTTAGTTGGCTCACCCAGTGCATTTACAAATTAATGAGAGGTGCTGAAGTCGAAGCACATAACATTGGATGCGACATGAGGAATATGTTGGATAAACCAATCCAGGTTAAGCTCATCTGACTTTATGAAATTACCAGTGTCATAAAAAATATCATGACTATCCTTACTGATTCGGATGACTTCCACAACCATCTTTCTCTCTCCTCCCTAGCTATTGTTGAAGCATGTGTTGAATGCACCCCGCCAGATGAAACATCATTATCGCAACACCTCTGACAAGCTTCTTCAATTAAGTAATTTTGTTCAAAGTTTTATACCCCCCTATTCTCTTTGGGACGAAGAAACGTTTTGGGATGAGGAATATGTTGGAGGACCCTAGCCGATAAGCCGACTAGATCCTCCTGACTCACTAGAGAACAATTGACTAGGATGGTCTAGTTGGTTAGGCCAACCGACCAGGAAGTTAGGAAATCGTAAGTGCATAACTGCTTGTATGAATTATATATTAGCTTGGTGAGACAAAAGAAAATAGAACTCTACATTTTGTACATGATCGACCTACTTTGATAGTAAATACTCTTGTTCTTATGGTCCTAGTTACTCTATGTCCTTTGTTTCCATTATGTATGTATGATCTTGTATGCAATGTATCTTTATATATGCTGTGTTTTCCCTACTATAGGTAACTCTCTATAATCCCGTAGACTACAACACACATCCTAATGGAACAAGCATGGGAAAGGGCTAGTGCTCCTTGAATATTCCTCCAAAATATTACTAGAGTGACAGGAAGGGCCAACTACTCACTCACATTGCAAGATTTTGAGAATGTGTCCATGCTCCTTCTCCTCCAATGTACTAAATTTACTCGTTCGTAGGAAATTGAAGCCACTCCACCTCTTCCTCATCACTCTAATCATAGAAGGGTGAGAAAGGGCCATTGATCCTTCTCCTCACTCAAAGTTCATAAGGGCGAGGAAGGGCCAGTGTTATTAGAATAGGGTGAGAAAGGGTTAATGTCGCCAATCCTCCTCCCAAAAGCCTAAGGGAGTTCCCATGCTACTCATTTATATGTAACAAGTTTGTGAAACGATTACTATGCCTTGTCTCTTCTTCCCAAAGATTACCAAAGCAGGAAAAAGGGCTAGTTTCTCACCCTAATTGTGAAAGTTTGAGAAAGGTCCCATGCTCCTTCTCCTCCCAAAATTCTATGGGAGTTCCCATGCTACTGATCCTAGTGGAACAGGCATGGTAAAGGGATAGTTCTCCTTGATTCTTCCTCCCAAATAATACTGGAGCAAGAGGGAGGGCCAACTGCTCACTCAAATTACAAGAGTTTGAAAAAGGGCCCATGCTCCCTCTCCTATGTCCTAAACACTCTTCCTTGTCACTCTAACCATAAAAGTGTAAGAAAGGGCCAGTGCTCCTTCTCCTCCTTACTGAAATTTTAAAAGTGTGAAGACGGGCCAGTGTAATTATATTAGGGTGTGAAAGGGCCAATTTTTCCCCTTTCCCTCCTAGTAGTCTAAGAGAGTTCCCATGCTACTCATTCAAATAGATCAAGAGTGGGAAACGACTAGTGCTCCTTGACTTTTCCTCCCATAGCAATAAAAAGGCCCAGTTGCTCACTCAAATTATAGGAGTTTGAGAATGGGCCCATGCTTCTTTTCCTCCTATGTCCTAAACTTGCTTGTAGGAATTTGAGGCCACTCCACCTCCTCCACATCAATCTAAGCATAGAAGGGTGAGAAAGGGCCATTTCTCCTTCTCCTCCTTACTTAGATTTCAGAAGTGCGGGAAAGGGCAAGTGTTATTAGAATAGGGTGAGAAAGGGCCAATGTCACCACAGTTCATACTCCCAAAAGTCTAAGGGAGTTCCCATGCTACTAGTTTGTATGGAACAAGTGTGTGAAACAACTATTGCTCCTTGACACCTCCTCCAAAAAATTACTAAAGTGAGAAAAATGGATAGTTGCTCACCCAAATTACAATAGTTTGGGAAAGGGCCAATGATCCTTCTCCTCCCAAAATCCTATAGGAGTTCCCATTCTACTCATCCTAATGGAACAAGCGTGGGAAAGGGCTAGTGCTCCTTGACTCTTCCTCCCAAATATTACTAGAGCGAT
This sequence comes from Larix kaempferi, assembly GCA_027924585.1. NCBI lineage: Eukaryota > Viridiplantae > Streptophyta > Pinopsida > Pinales > Pinaceae > Larix > Larix kaempferi. Next base: position 6,170,290 of record BSBM01000091.1, on the reverse strand, counting down.
AGGGAGATCCAATAGCTCACTCAAATTACAAGAGTTTGAGAAAGTTCCCATGTTCCTTCTTCTATGTCCTAAGCACTCTTCCTCGTCACTCTAACCATAAAAAGGTGAGAATTTCAAATTTCAATATCCAAATTCCAACTTCCAACCATGATAATATCTTTCACTGAATAGATAAAAAAATCTATTAAATTGGCATTAGTTCCATGCCTTTTCGTTTTGCAAGTTGAGTTGTTTCTTCCTAAAATATGAAAAAGTCATTGAATTCAATGATTTTTCCATTATTTTTTGAGTTCTAGTTGCAATCAGAATCTACAAAATGCATTGCTCCGTGCTTATTGATTACATTATCATGCTACAAACACTAAATGACTTTGAAGTTGGGAGTTGAAAGTTGGAATGTGGAAGAGCTTTCAACTTTCAACTCCTAACTTAGAGCCATTTAGTTGTTGTAGCATGCTAATGTAATCAACCAGCATGGAGGAATGAATTTCGCAGATGATCGTCGCAATCTCAACTTGAAAAATGGAAAGGTGTGAAAATAATATTAATTTAATAGATTTTTCTATTTATTTAGTGAAAGTTACTATCATGGTTGGAAGTTGGAATTTGAAAATTATAGTTTTATAGAAGATAAAGGTACTAATACTAGTAGTAGTAATATATTGATGTTTTAGAATTTTTGTTTCCCTAAAAAAATACGTTTAAATGATAAATATACCCTTCACAGATTCCAATAGTGCTTTCCATCCACCATCAAGAAGTCCAAAAGCAACAACAAAAATCATCGCATGAAAGCAACATTAGAATCAAGGATATATCTGCCGGAGATTTGGTACTTTTATATGACAACAAAATAAAAGGAAAACTCCAAAAGCTTGAGACTTGTGGGATGGATTTGATGTCAAATGGACAACTTAAGGAAAAACAACCAACACAAAGTTCTTAAAGAAGACCTGTGTATGTTTGGGATAGTTGTCTTTCACATGATTGAGGCCCTATTACCTTTATGATTTGCTCTTCAAAACAGAGAGTCTTAATTTTGTTTGTTTTTATCTATAATTGTTTCGTATTGTTTAACTAAATGTGAAAATCCTAATCTAATCCACTCCGAGGTTATCAACTGAGCCTCTTCTAAATTACCTATAACAAAAATTTTCGTAGCTCCTAAAGTTACTAGTAAACTAATTCTAACTAATTAGTCCTATCTTGGCTAGGAGCAATTTGAATTAAATACTAAATTATATTATTGTGAAATGTAATTTAAACGATATATGCTATGCTAAGAGAATGTTAAGTATACAACTCATCCTTCAATTAAAACATTAGTTGAGTTTAACCATATAAACCATAAAATAATAACAAAATATTATTTTAATATGATAATACAATTATATAACTATATTACAAAATAATAAGTGTCTAAGAAGTAACATAATTAATTCATCCATAGTCACACAATAATTATGCTAAGAATTCACACAATTGCATAAATAAGACAACATGTGTTATCCGTCAAATTAGCACTTCTCCGTTCGTGACCACATTTCCCTGTTGGTCACACAAAAGGACACCATGGATGAAAGAGCTTACTTGAACCTAGATGACTTAGAGTTGAGCTTTGTAGTCCTTTTCTTAAAAGCATAACCGCGACTCTTATACTTGCCATCACGCGGGCTAGCCGCGGGTGTTCATACTAACAACCCATGGGTATCACTTGAAAATTTGCATCTGCTAGCTACAAGTCAAGATAGTAGCGAGTCACTCGCTAGTTGTCCTATGTTATAGTCGTGGGTATCTTAATAAATATTGAAAAAATATATTAAAAACACGAATTGGGATTAGTTGAGGCAGGTATTCAAACTACCTCAACTTCCCAATCCAACCACCTTTCGAACCTGCCCTCCTTGCCTTGCCATAAATACAAGGGGATGGTCTTGAGAAAGGGATCTTAGAAAGAGCCAATTTTTGGAGAAAGGTTATGCTGGAGGAATTCATTGTCAAGAGATAAGAGCAGGATCCCAGGGTCTAGTTACAATGGTGCCAGTGCAGGACAGGTATAAATTTATATACTTGCTGCATTTATTAATAAATATTGGACATTCTTCCCTTTCCAAATAGATTTGTTCATGTGTATTGCAAATCTGATTACAATTTGATGTTCCATTGTCTTATGAATATCAATCATTTATTTGTAGTTAAATTGGTTTGAGGAAGGTTTGTAGTTGTTTTGTAGGTTGTTGCATTGGAGAACAAGAGGAGAAAGCTTGCATCAACCTTTTGAATAAGGTACACATTCTCCTAAACCCTAATCTGTTTGCTTAATAACAATACTTGCAGAAATTTGTATGCCTGTCTTTTATCCCAGTATGTTGGTAGTCTCTCCCCTGCTATAAGAACACTTTTCCTAACAACATAACTAGCGACTCTATTGGGGAGCACCATATGTTTCTTCTTTGGGGATTCTTGTGAGTTACTTTCAGTCTTTTATAACTTGTTTGGTCTCCGTAGAGGTTTTTAGGGTGTCCTTCATCCTTGTGCTTGACTCAGTAGTGTTTGGATTTTCAAATTTATTTTTTTAAAGATTTTTCAAAGCCTACCCACGACCTGCACATACTTACAGTCACGTATATCTTTCCCTACCCACAAGTTGTTTATATATGTACCCGCAGGTCACTTGCGTGACTCTGCATGATACAATCGCGGTTTTTTCCCTGATATTTTTGTTTTTTCTTATAGGGTTTGGTCTTAGGGTTTCTTGTTTTGGCTTTGGAACTCCATTTGTTGATATGATACCTTCTTAATGCTTCTAAGTGTTTATCTGAGTCTTTTTACAGCCCCTTTATGATATCTCCTTTGGTTCATTGTGCTTGTGAACATACCTAATCCTTTCTAGCCCATAGTGTGTTTGGCAGGTGCTTGGACTTAGTCCTCTTTAGTCACTAGTATTTAGAGAGCAGATTGATATCTGCATAGAGTCATTGCTTTCTATTTTATGTATCAGTTGTCTTTTCTAGCATCTTGTTTCCAAAACTTAGTTACTTCTAGGTTACCTGAAGCAACTTTTAGGTTGGTCTTTTTCAATCTTTTATTAAGGTAGAAGTTCTGATTGTTATAGTTTTGGGTTCACTTTTTCTTTTCCTGCACTATCTGATGATTCTTGTTTGTTCATAGTTATTTATATTTCTTTCACTTTTGAAGAAAAAAGAAAATTAAAAGAACATTTCTTTTATAACAAGAATTTTCACTTTTTCGAAGTAGTTGTAATTGTAGATACTATATTCATCTTTGAAAAATAAAAAATCTTTAGATTGATTTAGGTTTACTTCATCATTTTATGTTTTGAAAGACAAACAAATTAAAAAATTGTGAAGATTTTACATTATCATATATGCAATTTTTCTTTCAGTTGCAACCATCACGCACACAAATGCACTACCCTTTTGAGTAAATAAAGACTTTAAAAAGAACCATTAACTTAAAATTTACCAGTAACTTTTTCTTTTTAGGTTACAGAAACCAACTAGCTTAGGCTAGGGTTTTGGAATAGAACATCTTAAAATTTCCAAGACCATTCAAATCTCAAAATCGTAGTCAAACTATCATTAGGTAAATCCATTTTTGTAGAGGTTTTCCGGGAAGCTCCACTCAAACTGGAGTTAAGCACGAGGTCGTGTGAGGTTGATCTGTCAGGGATACCCCCCTGATTTTCAATGGAGCATCTAGCAGAACTACCATGTGTACGGGGGTCCATTAGTACCTTGTGTGCATCTGGATTTGAGGCTCAATTATCCTTCCTATATGTTTCAGTTCAACATGCGACTGCCCCCTTGGACTCTTTCTGCAATTGTGGTAGCCTTAGAATCTTTGACCTTTAGGTCTCTACACAGGTGATGGTGGAAGGATATTTCCACTGTACCTAGGACAAACGTGGGAGGAAATCCCTTGCAGTTATTTGGGAGGCAGTTTGTGATTCAAATGCTTGCACCCGAAGACTATGTATTGTGGACCCTGGGTAACTGTCCTTCGCTACTCTACTGGTTTGTTCTGGGCCCTTATCATCCCAGATGTTCCTTTGAGAGTTCATCTTTGTTTTCCTGGTCTTGATCACCCTAGGAATTTTTTATAGTGGTGTGTTGTTTGTTCCCTGCTTTTTTAGTGGCCCCTAGGTTAATCACTTTAGTATATTTTTATTGCAGTTGTGGAGGAACAACCTCCTCATAGGTCACGGAGGTTGAGAAACCTTGCTCCACTCACCGTGGAGCCTCCACTGCCACCATAGCGACGTAGAACAGACTCACATGGTTCTTTTGAACTCAAGGGTACAACTGAACCCCCTGGAGAGCCTCATCTTATCTCTCACACTCAACCAATTCAGGAAACTATTGAGGTTGAATATTTTCCTACATAAGAGTTTGCAAGATCCTTCAATCCTCCACTAACTGGACCCAACGACCCTTTGTTATAAAGATTTGTCTCTTTAGGGCTTCCTGAGTTAGACATATATAGGTTTACACCTAGTCTTTCTATGGATAACATAGGGGATGCATTGGGAGATCCTCACACTCCTACATCAGCTATCACATAAGGAGGTTTATCCCCTCCATATGCACATACATCGATATCGAGTTCGTTGTAGTTCACTTCTGCTTCGAGCACCTCTTTCAGTTTCAATGCTGGATACTCAGGTTTGTCTGGAACTTAAGTTAAGACAACATCTACTCCCTTTGGTTCCACCATTGGCCCATCCAATATTCCCTTTTCAGGGAATACCTTTGGTTTCTTTCACATATTCCCCTTTTGTTCAGCAATTCCAGGTCAACCCTCATTCTTCTCCTTTTAATCACGGATTTCCTTGGTACAGAGGACACATCGCTCCTTCTGCACCTTTTGTAGGATCAATGCCTACTTATTCCATTGCATCAATGTCGGGTTTCAACCCCTTCACAGGATTTAATGCAGATTCTTCTAATGTACAGACCTCTAATGTGCCTGTAGGGAGTACTCCCTTTTCACTATTTGGTGGAGGAGGCAGTAAAATTTATACTAACCCACCATTCGGGGGTGCCAACACCCAACCACAATGGACACGTCCACAAGGAAGTAATCCATTAGCTTATGGCTGAAGCAACTTTCACAATGTATTTTCTTCACAACTGATGGCTAGGGGCATCCCCAACCAACCTTATAGGATCCAGGTTTCGGGTGGTTCCCCTTACCAAATTCCTCCTAATTACACGCCATCGGCAAGACCCCGTTTTCCTTTTCTGGAAACCTTAAATTTACCAGATCTTTCGAAACTTACAAACGACCCGGTGCAACACAACCTTACATGGCGTCCAGTCCCAACCAAACTTCCTTTGGACATTCTAAAATTAAAAGGTAATACTGGTGAAGACCCTAGAGACCATGTTACGAATTTTCATCTCTGGTGCTCCTCCAACTCGTTAAATGATGATTCAATTCGGTTGAGGTTCTTCAAAAGAAACTTAACAAGCATTACAACTAAGTGGTACATTGAATTGCCTGCTGCAACATATGATAAATTTTGGGATTTAGCAATAGTTTTCTTGAATAATTTCCAACTTCCCGTTTGGTATGATGCCAGTACGGATCTTCTGTGTACCTTTAGATAGAACAAAGCCACCCATCTCTCTGATCATATTCAGGAGTGGCGAAGACGGAAGCGACTCATCAAAGCTGATATTCCCCCATAATTTCTTTTAGAGTGGTATTTAAAATCACTACTTCCTTACATTTCTAAGGATGTTTCAACCATTGGGGTCGCTTCTGAAGAGGAAGCAATCTTAAGGACCCAACAACTTGACTTGATCTACGCTCAGTCTGGGATCCTTTACAAGATAATTCCGGATGCACCTAGGTCTAATATAGATCTTGGTAAGACTAAAGCTGGACCGCATGCCGATGGCATCGTTGGTTTAGTTGACACATCTGCAGTAGAAGCTTTAAAAAAACAAGTTCATGCACTTTATGTGAAACAGTTTGCTGCGGAGGAAACTATGGTTGTAGCCTCCCCTTCAAAAAAAGAATCTGTACAAAATGTGTAGACAAACCAAAAGGGTCCTTGGTAACCCAACAACTAGAAAAAGGGTAAGAAAGGGGAGGGGAACCATTCAAAACCCAAAAATACTGAGAATGTTGAGGAGGGAAAGAAAGATAAGAAGAAGGTAAAGTTTCCTTGCAAGTTTTGCAAAGATGACCACCTCACTCATCAATGCCCTCTCATAGTCGAAGCCTAGAAGCTATTACATGAAAATCAACTGAGTGTCTTGAAGGATCCTTTCCCTCATGGAAAAGGCCCAACTTCTGGCAGCTCTATTGCTAGGGGCACTCATCGTGCCAAATTAGTTGATCAATCATTTATTAATATGGTTAACTTACACATGCTACTGCAGATGAGAGCCATGAATTTCACCTCGGACATGCAGCAGAAAGACAAAGATGTTCCCAAGTTGTTTATTCCTCTCCACATAGAGAGACTAACATACCCTTTGCCGAAGATACCAAAAGGTGTCTACAAATGGTCTATGCACAATCCTAATGCGCGATATGCTCCAAAATAGTCTATTGTAGAGGACTTGGCCCAAACATGATGTGCAATGTCCGCCCTAGAATTCTTGCAAAGCTTCCCTTTGTAGCGTAATGCACTTTTAGTAGCAATAGGGAGCATGGATTCATCAAGTATGCTTGCTAGGTTTGATATGTCAAATATCAAACCCTAGTTACCCTATCACGTGGCCTTCTAGATTGAAGTAGTACATGGTCCAAAGACCATTGGATGAACCGTTGTAGATGAAGGCACATCAATGTGTAATGTTGATATCCTGTTGGAAATCCATAGGCTCTCCTGAGTTAGCCCCTTCCATCACATTACTTACTTCTTTTCATGGAAGATCGTTCTGCTTGCAAGGAGTCTTACCTTCATTTGAGATTCAAATTGCCGGTAAAGTAGTGTCTGTGGAAGTAGAAGTTTTGGATGCTCCTCTCGACTACAATCTGTTGTTGGGAAGGATTTGGATGTACGCTATGAAAGTTATCCCTTCGGTCATTTTCTAAGTACTGATGTTCCCTCACAAAGGCAAGATCATCACAATTGATCAACTATCCTTCATTCTGAAAAACAACACAACTCCGTCGGATTCAAACATTCCTTTGATTGATTAGATTCATCCGCCCAATGAAAGATTAGGAGTAGGTATGTATTCATCGTTGATGGGCACATTTGATCTACCTGCTCTTGCAAACTATATTGGTTCAATGGGTACTACTGACATATTGTCTCTAGAAGTTTTTATGGCTAGTCGAACAACTGATCCGTGGATTCTTCCCACTCAACAAGAACCAATAATTCCCTTGTCTGTCACAGAAGTGACTTACCAGACATCACAAAATGATGCGATAGATTATATCCCCACTCCGTTAGTCTCAACAGAGTCAGATATTGACTATGCACCTGCATGGCCAGTTAACTCCATACATTCTTTTGATTGTTTAGATATTGTTTTTCCTTTTGATGAGGATATCCTGGAAGCTATGGTAGGCATAGATCATCCATGGGAACATATGCATCACAGATCCTATTTTCTTCCAAATCTGGACAATATTGAGAATGGAGAGTTTTCAATGAGACCTGGTGGTAATATTGATTTTTCCATCACTCCTTCCACTAAACAAAGGATTTATGCTGAAGGTAATATGGCGAACATTTCGACGACTATACCAATTGATATTTCCACCAAACCTAACGTTGTGGAAAACATCTTTATTGGAACAAATTGTTCTCCTCAGGAGATCGCTTTGTACACCAATTTATTTAAAGCATTCTATGACGTTTTTTCCTGGTCTTATGAGGAGATGTCAGGCATCGACCATGCTATTGTTGAGCATGTTATCATGACTTATCTTAACACAAAACCAATATGAAAAAAACTTCGTTTGGTCAACCCTAGGAAAGCTGTGGCCATTAAGGCTGAAGTTGAAAAACTACTTAAAGTCGGCTTCATTTATCCGATCGATATGACGAAATGGGTTTCTAACCTAGTCCCAGTCGATAAAAAGAAAGGGAACATAAGCGTATGTACAGAATTTAGGGACTTAAATAAATTCTGTCCAAAAGATAATTACCCCACACCATTCATAGATCAGATTATCGACGCGTGTGCAGGCCATGAAATGTTCTCTTTCATGGATGGTGTTTCGGGATATAACCAAATCCATATCAAACCCGAAGAACAACATAAGATGGATTTTATTTGTCCTTAGGGTACCTTTTCCTATTAGAAGATGTCGTTCGGGTTAAAGAATGTTGGAGCTACCTTCCAGCGAGCCATGAAATTCGCTTTCCATGACATTAAACATGTAGTCGAACCGTATCTAGATGATATCCCCGTGTGATCTCGTAAGAGACAAGACCATCCTGACAATTTATGACTCATGTTTGAAAGATGCAGATACTATAAGATCCGGTTGAACCTCGACAAATGTGTATTTTGTGTCGAGTCTGGACTTTTACTAGGTTTCATTGTGTCTAGTCGTGGCATTATGGTCGATCCCTTGAAAGTAGAGGCTATCATCAATTTTACTCCTCCTTGCACCATTAGACAACTTCAAATCTTGCGAGGCATGTCTAATTTTCTATGACGATTCATTATGAACTATGCCAATATCACTAAAGGATTCATGAGATTGCTTAAGCAAGACACCCATTTTTTCTGGGACAAGGTTACACAGACTTCGTTCGATGCTTTGAAAAAGGCATTACTATTAGCCCCCTTGCTGAGCCCGCCAGACTATACTAAGGACTTCCTTCTATATCTCACGACGTCTATTTCCCCAATTGGCATACTCCTTGTTCAGGAAGATGAAAATCTCCAAGAGCATGTAATCTATTATCTCTCTCATGCACTTACAACTCTTGAACTCAAATACTCGCACGTCGAGAAGTTGGCATTAGCTACCGTCCATGATATTCAAAGATTGCTTCATTACATTTTATTGCAAACCACCACATTTATAGCAGAGGTCAATCCTTTTCAATACATGTTAACCCGACGTATCATCGGCGGTAAGTTCAATAAATGGATTGTCATTCTGCAGGAATTTGACTTAACATTTCAATCTGCTAAGTCAAAAAAGTCTTTGGTGTTTTTCGAGCTTATCTCCGAGTTCCCTAGTGATGTAACAAGTAACGAGGAAGATTCGTCATTTCCCGTTGAACACATTTTTCTCATTGCGACCTCTGACCCATGGTATGGAGATATCCTAATATATCTCCAGACTCTGAAGTGTCCCCCAACTTTCTCCAGAGACAAACGATGGAAACTTAAACATAATGCAAGGAATTACCTCATTATTTCTGACACACTCTGTAGATGTGGGGTAGATTCCATTTTACGCCGTTGTTTGAACCTCGAGGAAGCCGAGTCAATATTGAATGATGCCCATAGTGGAGCTTGTGGGGGTCACCTTTCTGGGTTAGTAACAACCCAGAAAATACTGTGTGCTGGGTATTTTTGGCCCACCATCTTTAAAGATTACATGGTATCCGCGAAACACTGCCAACCGTGTCAGTGTTTCATAAAGAAAATGCGAGCATACCTAGCTCCTCTCCACCCAGTTATCATAGCAGACCCCTTCACTAAGTGTGGGGTTGAATTTATGACTTGTAATCCAGCCTCGATAGGAGGACATCACCATATCATCATTGCCGTCGACAACTTTACGAAGTGGGACAAGGCAATTCCTACTGTGAAAGTAGATGGAGAAACGACTGCTTACTTTGTTTTCAACCAAATCATTGCCAGGTTTGGTATTCCTAAGGAGATCGTCACCGACCATGATAGAAATTTCCAGAACAACATGATGACCGAGTTATACACCATGTTAGTTTTTCGACAAGAACACACATCTTTGTTTTATCTGCAGGAAAATGGGCAAGTTGAAGCGGTCAATAAGACTTTGAAAAGTATTCTTCAATGGACCGTTAATGCCAGTAGATCCAACTGGCACATCATGTTGTATCTGTATCTTTGGGCATATCAATCCAATGTTAAGACTTCTACCGGTTTCTCACCTTTCCAACTCATTCACGGGGTGGAGGCATTCATACCAATTGAATGCGAGATTCCATCCTTGAAGTTGGCTATCTAGCTACTTCCCGACACTTCTGCTTTAGAAGAGAATTTGCGTCATTTAGAGAATTTAGATGAACAACGTCGTGATGTGCTTATTGCGAACAAAGATCACAAAAGCCGAGTTAAACATCAGTATGATAAGTCTGTAAAACCAAGGGTTTTCTACGAAGGAGACTTTGTTCTGCTCTACGATCATGATAAGGACCCCTTGGTGGCAGGTAAATTTAAATCCATGTGGCTTGGACCTTATATTGTATCTAAAGTGTTGAAGAAGGGATCTTATGAGCTGACAGACTACGATGGTTGTAAGTTTCTTGAGCCCAGAAATGGGCTCTACCTGAAAAAGTATCACGCTTAGGCCTATATGGTTTTTCTTGTACTATAAATGTACATTTTTTGTAGAGTTAGTATTTTCTTTTGATTTTTTGCGTCTTATGTGTCTTCTGGATTGTGGTTTCAGATGACAACTGAGTGTTCATAGTATTTTCTGATGGCGCTAGTCGCCACACTGGTTAGTTGGATTCAGCGGCTTGGGTCATTTACTCACCCTCCAACCAACTTGTGTCTTCGGGAGGTGCTTGTTTGGGTCCTGCGATGAACAATGTATCTGATTATAGTGCGGTTATCGAGTTACTCCGAGATGTTATCCATCATGACATTTAATGTTTGGAGGTAAGACTCGATTCGCAGTTAGTAGTACTTCAGTTGACGGGTGAGTATAGGGTTAGAGATCCTTCTTTGTTACGTCAGTTTTTGCGAGTTAGATTGCTTGAAAGGCACTTTGATTACATTACATATCAACAAATTTAAAGGAATTTCAATGCATTAGCTTATTCATATGCAAATTATATACTAGATTGGAATCTGTACCATACACAATAACATTAACCATTCACACACATAAGACAAAACACATGTATATTAACCGATACTGTATATATATATATATATATATATATATATATATATATATATATATATCAGGACCAAAGAATAATATGAGTCTGTGTCATGATCTGTCGCAGTGTCATAATATACAAAAATGGGCATAACAACCTTAAAAAATAATACGTCTCTCTCCCTATGGAGAGGGAGGAGTCTTAGCTAGCTCTGCCACAACCTCCCTATAACATATGACTAACCTAGCTACTTTCCTAAGTAGTCGGATCCATGCTGGGGGAACTTCTACCACATGCTCCTGCATATCGAGCAGCATTCGCTCGATCTTGTATGCTGGGATATTATGATTCAAATGAATCATCTTTCCCTCGATACTCCTCAGCATGGCATCTGCAGCACCTGGCTTGGTCGGTCAAATGAATACTCGAGGCTGTCCAACAGGTCTCACCGACCCCAAATTTGCATAAGTCATAGCATTAGTACTCACACTCATCATAAAAATCATATATACATAAGACATAAAAATGAAATATTTTTTTCAAAATATAAACATATTTTTACCTATCTCTCCCCAGGCTGATCCTGGAGGAAGCATGAGCTCTAGATCTCCTCGGAAGTCCATGCTTGCATACGAGAACTGCTCCAGTGCTAGTACTTGGTGGCTCCACCATGCTAGATAGTATTCGTCAACATATGACAAGCTAGTCTCGCCACCACCTTGATGCAAGAAGATATCACTCCATTGAGTCATCATTGGCTCGTGGGGGTTCAACATTGGTAGAGCCACCCCTAGAATCAGAGCGGGGACTCTCTCTCGAAGAAGGTACATAAGATACTTCCATACCCGAAGTTATTTTTCTTCCCTATTTTACACTCTGTCAATTGGTACTTCATGTTCACCAGTAGGCCCCAACACCAGTCAACTATGACAACGCGCAAACACTCCACCCCTATCTGCATATAGTTCCGAGAGGCTAAATGTTGCGCTGCACTTCCCAAGATCATGTTAAGGGTACTCAATATCACTTTTAGTGGGAAGCTTGTGATTGACCCAATTGGAACTTGGATTCCACTTTTCTCAGTTCCAGGCAAGCAGTAGGCATTGGTGTAGTCTTGTATAGATAAAGAACCTACCCCTCGAAATGTTCCTTTTAGGTTGACTCCCTCACATCATCAGGATAAGTCTGTGATGAAATATATATCATCTATAGTGATATCAAGCATCTCCCCTTGGAGATCAAACATGCCATGATCGACATCCCAGTAACTGACGAGCATTTGGAGTAAGTGTGTTTGCACACACATACTTGTTGTTTAGAAAAAAATGAGAAGTCCACATCTTCGTAATGCATTTAAGCTGAGTGGATCCCCCATGGAATCCCTGTTCATGGCCTCATGTTCCCTCTCCCTCTAGGTTAGAACCTTCCTGCATCATTCATGCCCATTCCATACATTAGTTTTTGGTTTTTTTCATTTTAAACTGCAGTACCCGCAGCTCCACCTCTCCAACAGAGGCGGGTACTCACGGCTCCACCTCTCCAACAGAGGCGGGTACACGCGAGTCTGCTTATACTAAACCCACGCACTTTCCACATGGCCACGAGTTTAGTATAGACAGGATCACGGGTGCGAAGCCCTAGGTTTGAACTTGCTTAAAAAAGCAAAAAAAGAACTATTAAAAAATTAAAAGAATGACTTGAATTGATAGACAAGGCAGAGGTGGCTTACTTGCAAGTGGCGGAAGTTGATTTCATGTCCTGGATTCATCGCTATCGGTGATTAAAGTAAGGGGGTTTTTCTCCTTTGCTCCAATGAAAATGTCTTTGTGAGTTTATGTTTTCAATTTGACACTATTTATACAAATTATTTCCAAATTTTCACCCACTTTATATAGTTTTAAATTTCCTTTTTAACTTTATTTAATCCTAATGACCCTTTTTTAGGTGTTTTTGATTAGGTAAAGCTCTAAAAGGCACTTTCTCACTATCATTGCAAAAGGAGACTAATACAAAGGTTTCTTTTTTCCTCTTATGTCATTTTGAAATCTTCTTTGTTCATATTTAAATATCATTCTCTACTAATCCGATGGTCTTAATGCTATCTACAATCCGTTCATCATTTGACATGTCAAGGAACTTATACATTGTATATCATTTTTACCTAATATTAAGTTTCCTGTTTCATATAGAGTCTTTTTACGCTCTTGTTAGACTCTTTAAAACTTAACAAGATTGCCAAGCATGCTTGTCTTGTTCAAACTCTTTAAAGGACTTGAACAGATATCCACTTAGATATAAGTCTACCCCTTTTTTGTATTTTTGTGGATTACTTACGAAAAATGTATACTCTAGTCATGTGTGGCTAGAAGAGTTCTTCTCTCATTGTTTTACACTTTTTCGGGTGAGGAGACTATCTATATGAAAAATGACCTTTTGGAATCTTCTTTAGGGTTTTTAGACTCTTGAAATATGAAAACACCAGCGAGCATTTACCAACTCGGGCTCGATGTGAAATCCACGAGTAGGTATATGGAGTTATTGTTTAATTTTTTCAGACTCCTTAAATATGAAAACACCGGCGAGCTCATACCAACTCGGGCTCGATATTAAAATCCACGAGTAGGTGTATGGAGTTATTGTTTAAGTTTTTCAGGCTCCTTAAAATTGAAAACACCGGTGACCATGAACATATCTAGGCTCGATATTAAAATCCATGGATCAGTGTTATCGAGTACTAGTCTATCTCTTCTTCAAACTCGTTAAAACATGAAGAAGGTCTTGAGTTTTCCTCCCATGGACTTGTTAAACTACACATGGTTGGACTTATACCAAGCATTCTTCTCCCTCCTCTTCGAGCTTGTTTAAAAAATGAAAACATACTATCGAGTTTGCTTCCTTGGACTCATTAAAACTAACAAGAAAGACATTTTTTAACAAAAATAGAAAAGGGAAGGGAAGAGTGTTAAATATTTTTCAATGTAATGGCAGCAAGTCAATTATGTCCTTGAACAAAGCACCTTTTTGAGTCTATTAAACAATTGGGTTCTAGATTTTGACCTTAGGATAAGCCTGATCTCAGAGTTTTTACTCCTCCGATTGGTTACTCTTCCAATCATATGGAGAATCTATTAATGTCTCCTACATTGCATATTTATATCATGGTCCGTGTGTGTTAAAAGCTTCTCGAGTCACTCTTGTGTCGTGCTCAATGTTCAAGGATACAACCTGTGTCGACCATTCTGCACTTGATTTGACCTCATGAGTCGGCCATTCCTTGGTATCAATATGTTTCACCATGTACCGAGTTCTACTCCAGATTAGATAAATCTTTGATTGTTTCTTGTGTTGGATGATGGAGGATGCCTTAAGGCTTCCCTTCCAACAAACTTCTTCCCATCAACTTCAACTCATCTTGCTTTGGGAATGAAGTTTAGAGTTTCTGGTAGTACCTTGGGGATTGCAGTCATTAGTGGCAATTTACCTCGCTATTGAATAGTGGGAATACATCAATGTCCCCTACTCGATGGATTCTTCAGGTGTTCGACTTCAGGACCCCTTATTCACACCTGTTAGAATGTACTAAGTACCTTGGGGCCCATTTTCATTATCGGTGGGTTTCCCTCGCATCTGTTAATGGTATACATTAATGACCAGTAATCAAACGGTATCCTCCATGTTCAAATTCAACTCATTTATTCACATGGTTAGGATTTGTACCTTGAGACGGTTTGGATGAAGACCTTGGGCTTATAATAACATCCTCATTCTTGTTATTGCCCAAGCTACGCAAGACTGAGCCACACCCATTTTTGGCTCTTAATGGGACATAGATCCAGCTTGTTATTATGCTATGATCTCCTGTTTGACATGGATCCACGCTTGTATTTCAGTGGCCATGCTATATACATATTTATATTATGTATTGGAGATCATGTTCTACCATTCTGAACATCTCCTGATGTCAAGATTATAATTGCTCGTTGACCTTGTTTTTGTTTCAGGTACTGTTTGTGATCTCATCCTACAGCCTCTTTGCTCCTCCTCTTCTTGGATTGTAATGAATTTCGGCCATCGTTTCCCTCTGACCTCATACATTAGGGGACATCTATTATCGATCAAATTAGCACTTCTCCATCCATGACCACATTTCCCTGTTGGTCACACAAAAGGACACCATGGATGGAAGAGCTTACTTGACCCTAGATGACTTAGAGTTGAGCCTTGCAGTCCTTTTCTCAAAAGCATATTTTCTCTGCCTATTTTAGAGCATAACCGCGACTCTTATACTTGCCATCATGTAGGCTAGCCACCGGTGTTCATACTGACAACCCGTGGGTATCACTTGAAAAGTTGCACCCGCTAGCTGCAAGTCAAGATAGTAGCGAGTCACTCGCTAGTTGTCCTATGATATAGTCACGGGAATCTTAAGAAATCTTGAAAAAATATATTATAAAAACGAATTGGGATTAGTTGATGCAGGTATTCAAACTACCTCAACTTCCCAAGCCAACCACCTTTCGAACCTGCCCTCCTTGCCTTGCCATAAATACAAGGGGAGGGGCTTGAGAAAGGGATCTTAAAAGGAGCCAATTTTTGGAGAAAGGTTATGCTAGAGGAATTCATAGTCAAGAGAGAGGAGCAAGAGCCCAGGGTCTGGTTACGACAGTGTCAATGCAGGACAGGTATAAATTTATATACTTGCTACATTTATTAATAAAGATTGGACATTCTTCCCTTTCCAAATAGATTTGTTCATGTGTATTGCAAATCTGATTACAATTTGATGTTCCATTGTCTTATGAATATCAATCGTTTATTTGTAATTAAATTGGTTTGAGGAAGGTTTGTAGTTGTTTTGTAGGTTGTTGCATTGGAGAACAAGAGGAGAAAAGCTTGGATCAACCTTCTGAATAAGGTACACATTCTCCTAAACACTAATACCTTTGCTTAATAACAGTAGTATGTTGGTAGTCTCTCCCCTGCTATAAAAACACTTTTCCTAACAACAGCATGAGTCAAATATACGTATTGAAATAAAATTCAGAAAATATACTGAGACTATATACATGATGCTTCCTTAAAAAGCCTCACAAATTTGATAGAGTAACGGTAAATAAACTCCTATCAAAACTTTTCCATGCTCCAACTCGAACCCCCCAAAGGGAACAAATATAGGAGATTGAGCAGAAAACAGAGTTTCTCCCAATTCATAAAATGTCCCTCTCTGTAGACTGGCAATTCAACTTGTTATATAGGTGAGCAGATAAATCACTTCCTTCTGAATAGTCGTGACTAGCCGTGATAAATGCACGATATAATCTCCATCCATTTCATATTATTTGTTAAATTGGTTCACACATCCGATTGTTTATGTTCTCGTAAAAGGAAATTCCGGCTCCCATTGTTCTCGATCTTCCTTTGATGAATCAGTTCCAATTTTATGTGCTAGCTTCTTGAAATGTTCACCATCTTCCATGCTGATGTTCAATCAATTAGTTCCTTATTCGTGGAGTTTTGATAGAACGATTCCTTTTGCTTCCACTTTATCGACAAGACATGCACAAGGTAAAAATTGTTGCATTATTCAATTAGGTAATAAATACAAAAATAAAAATAAAATAAAGATCTGTGGTTTTCTTTGTAATTTGAAATAATGTAAATAAAATGAAAACAATAATATTTCTCCCTTTGATCATGTAATTTGTTGAAACCGAGATCTTCATCTCACGATGGACGATGTATCTATTACGGTGGATTTTGAAGACTTCCTTTGCAAGAGGCTATCGATCTGAGATACCAATGATCTATAAAACTTTTGCAAGTTGACTTAAATTGTTGAATCGACTGCTTTCTCAATGGCCATCTCTTTTAAATTTGATAAAGTCTTTTAATTAACAGTCCAAAACTTGGTAAATTTGTCGAAACTTTCTTTACTATGTTAAAAAGAAAAACTTTACTATGATTTCCCAACGAGTTTCATATGTATCAACCGCAAACAATTTTGTGGAAATGGTTTGTAGATATTTGGTGTTTTTCTAAAAACATATGAAGAGAAAACATGTGGGTTTTACGTGTTCAACAGATTCATTAAATTTTAATAACAAGCCCTAAATCCGAGGACTAATGTACCCTGAGGTGCCAAAATACTATTACAACATGAATTCTCTTAATCATTACCGGAATTCAAGAAAAACGTGGCATTTTTAGGGTTTATGCGATTTTGTTCAAATGATGCGGTGACTAACTAAACCAGTCTTCTTCTTAAAATTCTTCCTTTACTTTGATTATTTTTGGAACCAAGCAGGTAATTGGCAGCGATGGTAGCATTCTTTTTAGGTAGATCTGAGGCATATATTTTTACAAGAAGTCATGGCAAGCTAATATTGATCCATCCCAAGACTCGACTGGATCCATCGACTAGTGCCTAGTCCCAGTCAACTCTAGTAAACTCTTTGGTCAGATCCTCAGAATTGGTCATCTTAGTGAATCGGTCGATTCAATCATTCCGTCGATTAGTCGAATCAACGACTTCGTCGATCAGTTGGTGTTCGACAAAATGTCGAACAACATCACAAAATCCTACATGCCCGACAGTATTGATGGGTACATCACATGTCCGACGACATCCTCAGTAGTCGGTAGGCAACGGAAACGTCATCGACATGACAAAGGCATCTCTTCATCTTCTCCCAATTGGAAAACGGGAAGAAGACACAAGGTCTCTTTGTAACTGAAGCTTGGAGGGTAGTTACCCATGCATCTTTCAGAATGTATAAATACTTGTATGATCGAGGAAGAAACTCTCGATTGAGAGGTATACTTTTGGTTCTCTGCTCTAGTTTGCACTTCAACGAGTTCCTGAAGCATAGGTTCGATTGGTTTCCAGTGGATCCTACATTCAACCATTGTACATGTACTCAAGAGACCAATGACTGCTAACTAAAATTTTCACTCTTTGGGTTTCTCTGTTATCAATTTTTGTCTCATGTGTGATTTTTTTTTTTTTTACTAGGGGAATCAGAAACAGAGATTGGGCTGGTACTCGCGTGACATGGGGTCCAAGGATCGAATCTTGCTACCACTATAACCCTAGGAGCAACCACAATGCCTGACTCATGGCACACAATGCAAGTTGGGGGGAATCGAACACATGACCTGCTATTCACAAAATTTTCACAACTTCAATAAAACCACTTGAGTTACCCCCCACGGGCATATTGTGTGATTGTTGTTTATCTATTGCAATTTCTATTAGTTAATATATGTGTTATCACATATCGGTTTCTTTGGTTAATCATCCAATCGTAGCTTCCACCATAACAGGGCCTAACTGCTTCAGTCAATTCTGTTGTCCCTTGTCGACTCCTGGCGACACGGAGCAGATATGCATATTCAACCTTTAATGTGGTAGAAGATCCTATGCTTCTTAATAACATAATTGTACTTCAGACTTTGTAACAACTTCTTTGCTACCTTCACCAACTAACATCCATGTCCCCTTCTATAGATTGGTGGGATAAATTCAGCAACCCTCATTAATGACAATCAGAGTAATCTCAATGGCCCTCATCATCTGCGATTTCATGAGAATCAAGTTCTACAATCATTATGCCATCAACGATACCGATTTATTTAAACCATAAGATAATGTCAAAATCCTTATTTGGTATCCAATGTTGCTGCAAAATGGAAACATAATAAAGGTTATCAAATATATAAAAGGACAAGCTTTTGTTGTTTCCTTCATATACATGCACATCAATCAATAACAAGAGCCACGAGGTGGAAATGTCTCGCACTTGCACTTTGATGAATTCAAATTTTATAAAGCTGCTAGTAATAGCCTATGCAAATCTGCAATGAATCTAAAAAATAGCAATAGCTAGAAACAATGCTTTTCTAAATCAAATGAATCTTCTATCAGCATATAGAGACAATGCTTTTCTAAATCAAATAAATATTCTATCAACATATCTCAAATGAAGTACTAGCCTGCTGCCATTGTTATCATACAGATCTCTATTTGGAGCCCTCTTTTTATGCAAAGATTGGTTTTAGCATTGATTTAAATTCGAAGCAATTTGAACTTGAGCATTCCATGATGAAGGATGGCCTCAATTTGGTGTATCTATGCTCTGATAAATAGTGACAAATCTGGGACTGAAAATATCCCCCTTAAAATAATGCACATCCACTCCAAAGGTTGGTATATCAGTCTCTAAATATTGCAAGTATCAGCGTATGTAAGACCTCTTTTCTTGTGGCCTAAATCTTGACTGTTTATATATCTTAACTTGATAGTCAACTATTGAGCCTGAGTCTGCCTCATTCACCTTTCTAATGTTGTGGGTGCTCTATTCTTGGTACCAATTGCACATGGAATGGCACAAAATCCTTTCCTCAAAAGCTGCCTAACTTGGGTGATTTTAGTACTGCGAAATCAACATATTTTCCTTAAATTAGTAGTTCCTATGATGAGGAGGTAGGAGGGTTCCAAATACGGTTTCAAGTCGACTTAGATGAATTTCAAAATGAGCCAAAATGAGTGTTCCAGATGTTGGAAATGAAGTCTCGAAATGAAAAGTTCATTTTGAAGGATAATACCTTCATCAATACCTAATCCACTAAAATTAAGAAAAGAGAATCTTCAACAAAATGATTATTAACCATATCAAACCCATCCAATAGATAAATACCACGAATTTCCTTACATCTTAGCTGATTCCAATAAATAGCCCAATGCATCAACGGTAAGGACATAAAAATAAGGAGCAACAGGACACCCTACTTGATCAATCGATGAATTTGGGTTCCTGTTTCACAAAAACAAACCGAGTTATTGGAGAAGAGATTGTTCATCACCGAAATATAGTTGGAACAAAATCTAAGCCACTTAATAAACGACCAATCAACCCTATCAAATAGATATATTGATCTTGGAAAGATGCAAATTAGTTGAAGAGAAAAATACGTAGATTGAGATTTTTAGTTTTTTAATAAATTTGCTATTGAGATAGAGGGACCTTCAAAACAGTAACTTTTTGGCATGGTGCTTTTTGTAGCTTTTACCATACTGTATGATTGGTATTTAGTATTTTTTTTTTTAAAGTGAAAGTTCATACCTGTAATGGCCCATCAATAAGTTGGCCCTATTCTTGTGGTAATGACTAGTGTATCCGGTCATATGCCAAATCATAATGTGATAGTGATGAGGGCCTTGCATTCTCTTTACATTAGGTATTCAAAAGAGTCTAATATGCTTTTTTGAAAAGTTCCTGCATTTTATTGACAAACTCAAAAATGTGAATATGAAGACATTTATTGGAAAAGCTCATTAAAACAGTTAAAGATACTTTCTTCATTTTAACTAATTAGACATGTAAGTATTTTCTAACCCTATTAGATATCCAGCTAAATAAGTTAATATTAGTAATCATTTTATTAATAAGTGTGTACAAGGAACACTGACTTTGATTGTGTTACAACATATATACAACGCCTTTCAATGTTCTCATCATATCAGAACTTTGAATCTAGTTTTTAGTCGAAGCTTTAAAATGCCTATAAAATGTCTATATACTTTGCACGAAAGGAGATGGATGAATTTGCTTGTTGTGTTCGTAAGTTAAAAGAACTTGTAACGAGATGCTATTATTCTGGCGATTTGTTTTTTGTTTCCATATACCATCAATACTTATTATTATTAGTCGAATAGTTTTTTAAAGGTCAAATGTTGATTGAAACATAGTGAATTCTGTCGAATTTCTTACAAGGCCTCTTTTCATATGTATGCAAAATATACGTCTAGTTTACATAAATAAAATACATTGTATTCCAATTTATCAAGAACATAGTTTCTCCTAAAGTGTTATGCAAATTGTGGGAAGGCAGGGAGGTGTTGCTCTTGCTTCCAGCAATACACACAGATCTCCAAACTCATAAATTTCACCTACAGGACAGTCGCAGCTGTCAGTAACAGCTGACTGTAAAATTCAGCACAGTCACAGTTAATAATAACAGCTGACTGTTTCAACTAACAGACATCTACATGACTATTGCAGCTGAGTTGTAGCTGACTGTTACATCTATGTTATGATGACCCCTGCATTCGTAAACTTGTCTAATAACAATTAAACATAATTAACTCTCAAAAAAATTATAATCTCTTCACTTGCTACAGCAAAAATAACTTCAGAAATAAATATGAGTTTTCAAATTCAAACAACAAAGTGTAACAGAAACACACAGAAAAATTATGGGTTTAACTTCAACTTCATTCACTCTGTATATTTGATCACGATTACACGACTAGGTATTTATAGTGTTTCAGCACAGACGGTCATTAACTACTAATTGACCCTTCATTACAAAATTTTATCTTCAGAAATAAATACTGTGTTACAGACTGACAAAATAAAGACTGCGTTGGCCGACTGCGTTGGCCCTTCTAAACTGTAATGAATGAATGTGATTGCTGGCATGGTTCTTCATGTTCTGCAGCGTCAAAATATATTAATGACAGTGCCTTTTCATGGTTTTAATAATCTGAGCCAAGGCGGTGGCTGCCTATTCAAATATTTAAATGGATAAGGCGGTTACAAATCTGCACGATTGTTGTCTTTTTTAGATTTCGGCGACCATAAGTTTAAGTGGTGTATTAATTAATATGCTTCCAACACAAATGAGGTGAATAGTAGAAAAATCCTTTTGTGATTGTCTTATGTTCTTGGATGATATAAATGAAAAGATCCACGTTTAACATGGTCTATATCTATGCATTTGAGAGTATACTAAATGCTAAACTTGCTAGAGGGAAAAAAACATCTAGATTTAATTCATTTTGATCTAGTTCTATTGCATAACTTGTGGATATGAGGTCGTGACAGGGAAACAAATACCATCAACTAATGAGCATTAAACGTGGGCTGCTAATGTTGGGATGGTGTTAATGTTGTTGGGATGGTGTTAATGTTGATGGTGAGACATAAAAATACACACCCTGTATAATTGTGTTTTGGAAAAATGGATAATATCTACGCATAATATAAATACTTATCTTTATAAGACTTTGTAAGTTGAACTGTGATGGTATATTTAAATTTAAAACTAGCACACCCTGTATAATTGCGCTGTGGAAAACTGGATGCTTTAATTTTAGAGCTTGCACACTTTCTATATTTGTACTTTGGAAAAACTGCTTCATAA
This sequence comes from Larix kaempferi, assembly GCA_027924585.1. Taxonomy (NCBI): domain Eukaryota; kingdom Viridiplantae; phylum Streptophyta; class Pinopsida; order Pinales; family Pinaceae; genus Larix; species Larix kaempferi. The sequence goes on along the minus strand of BSBM01000091.1, from coordinate 6,148,035 downwards.
TGGTAAAGTTTCGCAATCATAATCCATCATATGATAATTCCTTCCTACAAAAGGAAAGGCACAATATCGAGTTGATGCAAGTATCTGAACTACTATTTTCTTTATAATTTAAATTATCATAACTTTAAATGCACAATAAAGAGCTATCAATTTCAATCTTTGATACATTTAAACAAAGCGTGTAATTACTATAGCAAAAAGCTCGAAAGTCCCTTTAGTTGTATTGAAAGTCCCTGTAGTTGTATATGTTATATATGTTAACTTAGAGTTCATTACTAAAGAAATCATACATATCTTGAGAGTGGCACTGTATTTTCCATAAGAAAAATAGGAAAGGCTCTTTAGAAAAGCGATGTAGAACTCCAATCTCACACCGATGCGGAGGAATACTTTGCAAGGTTCAAAAAGTTTGGTAGTCTTGGTAAGGGGAAGGATAGAAAATTTTAAGATTTTGAAAATGTTTAGAACTATGGAGCATATAAAATAACACACAAAATTCAGGTAAGTCCAAAAAATATACAGAAACGTAAAGACATGAACTTTTGTTTTTGTATTTTACTTGCATTTTATAAAAGGTTTGGAGCTCTAGTGAATTTAACTAGGCCCGGCTAAGGAGCCAATAAGAGACGTAATAAATAAGGGAATATTGTAGAATGTGATAGACCACTGGAATATTGTAGGAGGTTCTCCAATAGCATACAACAAGTTGGACTCTCACTGCACACATTGGAAGCACTGTAAGGGTTGCATTTCCTGAGGGAACTGTGAACCAATGAAGGGAAATTCCTTCCTTGTGTTGTGTGGAGAAGTTGGGAAGGAGTGCCATGCCTGTGATGGCTTAGTGAGACCTTTGTAGAGCTCTAGTTGAGCTTTTTGGCTAAGCACAGTGAGCAGAATGGATTGTGGGGCTGAGAGATATCAGCCTATAGGTGCTTCCTTCGGCCTGGTGGTCACATATCCCAGCTTGAGGGTGGCCTTTCAACAGAAATATTATATGATGGATAGAGAGCCTATGGCTTGGTGAAAAATCTCTCTTACACAACCAGTTGCTTGGATCTTCTTTGTTTAAAGATAAGTATTCTTATGTACTTGATGTGCAGTGATTTTTATTTGTATTCATATGATAATTATGCTTGTAAATTGCATGTTTTATGCGTGGATTGAATTTATTCCGTTGTATGTTGTATTTACATGTCTGCACATGCATTTTAACTGTATAAATTCGTAATTGTGGTTATGGGGTGAAATTTAGAGGCCCTGGTTGAGTTAATATCCCCTCATGTTGGACGGATTGAGGGATGGGGACGTTACACCTCGCTGACATTAGTTCATCGTCGGAGCCTAGAAACCAAAAATCGAGACAAACGTCAACAACCAAGGGCCAATGAAGATTCAAATAAATGTTTAAAAAATATATATCTAATATAAAAAAAATTACAACTCGAGATATTAATACGAATATATTGTCCCCTCCGAGGACATAATAAATATATTTAAAAGAAAACATAATGTGATGTGATACAAATCAATCCATATAAATATTAAAAATAAATAAAAAATATAATTTCGTCCTTGCGATCCGGTTCAATCAACTCATGCATCCATTCCGAATAATTGAGTGAGATTCTTGAGATATCTATTACATGTTTTGACCATATTTAGTTTATAAATCTTTGAGTTGGTAATGATGGCGCATCTAACTCCATGTCATACTCAACCATAATATCACTATGATCCTCAGGTTTAAATTTGAATAATGTTGACGTTTCAATGCAATATTTTAAACAATTTTTCTAAGTACCCGTCCTTCTCAAAGGTACCTTTTATTTTTTGTGATCACTAAATCTTCAACAAATGTTAATATCCTGAACGTGAATAGAAATAGTTAATCATAAATAGAAACAATGAGAAAAATTCAATATGTGACAAATATTTTATTGATATGCATTTTTTATGTCAACCATCCATTTCCTTCTTTTTCAAATGTTGAAAGTCTACATTTAACAAGTTTCCATTTTGGTGGCAAGATAAAAAAACGTGGCATTCATAAAATTATTTCAATTGGATCTCTCTTAGATTTGATAACAACCATTTATTATATCTCTTAGATTTGATAACAACCATTTATTATACCTGGAGAAGGCCTCTCAGGTATATTGTATTCGATATACTTTGACTTGGAATTAGTTTATAGTTGACTAATCTAATTTTTCAATTTATCTTAACTTTTACATTATATATTGAAATTCTTATTTGTCTTATTATACATTGAAGCGTTATTGCTCAACCAACGACGGGCTTATTGGAAATGGGAAATGTTTTTAATGCATTCAATCTCCGTAAGTCCATGTGTTGGATGGGAGAGGTCTCCACCGCCACCACCTCGGTCTCCACTGCCATGCATTGACAACCACTGCCTTGGTCTCCACATTGGTATCCATGGCCTTGCAATGCCGGCCTACACCACTACCACCACCATTACATAGTTTCATCCACCACTGCCACTTTCCACTATAGCTGCACTGTCTCATCCGCCATTGCATCGTCTCATCCCTATCACTACCTGCATTGAGATATTCATTGGATATAAATCCCATTGTTATACCCCTTTATTTCTACCTGGTAAACCACCATAGGGAATAGAGAATTGGTGAACGTAATCCATGTTACGGTGAGCACTCAAATAAGCATAGCTAAGAGTTTCAAGCTAACAGGAACGCCATCTCCATCTGCATCAATAGCCAAGTAGCTTGCTAAGAACCAAAAGCTTAAATTATCAAGCATATAGAAGAAACATTTCAAGAATTAAATTTGTTGTAAAGATGGAGAAAGCAGAGAGTGCATCTTACCTCGAGCTGTTGAACCATATTAAGCACTCAAATAAACCACCTGAAGCACTCAGATAAAGCTAAGAGTTGAGCCAAAGGGACCGCCATCTCTATCTACATCAAATGTAAGCTTTTCAATAGCCGAACAACTTTTAGCTAAGATCCAAAGGCTTATGTCCATCAAATTTATATCGATGCATTCATATCGTTTAGATTTTGGCTTTGATTTACTATTTGCTGGTTGCAGTGGTTAGGGTTTATAGATTGAGTAGTTGTTCTCATAAAACTTAGTCAACCGACTCACCCTAACCAACTAGCTTAATTGTCATTTATTAAAATATGGGCATAGGCTCCAGTTTGGTTCTTCTGGCTATAGGCTACATGGCAGGTAACTAGGTATCCAATAATTACAACTATCAATTATTCAATGTAGAATCAATTAGAGGCAACTTACGTACTTACATCAAGTGGGGCAATTAATTAGCGGTAATAAAAGTTGTTTCAAAATCCCTAATGCAAAAACGAAAAGAGTGCGTGTTGCTTTATCTAACCATCATTTATGTCAAGGAAGATGCCAAGACAACTTACAAATGCATATTGCATATTGTACAATTTTCTATGTCTTTGACTCTGAAACATGTAGTATCATAGAGATTGACTTAAATTGTTTACATTTGAGCGTGTGGCCTTGAGCTACTCTCAAGCTCTATAAATTGTTTCCTTGCCTCATATGCTAGGAGCGTCATTACCGAATAGGGTGGACCAAAATTTGTCGTAGTAATCAGTTCTTTCAGGCAATAGTAGATCATCTGCATCACAAAAAAAATGGATTAAACGTATGAATTTTTGTTGAATGTTAGCATTATGTTTTGGATTTCCTGTTATGAAAATTATTTCTTTGTAACTCTAGTATAACTCCCTGCTAAATTATGTTATGAATAAATGTATACCATCAATAATATAATTCATTTAATTTGACAAAAGTTATCTACAAAAGACCGTAGACAACATTTTAATGCAATATGAAAGATCCCTAAGGGGTTGCACAACATATAGGGGCTAACTAAATGGACTCTTCTTCTTTGTTTACATTTTTTATAACTTGAATCGTATCTTCCTTTTTTAGCGTGCACTAACCTAAACATTTGAAACTGAGTAGTAGCTAGCAGAGGTCGGTCATTCAAAACCAAGAGAACAATAACCCTGGTCGAAGAAGGAGGGTAAAACATAAGGAGGGCTTCTAAATATTATTATATAGAGCACCTTGGGTGTTTGATGTAGGGACAACTAACCCCATAGAACATCCTGGTAAGGTCACATGAGCCACCTTTTCCACCCAAAACTATTCAATATACAATACAAAACAATAGTTTAGAATTGTTATTCATTTATAATTTCGTTGGTCCATTTACATTTTTGCAGAACAAAACACTAACTCTAAAATTGATAGAAAAATAAACAGTAAACTCTGACATTGAAAGATTTATATTTGCAAAAATTGATAGTAAAATTGAAACAATCAATTGTGTGAGGGAAACTTTTATGGCAAATTAGGATGTTTCTTAAAAAACCTTGATAAAGTAAAATAACTGCCCTAAAAACTTACACTGTAGAGTTGATATAGTCAAGGAGTGTTGCTCCATTTGCTGCATTTAAATGTGTAGTAGGAAGAACATGAGTGTCTACACTATTGTCTTTTCCTTCTTCAATCCCATTGTAGATAATCATGCCTAATCCTCATTCCAAAAGAATGGCTTCATCTTTATTAAATCTTGAATCCATACCACTAATTCAAGAAACTATCTTTCCTTAACTTTTCTAGGGTCTAGACCTCTGGGGAAGCATAAGGTTCCATAACATTATTCAAATAATTTAAAACACAGCATATCACAAGGAGATGCACCTTTTAAAGGTTTGAGTTAATATTAATTCAAATTTATTCTTTGAAAAAAAAATCACATCAATAAGTAAACTTGTAGTTATGAAAATCCTAGAACTACTCTCCACGATAGAATTCTCTCAATGAGGCATTTCAATTGTTGTTTATCATGTGAAAAGTCAGAAAAGCAGCAACAAACTACCTCATTGATATCCCCTCGCTGTAATAACTTGTGTTGTGGACTGTATGCATCCCTTCTTCCATGAAGACCGTCCTTGTGCTTTGGATAGTGGACAATTAACCGAAGTATCTTTTTGGAAGTTATGTTGAATTCTTGTGAGTTTGAAGAGTCCTAGTTCCCGACCGTTAACATAATCAACATCGATAAGGTTTTCCTTCAATGGTCTTCAAATGTATTGATACAAAAGGTGGAATTCATCCATACAAGATCAAAATTCCAATCTAATTGTGGCCAATCCAAGGCCCAAGCTAAAGAGAACCTTCAACAAGGAGGGTAAGACCAAATCCACTCACTTGAACAGTTGCATGATCAAATACCGCATGGGACTTTACCATCACTTCATGCATGAAGGGGTGGCTCGAATCATTGTGTGGATGGTTCATCATCATATGGATGAGAATGTGCAGGTGTCATTTCCCGTGTAAGGCAACTTGCATGGGCAAGCGATGCAAAAAAGGAAACCATCCCATATGTAGAGCATCAAGGGAAAAGCATACCGCGCAGTCAAGAAGATTGAACTGCGCAGTAAATGAATATTTTCTTTTTCTTTGCTTCTCCGAGCATTCGCGAAGTAAAATTCTAATATTTGCGGAACACTTAACTTCGCAGAACTTAACTTCGCGGAAATTAACTTCGCATCTAGGCTTAAATTAACTTCGCGTTTATGAACTTATCATAAATTGACTTCGCATTTATGCGAAGTTAACTTCGCCTAAATGGAACTTCGTATAAATGAATTTTGCACTTCACGCAAATTTACATTGCAAACTTCTTTAACTCCACCAAGACTAACTTCGCACAAATTAACTTCACATACTTCTTTAACTTCACATAACCCAATATTAAACAAGCTTTACAATAAAATATAAACAACTTTTACCACCGTGAAATATTTTGAAAACTTGATTTCTTTGACACACCGTAAATGTAAACAACATTTACACAAGTAAATCTGGAGAAGATGTGCGGCATGCAATATTTAACATTCTTGAGAATGAATACATAAAACTATGGACTTATATATTATCGCAGTAAAACATTGCAACTTGACCGAGTTACACAGAGATGATATTTCACCTTTCACAGAGCTTGGGCTCTTAATACACTTCGCAACTATGAGCTTTGGCTCACAAACACATCGTGAACCTATCTATCTTCTCCTTTATCTCTTCCTCTGTTCCTTTGTGTTCCTCCTATCTTCTTCTTCTTCTATATATACACAAACTTGACAATGCTTCACCTGGAAGCTACTGAGTTACATTAAAAGACTGTAATAAATTTCTACCTAATAAATTATTGACTTGCGGAATACAGACGCGTTTAAATAAATACAAGGAAAGGTGCAAGAAGCCTTTTGATAGACAGATTGACTGTCTGACTTCTCTGCACTTCTACGGACTGAAAAAAATACTGACTGGGTGACTGACAGAGCCAGAGCATACTAGATACGCAATCAACTCGTAATTACATTTTTCCAACACTCCCCCTTAATTATGAGAAGATGGGGATCATTAAACAAAAATAAAATTTTACAAAATGTTTCAGAGCTGAAACATGCTCTATGCATGAAAAATTTTATTGTGTAGAACTTGTCACTCCTAAACAACTTCGCAGATATTGGAATGTGTCCCTTGCCAATGATTTTGTAAAGATGTCTGCTACCTGATCTTCAAACCTGCAAAATTCTAAACATATTTCTTTGTTATTTATCAATTCTCTGATAAAATGATACCTTGTGTTGATGTGCTTGGTTCTCTTGTGAAACACATGATTCTTTGACAGTGCAATAGCTGAATTGTTGTCGCAGTAAATGACTGTGGGTTCTTGTTGGTTCCGTGACATATCACTTAACATCCTCCACATCCAAACGGCTTGATATGCAGCGCTTGTAGCTGCGACATACTCTGCTTCTGCTGAAGAAATAATTACTATGGGTTGTTTCTTTGAAGCCCATGATACAACACTTGTTCCTACATGAAATGTATTCCCATATGTGCTTTTTATGTCATCCATGTTGCTCCCATTGTCGCTGTCTGTGTATCCAATGGGTTTGAATATTTTAGAGGTTGAAGATGAAATACCAAAGTCTTTTGTTCCACTTACATACCTCAGGATTCTTTTACCTGCTTGCCAATGAGATTCTTTTGGTGACTTTATGAATCTTGAGATTAAATTGACTCCATACATGATGTCTGGCCTTGTTGCTGTAAGATACATAAGGCTTCCAAGAAGCCTTTTGAACAATGTAGGATCTACATGGGATCCATCATCATCCTTGTTCAATTTCAAACCTGTTATCACTGGTGTTGGAGATATCTTACAGTTTAACATCTTAAATCTATTCAAGACATCACTTGCATACTTCGACCGAGATATAAATATCTCATTTTCAGTCTGTTGGACTTCAATGCCTAGAAAATACTTCATAAGCCCCAAATTAGTCATTTCAAATTCACTTTCCATGACTGATCTAAAATCATATATGCCAAAATCACCAGTAAATATTAAATCATCTACATACAGGCAGACAATTAGTTTATTACCTTGCTTCTTGATTTGTGTATACAACATTGGCTCACATTCAGTGCTGTGAAATCCCTTCTGAATGAGGTAAGAGTCAATGCGACTATACCAAGCTCTAGGAGCTTGCTTCAAACCACAAAGTGCCTTTTTTTTAGCATGTATACTTTGTGTCCTTGTCCTGGAACTTCATAGTTTCAAATCCCAAAAATTCCGAAAAATTTAAATTTTTTTTTTTTACAATAGTAACTAATGTTTATTAAATGCAGTCATTTAACTGTTTGTTTAGCTTATGTGATCATAAATGTGTCTGAATGATCTTTTGTTATACTTAAATGTTATTATGGGTTTTCTTTTTTCTGTTACTGATTGATTTTACTGTTTTGCAACCACAAGGGGAAGTTGTCATAGCAGACTGGGCTTACTTAGCTTCCGAGCTAACGTATCAAATTGTCTTTCTCTTACAGATAAACGGGTAATATGCGGGTTGCTATATTTAAATCTTTAAAGTATTATAATTCAGATAGCTGTATCAATTCCTTCAGTAAAAAGTCTAAGCATGCTGCCCAGATTTATCAAGTTTCTAAAGGTAGAACTCTTCCTGCATCATGCCAAGTTCAACTTCAGGTTATTTTTTATTTTTATTTTAATTGCGAAGGATTGGGAGTAAGAATATAACACTACGATTGTACTTTTCTTAACTTCAGCAAATGCAAAGATTACCTATCAATACTTGTCTTTTATTTTCTTATTTTAAGGGTTTGATTAGAAACCCCTTCTATTTGTACACTTGATGATTAATGAAATTTATAAGCACCTTCAGGCTTGGTCCTAAATTATCATGATTGATTTCATTTATGATCTTTCCAGACTCTATTGTCAGCCGAAATAGTTATAGTAATCTACATAATCTTCCTATCATGAAATACACTTATGCATCCCTAGTACTTTTTGTGAGCATGAGAGTACCAAGGTCCAAGTTTATCTACTTAGGTTCTAAGTCTATTAAAAGATTGTGAATTGTATAGTATATCTAACAACCGGTACTATATCTAACTCCATCCCGTTATTGTATAGTCTTCCCAGCATTATTATAATTTTTATCCCAATATCTGAGACTACATGATGTGGAAAACATGTTATGAACTACTTGTATCTTGTCAATGCTCACATGTCTTGAATTCCCTTATTAAAAGTAAAATTTTCTATGTTTTAATACTTCAAGACTGAATCTCGATTGCTATTGACAATGCCAGGTTTTATTAAATATAAGGAAATGTATTAAAGGCTTTAATCTATGGTTTTAAATATAAAAAGGATGGCATGTGAACTATGGTATGGTAACCAATTGAATAACCATTCAATAATTTTGGTTATCCATCCTAAGACTTTCATTTAGCAAAAATAATGAGAACCTCGTCATGTTCTTGAACATTATTAACAAGGTATGTTTTTATTGTTTGCAGGGCATAGTGTTATGGTTCACATATGCGAGTTTGAAGGCATTGTTTTCAATATGCGATAGGGCAAGTCTTAAACTTATGGAGCCACTACCATAAACGAATATCCATGCTATGATTATGGTGTATCTACTCTATGATTCTAATTGAAAACAAAATAATTGGAACTCAATCGTGGACTTAGGAATATCGACCCACTGCATGGAAAGATTAAAAAGGCTACGTGGTCACTCTTGAACCAAGCGTTTTGGGATATAAAACAGTTGACTAACCCTACTTGGCCATTCTTCCCTCACCTTCGGGCTTGGTCGCTCTGTAAATCTTCCTGTCTGAACCTTCCTGTTACAGTGTTTGATGGCAGCTATAATGCTGCTTCCGTCCTCTGTGCTTGCCTGCTGCATTGTATAGGAGTTGTTACAAGTTGTTAACAACGGCCATCAGGTTGCTAAAACCTAGGGTTTCTCCTTGGATAAAATCCTGACCCTGTCATGGCGTGTCTACAATTCTCGAAATGGGTTCTGTGAAAACTTCATTGTGGAAGTTACCTTTGTTTCTGCCAACTCGTGTTAATTGTTGACGAAGAAGGGTTTTACACCTTCCTTGCTCGCTGTTACTAGGATAATACAATGTTGAACGCTTTCTTCCAAACGCGAGTAAGTTGCAGAACTGCTCTATCATTTTTCCAATTAAGAGATATAGTTTTATTTGAATACGTTTGTAAATAACACAATTTTGTCATTGCAGGTCTCGACTTCTTTTGCAGGCATGGATGGCACGAGCTTCAAAGATTGCCTCTCCGGGTAAGCCTGGTTCTCACCATGGCATATCCTCCTTGTTGGTTGTTTGTAGGGTTAGGGTTTTGGTTTGACTGAAAAGCCACTGTAATTGCAGTAGTCTTGCTAAATCATTTAACTGTATTTTAAATGAATGTTATGACATCGGTCAAGGTTGTAATTTATTCTTCTCGTTTGGGTAGATAGGGTTTGCTACAAAATTTTGATGTATAAAAGGAGAGAAGACAAAGGCTATGAGCCTGTTTGTAGATGATGTTACGGCCGTGTAGTTTCTTTTTAAAATTGGGCTTTCTACCCAGGGTTTTACCCAGGGTTTGTTGTGTTACGACCTGCTATAGTTTTCTCCTGAAATTTTGAGCTCGTTAGTGTACATTTTGTTTGGGCTTGCCCAGGTACGAATGTAACTAGTGTATAACCTTTTTAAATTTATGATACGACTGTGAGTGGCAGCTTTGGCTCCATTATCAGCGATTTCTTTTACTCGTACTTCAGGTCTGTTATGGTTCTACCCAAAACTTACAGTTGAAGTGTAGTTTTTAAAAGCTTGTTTCATTAATGCGATTATGACTCTGCTAATAAAATTCTAGTTGTGAAAACTGGAGTGGTAGGGTTTGATTCGACACCACGGTCGTGCTTTTGTGTAGTTGCTTGTTCGGTTGTTAAGCTTTTGACTCTATCAATACTGTGAGTTAAGTGAAACATATAATAAAAATTTTTGAGCTCGATAATGAGCTAAATATACTGTTCTATCATATCGATTATGATTCTATGGTAAAATGGAAGTTTTAAGGAAGATAATTCCAATTTGTTTAAGCTCGCCCTCGAGCTAGATACTGTTCTGTTTTTGTTTCTTCTGTAAAAGAAAATAAAACAATATCTAGGTCAATGCTCTACTGGTAGTTTCTTGTTGTAGCGACTGGAGAGATATGGTTTAAATCAAACTCCACGGTCACTATTTTTGTTTAGCTTTTTATTTGGTTTGTTATGATTATGGCTTTGTCGAAGGAGTTAATCAAGTGAAAGATATTACTATACTGTTGTTTTAGTTCGTTGTTGAGTCAAAATAGGGTTCTGCTAGTCCTTTAGTATGTTCAAACAATAACTAAGTAGATTTTTTGTTGTAATTTGGCACGTTCATTTGTGTAACAGAAAGTGATTGTATAATTGTTAACTAGGGTAATGAGTTTTTATTTAATAGTTTAAGACTGGTTAACTATTGAATAGGGTTTGTATCTTTATAAAGCTATTCTAATTATAGTTACAATTCTTCTACAATATTATCTATAATGGTATCATTACTGTAGTTTATGTGGTTATATTTAATTCCGTTCCTATGATTGTTTAAACAAGTTTATGTTGCAGAAAAGAATTACTGTATACTTAAATTCTACTTATCTATTTAACTATTATATTAAACCAGGTTTAAAAGTTACAATAATATACTATTACTTACAATAATATTAATGTATAGCATGCACAAAAAGAAATACCTTAACCGTAAGATAATAATGATATTAAGGAATTGCTGAGACACAATAACTCTACAAAATCTATCTATTGCTACTCTAATATACTATTTTACTAGCTACTTACTCTTCAGACATTTAGAAATAAACTCATCATAAATTTATTCAGACTTGACAACACAAGGAAATAAATGGCAGAACCTGTTTCTGTGGACAACAACAGCAATGGGAGGCTGTTCCTCCCTACCAACTCTTGGAGTGTGCCCAGACAACACTTCTCAGGACCCCCAAGCTTGCTCTGGTCTCCCTGGATGGAACTAGGTGCAACAAATAATTCTCTCAGCCCAAACAGCTACAATGGAACCAAGTTTCTGCAGCATTCCTCTCAAACAACTTCCTTACTGTATATTTCCCTCTTCCTCAATGGGACTCCTGAATAACATTCACCTGAATGTATTCTCCCTCCAGAACAATTCCAACCCTCAGCTCAGTTCATTGAGTACTATTTAAAAGATTGCCTAGGTCTTTGTTGGGTTGGCTGTCATTAATGAGCCACCTGCTCAGATTCCACTTTCTTGGGGAATCATGACCCCAAATATAGGGAAGTTGCCACCTGCAACGTAGGAAGTGTTTGAGGATGCTGCCACTTGTCTTTTGCCTTTCCACCTAGTTCCATCCACTAGTTTGACCAGTAACCTCTTTTTAACAGCTCTCCCATACTGTTGTCTCCATAATTTATTTATTAATAATAAAATATTCAGAATTACATTCCATTTCTAGTGACTCTGCTGAGTCATCAATTCCTACTTAGCATTAAATTTAACATAATGTCTCAGGAATATAATGAAATAATTACATAATTTTTACAAAATTGGGGTATGTGACATACACACCCCCTTAAAATGTAACATCGTCCTCGATGTTACTTATTCCTTATCTTCAGCTACCTTCTGGAACAGATTTGGGTATGTTTCTCGCATCTTACTTTCCAGTTCCCAGGTAGCTTCTTCAGGACTAAGGTGCTTCCATTGCACCTTCAGCTGTCCAATTGTGCGGGTCCGCAGAGTAATTTCCCTCCTCTCGAGGATACAATCTGGTTCCACCAGCACTTCCCCTTCTGGTTCTACCTGTACAATGTTCCAATCAATCACATGAGTAGCATCATGAATGTACTTTTTCAAAACAGAAATAAGAAAAACATTATGCACTTTTAAATTAGGTGGTAATGCTAGCTGATAAGCAACTTGACCAATTCTAGATAAAATTTCAAACGGACCACAGTAACGTGGTGTTAATTTTGCACAACTCCCCAATCTTAGGGAGCTCTTCTTTGGTCTTACCTTTATGAACACATGTTCACCCACCTGGAACTCTTTAGGAGTTCTTTTCAAATCTGCTTAACTCTTTTGCCGATCCTGGGCAATCTTCAAATTTACCTGCACTTGTTTCACAATCGGTTCCATTTCTTTTAATAAATCAGGACCTAACACTAATCTGTCTACTGGATTATTCCAAGAGATAGGAGTGTTACATTTACGCCCATACAGAATTTCAAAAGGACTGAACTTAGCTGACGATTGATAGTTGTTATTGTATGCAAATTCTACTAAATGTAAATAATCCTCCCACTTACCTGGTTGATCCTTAACATACATTCTTAGCAGATCTTCTAATACCTGATTAACTCTTTCAGTTTGTCCGTTCGTCTGAGGATGGAAAGAAGTGTTGAAATTCAGTGTTGTGTTTAATCCCTTAAACAAAGATTTCCAAAAATTCCCTGTGAATTTAGGATCCCTGTCTGAAATAATCACCTTTGGAACACCATGTAACCGAAAAATCTGCTTCAGAAATATATCAGCTATATTTGCAGCCTTGTAAGTTGTTTTAACAGGAATAAAGTGTGCTGATTTACTCAACTTATCTACTACCACCATAATTGAATCATTTTGATTTTGATTTCTGGGTAATCCAGTAATGAAATCTAAGCTGATTATTTCCCAATTCCAACTAGGAATAGGAAAAGGTTGCAATAACCCAGCTGGATGCTGATGTTCTGTTTTTACTTGTTGGCAGTCTAAACATCTAGCTATGTATTCAGCTGCTTCAGATTTTATATTAGGCCAAAAATAATCTTTTCTCAACATAGTGACAGTTTTCTGGTAGCCTGGATTCCCTGAGTAAGGGGTTTTATGCACTTCATCCAGAATTAGTAATTTAACCTTGGACACATTAGGCACATACAATCTGTCCTTAAACAATAAAAATCCATCTTTGTTTAGGCTATAACCCTTTATTAAACTTTCTGTAGGTTCTTCTTTAGCTGTACCTTGTAACTTTTGATCAATTTCATCTGATTTTACCCCTTCAGACAACTGTTCATTTAAATCAGAGGTATAAGTGCTGCTAGCTGATATAAAATTCAGCCTTGCATTTCTGCTCAAAGCATCAACCACCTTATTTTCCTTTCCTTTTATGTGCTGAATTTTGAAATCGTATTCACTTAAGAAGGTCAACCATCTTGCTTGCCTTGCATTTAAGTTAGGCTGATCTAAAAGGTATTTCAGACCCTTATTATCAGTCATTAAAGTAAACTTTCTTCCTATTAAGTGGTGTCGCCACATCTTTAAAGCATGAATAACAGCAGCTAACTCTAAATCTGTCACGTCCCCATTTTGACCCCCTTTGTAAATGATGTAAATATTGTAACTTAATCATGGTGAGGAGCTCAAGGCCAAGGCCCCACCATTGACTTAGCGTTTATGTATCGGCAATTAAAATAGATGCCTATGGTTCTTGTGCAAGATGGGCACAATGTATATAAGACATCATGTAAATACGAATTTTAATGAAAAATACCCACAACCGGCTATGCAATGCAACAAAAGAGATGGGGCATGGTTCTACAAGGAATAGGGAGGGAAATTATTCAAACCCTTGAGCCAATAGTATTAATCCATGTGTCAATGGGGAAACCCATAAACCACCAACTACCCATTTTGTCTCATGTACCCAATCATTTAATTTTTCCAAGAAATTGGTTAAGGCAGTTAATGCCTTGGGAATGAAAGAGTATGGGCAAGCCATTTTCGTGCATGGGCAAGCCATCAACTTGGAAAATCGTGTTTTTGCTTGTGGGGCAAGAAACCACCCACGAAATGGTGCCCAAAGCCATGGGGAATGGGCAGTCTTCATTCACTCACGCAGTTGGAGTTAGCTGGGTCCTTTCCATTTACGTTTCTCATCTAAATACTGCATTTTTCCATGCCTGGGAGTCGTTTTTGCCTGGTATAACAGTTGGGAGAGGAAGGCCACGAATTGGGGACTAGGAGGGAGGTCGTTTTTGCCCCGAATGGACCCTGGACGTTTTTCTAAAAACGGATTTGGCTTCCTGGGTTGTTCACCAACTTCCCATTTCGTTTTTGTGGGTTCCCACGTTTTTCTGGGTTAGTTGAACCCCATCTCATGCATCCCACTGTGGAAAACGTTTTTCTCATGCCCATCAAGTGGGGTTCTGCTGTTATGTGCATCCTCGTTTTTGGTTTGAACCTGTGAATTGAAGTTGGGAGTGGTAGTGTATAGAAGTGGCTTGATAAACCTAGTGGGGAAGGCAACCTCTCAAGAAGATCAAGAGGGCTTTGGTTACTCTTCTATGCATACCCTGAGAGCACTAGATAGGGAAGGTATGGCTTGAGGGACTGTATAGCAGAGAAAAGAATACTTCCTTGTGTTGGGTGTGTAGATATTGTGGGTGCCAAGCTAGATAGATCTTGCAAGGTTATCCCTGGCTCTGTGCTGGAGCTCACTAGCTTAGCAACTCTTCCTTTCCATCTCCTAGCAGCCTGATAAACCCAATTGTAGATTGGCTTGGCTCATTCTGGTGTACGCTTGGCTATGTGTGAGTCTGTTGTTCCCTGGTTCCTTGTAGAGATCATGCCCAGCTCGGGGGTGGCAGTGGTGTTGAGAGATTGAGGAGCACACTGGCCTATGGTTGGGTGGAACGTTGCAGTTGCATAGCCAGTTGCGTGGGACTACTTCTGTATAAGATAAGTATTCTTTTGTGCGTTAAATTGGCAATTACCATTTGATGAATATTATGAATGTGTGAAGATTGTGCAATTCATAAATAAATTCCGCTTGATTTCTGATAATTATGCATCTTCATATCTCTATTTAAAAATCTGAATGATTGTTTGAATGCTTCTTTATAATGTATGGAGCTGGATGCCCAGTTTAACATCACGATCCTCTCCATCTAGTTGGTAGAATGGGAGGGGACGTGACAGAATGGTATCAGAGCTACGTTGCAGCATTGGGCCTCTATGGGCCAAATCTGATAAGTAATTACAATAAAATTGTTGTCTTATGAGTTTTTGGAAAATTTTGGTTTAAGTCCGTTTTTGAAAAAATTTTGGTTTAAGACTGTTTCGGAAAGAATTCCCGAATGGCTCCGCAACTGCGGAAGCATTTAGCGAATCGTTCCGAAATTTCGGAAGTGTTCCGAGAATTTTCCGAAAATTTGCGAAGGAAAACTTTTTCGGAAGGAATTCTTTTCCGAAATTGCGGAAGGAATTCTCTTCCGAAATTTCGGAAGGATTCCGCGAATCGTGCCGCAACGCGGAAGAGTTCGGCGAGCCGTTCCGAAGTTGCGGAAGACTTCGGCGAATCGTTCCGCAACTGCGGAAGAATTCGCCGAATCGTTCTGCAATTGCGGAAGACTTCGCCGAATCGTTCCGCAATTGCGGAAGACTTCGGCGAATCGTTCTGAAGTTTCGGAAGCAATTCGCAAGATCGTTCCGCAAAAGCATTTCCGAAAAAGTGCCCGAAATCGAGGAAGCATTCCAGCGGAAGCATTCCGTGAACGGCTCCGGAATTGCGGAAGCCTTCGCCGAATGGCTCCGCAAATGCGGGAGCATTCGCCGAATGGCTCCGCAACTGCGGAAGCCTTCGTCGAATGGCTCCGCTCGGCAAAAACGCCCCGCTATTGCGGAAGCGTTCGGCGAACTGCTCCGCAGTTGTGGAAGCTGTCGCCGAACCACTCCGCAATTGCGAAAGCATTCCGCCAAGCGCCCCGCATTGCAGAAACTCTCGGCAAATCGCTCCGCCAGTTGCGGAAGCTTTCAGCCTATCACCCCGCCCATTGCGGAAGGCCAACCTCCCCGCGGTTGCGGCAGCATCCTGTGAATCGCCATGACAACATTCCGTGAATCTCCCGTTGCGGCAAGATTCAACGAACCGCCCATTGAGGCGTGATTCGTAAAAAAAAAAAAAAAAAAAAAAAAAAAAAACGAGGGCGCTGCCCTCGACCCGCCACAGCCACAAGGGGGCAAGCCCCCTTGACCCCCTTTTTTCTTTTTCCCCTCATATTTTCGTTGTTGTGATTTGACGAATTGTCAAGTATGGAATTTTTCCCACATGCATGAAGTAATTATGAATTCTAAGAATGTAATGCAGCTAACAATTGTGTTGATGAACACATTTCAGAGAGCCACAGTTACAGCAGGGTAACACTCTAGTTAATACAGTGGAAAAATTTTGGATCTTGGTTGGGCCAAGAAAATGAACATCATGAATGATGCACAGGATCCCTATGAACCTGAGACAGATGCCATGGGAGAAAACATACAGGTTGAGAATGCTGAGACAGAATCTAATGGGAGAAGAAATCAAGAGACCCCCCCAGATGTTGCAGCCACCATGAGAAGCCTAAGGGTGGAGTTGCAAAGCTGTAGGGAAGATAATGAAAGGATGATTAAAGCTCAAGAAGAACAAAATCAGCTGAATGCAGCGATGCTGCAGAGCTTAACAGACATCCAAAGGCAAATAAACTATGGGCATCAAATATCGAATCTAGAAAGGGGTGGGAGTAGCTCTAGAAGGAATTCCCGCAAGAGGGCCAGTAGCCCAAGAAGAATTTCTACAGACAGCACATATAGTCCAGAAATCTCTTCTAATGAATCATCTGACTCTGAAGAATCCATTGAGGGTTCAGGCTCTTCGTCTCACATGAGTAAGAGAAAGAAGCACCACAAGAACAATTCACATGGGGAATTTAAGAAGGCAAAACCTCCTACCTTTGACGGAGAGGTAAAATCTGGTCAAGAAGCTGAAGCTTGGCTTCTTGGGATGAGGAAATACTTCCAAGTCCAAGACTACTCGGGAAATATGAAGGCAAGGGTAGCCATCTTCAACTTGAACGGAAGAGCATCTATATGGTGGGAACACACCAGGCAAGTGAAGAGGATCAATGAACGGAAGATTGTGTGGAAGCAGTTCAAGAAATACTTCAAGCAGAAGTACCTCTCTGATAGGTACTATGATGATAAGATCAAGGAGTTCCATGAGCTGAGATTGGGACAATCGACCATGGAAGAATATGCAAACAAGTTCTTGGAGCTGCTGAGGTATGTTAAGTATATTCAAGATGATAAGGTCAAAATTCAGCGTTTCCTAAGTGGACTGCCCCAGTCATATAAAGACAGAATTGAGTTTGATGAACCTCGAACTCTAGAGGAGGCCATAAGAAAGGCCAAGTATTGCTTTGATCAAAACAGAAGCAAACTAGAATTCCATAAGGCGTGGAAGGATAAGAAAAATGAAAAGTTTGATCAAAGGAAGAAGGGGTTCAAGCCTCCTCAATTCAGGAATCAGCAAAGGCAGCCATCACAGGTTGTGACTAAGCCAACCAGGACGATGGGAGACAAGCCGAGAGATCCAAAAGAGCCAAGAGAACCACTTCAATGTTGGGGTTGTGGAGGAGAGCACATGCTTAGGAACTGTCCACATCGGAATGGGAATGCAAATCAAGTTCACAACATCCAAGGAGTTGGAACTGTGGGACAAGTGGCAAGGACAATCCCTAGGATCTATGCAGCAGTAGATGATCGCCAAGCAGATCATCAGTCAACTGTGGTTGAAGTTGAAGGTAAGATTGCTAAGCAGTCTGTTTCTATTTTGATTGATCCTGGATCTACTCACAGTTATGTCACTCCTAGAATTGTTGAGGTTTGCACTTTCAAGAAATTAAAGCATAGTAAATCATGGTTAGTTCAACTAGCCACTGGAACCAAGAGAAAAGTTAGTGAAATAGTAGAGAAATGTCCATTAGAGATGGATGGGCTATTCACTTATGCAGATCTGAATATTTTTCCACTTGGTTCCTATGATATTCTCATTGGAATGGATTGGTTAGAAGCACACAGGGTTAAACTTGACTGCTACAATAAGACATTTGAATGCATGGACGAGGAAGGAAACCCGAGGGTTGTAAAAGGCATTCCAAAGGTGACTTCTGTTAGACAGGTTTCAGCCATGCAACTAAAGAAGTTCTGTAGGAAGGGATGTCAACTGTATGCAGCTCACATTTTAGAGGAAGCAGAGAGTGAAACTCTTAGATTGGAGGACTATCCTGTATTGCAAGAATTCAGGGATGTTTTTCCTGATGAGATTCCAGGACTCCCTCCAAAGAGAGACATTGACTTTACAATTGAGCTTGTGCCAGGAGCGGCACCAATGTCCAAGACACCCTACAGGATGAGTACACCGGAATTGCTAGAATTGAAGATGCAATTGCAAGAGTTGCTGGAAAAGAAATATATTAGGCCAAGTGTATCCCCGTGGGGAGCGCCCGTTCTATTTGTGAAAAAGAAAGATGGAACACTCAGGTTATGTATCGACTACAGGCAGTTGAACAAAGTTACTGTGAAGAACAAATACCCATTGCCTCGAATTGATGACCTTTTTGATCAAATGAGAGGAGCAAAGGTATTTTCAAAGATTGACTTGAGGTCTGGTTACCATCAGGTAAGAATCAAAGAAGAAGATATTCATAAGACAGCCTTTAGAACGAGGTATGGACACTATGAGTTTGTAGTGGTACCATTCGGTCTCATAAATGCACCAGCTACATTCATGTGTCTCATGAATAATGTTTTTAGCAAATATTTGGACAAGTTTGTTCTTGTATTCCTAGACGACATTCTCATCTATTCTAAGAATGAAGAAGAACATGAAGAACATTTGAGAATGACAATGCAATTATTAAGGGAGCATAAGCTGTATGCCAAGTTGAGCAAATGTGACTTTTATAAAGATAAAATTCATTATTTGGATCACATCATCTCCGACGAAGGAATATCTGTAGACCCTGAGAAGATTGAAGCCATTATGAATTGGCCAACTCCAAGGAATGTGACTGATGTGAGATCTTTTATGGGCCTTGCTGGTTACTACAGGAGGTTTATCGAAGGATTCTCCAAGGTTGCTAACCCGATCACTTCTTTGCAAAAGAAGGGGATAAAGTTTGAATGGTCACCAAGATGTGAGGAAAGTTTTCAACGGTTGAAGAATCTTCTTACAAGTGCACCTATTTTGAAGATTGCAGATCCGGAAAAAGACTTTGTGGTGTGTACCGATGCATGCAATCAAGGACTTGGAGGAGTTCTTATGCAAGACAACCACGTGATATGCTATGAGTCAAGAAAGTTGAAGGAGGATGAGAAGAACTATGCTACTCATGATATAGAACTTGCAGCCATACTACATGCCTTGAAGATGTGGAGGCATTACTTAATGGGAAGAAAATTCGAGTTAAGGACAGACCATTGTGGTCTGAAGTACTTGTTTGATCAGCCAATGTTAAATGCTAGGCAAGCTAGATGGTTGGAATTTTTGTGTGAATTTTATTTTGAGATCAAACACATAAAAGGGAAAGAAAACAAGGTGGCTGATGCGCTCAGCAGGAAGGTACATGAAATGTATGTGGCAGCGCTTAGTACTTGCCAACCAGATTTGAAGCAGCAGATTGTTAGCCGCATGGTTGAGGATGAAGTGTATGAGCAGATAAAGGACAAATTGCAGCAGCAAGACCTTGGCAAGAAGAATGAAGGCTATCACTTGGAAGAAGGCGGACTTCTTACTTATAAGAATAGAGTCTATATTCCAAATGCAGCAGATTTAAGGAGAATGGTTATGGATGAGATCCATAAAGCTCCATACTCTGGTCACCCAGGATATCAGAAAACAATTGCTACAGCAAGAAAATATTATTTCTGGCCAGGTATGAAGAAGGACATCGCTGAATACATCTCTAAGTGCATGGAATGTCAGCAGGTGAAGGTTGAGCACCAACACCCAGCAGGTTTATTGCACCCAGTGCCAATTCCAGAATGGAAATGGGAAATAATTTCCATGGATTTTATTACAGGATTGCCAATGACTAAGAGACAACATGATTCCATCATGGTTGTGGTGGACAAGTTAACAAAGGCAGCACATTTCATACCGGTTAAGTCCACACATAAAGCCGATGCCATTGCAGATATTTTCATGAAGGAAATATTCAGATTACATGGGTTACCTAAGGCAATAATTTCTGACAGGGACACCAAGTTCACTTCCAATTTTTGGAAAGGTCTCTTTGCCGATTTGGGTACACAGTTGAACTTTAGCACCGCGTACCATCCTCAAACAGACGGGCAAACAGAAAGAGTAAATCAGGTGCTTGAAGACATGCTTCGCATGTATGTAATGGACAAGCCATCCAAGTGGGAATATTATCTACACCTGGTAGAGTTTGCATATAATAATGGGCATCAAGAATCATTGGGAATGAGTCCGTATGAGGCTTTGTATGGCAGAAGGTGTAGGACACCAGTGACTTGGGACAATCCAGTGAACCGAATTGTACTTGGGCCAGAATTGCTTAAGGAAATGAAACAAGAGGTTGCAAAGATCCGGCAAAATTTAAAAGCAGCCCAGGACAGACACAAGAGCTATGCAGATAAACATAGAATGCATAGGGAATTCAATGTTGGGGATCATGTGTATCTTAGAGTAAGATCAAGGAAGAGTTCCTTGAAGCTTGGGAGTTGTGCCAAGCTATCACCTAGATATTGTGGGCCATTTGATGTGCTTGAAAGAATAGGGCCAGTTGCATATAGACTTGCCTTGCCTGCTAGCACTAAAGCTCATAATATTTTTCATGTCTCCTTGCTTAAGAAATATGTACATGATCCTAACCATGTGATTAATTGGGATGTGATCCAGGTGGAACCCGAGGGCGAATTCCAAACCGATCCATTGCGCATCCTAGACAAGAAAGTAACATTGCTCCGGAACCGAGCCATCGGACAGGTAAAGGTGCAATGGAAGCACTACGGTCCCGATGAGGCCACATGGGAGCTGGAGGATGCCATGAGGATGGCATATCCATTTTTGTTCAATTTTGATGAGCACTGAGGACAGTGCTAATGTAAGGGGAGGGGTATGTCACGTCCCCATTTTGACCCCCTTTGTAAATGATGTAAATATTGTAACTTAATCATGGTGAGGAGCTCAAGGCCAAGGCCCCACCATTGATTTAGCGTTTATGTATCGGCAATTAAAATAGATGCCTATGGTTCTTGTGCAAGATGGGCACAATGTATATAAGACATCATGTAAATACGAATTTTAATGAAAAATACCCACAACCGGCTATGCAATGCAACAAAAGAGATGGGGCATGGTTCTACAAGGAATAGGGAGGGAAATTATTCAAACCCTTGAGCCAATAGTATTAATCCATGTGTCAATGGGGAAACCCATAAACCACCAACTACCCATTTTGTCTCATGTACCCAATCATTTAATTTTTCCAAGAAATTGGTTAAGGCAGTTAATGCCTTGGGAATGAAAGAGTATGGGCAAGCCATTTTCGTGCATGGGCAAGCCATCAACTTGGAAAATCGTGTTTTTGCTTGTGGGGCAAGAAACCACCCACGAAATGGTTCCAAAAGCCATGGGGAATGGGCAGTCTTCATTCACTCACGCAGTTGGAGTTAGCTGGGTCCTTTCCATTTACGTTTCTCATCTAAATACTGCATTTTTCCATGCCTGGGAGTCGTTTTTGCCTGGTATAACAGTTGGGAGAGGAAGGCCACGAATTGGGGACTAGGAGGGAGGTCGTTTTTGCCCCGAATGGACCCTGGACGTTTTTCTAAAAACGGATTTGGCTTCCTGGGTTGTTCACCAACTTCCCATTTCGTTTTTGTGGGTTCCCACGTTTTTCTGGGTTAGTTGAACCCCATCTCATGCATCCCACTGTGGAAAACGTTTTTCTCATGCCCAGCAAGTGGGGTTCTGCTGTTATGTGCATCCTCGTTTTTGGTTTGAACCTGTGAATTGAAGTTGGGAGTGGTAGTGGATAGAAGTGGCTTGATAAACCTAGTGGGGAAGGCAACCTCTCAAGAAGATCAAGAGGGCTTTGGTTACTCTTCTATGCATACCCTGAGATCACTAGATAGGGAAGGTATGGCTTGAGGGACTGTATAGCAGAGAAAAGAATACTTCCTTGTGCTGGGTGTGTAGGTATTGTGGGTGCCAAGCTAGATAGATCTTGCAAGGTTATCCCTGGCTCTGTGCTGGAGCTCACTAGCTTAGCAACTCTTCCTTTCCATCTCCTAGCAGCCTGATAAACCCAATTGTAGATTGGCTTGGCTCATTCTGGTGTACGCTTGGCTATGTGTGAGTCTGTTGTTCCCTGGTTCCTTGTAGAGATCATGCCCAGCTCGGGGGTGGCAGTGGTGCTGAGAGATTGAGGAGCACACTGGCCTACGGTTGGGTGGAACGTTGCAGTTGCATAGCCAGTTGCATGGGACTACTTCTGTATAAGATAAGTATTCTCTTGTGCGTTAAATTGGCAATTACCATTTGATGAATATTATGAATGTGTGAAGATTGTGCAATTCATAAATAAATTCCGCTTGATTTCTGATAATTATGCATCTTCATATCTCTATTTAAAAATCTGAATGATTGTTTGAATGCTTCTTTATAATGTATGGGGCTGGATGCCCAGTTTAACATCACGATCCTCTCCATCTAGTTGGTAGAATGGGAGGGGACGTGACAAAATCATAAGTGGCATAATTCTTTTCATGAATCTTCAGCTTCCTGGACTCATAGGAAATGACATGCCCATCCTGAGTCAACACTCCGCCTAGACCGTCATTACAAGCATCGGTGCAAACCACAAAATCCTTATTAGGATCTGTTATTCTTAGAATAGGCGCAGTTGTTCGTAAAGTCTTTAATTTCTTAAAGCTTTCTTCACACTTCAAGTTCCAATCAAACTTCTTGCCTTTCTTTTGCAAGGAAGTGATTGGGTTGGCTATTTTTGAAAAACCTTCTATGAATCTCCAGTAATAACCAGTAATTCCCATGAAGGACCTAACATCTGTTACGTATTTTGGTACCGGCCACTCTTCAATTGCCCGAATCTTTTCAGGATCAACTGAAATCCCTTGCTTAGTCACTACGTGACCTAAGTACTGGATTTCATCCTGGAAGAAATCACACTTACTGAACTTTGCAAAGAGCTGCTGTTCTCGTAGTTCTTGTAAGACTATCCGTAAATGTTCTTTATGTTCCTCTTCGTTTTTAGAATAGATTAAAATATCATCGATGAATACGACAACGAATTTATCTAAGTATTTATGCATTATGTTATTCATTAGACACATAAAGACGGCTGGGGCATTAGTAAGCCCAAATGGCATTACGACAAATTTGTAATGTCCATACCTCGTTCTGAAAGCTGTCTTGAATAAGTCCTCTTCTTTAATTCTCACCTGATGATAGCCTGATCTCAAGTCTATCTTAGAGAACACCGTAGCTCCATGTAGCTAATCAAACAGATCATCTATGCGAGGCAATGGATATCTGTTTTTAATTGTCATTTTGTTTAGTTGACGGTAATCTATGGAGAGTCGCATAGTTCCGTCCTTCTTTTTAACAAAGATTACTGGTGGTCCCCAAGGGGACACACTGGGTCGAATGTAATTCTTATCTATTAATTCCTTTAACTATGTTTTTAATTCGTTAAGCTCCAAAATATTCATACGATACGGAGCCTTTGAACTGGGTATAGCACCTGGTACTAGCTCAATTGTGAAATCCAATTCTCTCTTGGGAGGTAATCCTGGAATTTCCTCCGGGAAAACATCAATAAATTCATTTACTACAGGAATATCTTCTACTTTTATCTTACTTTTTTCAGACTTAACTACCTCATCTGTAATAGTTACAGCATAGGCTTTGCACCCTTTTCTAACTGCCCTTTTAAGTTGTAAAGCAGAAATCTGTCTGACTACTGTTTTCCTAGGAATACCCCTAACAGTTACAGGCTGTTCATTATTATTTACACACGTAAAAGTTTTATCAAAATAGTTTAAAACTACCTTATGCTGTTCTAACCAGTCCATACCAATAAGTATGTCATACGAGCCAAGTGGCAGAATATTTAATTTAACATTAGTTCTAAAATCCTTCATATCTAAAGCACATTCCTTAACATAACAGTTCACCTTCCCTTTTTCCCCAGTAGCTAGTTGTACTGCCCAAGAATTATCGAATCTTTCAACAGTCAGATTACATTTTTCTACTATCTGCGGTGAAATATAACTAAGGCTAGCACCTGGATCAATTAAAATAGTTACAGGGGTTTTGTTAACCATACCTCCTACTTCCACCATGGAAGTTTGAAAATCAGCTTGGCGGTTCTCCAATGCTGCATTGATTCGGGGCATAGTCCTTGCAAAGTCTCCGACAGTCATTTCATCTTGTATGGTATGAATATTGCTACTTGGTTTCTTTCGATTTGGGAAAACTGAAGCATAGTGTGGGCCATTTCACTCCCAGCACTTAACAGGCTCCTTTCGTTCAAAATTCTTAGTTTAATTCCCATGATTGTTAGAAGCCTCCTTGCTACCTTTGAAGTTGTTGGAATGATTAGAAACTCCATTTTTTCTTTCCTGGAAGCTTTTACCATTAAAATGGTTTCTGTTCTTGTTATTCTTGAAATTTTTCTGGGGTACAAACTCCTTTTTCCTGTACTCAAGCTGATTACTATTCTTTTTAGCCTTCCAGTTGGCTACCCCATCTTTCTTTTTATTCTGTTCAAAACAGAAATTAGCTTTTCGCATCGCTTCTTCCAGAGTTTTGGGGTTATCATATTCGATTCTGTCTTTTATATGATATGGCAGGCAGCTAAGAAACCGCTGTACCTTGGGTTTCTCTTCAACAAAATACGGCACATATCTTAACAGACTTAAGAACTCGCTGTTTAAGTCTTTCATAGTCATAGATCCTAGCTTTAATTCATAAAATTCCTTGGCCCTCTCTTCATAGTACTGTTCAGACAGAAATTTCTTTTTGAAGTACCTTTTAAAGGTACTCCAATTGACTTCTTTTTCTTTGATCCCCTTGACCCTTTTCAAGTCTTGCCACCATATGTCCGCTTTTCCAGAAAGATTATAGATGGCCATTCTTGCCTTCAGCTGATTTGAATAGTTGTATATCTGGAAATATTTTCGCATCCCGGATAACCAGGATTCTGCCTCTTCTCCTGTTTCAGATTCTCTATTGAAAGTTGGGGGTTTTATTTTCTTGAACTCCCCCGGAAATCTCTTCATAATGTCTGTACTTTTTCTTTCTGTTATACAACTCAGCCTCACTACTGTCGCTAGTAGTGCGATAGCTGTGTTGTTCCCTTCTTCCTTCAGATGATGAACTGCTGTCAGATTTAGCTAGTTTCATCCTCTTAGACCCTTTTTGATGACTAGCTTCTTCAGATTCAGATCTTTTGCTTCTTCCCTCAGTCTGAAATTTTTCCATCAAAATTTGATTTAACTGCTCTTGAGTTTTCAGAATCCTTTCATTATCCTTTTTGACTGTTTCTATCTCAGTCTTTAGACCATTTATAGTCTTCATCAGCTCTGAGGAGTGATCAATTACCTCCTCTATCACAGGTTCTCTGGACATCTGTCTTGTCTCATTGTTTGGAGATTCCTCCTCAGCATATTCTCCTAGCTTCTCCATACCTGCCTGTTAATTTCAGAAAAATCTGTTTCTTTTTCATGAACAAGAAAATGCAAGTTAGAATATTATATCAATTTTCTTTTCCTTTTTATGGTTCTTCGGAAACTAGTTGAGTCACATCACGGCCTAGTATTTGAACCATGCTCTGATACCACATGTCAAATCCCAAAAATTTCGAAAAATTTAAATTTTTTTTTTTTACAATAGCAACTAATGTTTATTAAATGCAGTCATTTAACTGTTTGTTTAGCTTATGTGATCATAAATGTGTCTGAATGATATTTTGTTATACTTAAATGTTATTATGGGTTTTCTTTTTTCTGTTACTGATTGATTTTACTGTTTTGCAACCACAAGGGGAAGTTGTCATAGCAGACTGGGCTTACTTAGCTTCCGAGCTAACGTATCAAATTGTCTTTCTCTTACAGATAAACGGGTAATATGCGGGTTGCTATATTTAAATCTTTAAAGTATTATAATTCAGATAGCTGTATCAATTCCTTCAGTAAAAAGTCTAAGCATGCTACCCAGATTTATCAAGTTTCTAAAGGGAGAACTCTTCCTGCATCATGCCAAGTTCAACTTCAGGTTATGTTTGATTTTTATTTTAATTGCGAAGGATTGGGAGTAAGAATATAACACTACGATTTTACTTTTCTTAACTTCAGCAAATGCAAAGATTACCTATCAATACTTGTCTTTTAATTTCTTATTTTAAGGGTTTGCATTGATTAGAAACCCCTTCTATTTGTACACTTGACGATTAATGAAATTTATAAGCACCTTCAGGCTTGGTCCTAAATTATCATGATTGATTTCATTTATGATCTTTCCAGACTCTACTGTCAGCCGGAATAGCTATAGTAATCTACATAATCTGCCTATCATACAATACACTTATGCATCCCTGGTACTTTTTGTGAGCATGAGAGTACCAAGGTCCAAGTTTATCTACTTAGGTTCTAATTCTATTAAAAGATTGTGAATGTGCTAGCAACAACCGGTACTATATCTAACTCCATCCCGTTATTGTATAGTCTTCCCAGCATTATTATAATTTTTATCCCAATATATGAGACTACATGATGTGGAAAACATGTTATGAACTACTTGTATCTTGTCAATGCTCACATGTCTTGAATTCCCTTATTAAAAGTAAAATTTTCTATGTTTTAATACTTCAAGACTGAATCTCGATTGCTATTGACAATGCTAGGTTTTATTAAATATAAGGCAATGCATTAAAGGCTTTAATCTATGGTTTTAAATATAAAAAGGATGGCATGTGAACTATGGTATGGTAACCAATTGAATAACCATTCAATAATTTTGGTTATCCATCCTAAGACTTTCATTTAGCAACAATAATGAGAACCTCGTCATGTTCTTGAACATTATTAACAAGGTATGTTTTTATTGTTTGTAGGGCATAGTGTTATGGTTCACATATGCGAGTTTGAAGGCATTGTTTTCAATATGCGATAGGGCAAGTCTTAAACTTATGGAGCCACTACCATAAACGAATATCCATGCTATGATTATGGTGTATCTACTCTATGATTCTAATTGAAAACAAAATAATTGGAACTCAATCGTGGACTTAGGAATATCGACCCACTGCATGGAAAGATTAAAAAGGCTACGTGGTCACTCTTGAACCAAGCGTTTTGGGATATAAAACAGTTGACTAACCCTACTTGGCCATTCTTCCCTCGCCTTCGGGTTCGGTCGCTCTGTAAATCTTCCTGTTACAGTGTTTGATGGAAGCTATAATGCTACTTTCATCCTCTGTGCTTGCCTGCTGCATTGTATAGGAGTTGTTACAAGTTGTTAACAACGGCCATCAGGTTGCTAAAACCTAGGGTTTCTCCTTGGCTAAAATCCTGACCCTGTCATGGCGTGTCTACAATTCTCGAAATGGGTTCTGTGAAAACTTCATTGTGGAAGTTACCTTTGTTTCTGCCAACTCGTGTTAATTGTTGACGAAGAAGGGTTTTACACCTTCCTTGCTCGCTGTTACCACGCTAATACAGTGTTGAACGCTTTCTTCCAAACACGAGTAAGTTGCAGAACTGCTCTATCGTTTTTCCAATTAAGAGATATGGTTTTATTTGAATACGTTTGTAAATAACACAATTTTGTCATTGCAGGTCTCGGCTTCTTTTGCAGGCATGGATGGCACGAGCTTCAAAGATTGGCTCTCTGGGTAAGCTTGGTTCTCACCATGGCATATCCTCCTTGTTGGTTGTCTGTAGGGTTAGGGTTTTGGTTTGACTGAAAAGCCACTGTAATTGCAGTAGTCTTGCTAAATCATTTAACTGTATTTTAAATGAATGTTATGACATCGGTCAAGGTTGTAATTTATTCTTCTCGTTTGGGTAGATAGGGTTTGCTACAAAATTTTGATGTATAAAAGGAGAGAAGACAAAGGCTATGAGCCTGTTTGTAGATGATGTTACGGCCGTGTAGTTTCTTTTTAAAACTGGGCTTTCTACCCAGGGTTTTACCTAGGGTTTGTTGTGTTACGACCTGCTATAGTTTTCTCCTGCAATTTTGAGCTCGTTAGTGTACATTTTGTTTGGGCTTGCCCAGGTACGAATGTAACTAGTGTATAACCTTTTTAAATTTATGATACGACTGTGAGTGGAAGCTTTGGCTCCATTATTAGCAATTTCTTTTACTGGTACTTCAGGTCTGTTATTGTTCTACCCAAAACTTACAGTTGAAGTGTAGTTTTTAAAAGCTTGTTTCATTAATGCGATATGACTCTGCTAATAAAATTCTTGTTGTGAAAACTGGAGTGGTAGGGTTTGATTCGACGCCACGGTCGTGCTTTTGTGTAGTTGCTTGTTCGGTTGTTAAGCTTTTGACTCTATCAATACTGTGAGTCAAGTGAAGGATATAATAAAAAATTTTGAGCTCGATAATGAGCTAAATATACTGTTCTATCATATCGATTATGATTCTATGGTAAAATGGAAGTTTTAAGGAAGATAATTCCAATTTGTTTAAGCTCGCCCTCGAGCTAGATACTGTTCTGTTTTTGTTTCTTCTGTAAAAGAAAATAAATCAATATCTAGGTCAATGCTCTGCTGGTAGTTTCTTGTTGTAGCGACTGGAGAGATAGGGTTTAAATCGAACTCCACGGTCACTATTTTTGTTTAGCTTTTTATTTGGTTTGTTATGATTATGGCTCTGTCGAAGGAGTTAATCAAGTGAAAGATATTACTATATTGTTTTTTTAGTTCGTTGTTGAGTCAAAATAGGGTTCTGCTAGTCCTTTCGTATGTTCAAACAATAACTAAGTAGATTTTTTGTTGTAATTTGGCACGTTCATTTGTGTAACAGAAAGTGATTGTATAATTGTTAACTAGGGTAATGAGTTTTTATTTAATAGTTTAAGACTGGTTAACTATTGAATAGGGTTTGTATCTTTATAAAGCTATTCTAATTATAGTTACAATTCTTCTGCAATATTATCTATAATGGTATCATTACTGTAGTTTATGTGGTTATATTTAATTCCGTTCCTATGATTGTTTAAACAAGTTTATGTTGCAGAAAAGAATTACTGTATACTTAAATTCTACTTATCTATTTAACTATTATATTAAACCAGGTTTAAAAGTTACAATAATATACTATTACTTACAATAATATTAATGTATAGCATGCACAAAAAAAAATACCTTAACCGTAAGATAATAATGATATTAAGGAATTGCTGAGACACAATAACTCTACAAAATCTATCTATTGCTACTCTGATATACTATTTTACTAGCTACTTACTCTTCAGACATTTAGAAATAAACTCATCATAAATTTATTTAGACTTGACAACACAAGGAAATAAATGGCAGAACCTGTTTCTGTGGACAACAACAACAATGGGAGGCTGTTCCTCCCTACCAACTCCTGGAGAGTGCCCAGACAGCACTTCTCAGGACCCCCGAGCTTGCTCTGGTCTCCCTGGATGGAACTAGGTGCAACAAATAATTCTCTCAGCCCAAACAGCTACAATGGAACCAAGTTTCTGCAGCATTCCTCTCAAACAACTTCCTTACTGTATATTTCCCTCTTCCTCAATGGGACTCCTAAATAACATTCACCTGAATGTATTCTCCCTCCAGAACAATTCCAACCCTCAGCTCAGTTCATTGAGTACTATTTAAAAGATTGCCTAGGTCTTTGTTGGGTTAGCTGTCATTAATGAGCCACCTGCTCAGATTCCACTTTCTTGGGGAATCATGACCCCAAGTATAGGTAAGTTGCCACCTGCAACGTAGGAAGTGTTTGAGGATGCTGGCACTTGTCTTTTGCCTTTCCACCTAGTTCCATCCACCAGTTTGACCAGTAACCTCTTTTTAACAGCTCTCCCATGCTGTTGTCTCCATAATTTATTTATTAATAATAAAATATTCAGAATTACATTCCATTTCTAGTGACTTTGTTGAGTCATCAATTCCTACTTAGCATTAAATTTAACATAATTTCTCAGGAATATAATGAAATAATTAAATAATTTTTACAAAATTGGGGTATGTGACACATAGCCTTGTGGTTGTTCCACATATACTTCCTCCTCCAAATAACCATTTAAAAATGCAGAATTAACATCCATTTGGTAAACATGCCAGGTCTTATGTGTTGCGATGGCCAAAATTGTTCTGATAGTGTCCATTAGTGCTACAGGTGCAAATTTTTCATTGAAGTCTATGCCAGGCTGCTTTGTGAACCCTCTTGCTACCAATCTTTCCTTGTGCTTCTGCACATTCTATCAGCATCTTGCTTGATCTTATAAATCCATTTCATGCTTATCACATCCTTTTCCTTAGGAACATCGACTAATTCCCATGTTTGATTTTTCTCAATGCATTTTATTTCTTCATCCATGGCTTGTGCCTAGACTTTATCTTCAACAGCTTCTTCAAATGTTAGCAGATCATTAATTTGATAAAATAATGCAAAGACTGAGAATGAATTGGGTGTACCAGTCACATATATCTCACACAGACTTCTTGTCTTTGTCGGAGTTGTTGGTGTCGAACTTCACGAACTGCTTGATGGAGTTTGCTGCGCTCTTGGTGTGCTTGTCGGAGTAGCTTGAACTATGACTTGTGTCGAAGTTCCTTGTATTGAAACATGTTGCGTTGTCCTGGGAGTAGACGGAGCTGCAACATTCTGATTCACATGCGGAGTCTCAACCACATCTTCTGCGATGTCATCATGTTCCACATGAGACACGATTTTAACATTCTTCTCTACAGTTCCATCCCATGCTTCATTTTCTACAAAATGAACATCTCGATTGATAATAAATTTTCTTGCAACAAGATCATACAACTTGAATGCTTTTGTGTCTTTAGAATACCCAATAAAAATGCATTTATGTCCTTTATTGTCTAATTTCCTTCTTAGCTCATCTGGAACATGTGCATATCCTACACAACCAAAAATTTTTAAATGCGAAACACTATGTTTCATACCTGTCCATGCTTCCTACGGAACTTTGTTCTTCACACTCTTCGTCGGACATCAATTCATGATGTATACAGTAGTTGCAACTGCCTCAGACCAGTATTAATTTGACAGATGCATGACTGCCAACATACTGTGCGCCATCTCCATAATGGTGTTGTTCTTCCTCTCTTTGATACCATTCAGTTGCGGTGTATACCGTGCAGTGAATTGCTTGTGTATGCCATGATTTTTACAAAAGTTTAAGAAATCATTTGAAGCGTACTCACCACCTCTATATGTTTTTAAGATCTTGATGCTGTAACCACTCTGCTTCTCCACAAGTGCCTTAAACTGCTGAAAACATCCAAACACATCAGATTTATGTTTTAGAAAATATATCCAGGTTCTTCTTATGAAATAATGAATAAATGTGAGAAGGTAAGTGCATCCTCCCATGGACGGTGTTTTCATCGGTCCACAAATATCAGAGAGCACAATTTCAAGTGTTGTGCGAGCTCTATATGACTTTCCGACTGGAAAAGTCTCTATGTGCTGTTTTCCAAAAATACAGCCTTCACACATTCTTTCTAGCTTTTCAATCAATGGAAATCCTTTCGCCATATCCTTCATGTGCAATAACTTCATCCCACCAAAATTCAGATGTCCAAATCTGAAGTGCCACAACCAGGATTCATCCCGTATTTCTGATTGAAATGCTGCTTGCATTTCTTTATCGCAGTGATTGTCTGCTACTTTTCTTTCTGCTCTGAATGCAGCTCCATAATATCCATTTTAACTTCCATGAACATCTTGGGTTGTTTTTCCTTTTATGTTTGGTCTTATCCTCAAAGGAAACAAGCGATTGCTTGTCATATGCACTTCGGCTATTAAGTGATTGCTTGGATATATGTCTTTGATCAGACAATGATTTCCTATCATATGAACTCTGTAACCTTTTTCCATCAACTATCCAATGCTCATCAAATTATGCTTCAAACCTTGAACCTAATAAACATCAGGAACAAATTTATGCTCCCCTTGTTTGGTTGGAATATCAACAGTACCCTTACCCAAAACAGTAGCTTGAATATTATTTCCAAGTGTGACATCAGTTTGAACTGATTTATCTAGATGAGAGAATAGATTTAAATTACCAGTCATATGATTGCTACAACCTGAGTCTAAATACCATATTTCATTTGGAATTTCTTGGACAACATTGCATTCAAGTGGAGATGCACATGCTAAGAACAATGAGTTGTTCAGAGTGCTGTTGTTGCTTAACTGTGTTTGGCCTTGCTTTCCTTGGTCATACTACTTCTTCCTACAT
This sequence comes from Larix kaempferi, assembly GCA_027924585.1. NCBI lineage: Eukaryota > Viridiplantae > Streptophyta > Pinopsida > Pinales > Pinaceae > Larix > Larix kaempferi. Next base: position 6,115,198 of record BSBM01000091.1, on the reverse strand, counting down.
TAATATGTGAAGTGTCCAAACCTCTTATAGTAATGACATTGAATTTTTTATTTATCGTACTTTTGTCCACTTGGCTGACTGGGGATTTGATTCTGACCTCTACCAACGACATTTGCAGGGCTGCTACTGCAACCTCCTCTGAAAGAACTTCTTCCTCTACCTCTAGAGTTTGATCTTCCCCTGCCTCTTCCACGACTTATGGATGATTGTGTTGTGAATGCACCTTCTAATGATGTATTTGATATGTTGATTCTATGTTCATGATTGAGAAGTGAGGATTGCAACTCATCAATAGTAAATTGGGACATATCTTTGTTTTCTGACAAGGTCACAACTAAATATTCAAATTTATTTGGAAGAACTCTAGGAACTTTTTCAACAACTCTTTGGTCACTTAGATTTTATCCATGAGATTTTATTTGATTAAGCAGACCAATAGCACGAGTATAGAATGATTCTACTAACTCTATATCTTTCACCGACAGAGATTCAAAATCTCTTCTAAGAATTTGTAGTTTGGCAGTCCTTACCTTGTTCAAGCCTTGATAAGAAGTTTCCAGTAAGATCAATGCATTGATATTACTTTAAATGCGTTATTTGTTGAACTATTATATATCAAGGTGTTATCGGCCAACATAAGTACAATTGTTGTTGTAATGCTTTCTCCCTTGAATAGAGGTGTTAAATTGGGCAGGCTGGAAGGTTATATGTATGCCATTCTTATCTGAATAAAAACAAAAAAAGTTCATAGATGTGTGGCTTCCTATGATTTTAATGCCTGCTTTCTAAATAAATAATAATAGATGGGGGCCCGTGAATCAAACTAGACACCTGCACAGTGTGTTGGATTAGCAGTAGCACCTAGCAACAGTGGTATGAACGGATTGATACCTAACCCTCAAGGCTAATAAAGTTAGAAATTGCAAACATACACTATATATTGAACATGACATAATAGTGATTTAGTCTTTATATGAAAAATTCCTATTTTTCCTTTCTCTAATTTTATAGTTTTCCCCTTTTCTGAGTTTTCGTTGTGGTATCTAGTGTAGCTTGCATGATATAAGGATAAGGTACACTACAGGGTTTGTATGAAATCTATCTCCCTCTTTCCATCCAGTTGGGAAATGGATTCTTGTTGAATGATAAAAGGATCGGATCCATTCACACACTCTTAGATTTGAGATTTGGACTCTGCATCCATGCATAAGTTTACAAAGTTAATTTATATTTTTTTGTTAAGTGTATATATATATATATATATATATTGTGAGAGAATTATATTGGATTGTTTTTTTCCACTATAAAAGCAGTGGTAACATCATTATTATTTGGTTCTTGATATTGTTAACTCAAACATGAATACTTTTATCAGTAAATAACTTTTCAATTATATAGGAAGAGGGAATAAAGTTGGTTTGTGAAGATAAATGTTCCGGAATCTTCAATTATCTAGGAAGTGGAAGTAATGTTTAAAAGCTTAACAAAGAATTGCTTCCTGAATAGGGAATTCTTCTTAATCTTTCTTTTTCTTTTTTTGTCAAAGTTTTATAATTTAAAACCTTTAGAGAATTCTTCTTAATCTTTCCTTTTTGTTTTGTCAAAGTTTTATAATTTAAAACCTTGGTGGTTAATACACAGAGTCAAAGAGAATATTTGTGCAATTATGAGCTTCCACATCCACGTACCTATGTTAATTCAAAAGGTTATTCATTTTCCAAGGGGCAAACATGTTAGTACCATTTACTCGTGTGCATATAACATATCTGTGACAAGAGCCTTTAATAATTTTGATAATGTGCTTATGTATGGAAAACACAATCATATAATCCACATATGTTCTTAAAGGCAAAATTACACTAGCTTTTAAAGTATTTGAAGTATAAATTTTAGTATAAAAGTAATATTCTGTTAAATTCTAAAGTATTATAATTTTATTAATAAAATAATGATATATAAAATTGAAATTTTAATACTAAATATATTTTATAGAAAAAACATTATTTAAAACTACTTTGATAAGATAATAATATCCTAACGATCTTACGACTAGTCTGATAAACTATAATAATAAGATAGTAACATCCTAACAATCTTATGATAAGTCTGATAAACTACATTGTAACAATGCTAATATTTAATATGTACATATGTAGCAAAGTTTAAGGGGTTCTAGGAGTGCAAGGGTAAACAAAAAACTTTATTGAAGCCTTTAAGAGAATGAAGTGCTATGTTAGGTGGATGAGGTCATAATAGTCTTGAATCCTGAACCACTGACTGTCATCATTTTAAGCTTGAACTATAGAAGCCTTACAACAACATGGACCAATTGAAGTAACTAGAATTCTTTGTATTTATTCCTCTAGAGGAGAGAGATAGGGACACAGAGCATGAAGGTGGACCTTGGTTGGTGAGGAGAGTGGGACTGTTCAAGAAATATTGCACAGCGGTCATTGATCCTTTGGAGAACTGATATGCAACTGCCTCTATTTAGGTGATATTACCAAATCTCTCTTTGAGTTTTGGGCCTTTTGGCACATGTTGATTTTTGAAAAAGTGGTGAGCATCCAACTCAAATTACAAAGAGTCCTAGAAGTCACGAAAGAGAAATGATGTTAGATTATGCAAGAATTTTTGTTGAAACTTAAGAAAGGACCAGTGAGCCACCTCCACTTCACTTTTTGTTATGAATGAGTATGTATCTGCTTGAATTCCTTTATAATCCACAAAACATAGATTATTATTACCTAATCCATGATAATTTTTACTTTATTTATTTATTGTTTAATTAATAAATATGTTGGTATGTATTGTTATCAAACTATAGCTTTTCCTAATTTAAATCCTTTATTATATCTTATACTAATCCTTAAGTAGTTCATCTAATAAGAAATATAAGGTTGTTGCCTTTACGGTCTCCTTGAATTTTTATAGCTTAAGGATCTCATCTTCATACTTTATAGATCCTCTAGTTTAAAAGAAAAGGTAGGATCTTATATAGATGGTCTCGGTTAGAGCAGCTATTCCTTCATTTCAAGATATGTTTTCCACCTTTATGATTGATGATGAAAAGATGATCTTTAAGGTTCCCTAGTTGATGATGGCTCATCTTCATACTTTATAGATCCTTTAGTTTAAAAGAAAAGGTAGGATCTTATATAGATGGTCTTGGTTAGAGCAGCTATTCCTTCATTTCAAGATATGTTTTCCACCTTTATGATTGATGATGAAAAGATGATCTTTAAGGTTCCCTAGTTGATGATGGCTCAAGGGTTACGGGATAAGGTCCATGGTTCAATCGTTGATTTCTGATATATAAAAAGGATCACTTATATTCTATGGTGATATATTCTCTAAGTGGGGTTGTGTAGCTTCATAAAAAGTGTTTGAAAACCTTTAACCATAACTTAGTCTACTTATATACAATGAAATTTCTATGTTAGCAGTAGAATGGTAGTAATCCTAGATAAGTTTATTTGTTGTTGATGTATCTGATCAACTAATTGTTTATGATTTAGTTTTGTGTCTATGAGTGAATTTTGATTCTATCTAAGGGTGCTAGCTCAATGGAAGAGCACCTTCCTTACAGGCAGGAGAATGGTGGTTCGATTCCTCCATTCCCTATCTACATAATCAATGACTAATTAAATGACCAATTAATAACAATCAATGACTAAATAAATGACCAGTTAATAACAATCAATGACTAAATAAATGACTAGTTAACAACAATCAAGGACTAAATAAATGACCACTTAACAACAATTAATGATTAAATAAACAACTAAATGTACTACCAAAGAATGATAATAATGACTAAATAAATGACCAAATAAATGACTAAATATATGACCAATGCATGAAGCAATTAAAGCAATTTATGACCAAGTGATAAATGACCAATTTGGTTGGGTGATAAGTGATTGCTAATTTATGACCAAATTATGGTCACGTGACCAATTTTAGTCATTTATCACCTATTTTTAGTCACTTACCACCCATTTTGTACTCATGAATGGAGGGGACATGATGAATTGTGGGAATTCTAATTTCACCCCCACAACCATATTACAAAATTCATAAGAATTTAAATGCATGTGCAGATGAATAATATAAACACAACATAAATAAATCTATCCACACACACACAACATGTCTATACCAACATACTCATCACAGGCATAATAATAATGACATTAATTCGTGCACATTCAACATAATAGTAATTTAACAATAAATACTTATCTTTGAATTGAAGTTGTCCAAGAAACTAGCTATGGAAGAGCAACGTTCCACCCATCCATAGGCACTCTGTATAATACTTTATATCTCTACTAAGAGGACACCGTTGATATGGGATATGTATCCACTAAGGAGGAACTATACGAGCTCACTTACAGCCATATGAACACACATTCATGCTAATCCAGAGCACAAGTGGGTTTATCAAGAATGTAGAGAGACAAGAAAGGAGAATGCTAAGCTAATGAACTCAACCATATAGCTACAATAATCTCAATTGGATTCACCCATACTTGGTACCCACAATATCTACCACACCCAACACAAGGAAGATACCCTTCTCTACTACACCATCCCTCACATGCCCTTTCCCTCCTATGCTATTCAGGGTGGGCATAGAAAAGTCCAAGCTTCTAAACCTTTAGATATTTCTGCCTACACTGGGTTTATCAAGAAATTCCATCTTCAAACCTCTCTCTAACTTTGACGGTCTCTTGGATTTTCTGATTTATGGTCACAATAACTTTAGCCACGAAATTCAATTTCCGGGCTCCCAAATTTGAGTTCTCCCATGGATTTTTGGGATTTTGACACTCTCAAATTCACCCCATGGTTTGGGTTTATGGATCCCCCATTGGATTCCATGACCAACACGAGTTTCTGGGCATTTTGGACAATTTGAAACAAGTCTCTTTCTCAAGTTATGATTTCTATTATTTCTCTTACCGGGAATGCATAACATACTCACAATTGGTGTCCGGTTGCAAAACAATGGAATGGGAGTGATGGGAAATGAATTCCCATGATGGAAATTGAATTTTGGGTACCAAAAATTGATCCCATACTTATCCATACGAATTTTTGGGTTGTGCCCATGCTCCATTAAATTCATGAGCTGATTTCTTAGCTACCTTCTCACAACCGAAATAAATATCAACATGGAAGATCACTTGGGTGGTTTCTTATCATTTATGGCTCATGGGTTCTTAGGATGACACTTGGAAACAAAGTATTGATCCCACAACCCCTCACCTCTCTTTAGTGGATACACATATCCCCCTCACTTTAGTTCTTCCATAGCTAGCTCTTACACATTTTATTTGTATTATAAATATTTACATGATTTTACATTTTTCCATGTCCAACTAGCACATGTCCACAATATATAAAATACTTGCCTTTATAAGCCAAGCATTCACTAGCAGGGCCTTGGCCTTGAGCTCCACACTAAGAATCATACATCGCATATTTACATTGTTTACATATCGAGCCAATAATTCCATGAGTCAAAATGGGGGTGTTACATAGAAAATTGACTTCCCTTAGTGCATGTTTCCAGTTGTAATGCCATGTTTTGACATTACTACCTGAACTATTATTATATGTTGTATTTGATTGATTGTGAGACTTCGTCGGTTTGATGACACTGTGGACATATGGTTCTATTACTTTGCTGAGATATATATGTGTGTGTGATGTTAGCATTATGGTATTGTTGATGCCTCGGATGTGCAGGGTAAATGCAAGGTGTTGGAATGGGTTCCAAGGCACACAACAAGGGATGAAAACCTAGCCAAAGGCTTCAAAAGACCCTGCGCAAGGGAAATTCTATCCTTGAGATGTTTGGTATGGTAATCACCCACGGATATTCGGCCTCCACTGGCACTCTATGAGTAAGTGGTTTGATCTAAAAGATCAATTTCCCAATTGAGGAAAACACGGTATGGAAAACAATAAACAACTCTAACTTAACCTATTTAGAAATAAGGATCTAAACTTAAGTCAGACCTATTCTAAGATGAAAAAGCTTGATGTTTGTGCAGATCAACCCCAAGGTGTAAATAACAAATAAATTGTCAACCTTAACAGAAATGCCTTCAGATGAGTTATTTGCTAACTTAAATTATGATTACTTAATGAAAATCAAACAATGATAATTCAAGCTTAAATACCTTCAAGATATAACCTGTTATCACTTTGTTGATTGAAAAATCAACAATGATTGAATATATATGCGATCAATTGCAGAAATCGATAAAGAAAGTATTTAATTAAAGAAATTCAATTAAACATTTTCATACATACATCAATTATACAGAAAAATCAATACAACAGACTTATGCATCCATTAGATATCTAACAAGAGATCATATATATAGCAGATTACAATTTGGAATATAAAATCAGAAATTCTCAAAGAAATTTGAGTAATAATCAGAAGATGGATCCAAAGATAACATTACTGTATTAAGATGTCTTGTACAAAAATTACAATGACTTTGGCCACAAAGTATCCCCAGTCTTATCTTTTGCTGGATTACAATTCCAAAAATTCCAACCCCATCCTCCGAGATGTATTCTTCCTTAAATATTAAATTACAACCAAATCCAAAAAAGGAGAATCCTACAAAATAGAGATTACAGAGTCGGTTCCAACTATTGATTCAATTAAAGATATATTATTTAATTGAAAAGATCCTCATATCACAACAAGAATTCTGCCCCAACCTGCTCATTGTTAGCAACAGATGATTCGGCTTGTAGAGAATTTGCCACAGGAACTTCTGGATGAAAGACTATGTTCTCAAAAACAGAGAAATCCATTAAAGGGTCCACCTCAGAAGAAGTTGGTGGAATATCAGGTTCTTCGTTGATTATATAATCTCGTATAACAGTATCATCTTGGTCGGTTGGCTCTTTAGAAGCCTTCTTTTTCTTCTTCTCAAGGGATTGCATGCAGACAGACGGGACTTCAAAATCCTCTTCTTCGTTATCGCTGCTTGAATCAAGAATACTTGCATCAAAAGGCGGTGACAAAGGTTCTTGATACAACAAAGGATGAAGTTCTTCATTCTCAAAACATGCATGAAGGAATTCATTTCCTGTCTGCATATTGCTCATACCAAATATGTTAAGAAGAAACTCACAACATCAACATGCAAATTTTTCCTCTTACAGAATATAAGGGACAAACTAAAGATTTCATGTTTGTTTCCAATTTAAGGCCAACTGATAGGATGGTAATGATTAAACAGAACCGGTCGTAATGGTGAAATTATTACAATTAGGACACTGCAATCATCCAAACTGTAACAAAACGAGTTATAACATGTGCTAACTGGATCTAGATCCACGTGAAAGTAGAAATCCAATCGAGACTTGCATGACTTAAAAAGCATCTGAAAGCTCATCATTACAAGTATGTTGTCATCAACAATCATGACCTCGGATTTGAGATAAGAATGGGAGTTGTGGTGAAAGAGATGAATGCAAAATGGCTAAGACAGGAGTTCCAACACACAAACTGGCGGCCTGATTTCACCTGTGAAACCAGATCCAGATCGTTGATTTAACAAAAAGACCAAAGCTACACCGCGGAGACTGAAAAGTTATAACCTACAAAGCCTTGGAGAGTCGAATTAAATAACAAAAAGGCCATTACTGAAACCAAAATAACCAAACTACTGAACATGGAACGTAGCAACGAAAACAACTGATCCCAAAATAACTGAAAAACTAGCAATAACGACCCTTAGCAACCAAATTCATAGTAAAATCAGCACAGCGGGGTAGTTTCGATGAGTAAAATGATAACAAAAAATAGAAAAAAACCCTATATATATCAATTTACCCATGTTAAATCACGACCGTAGGATTGAGAGTAACAAACGACTGAGATTAATCGATGTGAGATGTGGGATCAGGTTCCGAAACATAATTAAAAGTTTTATTTACCACTCCCGAAAGCCGAAAACCGAAACTGGCGGGTTTCGGGTTTCAAAAATATAACCAAATTAAAACCAAGTTCCCGAAAGCCGCAACCCGACAGTTGCGGGTTTCGGGACACAATCAAACGCAAAGTTAAAAAAGTAATTTCCGAATCCTGACATGCAACATTGTCGGGTTTCAGGTTTATTAAATCTTACAAACAAAAATCTGGATTCCTGCAACCCGCAAAAGTTGGGTTTCGGGTTTATATAAAACAAACATCGAAAAAATGAAATCCCGCACCCGCAACTTTCGGGTTTTGGGTTTTAGGATGACGCAAATCCAAAAATAAGAACACCAAATTTACCGCACCCGAAACTTTCGGGTTTCGGGTTTCGGGTTGTCCAAGTGTCAGGTTTCGAGTTTATTGAGAGAAATGTCAAAATACTCAAAAATTGGGGATTTCTCCAAACCAAACACTTAGAGATAATCCAGATCAAGCAGAGAAAATGAAGTATGAATATATGGGCAATAGATTAAAAGACATCTAAACCGAAAATCATATTTACAAAGGGAAACTTACCCATATACCTTTAAATTTATTAAAACATGGGGCTCTCGTGCTTTAGCTAAGCATGGGATCTGTTGTGGCCACAACAGGTATGTAGTCATGTTTAGATATATATCATGTGTTAGTTATGTCTCATATATGCAAATTAATGAATGATGGGTACGTGGATACCATTTAAGTAATATGTTGAATGAATGAATGTTATACCAGGTGCATGGTGAATATAAATGAATTGATTATTGTTCTTAATGATGAAATGTATGTGTGTACATGACAAGGATTTTAGTACAATATTCTAGATTGTATTTCGGAGACTAACTTATAGGTTAAAATGGATAAGTGATAACTGGATCCTACAAGGTGAAAGTGCCTCAAGGACATGGAATTTGAAAGATAAATGGTATGCAAGTGATGCATTATTTATTTTCGCATGATTATTATGTTGATTATCATGATGTATGGGTGGGGTAGGGTTTCAAGAAACTTGACCGCCCAGATTGGTTATACGATGACAAACTAAGTACAAGTTGAAACACAATTATTATGTCGGTGTAGACATAGTCGCTTGTTTCATCAAGGGAGTGGAGGCTTTGCCCTCCGTTTATCCCTGAAACCCGGAGTCATGGGAGGGTTGTGCTACGACGCACTCCCCAAGGTGTGTGATGATGATTGGTGGTTGCTTGTTGGGGAAGCTCATTCAATGTAGTCGATACTTCCGCTTATGGGTTCTAACTAGATCCGGTCATGGATTGACACTTCAGGGTAGTCTAGCAGAAGAAGGATAGGATGTGGAAGTTAGTTGTGAATTAGGTAGACAATGTAGGTAGATAGGTGTATCTTGAAGTCGGGAAGTAAACTTGATTTAACTGTACATGTGGAAAACATGTGATTGATTGAAGTGTCGTAACTCGGTAATGTATGAATTGTTCATAAGTGAATAATAAAGTTAGGTAAAATATTGTACATTGCAAACTGTTTTTAAACATGCGTCAGTAAACAATAAATTTTATGATTATGAATTATGTGTGTGATTTAGTACTGTTATTGTACCTACACATCCTATGTAAGCCTTAGATACACTTACATAGCTCGTCTACTTGAATATATGAATTATAAATTGAATTATTGAGTGCATGTGTTGTGATTCTAAATGATCACTATGTACTTTATTGTACTTAATTAATAATTAACTTAACAATTATGTTGAAATTATTCAAAGAATGGTTATTAATTAGGTTATGGTAAGGTATTAGTTAAAATGATTAACTAGGATAAGGATCTTGTCGATTAAATAATTGAATAGGTTGATTAAGTGACTTGGGTAGTAATGAATGATGATCAAGTTCTAATGTTGATTAATGTTAATTAGTATTGATTAATAATGATTAATGATGTTGTTAATATTATTAAGGATTCTTGATTTAATAAACCGTTAAATCAATACTTAGCTATAAGTCATTTAATAAATATTAATAAGTTTGACTATTGTTAATCACATTACTAACAACTAGATTAATAAATGCTAATTAAGAGATGAATTATAATAGTTCCATCCATTGTGATCATGATTAGTATAATTAATTATGATTAAATAGAATGTGATAATGAGTGAGTATTAACTAGGGTAGATTATAATTAATATTAATTGTTGATGTGGTAACAGTTACCATATGCAATTTATAAACAAAGGGTTAAATTGTATTTGAGCTAATTAATAAAAATATTAATTATTATTGTGAAATATTGAAATATAAAGTCAACAAATGATAAAAGGAATTAAAGAGGATAAGATTTATTTAATGAGAAGTTACGGTTGGATGGTGACCCCAACCAACACATTTTATACTATTTTAACTATTAATAAGAGTAAGGGGGATGGGCTCGAGAAAGGACTTGGAGGGAGAACATTAATGATGGGGGGATAATGGTAGTAAAGGTAGAGGGAAGAGTCAGAAAAGGAAGGATAATAAGGTCGAGAAGAGAGGGGGGAGAAAGGATACATCTTGGCATGTTGGGACTTTAGGAGAAGGATAGAAAAAAATTCAGAGCAGAAGAGAAGGGAATTTGTTGGAGAATTTGTGAAGGGATAACTGGTTGGCTTGTACTTGGTTTGGGCTCGGGGGTCCAAAGGGGAAATTTTGGAGCTGGGTAGTCAACGAGACCTTGCTAGTTGGTAGGGTGGCATACCAGGTTATCTAGTCAGTTGAGTTTCCAATGCTGGAAAGCTTTTGATTGTAGGGAAATAAGAAAGGAAAGAAGGAGCAACAAGGGGTCAACTAGCTAACTAAGGTATTTTTCCTACAGGTATACAATCCATTCTAACTTTGTTTCAATTTTTACTATTTCGAGTTATTTGATAGTGGAATATTTGTAATTTAGTACACATATTTATATATGTTGTTACACCTGCAAACAAATAGTAAATGTTGAAACAAATAAATAGTGAATATATTTATTTCAACTTGTAAATGTAAATGTGTTATATTTTTATAGGAATGATATTTAAACATAAACTAGAAACCAAGACAGAGACTTGAAACAGTATGAAAACAAAGTAAAGATGGAAATTTATTTATAAACTAGGACCGGGGTCCTACACCAGTCAAATCAAAGTACCATTCAATGACCAAATAGGAGAGGCGATTGAGTACGCCAATGAAGAAGAAACACTCCCATTAGTACCCACCACCATTCAAGGAAAAGCACTGGTCATTAAACAATCAAGAGAGACAACTAACGACGAAGAAGAAGAAGAAACACTCCCATTCAAGCGACTAGTCGAGATGGACTTCAATGAGCCCTGACTCAAGGAAAAATTCAACCAATTCACTGAACAAATACTTATCTTTTCACGCAATATCAAAGGAAAATATACAAGACACCAATGAAGGAAAATAAATCAACTAATACTAGATACAACAAATGATGACCTCAAATAATTCACAGAACAAGTAACAACAGAATTCCATATGCAAAAGGATTACTTCGAGGAACCACCATTGCAGTTGACTATTCCCAAGACTTCAACTATAATGTTATCACTGTCAATAGCTTATACTCATCATTCACAAGATACAATCATTTTGTTGGATGAGTTTGCACCACCCTCACCAGATGGTATTGATGAAGAGAAGCGTAAGGTATTGGTCGCAAACGCTGACCACTTGGCCACATTATCTCCTAAATTTAGTGAACTTCTTATCTCTTATGCGTACCTTTTACCCCAGCTAAACAAGTTATATACAAGCCCGCTTGATTAGTTATCCTCACCAACATCACCTCCTTTACAAGCTAGAAAAACTTTTAAAACACACACTAAACCCCATTCTCTTAAATCCACATATCGACCCTCTAGTTCTTAGGAAACCCAGGAAAAAAAAATTTCCTTTTGATGCACCAACCACTTTCGAACCTTTACATTCATAAAATATCAACTCCCTCACCTTGCCTCTGCCTCTTTCATCCCCTCTAGCTTCCACTATCATCACAACTTCTATGCTACCCTTTGTATCTTTGACCTTAGTGTTGATGGCCTATCTGTTGACACCATCTACAATGACTAAGCCTGTTTCAAGTCCAACGACTTCATTTCCTGAGAGTTCATTGTTTTCGACACCACCCCCACTGACCCTATCCCCATTGACCCTACACCTATCGAACCTCCCCCCATCAACCCTTCGTTTGTCTACCATAAATATACTGACTTCGGGTCACTCATCCACAATACAGATGACACAAACTAATAGTATCAATAAAAATAAAAGTTCCAATAAATTTTGCAAAAAAAATAAGAAAATTAAAAGCGGTCCTCGGTTCATCTTGATAGTACAGTCGGTATTAGGCCTAATACATGATATTAAATCCATGTTTATACCATCAAAAGTATCAGAGCAGGAACTCCATGACTTCATTAAAGTGGCTACCAAATAACGAGCTGGAAGATGGTCAAAAAATTATAAAAGACTTAAAACTTTGAAAGAAGATTAGGACACTGCTTGGAAAACTTGTTCAAGAAGAGTAGAGCAGATCATTGGACCTCTACTAGAACCTTAATAAAAAAATACACTTGAAAAGTTGCAAGGCTTATTCGATTTTGTCATCAACAATTATAAAAATGTCCAATATGAATTGGCAGAAAAACAAGATGACGAAACCAGTGTACTTATTGTCGACCACTTTAGAGAATTTGAAGAATATGAATAAAAGTTGAAGGAATGTGAAGTAGGGGCCACCAAATCATCAATTTTTCTTAATCGCTGGTACTCATAATATGGAAATTCGTTTTTGATCCTCAAAACATACATGGTACCTTATTAGAGATAGACTATAAAAGGAAGAAGCCAACCGACCCAATCACAACTCAAATACTATAAAAACAGTTGACCATGGAGCACTAGCAGTAAGAGGAATTAAGAAAGAAAGAATATCAATGGTTGCATGAGGATAAGAATGCACAAGAAGAAGTTAGTCTATTGGCCAAATGTATTGAAAATTTGATGAAAGTAGCAAAGACTCAAATTTAGAACATTGGAACAAACATGGAGATTATATTAAATCATCCTATGCAACTAAAGCTGGTACGACTATCAAAACTCACTAGTTTCTCCAAAAACATCAAGACTGTCTTACCCAACTGAGCCGAATTTCAATACCTCCTCACCCTTGATTCCCAAGCCATTTTTGAATCATGTGTTGAATTCACTCCACCAATTTGAAGTTTCTATCTGTCTATATTTGTTGAATTTTTTGAAAAAAATGACATCTCCCTGTTCTCTTCAGGACGAAGAAAATTTCTGTGGTGGGGGAGATGTCGAGTTCGATTACCAGGAAGTTATGCAGTTACAATTGAATAACTAATTGTATGCATCTTATAATTAGGATGGTGAGCCATATGATATAGAAATAATTTTCCACCTTGTGTACAGTTAGGTATGATGATATAATGGAGATACTTGTTCCTCCTGCCTCTATTATTTTCTCAATTTATTTCTCTCTATATGTATGTATGATCTTGCACGATATATATATATATATATATATGTGTGTGTGTGTGTGTGCTTGTATATGTTGTACTAATGGTAACCCCATGTAATCCCTTAGAATACAATGGGGGCCATGCTCCTTCTATTCTTCCCTACAATGAGTAAAGTTTGAAGAAGGGAGTGGCAACATTGACCCTTTCCCAGCAATCTAAGGGTGTTCCCATGTTCCTCCTCCCATTCCCTAAAATTACTTGGTCTTTGCATATTGAAACAAGTGTGGGAAACAAATGAAACAACTTTGGGTAAGGGCTATTGCTCCTTGAATATTCCTCCCAAATTTTACTAGAGCTAGAGAAAGGGCCAGGTCCTCACTCAAAGATGAATATTTGAGAAAGGGCCCATGCTCCTTCTCTTCCTTTTTCATAAAATAAATTTCTCGTTGGAATATGAGGCCACTCTGCCTCCTCCTCATCGCTAGAACCATAAAAGCATGAGAAAGGGACAGTGCTCATTATCCTCCTTTATGTAATTTTAGAATTAAGATAAAGTGCCACTCACCCTCCTAGTAGTCTAAGGGATTTCCCATGCTACTCATTCGAATGGAGCAAGTGTGGGAATGTACTAGTGGTCATTGAATCTTCCTCCCAAAATTTCGAGAGAGAGATAAACGCCCTACTGCTCACCCAAAGTACAATAGTTTGAGAAAGGGCCCATGCTCCTTCTCCTCCTACCTCCTCAATACACTTCCTCATCACTCTAAGCATAAAAGGGTGAGAAAGGGATAGTGCTCATTCTCCTCCTTACTCAAATTTCAGAAGTGCAAGGAAGGGCCAATGTTATATTAATAGGGTGAGAAAGGGAAAATATTTCCACTCATCCTACCAGTATTCTAATGGAGGTTGTTCACATGCTGCTCATTCGAATGGAACATGTGTGTGAAATGGATATCGCTCCTTGATGTTTCCTCCAATAGAGAGATAAAGGGTTATATTCTCTCTCAAATTACAAGTGTTTTAGAATGGTCCCAATATCCTCCTCCTCCTATGTCCTAAACTTGATTTCTTGTAGGAAATTGAGGCCAATGATCCTTCATTCTAAGCATAAAAGGATGAGAAAGGGCTAGTGATCCTTCTCCTCCTTGCTCAAATTTCAGAAGTTTGAGCAAGGGCAGGGCCAGAGTAATTGGAATAGGGTGAGAAAGGGAAAAAAAAATATAATCTAGTAGAGGTACCACCCGAGGAACAACACTACTCATCCAAATGGAAAAACTGTGGGAATGACTAATGTTCCTTGACTCTTCCTCCCAAAAATTACCAGAGCAAGAGAAAGGGATAGGTCCTCACTCAAATACCAAGAGTTTGAGAAGGGGATCATGCTCCTCCTCCATGATATTAAAATTATTCATTTGTTGGAAAATGAGGCCACTCTACCTCCTCCTCATCACTCAAACCATAGAAGGGAGAGAAAGGGCCAGTGATCTTTCTCCTCCTCCTTGACCCATTTTCCCAAAAATTACTAGATCAAGAGAAAGGGACAATAACTGGTCACTCAAAGACCAATTTGAGAAATTTCCCATGCTCCTTCTCCACCTCCTCATTCCTCATCATGCTGACCATAAAATGGTGAGTAAGGGCCATTTTTCTTTCTCCTTCTTACTCAAATTTCATAACTGTGAGGAAGGGCCAGCATAATTAGCGAAGGGGTGAATTTTTCCATTCCTCCTCCCATAAGTCAAAGGGAGTTCCCATTATACCCATTCCAATGGAATAAATGTAGGATATGGCCAGTGATCCTTGAGTCTTCCTCGAAATAACTTCCAAAGCGATATAAAGGGTCAAAGACGAAGCATTTGGGAAAGGGGCATGCTCTTTCACCTCCTATGTCCTAAAACAACTTACTCGCTTGTCAAAATGTGAGGACACTCCATGCCCTTATCATTGTTGTATCCAAAGAAGGGTGAGAAAGGGTCACAGATCCTTCTCCTCCTTACTAAAATTTCTGAAGTGGGAGAAAGGGCCAGTATAAATAGAATAGGGTGAGAAACATCCAATGTTTCCACACCCCTCCCAACAATCTAAGGGAATTCTCATACTACTATTATGGATGGGACAAGTGTGGGAAAGGATAGTGCCCCTTGAATTATTTAGAAAGGGCCAGTGCTCATTCCCTATATCGCTCAGATTAGGAAAGTGTCATTAAGAGCACATAGTGTCATAAAAGGAACATGCTCCTTCTCTTCATTTTATTATGAATGGAAGAAGTGTGAGGAAGGATCCCCCTCTCTCTTAAATTTACTATCCCCTGAGAAAATGAAAGGAATTACAACTCCTGGTCACTCTAATTTCAAAGTTGTGATAAAGGGGCCATGCTCCTTCTGTTCTTCCAAAATATGAGTAAAGTTTGGGAAAGGGCCAGTGCTCCTTCTCTTCCTTCCGAAAATGACTAGTGTGTGCGAAAGGGAAACTACACCTTCTTCTACAACTCTCTATAATTATAAAATTCAAAGAAAGGGTCCATGCTCCTTCTCCTCCTCTTTCAAATGGAGAGTGTGAGCTAGTGGTCCTTCTCTTCCTCCCAAAAATTACTAAAGCAAGAGAAAAGGCCAGTGATCCTTCTCTATCTCACTCGGATTATGAAAGTTTCAGAAAGGGCCCGTGCCCCTTCTCCTCCTATTATTACGAATGGAAGAAGTGTGAGGAAGGAGCCCCATCTCTCCTAAAGTCACTAACATAAAGCAAATAATTCAACAAAATCTGGACTAATTCAACCAATCTAGACTAAAAAGTTCCAAAATTAGCCTTATTAATAATAATGAATTAATTTCAAAGCCCAAAATAATGTATTTCTAATTGAAGCACAATTTTTTATTCTATAAAAAAGTGAAACTAATTTTTTGGTTCTAGAAAACCTAAAATTTCTCCAAATAAATCTGGATGGTGGGAAAGGAAAACTGCACCTTCTCCAGGAGCTCACTCAAATTAGAAAATTCCAATAAAGTTACTGGGCCTATTAGTAATCATATGTTCTAGAAAAAAATGTCCAATAATATTATAGGCTCCTAGCCTGGGCAAAAATGTCTAATAATATTCTAGGGTGCGAGAGTTTAAAGAAAGGACATTGTCATTGAGGAGAAACTTCCAACTTAGGGCCATACATTTAAGAATAGGTTAAAAAACATTTCCATGGGGTTTGGTTGTATAAGATGGAAGTTACCTTAAATGGGTATTATTTTATAGTACTTTAGAAACACTTTTTCTTGGGTATCATTTCGAAGGCTAATAATTTGGAAACATTTTAATCCAAATTCTACGGTATTAGTCCAGATTTTGGAACCAAGCGATCAATCCTAAAGGCGCTAAGCCCCAACAAGCATAATAATCGATCCACAAATCGATTATATCTATGACTTAGAGGGATATAACTTCGAGAAGATGCACAAAGGATAAAG
This sequence comes from Larix kaempferi, assembly GCA_027924585.1. Lineage (NCBI taxonomy): Eukaryota > Viridiplantae > Streptophyta > Pinopsida > Pinales > Pinaceae > Larix > Larix kaempferi. The sequence continues at coordinate 6,098,247 of BSBM01000091.1, read as the reverse complement.
CACCCTTGTCCAAACATTGGCCCAAATCCTTCTTGCTACGTGGAAAATTCTAATTGTCAACGATTCTGAAAATGAAATTTCGAAACAAATTTTGTCTCAAGCCATTATCACCTAGGCCTACCAACAACATATTTCACTCATTCCAATGCGAGTAGATAGGAATGAATCCATGGCATATAGAGCAGAAGAGGTGGAACCCGCGTGTGCCAACTAGACACCAACACGTGCTATGTGGGCCTAGATGATGTCATCTCCTTCACCTCCTTACTCAAATTTCAGAAGTGTCAGAAATGTCCAACATAATTAGAATACATCCTAATTATTGCTAAAGCAGACAATAACTTCTCACAAAATAGTTTGGTAGAGGGGCATGCTCCTTCTCCTCCTCTTTCCATGAACGAAAGAAGTGAGAGGAAAGGATTATTAAGTCTAGTGCTCCTTTTCTTATCGAAAATTACTAATGTGAGAATGGGCTAGTGCTCGTTGTATAATTCGTCGATTATATAAGCTATTATTTGCATGTGTTGTGAGATAAATTAGTTCACACGCCAACTCTCCAAAGATTAGGTCAAATAAGTAAAATCCATAATGAAATAAATATAAATGAGTAATAATGTGAATGCTTTACAATTATGAAAATGACCGTATATATACATTTCATTGGGTTGTCTTGGCACCTTAACAAAAAGGCATGACTTTTTGGTTTTAGATAATTTATTTATTTGATCACTTTTATTATTTTAATTAATTTATTTGTATTGCTTCCTTAACGTTATTTTATATTTATATACATTTTATTATATATATATTTTATATAACATTGCCTTCCCCTTAGGCATGCTTTGTCCTCAAAGCATAGTTTATTGTAAGACTTTGTCCTCTTTTTCATAACGACTTTTCATGATGTTCTGAGCTTGGAACTGCGATACTTGATGAAACCAGGTAGTATAATATTCAAATTCTTGAACTAATGTGTTTCATTTCCTGGGAAGTGATCCACCCCAAATCTACCTTCATTGGAACTATTTGATGATCGTTTGTTCATATATAACTTCTCATTTAAATAGTATTCCATAGAGGTTGTCGATATTGTCTTCATTATTTTCCATGTTGTATTTGGTTTGTCTATAAGAAGAACACTGTTTATTTTCCTCTTGATTTTGTCCTTGGTCGTAACGATTTTTGTGATTTGGGTGACGATAAGGCATTCGATCTATTTGTGGAACCCTTGTAGAAACTTCAATTGTTTGTCCTCCGTGCAATTTACTGGTTGATAATAACTCTGAGGATTTTTTTAGCTGCTCATATTTTAAGTTTTTTATGTGTTTAATTAATCCTTGATTTAGATTTTTTAAACAAGTATTTTCTTCCTCATTTTCTAATAGATTCTTATTGAATTCTTTTTGGAGATCTACTTCCTTTTTGTGGAATTTCTCTTTTACTTCTTCTTGCGATTTTTTTTCTTTTTTTAATTTCTTGATCTGTGCGATCAAGTCTTGACTATGATTCTTCAAATGGGTAATTTCTTCATCCTTACCGGTGACAACCTTTTCAACTTCTTTTTGCTTCTTTTGTTCTGAATTCTGATTGTCCTGTAAAATCACCTTTGATATATCCTTGAAGTCTTCAGATGTTGGAGTTGACTACATTGTAACGTCTTGCAATGTGATTTTCTTTTTCTTATAGGAAAATGACAGAAACATCTTTATGGAATACACCAAAATTATAAACCAAATAATAATAAAATTTGATGAATAATATATTCCAATAAACCCAATGATATATATATATTATATAATTAATAAAATTTTGAAATTTTCTCCTTTTTATTTTATTAAAGGGTTACTTTATATCCTATTTTAGCTCATGATTAGTAATAATATATATATATATATATATATATATATATATATATATATTACACTTTGGAAAAACCACACGTGGTTTTATAAACCATGTACTGGTTTTATAAAACTATGTATTGGTTTTACTTCTTCTTCTTTTGTCTTTTTCCCTTCAAATGTGTCTTTCCTCTTTTTCTTTTTAACTTTTTTTTTCTTTCCCCGCTTCTTATTTTCAGGGAATAATTAATATGGCCCAAATCCAAATTAGTCAAATTCTCGAAGTTGTGGCAAAAGGTCAAAACCAAAACGAGGCTTTAATACCAATGTTGTGAGCTAAATTAGTTCACACGCCAACTATCCAAAGAATAGGTCAAATAAGTAAAATCCATAATGGAGTAAATATAAATGAGTAGAATGTGAATGATTTACCATCATGAAAAGGCCCGTATATATACATTTCATAGGGTTGTCTTGGCACCTTTACAAAAATGCATGACTTTTTGGTTTTAGATCATTTATTTATTTGATCAATTTTATTATTTTAATATATTTATTTTTATTGCTTTATTAATGTTATTTTATATTTACATACATTTTATTTATATATTTTATATAAAAATATGAGACTTGTATATGGCACAGTTTGGTACATCCTTAAAAATACTATTTTGGGGCTTAAGAAAGGCTAATATGGGAACATTTTAGTCTATATTTTAAGGAATTAGTCTAGAAAAGGAAATCCATGAGGCCTTGAATACTTGATGATGAGAATTACGTGTAGGGTCTGGAATGTAGATCGTTGGAGGCAACTATCATATTAATGAAATGTGTAAAACCACATGCTACAACAACAATATATTTACAACTTAGATTTCAAATTATCAATTTTCAATACTATAATATTACTAAACTTTAATTTCATCTATATTAAATTGAAATATGCATAAAAATATTGATTGGTGGTGCGACTAGCACAATGAGTGGTATGGCTCGCTATTTAGAAGGGATTTCAACTATTCAAACATATTAGGTAGGGTAACGTTGGTAAAGCCCTGAGATTGAGGGATTACCACTACCTACCCAAACCAAACATCCTAATCCATGAATGGAGGTGCAGCTTCGCATACCATCCACAATAGAAGTTCAAGAAGGAAGGTAGAGTAAGGAAGAGACACTATAGCAGATCTTAGGTATAACTGTAAGGGAACTGTAGTGAGAGTGAAGAACTTGAGCTCAAAAAACATGGAAATAATGTAGGAAACACAATTATTGTAGAATCTAATAGTAATATGGTGTTGCATAGGAATATAGTAGATAGATTATATAGAGCGTCAAGACCTTGAGCTTGAAAATTGTGGAAATAATGTAGGAAACACAATTATCGTGCTAGATAGTGGTATGGAGTTGCACAAGAATACCTTCCTTGGTATATCGTACAACGCTATAGAGAGATTCTATGTTGAGCAGGCGACTCACAAGACTTCAACAAGAGGAAACAACATTAACAACAACAACAAGCAGCATACCTTACACAACAGTCAAACAAGCATAATTCCTTACACGACATTAAACAAGCATCAACAAGAAGCATAATTCCTTAGATAGCAATTAACATGAGGGAAAGAAAACCTACACAACATTAAATTCGAAGGCGGAAAACTTCCTTACAAAACATTCAATGTCATTCAATTGTGCGTCACAACCAGATAGGAAGTGTCGTGGCACTTAATTTAAATTTGAAAGGCATTTTAGATATTTAATAACATAACTAGTATTGAATAAGTTTCTTATTTAAAAATTTTGCACATAATTTTATTTTTTAGTATTGAATAATAATTGTACAAAATTAGATTAAATATAAGTTATAATAATAATTTTCATATTAGATAATTAAGTATTTTCATTGAATTTGTTTGATAATATAATTTAATAATATAAGTATTGAAGATTAGATGATGATGACGATGAAGATGGTTAGCGACCACTTTTGGGCCTTAAGAATATAATATACTTGGGACATAAGTTTATTTATGCTAAAAAATCTTAGAAAGAAGCATTTCAAGGTCATTATAGCCTTTGACAAGTTAGAAGGACTATAATAGTTTTAACAAGTTAGAAGGTTTATGGAGGTTTGTATTGTTGCATAAATTATGTAAATGTGAACCAATGTGGATTAGATAGGGCATTATTAGAGAAAGTGAATTTCATCCTCAATGCTTGTTGTCTCACTGAGAGGAAAAATCCTTTTCACCTACGGTGTTATAGGAATCGTCCAATGCCCTATTTCAATATGAAGATCATGAGAGTTTGTTCTTATATATTTCCTAAATTGGTTTTCTTATTCTAACTACTTGTTGAACTTTGGTTGTAATTGATGTCAACTAATGTCAAAAGAGGAATCAATATTCATGTGCCATTTTGAAGAAGTATATGTGCAAGCAAGATGAATAAAGACATGGATTTCAGTCTAAAGAAGTATATTCAGTTGTGCATCAAGCATATCCAGTTTGAAGAAGTACATAAGGAATACATCCCATAACATATGGTACATGCGTATATATCAAGTTCACCTAGTCATATTTCTTCAAGGTAAAAGCCAATGAGTTGGTTGGAAAAGGGTTTGGGAGTGTGCAAGCAGCTTGGAACGAGAAATGGTTGAATGAGGAATCAAGTCCTGAAAGCACACAAGACTCACCAATTGGAAGATGCTCTTGGTTGATGAAGCCCGCACAAGTAGCAAAAAGGGAGCAGTGGTTGAATATTCCAAGTTCTCAAGACCCACATGCGATGGTACATCAAGGGCACAAGACCAAAATGCATGGGCACAAGTCCCACTAGTCAAAGGACCAAGTATTTGGAAGACCCATAAGAGATGACACCTCAATGGCACATAAGAAGACAAGTAGCAGAAGAGTGAAGTGAGCAAAACTGAGAAGCAAGGAAGAAAGGATGCTAAAAATAACTTGTGTACATCACCATCTGTGCAGAACAAATATAAATAAGAAGTCGTCATGGAGAATGAAGTAAGCTTGGTAGCTTGGAAGAGGAAATCTAGAAGATAGAAATTTATATTTTCCAGGGCATCAGGGGCTCGTGGAACCATAACAATATGATCTAGTCGAAGAGCCAAGTGCGCACATGCAGAGGAATGGTATAACTAAAGGCGCACTGAATGATGCAGTGAATCTATGACAGTTGTGTGAGTGCATAAACATATCCCTGTAGAACAGTGTTTGAACCTCCAAAACATATGCATGAGTAGTAGTACCTCTCAAATACCTGAGAATCCACTTTACTTCCTTTGAATGTTCTTTACTTTGATTGTTCATATACCTTCTCACAACTCCTATTGCATGTGCAATATCTAGTCTTGTGCACACCATGACATACACCAAGCTGCAAAGTGTTGATGAATAAGAAATCTTGGACATGTATTCTACCTCTTCCTATATCTTGGGACACATCTCCTTACTTAGTTTGAAATGAATGGAAAAAGGTGTACTAACTATCTTTTAATCTTGCATTCTAAACCTCTCCAACAACTTTTCTATGTGCTCACCCTAAGACAATGTCAATTTTCAATTTTTCCTCTCTTGTTATTGTCATACCAAGGATTTTCTTTGCAGCGCCCAAATCCTTCATCGCAAAATGAATTAGCTAATTTTATTTTGAGAACATTTATATCCTACATGTTAGACCATGCAACAAGAATGTCATCCACATACAATAACAATATAATATATATTACACTATATAACCTCTTGAAATAAACACAGTGGTCAAGATTACATCTACTATAACCTTGTTCTATCATAAACTTGTCAAGTTTCAAATACCACTACCTTGGAGCTTGCTTCAGGCCATACAAACTCTTCTTCAACTTGCATACTAAGTTATCCTTCTCTTTGACCTCATACCCTTGTGGTTGCTGCATATAAATCTCTTCCTCCAAATCCCCATGGAGAAAGGTTGTTTTTACATCTAACTATTCAAGATGCAAATCTTCTACCGCCACTAGACTTAAAATAGTTCTAATTGAAGTCATTTTAAAAAAAAAAAAAAAATATTTCATCAAAATCTATACCTTTCTTTTGTGCAAACCTCTTTAAAACAAGTATAGCCTTGTACTGCATCTTGCCTCCATCTTCTTCCTTCAACCTGTAAACCCATTTATTCTACAATGATTTTTTACCTGTAGGAAACTGAACCAAATCCGATGTTTGGTTTCTTACCAAGGAGTCCATCTCCTCATTCATGCTTTCCTACTACTTATTTCTAGTTTCCACCTGTATTGATTCTTCATAACATTCTAGTTCACTAGAATCAGTCATCAATAAATAATACAGTGAAGGAGAGTATCATTCAGGGTGTCTACTTAACCTGATAGATCTTCTAACACTTGCAGGATTTTGAGGTACCTATTATTGTTCTTCATTTTTTGGCACCTTTGGAGTTTCATTTTCTTTGATTTCATCAAGCACGTTGTATTCTATGTTTTCCTTTTCCTATTTCTTTCTCTACAACTGATCTTTGTACATGACCCTTTCATTGACTACTACATGTCTACTTGTTAATGTAATTGTAACTTTGGAAGATATTCACTTGTATATTTTATTATTGTACCTCTGATGGAGATGTTTATTCCTACGGTCAGGAGAGTCATTATTGTATTTGAGTCATGTAAAGTAAGGGAGGTTAACCCTACATTGTATGACGGGGCATTAGACCCCAGAGTTGTGTCTTTCATGGGTTATTAGGCTGTCCTAGAGAAGTTGGCCGAGTTAGGTGAATAAGTCAAGCAAAAGGTAAAGTATAAATAGAGAGGGTGCTCCTCTCTATTTACACATTCACTCACTCACTCATTTGCGCATTATTGAGAGAGAGAAGGAGTTCGCACAAGTAAAGAAGAGAGAAGTTGCTGGAGACCATTTCTATCTTTTGGGGTTTTGTATTGTTGCTCATTCTGTATCTGAGGAAGTTGCGGGGTTTTCTCCTTTATGGTTTCCCCGATGAAACTCTTTGTGGATCTTGTCTCTTGTGTTTGATTTTCTTTGCATGTTATTCTCTCAGATAAGATCCTAGATCATATCGAATTAAATTGTGAAAATCTAACATGGTATCAGAGCTAACCTGAGAAGAAGACACTATGCAGCTGCAGAAGCTAGGGATTCTTAATTTTTGGGTTTCTCTCCACACATAATCATCAAAAGGAGGCTAGGCTAACTCACCTAAGGAAGGCGCATCTTTCAGTCAAAGAAGAATTGGATTCTGAGCATTTTCATTTTTTGGCTTGTTACTGCTGCGGGAAATTAGGGCTTTTGATAGAAGTGGAATTTTGGAGTGCTCCCAGCATAGAATTGTTCTCCTCTTGAAAATCGAAATTTAGAGACCAAGATCGAATTTTTTGGTTGGGTGAATATCCAAGAAAGTCAACCCCTAATTTGACTTTTGGACCAGAAAAATGAGAAAACTAGAAAACCAGAAATTGACAGTAACTGGAGACCCGAAATTCGCAAGTCACTTTTGAGGGGTCATTTTTTGGAATTTTCAAAATCCAAGTGCACCAGCATACTCGCCTCATCTAGGAGAATCTTCCCGCGAAAGCATAATTCAATTCCGAGAATTTTTATTTTTTGGCCTGTCACTACTACCGAAGGAAAACTAGGGCATGAGATAGTTTGGGTTTATGTTCACAAATTGAGGGAAGTGAGTACATTAGACAACTTGCCTTGAGGTGGCACATCTATTTGTCCAACCCGAAGTTCCAAATTCCAACTTTGGAAAATTAGGGTTTCTCTGACAAACCCTAGGCCAACCAGCTCCAGGTCCAGCCCGAGCATCTCAAATTGGTAAGATCTAAATCTTTTGTATTTCCATTTGAGGTTCTAATTAAATATGTCTCACCACACCAAGCTCGAGGATAAGCTTTAAGGGGCTGATAACTTCCGAGCATGGAAATATAGGATTACACTAATCCTTGAAGAGAATGAATTGGACACATATGTGAATAAAGAGGTTCCAGTTCCAGAGGGAGATGAGGCTAAAGCCTTACACAAGAAGGATCTGGTTAAGACTAAGAGAATCATTGCATATTTGATCAAGGACCATATCATACCACACGTGTCATCTCTGAAGACACCTAAAGAGATGTTTGATGCCTTGACCACCTTATTTGAAGGGAAGAATATAAATAGGAAGATGACATTGAGGAACCAATTGAAGAATGCCAAGATACAAAATGCAGAGACCATGCAATCCTACTTTACAAGGGTCTCTCAGATAAAAGAACAACTTGAAGTTGTAGGAGAAGATATAGAGAATGGGGAAATAGTGATGGCCACCTTGAATGGTCTTCCTAGGTCATGGGATTCCTTCATCCAAGGAATCTGTGCAAAAAGAAAGTTATTCACCTTCAGTAGGCTGTGGGAGGAGTGCTCACAGGAAGAAGCTCGAATTGTAGCTCGAGAAGAAAAGATGGGTAATGAATACCAGGCTCTCACAGCACACTCCAGGAAGAACAAAAACAAGAGGGAGCATCCTCATCACAAAAAGGGTAAACACCACCACCAAAATCAGAGGGATAACCTTGGAGGATCTAGGAGAGACCTTTCTCACATTCGATGTTATACTTGTGATGAGAAGGGACACTATTCCAGAGATTGTCCCAGGAACAAAAGCAACTCCCACAAGAAGAACAACAACAAGAAAATACATCATGCTCACACTGTAGAGGACGATGAACCTCCAAGGAATAGAACCAGAGAAGACAGTGAAGATTCTTCAAGTGATGAAGAATATGTATTGTAATGATGTTAACCAGCTACAATGGTTTATTTAGAAGGTTCCGCCTCATAAGGTGAAGCTAGCGATGACTTTCAATATTACATGAAAGGAGTAGAAGAAGCTACTGCAGAGTTGGACTCCAGAAAACAAATAAAGATCAATAATTTTTGGAAGAATCTCTCATCCATTTTCAGCATTAGTTAAGGTGCACACCATCAGAGACTCCAATAGTTCCCGCAAGGAAGCAAAGATCAAGAGGGAGCACACTCCACTAGTTCCTGCAAGGAAGCAAAGTTTAAGAGGGAGTCCACCCAACAACCAAACAAAGATAAGTATTTGAATTGTCATTTCTTGTATATATGATTACTTAAATGATCGTGTTCAGTCATATACATACTTATGTTCCTAGATTTAGGATGTATATTATGCATGTTAGAAAAGTTGCATTAATGAACAAGATACTACTAATATGCAAGTAATGGTTATATGGCCTATGGTACCGTACAACACTCCATTGCTACTTATCTAGGTTGAAACCTCTTTGCTGACATGTTGGGAGTAGTGCACACTCTTAACAATGTTCTGGTAGAGATGGAAGGCATCTAGAAAGTTGCGGGATATAGATAAATGTTGTATTAAGCATTGGCTAAGATAATTGCATGACTGTATGACCTACGTATTTATGCATAAGAAATTGTTCTGAAAACTATGAGATGTTTCTAATCATGCAATTGAACTTGACTTGTAGGAAAGATCGTATACCATCACCTACAAGAGAGACTTGTTTCGAAGAACAAGCGACAGAGACTCAACATATCACAAATCCAGAAAGTTGCATGTTTGAACATTGAAGAACTAGAGGCACCCAGGATCCGAGATACAACATTTAATGAAACAAATACAGAATATCATGAAGATCCCGAGATGGAATACCCACAGGAACCTGTAGATCCACCACATGAGAAGAATTCTTACAAGAGGAAACCAACATGGGTACGAGAAGCAATTCAATATGCAGAGAGATATGGTGCCTCCAGAAGGAATGCATAGAGGAAGCAAAAGACTGAGACCATTATCCAGTTATGTAGCCCTGCTGCATGACATCATTGACAAAGAACCTTCCAACTATGAGGAAGCAACTAATAATAAATAATGAAAGGATTCCATGATCGAGGAGTACCATTCGATCATGAAGAATGATGTTTGGGATGTGGTCCCGAGACCATTAGGGAAGTCTGTTGTGACTTCCAAGTGGATCTACAAGATCAAGCATACTGCAGACGGAAGCATAGAGAAACAAAAGGCGAGATTTGTGGCACGTGGCTTCTCCTAGAAGGAAGGGATAGACTATGAGGAGACATTTGCACCTGTAGCCAGATACACTTCCATTAGATCAGTAAATGCCCTGGCTGCAGTGATGAAGTGGAAGGTACACCAGATAGATGTCAAGGTAATGTTCTTGAATGGTGTAGTAGAGGAGGAAGTGTATGTGGATCAACCACTCAGATTTGAGACACATGACAGCAAGACTCATGTGTGCAAATTGAAGAAGGCCTTGTATGGATTGAAATAGGCACCCAGGACGTGGTATGGCAGGATTGATCGCTTCCTGACTAGTTTGGGCTTTACCAAGAGTAAAAAGGATTCCAACCTTTACTACAAGGTTAAGGAAGGGAACCCAGTGATACTTCTACTTTATATAGATGACCTATTTGTGACAGGTGAGGATGGGTTGATTGCTGACATGAAGAGGAAGCTTGCTGCCGAGTTCGAGATGAAGGACTTGGGTATGAGGCACTACTTTCTAGGAATGGAGGTCTGGTAGAGTGTGGATGGAATCTTCCTTGGATAAGGGAAGTATGCAATAGAGACCCTGAAGAGGTTCGGGATGATGGATTGCAAGGCCATGGCCACACCTATGGCATCGAACCTGAAGATATTGAGTGATGCTTCATCAAAGTTAGTTGATTCCACGATATATCGTCAGATGATTGGATCTTTGATGTATATGATGAATATGCGACCATATATTTGCTTTGTTGTGAATACATTGAGCCAGTTCTTGACGAATCCGAGACATGTTCACTTAATTGATGCAAAACATATTCTGAGGTACCTGAAGGGTACGGTGGATTATGGGCTCAATTATGATGTGAATCAGAAGATTAACCTAGAGGGTTATGTTGATTCAGATTGGGTAGGCAGTGCTATTGATAGGAAGAGCACTTTGGGGTGCTGCTTCATTATGGGATCAGGTGTGATCTCTTGGTTTAGAAGGAATAAGTCCTGCGGGAACTGAGTACAGCCGAAGCATAGTATGTCACAGCTCGTTTGGCTAGTTGTGAGGCAGTATGGTTGAGGAAGATACTGTCTTATTTATTTGATATTCATTTGGATGCTACTTGTATATATTGCGACAACCAAAGTTTTGTGAAGTTGTATGAGAACTAGGTGTTCCATGACAGGTCGAAGCACATCGAGATAAAATATCACTATATCAAGGATATGGTGCAGAGAGTAGCAATAAATCTCCAGTATGTTGCGACAGATGAGTAGATAGCCGATGTGTTGACCAAGCCACTAACTAGAGTGAAGTTTGAGTACTTCAGAGCGAAGCTTGGTGTACTTCAAATTGAGGTTCCTTCCAAGGGGAAGTGATGAGTCTGGAAGATGCAGATGCACATGGGCCATTCTCGCATAGTGGTAGGTACGTGCCTCCTATGTTGGTAGATGTAAGGGTCGACCCATTCTTGCATAGTGGTAGGTTTGTGCCTCCTATGTTGGTATATGTAAGGGTTGAGCCATTCTGGCATGGTGGTAGGTTCGTGCCTCCCATGTTGGTAGATGTAAGGGCTGATCCATTCTCACATGGTGGTAGGTTTGTGCCTCCCATGTTGCTAGATGTAAGGGTTGGGTCTCACATGGTGGTAGGTTTATGCCTCCCATGCTGGTAGACAAGGTCTCGTATGGTGGTAGGAAAGTCCTCCCATACTGGAGACACTGTGATGTGCATCTGGGCTGTGCTCCGTTGACGAAGAGACTATCTGAAGATGATCAGGTGACAGTAGGGTGCACAGGTTTTGCAGTGGCATATAATCAGTCCTGGGATGCTCCTTCAGGTTTTGCAGTGCCATATAATCAGTCTTGGGAGATCTTGCAGGTTTTGCAGTAGCATATAATCAGTCATGGGATGCTCCTTCAAGTTTTTCAGAGGCATATAATCAGTCCTGGGAGATCTTGCAGGTTTTGCGGAGGCATATAATAAGTCCTGAGATGTACCTACTTGATGGCTTTCTCGCAAAGATGATGAATACCTATATGGAGGCTAGTCCTACATCCAGCATGAAAAAGGGTTGGCTCTGTAGAGCTTCCTATGACCAGTAGATTGAAGATTGATGGTCGATATAACAGCAACAGTGACGTTGATGATCTAGTGACGAAGACTTGTGCTGATGAACTATGTCAAGAGAATACCTTCCTAGTTAAGAAGGAGTGTTAATGTGATTGTAACTTTCGAATATATTCACTTGTATATTTATATTGTATTTGTATTTTATTATTGTACCTCTAACAGAGATGTTTATTCCTCCGATCGAGAGATTCATTATTGTATTTGAGTCATACAATGTTAACTCTACATTGTATGGCGGGGCATTAGACCCCAGATTTGTGTCTTTCATGGGTTATTAGACTCTCCTAGAGAAGTCGTCCCAGTTAGGTGAATAAGTCAAGTGAAAGTTAAAGTATAAATAGAGAGGGTGCTCCTCTCTATTTACACATTCACTCACTCACTCATTTGCGCATTAGTGAGAGAGAGGAGGATTTCGCACAAGTGAAGAGGAGAGAAGCTGTTGGAGACCATTTCTATGTTTTGGGGTTTTGTATTGTTGCTCATTCTATCTCTAAGGAAGTTGCGGGGTTTTCTCCTTTATGGTTTCCTCGATGAAACTCTTTGTGTCTCTTGTCTCTTGTGTTTGATTTTTTGTGCATGTTATTCTCTTAGATAAGATCCTAGATCATATTGAATTTAGCCTCAATATTTGTTCTATTTTCTTTATCAATATGGACAAATGATTCACAGCCAAAAGTTCTCATAAATGAGTAGTTTACCTTTTTACCTATCCATGCCTCCTCTGGAATTACAGCATCCAATGATCTTGAAGGCCCTTTGTTTATTAATTAAACAATAGTATCTACAACATCTACACAAAACTATAAGGGAAACCCTGCATGCAATCTCATACACCTTGCATGCTCCATGATTGTCATGTCCATCCTTTCTGAAACCATTTTCTTATGGTGTTCCTAGAACTATTTTCTCTCTACGAAGCTCATGGTATGAACAGTAAATATCAAACTCCTTGATGTAGTATTCACCTCCATTATCATATATGAGACACTTCAGCCTTTTTCCTATCTCATTCTCAACCAAATCTTTCAATTTCTTAAAAGTAAGAAATACATAAGATTTTTGTCGAATGCAATAAACCTAAGTTTTTATAGTTGCATCATCAATTAAAGTAACATAATAATGAGAGACACAAAGATATTATACCTAAGTCGGTACCCATACATGTGTATGCACATGCTCTAACGTTTCACTCTTCTTTTGCTTCTCAACCCTGATAAATCTAAATCTCTTGTGTTTTCCATCAACATAGTTCTCACATAATTCCAAACTAACCTGATTCAAATCTGGCAACAACTTCCTTGAATGGAGAATCTGCATCCTCTTCTCACTCATGTGGCAAAGTCTATGATACCACAATGTTGTATCTATTCTTGTGAAAGATAAAGAGATAGAATATTCAGTATTATGAGGACATAAATACAGCGTACCTATCATGTCTCATTTTTCTATCACTAGCGATCCTTTAGTGACCTTCCACCATGTTTCTCCAAACATAGATAAATAGTCAACATCTCCCAACTTCCCTGTTGAGATTAGATTCCTTTTCATAGCAGGAATATGCCTTACATATTTCAACAAACATTCATTTCCATTCTTTAACTTTATATGTACCTTACCCATTCCAACAATTTTACATGGTTCATCATCACCCAATAAAACATGTCTAAAATCACCTTGAACATAATCATGAAAATATTTCCTATGGGGTGTAGCATGACATGAAGCCTCTGAATTTACTACTCAATAATTGCTAGTATTATCTAATGCAAGAATCAAAGCATCCTGTAACACAACACATGCTACACTTGCTTCCTAACTAGTCTCATGGTTTCCGTCTCCTTTCTTCTTTAAAGATCTGCAGTCTTTCTTCAGATGTCCTTTATTCCCACAGTTCCATCACTCTATCTTTCTCAATCTGGACTTGGATCTTCCCTTCCTATACTTCCCATGATTACCTTGACTCTTTCCTATTTCCCTTTTTCTTCCCCTACTTTCCATGGTCAACGCATTACCTGATGTCTCACTTGTTCTTTTCCTTCACATTTACTTGCTAAAAACACCAACAACATCATCAAATTTCAGAGTGTTTGAACCAGAGACAGAGTTACTTACAACCATGACCAAGCCATTCCATATTTTTGGCAATGATCACAACATTATAAGAGCCCTAACTCCATCATTGAAGTTCACTCCTATAGAACTTAGCTAATTAGTAATCGTATTGAATTCATTTAAATGGTCAGCAAAAAATCTACCTTTTGACATCTTCATATTAAATAAACGCTTCATTAGACATACCTTGTTGGAGGCCAAGGGTTTTTCATATAGTTTATCCAATGCATTCATCAGATCATCTGTTTTCTTTTATTTTGAAATATTGAAATCCACCAATGAAGCCAGGCACATCCGTATTGTTCCTAGTGCCTTTCTGTCAAGAACCTCCCATTCGTCGTCCTTCATAGACACAAACTTACTTTATTTTCCTCCCAATGGTAGGAATAGATCCTGCTGATATAGATAGTCCTCTATCTTCATATTCCATAATTGATAGTTTTGGTCGTTAAATTTCTCAACCCTAAAATTTTATTCTTCTGCCATTTCTCCCACTCGAACCAAGAACCCCTATTTCCTAGGATTTTATGCGCCAAATAGGCCTTTGGCTCTGATACCAATTGTTATAAAAAAAATTGCAGAAATAAAACACATAAACACAATACAAGAGAGACACCAATATACGTGGTTCACCCAATATGGGATACATCCACAGAGAAATTTGCATTCCTTTTATTATACCATCTAGCAAATGAAGGGATACAACCCGTAGCACATCCACTGCAATTTCCTCTTCACTCTCTCATAGTATCTCTCACACAATCACATAGATATTTGTTCACAATACTACAATACAATACATATCCATATTACAATTCCTTCCTTTTAAAGAGGGATTACCATGGGAAAATACCATGGGATACCCAATATCACGGGCATGTAAACTATTGGGCAAAAAACAACAAAAAAATTTATTTCGGGGGATCGCTCTGAGACCCCCTAATTGAGGGGGATGGGCCCCCGCTAGGATGATTGTACAGTCCACCTAAACAACACATAAAATTGGGTTACAAACACGACTGAACAAAAATATATCTGAATCAGGAAGATAATCAGGCTCCACATCCAACACTTTCTTCAAAAGGAAGAAGGAAAATCCAAAACCCCCAAGGAATGAGGATTTTGTTTTCAACTTAAATGATTTTGGCATGGATCATTTTTGTACCTTTCATCAATAAAACCATTTTGAAAGAACATGACCTCAATGGATTAAATCTATGACTTTGGTGATGAATCAACTGCTTTACAGGCAAGCTTTAGATGAGGAGCAAGAAGTAGAACAACCACAATCAGATGAAATTAAATAAGATCCCAAGGAAGCTACATTGTTATTGTGGGATTGGGCACCCAACCTTGGCTTGGAGGATGATGAAGACACTGCTGAAATACAAAATATACAGACTACCCCTACTGATTATCCTTTAAGGAGTAAAGGACTTGTCAATATTCAACCTAATATGGATGAAAACAACAGAGTAATCTCGCAAACAAGACTCAAAGCAAGGAAGTAGCTTCCAAAAAACCACAAAAAACAGCAAAAAATATTATAACTCATAAAATCACACCACTTGTAAATACTAAAGGATCAACTCATTCATCAAGTGCTGTCACAACATCAGAAAAAACTGAAGATAGCTATAACATAGGGTATGACGTGGTGTAAGACATCAAAAGAACTAAATCTAACATCACTTTGTTTGACATATGTCAATTACCTCAACAAAAGAAGCACTTGATAGAAGCTTTCAATTTAATGTTTAGAGAAAACATCCCACCCCTAAGGGGAAAGATAAGAAACAATTTGATGATGAGCAAGACAAGAAAATTAATGATGATATCATTAGGGACAAATTAAAATACCAGACCCCACCTTTCCTGCTCACATTTGAAATTTACAATTGTAATATTCATAACTATCTGGTGGATTCTGGAGATTCTTCCAATGTTATGCCTTATTCCATTTGCAAAAAGATAAATGGTCAACCAAGTAGATGTCCCTATAGGATTATTCAACTCGATAGGTCTAATGTAAAGGTGATTGGTGAACTAAAGAATGTTTTGATCAAGTTAGCTTTGGATTAAAGAGTGTGCCAATTTATTGATATTGTGGTGGTGGACATACCAGAAGCTTATGGTTTGTTTCTGAGCGGAGATTGGTCTAGTAAACTGCAGGGATACTTTTCCACTAATTGATCCCACTTATAGATCCCTTACCAAAACAATCCAAATCAGATAAGGGTAAACAAAGAACCACACATGAATATTATTGTCATTGAATTTGAAGGTGAGAATGAACCTACAAATTTTACACATTCGGTTCTAGGTAACTATTTTCTATATATTGAACCATCCTGTTATCAAGCATAGATTAGCATCCATAAATCAAACAAACATCTCGATCTCCTTCATTTCTCATGGGATGATGATAATCAATGTAGCATCGCAGAGTTAGTCATTGACATAAATCTAGAATCTGATTTAGATTCCAGGGATAATATAGGATCTGATTTTTGGACATTTTTTTATGGCTCCAAAACGTAGGAGAGAGAAGGGGCCAGTTGTGTTCTTAGTGATCCCCAAAGGAAAAAAACTTATCTCTTCTGTAGGTCATAATTTGAATGCACCAATAACACGATTGAGTATGAATCCTTGATTGAATGTCTCAAGAAAGCTATTGATTTAAACGCAAAATATTTAAACGTTTTTTGTTATTCATAAATAATTGTTATACAGGTCAAGAACACTATTAATTTCTTATCTCCACATTTGAAAGGGTACCAAGCAGAGGTATGGAATTTCATTTTTAATTTTGAAGATTTTAACATTAATTCCATTCCTAGAGCAATGAATATTGCAGCTGATTTGTTAGTAAATATTGCTACGTGTTTGATTCCTCTTAATGACAAGTTTTCAATTGAACTACTTTTCATGCCTTTTGTCCTAGACAATGTGACTAATTGGAGATTATTTGATGATGATCCAAAAATTATCAATTTTTTTACAGATGAGGGAACTTTTAAGGGCTCTATAATTGACAATGATGAACATCAAATCAAATCTCAATAAGGATGGGTAGAATGGAAACCGATCTAGAGGAAATTTCATGCCTAAAGTGGTACGTACACTTGAGATGTTGTTTGATTTTCATCATAAGTTCAAAAATCTGGTAAATGTCAAGACCAAAAGATCCTTTATGCAATATGAGTTGGTCAATTTGGGAATGTTAGAGGATCCTAGGTATATGAACCTTGGGGTGTGTTTCTCACCACGTGAGAGACAAAAATTTACATAGTTTTTTAAGTAGTATAAAGATGTCTTCTCCTGGAATTATGATGAGCTGAAAATGTATGACACTCAAATTGTACAACACATTATTCCTATTAAACTAGGGTTCAAACCATTATAGAAAAAGCTGTGAAAATTCCACCCAACGTTAAAACCTTTGATCCAAAAGGAATTAAAGAAATTAATGGATGCCAGGAAAAATTTTTAAGTTAGACATTTTAGTGGTGAATTTGTGCCAGTACAGAAGAAATCAGGAGATATCAAGCTATGTGTATATTTTAACAATCTTAATAGGGATTATGACAAAGACAACTACCCTATTTTTCCTATGGAACATATTTTACAACTTGGCTCTGGGTTTGAAATTTTTTCTCTATTGGACGGGTTCTCATGATACAATGAAGTACTTGTGGCCAAAGAAGATCAATTGAAAACCACTTTTTGCATGAAATGGGGTATGTTTTCCTTCCGCAAAATGCCATTTTGTCTGATGAATGCAAGAGCAACATTTCAAAGGGCCATGGACACTACATTTTGTGGGTTGATTGGTCATATTGTGGTTGTATAACTTGATGATGTGGCCGTGTTCTCCAAGAAAAGAGAAGATCATTTTCATCATTTGAAGCATATTTTTGAAAGGTGTTGAAAATATGGTCTATCTCTAAACCCCCAAAAAAATATCTTTGTTGTTTCAAAAGGGAGATTGCTGGGACATATTATTTTTAAGAAGGGAGTTCAAAGGGCCATGGACACTACATTTTGTGGGTTGATTGGTCATATTGTGGTTGTATAACTTGATGATGTGGCTATGTTCTCCAAGAAAAGAGAAGATCATTTTCATCATTTGAAGCATATTATGCAAAAATCACTATTGCACCTTCATTAAGCAATCCAAACTTTGAGAAGGATTTCATAATTTATACTTTCGTGTCAGATCATTTCCTTGTGGCAGTGCTCACTCAGAAAGGAGACCAAGGGGATGAGTACCCAAATTCATTTATGAGTGCTAGTCTACAGGGTCTTGAGTTGAACTATCCATAGATAGAGAAACAAGCCTATGTGGTCTTTAAGGATGTAAAACAGCTTAGACCCTATATTCTAAAAAATAGAACCAAAAGTCATTGTCCCTCACCTAGTTGTTAGATCAGTATTTGTACAAAACGAGATGGGAGAAAGGTGTCGGAATTGGGTAACACCATTACAATAATATGATTTAGAATTCAAACCCACTACAATTATTAAATCCAAAGGACTCTGTAAACTACTCACAAAGAACTTAGTCGAGGAAACTGAGGCTTGGGATAGTGAAGCTGACGTAAGTTTGCAAGAGATACATTATACCATGGCTACCCTTGAATCTTGGTATTGCGATCTATTGAAATATCTACAAATGGATAAACATATAACCATTGGAGTTCAAAACAAAGAAGAGATCTCCATTTAAAATCAACATCATATTAAATAATTGATGGAATTTTGTTCCGAAAGAACTATGATGGAGTTTTTCTAATATGCTTAGAAAAGGAGGATGCAGACAAGGTTTAATTGAAGTACATGACAAACCTACTATAGGAATTTACTTTAGAGAGACTACTGCACATAAAATTCTAAAGGTAGGTTATTATTGGTGTTATTAGTCAAATTAGCACTTCTCCGTCCATGATCACATCGTCTTGTCGATCACAAAAAGGACACTATGGATGGAAGAGATTAGTTTACCTTGGATGATTTGGAGTTGAACCCTTACTCCTTCAGCTTAAAACGTATTTCACCCTAAAGCTACGACTCCTATAGTAGACAAGTTGCAAGTCACTCATGGGTCTCCATACTGACAACTCACGGGTATTAATTAAAAGCTACACCTACGAGTTGCTGAGACCAAAAGCTGCGAGTCACTCGCTAGTTGTTATTTCCTATAGTCGCGGGTGTCTTAAGAAAACTTGAAAAATATATTAAAAGCACGAATTGGGATTAGTTGATTAAGTTCCCCTAACTTCCCCAAATTCCCAATTCAACTACCTTCTGAACCAATTCTCCCTACCTTGCAATAAATACAAGGGGGAAGCATGAGAAAGGGACCACCAATTGAAGAGCTATTTTTATGCTGTAGAAATCTTAAGTCAAGAGAGGATTAGGATCCCAAGTCTTGGTTACGAAGGTGCCTCATATAGAAGTTAGGTATAATTGTACTTGCTTCATTTATTGATTAATAAGAGTGGACATTCTTCCTTTCCGAACATAATCTTTGTCATATGTTGTATATTTGATTATTAATTGATGTTTCATGCCATTATAGATATAAATTTGTTTTTATATAATCAAATAGGTTTGAGGAAGGTCTAGGGCTGGTTTTGCAGGTTGGCACATTGAGGAGCGAAGGAAGAGAAAGCTAGGATCAAACTTTGGAATAATGTGCATATCTTTCTAAACTCTATCTCATTTGATTAATAATATGTGTGTGCAAAAATTTATATGTTCATCCTACACCCTTGTATGTTGATAGTATCCAACCCCTACTATAAGGTAAAATACCTAACAACAGAACAAGTGACTCCGTTGGGGACACCTTCTAGTTTTGTCTGCTTTGGGGGTCTTTTGATTTCTTTCAGTTTCATAACCTTTTCAGTTTCTTGTTAGGTATTTAGGGTTTTTGTTTAAATCCCTTTGTGTTGGCTCAATCCAGTTTGGTTTACAGAGTTTCTTCTCTTCTTTTTTAGTACCTAGCTGCGTGTTTCCTATATATACAGGCGCACATTTTCTAGGGTAGCCGCGAGTTGTAGGATTTGCTACCCGCACACATTTAGTTGCACCTGCGAGTTGTTTTCTTAGACAGTCGTGAGTTTACCTTAATAGGTCTGAACCTTGTTTGTAGGATTTGATCTTGGGTGTTTAGGTCTGATTTGAGTTTTTGCTTTGTACCCTAGTATCTGTTTGAGACTCATGTTTCACTTCAGAGTCTGTACACTGCCTTTTTGGAAGCCTTTCTGATGTTCTTGTGTTGATTTCATTTGCTTTTGGTTTCCAATCTTTCTTTTTAAAGATTTTTTGAAACCTACCCGCGACTTGTCTTTACACACAATCATGCACTTTTTTCCCTAGCTACGTGTTGCTCTTATACAGAGCCGCAGGTGCACCGCAAGTTGTCATAAACAATAGACATGAGTATTTATTGAGTGTAACCTTTTCTATTAGGGTTTAGTCTCAGTGGGTTTTTTCTTTGGTTTTGAAAGCCTTTGTTGGCTTGGATACCCCTTGAACATTGTTTTAAGGTGCTTTGAGTTTTCTTTGGAAGCTATTTGATTGTTTTCGTTGAGTCATTGTGTTTGTAGGGTTTTCCCTATCTTGCTAGCCCATCTTCTGTTTGGTGGATGCTTATTCTTTTTGTTTTCTGATGTTCAAGATCAGTCTGGCTTTTTATAAAGAGATATTTCTATGTTTCCATCTTATGCATCATTTTTTTCTTTTCGCATCTTGTTCCAAAACTTTAGTTACTTCTTTGAAGCAACTTTCTTGGGTTGAGTCTTTGAAGATCTTACTTTAGGTCTGTTTGTTTTAAGTCTTGGGCTATCTTTCTTTACTCACACAGTTTGATAGATCTCGTTAGTTCGTCTTTTTCATTTACATTTCTTCCATAGATAGAAAAATATCAATTTGAAAAAAACAAGGGAACTTCTTATACAAGATTTATCATTTTATTTTTCGGAATAGGGTAGCTACATTACTATTAACTTTGAAAGAAAAAGAAAAAAAAACTTTTTATGCTTAGTTTGCTTAGATTTTGAGTTTTGAAAGAACAAACGAAATTTTTTTTTATGAAGTTTCATTCTTTGATATGCACTTTACTTATAGTCATAACCATGCCACACACTCCACTACACCCTGGGAAAGTAACAACCCATAAAATGAATCTAATTTAAAATTTATTAGCAACATTTCTTTTTTAGGGTTACATGACATTAACTAGCTTAGGATAGGATTTCGGAATAGATCACATTTAAATTTCTGAAATCATTTAAACTCTCAAATTGTAGTGCAAACTGTTATCTAGGTAAATCCACTCATATCAAAGTATCCTAGGAACGCTCCACTTAAACCGAAGTTAAGCATGAGGTCGTGTGAGACTAGAATTGTTGGGGATACCCCCTCACTTTCCTTTCAAGCATACACCGGGGCTTATTCGCATACAAGGGTCCACTAGTACTTCAAGTATTCTTGGATTTCGGGCTTTGCTACCCTTCCCATGCGTTTTGGCTGGACTGACGAATGTCCCCCCCATGTATTTTTATATTTGTGGTATCCTTAGTATCTTGACCTTAGGGCTCTACACAGGTATAGTGGAAGGTTATTTCCACTACACCTAGGATAGACACGGAAGGTAACCCTCTATAGTAATCTCGGGAGGGCGTTTTGATGATCCAAATGCTTGCACCCAGAGGACCTACATTGGACACCGTGTAACAGACCTTCGATATTCTATTGGTTTTTTATGGGCCCTCATCATCCCAGACTGACTTCTGAGAGTATTATCTTCGTTTTCCTGTTTTGATTACTATAGGACATTTTTAGTGGTATGTTGTGTGAAAATCCTCACAGCAGTTCTAAGAGATGATGTATACCTCACAAGAAAGTAATTGATTAAGCAAGAAAATAGAAGAAGAGTGGTCAATGCAGTATAATGAGATACAGAATAATAATACAGTAGAAATCGGATAGAAGCAAAAATACTTCACACACACTAATTAATTAATCACAATATGGACAAATAAATACTACAATGCATGAGGATTCGAATGCCAAGGTGGAAATTCGAATTATCCTTCATGGAGTGATCAAAAGATCATTGGAGTGTCATCGGAGCACAACTAGTAGTCTATCTCATCATGAGTGGAGTCATCAATGCTCAAGTAACTGTCAACCATCAGTCAAACTGAGTCTAACTGAGTGTGGTAGGTGTAACTAGAACTAACTGAATGAAGGAGGCTCAGTGGAGGGCGCATGAGGAGCTAAATGGAGTCAGAATGGGCAGTCAAGTCTCAATGGAGGTCCATCGGAGTGATACAGTTAGTTGAGAGTCAGTCTAGCCTTAAATAAAGGAAAGAACTGAAGACAACTGAAGATAACTGAATTAACTGAAGTGCAACTAAGTGGTAGGTGAGACAGGACGAGTGGCTTCCTTAAATCAAGGAGAAAGGGCACACTAAGCTCTAGGAGGGCTAAAACTGATCTGAGAGAAGCTCTCGAGGGCTAGCTAACTGAGGGCTAGGTGTTGGATTGATGACTGGAATGCATGCAAACCCTAAATGATGCATGCAAACCCTAAAAGTGCATGCATGACTGAAAATGTAAATGATCAAAATACTGGTGGGACTAGGATGGAGTATAGGAATATCCTAACACCCCCCCTTAATCCATCCTGGGCCTTGGTAACTAAGACCAAAGGTCACCCAATACAATGAAAAATAACAGTCAATAAACCGAGGAAATGGGGAAAACCTCATGGAAAAATTACCCCCCTCAAAATAGACTGTAAGGAACACACAACAATAAATGCTCCAAAATCAAGCAGGTGTGATGCTTGGTCATATGTCTAGAGGTATCTTCTTCTTGGGAAGAAGTGGATCATGCTAAAAAAGCATGTGCTTATACTTGCTCTTCAGATCAAATGTGATGAGAACAAATCCAAAAGGATGAGGATGATCCTTGAACCTGTGATTTGAATCAGCTAAGGTAGGATCAAATCTATGAATGTGCAAATAGTCTTTTGTCTTCTCCTTCGAACCATCATGGGTGATATTATGCCAAAAAGAACCATAAAATAATAATGATTGCTTGAAATCCAAATCATATTTAAGACTTGAAGAATAGTTTCTTGAGATCTCCTTTAAACCAGCAGGGGTGAGATCAAAACTATCATATGCATGAGAAATTATCCCAAGTAGTAATTGCTTAGAATCCAAATTAGATCCAAGACTTGAATCATGGTTTCTTGAGATCTCCTTTGAACCATGAGAGGTGAGATCAAGACCAGTAGATGCATGAGAAATTATCCCAAGCGAATGGCCATGGTTTCTTGAGATCTCCTTTTAACCAACAGGGGTGAGATCAAAACCATGATGTGCATGAGAAATTATCCCAAGTGAATGGCAATGGCCATATTCTTCAATAACCTTCTGAAAGCATGGAACAATGATCATATAGTAGTAAATAAGAGGTGATTGCTTGAGGAGAGCGAATGCATTACCTCCAATATATTATTTGACCTCTGAAATAATCATGTGATCATGATGCAAACCAACAAACTCTAGTGCAAGAGAGGATTTAGGACCTTCTGCAATATCTAGAGTGTGAGTTGGCATAGAAAGAGAAGAAATTGGGAGCATGAGTGTAGAATTTGCAAGTTCTTTGTGGACAACTTCAATATGAGATGTGTTTGATACATGTTCATGATCAATGAGATCATCAAGGAGGGCGAATGCATCACTTTGCTTGCTCTTGAAGGGGTTTGGACCAATTCCTTCATTCTGTCTGCCAAATATTACATCCAGGTGAGCCCATAGCTCTTTTGGTGATGAAAAATCAGGGAGGTCATATAACATCCATTCATGCATAGCAAACATCATGGCTGCAATAGCTCTTCCACCTTCATCTAACCAGTCATTCTCTTCTTCAGAGGATTCGAACTCTCTTTCAAAACAATGATCAAAGAGACCATTTTTCTTCACATGTGCTATCATCAGTGGTTTCCATTCACCATAGTTGAGTGGAGAAAGAAGATCATAGTTGAATGGATAAAGAGGAGGGATTTCTTCTGAATACATTGAAGCTGTAGAAGACCTGCAAAAACAATAGAGAATATCTGCAACTGCTACTGTTGCATAAATGCAGAAACTGCTGCTACTGCTGCACTCGAAATATTGATAATAACCTGCAAAAACTCTCAGGAATGGAGATAAACAATACTCTCAACATGCTCTGATACCATGTGAAAATCCTCACAGCAAATCTAAGAGATTATGTATACCTCACAAGAAAGTAATTGATTAAGCAAGAAAATAGAAGAAGAGTGGTCAATGCAGTATAATGAGCAACAGAATAATAATACAGTAGAACTCAGATAGAAGCAAAAATACTCCACACACACTAATTAATTAATCACAATATGGACAAATAAGCAATAAAATGCATGAGGATTCGAATGCCAAGGTCACAATTCGAATTAGCCTTCATGGAGTGATAAAAAGATCACTGGAGTGTCATCGGAGCACAACTAGTAGTCTATCTCATCATGAGTGGAGTCATCAATGCTCAAGTAACTGTCAACCATCAGTCAAACTGAGTCTAACTGAGTGTGGTAGGTGTAACTGGAACTAACTGAATGAAGGAGGCTCAGTGGAGGGTGCCTGAGGAGCTAACTAGAGTCAGAATGGGTATTCAAGTCTCAGTGGAGGTCCATCGGAGTGATACAGTTAGTTGAGAGTCAATCTAGGCTTAAATCAAGGAAATAACTGAAGACAACTGAAGATAACTAAATTAACTGAAGTGCAACTGAGTGGTAGGTGAGAGAGGATGAGTGGCTTCCTTAAATCAAGGAGGAAGGGTGCACTAAGCTCTAGAAGGGATACAGTTGATATGGGAGAAGCTCTCGGGGGCTGGCTAACTGAGGGCTAGGTGCTGGACTGATGAGTGGAATGCATGCAAATGCATGCAAACCCTAAATGATGCATGCAAACCCTAAAAGTGCATGCATGACTGAAAATGTAAA
The DNA here is from genome assembly GCA_027924585.1 of Larix kaempferi. Classification (NCBI taxonomy): domain Eukaryota; kingdom Viridiplantae; phylum Streptophyta; class Pinopsida; order Pinales; family Pinaceae; genus Larix; species Larix kaempferi. The sequence goes on along the minus strand of BSBM01000091.1, from coordinate 6,073,049 downwards.
TGATCAAAAACTGGTGGGACTAGGATGGAGTATAGGAATATCCTAACATGTTGTTTGCTCCTTAGTCGATTAGTGGCCACTAGGTTTCTACACTTAGCTTATTTTTTATATAATTGTGGAGTACCAACCTCTCTATAGGTCACGAAGGATGCAAAACCTTCCACCACACACTGTGAAGCCTCCACCGCCACCTCGACGTCGGAGGACTGATTCTCATGGTTCATACGAAATTACTGGCATAACAGAACCACCCGAAGAACCACACCTTATAATTGAGTATCGACAGGTTCCTGATACTGTTGAGGTTGAAGACATAACTTCTCAAGAGTTTAACACACCTTACAACCCTCCTTTGACAGGACCTAATGATCCATTACTTATAAGTGTAGATTCTGTAGGTCAACCAGAGTTTAGTTCATATCGGTTTACACCTGGTTTTTTCATGGCTAGTTCAGGGGACGAGATAGGAGTTCCCCAAAATCCTACTACAACCATTGCTTTGAGAGTTTTCTCTCCTTCTCTTACAAACACATCGGTACCTAGCTCTTTGCAGGTTGTTTCTACTTCGAGCCCTCCGTTTAGTTTCAATACTAGTTCCTTAGGTATGTCAGGCCCTTCATCTTCGACATCAGCTACTCCTTTTGGATCCACTGTTGGATCATCCAATATCCCTTTCATAGGGATACCTTCAGTACCGTTTACATCGTCTCCTTTCATACAACAGTATCAGGGTAATCCACAGTCTTCTACATTCAGTCATGGTTTTCCTTGGTATGGAGGACACATAGCTCCTTCTAAATCTTTTGTAGGTTCGATGCCCACTTCATCCACACCCTTTGTGGGCTCGATACCCGTTCCGTTTGTTACATCTATGTCTGGGTTTAACCCCTTCACAGGTCCTGATATGCATTCATCGAATGTACAAACATCTCATATACCTATAGGGAGTATCCCCTTTTCACTGTTTGGTGGAGGGGGTGGTAATCTGTTCAACCCACATTACGGAGGGGATAACACCCAACCACAATGGACGAACACCCAAGGAAGTAATCCTTTGTCTTACCGTTGGAGCAATTTCAGTAATGCTTTTACTTCACAACCGGTGGTTGGGGGAAACCCCAACCAGCAATATACGAGCCATTTTTTGGGAGGTTTCCCCTACCGAACTCCTGTTTATCAAATGCCACCGTTCAAACCTCATTTTCCCTTTTTGGCAACTCTAAACTTGCCAGATCTTTCAAAACTGACAAATGATCCTGTGCGGCACCACCCTACATGGCCACCAGTTCCAACTAAGTTTCCTTCTGACATTCCAAAGTTTGAAGGAAAGAATGATGAATAACTTGGTGACCATGTCACTACTTTTCATCGCTGGTGTTCTTCCAACTCCTTGAATAACAATTCCATTAGGATGAGGCTCTTTCAAAGGACCTTGACTAGTTTCATGGCTAAGTGGTACATAGAATTGCCTGCCGCAGCCTATAACAACTTTTGGGATTTGGAAACAGTATTTTTGAACCACTTTCAACTTCCTATTTGGTATGATGCCAGCACAGACCTTCTATTGACTTTCAGGGAGAATAAGGCCACTCACTTATCTGACAACATTCAGGAGTGGTGAAGGAGAAAGAGGCTCATCAAAGATGAAATTCTCCCAGAGTTTCTATTAGAGTGGTACTTGAAATCACTCCTTCCTTACATTTCTAAGGAAGTAGCAACTTCTGGAGTGTCTTCTGAGGAGGAATTCATCCTAAGGACCCAAAAAATTGATTTGGTATATGCTCAATATGGGATCCTGTACAATATTATCCCTAATGTGCCAAGATCTAATATAGATCTGGGTAAAACTAAGCCTGGCCACATGTCGATGACATATTTGGTTCAGTAAACACAACAACATTCGAAGCTTTGACCAAGAAAGTTCATGCTTTATATGTAAAGCAGTCTGCTGTGGAAGCAACTAAGGTTGCGACCTCCCCTTCAACAACAGAATCTATACAACAAGTGCAGACTAATCAAAAGGGTCCTTGGCAGCCCAACAATAACAAGAAAGAGGGTAAGAAAGGGGAGGGGAACCATCAAAAACCCCAAAACACAAAAAATGCTGAGGAAGGAAAGAAGGATAAAAAAAAATTCAAGTTTCCTTGCAAGTTATGTAAGAATGACCTCTTTACCCACCAATGCCCTCTAATGGAAGAAGCCCAGAATCTCCTCCATGAGAAGAAACTGGTTTTCCTCAAGGACCCATTCTTCCCTCATGGACAAGGCTCAGCTTCTGGAAATTCTAGTGCTGGGGGCACCCCTCGTGTCTCATTAGTTGATCAGTCATTTATAAACATGGTTAACTCCAATATGCTTCTGCAAACCCAAGTGAGGAACTATAACCCGGACTCGCAGCAAAAAGATAAGGAAGTTCCTGAATCATCTACTCATGTCCATATTGAGAGACCAATGGATTTGTTGTCGAAGATCCCTAAGGGTGTCTTCAAGAGGGCTATGCACAACCCTACTGAGTAGGCTTCTCCCAACTATTATGTAGTTGAGGATCTAGCCCAAACACCCTGTGCCATGTCCACACTAGAAGTTTTGCAGAGTTGTCCTTTACAACGTAATGCACTTCTTACAGTGATCGAGAGCATTGACTCATCTAATATGCTTGCTCGGTTTGATATGTCCAATATCAAACCCCGGTTACCATATCACATAGCCCTCCAGATAGAAGTAGTCCATGGCCCTAAAACCATTGAACGAACTATGGTGGATGAGGGTGCGTCTACATGTGTCATGTCGATTTCTTGCTGGGAAGATAATGGCTTTCCTAAGTTAGATCCTTCTAGCACACTGCTTACCGCTTTTGATGGAAGATCTTTCCGCTCACATGGAGCCTTACCATCGTTTGATGTCGAACTTGTTGGTAAAGTAGTTTCTGTGAAGGTTGAAGTATTTGATGCTCCTCTTGACTAACATGTGTTGTTAGGCAGGAGTTGGACGTATGCGATGCAAGCTGTCCCATCGTCTGTTTTTCGAGTAATAATGTCCCCCCTTGAAGGAAATATCATTACGGTTGATCAACTTTCATTTACTCGTAAAAACAAACATATTTCATCGGATTCAATGATCCCTCTAATTGATCACACTCACCTTCCTAGCGAGATTTTGGGAGTAGGCATGTATTCATCATTGATGGGCACATTCGACCTACCTTCTCCCATTAAATTTATTGGTTCTACGAGTACCACTGATTGTTCATCTTCAAAAACTTTCACGGTCATTCAAACAACTAATCCATATATTCTCCCTACTCATTCAAAACCAACCGTGCCCATGTTTGTTGCAGAAGTGGCTTATCAAGCAACACAGAATGCTGCAACATAGCATATCTCAACTCTGTTTGTCTCCGTTGAGCCAGATATGGATTATGCACCCGCATGGTCAGTCAACTCTACCTACTCTTTCGATTGTCTGGATACTGTTTTTCCCTCTAACGAGGCTATTTTGGAAGCCATGGTGGGCCTGGATCATCCATGGGAACATATGCAGCACATGTCCTATTTTATTCCTTATCTAGATTGGATTGAGAGAGGAGAATTTCCAGTGAGACTTGGTGGTGATGTCGATTTGTCCACTACCCCTTCTATACAAAAGATTTATGCTAAGGGGAATATGGAAAATATATTGAGAACAATTCCAATTGATATCTTCATCAAACCTGGCATTTTGGAAAACCTTTTTATTGGAGCAAATTGTTCTCCTAATGAGATCACTTTGTACACCAATCTGTTTAAAGAATTTTGCGACGTGTTTTCTTAGTATTACGAGGAGATGTCAAGCATCGACCCCGTTATAGTGTAGCACATCATAAGAACTTATCCAAATGTTAAACCTATGAGACAGAAGCTATGTCCGGTAAAGCCTAAGAAAGCAGCAGCCATCAAGGAGGAAGTTGAGAAACTGCTTAGAGATGGATTCATCTATCCGATTGATATGACAGAATGGGTATCTAACCCTGTTTCAGTTGATATGAAGAAAGGAACCATTTGGGTCTGTACAGACTTCTGGGACTTAAACAAAGCTTGTCCAAAACAATTACCCCACACCATTCATAGATCAGATTATCGATGCTTGTGCAGGCCATGAAATTTTTTCTTTCATGGATAGTTTTTCAGGATACAACTAAAATCAGATAAAACCTGAAGACCAACATAAGACAACTTTTATTTTTCCATGGGAGACCTTCGCTTACCAGAAGATGTCGTTCGGCCTAAAGAACGCTGGAGCTACATTCCAGTGCACGATGAACTTCGCTTTTCATGATATCAAACATGTAGTTGAGTCATATCTAGATGATCTCCCAGCGCGATCTTGTAAGAGACGGGATCATCCTGATCATTTGAGACTTGTGTTTGAATGATGCATATACTATAGGATTTGATTGAATCCCAACAAGTGTGTTTTCTTTGTTGAGTCCAGATGATTACTTTGTTTTATTGTATCTAGTCGTGGCATCATGGTCGATCCACTAAAATTCAAGGCTATTGTAAATTTGCCTCCTCCTTGAACCCTACGACAACTTCAGAGTCTGCAGGGTATGTCCAACTTTCTATGATGTTTTATCATTTACTATGCCAAAATCACAAAAGGTTTCATGAGACTGCTCAAACAAGACACCTGTTTTCTTTGGGATGAGACTGCTCAAACTTCATTTGAGGCTTTGAAAAAGGCATTACTATCAGCCCCCTTGTTGAGCCTGCTAGATTATACCAAGGATTTACTGTTATATCTGACAGCATCTGTATACAAAATCGACATAGTAATTGTTCAGGAGGATGACAAGCTCTAAGAGCATGTCATTTACCATTTGCCGCGTGCATTAATAACTCATGAGATTAAGTATTCTTACATTGGGAAGTTGGAATTGGTTATTGTCCATGCCATTCAGAGACTGCGCCACTATATTTTGTTGCGAACTACTACAGTGATCACAGAGGTCAATCTATTTCAATATGTTCTAACCCGACGTATCATCAGTGGGAAATTTAATAAATGGATTGTTATCTTGCAAGAGTTTGATCTAGTTTTTCAATCGGCTAAGTCAAAGTAGTCACTTATTTTCGTTGAACTTATCTATGAATTTCCTAGTGACATAGTGAACAATGGGGAAAAGTCATCATTCCCTGATGATCACATCTTTGTTATTGCATCTTCTGACCCATGGTATGGGGATATTTGAATATATCTCCAGACTTTGCGGTGTCCACCTACTTTCTCTAGAGATGAACGATGGAAATTGAAAAATCATGCAAAGAATTATCTCATTATTTTTGATACTTTATACAGACGTGGGATAGATTCCATTTTACGCCGTTGTTTGACTTTATAGGAAGCCGAAACAATATTGAATGACGCTCACAGTGGATCCTGTGGGGGTCACCTTTCTGGGTTGGAAACAACCCAGAAGATACTGCGTGCTGGTTATTTTTGGCCCACGATCTTTAAAGATTGTGTGGAAGCTTTGAAACAATGTCAGCCATGTCAGTTTTTCACCAAAAAGATGAGAGCACACCCAGCTCATCTCCAGCCCGTGATTACAACAGGCCCCTTCACCAAGTGGGGGATTGATTTCATGAACTGTAATCCAGCTTCTGTTGGAGGACATCATCACATCATTGTTGTTGTTGACTACTTCACAAAGTGTGTCGAGGCAATGCCTATTGTCAAAGCAGATGGAGAAATGGTTGCTTACTTCGTTTTCAACCATATCATAGCTAGGTTTGGTGTACCTAAAGAGATTTTTACATACCACGATCGACACTTCCAAAACCACATGATGACCCAACTATATACTATGTTGTGTTTTCGGCAGGAGAATTCGTCTTCATTCTATACGCAAGTGAATGGTCAAAAAAATGTTGAAAGCTATTCTTCAAAGGACCGTCAATGCCAGTCTCTCCGATTGGCACATCATGTTGTATCCAAATCTTTGGGAATACCGGTCTAATGATAAGACTGCCACCGGGTTCTCTCCTTTTCAACTTGTGCTGGTCATGGCACTGTTCTAGAGGTTTTCCAATGTAGACCCAAGTAATTCGTAGTACAAGATACCAACAAAACCCCTATTCACCGGCCCTTTTGGCAATAGACTGTGAGCACTCTAAGGTCTCACCTGAGGCGAAGTTGAGGGGGTGGTTGCAGAAGCAAGTTTCCACAACCTTGTGATGTGAGTGTTTGAGTTGATTCATGTATAGCGCGGTACAGGTTGCGCGCTGCGGTCAATGACTGCGCGAAGTCTTCTACTCCGAGTTGGGAATCTTCAGGAACAAATATATTTATACCCTCAGTGCGTCCACAGGCCGCGTAGTTGGGTTATGAGACCTAACCACTTCTACTCAATCTTATTCGATAATCCTTAGTCATTCACCATTAATTAGCTTGATAAACATCATAACTTATCCAGATGAGTGAGAGGCGTGGTGTTGTATGCTTGATGTCGCGATTCAACTTTAACCCTTTGTTGTGTGCTTATCTCATAGATTCATTCAGTTGAGAACTTATAGGTGCTTTACTATTAACATTCCTCCATACATGAACTACTAGCATCTTATTCCATCCTTTCTACGGTGAATACAGATAACAGTAACCATATAACAGACAATAGTAACTTCATGCATGCACTGTAAGTAAATTAAATCACAAATTAATGACAATCATACACATCAATCACATAACACAATGGTTTAATGTGGTTCACCCCCCCGAATGGGAAGCTACGTCAACAAGAACTGTTGTTTATTTATCTTGGAAAGGGTGCAATAGTTCTTCATCTGGGCACTCGGCTGCAGACGCTCTTCTCTCTCTTTCTCTCTCAAAATTAGGTCTCTGCGCACATAGCTACAAAGCCTTTACAATGCTTCAATCGGACATATCTCACAATATTCAATAATAATCAACAAAATGAGAGTTAACCCCTTTCCTTTACAAAATTTCCTTAGTTATAGATCAAGACCCGTAGGTCATGTCTTTACATTTATGAAGGCAGAACCCTTAGGTTCACAAAACTATCATGGTTTTCCCAAAACCGGACTACTGATATCTAGGAGTGGATCTTTTGTCACCCACGTTCCAACAGGTTATTTCCATCGAGCTGCTCCTTCTTTCACGGCCTTAGCTGACTGGTTCAAGCAGTCTTCTATTTCTTGTGATCAGTCACCTACCTCTGATCTACACCTACCCACTGCTTGGTAGTTATCGACGATCTTTGCCAAAAATAGGTCTTTTGTGACCTAACCAAAATAGCTGCCTTCATCTGTCCATGCTCTACTTAGCTAGATCTTCGTCGACGTGGCACATCATGGCGCTATACCCCTCGCAGCACCGACCTCACAGCTCCTTCCCCACTGTGCTGCGCGGAACTTTGCAGCATACCAAAACTTATCCCAAAATTGTTCAAACTTAATTGCGCTTAGCTCCGCAGTTCTCAAAATTCTTCTTGTTCAAAATTGCCCCATCTAGGCTAGGCCCAACAGGCCCCTAACACTTTATATGTGGCTCGCCCCCGAGCCACTTGCAAATCCTTGAAGGTGTTCTGCTGATTGTGGATTGATCTTCGCAGCAAACTCGTTGAATGTGCGCATCAGCTTTTCTACCGCGGTCTTCATATCTTGTTCAATTTGCCCAATGGTTTCCACCATATCAAGTGTTATCTCATTGCCGATTTGTCCTTCCACCTGCTCTTGATTCTGGTTCAACTCCTTTAACTTTTCTTCGATCTCTTGTGATATCATGCCGGCTTCCTCTAATAATGGCTACGACTTATCACCCATTTCTGTCTCCTTCTCACGCAAAGCTATAACTTGCTTCTTTAGGGTGTTGATTTCTCTGTATTTTAGGAGTTTCTCTCTTGCTGGTAGTGCCTTAACCTACTCACCCATCTTTTCTAGTTCTTCTTGTTTTTCTTTCACTTCCTTCTTTACTTCAAGTAATTGTTGGTCTTCTTCAAGGGCATTAAATGCCTTCAATGCTGCTTCCAGTAGACTCTGGCACTTAGTCACTTCGGTAGCAATATTCTGTGCTGCAACCTTCACTACTCCCTGTCTTAACTGCTGTTCATCTGGTGGAGTCTGTGGATTGATCTGCGCTTTCAAGGCAGCAGTTTCAGACTCATGGAGAATCTCCATGTCTTCCTTCTCAATCTTAAGGCTATTGAGCAAATCGCCAATATTGAAAATAGTATCTGTTGGTTCTATTTGTACTTCAAATTCATCTATATTATCTGCAACTGCTGTGATAGTGTTATCCAATCTTAGTCGACGATATCTTTCATATTGTAATTGCATAGTACTCCATGAGCTATCTTCCTCGAGTTGCCTATGCAACTCTGCCTGTCCTTTCAGTGCTTCTATGGTTCTGTCATGCATTTCTTCATTGACTTGCGTCTGTAAGTAATGTAGTGCTGGAAATGGTATCCTTGCAAGATCAAGCTCTAGGCGCTCTACATTCTTTGTATCTAGCATTGCTTGATCAGGTAATGGAAATCTTACAGATAGTGGTTGCAAATGGACAACACGGGACCTCGTGAGAACTGTGATTTGCTGCTGCGAAGTCCCCACAGACCCTTTTTCAGCTACTGACTCATGGTGCAAGGGTAATCTTCTGCTAACTTCATCAAATTTTTGGGATATCCCTTGTAGTGTAGTTAGGTTCTAGTGTAAGCTGTCTTGAATTGCCTTTTCCTTCTTCTCTTTGTCTGTCGAAAGTTCCTCCATCTGTTCAGTGACCTTCGCGGCAATCATTAAGTAGTCATCTTTGCGAAGCAGTGTGTCTAATTGGTCTTTATTTGCTTTCTGCTTCTTCCTTTTTTTCCTTGTGCCCCGAAGGACTTCCAACGTCCTTCCTTTTTCCTGACTCTTTATCTTCTACTATGGGACACGGGATAGGGTTATCCTCATCAGAATCACTTTGGATATCCATGACCTCAACTCGGAATTCAGTTGGCCATTCTTTCATAATATTTTCAATATCTTCCTCGTACATATGGTGATTTACTGGGTACCAATCAACATTCTTTTTCTGCGCTTTGGCTGAAATGGAGATGCATTTCATCACAGCATAAAAATTGATAATGCAGATATATTTGTTTGTGACTTGCTTTGGTATGCGAGGTGTAAGCATGATGGCCCTACGCAACTAGTCGTAATATGTGTAAAATACCAGTGCTGTCTCATGCTGTCTTTCGGAATTCAAATTCGCCCATAGATTCTGAAATTGAGCACCTCTGTAGTTCGAAGTGTTTGTGACCACTCCGACACAATGCTTTGGTTCCCTCTATCCCAAGAAGATGATCAGCACAATTAGCTAGGTGAAGTGGAAGTATCCACCATTGATTTGCGTATCATTCAGTTCTTCGAGGAACTCATTTAATAGATATTGGCACCAATTGAATTCTTCTCCCTCGGCAGCTGCAGCGCCAAGTAGTACTGTGCTTGTGTTTACTTCTAATTGTCTGCACTTTCTTAAAAAATTTCCTACTAATAACTGCGTGACAAACCTTATTGCTTGGTCCTTAATGTCATCTATCTGGAAGCCTCGCTTCCCTTTGACCACAGATTGAGTTTGCTTCATCAATGCGGCTACCTCTTTATCCTTTGTCTTTCCTTGGAAGAAATTCTTTGGGTCTTCTCCCCTTTTGCTTAATCCAATTATATGGTGGATTAAGTCAATTGCCAAGTCGATATTCTAGTCTAGCCATAAATATCCCTGGTGGATGTGATCCAAAAGAGTTCGCACCACCGCGTTGAGCTCCGGTGATCTGTCGAAATGTGGGAGCCTGAGCAGGTTGAGCAGCCCAGACTTGGCTACTCCAGACAACTAGCTCTCGGCGACCAAGGTGAGGTCACCCTTTGCATTCTTCATCCAACACATGTATTTGTTGGGATGGAACTATGGAAGCTTTGGCTCGGTTGGCTTCTCCTTCTACATTGCTAGTAGATCATAGTCCTCCCATTTGCATTCTGGAATCTTTCCCAATAGATTTTTGTCCACCTCAACATGCTTCAATATCGGTGAGAGTGGTATCTCATTCTTTTGACTCTTTAGCTGTCTAATGGTCAACGCATCCACTGCATGCGTAGAGATATAGTCTGGAGTCACAGTTAAAGGTATCTCTTTATCAACAAGGGGCTTATTTGGCCCTACCGAACTTGTCTTCGGTAGTTTTGATCTCAACGCTACTAGATTTTTCCCTTTGTCCTACATTGAGGGGCCGTGTCTTGGTGATCTTCTTGGACCTTGTTCTGATTTAGTGATGAATTTCTTGTTTGGAGTTCTCATTAACCCATCAATTCCTCCGTGTTGGAACAACCTCACAGTATCTTCGACCGTGAACTCTTCTTCAAATAAAAAGCTCTTAGACATGCAAACATTGTCCAGGTGTGTAGACGGCTTATGAAAACTAGCTCAGACAGACGTATATGCAGAAAATCCTAAGTGTTTGATACGCCCACGAGACGATATGTAGTGTTATTTATAGGCGCGGAAGACCCTCCTCCACGCCCTTGAATGGCTAGATAAGCATTTAATGGTGGTATCCGTTGGCCAAATCCGACTGCTTCTTCTGTCTTGTATTTCAAAATTTTGCTCAGAACAACTATCTGTGCTTTAAATCCTCGAGCGATTGGTAGGAAACTATTGTATAACGGGTATATTCCCAACCGACATTGTAATGGCTATTTTCTGGAGCCTTGTGTCGAACTGCGTGACATGCAATCTTTTGTTCTGCACAGTGATTTCACAGTATATAATTTCTTTTCTTTCCAATTGTTGCTTTTTGAATGTCACAACAGTGCATTGTTTCTTTTCCCTCTTTTTTTTTTTTTTTTTAAGCAACACTGTGCGCTGTATAGATCTATCTCTACAAGTTTATGTATAGAATTTTCCACAGTTTCTAGTGCCCAATTCTGACCATACTTGGCACCTAGAAACTTTTCCCTTTTTTCGGTCATATCGAATTCTGCAGAGCAGGACTATCGTGATAAAGCTTTAGTATGCTTCCATTTATCAAATTGGGTAATGTATCACCAGCTAAAGTAGCTAACTAGACTGTGCCACCGTTAGTAACATCTATTACAGTATATGGTCCAAGCCAATGCATTTTAAATTTCCCTGGAAACTTCATGAATTTACTATCATATAGGAGGACTAGGTCACTTACCTGAAAAGACTTATTCTTGATGTGGCGATCATGCCATGATTTTTCTCGTTCTTTCTGCACTTGCTAGTGGAATCTAGCGATGAAGCGCTCTTATTCCAACCCAACCAAGTGTAACAGCATTTATTCTAGTGTTGTGTGATCTGCCATCCCTGTAAATGCAGCTATTCTCAAGCTGGGGATAATGTACTCCATTAGCATTATTGCTTCCTGTCTGTAAGCCAATATGAAAGGTGTATGTCCAGTTAATTTCTTGCATGTCGTTCTATACGCCCATAATACAGATGGAATGCGCAGGTCCCAATCATCATGGTTTACGTTCCATATCTTGGTTAGCGCATTCTCAAGTACTTTATTAAATGATTCAACAGTTCCATTCGCTTGTGGGTGATAAGGCGTATTGCACTAATGATGGATGGAGAACTCTTTAGCTAAAGCTTTAATAGTTCTATTTAGGAAATGAGTACCCTGATCACTCATCTAAATTTTTGGACATCCAAATCGTGTAAGGATGTTCTCAAAGACAAACTGCGCGACTGTAGCTGCGCTACAGTCTTTGATTGGTTTTGCTTCTGCCCATTTGGTGAGGTAATTAGTTGCAGTAATACTATACCTCGCACCAGTTCTTTTCCATGGTGGGTTAATAGGTCCCACGAAATCGATTGCCCATTTGTCGAATGCCTGCAAGGTCAGCTGAGGGTTCAATGGCAATTCATCTATTCTTGATGGTTTCCATGTCCTCTGACAGACATCACAGTTCTGGCAATGTTCTTTGGAGTCCTTACAAATCGTAGGCCACCATAGCCCTACACGCAATATCTTCTGCGTAATATCCCTTAATGACCTCCTGCAACTCTTGAATGTGCATCAGCTAATATAAATGGCTTCTCATGTTCTAATACACATCTTCGCAGCACTTCATTAGGTCCTAACTTGTAGAGATGTCCTGCAACAATGGTGAAGTCTGTAGCCCGCACTACCAGTTGCTTCTTTTGTTGCATAGTGAATTCAATAGGTGCGAACCCGGTAGTTAGAAAGTCAATGATATCCTGATAATAATCATCGGCAACATGTATAGCAAACAATTGCACATCAGGCAGATTGTCTTCTAGATTCGTAGGTTCCTCTCCTGACTCGAGCCTTGATAGATGATCAGGGACTAAATTTAATCTACCTGGTTTAACTATTATTTCAAAATTGTACTCTTGGAAGAGTAAGAGCCATCTGCATATTCGCCCCCCTAACACTGGCTTATTGACCAGGTATTTTAATGCAGAATGGTCGGTAAACATTGAGAAGTGCACACCGAGCAAATAGTGTCTAAACTTCTGTAGTGCATATACCATTGCAAGTCCTTCCCTTTTAGTAATGTTATAGTTTTTCTCAGCAGATGATAGCTTTCTGCTTGAGAATGCAATGGGATGATTAATTCCTCCTTCTCCTGGCTGTGCAAGAACAATACCCAATGTTATACATGAAGCATCAACATGTACATGAAATGGATTTTCCCAGTCTGGAAAAACTAGGATTGGTGCAGTGACCATTTTCTCTTTCAATGTGTTGAATCCTTTCTCACAGTCCTCATTCCAAATGAACGGTGCATCATTTTTTAAAAGTTTCTCCACTGCTGTATTTATCTGTGCATACCCCTTTATGAATTTCCTGTAGTACCCAGTATGCCCCAATGTAGTGTGCAATTGTTTAAATGAATTTGGTGTAGGAAAGTTTACAATAACTGGTATCTTCACTAGATCAACCATCAACCCTTGCTTACACATGATATGTCCCAGCAGAATCCCATATGGAACACAGAAAATACATTTCTTCAAATTCAATGAAATTTGATGCTGTCTGCATTTTTCCAGCATCATTCTGAGGTTCGCGGCATGGTTCTTCAGAATCCCAAAAATGGTCCAATCATCAAAGTAAACTTCTAAAAACTTGTGGATGAATTCTTTAAATGTTGCGATCACCACTCTTGAAAATATGGCTGGTGCATTCTTCAAACCAAAAGGCATCACTGTATACTGGAATGACCCCCATTCTATTGCAAAAGTGGTTTTGTGCCTATCGGCTGGATCATTTTTTATTGGATGGAATCCAGAAAATCCATCAGTAAAAGAGTATGCTTCATTCCCTCCAACATTATCAAGTACTTCATCGGTAAAAGGTGTAGGAAGTGGATCATGCATAGAAGCATCATTCAACTTTATGAGATCAACAAAGATCCTAATCTCACCCTTTATTTTCTTGTCTTGGATGACCATCAGGCTTATCCATTCAGATTCTTCAACCAGCTCAATGATTCCTGCATCGAGCATCTTGTCGAGTTCTGCCTTAACTTGTTCTTTGTAGAGTGGGTTCAGTCTATATGGCCTTTGTTTAATAGGTTTTTCTCCTGGATTAAGAGGAATTCTCATCACTCCTAAGTCTCCCAGGATGCCTTTCATCTCTGTGAACTTCGTTGGGAATACTTCCTGATATTCCTATAATATAGCTGCGATCTCTGCAACTGTGTCATCATCCCAGTAGTCTCCTATTGCTGCGAACTTCGGCTCTTTAGGGGTGCCGATGTTCACTTTCTTTGTTTTGACCTGTCCACTCATATCAGGAATATCTAATGGAGGTCCTTCTACTTCGGGCATTCCTTCAGATTCAGGGATCTTTATATTGCGCGGGTCCTCCTCATCGCTATCTTCATTATCTTCATCTTTTTTAGCTAAGTTATAGCAGCCCATGACTTACTCTACTTGTTCTGTCCAATCTGGTTGTAGACTCGCAAGTACATTGTTTGTGTCAAAAAACTCTTCTAGTGTTATGTTTTCCTCCTTGCGATGTGGGCTAAATATCTTTTTCTTGATTAGCTGCAGCGCGTCTTGGATAGTCAGATGGTCATCTTCAAAGCTAAAGTCCTTTTGGAAACTCGCAGTAAGGAGAGACCAATCCAGTGTTCCTCTGCGCAGCTCCTCCTCTAGGTACCATTTCTTAGGAATAGGCTCCTCCAACGTATGCACAAAGAGATGTACCCATTCTATTTGTGGTCTTTCTTTCCAAGCTTGTACACAAGCTGCGATATGATTTCCTGGATCCATCTGACCCTTATATTTATGAAATGGTAGTGTGACCTTATAAACAAATCGAATCTGTAGTTGTATTCTGCACTGTTCCCAAGTTGTCAATGTCTTTTTATGTGTATCCCACCAGCTGGTAGGTGTTTCTCTGAGTTCCATGTCTAATGCTGAGACGTGATGTTCATCTACAACTGCTGCAGTGTATTCTTTGATAAATGAATAGACATTAGCTGTACCATCATAAGTGGGGATTGGACTTACCTACTTTCCAATCCAGTGGAGTGACTTTGTAATTGTCACGCATTGCCTGGTAGATACTTCATGCATTCCATGTTGCCAGTTTTCTAATCATGCCTCAGAGTCTGAGATGCAAGAACTATCACAGCGCCAGTCGAGTGTTCCATCCGCAATAGGACGAATATAACCCGTAGCATTTGTTGTCATTTGATAGATACGGTCAAGGTCTTGAGCGTTGTACTCTTCTTGAATAGGTTCAACATACCTCTCCCCTTGTGAAGGATCCAATGGTGCGACGACCCTTATGTCATTGCTTTCAAATATCATTTTCATTCTCTCCAGATTGATGACGGTGGAATTCGTCATTGCCCAATCGATGCCCAGCAGTGCTAGATAAGGATTGCTATCATCCACAATTTCAATTACTTTTAAGTCTGCATAACTTCTCACTCCATCAATGTCGACAATAGTATTGGTTTACCTTCCCATAGGTATAACTATGCCTTGATTATCCATTCTTAACTGTATAGGTGACCACTGTAACTTTGTTTTTCCCATCGCTTGCCATGTCTGCTTGGTTAAGACATTCACTTCAGATCTGAGATCAAGAATGATCTTGTCCATCTCATAGTCTCCTATCTATGCAGTGAACCGCATTTCCTTGCCGGTTCTTTTGGGACTCCTAATGTTATGTACTACGCCATGTGTTATTTCTTTCTTACTGCATGATTCATACTGATATATTAGTTTTTCAAATTCCATAAGAGTGTCTTTATTTTTTAATAACTTCATGCAGCTTTGTAAAAACTATGCAACAAAAATAGATGTATCTGGTGCAGCGCGTGTCTGATCATATTCCAGTGGCATATCTTCTATTTGTGGTTCTTGACTATGCAATGGGATTCTTGGTGAACTAGGTGGTAGTTGTTTAAACATGTCTTGTTTTTCTTTAAATATTTTTTTATTTTTCTGTAAGTTCATTGGAGGTGCTTTCCCAAGAGATTTTCTAATCCCTACTGTTTCTCTAGGGTTCTTCTTAGGATCAGTTGCTCCAGAAGTCGAGGCTTCTGCGTTGTTGTCTTTTCCTATATCAGCGCCACTTCATGTTACTGCATTGACACTCTGACCTATAGGTCTGTTCTCTGATGTGATCAACTGGATGTTAGGGTTCGGTGTTTTTGTTCTTCTCCACTTTTTCATTTCTACCTCAAGCACTGGGCAATCTTCAATGACATGATCAAATGATTTATAGTAGTTGCATGTGGTGCATGGATTAGTAGATTCTCTTGATACATAACCTGGCTGGCCACAGTTATAGAATATTACCTGGCCTCATCCTCTTCCTTGAGCTTGTCCAGTATTTCTTCCTCTCCCGTGATATCCACCACCGCAGCCTCTATATCCTCCTTGATCGTAATGGGTGTTCTCTTGATTTGGCTGATTTTCCTCTTGGATGCGGTACATTCCAGCACCTCGCATTGCTTCCCTTTCTCGCTTTCTTTCATTCATTAGTTCATAAGCACGGCAGTTGGACTCATCATGTCCAACTGACTTACAAAAATTACAGTATAAGTTTTTAGGCGTCTTTACATATTTTTGTATCAGTTAGCAGTCCTCGGGCCTGTGTCCTCTGCTTCTACAAATTTCACACCATGGTGCCTGGTTCTGATTCATATTTATTGGGTTTGGTGTGCCATTGTTAAGATATTCTTGAAATAAGGGGCAGTTTTCTCTAGTGTGTCCCTCTCCTTTGCATCCTGTGCACCAAACTTCATATCGTTTCTCATGTCTCTTCTCTTTTCCATTCTTCATACCTTGTAATTCTAATGTCAAGGTAGCCAATTGGTTCTGGATCGGTATCATCCTAGAACTACTTTATCCAATTAGTGAATCTTCCAACTTCATTGCGATCTCCAAAGCCTCAACTTGAGATACAACCTTCTGTTGCAATAGTGGTTGTCTGATATGGGGCAGCAACGCAACAATGAACCATTCTTGATGTTGTTGCAGAGCTATAACAAATCTCAATTGGTCCAACAATGTTTTGATTTTTTGGTCGAATTCCCATACCGATTCAGTAGGTTTCTACTTGATTTCTTTCAACTCTTTTATGCACTGTGATTCTGATTTGGGTTTCTTAAACTCTGCTGCAATCGCAGTCTTGATGTCTGCTAAGGTTCTTGGTTGTGCTTGAGAATACTTCATAAACCGGTGCAATGTCTAAAAGTAGTTATGAACTGCGCTCTCTTTATAGCATCATTTGTCACTTACTTAACACTCCACACAGCTTCGCATAGAAACTAGTGTTGATCAGGCTCTTCTTGACTCGTTCCGTTGAATATCGATAGTTTTATATCGTTATCTGTCATTCTAAGTAGACACGGGCTGCTAGATTGTGCTAGGGACAGTATTCTGCAGAATAGTCTGAGTCGTAGTGCTGTGAGCACTCTCTCCTACGGTGTTACTAGTATTACTGATCTGTGGGATGGGCCACGCAACACTCACAGCGGGTGGGTTCTGGACTGATTGATTCTGAGGTATAATATGCTAGATTGTGGCTGATAACTGAGTGTTTGTATTATTGAGATCACATGGAATTTCGATATCTATACGGTTTCTAGATGATGTGGGTTTCTTCTCGTTAGTAAGCTTGTATCTCTTTCTACTTCTCAAAGTATGGTTTTCTTCGTCAGAATCAATGTATGTATTCTCTACCATGATATATTTATAACTATTGTTGCATTCTTAAAACATCTTTCTCAGTTAAAAGCATTTTAATGTATAGACTAAGGTTTTTCAGGAACTTACCTCTGAATCCTTCGAAAAAGTATTCTTCAGCTTGGCTATAGGACTTCAGCGTATCTACTGCAAACTCGGTCACAAATCCTTCTAGTATGCTATCAACCCAGAAGTCAACTACTCATGACAGTGGGCTGTCTATAGCTTTGAGCTGTTCAGTAAGCTCTGGACTCCACTCTATAGATACTCTGCCTTGGGAACAATTTTTTCTTTCTGTTAGGCGCGATATCCACTCATGTCGCTCGTTTGGAAATGAAGCCCAAAAAATTTCATGGATGTCCCTCCACAAGTATATATTCAACCACTGTACGTCATATAGACGTGGATTTCTGTTTTCTTTCTTTGCGAAATCTCTTTCGATCTTATCGCACCAAGCCCATATCTCTTTCTTTTCTCAATGCCAACTGTTAGACATTACTTTTCTGAATACACTATCACATCACTGGTCTTAGCACAACAACAAAACTATTTGTTGGTCGTGACACTATTCTAGAGGTTTTCCAATGTAGACCTCGGTACTTCGCGGTACAATATACCAACAAAACCCCTATTCACCGACCCTTTCAGCAATAGAATGCGAGCAGTCTGAGGTCTCACCCAAGGCTAAGTTGAGGGGGTGGTTGTAGAAGCAGGTTTCCACAACCTTTGATGTGACTGTTTGAGCTTATTCATGTACAGTGTGGTACAAGTTGCGCACTATGGTCAATGACTACGCGAAGTCTTCTACTCTGCGTCGGGAATATTCAAGAACAAAGATATTTATACCCTCAGCATGTCCATAGGCCACGTAGTGGGGTTATGAGACCTAACCACTTCTACTCAATCTTATTCGATAATCCTCAATCATTCATCATTACTTAGCTTGATAAACATCATAACTTATGCAGATGAATGAGATGCGCGGTGTTGTATGCTTGATGTCGCGATTCAACTTTAACCCTTTGTTGTGTGCTTATCTCATAGATTCATTCAGTTGAGAACTTATAGGTGCTTTACTATTAACATTCCTCCATAAATGAACTACTAGCATCTTATTCCATCCTTTCTACGGTGAATACAGATAACAGTAACCATATAACAGACAATAGTAACTTCATGCATGCACTGTAAGTAAATTAAATCACAAATTAATGACAATCATACACATCAATCACATAACAAAATGGTTTAACGTGGTTCAACCCCCCGGATGGGAATCTACATCCACAAGAACTATTGTTTATTTATCTTGGAAAGGGTACAACAGTTCTTCATCTGCACACTCAGCTACAGACGCTCTTCTCTCTCTTTCTCTCTCAAAATTAGGTCTCTGCGCACACAGGTGCAGAGCCTTTACAATGCTTCAATCGGACAGATCTCACAATATTCAATAATAATCAACAAAATGAGAGCTAACCCCTTTCCTTTACAAAATTTCCTTATATATAGATCAAGACCCATAGGTCATGTCTTTACATTTACGAAGGCAGAACCCTTAGGTTCACAAAACTATCATGGTTTTCCCCAAATCGAACTACTGATGTCTGGCAGCGGATCTTCTATCATGCGCGCGCCAACAGGTTATTTTCGCTAAGCTGTTCCTTCTTTCATGGCCTTAGCTAACTGGTTTGAGTATTCTTCTGTTTGTTGTGATCAGTCACCTACCTCCGATCTACACCTACCCACTGCTTGGTATTTATCAACGATCTTTGCAACAAAACCATTTGTTGGTCGCGACACTGTTCTAGAGGTTTTCCAATGTAGACCCAGGTACTTCGTGGTACAAGATACCAACAAAACCCCTATTCACTGGCCCTTTCGGCAACAGACTACGAGCAGCCTGATGTCTCACCCGAGGTGAAGTTGAGGGGGTGCTTGCAGAAGCAGGTTTCCACAACCTTGTGATGCGAGTGTTTGAGCTGATCCATGTACAATGCGGTACTGGTTGCGTGCTGTGGTCAATGACTGCACCAAGTCTTCTACTCCGCGTCGGGAATCTTCAGGAACAAAGATATTTATTCCCTTAGCCCGTCCACAGGCCACATAGTAAGGTTATGATACCTAACCACTTCTACTCAATCTTATTCGATAATCCTTAATCATTCATCATTACTTAGCTTGATAAACATCATAAATTATGCAGATGAGTGAGATGCACAGTGTTGTATGCTTGATGTCGCGATTCAAATTTAACCCTTTGTTGTGTGGTTATCTCATAGATTCATTCAGTTGAGAACTTATAGGTACTTTACTATTAACATTCCTCCATACATGAACTACTAACATCTTATTCCATCCTTTCTACGGTGAATACAGATAACAGTAACCATATAACAGACAATAGTAACTTCATGCATGCACTGTCAGTAAATTAAATCGCAAATTAATGACAATCATACACAGCAAACACATAACACAATGGTTTAATGTGGTTCACCCCCCCGGATGGGAAGCTACGTCCACAAGAACTGTTGTTTATTTATATTGGAAAGGGTACAACAGTTCTTCATCTATGCACTCAACTGCATACGCTCTTCTCTCTCTCTCTCTCTCTCAAAATTAGGTCTCTATGCACACAGCTGCAGAGCCTTTACAATGCTTCAATCGAACAGATCTCACAATATTCAATAATAATCAACAAAATGAGAGTTAACCCCTTTCCTTTACAAAATTGCCTTATTTATAGATCAAGACCCGTAGGTCATGTCTTTACATTTACGAAGGAAGAACCCTTAGGTTCACAAAACTATCACGGTTTTCCCAAAACCAGACTACTGATATCTGGTAGCGGATCTTCTGTCACCTGCGCGCCAAAAGGTTATTTCTGTCGATCTGTTCCTTCTTTCATGGCCTTAGTTCACTGGTTCGAGTAGTCTTCTGTTTGTTGTGATCAGTCACCTACCTCCAATCTACACCTACCCACTGCTTGGTAGTTATCGACAATCTTTGCCAAAAATAGGTCTTCTGTGACCTAACCAAAATAGCTGCCTTCATCCATCCATGCTTTGCTTAGCTGGATCTCCATTGACATGGCACATCGCGGCGTTGTACCCCTCACAGCACCGACCTCACAGCTCCTTGGACACTGTGCTGTGCGCAACTTCGTAGCATACCAAAACTTATCCCAAAATTGTTCAAACTTAACTGTGCTTAGATCCGTAGTTCTCAAAATTCTTCTTGTTCAAAATTGCCCCATTTGGGCCAGTCCCAACAACTTGCATGGGGTAGAAGCAGTTATTCCAGTTGAGTGTGAGATCCCTTATTAAAGTTGGCTATCTAACTACTCCCCGACACTTCAGTTCTAGAGGAACGTTTGCTGCACTTAGAACATCTAGATGAATAATGCCGCGCTGCACTCACAGCAAACGAAACTAATAAAAGTAGATTCAAGCATCAATATGATAAGTCTATTAAACCAAGGGTGTTCTCTGAAGGAGACCTTGTTCTTCTTTATGATCATGATAAAGAACCATTGGGGGCAAAAAAGTTCAAATCTATGTCGCTTGGACCATATATTGTCTCGAAAGTTCTAAAGAAAGAGTCCTACAAACTAACCGATTATGAAGGGTGTAAGTTTCCGGAGCCTAGAATGTTAATTTTTTAGAATTTACTTCAATCTGATCTAGGATTTTAACTGAGAGAACAACATGTACAACATATCTATAGCATATCAATCATGGACACAATAATGCAAGCACAAAAGAGACACAGATTTTACTTGGGGAAAACCATAAAGGTGAAAAACCCTAATAACTTCCTCAGAGATAGATAGAGCAATGATACAACCCAAGCATAAGAGAGAGACATCTCCTAGCAGTAGCTTCTCCTCCTCCACAAGTGCACCACTCTCCAAAGAGTGTGTGTCAGAATAGAATGATAGAATAGAGTGCCTCCCGCACTCTATTTATACTTGACTTGACTTGCCTAATAACCTTTACTAGGTCGGCCTCAACCACATAACACAATGCTGACTGGACCGACACCCAATAGGGTGGTCTAATAACCCTTTGACCCACATGGCCGACCCCCAAAAGGGTGGTCTAATAACCCTTCGACCCACATGACTTATACAGGGCCGACCCCAACAAGGTGGTCTAATAACCCATCAAGTATAAGTTACGACACTTACAATATAAATGACGACACTTCTGTATAGAGGAATAATAACATCTCTATAGGAACACAAACACTTCTGTATAGAGGAATAATACCATATCTATAGGAGTACAATATACATATATGAAATACATTCCAAAGTTACATATACATCAACACTCCCTCTTAACTAGGAAGGTATTTCTCGACACAGATCATCTAGCACAAGTCTTCTTCTCTGGATCATCATCAGCGAATCATCGTCATCATCACTG
Source organism: Larix kaempferi (assembly GCA_027924585.1). Taxonomy (NCBI): domain Eukaryota; kingdom Viridiplantae; phylum Streptophyta; class Pinopsida; order Pinales; family Pinaceae; genus Larix; species Larix kaempferi. The sequence goes on along the minus strand of BSBM01000091.1, from coordinate 6,051,390 downwards.
CTGCTGCTATCTCAACCAATCTCTGAATCTACTCATCATAGGAAGTTCTACAGAGCCAGTCCTTTTTCATACCAGATGTAGGCCCACCACCTACAAGTCTTCATCATCACTGGCCATACTGTGGATCCTCAGGACTTATTATGTGCATCAACAAAACCTAGCAAGAGCATCCCAGGACTGATTACGAGCATACTGCTCAACCTATCAGATCTCCCAGGGAGCTATTATATGCCATAGGAAAAACCTAGCAAGAGCATCTGCAAATCTCCCAGGGAGAAATTATATGTAACCAGCAAAACCTACCAAGAGCATCTCAGGACTGATTACGTGCCCAACACAACCTGCAAGATCTCCCAGGGAGTTATTATATGCCACAGACAAAACCTAGCAAGAGCATTTACCAGATATCCTAGGGAGCTATTATATGTCATTGGAAAAACCTAGCAAGAGTATCTGTAAACCTCCCAGGGCGCTATTATATGCTCCTCTGAGCAAAACCTAGCAAGATCATCTGCCAGACCTCCATGGATCTATTATATGCCATCAACAAAACCTATCCACGACCACAGAGTATCAACCTGATACTCACCATACATCATCCTGATGTACACATGATCATCCTGATCATCATCACTACATCGTCCTGATGCATGTCATCTAGAGAAACATCCTAAAGCTCGTCATCCATGGTCATCCTGATCATACAATGCATCTACTTGATGCATACACAGTACCTTCTTGATACATATCATCATACATGATCTACCTGATCATACAATGTATCCACCTTATACATATACAGATACATATACATGATCCAACTGATCATATCCAGCATCAACATGATGCATACATACATAAATGATCCAACTGATCATATCCAGCATCCAACATGATGCATACATACATAAATGATCCAACTGATCATATCCAGCATCCAACATGATGCATACATACATAAATGATCCAACTGATCATATCCAACATCCAACATGATGCATATACATATACAGAGCAGTAACTAGAGCATCATCCTGATTCTCATCATCCATGATCCTCCTGATCATCATAGCATCGTTCTCTTCAAATCATCTCATCGTCCACGAAGCATAGCCCAGATGCACATCATCCAGCACTTACACCACCGACATGGGAGAACACATCTACCACCATTATGGGAAGGCTCCAGCCCTTACTTTTTCACCATGGGAGAACACATCTACCACCATGTGAAAATGGGATTCATAGCTTACATCTACACCATGGGAGAACACATCTACCACCATGTGAGAATGGCTCAGCAATTACATCACGACCATGGGAGAACACATCAACCATGTCAGAAAAGCTCATGTGCATCTGCATCTTCCGGACTCATCACTTCCCTTTGGAAGGAACCTCAATCTGAAGTGCACCAAGCTTCTCTCTGAAATACTCAAACTGTACTCTGGTCAATGGCTTGGTCAATACATCTGCAACCTGCTCACTCATCGCAACATACTCTGCTTCGGCTGTACTCAATGCTACGCAGGACTGCTTCCTGCTAAACCAAGAGATCACACCTGATCCCATACTGAAGCAGCACCCAAAAGTGCTCTTCCTTTCTGTAGCACTGCTTGCCTAGTCCGAATCAACATAACCCTGCAGGTTAAACTTTTGATTCGCATCATACTTGAGCCCATAGTCAACCGCACCCTTCAGGTACCTCAGAATATGCTTTACAACAACCAGGTGAACACTTCTGGGATATGTCAGGAACTGGCTCAATGTGTTCACCACAAAGTAGATATTTGGTCTCGTGTTCATCAGGTACATAGAGGACCCAATCATCTGACGATACATAGTGACATCAACCGGTTCAGATGAAGCATCACACAGAAGCTTCAGGTTCGATGCCATAGCCTCGCAGTCCATCATCCCGAGCCTCTTCAGGATCTCTACTGTATACTTCCCTTGTCCAAGGAAGATTCCATCTGCACTCTGCCACACCTCCATACCAAGAAAGTAGTGCATCATACCCAAGTTCTTCATCTCGAACTAGGCAGCAAGCTTCCGCTGCATGTCGGCAATCAATCTATCCTCACCTGTAACAAACAGGTTATCCGCATACAAAAGTAGTTTCACTGGATTGCCTTCCTCAACCTTGTAGTAAAGGTTGGAATCCGCTTTACTCTTGGTAAATCCCAAACTGGATAGAAAGCTGTCTATCCTACTATACCAAGTTCTGCACATATATGACTTCCCATCATGTGTCTCAAGACCAAGTGGCTACTCCACATACACTTCCTTTTCGACTACACCATTCAAGAAGGCTGTCTTGAAATCCATTTGGTGTATCTTCCATTTCATCACTGCAACCACAGCAAGTATGGATCTGATGGAAGTGGATCTGGCTACAGGAGCAAAAGTCTCTATGCTACCACTTGCAACATGCTTGATCTTATAGATCCATTTGGAAGTCACAGCAAACTTCCCTTCAGGTCTTGGGACTGCATCCCAAACATCATTCTTCATGATCGATGGATCATGGCATTCTTCCATTACTTCATCCCAGATCCTGGGAACTTCAATATCTTCAATATCTTCAATATCTTTTTTGCTGGAACAAATGTTGTAGTCCTTCTTTTGTAGGTGATGGTATACGATCTTTCCTACAAAACAAGTTAAATTGCATGATTAGAAACATCTCATAGTTTTCAGAACAAATTCTTACACATAAAGAAATATGTCATATAGTCATGCAATTATTTTAGCCAATGCTTCAATACAACATTTATCCATATCCTGTAACTTTCTAGATGCCTTCCAATCTCTACCAGAATATTGTTAACAGTTTGCACTACTCCCAACATGTCAGCAAAGAGGTTTCATTCTAGCTAAGTAGCAATGGAATGTTGTACAATGCCATAGGCCACTTACCCATCACATGCATATTAGTAGTATACTGTTCATTAATGCAATTATTCTAATATGCATAATACACAACCTAAGTCTAGGAACATAAGCATATACATCATTGAACAACATTATTTAAAGAAACACATATGTAAGAAATGACAATTCAAATACTTATCTTTGTTTGGTTGTTGGGTGGACTCCCTCTGAATCTTTGCAACTCCACTCTGAAGTGGATTGTGAGGAGTGGTTGAATCCCTCTGAATATTTGCATCCTTGCAGAAAATACTGGAGTGTGCTCCCTCTTGATCTTTGCTTACTGGATTACCTGTCCTTGAACTTATATCCATCCTCGATCACTATGCATGCTTACAAGTATCATTGTGTGATATCGTCAAGATCTCATACATAATCATACATTCATTAGTATAATCTCAATACTACAATAATCTTAAGCATGTATAGTCATGATCATTTCAAACACAGATAATAAGCATTAGCATTCAATGTTTTAAGGAAGACTTCTCTTACTCATGCATATTCATATTTGACCAAAAGAATTTTCTGGTTAGTCATATCATCAATCAAGGTAAGAGACATAATATGCATAAACCCGTGATTACTCAAACCTATACTTTCATGACTCTTCTGGTTAGTCATATCATCAATTAAGGTAAGAAACATAATATGCATACACCTATGATTATTCAAACCTATGAATTCATGAATAATCATTATCAACAATACAACAGTATAAGATCCTAACACAAGGTAGGATTCTAGCTTGATATAGTAAAAACATACCTGGATTACTATGTTAGCTAGTTATGTCTAACATACCCGCATGATGTCTTCTGGTTCTCTTCAATGACTTGTGCTAGTAACCTGTATGTCTCATAAGTTAACCATTGTAGAACCAAGTTATACATACCTCGTAAGTAGATGATCCATGACAATGGATGAATCTTTGTCTTCATGTCACCATGATCATATGTTCTTGAAGTAGAATATGATTTGTCTTTCTTGGTGTACCTTTCATGTTAGTAAACAACATAAACCTCATACAACATCACAATGCATTAGTACAATCATAAGTGTCAAAACCTTAATCAATGAATATCTTCTATTATGTATTCATAATTTTAATAAGGTGATACGACAAGTCTAGTAATTAATCAAGATTGTACTAACCGTAATGATATGAAGACAAACATATCATAAACTTAACCATGAACAGAATTTGAAACATACCTGTAAGTCATACCTGTCGAGATTGCTTGTAATCTTCTTATGTAAGGCCTTAGAATCATCTCTCTTTGAAATAGGAACTTCTTCACTTATGCAGGTGACCAATCCATTCTCTTCTAGGATTAACCTAATCCACTTGTATTTGTAGAAACTGGATCTGGAACTCGATTAGGGTTTGTCAGGGAAACCCCGAAAATTCAAACTTTGAATTTCAAGCTTCTGAAAGGATAGAAATATGTGCCTTGATGAGCTAATCAACCTGGTATACTCAGAATTTGAAAACTGCAAAGTTTCACCCCTCAAATTTGCCTTTGAAACTTTCAGATTCACTGGACATGACCCTGAACTAGGGTTTGATAAAGCCCACCCTTCTGCCCAATCAAAAGGTTCGATCCAAAGCTCTAAGCTTCTATTTTTCTAAGGAGCTTCCAGCCATGGTCACAGATTTCAAAAATTCCCATTTTTGCAGAAGCCCTAATTTTCCACTTTTCCGATCAAAGTCCCAAACTAGGGTCTAATCAAGCCTGGCCTTCTGCCCAACCAAAAAATATGATCTTGGTCTCTAAATTTCTATTTTGATGAGTAGCATTCATCCGTGTTCTCCAATTACACAAATACCAACTTCCTCTGAAACCCTAATTCCCAGAGCCATGAATGAAGGTGCTCAAAAAATAATTCTGTTTTGACAGAAATATGCACCTAATTGTTTCTGGTGTAACTCTGAACTTTCCAATCCACAGGGTCTGAAAAATTTTCCTGTGGTATCCTGACCTATCATCTTTCCAACCCCATAGGTCTGACCTCAAATGGATTCTCTAAGAGAGAGTTATGCCGAGTGTCGCAACGTGACCTGTTTATGGGATAAAATAGGAGAGTGAACTTGTACGGTGCGCCACATGTCACTGGTTCAGTTTCGGCCTCTGAAAGAGTTACTTGAGAAATTAAAGTCCATGCACTACCTGTCACTTTTTACGAAATTTCATTTGGAGATTCCTAGCTCACGTTATGACCTTTTTTCCTAGGTCACCTGTTTATGACTCAGATCTGGAAGAGGCCGAAACCCTAGATTGTACAGATCATAAAATACAAAGTACAACGAACTAGAAGTTTTCCTTTTGGCACAAGGTACACGGGGATCTGATATTCGACCTGTAAAAAATTCAGATCCGAAAACATTTCCAAAATGGATTTATAGCGAAAGTGCTACGATGACTAGTTTTTGCTATATCAATCCCTAACATCGCAAGTGCAACAAATGTCATACATGCCATACCATGCCTTCTTTCAGGATAGCTCTGACTCCATGTTAATTTTTCAGAATTTACTTTAATTTGATCTAGGATATTAATTGAGAGAACAACATGTACAACATATCTACAGTATATCAATCATGGACACAATAATGCAAGAACACAAGAGACAGAGAGTTTACTTGGGGAAAACCATAAAGGTGAAAAACCCTAATAACTTCCTCATAGATAGATAGAGCAATGATACAACCCAAGCATAAGAGAGAGACCTCTCCTAGCAACAACTTCTCCTCCTCCACAAGTGCGCCACTCTCCAAAGAGTGTGTGTGAGAATAGAATGATAGAATAGAGTGCCTCCCGCACTGTATTTATACTTGACTTGACTTGCCTAATAACCTTTACTAGGTCGGCCTCAACTTAACCACATGGCACAATGCTGACTGGGCCGGCACCCAATAGGGTGGTCTAATAACCCTTTGACCCACATGGCCGACCCCTAATAGGGTGGTCTAATAACCCTTCGACCCACATGAATTATACAGGGCTGACCCCAACAAGGTGGTCTAATAACCCATCAAGTATAAGTTATGACACTTACAGTATAAATGACGACACTTCCATATAGAGGAATAATAACATCTCTATAGGAATACAAACACTTCTGTATAGAGGAATAATACCATCTCTATAGGAGTACAATATACATATATGAAATACATTCTGAAGTTACATATAAATCAACATAGAAATGGGCTCTACCTGAAAAAGTACTATGCCAAGGCCTCTATGCTTTTTCTTGTATCATAGTTGTACATGTTTTTGTATAGCTAATCTTCTCTTTTGTTTTCTTTTATGTATTATGTGTCTTATGGGTTGAATTTCCACATGACAACTAAATGATTCATAGGATTTGTGGATGGCGCTAGCCGCCACACCCGCCAGTTGGCTTCAGCATCTTGGGTTATCTACTCACCGTCTGGTCAACTCGTGTCTTCGGGAGGTGCTTGTCTAGGCCCTACGATGAACAATGTAGTTGAATACAGTGCAATCATAGAGTTACTCTGGGATGTTATTCATCAAAACATTTAACACTTGGAGGTACAACTCGACTCATAATTAGTTGTATTTCAATTGATGGGTGACTATAGAGTTTGGGATCCTGCTTTGCTCCGTTAGTTTATGAGGGTTAAGTTACTTGAAAGATATTTTGATTTTATCACATATCAACACATTTTAAGACATTTAAAGTCATTAGCTAACTCTTATGCAAATTATATTCTAGATTGCCATCTTTATCACACACAATCACATTAAGCATTCACATAAGATAAAAACACACATGTATATAAGATCGATACTGTATATATCCGTATAAAAAAATTTGAATTTTGGGTCAATAGTATGGCGCAGAGTCATATCAATATAAAAAAGTGGGCTCAAAAGGCCTAAAAATATATACATATGTCTTCCTCCCTATGGATAAGGAGGGGCCTTTGCCATCTCAGCTACAGCCTCTCTGTAACAGATGATGAGCCTGGCTACTTTCCTAAGTAGCCTAATCCACTTGGGGGCACACCCACAATGTTCTCTTGAATATCGAGCGGCATTTGCTTGATTTTGCAAGTCGGAATGTCATGAGTCAACCGACTCATATTTCCCTCTATTCCCACTAGCATGGAATCAATTGCTCCAAGATTGGTCAGATGTGTAAATGTACGAGGGTGTCCCTCAGGTCGCACTGGTCCCATGTCTGCATAAATCATATTGTTAATACTCTAACTCATTTTAAAAATTATATACATAAAAAACTTAAAAATTGAAATAAATTTCAAAAAGTAAAGATATGTCTTACTCATCTCTGCCCAAGCTGCTCCTAGAGGTAGAGCGAGCTCAGGATCTCCCAGGAAATCCATCCCAACATATGTAAACTGCTCTAAGGCCGGAACCTAACGGCCCCACCATGCCAAGTAATCCTCATCGGAATATGAGAGTATCGACTCGCCACCACCCCGGCGTAGGAATATGTCTCCCCATCGAGTCATTAGTGGCTCACGAGGATTGAGCTGTGATAGGGCCATTCCCAGACTTAGGGCAAGAACCCTCTCAAAGAAGAAGCTGCATAAGATACTTATGTATCCGAAGTTCTTCTTCCTTCCTCTTTTGCATTCGGTTAGTTGGTTTTTCATATTCACTTGAAGACTCGAGCACCAGTTAAATACAACCCCTCGAAGGCATTCCATGCCTATCTGCATGTAGTTCCTCGAGGCTAAGTGTTGTGCAGAGCTTCCCCCAATCGTGTTCAAAATACTCAAGATAATTTTCAATGGGAATCTCGAGACCGCCTTGATAAGAGCTTGACTACCACTTTTCTCAGTGCCAGGAAGACAATATGCATTGATGTAATCCTGTACCGACAAGGAACCCACTCCTCGGAATATCCCTTTCAAGTTTACCATTTCCCCTCTGCAGGATAAACCTGTAAGGAAGTATATGTCATCAAGTGTAAGCTCAAGGATCTCTCCCTAGATATCAAAGACACCTTGATCGGCATCCCAGTAATTCACAAGAATTCCCATCAGTTGTGTTTGTGCCCTCATGTTGGTGGTTCAGAAGAACTTGAGAAAACCACACCTTCTTAGTGCACCTAGAGTTAATGGATCTTCGATGGCATGTCTATCCATATCCTTATGTTCTCTCTCTCTCCATGTCAAAACCATTCCTGCATCCATTTCAACCATTTATACTTTTGTTTTTTGTCATTCTAACGGCCATACCCACGATTGTTCCCACTGGACAATGGCGGGTACCCGCGAGCTACTTTGTGACAAACCCACGCACATTTTGTGTGCCCGTGAGTTTGCCACAGGGCAACCTTTGAGTACAAAACCCTAAAATTTAAAACTTAATAAAAAATGAAATAAACCATCAAAAATAAAAAAAATAATGCTTTGAAATGATGCTAGGAGGAGAGTATACTTACTTGCAGGTGGTGGCATGTGATTTGATGGCCCGATGTGATCGCTATGAGCGTTTGAAGTACGAGGTTGTTTGCAACTTTTTACTCCAACAAATGATTTGGTGAATTATGTTTTAGTTTTGAAACTATTTCTAAAAATCAGTTTTGATTTTTACCCACTTTTTCAAGTTCTCTATAGTTTCATTTCTGTTTTGAAAACTTTATTTAATCAAACTAATGCACTTTGAAGTCTTTTTTGATTAGGTAAAGAACACAACGACAACTTTCACTACTTTTCGCAACCATGATCTACTAAGTTTTGTTTTCCTTTATGACACATCAATTAGGCATAATACCTCATGTCTTTATGAAATCTATGCTTGATCATGTTATATATCATTTGTCGCTAATCTGGTCATTTCAGCATGTCATCATTTGACGAGATCACAAAACTCAGCTTCCCTGATACCTATAAATTCTTTTTTAAGCCCTTGTTAGACTTTTCAAAAACAAACAAGATTTCCGAGCATACTTGTTCAATTCAGACTTGTTAAAGGACTTGAAGGTACATCCACTTAGGTATAAGTTTACCCCTTTTCTGGACCTTCGTGGATTAGTTACAAAAAAGGTATACTCTAGTCACACATGGCTAGAAGAGTTCTTCTCTCATTGTTTTACACTTTTTCAGGTGAGGAGACTAAATTTACGAAAAAGGGACTTTTAGGAGTCTTCTTTAGGGTTTTCAAACTCTCGAAATATGAAAATACCAATGATCATTTACCTACTCAGGCTCGATGTGAAATCCACGAGAAGGTATATAGAGTTATTTTTTAAGTTTTCCAGACTCTTCAAACAAGAAAACACTAGCGAACACATACCAACTCAGGCTTGATACTAAAATCCACTAGTAGGTATATGGAGTTATTGTTTAAGTTTTTCAGACTCCTCAAAAAAGAAAACATCGACGAGCATGAACCGATCCAGGCTCGATATTAAAATCCATGGATCAGTGTTATAGAGTATTCATCTATCTCTTCTTCAAACTCTATAAAAAATGAAGAAGGTCCTGAGTTTTCCTCCCATGGAGTCGTTAAACTTAAACATGGTTGGACTTGTCTCAAGCAGACTTCTCCCTCTTTCTTCGAGCTTTCTTTAAAAATGAAGAAATCCTATTGAGTTTTCTTTCTTGGACTCATTAAAACTAACAATAAATATATTCTTTAATAAAAAGAGAAAAGGGAAGGGAAGTATGTCAGACATCTTTTTCAGTTTTATGGTAGCAATTCAGTCATATCCTTGAACAAAGCACCTTTCGAGTCTATCAAATAATTTGGTTTAGTTTTTGGCCTTAGGATAAAACCTGATCTCAGAGTTTTTACTCCTCCGATTGGTTACTCTTCCGATCATATGGAGAATCTGTTAATGTCTCCTACATTGCAGATTTATATCATGGTCCCTTTTTGTTTTCAAAAGCTGCCTCAGTCACTCTTGTGTCGTGCTCACTGTTCAAGGATACCACTTGTGTCGACCATTCTACAATTACCTAGGCCTCATGTGTCGGCCACTCCCTGGTGTCAATTTGTTTCATCATGTATTCAGTCCTATTCCAGATCAAATCAACCTTTGGTTCATCCTCGTGTTGGATGATGGAGGATGCCTTAAGGCCTCCCTTCTAATGGACTTCTTCCCATCGACTTCAACTCATCTTGCTCTGGGAATGGAGTTTAGTTTTATCGGCAGTACCTTGGGGATTTCATTCATCAGTGGAAATTTCCTTCGTTGTTGAGTAGTGGGAATACATCAATGTCTCCTACTCGACATATTCTTCAAGTGTTCGACCTCAGAACCCCTTATTCACACTTGTTAGAATGTACTAGGTACCTTGGGCCCCATTTTCATTATCGGTGGGTGCCCTCGTGTTTGTTAAAGGTATACATCAATGACCGGTAATCAAATGATATCCCCCATGCTCGACTCCAACTCATTTATTCGCATGATCAGGATTCGTACCTTGAGATGGTTTGTATGAAGTCCTTGGGCCTATGATAGTATCATCTCAGTTTCTTATTTCCCAAGTTGCGCAAGACTGAGCCTCACTCATATTTGGCTCTTGATGAGACATAGATCCAGCTTGTTGTTATGGATATAATCTCCTATTTTGACATGGATCCACGCTTGTATTTCAGTGGCCATGCTATATACATCTTTTAGTTATGTATTGGAGATTATGTTCTATCATCATGAACACCTCCTAATGTCAAGATTGTAATTGCTCACTGACCTTGTCATTTGTTTCAGGTACTTTTGTGACTTCGTCATGTTGTTTCCTCGTTCCTCCTCTGACTTTGGATTTGTAATGTATTCCAACCATCGTTTCCATCTAACCTCGCACATTAGGGGGCATATGTTATCGGTCAAATTAGCACTTCTCCATCTGTGATCACATCGTCTTGTCGATCACACAAAAAAACACTATGGATGGAAGATCTTAGTTGACCTTGGATGATTTGGAGCTGAACCCTTACTCCTTAAGCTTAAAAATTAACTTTTCTGACTTATTTCACCATAAATCCATTACTCCTATACTAGACATGTTGTGAGTGACTCACGGCTCTCCATACTGACAACTCGCAGGTGTCAATTAAAAGATGCACCTACGAGTTGCTGAGACCACAAGCTGCGAGTCACTCGCTAGTTGTTATTTCCTATAGTCACAGGTGTCTTAAGAAAGCTTGAAAAATATATTAAAAACTTGAATTGGGATTAGTTGAGTCAATTCCCCCAACTTCCCCAACTCTCCAATTCAACTACCTTTCAAACCAATTCTCCCTGCCTTGCCATAAATACAAGGGGAAGGCATGAGAAAGGGACCACCAATTGAAGAGCTATTGTTATGCTGGAGAAATCCTAAGTTAAGAGAGGAGCGGGATCCCAGGTCTTGGTTATGAAGGTACCTCATATAAAAGTCAGGTATAATTGTACTTGCTTCATTTATTGATTAATAAGAGTGTACATTCTTCCTTTCCCAACATAATCTTTGTCATATGTTGTATATTTGATTATTAATTGATGTTTCATTCCATTATAGATATCAATTTGTTTTTATAAAACCAAATAGGTTTGAGGAAGGTCTAGGGCTTGTTTTGCAGGTTGGCACATTCAGGAGCGAAGGAGGAGAAAGATAGGATCAAACTTTGGAATAAGGTGCATATATTTCTAACCTCTATCTCATTTTCTTAAGAATATGTGAGTAGAGAACTTTATATGTCCATCCTACACCCTTGTATGTTGACAGTCTCCATCCCCTACGATAAGGTAAAATCCCTAACAACAATTGGCCAACATTTTTTAAGGATTCTCAAGGTTATTCTCGAAAGTGTGATACATGTTAGAAGAGCGTTGGAAGATAGATAAAACTAGCAATTCCTCTGCAACCTGTGGTAATTTCGAAACCATTTGAACAATGGGTCTTATATGCTATAGCTGAGATAAACCCAAATTCCTACAAACCACATAATTATATCCTCCCTGCCACAGACTACATCACGTGCTAGAATGAAGCAATTCCTCTACATAGTGTCAACAAAGAAGCAATCATCAAAATTTTGGAAGAAAACATCATAACTAGGTTTGGGGTTCCAATTTTTCTGGTATTTGATAATTCTTCATATTTTTATTCATTGAAATTAAGTGCATTCATTTTAGAAAAAGGAATTAAATTGCATTATTCATATAATTATTATCCTCAAGGGAATGGCCTGGTAGAATCAACAAACAAAAATCTTATTAGAATCCTAAAGAAAATTGTCATTGAAAACCAAAGAAGATGGCACATTGCTCTTCTGAATGCTCTATGGGGTTATAGGGTCACACCAAAGAATGCCTTAGGCATCCCACCTTTCACCCTAGTCCATGGGAAAGAAGTCTTAATTCCCCCAAACATAATATTTCCTTCCCTTAAACTAAACCAAGCCTCTAGAGGTTCTAGCAGTTGTATTATCCAAGAATGATTTAATACCCTATTGAGACTTAAATAGGAAAGAGATAAGGCTATAAAAAGATTCGCTTCTCATCTAAAAATAGTTGAGAGATGGTTTGATAGTAGTCAAGAAAGAAAAAAGGAGTTTGAAATAGGAGATTTGGTCCTGAAATGGTACAAGCCTCATGAAGACAAGGGGAAACATTCAAAGTTTCAACATTTATGGCTTGGTCCCTACACTATAGATGAAAAGCTTGGCCTTGGTACGTATAAATTGAAAGACTTGGAAGGAGAGGTAGATGGTCTCCCTATGAATGGTCAAATTTTGAAGTAGTATTTTACTTGGTCTAAGGAAAAATCAATTTTGTACATAAATAAAGTCTTTCCCCACTTTGTTTTCTTTATACCACCTCATTTACTTTGTTTCATCCTTTCCTTTATTCATTTTATTTCGCTTAAGCCTAGCCATTTTAGTTTCACTTTTTTTCTTTCATTTTAACCTTCTTTGAATTAAGTTGATTTGAACAATTAGAGTGTGGAATGGGGAATCACTGATCTCATAAAATCTTGAATACCTCGTCCTATTGAAAAGTCCAATTTTCTAGTCAATGGGAAACAATATAATGACTAGAGTTCTTTCCTAAGGTGAGGATTTGGTGATGGGATTTCCATCACTATCATTTGAAAGGATCTCACCCCATCTATAAAATTCCCCCCCACCCCCGTGTATCTGGTTAGTCCAAAAGTGATATCATACTAATAAAGTGTAGTCGAAATATATCAATATGTGATGAACATGCTTGAGAATTTTTTCCAAGTTACTCTCTTGAGGCTCCACCCACCTCGACACATAATTGACTGTGTTCTAGAAATGTTCATGAATGGTCTACCCACAAGAAGTAAACAAGACTTTGCGAGTCAAATCCCCCATCTAGAAACACTACTAAGCAAAAATATCAAAAGAGAAAAAATAAAATTTAATATACAATGAAAATACTTACTAGAATGGGACTAGAGCACTAAGTCATAAAATGGGTGCAGGAGACAACTCTTTCGAGGCTATGGACACCTGCTAGTAGCAAAGATCTATCTGTAGTGTAAGAGATGAGGAACACACAGTTGGAATTTTTCTAGTTTTTTCACTTACCATGTGGTGTCACACCTTAAATGTACATTGAAATGATCAGACGGAAAAAATGAACTTCATAATATGGTCTCGAGAGACTGGCTGCAAAAGGATAAATTAATTTATCTTTGAGGATACCTACGTAACAACACTTGATCATTCTGATACCTCTTTTACGATTGAGACAAGATTGTTAGGAACACAAGGCATATGAATGATATTACAACTCCTGCACTAAGAAATCACTCTGAGCTTAAGTTTGGCCCACGAATACCACATGATACTATCATGGGATACACGGAGATAACTCTTTTACCCTAGAGGTCCAATGTTCTCCTAGTCCATCGCTAATTGTTGCAGATGAAACCTACTTCCCTATTCTTTCTTTGAAATGATTGGGGACCGCCTTGAATTTCCTTTACCTTGGATAAGTTTTGTTTTCTTCATATTTAGAAAATTATTGTTTGAAAATCCCCCCTACCCCACTTAGAGAGAAAAGACTTAAAAAAAATTCAATTATCCCTATTTCAGCGTATTTTTCTAAGTTTTTGCATTTCAGCAAAATTTTATGAGTTTTTATGTTTTGTCGATTTTTGATGAGTTCGTTGAAGTATCAATCCTTTTCCAAAATTTCACTGATGTTTTGCTCGATCATTTTCTAAACCCTGAAGTGTTACTCAACTCAAAAATGTTCACCGAAACAGTTTGGCCAATCTTGGGAAGTTACATCGAAACATTGCCAAGTCCTCCTATTGGCGAACTCATCAAGATCCACCAAAACACTTCAACAAAACTCATTTAGAATCAAGGAAATGCTTTAGGGAAAATCTGTCAACTTGGTGATAAAACTAGTTTCGGACTGTCGAAACACTCAGGAGATTCGATATTAGTGAAACTTGTCTAGATCCGTTGAAATGTATTAGCAAAACTAGTCTAGATCCACCAAAACGTGTTAGTGAAACTTGCTAAATTTCATCGAAGTGCTTCAACATGACTTCTTTAAACCCCTTGAAAATCTTGTTTCGCTCCATTTTAATCACATGTTTGATCCAAAGGTAAAAGGGGATTAACCTTGAAGCTATAAATAGGAGTTTTACCCTCAGTTTCACCATGTATTTTCCTCTTGACCATTGTGCATGCGCTGCCATGGACACTTCCCTATTATGCATGCATAAACTTGGGCGAGGTTGACATAACACTACAAAATTATGCATCCAAACGTTATCTTCCACCTGTCTACGGGCCACCGGGTAAGTATTTCTTTTGTGTCGAGGTCGTCCTCTGATTAGAAAGATGGTTATCTAAGATATGGGTTTTTATTCGATGCCCTAGGGTTTCCACATGGTAAAATCAACATCCCTCCTCTATTTATTGATAGCATGGGAAAAGTATTTTTCAGCCCCTTTTTATACCCTCTCCCTCACGGTCTCCATCGACATAGCTCAAGGGACAAACCCTAGCCACGTTTTTCTCTTTATAAAGGAAGGATGAATCCATAAATGTTTCCCATTTTCCTTCTGGCATAAGGGGTGGTTTTTTGACCCCGATCATCCTATGATTCCCTCACAGGGACCTCTATGCCCATAACCGATTGATGTAAGGCATCTGAGACTTTTATGGTATTATCCCTAGGCGAACCCGCGGCCTCTCTTTTGCACCCTTCAAATATTATGATCCGTTTGTCCCTTAAGCCAAGAACACTAGTTGAGCATTGTTTCTTCCCATTATTATCAATTGCACGGTAGGAATTTGAATTCCAAGCTTGGAATCTTGAAACCCTAAAAACTCATGCAATTGATGAAACTTATGTTGATTATGAGATGTTTGGGGCCACCTATTCATGAAGAGAGTTTTTTTTTCTACCATGGCTATTTCCTATATCTTCATTTACACTGACTAATCATGTTTTAGTTTATTTGTATGTGATGGTTTTCTATCCCATGGAAAATAACATTGTTCATAATGGCTTGCAGGATACTACCATGTCAAGGAGAAACACAACGCAACACCCTAAAGCTGTGCTGGAGGTACCTTCATATGATAAACAAGCCGAATAAGGTTGTTGCAGATTCAATATGATGACACTCAGAGTACCACTACAGCTAATCCGAAGTACAAGTGGGGTGAAATGTATCATCTATTCAACCATGAGGAGTACTAGGATGCCAACATCGAAGAGGTACTTATTTACAAAAACATCAAAAGGTCTGAGCTTCACAAAGCGACAACAAGAGCTGAATTATTCCCTTGTGTAGAGGTGATAGGATGGATTTGACCTCAGATCGATGCAACGACAGGCATGGTGAAATACTCTTCATGCAAAGGCATCTCCTCGTTTTAGCCAGCACGTCTAATGAAGGACTATCAAATCCTACTGATAGAAGTATACTTAATTGAGGGATGGATTGAAAACTTGCATCTCGACTATCTCGATTTCATCAAGCAAATGTGGATGCAAGGAAAGTAATTTCATCAAAAAGAAAACGAAGAATACGAGACCGAGCTATTGAGATCTCCATATAGAATCGTTGCAACTCTTCTATGAAGGATATATGGAATGACTAATGACACGCATTTCAAGATTATTTGGACCCCCTTACTACAACACATCACAATGCGTGCTGCATGTTTCAATTGGGAAGACATCATTTCTACAAACATGGAAGAGGCCATCAAAAAGGCACAAGATGGCATCTTGGATAACAAAGAAAAGTTTCGCATGTCCTCATATCCGATAGAAAGTATTTGCATCCTTCATCACTTTCCTGGCATGGGATGGAAATGGAATCCAATGAGGTTCCTATACATGTGTGCTACCAGGTTTTATGGGCACAGAAACACGCTGGATATTATCAGCAGATTTGCGAAGAGTTTATCATCCCCCTATACAAAATCATGTCTGGAAAAGCACTTGATTGAATTTTGAAAGATGCCATTCAGATGGTGACTGAGTGAGGGGATTGTTACTTAACAGATGAGGGTACATATTTGTGCATATACGGTGGATCTAAACCTCCATACTTGTACCCTAAATATGTCACTGAATACATGGTTCTTAAGGAAATCGTGTCAGAGAATTTCATAAATAGTATCAGGATCTTCTTGAACAACAATAAGAAAGCATCATGGCCTCCATTGCAAATAATAGTTGGGTCCTACAAAATTTCTAAAGTAAAGGAAGCTACAGAGTTAACCAAAGGTTTTTAAGCATTTCATTTTTGTTAAAAAATATTTATTAGAAATTACAATCATGGAAAGGTAGCTATTCATTGCATAAATGTCAAAATATCTTACTCTTATGTCGATCAGTTCTATGTTGATCAAGAAGTATATCGGAGGGGTCATAATTTTGAAGAATTAAACAAGAGGAGAAAGAAAGGGAAAATCGTTATAGAAATAGGAACCAACAAACAAATAGGAAGAACAACAAAATCTACTACTAGATGATTCTAGAAAGAAGGTTGAGCTAAAGGATTTGCTAGAGGAGACAAACAAGAAAATACAAGATGAAAAATGAGCAAAGAAAGATTAGGAGGAAGAGCAAGTGAGAAAAGATGCATATGAAGAAATGAAGAAAATAAAATTTCTCAAGTAGCGAGAGGAAGCTCATGAAAAGGAAGAAATTAGAAGAAAAGAACATGAATAAGTGCAAAAGGATACCATGGAATAGAAGCAAGGGCATCTAGAGGAGACTCAAGGTAGTATTCCCTAGGATATGAACATCGACAAGACTGCTACAAGCCCAAAAATCCCGCTTACTGGAGGTCATTTTCCATTCATGGAACTAAGCCTTACCCCATACATGTCGTCCAAAGAACATGTTGTAGCCAAAATGGAGACCATAATCTATGATCCCAAAGGAAAGAAAATCCTCAAAAGAACTGGAAAAAGGCTCAAAATGTCAAAGTGACTAGATTTTGTCACCACCCAATAAGTCTTGGTGCTTGAAGGAACAAACAAAGAACCATAAATGATTGCGTATGTAGTTGTATCTATTTCTATGGAAATTAGAGATAATGTCTAAAAGATACTACAAGATGTCGAGAAAATCAAAACGAAGATTAACAAATTGAAAGACCTCCTCCTACAGGCTAGAAATGAAGGGGTTGATTTGAAACATCATTGAGACACCACAGAGGTTAAAAAGTCAAATGCAGTAGACATGGCTCGAATATTGCAAGTAAAGAAGGATTCTCTAACCACCCAAGTCAAAGCACTCGAAGCAGAAAAGGTATCCATGAGTGCAAAAATAAAAGAGCTACAAGATAAAGAAAACAAGTTAGTGGATCAAATCGATCTTTTGAGGCTCTAGGATCTCTACAACAAGAAAAAGATTTGTTAAAAATAGAATTAAATGTTCCTAGAGAAGAGAGACAGAGTTTAGCTGAGTTCCACAGATGTGTAATCACTGTGTGGGAACAATTGTTGCATTCACAAGAGCTAGTCATGGAACAATTGTATGCAGTACAAACAATTGTAGCTAAGCTAAAGCCAATGATGGGATCTTCTCATGAAATCGAATTCAATATATCAACTAAAAAATATAAGTTGCAAGGTGTGGTGTCCTGGCATAAAAGGAATGCGAAAATACCTCCTAATTTTGCCAAAATAACATTGGAAGACATTTGATTACTCAACACTATAAATATGCCAAAGGGTGGGTGCAAAGTTGCAAAAGGAAGTCGTTGCATCAATAGAAAAGTGAAAAAATGTACATCAAACCATAGTGAGGGATTTCGAGCGATGTCACTTTCCTCCTACAGGAACTTTCAAAGACCTTATCCCACAAGAGAAATGCTTAGCAGAACTAAAGACCATCAAAGAAGAGGATTTAGCAGCAATCAAGGACATTACTTAAGTCACTGAGAGGGCTCTCAAGGAATAGATTGGGACACCTAGTCTCAGCCTTTAATATATGGCCACATGAAACAAATCAACCTCCAAAGGGTTAACCAGATTGGACAACTAATTTATCCTCCATGAGGTGGCATGCATTTATTAGTCCCTCAGTAATTTATTGTTAAATTTTATGATTGTGAACTTTGGGATGGTTATATTCAAACCCAAATAAATGCTCCCTCTTGATTGTATTTTAAATTTTTTTCTTTTAAAATGTAAGTCTTTAAGTGGCATGTGCCTTGGGAACCCAATATATGTAAATTTATTGAGAGGAATCAAAGGGTCACTTAGGGGGAGTTACTTTTTGTAAAGAACTGTAAGTAAGAAGAGGAAGGGAGGAGAAAGGACTTTTGGTCCTAAAGAGTTTTGGCTATTCATTATGTATGAAATATTTTAAAAGATGAATAGACAATTACTGGACTCAAAACTGGCATTGGAAGCTGTGTTTATTATATGGATGGATGTTGTGGAACTAATTTCAGGCTTTATTGTGTTGCGTGTGTAATAAGATTGTTCTGGTTACCCATTGGATTATTGTGATGTTTCTTTTCTAATTATTTTGTATGTGATGGATGTGATGAATGCAATTTCCTTTTGATTTCTATGAGCTGTGAATGCAAACTAGTTTTATGTTGTAGCTATCTGAGTATTTAACTTCATTTTTGTAGTTGTGATATATTTTATGTTCATTGGTTATCTACTGTTAGAATGTATCCTGCTTCATTCACAACCCTTTATTTATAAATTTCGCTCCTTGCAAGTATATATTAGTTTTGTTTAGCTTGAACCATATATAAGAGCATTATGGATATCATTTAATAATAACAATAAAACCCTAAATGGTGGACCGTGCGGAAACTGGTAAAACCCCCAACCGGTGAATGGTACCCAGGATAGAATATAGACGGGTTCCCTATTCCAAATGGTAAGAAGTGTAATTGGGATTTCTCTCTGGAGAGAACTACTACTATTGTTGCAAGGATTTTTCCAAGCATCAACAAGTGCCACTTTTTTTAAACCTTGATTAGTATATTCTTGCCTTGGATAATATCTATGCTCCCAACAATGTTGATGAAAGAGCAACTTTATTGCATTGGTTGGATGAATTCCTCAAAAAAACAAATTGGATTATTTGTGGGACATTCACAATGTTGAATATCATGACTACAATGTGGTGTTAAATCTTGTTTACATTATCTCATGGGAAAGAATTACTTGGAACGTTCTTAACTCTAGGCTTGGCCTATAGAACCGAAACCTAATAAGTATTAAAGGAATGAATTATTTGATCTTTGGTTTACATGGTACAACCTCATATTACACACAAAAAATTTATTGAAAATATTTTATAAAGCAAGGTTGTCGGTGCAAAACTATTTTTTCTCTAACTATGAAGGGGGTGGGATAGTGCAAGTGTTGGAGAAAGTCACTCTCTCTAATCATCAACCCATAGTGTTCTCCATTCCCTAGGAATATACTAAGATAAGACTACCAAAATCAAGATATACGCTTAATGCTTCTCACTTTTGACACCAATATTTATGCATTCCATATTGTTCTAGAAGAAACATTTTGTGATGATGCCATATACCTGCATGAGGACATTGCAACAACCATTATCATGGATTTTGAGGAGGACAATGATTTGGTATGTTATGATCATTTTAAATAATATGAATTTGAATATGAATCTCTTGATTATTTGAAGAGGATAGACCTTGTAGAAAAACCCTTGAAGGGACAAAATTTGCAAGTACTTCCACTAGCTCACATCAGAAAGAACATGATGGCCAACATGATGATTATATGAACACTTTTTTTTGTTAATGGGAGGAATAGAGGGAATGTGCACCACTATTTTATTCATGCAAATCCTATATATGTCACAGATAGTGAGAGCTTGATGGAGGAAGGTATGAATTTACAATTTTCATGTCTAATCAATATTGGGAGCCACTCCACTTCATGGAGCATGATGAGGACACTGCAAATCCTATTTTCTATGATATTGGAAAACCAAATGATGTTGATGTATGTGGTGCATATTATATTATTAATCAACATCCATGTGCCCTCATCAATGGGTATATTTTTTGTAGCGCAAGGAGTAAAATCATCAGAACACCCATGCAAGAATTTTCTAGCTATTTGATTATCTTTAGCTTGTACCCATTTTGTGTACAAAAATCAACATTAAAAAAAAGGGATGCAATATATTTGGGACAACGATGGGCGTAATATTTGATGTATGGTGCCATTTTCAGCCTTCCAAAAGAGGGAATCAAGCCCTAAATAATGACATGATTTGTTTTTCCAAATATAATTCTTTATGGCATGAATCATGTGGAGATTTAAGAGTGTGACAAAGAGGGGTAGCAAATATTTTATGGGTTAATATTGGAGCAACCTTCTAAACCCTTGTTGTTTGAAGCTACAATAGGTTATTTATATGGCATCAAAGGTGGAAGGTTTTTCAAGCATGCATATCAACCTTTGAAGAGGCATATTGTAGTGCATGGAGGTGATTCATGGCTTGATGAAAGAATTTCCTATTCATATGCCAAATGTGATGATTATATTGGCCCTATCCAACATTGGATAAAGAAGCCATGCATGATCACACACCAATCTTGGTGTGATCGGTGTTTTTATCCATATTTAGGTGTGCACCTCAATTTTCAATAGTATAGTGACAAAAGCTTAGCCCATGCTTACATGATACTTGATGTAGCCTTGTTTTGGTTTGTTTCCAAACACAACGGGATATATCATGGTTTTGATGTGATGACCTAGTGGT
The DNA here is from genome assembly GCA_027924585.1 of Larix kaempferi. Lineage (NCBI taxonomy): Eukaryota > Viridiplantae > Streptophyta > Pinopsida > Pinales > Pinaceae > Larix > Larix kaempferi. The sequence goes on along the minus strand of BSBM01000091.1, from coordinate 6,030,240 downwards.
TACATTGTCTCTTTTATTTCACTTATGATTGCATATTTTATTGTAGAGTAGGGAGAAATAATAGGATCAATGTTCACAAGTAGTAGGTTTTATTATATATTCTCTTTGGCATTACGGGTTTATGCCTTATTTGTAGTGCCCCTTGAGAATGAGTAGTTAGATGAACATTCTCAAGTATTTTGTAGTAAATAGGGATCGAATACATTAATGTGGTATGTGATGAGGAAATGAATATTTTTATCCATCCTTTCATAGACAACTAACCCTTTGATATCTTGTAGGTACAAATTTAACATAGATTATGGAATTTTCTTACTGCCCACAAGGGAGTCCAATACCCACATGGAGATAGTTTGTTTCCCCTTATGTGGGTCGTTTTGAATTTTCATGGGATTTTCTCTCTCAAAATCACAACAAAATATCCTTGGAGTCTGGTGATGGTTATAGGCTGTGGGGAGATATTTCTAGGACATGTGTTTTGTTCTATCTTAGATGAGCACTTTTTATCATCTCAATAAGGGAAAAGGTGTGGAGTATTGATGGTTGGAAGAAGGAATTCCTAGAGACATAATTCAATAGGAGGTTCCATTTGAGCACATTTTATAGATACCTTGACATTGAGTTACATGGATTGAATTACCTTTTTGTCATATCAATGATGGATAGCCTTGTTCCTAGGTTGAAGCTAGGGACTATGAACATATTGATGCTAATATGAACATGTAGGGAACCCTAGAACATGAATTCCCTACCATATTATGAGTCCAAATCATGAGGCATGATTAAAAAACATAAAAGGAGAACCACCATATATGGGTAGGTTCTAGTGAGAACTAATTTGTACTTCTACACTTGAGATTGGTCAGAGGCCCATTGGAGGTTGAAATTATCTCTTCAAGGAGGTATCTAGGGCATGTTGAATACAAGAATAAACCCGTTGGAGGCTCTTCCACACAATTGGATTCATATTTTACCTTTTTAGGTATTTGGGAGAAATGATACGTTGTTTGAGGCCTTTTCTACATATTTGGAGACAAACACTTTACATGAGGAGGTGCCATGTGGCATTGTTGATATGATCAAAACCTTAAAGGATAACTATTTTCTTATGAATATGAAAGGTTTCATTATGGACATATTTTATTCGCTCAAAAGAAAAAGGATCAAAATGTCCCAAATTGGAGGAAGCCTAGAGCATAACATATGGAAAAAGGAGGAATGCTAGACCTCCAATGATGCCCCACATGGTAGTATAAGCATTTGTATGGTTAAAAAATACCACTTGAGGAGGAACATTCCACTCCAAAGTGAAAGGGTTGTATTTATCTTGCTTATCATGAATTTACCCTTCAAAGAGGGATGCATTAATTGAGAAGGCATCTAAAACATGTTACTAGAGGATCTTAATGGGGTATTTCACATATTTCAAGTTTCATTGACACATATTTGGAGGATTCATCTCAAAGGAGAAGATGTAAGATGCCATTTTGTGGTTAGAATAAACCCTTGAAACCACCTTAAGAGGAGTGTGTTAGATTTTATACAATTCTAGCAATATAATTTAATTGCAGATAATAAAATAGGATCACTAAAAGAATAACCAAGCACAAAAACAATAGACACAAAATTTTATCCTTGTAGATCCAATGGGGAGAAAACCCAACAACCTTCATATAGAGAAAATAAGTTCAGATATCATTGTACATCCAGATATCAAGAATGAGAGAGAGAAAAAGAAACTTCTCCAAGTGTAGCAACCCCAAAAAGACTTCTCCTAGCCGCGGTAGAAAAATTCTTCCTCTCTAGTGAAAACTTGATTGAGTTTAGTGTGTGTCCAAATGAGAGGAGCACATCCTCTATTTATACTCATCAAAAGTGACCTTTTCCCTCAAATGGGATGACTTCTCTAACTGACTAGGCCGAATTTTCTTCGGGAAATATAAAATTGCATTTATTAAATATTTCCTTTGGGTAATTCTAACCCAAGGTTTACATTGATTCTTTCAGGATCAAATGTATCAATAAATTCTTTTGAAGGAGGTACAACAATAATATAATAAAGTACAATAAAATATAATAAGAATAAATTCTGAAGTTTCAATATTTCCAACACTCCCTCTTAACAAGGAAGATATTCTTCAGACACAGTCATGATCTCCATCACTGGACACAATCATATGGATCTCAACTATACATCAAAACTGTCTCGAAAATATATATACATACAAAAGGTATTCAACACAATCTCAATACGTCGAGAAGTTTCATCATGAATCTGCACCACTCAGTCCATTGGATGTTCCATACATCAGCTTAGCAACTCTGCACAGTCCATCAGAGAGTCCATCATGCATCAACTCAACCTAGTCCATTGGGAAACATGCTCCAACTCAACGAGTCCATCGGTGAGTCCATACAAGAGTACCAATGTGCACCAATGTGCATCAGTGTGCGATATCCTCTCCATCCCATCTTAGGATGTCCGAGATATCTCCTTACTTTTTTCAGGGTGATAGAGGGAATGCAATAAATATATCAATCTCATGATGTCTAAGAGATATCCTCACTCCTTTAGGAGTGATCGGGAGTATGCACTGGCCTCTCCATCATTTTCAGGATGTCTGAGAGATCTCCTCACTCCATCTCGGAGTGATCGGGATAATGTTGTGACCTCTACATCCTATCTCAGAATGTCCGAAATATCTCCTCATTCCATCTTGAATTGATCGAGAGAATGCAGTGGCCTCTCCATCCTATCTCAAGATGTCCAAGAGACCTCCTCACCCCTTTTGAAGTGATAAAGAGAATACATTGGTCTATGTATAATCATCCTTCTCTCCCAAGGACAGACACATTCATTGCCACACCAAGCATTTCATGAAAGTGTACAAACTTTATCCCGGGAATAGGCTTGGTAAGAATGTATGTAGTCTAGTCATCTGTCGGACATGCTGTATATCGATCACACATATCTGCACCATATCACAGATGCAGTGATATCGAAGCTCGATATGCTTCAACTTGTCATGGAATAATGGATTCACTAACATCTGTACAGAGATCTGGTTGTCACAGTGAATCAACGTTGGATCTAGAGTCTACCGAAACAAACCTACAAGGAGTTTATGAAGCCACACAAATTCCCGAGGTGCAGTTCTTATGACCATATAGTCGGCCTCTATAGTACTAAGTGCTACTACCAACTGCTTCTTGTTGCACCAGAAAATCACGGTAGATCCCAAGTTGAAGAAACACCCATAGGTGCTCTTCCTATCCACAACATTCTCGACCCAATCAGAATCGAAAAATCCATGCAATTTCAAGCCACAATTGGAATCATATCTCAGGCCATATCCCACAGTGCCATGCAAGTATCTCAACACATGTTTTGTATCAACCTAGTGAATCTATCTTGTCTTGTACATAAATTGACTAAGAGCATTTACTACAAAACATATATCTAGTCAAATGTTGACTAGATACATTAATGATCCAATCAACTAGTGGTACATGGTGGGATCTATCAAATCTAAATTGGAAGCAAAGTATCTCAGCTTCTTCATATTCGCTTCCATCGGTGTAGCCATGGACGTATAGTCCGACATCCTAAATCTCCTCAGTATGTAAATGGTGTATTTTCCTTGGCTCATAAAAATCTCATTGTGCCTCTGCCATACTTATAATCCCAAGAAGTAGTGCATCAATGCAAGTTCCTTCATTTCCAATTCATAGGAAAGCTTCTTCTTACAGCATACAATAAGTTTCTCATTTTCAATGAGAAATAGATCACCAACATAGAGTACCAAAATCAGTGGCTGACCATCCACAACCTTGTAGTAAATGTTGGGGTTTGCATCACTCTTTGTGAATCCCAAGCTCACCAAGTAACCTTCTATCCAAGCATACCAAGAATGTGGTGCTTTCTTGACTCCATATAAGGCCTTTTTAGCCTGCATACATGGGACTCCTTTCCATGGATCACAAAACCCTCTGGCTGTTCAATATATACTTATTCCTTGATTACACCATTGAGGAAAGTGCTTTTGACATCCATCTAATGCAACTTCCATCCCATAGTTGAAGCAATAGAAATAATCGTCCTGGTGGAAGTATATCAAGCCATGGGAGCCAATGTCTCATCATAATCAACTCCCTCTTTTTGGGAGAATAATCTAGCAACAAATCTAGGCTTGTGTTTCTTAACAGTTCCATTTGCTCCATGCTTGATTTTGTAAATCCACTTGGAATTCACTACTGACTTCCCCTTTGGTCTCAACACAACCTCCCACACATCATTTTTCATGATGAATTAGTATTCTTCCATACTTGGTGTATGGAGGCCTCCTCATAGGTTGAGGGTTCTGATTCAATAATGTGACTCATAAATGCTAGATAACCTAAGAATCTATGAGGTCTCTTACTTTCTTAGAAAGTACCATGGGGATATCTATGCCCCTCTGCATCTTGCAATGTTTTTTGTTCCCATATAGGAATATTTTGTCCTACTACAACATCTATGGGAACATCATCTGTCTCAACTAGATCAATGGGATCGATCGGTTCATCCTTCTATTAGGAACCCATGTCTTTACTTTGTTAGTATATTGTTGTTGGACACATATGCTTTGTAAGTCGTCCTGTATTATTTTTTGATCCATAGTTTGTGTTATTGTTGTTGGCGCATATGCTTTGTAAGTCGCCCATAGTTTTGTTGATCCATAGTTTGTATTGGCCCATGGTTTTGACTCATAGTATTGGTGCCTAGACTTATCCCATGGTTTGTATTAGCCCATGGTTTGTATTGACACATAGTATTGACCCATGGTATTGGCACCTAGACTTGGTATATAAGTATGTGTTGAGGCCTATGAAGGCAGCGTGAAGTTATTTGTATTGATCTTGCTCAAAGGAGGTTGCCCCCTCGAAGTGGCCTGTGATCAATATAAAAGTGATTCCGAGTTCTGTCATTTCTGCTATTTCACATATTCTTATTAATTAATTGTTGCAGGTGCTTCACATCTGGTACCAGAGCACTTTCTTGGGCTCACTGGGTGAAATTTCTGGCAAATTTTTTTTCGCATCTGTTGCAGGTTCGGATTTGGGAATAATCCCTATCCGCTTAACTGTGGGAAGTACTTGGGCATAATCCCTAAAACTCATTGTGAGGAATACCATAGGAACCCCGAAGTAGCTGGTCCATTGAGAGGACCTGCAAGCGAAAAGGGCAACGACCCCTACTCGATTGACTAGTTCCCACCCGTGAGGTAAACCAAGAGCTGTCGTTTGTGGCAAAGCGGTTATCAGTTTTACCTGAGCCATTGAGTGAGGGGTACTGCCCCAATACGCAAGCCGTCAGACAGCATTGGTGGCCGAGTGAATCCCCTGAACCGATAGGAAGCCACACATACCAGGGGTCCATATCTATTTTCAGCTGAACTGTTGTAGATCACTTCCGCTCCAGATCCAGCCGTTTCAGATCTATTCTGAAAGTTGTTCCAGATCCAGTCGTCGTTTCAGATCCATCCGTTTTCGATCCATCTATTGTGGATCCCTTCCGTGCCGCTGTTGCCGATCCATTTCTGAAAATTAAAAATAAATAAAAATAAAATTTCTGTTTTCGGCCATATCTCCCTTGTTTCAACACTGTTTTCCCTGAAACTTCACTGACATCCCTGCAATCCCATTCTGCATATTTCATTCCTGAAGACCCTATCCCAAATTCCACTTCCCAAGACCAGAAATCCCAAATTTGTCTTTTTTTAGGGTTTTCCATAACTCCTTCCATTTTCACCCAATCACCTTCAAATTTTACCACAGATTTCCTTTCCTAATTCTGCTTTTGTGTCCCTCTCTGCCAAATTTTCTCATTCCTTCACCCCGCTTCTGAAATCCCCATTTTTTGCTTCCCTTTCCATCAGAAAGTGTCCAAAACCTAGTCACACCCTAATTACCCTCCGAGTTTTTTCCAAATCCAAATTTCCCTTTACTAAATAAGCTTTTGTTTGTGTTTTTCTATCCATTCCCCCCACCCAAAAAAAAAAAAAAACTCCTGGTTATGGTTGTCACCCGCGCAGGAGCAAAAACCATGGAGGAAACACTTGCAACCATCCAAACCAAACTCCAAGATCTGGATGAAAACTTTCTCAGCCTCCATCTTCATCATTCAGCAATGAACAATAACCGACAGCCAGAATCTTTTTCCGCCACCAGGTTCTCTTCTTCCAGCAATTTTCGTGGGCCAAAGCTTGATTTTCCTCACTTCAATGGTACTAATCCGACTGGATGGATATACCGTGCAGAACAATATTTCAGCCTGCATAATACTTTTGATGTCCAGAAAGTTCCACTTGCATCCTTTCATTTGGAATAGGAAGCCCTTCAATGGTACTGTTGGTACATCAAAGCTCATCCCGAGCCAAACTGGACAGATTTTTGCCAACTCCTTTTGCCACGATTTGGTCCTAGTGCTTTTGACGACTTCACAGGAGCACTCACTAAACTTCACCAAACTGGCACAGTGAGAGATTATCAGAAAGAATTTGAGAAACTCGCCAATCACACAGAAGGATTGTCTGATGAATTTTACAGGAGTTGTTTTATCAGTGGTCTTAAGGATGAAATCCGGTCAGAGGTTAAAATGTTCTGTCCCAACACAATGATGGAAGTCTTAGGTTTGGCTAAGTTGGCAGAAGACAATCTTGTAGCCCAACAACTCTCCAAACCCACCTTTGTTCCCTTCAGAAATATGGGTTCCCAACGACCTCCCATCACGCTTGCTCCTCAACCAACTCCTATCAAGCATTTGTCTAAAACAGAGATGTAGGCACACTGAGAAAAAGGGCTTTGTTATAATTATGATGAGAAATTCGCTCGGGGACATAGATGTGTTCAAAAAAATCTCTATCTCTTGGATGTGGATCCTCCACTTGCCTCAAAACTTAGTGAAGAAGCTACAAATACAGTAGATGATCAGGTCGACATTCAACACCCACTTGTTGACACCCCATCTCAGGACGACCCACCCGAGATATCTCTCCATGCTGTAACCAACATCACCACTCCACAAACAATGTGGGTCAGGGGATACTTCAAGAAGATCCCTCTTACCATACTCATTGATTCTGGTAGCACTCATAACTTCATTGACCCTCAGATTGCCAAACATGATGATTGTTTTGTCCATCCTTGCTCCAACTTTGAAGTCATGGTTGCCAATGGGGGCACCTTGCCTTGCAAGGGGAAGTGTCACAATGTGCGTATCTCTATGGAAGATTATAACCTATGTTCTAACATGTTTTCCTTGTCCTTAGGAGGATGTGATGTGGTTTTGGGCGTTCAATGGTTACACACACTTAGCCCCATCTTATGGGATTTTGCTGAACTTTGGATGTAGTTTTCAGCCAATGGGACACAACACAAAATTATGGGCTTAGAACCAGGGTCTCTCTGCATCATCAGTTCACATCGCCTAGAAAAGATCCTTAATAAGAATTCACATGGTGTCATTGCTCATCTCCATTCCCTTCAGATGCACCCACCAATGGTCTCCACTACTTCCTTGGATAGATATGCAGGTGTCTTTGTTGCACCAATGGGATTGCCGCCTTCACGAGACCTTTCCGGTAAGCATTTAGCCGCATCTACATCTCAGCAAGACATGATGGCTATTTTGCATATAGTATAGAGGTGGAAACCATCCCTATTGGGGAATTATTTCTGCATCAAGACTGACCTCCAGAGTCTGGAAACTTTCCTGGAACAATGGCTCTCCTCCCTAGCACACCTGAAATGGGTTATCCAACTCATGGGTTATGACTATGCGACCACTTACCAGAAGGGTAAGGACAATATGGTGGAAGATTCTCCTCCTCGCACATTTAACGACCCAGTTTCTCTTACAACTATTTCTCTGCTTGTTCCAAATTGGTTGCAATCTGTTCAACAGGGCTATCTCTTCTATGCACTCCATGCTTCTGCATTAGTAGGGCACTCTGGGTTCCTCAAAACATATGACCAAGAACAATGTAACTTCTATTGGAAGGGACTCAAAAGGATAATTCAACGAATGGTGGTTGACCGTGATACTTTTCAGGTCAACAAGGGTGAAATGACCCTCCTTTCAGGACTGCTCGAACCCTTGCCCATCCCTCCACAGATTTGGACAACTATTTCTATGGATTTCCTAGAAGTGCTCCAGTGGTATAGTACCACATCTCAAAGGACACCATATGAATCAGTCTCTGGATAGGCACCACCAGTTCTTCTTCCATACACCTTTAGTAGCTCCCCAATTCAAGCAATTGACTCAATTCTTCGAAACCGTGATCAGCTTCTTCTCATTCTGTAGGACAATTTTCACATGGCAAGAATTCAGCTAAAACAACAAGCCGATCAACACCATTCTGAGCGCACTTTTCACATCGCTGATATGGTTCTTCTTTGCCTACAACCTTCCACGCAATCCTCCCTAAAACTCCAAAGGCACCAGTGGCTCGGAATGCAACCCGAGGATGCTACAAGGGACCCACTCCTTCAGATTCTGCATCAATTTCCACATATAAAGCTTTGAGGCCAAAGCTTTTTCTAAGGGAGAGGGGATGTTAGGAACCCATGTCTTTACTTTGTTAGTATATTGTTGTTGGATGCATGTGCTTTGTAAGTCGTCCTGTATTATTTGTTGGTCCATAGTTTGTGTTATTGTTGTTGGCGCATATGCTTTGTAAGTCACCCATAGTTTTGTTGATCCATAGTTTGTATTGGCCCATGGTTTTGACTCATAGTATTGGCGCCTAGACTTAGCCCATGGTTTGTATTGACACATAGTATTGACCCATGGTATTAGTTCCTAGACTTAGTATATAAGTGTGTATTGAGGCCTATGAAGGCATCGTGAAGTTATTTGTATTGAGGCCTATGAAGGCATCGTGAAGTTATTTGTATTGAGCTTGCTCAAAGGAAGTTTCCCCCTCGAAGTGGCCTGTGATCAATATAAAAGTGATTCTGAGTTCTGTCATTTCTGCTATTTCGCATATTCTTATTAATTAATTGTTGCAGGTGCTTCACACCTTCTTTGCTAACTCCCTCTGAACTGTTGGAGGAGGAGATGATATCATCTCCTTTGGATCTATCAGCTCCTCATCATCGATATCCATATCATATCCTCTACTTATCTTGATGGCCACCTCCTCTTCAAGGGATACATCCCTGCTTACTTTGATCTATCTTGATCTAGGGATGTAGATTCTCTAATCCTTTGAAGACTCACTATATCCCATAAATGTTCCTTCTTTCCTGCAGGCTCTAACTTCATTCTCTTTTCCTTGGGAACATGAATGTAAACTAGACATCAAAAGATACAAACATGGACCACTTTTGGTTTCACTCATGTGAAAGCTTCTTATGGAGTCATGTTCTTAAAAATTTTATGAGGACATCTATTTTACACATAGACATTTGTTCTAGAATCTTCTTCCCACAAGAACATAGGTAGAATCTAGTCATGTATCATGGCTTTAGCTTTCTCAACAATTGTCCTGTTCTTTCTTTCCACAACCCCATTTTGTTAAGGGTTGTAAGGAACGATGTACTCCCTCTTAATTCTTGCTTCCTTATAGAAATCATTGAAATATGTAGAGGCGTATTCTCCTCTATTGTTTGTTCTCGAGATCTTAATCCTCTTTCCCGACAAATTCTTGACTTGTGCCTTGAATTCTTTGAATATTCTTAGCACCTCTTCGGATTCCTTGGTCTTGAGAAAGAATAACCAATTCTTCCGAGAATAATCATCAATAAATGTCACATAGTAATAGTATCCACCCAATGAAGCAACCGTCATAGGTCCACACAAGTCAGAATGTACTAGATCCAAAATCCCTTTGGATCTGCTCTCAATGTTTGGAAAACATCCCTTGGCATTCTTTCCAAGTGCACATCTTCTAGATATTCCATCACGGTCTACATGGAGTACTGGTAGACTTATCACCATATTCCTTAATGATGAAAGAGCTCTATAGTTAAGATGAGAAAGTATTATGTACCATATCTCACCCATACCGGTAGAGTCATGTAACAGTTCCTGATTTGGTGATGTGCTCAGCCTGTATAATCCCTCCTCTCATAAACCAATCACCCATGCTGAATTCATGCTTGAGTTCTTGTTCCATGCAAGAACCTTCACATCATAGAATGCAACTTTATAACCTTTGTATTCCAAAGCTGATACGGAGACAAGATTCCTTTTCATTCCATTTACATATTATACATCACTCAAGTGTAAGGTATCACCAGATTCCAGCTAAAGGAAGGTATCCCCAGATCCCTTCATAGTCTATCTAGCATCATCCCCAAGTACAACACATAGATTGGATTCATTCTCAACCAATTTTGAAATATTTTCTTTATAACCAATCATATATCTAGATGCACCACTATATTAACCAAATATTGCTAGTGGTGGGAACAGTACCTGAGAGATATTATATGAAGAAGAATTTTGTATGATCATCATTCCTTGGCTTCTTGTTGGGGGTGTCTTCATCAACATCAACGGTTGAGGCTTCATGATTCCTCTTGTTGAAGTTCAATAATTTTTGGCATAGTGACCATGCTTATGGCATTTGAAGCATTGAATATGAGAGAGATCCTTCTTCTTCTTCTGATCTGGTGACGGGATTGATCTCCTATATTTGTTCCTATTATTATAAAACTTTCTCCCCTTTCCTTTTCCTTTCTGGACATGAGACGTAAAGTCTTGATTCTCTTCGGATTGAGTGCCATGCAGTTTATTCCTTGGTGCAATTATTGTCTCTCCCTGGATGCAATCTTCCCATAATCGATCAAATTTGGACAACTTGGTTCATCCACTTAGGATTTGGATGAATGGTTCCCAAGAGGGAGGGATACCATTAAGATTTGTTTTGACAAGTTCCCTATCTTCAACAGATTCTTCACCAATGCTTAGTTTGTCCCTTAGTTCTGAGATTCTCATGAAGTAAGAAGCAATTGATTTTGACTTTGAAATCTTGAGATTTGATAGTTGATTCCTCAATGCAAGAATATGACTGATGCTACTATGTTCAAATCTTTTATTGAATCTACCAAGATTCTTCTTGCTTTGGCATCATTTTTCTCCATCGAGTCTTTTCATCTTCTAGTTCTGGTTCTGGAGCCTTCTCATTGAAAAACTTCAAGAGATCATTTTCTTCTAATATGAGAATAAATCTAGACTTCCAAGAGTTGAAGTTGGAAGCCCCATCATGTCTATCTTCAACCTTCATTCCAATCATCTTGGTTGTAGTGATGGACTAGAAACCCTAGCAGGAGTTAGGTCAAAATTGAAGTTTGCACTTTTGCAAAACTGATTCCACAGAAAAATGTTTCCTAACAAGGCGAGTTGAGAAGAGATAAAATCGATCCAAATATGTGGATAGAAGGGCTTGATCTAAGAATCCCTAGTTTTTTCCCCAGCACACTATTAGGTCAAAAAATGAAATTTCACCAATTTGGATTTGTCGTCCACAGAAATATGCACCTTCCCTAGGGTGAAATTCCAAATTATCTTTTCAACGCAAACTGGGGTGGGAAAGCTTCAGAATATGAAACCCCAGTTTCCAACAATGGCCTCTTTTAGCACCGCTCTGATACCATGTTAGATTTTATACAATTCTAGCAGTATAATTTAATTGTAGATAATAAAACAGGATCACTAAAAGAATAACCAAGCACAAAAACAACACAAAATTTTATCCTGGGAAACCCAATAGGGAGAAAACCAAACAACCTTTGTATTGAGATAATCAATTCAGAGATCAGTGTAAATACAGATATAGATAATGAGAGAGAGAAAGAGGAACTTCTCTAATGTACCACCAGATAGATCCCACCATGAAAAATTTTCACATGATCAATTTCATCTTCATCTCCGCTAAATTTAGGCATTGCCATTAATTCTTAGTTGGAATCTAATCCAGCCATCAACTTCCAACCTCAATATATTAGGAATGATGACCCCAATTAGTTATTATTCCTTTTCAATATATTATCTTGTGTTTCATATTTCCAATGCATTTTTAATCACCTCAATTAGACATCCCAATCAAAATTTATGCTAATGTTAAGTTAACTTACCTTTTAAAACCTTGATTTGGAGACTGTCCTGTTAGCTAATATTTCTCTTTATGTAACTATGAAATTTCGATTCCTCTAGGTCTAAAATTTTGAGCTATAGTATCTCTATATGTATTCTCTACAATGCCATAGGTTTTCCAAGGGAAAGTTATAGTAACTTTCCCAAAACTTGGTGATTTAAGCCCTTTTAAGAGAGTGAATTTATATTACCTACCACTTGTCCATTTTTTTAGACCTACTTATAAAATTTGTATCTAAATCAATATGGTCAATAATATTTTCAATTTCTCTAGTGGCATTCGATCTGGACCTTCATATATTTATATGTTTTTTTTTGTGGCATTGTAGAGAAGACATTCTTGGATACTACAAGCTGAAATTTCAAATTTACATTAGGAGAAAGGTCAGTTATCAAAACAACCTACAAAATAGGGTTTTTAAAGGTATGTTAATTTTAAATTTGCATAAATTTTGATTGGAATATCTATTTTGGGTGATTGAAAATTTGGGATGAAGAGAAAAACTAAGGAGACTTACAGGTAATTATTATTTTGGGCTCACATGGAAAAGGATTTTGTTTCTACAAAAAAGTGATACACTAATTAAACCTCTAGAGAGCTCAACTATGTCTCAGGAAGAAAGTGAATAGATATATAATTTATCTATCCAATTTAGAGAGAAAATGTAACAGAATCAATGATAGGTCAATGGTAATGGTGGATTTGACACATGAAAAAAATGAAATAGAAAATAAAATGCAAAATATGGATGAAAAGATGGAGCATAAGATGAAAATTATGGATCAAAAGATGGAACATAGTATGGCTAGTCGATATTATATCAAGGCTATGAAGGTGGAAATTTTGAATAAGATAAGAGTCCTCCTTACCCCTAATTCACCTCCTTATGAAGAGGATAAGGAGAACAAGAGGGTTCAGTTTCACTAATTGAAACACAATTGGAGATCAAGAGCTTTGAGTCTCTCGTAGTTGATCATTCATCACTCCAATCTCCACATGATCATGGGTTCAACTTGGGACTAAGGAAATATTCCATTCCCAATATTGGTATGCAAAGTTTGATGGTAATGATTCAATAAAATGGATATTCTATATGGAGAAATTCTTTGATATACACCAAGTGTTGACTTTACAAAAGGTAACTATTGCATCCTTGTATTTAGAACCTGATCAATTTGTGTGGTACCAATGTCTTAATGACTGTAAATATTATTCTATCATCTCTTGGTATGTATTTACGGGTGAATTGATAGAAAATTATGGGGATATTAAGAGAAACACATTCTTTAGACAATTGATAAATCTCAAGCAAAGAGGTCCAATTATAAAGCACATTAAGCACTTTCAAAAGTTGTGTCTTAGAGTGAAGAAAATTTTAGAGGATAATTTGTTGGATCTAATTATTGGCACTTTAAAGGAGAGAATTCAACATGAGGTACATCTCTTTGAACCTAAACAATTGAAGAATGCCTTTTATTTTGACAAGAAAATTAGAAAGTAAAAATATCGCTACTAGAAGAGATGCCATTCGTACCTATAGAGAGGGAAATGTTCCCACTTATAACCTCACTAAACCTATGATTTTGACACCTCAACAATTGGAGGAAATAAGAGTAAAAGGAATATGTTTCAACTGTGACAACATGTAGAATAAGTGGCATAAGTGCAATGAGAAGACGTTATTCTACATAGATTGTGAAGATCAAGAAGATCAAGAACTGGAATAGTTTCAAGAATTAGAACTAGACGATACTTCTCCAACTATATCTTGTCATGCATTGGATGGAATTAGCACTCCTAAAACTATCAATATAGAAGGATATATCAAAAATATAAATTTAACATTGTTGATTGATTCTCGTTGTACCCATAACTTCAATAATTCCAAATTAGGAAAACTTTTGAATTGCTTCATATATCCAACACCAGAGTTTCAATTAATCATTGCAGATGGAGGTACAATAAATTGTTCAGGGAAGTGCCATAGTATTAAGTTCATTACTGGGGAGTATTTATTTGATATTCCAATAATTGCAATCCAAATGGGTGGTATTGATGTTGTATTAGAGATCTAATGGTTACCAATCCTTTGGAACAATGGGTCTTGATTTTCAATAACGTTTCATGAAATTATCCTCAAAAGGAAAGGGATTTGAACTTAAAAAATCCCAAGGAAACCCTCTAAAGTGATAATCTCTAACATCATGAAAACATTGTTAAAAAGGGGACACCATGGTTTAATTGCACAATTGTGCTCACTAGATTTCCAAACATCTAGATCCTTTATTATTCTGGATGAAAAGAAATCCAAGGCATTGGAGATATGCCTAAATAAATATCTTCGACCTACTAGAGAACATGACCATGTTATTCACTTGCAATTGGGAAGTGTACCACCTAACATCATAATTTACACATAGACATATGCACAAAAGAGTGAGATTGAACATAAGGTTCAAGAAATGTTAGATGTTTACAACATACAACATAGCCAAAGTGATTTATCTACACTAGTGGCGATGGCTCACAAAAGTGAAGGTTCATCACATATGTGTCCAAATTATAAAGACCTAAAAAACATGACCATTAAAGATAAGTTTCCTATTAATGTTATTGATGAATTACTAAGAGCAATTTTCTTTACCAAGTTGATCTCCATTTTGTATATCATCAAATAATAATGAAGCCAGAATACATTCTGAAAACAACTTTTTGAACACATGAAAGTCATTATCAATTTTTGGTGATGGAATTTGGCCTTACCAATGCTCCTTCCTCATTTCAAAGCTCAATGAATTCTATTTTTAAACTCTTCCTTAGAAATTTTACTAGTATTTTTTGATGATACACAAATTTACAAAAAATATTGGGAAGAGCATGTACAATTGACAAGGTATTAAAAATATTGGAGGAGAAACAACTATATGCAAACCCTTCCAAGGGTTCCTTCAGGGTTTAAGAAGTGGAATATAGCAGGTCATATTGTATCGCATGATGGTTTCAAAGAAGACCTTAAACAAATTAAATATATGATGGAATGGACAATTCTTGAGACCATGAATGACCTTAGAGGATTCTTAGTATTGAATGGATATTATTATAAGTTTTTCAAGAACTATGGTTGAATAGTACAACCTATAACAACATCATTGAAAAAGGAGGCATTTTATTAGACTCAAGAAGCAGCCAAATATTTTGAAAAACTTAAGGAGATTCTATGTACAACTCTCGTCCTAACCATGCATGACTTCACAAAAATGTTTATTATGGAGTTTGATGCCTTAGGGCATGACACTGGTGCAATTTTAATGGAATAAGGAAGGCCCCTTGCCTTTGAAAGCTGGAAACTAAAATTAAAAAAACTTATGCAACCCAATTTATGAAAAGGAAATGTTGACCATACTACATGTAGTTAAGAAATGGTTCCCTTACCTATAACGTCCCCATCCAACAATACGACCCACGGGAGGGGACATTAACTTAATACAGGCTTCTAAATTTCACCCCACAACCATATTACGAATTCATAATAACTAAAATGTGTGCGCAAAGACATAATTTAAAATATACAGCGGAAATAAATCTATCCACACTCACCTAGCATGGATATATAAACATAAACATCACATGCATCAAATACAAGCATGGCACAATCATATGCAAAATAATAATTATCTTTAAACAAAGAAGATCCAAGAAAATGGCTATGTAAGAGAAATTTTCCACCCAACTGTTAGTTTTTCATAAATTTCAATCTGATCTAGGATCTTAACTAAGAGAATAACATGTACATCATATCTACAACATATCAATCATGGACACAATAATGTAAGAACATAAAAGACACAGAGTTTCACCAGGGAAAACCAAGAAGGTTAAAAACCCCGCAACTTCCTCAGAGATAGATAGAGCAATGATACAACCCAAGTACAAGAGATAGTCCTCCTAGCAACAGCTTCTCCTCCTCCACTAGTGCGCCACTCTCCAATGAGTGTGTGAGTGAGAAAGTGAATGATCGAATAGAGTGCCTCCCGCACTCTATTTATACATGACTTGACTTGCCTAATAACCTTTACTAGGTTAGCCTCAACTTAACCACATAGCATAATGCTGACAGGGCCAACCCCCAATAAGGTGGTCTAATAACCCTTTAACCCACATGACTTATACAGGGCCGACCCCATCAAGGTGGTCTAATAACCCATCAAGTATAAGTTACGACACTTACAATATAAATGACGACACTTCCGTATAGAGGAATAATAACATCTCTATAGGAATACAATATACATATATGTGAAATACATCCCGGAGTTACAATTACATCAACACTCCCTCTTAACTAGGAAGGTATTTCTCGACATAGATCTGCTAGCACAAGTCTTCTTCTCTGGATCATCATCACTGGATCAACGTCATCGTCACTGCTGCTACTATCTCAGTCAATCCTTGAACCACTCATCATAGGAAGTTCTACAGAGCCATCCCTTTTTCATGTTGGATGTAGGCCCACCACCTATACGTCTTCATCATCACTGGCCATACTGTGGAATCCTCAGTACTGATTACATGAGTCAACAAAACCTTGAAAGAGAATCCAAGGACAGATTACGAGCACACAGCTCAACCTATCGGATCTCCCAGGACCTTTTAATGCCACTGCACAACCTGTCCATGGCCATAGAGTATCATACTGATCATAACATCATTCACGAATCACAACCCAGATGCACACAACACACCACTTACACTCACCGGCATGGAAGGACTTTCCTCTGACCATCCGGGAAAGGCTCAGCACTCACATCAACGCACATGGGAGAACACATATACCACCATGTCGGAAAGGCTCTGCACTTACGTCAATGCACATGGGAGAACACATCTACTACCATGTCGAAATGGCCCCAACCCTTATATATGCACCATGGGAGGACACACCTACCACCATGTGAGAATGGCTCATGTGCATCTGTCTCTTCGAAACTCATCACACATAATCCAACTGATTATGCAATGTATCCACCTGATACATATCATCACATATGATCATCCTAATCATCATCATAGCATCATGCTGATGCATATCATCTGGAGCAACATCCTAAAGCTCGTCATCCATGATCATCCTGATCATACAATGCATCCACCTGATGCATACCAAGTATCTACCTGATACATATCATCATACATGATCCACCTGATCATACCAAGCATCCAACATGATGCATACACAAGTAAATGATCCAACTAATCATATCAAACATCCAACATGATGCATATACATAGCAGTAACTGGAGCATCATCCTGATGCTCATCACACAGCGCTTACATCCACAGCCATGGGAAGGATCCTCCTCTCACCATGCTTGGAATGGCTCTTGCAAATGTGTCCATCACTTCTTCCTCGAAGTGTCGTCAATCTAAAGAACACCAAGCCTCTCTCTGAAGTATTCAAACTTCACTCTGGCTAGTGGTTTCATCAACACATCTACAACCTGCTCATCTATCACAACAAACAGGAGCTTCACTGCTCCTCTCTGCACCATATCCCTGATATAGTGATATTTGATCTCAATGTGCTTCGACCTGTCATGGAACACCAGGTTCTCAGACAGCTTCACACAACTCCGGCTGTCACAAAAGATACTAATAGCATCCAACAGGAGATCAAATAGCTCAGATAGTAGCTTCCTCAGCCATACTGCCTCACAAATAGCCGAACAAGCTGCAACATACTCTGCTTCGGTTGTACTCAGTGGTATGCAGGGTTGCTTCCTGCTAAACCAAGAGATCACACCTGATCCCATACTGAAGCAACATCCAGAAGTGCTCTTCCTATCTACAGCACTGCCTGCCCAATATGACTCAACATAACCTTGTAGGTTAAACTTTTGATTTGCATCATACTTGAGCCCATAATCACTTGTACCCTTCAGGTACCTCAGAATATGCTTTACAGCAACCAGGTGAACACCTCTCGGATCCGTCAGGAACTGGCTCAATGTGTTCACCGCAAAGAAAATATTTGATCTCGTGTTTGTCAGGTACATCAAAGACCTAATCATCTGACGATACACCGTGACATCAACCGGATCATATGAAGCATCACAAGAAGCTTCAGGTTCGGATGCCATAGGTGTGGCCATGGCCTTGCAGTCCATCATCCTGAACCTCTTCAGGATCTCTACTGCATACTTTCCTTGTCCAAGGAAGATTCCGTCTGCACTTTGCCACACCTCCATGCTTAGGAAATAGTGCATCATCCCCAAGTCCTTCATCTCGAACTTAGCAGCAAGCTTCCTCTTCGTTTCAAAAATCAATTTATCATCACCTGTAACAAACATGTCATCCACATACAAGAGTAGTATCACTCGATTTCCTTCCTCAACCTTGTAGTAAAGGTTGGAATCTTCTTTACTCTTGGTAAAGCCCAAACTGGATAGAAAGCTGTATATCCTACACCATACCAAGTCCTAGGAGCTTGCTTCAAGCCATACAAGGCTTTCTTCAACCTGCACACATATGACTCTCTGTCATGTGTCTCAAAACCAAGTGGTTGCTCCACATACACTTCCTCCTTGACTACACCATTCAAGAAAGTTGTCTTGACATCTATCTGGTGTATCTTCCATTTCATCACTATAGCCAGAGAAAGTACTGATATGATGGAAGTGTATTTGGCTACAGGAGAAAAAGTCTCTTCATAGTCTATTCTCTCTTTCTGGGAGAAGCCACGAGCTACAAATCTCACTTTGTATTTCTCTATGCTGCCATCTGCAACATACTTGATCTCATAGATCGACTTGGAAGTCACAACAGACTTCCCTCCAGGTTTTGGGACCACATCCTAAACATCATTCTTCATGATCGATGGATCATGGCATCCTTTCATTACTTCATCCCAGATCCTGGGAACTTCCGATTCTTCAATAGATAGCTTTGTTGCTGAACAAATGTTGTAGTCCTTCTTTTGTAGGTGATGGTATACGATCTTTCCTACAAAGCAAGTTAAATTGCATGATTAGAAACATCTCATAGTTTTCAGAACAAATTCTTACGCATAAAGAAATATGTCATGCAGTGATGCAATTATTTTAGCCAATGCTTCAATACAACATTTATCCATATCCCATAACTTTCTAGATGCCTTCCAATCTCTACCAGAACATTGTTAAGAGTGTGCACAACTCCAAACATGTCAGCAAAGAGGTTTCATTCTAGATAAGTAGCAATGGAATGTTGTACAGTGCCATAGGCCACTTACCCATCACATGCATATTAGTAGTATACTATTCATTAATGCAATTATTCTAATATGCATAATACACACCCTAAGTCTAGGAACATAAGCATATACATCATTGAACAATATTATTTAAACAAACAAGTATGCAAGGAATGACAATTCAAATACTTATCTTTGTTTGGTTGTAGGGTGGACTCTCTCTCAATATTTGCTTCTTGCAGGAACTACTGGAGTGTGCTCCCTCTTGATATTTGCTTCCTAGATTACCTGTCTTTGAACTTATATCCATCCTCGATCACTATGCATACTTATTAGTATCATCATTGTGTTATCCTTGAGGTCTCATACATACATTCATTAGTATAATCTTAATACTATCAAAAACATTATGACTCTAAGTAACCTTAAACATGTATGGTCAAGATCATTTCATACACAGATAATTTATCAGAATTCTTTTACTCATGCATATTCCTATTTGACCATAGGACTTTTCTGGTTAGTCATATCATCAATCAAAGTGAGAAGCATAATATGCCTAAACCCATGATTACTAACTTCAATGAATAATCATTATCAATCATGCCATGTATACTTATATAAGAGATCCTAACACAAGGTAGGATTCTAACTTGATATAGGAAAAACATACCTGGATTAGCATGCTTGTCGAGATTGATTTTAATCTTCTTATGTAAGGTCTTAGTGTCATCTCCCTCTGAAACCGGAACTTCTTCACTTATGCAGGTGACCAATCCATTCTCTTCTAGGATTAACCCAATACACTTTGATTTGCTAAAACTGGATCTGGAGCTGGATTAGGGTTTGTTAAAGAAACCCTAAAATTCAAACTTTGAATTTCAACCTTTTGAATAGATAGAAAGATGCACCTTGATGAGATGATCAACCTGGTATACTTAGAATTTGAAAACTGCAAAGTTTCACCCCTCAAATTTGCTTTTCAATCTTCGGGATTCACTAGGGAGGACCCTGAATTACGGTTTGAGTTTCTCGGAGCTTCACCCAACCAAATAGTTTGATCCAAAGCTCTAAACTTCTATTTTTCCAAGGAGCTTCCAGCTATGGTCACAGATTTCAAAAATTCCCATTTTTGCAGAAGCCCTAATTTTTCACCTTTTCAATCAAAGTCCCGAACTAGGGTTTGATCAAGCCCGACCTTATGCCCAACCAAAAAATTCAATATTGGTATTTAAATTTCAATTTTGATGAGCAACATCTAGCTGTGGTCTCCTATTACAAAAATTCCAACTTTCTATGAAACCCTAAATTCCTGTAGCCATGAATGAAGGTGCTCAAAATCCAATTTTGTTTTGACAGAAATATGCACTTGATTGTTTCTAGTGTAACTCAGAAATTTTGGATCTACGAGGTCTGAAAATTCTTCCTGTGGTAGCTTGACCTGTTAAATTTCCAACCCCACAGGTCTGACCTCAAATGGATTCTCTGAGAGAGAGTTATGCCAAGTGTTGCAACGTGACCTATTTATGGGATAAAACAGGAGAACGAACTTGTATGGAGTGCCACGTGTCACTGGTTCAATTTCGGAATCTAAAAATTGGACCTATGAAAGTAAAGTCCATGCCCTACATGCCACGTTTTACGAAATTTCATTTGGAGCTTCCTAGCCCAAGTTGTGACCTTTTTTCCTAAGTCACCTATTTATGACTGAGATCTAGAAGAGGCAAAAACCCTATACTGTATAGATCATAAATATGAAAGTACAACGAATTAGAGGCTCTCCTTCGGACAAAATGTACATGGGGATCTTATATACGACCTGCAATATTTAAGATCTTGAAACTTCACCAAAATGAATTTATAGTGAAAGTGCTACGATGACTGGTTTTTGCTATATCAAGCCCTAGCTTCGCAAGTGCAACAAGTGTCATAAATTCCATACCATGCCCTCTTTCAGGCTAGCTCTGATACCATGTTAGTTTTTTAGAAATTTCAATCTGATATGGGATCTTAACTAAGAGAATAACATGTACAGCATATCTACAGCATATTAATCATGGACACAATAATTCAAGCACACAAGAGACACAGAGTTTCACCGGGGAAAACCAAGAAGGTGAAAAACCCCGCAACTTCCTCAGAGATAGATAAAGTAATGATACAACCCAAGTACAAGAGATAGTCCTCCTAGCAACATCTTCTCCTCCTCCACTAGTGCGCCACTCTCCAATGAGTGTGTGAGTGAGAAAGTGAATGATCAAATAGAGTGCCTCCCGCACTCTATTTATACATGACTTGACTTACCTAATAACCTTTACTAGGTTGGCCTCAACTTAACCACATAGCATAATGCTGACAGGGCCGACCCCCAATAGGGTGGTCTAATAACCCTTTAACCCACATGACTTATACAGGCCAACCCCATCAAGGTGGTATAATAACCCATCAAGTATAAGTTACGACACTTACAATATAAATGACGACACTTCCGTATAGAGGAATAATAACATCTCTATAGGAATACAAACACTTCCGTATAGAGGAATAATAACATCTCTATAGGAATACAATATACATATATGAAATACATTCCAAAGTTACAATAACATCAACACCAACCACATGCACTCTATTCGGGATATACAATTTATGTTGAGAATCCACCCCAAAGCTGGGCAACCGCATGTAGGTGAAGGAAACACCTACATGATTCTCTCTATCATCCCACAAACCTTTTTTCTCTCAATGCTTATCCAAATTCTCCTCCAGAGCTCTACATAGATCTCACTCAACCATCACATCCATGACACTCCTTCCAACTTCCCCACACAACATAATAAATGCATTCCCCTTAATTGATCCACGATTCCCTTAGTAAATACAACCCTTACAGTGCTTACCAATGTGTGCAGTAAGAGTCCAATCTATTGTATGTTGTTGGAGAACCTCCTGTAGCATAAATTATGGCTTCTCAAGTATCCGTGAGTAGAAAAAATCAATGGATAAGAGTTCATATTCTACCTAACCTCTATGCTCACCTACAACCATATATTTTCCCTTCACGTCTATAGTTTTGTCTCTAAATATGGTAATGGTTATGAACAACAATATGAAGCTCTACGTAGTGTATAAATATGCATGAGAGAATGAGTGTTGACTCTAAGGGATATGAGATGATGTTGAAAAGTCAACTGAAATAGATTATTATTATAGAAGAGAAGGACTTATGACAACTAAAAAAATCCTCACCACCCCCATGCTGCAATAATTGCATGAAGTGACTTTTCCCACTAACCTCACACATGCATCCAATGACTGCATTTAATAGTCAAAAGGAATTAATTAACTCATTTAAATCACATGGAATAATTTTGGATGAGTTCTAAGGTTGACATTTGGTAGCAAAGGATTTAGTTTCCCATAGGCCCCCTTTCCTCTTCTACTCTGGTGGAATCATATCCCATCTAGTGCTCTTTACACATACATCTTGGACCATTTTATTATCTTCCAACATAATATTTATGTATATTTTGAATTGGCATGATAATCCAAACACACAGTCCAAAGAAAAATATTTACACCATACATGCCTATCCATTCACTAGTCAGGCCTTGGCCTTGAGCTCCGCACTAGGATTCTATACTAGCATATTTACATCATTCACATTATTTTGATTTAATACATTCCAAGTCAAAACTAGGGGTATTACATTACTTGATGGGAAGACACTTCAAGGTAAGAACTGATCATGATAGTCTTAAGTACTTATTGGAACAATGATTATCTTCAAAAGAGCAATAAAAATGGGTTACATAGATGATAGGTTATGACATTGAAATTATCTACAAAAAGGAAAACAAAATGTGATAGCAAATGCCCCTTGAAGGAAAGGAGAAGACACATAGGGCTTACCTTTTTCTTTTTTCATTCCACAATCTGGTTGGGTGGAAAAAGTAAGGATAGAATGGAAGTAGGATCAAAAGGCATGAAATATAATTCAACAACTACATGATAAACCTAGTGCATTAGATAAATTTGTGTGGAACAATGATTCACTATGGTATTGGGATCAATTATATTTATGTAAGAATTCCCAACTCAAATAGAAGGTCATTTTGGAACTACAAACTTCTTCTATAGGAGGACATTCAATGTTATTTAAAAATTACCATAGGCTCAAGAAGGATTTTTTCCGGGAAGGTCTTAAAACTAATGTTCAAAATTTTGTGGTAGAATGTTTGGTTTGATAATAGAATAAGGCAGAGAAAAACAATACCTCGGGTCTTCTACATCAATTATCGATACCAAATCAATGTTGGGAAGAGGTCTCAATAGATTTTATTACAAGTCTTCCAAAGTATGAAGGAAATAATTTCATCATGGTAGTGGTGGATTGAATCACAAAGTATGCTCTCTTTATCATCATTTAAAGCAAGTACAGTAGCTGCAACATTCATGGAAACAATTCAGAAGCTATATGGAATCCCAAAAATTATTGTAAGTGATAGAGATCCAATTTTCACTATTAATCTTTGAACTGGAATATTTTCTTGTTTGGTACTCAATTGTTCACAACTCTACTTACCATCCTCAATCTGATGGGAAAATGAATATTGTGAATACATGTCTAAACGTGTATCTTTGTTTTTTTGCATATGATATAAAAACAAAATGTGTTAATAGGTTTCCCTTGGCATAATGGATATACAACATGTCCTCAACACTTAATTAAAAATGCTCCCATTTATGGTACTTTTTGGCTATGATCCTCCATCCATCACATCACACTTGAAAGGGAAATTCAATGTTCAAGTAGAGGAGGATCACATGAAGCACCAATAAGAGGTTCACCAACTAATAAAAGACAACTTGGCTATACCACAAAATACAATGAAACAACAAGTAGATCAACATCATAATGAAATGAAATTTGAAATGAGGGATTGAATATTTTTTAAGCCAACCATACAAACAAGTGTCCCTCAAGCAACAAAAGAAGAACAAAAAATTAACACCCATGTACTGTGGTCCCTATAAGGTGTTGTAATGGATTGGAAATATGGCTAACAAACTACATTTTCCTTGATCTTCACATGTATATCCAGTATTCCATGTTTCTTGCTTAAAAAAGGTTAATCGGTGACAAGATCCTAGTTCAAACTATTTTACTAGAGATTGATGAAGAAGGGGAAATCATACTAGAACCTATAACAATCCTTGAAACACAAATCAACTATGAAATTGAGCAATTACTAAGTACTTCATCAAGTGGAAGAACCAACCAACAGAAGAGGTGTCATGGGAAGATGAGTTCTTCATGAAGTAACATCCACAATTAATCAAGTGTTGAGGACAAAACTTGTTTGAAGTGGAAGGGCATGTTAAGCCATAGATATTGTGACATTATTGTTGAATTTTTAACTTAGCAGTATAATTTTAACTTTAAATTTTGCAGCGGAAAACAAAAGGATCACTGAAAGAGAACCATGCACAGTAAACACTGATTTTTACCCTGGGAAACCGACCATGGGAGAAAACACAACAACCTTTCTTAAGAAGAATATTTACAATAATAAGAGTACAACAAAAACAATAGAAGAACCCCTGTTCACAAGGGTTTTACAAACATCACTTGTTATCCACTCACAAAGAAAATGGGCACTCGTTGGTGATTGTAGTGAACCCAAGAAAATTATAAAAAGTCTTCAAGGTGCTTCTTCTTCAATCTTCACTTTTCCCTTCTATACTTGCGGACCAAAGAGGAGAGGATGTATTCCACAAATTGGATGGACGAAATGAGGAATCACTACTCTTATTTATACATATCAAATCACTTGAAATTCACTTGGGGATGACTTGTCTTCTTTAGTTGGGATGACTTGCTTGTTTGTCCACTTCAATGTTGTATTTCAAGTTGACTACTTTAGTATTGGGATTTCCCACTTCTTTAGGAAATATTGTCCATTGTGATGATTTTATACTTCTCCACCACATGCACGTATATTCACAAGATAGATCCCTAATGTTGATTTGACTCACACTAAGAAGTCTTGAACACTTCTTAGTGATTATGTCAATTTCAACATTAGGATAGACTTGTATATTTCATAAGGGGATGAAATCCCCTAATAAAATAAACAATTCAAACACTCTAATATAGAATAGATCACTCCATTATGGCAGGAAATTTGAGAGAATCTGTGGGGTCCATCTCCACACCATATGACTGGGATAATCACTACTCCTACTCGGGCCTTCACCTATAGAATGTGAATGTATCATTCATTACTAGCCAAATCTACATGGCCTCACTAGCCAATTCAACATGGATATCCATGGATGAATTTTTTCCCGATGCTACACTTGGAGAAACATCAACAATTACAATTCTATTATTATATTAGTGTTGTCTTTATTGTTGACTAGGACTTTAATTGTAATTGTGCCCTTTGTATACTATATATAGCAAGGAGATATAGTTTTAGAGATCATCTCATCTTGTCTTGTGCATTAGATATATTGTAAAATGAGGTTTTTGCCTCGAAGAGGCTTATTATTCATTAACTTTTTACCATTATCAAGGTGTGGAGCTACTTTTCTTTTTGTTTTTATGCTATTTGGGTAACTTGGTTCATAACAAACAATCATGCCATTATGTCCTTTATTATAAAACTTCTATATGAAAACGTGCCTTGGTGTTGAAACCCATCTTAAGCACCAAGTTGTTCAATGCATTATTTTTGTGTTGGAGAGAGGGTTGTGGCTAGCTCTAATGCACTACTGAGAGTTTTGATTTTCATTTCAATTGGTAAAAGAATATGGTGTGAAACAAGTTGTAGCCTTCCATGTGGTTCAATAGGCCCAAACTTATTCAAGAAACAATTAGCCCAATCTTGTCGATGAATCTACACTATCTTGGTCAAAATGCTTTCTAGTTCGCGGTTTGCAATCTCCACCTATCCATTTTTCCACGGATGATACAATGTGGAATTTTTTAGGCAAATCTCCTACAATTCGACCATTGTTCAATTAGGTTTGAATTAAGCAATGAATTTGACTATTTATTATTTTTCATTGCACATAAAACTAAGTAAATATTTCCTCACACAAAAATTCATCCATTTTGTCCTCCCTTGAATGTTTGAAAGGTTTAACCTATACCCATTTATTAAGATAGTTGGTACCAACTAGAATGTATTGTTTTTATTGGCACTAGGTACCACTTCATTTGTGGATTTACTTCTTGATTTTCAAAGTAGGCTAACATTCACTACACATTTGTCCATATTTGATTGGAATCAACTTTGTAACTCTTATTTTGTAAAGCTTTTTCCTCTCTCATTTCTATCATTTTTTGCTTTCTATTGATAATAGTGATTATGTTATATGCATGATGGTTACAATCTGAAAAAGTGTTTTATAATATGTTTGTGTTTTCTTGTTACGTGCATAGATAGTTTATTAATTTGAGGTTGTCATTTGAGTAGTGTTAGGATTCATTTATACATGCATTTTGACATAGTTTGTGTTTAGGCTTGCGTTTTTAAAATTAGTAAGGAGAGACAACTTCTTTGTTCACTAGTTTTTAGCTTAATGATTTTTTTTTTCCTACGAATGCAATTTTTTAATGATATTTGTTGGACATATATTTAGTGAATTGTTGAGAGTATGCCTTGCTTATGTGCATCCATAGTTTTGTGTTTAAAAAAAAAACTCGACAATTGGTTTGAATGCTTGCTTTGCTTCAGCATTGGAATGAGTAGAAGGTTTGCATTGGGATGAGGTGTGACCTTTCGGAACAAAAAGGGTAAGAAATATAACAAGGAAAAGGTGAGTGAATGTTTATCCTAGCCACAATAAAGGAAACAATAGATGTAGTGGAAATCAACATCGACTTATTCTGAGTTATCTAAATTGTAGTGTGATTCAATACAGAGAAATTCTCTAAACCAAGGGTATAGCTAGACATTGAATTCACTTTACCATTCTATAGATCTTGATTTAGGTAAAGCTCATCACTATTTTCTCCAGGTAAACATGAAAACAAGTGGACTTTTCATTGAGTAATGCATTCTATGAAATAAAAACATTGAATGCATATGAGTGCGTGGACATATGCAAAAAATCCATGGCAAGGCAAAGTGTTGAAATGTGGAAATTGTGGTTAAACATGTGACGGATCACATGATTCAAAAACCTTGTTCCTATCACA
The DNA here is from genome assembly GCA_027924585.1 of Larix kaempferi. Taxonomy (NCBI): domain Eukaryota; kingdom Viridiplantae; phylum Streptophyta; class Pinopsida; order Pinales; family Pinaceae; genus Larix; species Larix kaempferi. The sequence goes on along the minus strand of BSBM01000091.1, from coordinate 6,002,652 downwards.
GTTCATTATAACATAGACTACATGGAATACATACATGTAACCTAGCCATAAAACCCTCAGGAGTTTTGAAAATCCAATCACACTAACAACATAGTAAAAACATGATTCTCACATAAAATTATTTCCATTGTCAATTATCAAATAATGTGGGTAGGCTTTAAAACAGTAAAACATGTTTGCAAATACAAGAGTGAGACCTTTATCATGTTGCGATGACCATGGATTGTTATGGAGAAAACTTCCTATGGCTTGGCGTAGACCACAACAGACAACTGACTACCATAAAATGACTCAAATCCCAATGTAATGCTATATAAATGACAATGCTAAGATAATGGAGAAAAGACTAACATTCAACCGGATGTTCGAAGTAGATCCCCGTTGAGCTTTCAACCTCTACACTTGAACCTGCAGATTAGTCTCAACAACAAGTACACGCAAGTGCATATAATGTGTTAAATACATTAGCATAATCAATAGCATGATCGATGGTATCATGAGCGAATATAACCCAATGTAATTTAACAATATTTACAACATCAATTGGACGCGAAAATGAGTATTTCCATTAATGAATAACAAGAAGTACAATATAAGACCTCTTGCCGGCAACCAATATGAACCAAGAACTGGGTCTCTCCACTTGTTCCTCCACCACTTCAATCCCCCATGCAATGGCAAACTCAAACTATGAAAGGAGTTTGGTAGGTGAACATAAGGAGTTCACAACAACAAGGATCAATGAGTGTAGACTCAAGTCATGGCAAAAAATCGTGCTCTCTCTTTCTCCTCCCTTCCATACACCATAAGAGCTCAATATATAGCCTTCCAATGGTAAGTGAAAGGACACATCGAGGCATTTCAGGGTATATGGAGGGCCAAAGGTCACCCTAAGACCGCTTTTTGGGAGTAAAAAGAAATTTTCTAATGATTTTTACCATTTTACTTTGTACCCGTAGGCTATAGTGGAACAGCCTACGTGTGCGCTGGCTATAATGGGACAGCAAGCGTACAAGAAGAAAAATAGGGAAAAATTGTGTTTTCTGGAGAAAATAAAGTGAATCTGAGTCAATGAAATGGATCCTGAAGGCCAATCAATGCTGAAGGTCACAAGGTGGAAAATTATGCTATAACAGATGCCCCCTAATGTGTGAAGTCAGAGAAGGTACTACGATGGCCGAAATACATTATAAATCTCAGAAGTGGAGTGATGGAAACACAAATGGAGAGAGTAGTTCACTCATCATAATACAATAATATCTCTGAGTACATGTTGGTATAATACAAAAATATGATACAATGGCCATGATAGGCAGTACATAGTGAATACATGTCATAGGTGATCATAGCCATGATCCATACAGTAAGATATGGTCTCCTGCTGAAAAGGAAACAATTGGTGCAATACTGGATGTACAAACTGCTGATGTATGAGAAATAGTATCTCATGAGTATAGTCACGATCAAGAGTAGCATACTAAATGCTACTAACGTCTAGGGTCTTCTACACAAATCGTCTACAGTGCAAGTCCCATCAGGTGAATAAAGGTGTTGAGGTCGAACCTGATGTGGCATAGTCTGATTACTGCTCAATGATGTATACCGTTAACAGACGCGAGATGACCCACCAATAATGAAAATGGGCATCAAGGCACAAAGTGCAATCATCAGAGTGCGAATAGATGTGTTGAAGTCGAACACTAAGATGAATCTGTTGATCAGGGGACATTGATGTATTCCCAAAACTGTTGATGGCGAGAGAACCTACCACTAATGACTGCAAGCCTCAAGGTACTCAACCGACTCTAAGTCTCAATTCCAGAATAAATGAGTTGAAGTTGACGAAATGAAACTCGCTCGAAGGAAGACATTAAGGCATTCTCCATCAACCAGCACAAGGTAACAACTATGCTGAAATATTTGGAAGAACTCAGACGAACGGACTGACTCAATAAGGATGGCCGACATGTAATTGTCAAGAGATATGAGGAGTGGCCGACTCTGGTTTCAGGAATTCCTTTGAACAAGAGCATGAGAATATGGATAGACTCAGGAAGCATAGACTCGATGTAACACTGTGCGATGCATGAGGCATCAACATGTTAGTTTTTCAGAAATTTCAATCTGATCTAGGATCTTAACTGAGAGAATAACATGTACATCATATCTACAGCATATCAATCATGGACACAATAATGCAAGCACACAAGAGACATAGAGTTTCACCCGGGAAAACCAAGAAGGTGAAAAACCCCGCAACTTCCTCAGAGATAGATAAAGTAATGATACAACCCAAGTATAAGAGATAGTCCTCCTAGAAGCATCTTCTCCTCCTCCACTAGCGCTCCACTCTCCAATGAGTGTGTGAGTGAAGAATAGAATGATCAAATAGAGTGCCTCTCGCACTCTATTTATACATGACTTGACTTGCCTAATAACCTTTACTAGGTCGGTCTCAACTTAACCACATAGAATAATGCTGACAGTGCCTACCTCCAATAGGGTGGTCTAATAACCCTTTAACTCACATGACTTATACAGGGCCGACCCCATCAAGGTGGTCTAATAACCCATCAAGTATAAGTTATGACACTTACAATATAAATGACGACACTTCTGTATAGAGGATTAATAACATCTCTATAGGAATACAATATACATATATGTGAAATACATTCCGAAGTTACAATTACATCAACACTCCCTCTTAACTAGGAAGGTATTTCTTGACACAGATCTACTAGCACAAGTCTTCTTATTGAATCATCGTCATCATCACTGCTGCTGCTATCTCAATCAATCTCTGAACTACTCGTCATAGGAAGTTCTACAGAGCCAGCCCTTTTTCATGCTGGATGTAGGCCCACCACCTGCAAGTCTTCATCATCACTGTCCATACTGTGGAATCCTCCCAACTTATTACGTGCGTCACAAAACCTCGCAAGATCATCCCGAGACTGATTATGAGCACACATCTCAACCTATCGGATCTCCCAGTACCTTTTACATGCCACTACACAACCTGTCCATGGCCACAAAGTATCATCCTGATACTCATGATCATACTGATCATAACATCGTTCACAAAGCACAACCCAGATGCACATGACACAACACTTACAATCATCAGCATGGGAAGACACACTTAACCCATCCGTGAAAGGCTCAACACTTATAACTACCCCATGAGAAGACACACTTCAACCGTGCGAGAATGGCATCGCACTTACATCCATAGCCATGGGAAGACACACTTCAACCATGATATGAATGGCACAGCACTTATATCACAGCCATGGGAAGACACACTTCAACCATGCTCGAATGGCACAACATTTATATCGCAGCCATGGGAAGACACACTTAAACCATGCTCGAATGGCATAGCTCTTACATCAACGACCATGGGAAGACACACTTCCACCATGTCGGAATGGCCCAAGCCCTTATATCTGCACCATGGGAGAGCACATCTACCACCATGTGAGAATGGCTCTGGAAATTACATCATGACAATGGGAGAACACATCTGCCACCATGTCGAAAAAGCCCGACAATTACATCGTGACCATGGGAGAACACATCTACAACCATGTCCGAAAATCCCATGTGCATCTGTGTCTTTGGAACTCATCACACATAATCCAGCTGATTATGCAATGTATCCACCTGATACATATCATCACATATGATCATCCTGATCATCATCTTGATGCGTATCATCTGGAGCAACATCCTGAAGCTCGTCATCCATGATCATCTTGATCATACAATGCATCCACCTAATGCATACCATGTATCTACCAAATACATATCATTGTACATGATCCACCTGATCATACAATGTATCCACCTGATACATATACAAATACATGATCCAACTTATCATATCAAGCATCCAACATGATGCATATACAAATACATGATCCAACTGATCATACAAAGCATCCAACATGATGCATATACAAATACATGATCCAACTGATCATACAAAGCATCCAACAGGATATCAAATAGCTCAGATAGTAGCTTCCTCAGCCATACTGCCTCACAACTAGCCGAACAAGCTGCAACATACTCAGCTTCGGCTGTACTCAGTGCTACGCAGGACTGCTTCCTGCTAAACCAAGAGATCACACCTGATCCCATACTGAAGTAGCACCCAGAAGTGCTCTTCCTATCTGCAACATTGCTTTCCCAATCTGAATCAACATAACCCTGCAGGTTAAACTTTTGATTCGCATCATACTTGAGCCCATAGTCAATTGTACCCTTCAGGTACCTCAGAATATGCTTTACAACAACCAGGTGAACACCTTTGGGATCTGTCAGGAACTGGCTCAATGTGTTCACCGCAAAGCAAATATATGCTCTCATGTTAGTCAAGTACATCAAGGACCCAATCATCTGACGATACATCGTGGCATCAACCGACTCAGATGAAGCATCACATAGAAGCTTCAAGTACGATGCCATAGGTGTGGCCATGGCCTTGCAGGCCATCATCCCGAACCTCTTCAGGATCTCTACTGCATACTTCCCTTGTCCAAGGAAGATTCCATCTGCACTCTTCCACACCTTCATACCTAGGAAATAGTGCATCATCCCCAAGTCCTTCATCTCGAACTCGATAGCAAGCTTCCTCTTCATGTCGACAATCAACCCATCCTCACCTGTAACAAATAGGTCATCCACATACAGTAGTAGTATCACTGGATTTCCTTCCTCAACCTTGTAGTAAAGGTTAGAATCCTCTTTACTCTTGGTAAAGCCCAGACTGGATAGAAAGTTGTTTATCCTATCATACCAAGTCCTAGGAGCTTGCTTCAAGCCATACAATGCTTTCTTCAAATTGTACACATATGACTCCCTGTCATATGTCTCAAAATCGAGTGGCTGCTCCACATACACTTCCTCTTTGACTACACCATTCAAGAAAGCTGTCTTGACATCCATCTAGTGTATCTTCCACTTTATCACTACAGCCAGAGCAAGTACTGTTCAGATGAAAGTGTATTTGACTACAGGTGAAAAATTCTCTTCATAATCAAGCCACAAGCTATAAACCTCACTTTGTATTTCTCTATGCTACCATCTGCAACATGCTTGATCTTATAGATCCACTTGGAAGTCACAACGGACTTCCCTTCAGGTCTTGGGACCACATCCCAAACATCATTCTTCATGATCGATTGGTATTCCTCGATCATGGAATTCTTCCATTACTACATCCCGAATCCCGGGAACTTTAGATTCTTCAATAGATAGCTTTGTTGCTGAACAAATGTTGTAGTCCTTCTTTTGTAGGTGATTATACACTATCTTTCCTACAAGTCAAATTCAATTGCATGATTAGAAACTTCTCATAGTTTTCATAACAAAATATTACGCATAAAAACATATGTCATACAGTCATGCAATTATCTTATCCAATGCTTCAATACAACATTTATCCATATTTTGTAACTTTCTAGATGCCTTCCATCTCTACCAAAAAATTGTTAAGAGTTTGCACTACTCCCAACATGTCAGCAAAGAGGTTTCATTCTAGATAAGTAGCAATGGAATGTTGTACAGTGCCATAGGCCACTTACTCATTATATGCATATTAGTAGTATATTGTTCATTAATGCAATTATTCTAATATGCATAATACACAACCTAAGTCTAGGAACATAAGTATATACATCATTGAACAATACATGAATGACAATTCAAATACTTATCTTTGTTTGTTTGTTGGATGGACTCCCTCTCAATCTTTGCTTCCTTGTAGGATCTACTGGAGTGTGCTCCCTCTTGATCTTTGCTTCCTGGATTACCTATCCTTGAACTTATATCCATCCTCGATCACTATGCATGCTTACTAATATCATCATTGTGTTATCCTCAAGATCTCATACATAATCATACATTCATTAGTATAATCTTAATACTATCAAAACACAATAATATTAAACATGTATAGTCATGATCATTTCAAACACAGATAATAAGCATTAGCATTCAAAGTTTCAGGGAAGACTTCTCTTACTCATGCATATTCATATTTGACCATAGAACTCTTCTGGTTAGTCATATCATCAATCAAGGTAAGAGACATAATATGCATAAACCCTAGATTACTCAAACTTGTAACTTCATGAGGAATCATTATCAATCATAAAAAAGTATGAGATCCTTACATAGGGTAGGATTCTAACTTGATATAGGAAAAAACATACTTGGTCATCATATTTGCTAGTTATGTCTAGCAATGTTTTCTTGTTCTCTTTAATGACCTGCATAACTCATAAGTTAACCATTGTAGAACCAAATTATATATACCTCTATGTGATCCATGACTATGGATGAGTCTTTGTCTTCATGTCATCTTGGTCTTCATCTAGAACTTGATTTGTACCTTTCATGTTAGCGGATAACATTATCCTCATACAACACCACAGTGCATTAGTACAATCATAAGTATCAAAACCCTAATCAATGAATATCTGCATTCATAATTTTATTAAGTTGATATGACAAGTCTAAAGTTAATCAAGATTGTACTAACCTTAATGAAGACAAACATACCATAAACTTAATCATGAACAGATCTCGAAACATACCTAGATAATTCATACCTGTCGAGATTGCTTGTAATCTTCTTATGTAAGGCCTTAGCCTCATCTCCCTCTAAAACAAGAACTTTCTCACTTATGTAGGTGACCAATCCATTATCTTCTAGGATTAACCCAATCCACTTTGATTTGCTGAAACTAGATCTGGAGCTGGATTAGGGTTTGTCAGAGAAACCCTAAAAATTCAAAATTTGAATTTCAAACTTCTGAAAGGATAGAAAGATGCACCTTTCTGAGCTGGTCAAGCTGGTATACTCAGAATTTGAAAACTGCAAAGTTTCACCCCTCAAAATTGCCTTTTATATTTCTGGATACACTAGGGAGGACCCTAAATTAGGGTTTGATTTTCCCAGAGCTTCACCCAACTAAAAGGTTTGATCCAAATCTCTAAACTTTGATTTTCCTGAGGATCTTCCAGCCATGGTCACAGAATTCAAAAAATCTAACTTTTGTAGAAGCCCTAATTTTTCACTTTTCTGTTCAAAGTCCCGAACTAGGGTTTGAACAAGCCTAGCCTTCTGCCCAACCAAAAAATTCGATCTTGGTCTCTAAATTTTTATTTTGATGAGGAGCATCCATCCGTGGTCTTCGATACAAAAAATTCCATAATTCTACGAAACCCTAAATTCCCAGAGCCATGAATGAAGGTGCTCAAAATCCAATTCTGTTTTGATAGAAATATGCACCTGATTGTTTCTGCTCTTACTCCAAAATTTTAGATCTACAAGATCTAAACATTTTGCTTGTGGTATCCTGACCTGTTATCTTTCTAACCCCACAGGCCTAACCTCAAATGGATTCTCTGAGAGAGATATGTGCCAAATGTCGCAACGTGACCTGTTTATGGGATAAAACATGAGAGCGAACTTGTACGGTGTTCCACATGTCACTGGTTCAATTTCGGCCTCTTAAAATGGGACCTGTGAAATTACAATCCGTTCCCTACCTGCAAATTTTTATGAAATTTCATTTGGATCTTCCTAGCCCAAGTTGTAACCTTTTTTCCTAGGTCACCTGTTTATGACTGAGATCTGGAAGAGGCAGAAACCCTATATTGTACAGATCACAAATCTGAAAGTACAACGAATTAGAGGCTCTCCTTTAGACACAAGGTAGATGGGGATCCTATCTTCGACCTGTAAGATTTTTAGATCCTGAAACTTCGTTAAAATGGATTTATAGCGAAAGTGCTACGATGACTGGTTTTTGCTATATCAAGCCCTAGCTTCGCAAGTGCAACAAGTGTCATAAATGCCACACCATGCCTTCTTTCAGGCTAGCTCTGACACCATGTTAGTTTTTCAGAAATTTCAATATGATCTAGGATCTTAACTAAGAGAATAACATGTACAGCATATATACAACATATCAATCATGGACACAATAATGCAAGCACACAAGAGACACAGAGTTTCACCGGGGAAAACAAGAAGGTGAAAAACCCTGCAACTTCCTCAGAGATAGATAGAGCAATGATACAACCCAAGTACAAGAGATAGTCCTCCTAGAAGCATCTTCTCCTCCTCCACTAGTGCGCCACTATCCATTGAGTGTGTCAGTGAAGAATAGAATGATCAAATAGAGTGCATCCCGCACTCTATTTATACATGACTTGACTTGCCTAATAACCTTTACTAGGTCGGGCTCAACTTAACCATATAGCATAATGTTGACAGGGCTGACCCCCAATAGGGTGGTCTAATAACCCTTTAACCCACATGACTTATACAGGTACGACCCCATCAAGGTGGTCTAATAACCCATCAAGTATAAGTTACGACACTTACAATATAAATGACGACACTTCCATATAGAGGATTAATAACATCTCTATAGGAATACAATATACATATATGTGAAATACATTACGAAGGTACAATTACATCAACACAACAAAGGGCTCCATAGTGACTAGAAGCTTAACCAATCGGTGGAGTAAAACTGAGAAACGAGTACAACTCCTAATGTCTAACTATAGTCCCGACTCATAATGTATGGAGTGGAATGAATGCTCTATTCAAAGGCGACACAACAGCTGCTAACAAATAGAAGTAAATATTCTCCCATCCGGCTTTTTGGAATATTTGATTTTTTTGGTCTTTTTCATATTTTGAAAGCTTGAAAAAGAATAAAATTGCTTATAGTACAATAAGTTAGGGAACGAGTGTCAAATAGTGAGCATACTAGTCCCAAGCAGGGGAACATACCTATGATCAATGCAAGGAAGCATGTGTAGGATGTGGACACTCGGGGGGTTTTCCCTCAGGGTTAAAAGGTCCTCAAATTGTGAAAGGAAAATGAAATATCTGCAGGGCTCAATAGGGAAAGTGCTCAGGCACTAGGCTAACAATTGAGTAAGTAAGAGTCGGCACAAGGCTCAAGCGAAAAGCAGGATGATGTAATGCAATCACAACTTGGTAAAAAATGGGGGAGTCCTTATGGGAGATGGCCAGCATAAGACAAAGTAGAGTATGAGTCTTTATCACAAAGTCATGGCATAACTACAAAGGAATCCCGATCCTAAGGAAAAACAATGGCAAAGGAGCCATAAGGCAAAACGAGGTTTTAACTAGGGCACCCATGTTCGGACAAGCCCTACTGCCAAATAATGACACTTATATAACAATGTGAAGGTTCTGTGTCGGTTACAAAGCGGGGTCGCACCTAGGGTTAATGATAAATCATCAAAGGTCAAATGAAGAATGCAAGTGAAAATGACATCTAACCTATATGACGGGTGTGAAATATACCTGTCGTAGGCACGAAACGTAAAAAACAACTCTCATCGAAGAAATCTTGGATTTCAGTCGTTGATTCTGGGAGCTATGAGCATCCATTTGTCGAACCGTCTGGAGCAGGTTAGTCATCTCATCCCCCTCTTTCATTTGATAGATTTTATTTTAATTTTCATTGGTCAAAAATTTTTATTGGGGAAGCCCTACTTGTTCACGGTGCTATACGCGGGCTATCACTATACGGGTCACGGGTAGGGCTGTCTAGACGCAGTCAATGCTTGTGTTGACTGCGGGTAGATGCCTTTGTTTTCTAAGTAGCCCACGGGTACGACCATGAAGTTGATTTTTTAAGTGCAAAAATCTAAACAACTTGTGTTTCTTCCTCCAGGATGGTTCTAGAGTGGAGGGAAAGAGAGCATGATGTTGTGGATGAGGCTATCCGCTAAGATTTTCCTATGCAACAAGCATTACAAGCATGTGGGATTTTCAAAATATGGAGCATTGGGGGTTTAAGGGCCCAAAACCAATTGCTCCGTCGGCTTATAGACTACTGGGACGTAGATGCACGGAATTTCAACCTGGATGGTCAAACACTCTCCTTAGAGATGGATTACATATATTTCATTACAGGATTGTCTCGTCGAGGGGAGGTGGCTAGTCTTCGATCTCGCACTGTAGGTGGTGGGATCACCATCCCTGACTATATATAGCGGTACTGTCTTCCCAATACCCGAAAGATGGGGAGTCAGGTACCCATTGGGGCCATAGTCAGTTTGAGTATGAAGATCATAGTGTCCACTCTCGTCAGGATTTCAGGATCAGTAGCTTTACACCAAGATTCAAGGCCAGTGATGTTCTACATCGTAGAGTGCATGCGTCCCATGATATATGAATGGTGCACAATGTTACTGGTGTCTATGAAGACCCAGTTAACGGAGTGCAAGCGTGGGGAGGAAAATTTTTTTGGGTATGGAAGTATACTATGCAACTTTTTCTTTGAGAGAGTTCTGGGGCTTAGTCCAAGAGTTGAAGTCCCTCCTCATAGTCTCCGTGACCTAGCACTGACCCGGTGGGAAGAGGTGTTGACACGACAGGGTGGTAGCCGACAGGTATCACCATATATAGATGAGTTCTTCCATTGGTGGGACCGACACATCATATCCATTGACGACTATCCATATGAAGGGATAGACTTCCATGGCGATCACGACATGCCGCTTACTCCAGGGGCCGCGTTTGGAGAAATCGGTATGCTACTCTTTTTTATGTTTTGTATATTCAAGTTTTTGGGATTTTTTATTATATATGAAAATGGAAAAATCTTTTTGGTGTAGTATCACATATTGTCATTCCACTGTTTGCTCGCAGACACTGGTCCGCGAAGACTAGATTGTTTTCCAAGACATCGTCGATGGGGCAGGGGTGTAGAGGTAGACGATGTTGCAACGGAGCGCACATTAGAGACCGTACAGGTCAACCTATCCCGTATGACGAATAGGGTACCCATGATAGAGGTGGAGCATCTTCTAGAGGTGATGCAACAACACGTCGTGGAAGTACCAAGCACCTGGGTGTGGCTACTGCGACGCATAGCCCAAGCAATACATTATTACTATCAGACACATCATGTCAAGGCAGCTAGGCCTCCTCATGGGGCTTAGATATCTCAGAGTCCCATATTTTGTATCGTTTATGTATATTTTTGAGAGTTACGGGCTCCAATTTTGTATTGTGACACTACCATTTTGGACATGTTATTTATAAAAAAACTATGATTCTTCGGTTCTACTATATGTGTATGTACAAATGTGTGAATGAATGTTTATTTGTGTGATTCTTTATTGATGAGACAAATGCCAATCTAGGACATAATTAGCATATGCATCAGATACATGATTAAAACATATTGGAACATGAATGTATGTAATGGAAACAAAATGACGCTCCAAGAGTCTCACCCTTAAGAACCTTCGGAGTAATGTAGGATCCCTCACGTGATACCGACCATTCAATTACTCAAAGGATATGGTTGTGAAACTGATGATGTATAGGACTCAATGATATGCACAACCAGAAAACACTAGACTCAACTAATCAATAAAAGAGCATGCCACTAATATGACAATCAATCCAATGATTCGAAATAAAATGCAATCTCTTTAACGTTTCAATGCACAAGCACGTCCTAAATGAAATCACAAGCACTCAGATGCAAGATGCAGTACATAAATCAAATATTTTTGTATTTTATCTTATAAATGCAAGGAAAATGCAAAACAATGTTTTTGTATTTTTTCAATATAATGGAATGAAAAAATGCAAGCAAAATCTAATTATTAAGTAGAGAAATGCAGAGTACATCAAGTAGATAACCTAGCAAGACCCAAATAGTAAGATTCAGCCAAGCTAATGAGCTAGAAAACAAGAAATTGTGAAAAAATTCAAAGCTCAAAGACTAAGAGAAAGAGAAGTTTCTGGTCATGAACAGGGCATGGAACAGTCAGGAAATAGGCCAACTAGGCTCAGGAACACTCATAATCAACCCAGCAAACACCCAAGGCCAAAAATCAAACAATCACAGAGTTGTACGCAACTGTTCAGAGAAAAGTCATGGGTAGACACGGGCTATAGTTCATACAGAAGCGGGTAGATGCGGTCAAAACAAGGTTGACCCGCATACAAGGAAAATAAAATGAGCTCAAAAAAGGTCAAACAGACCAGAAAAATCTAGTTTTCTACTATGGATCCTAACGGCCAATCAATAACACAAAATCTTGACCAACAACAACTCAAAATAAGGAGAAATGCCTAAAAATCCCCAAAAATGAAGGCTATCTTATGAAAATCCTCACAGCAGATCTAAGAAATGATGTATACCTCACAAGAAATAATTTAGGAATAAGATTAAGAGTGGTCAATGTAGTAAGATGAACAACAGAATAAAAATGCAGTAGAACTCGGATAGAAACAACATAACTTCACACACACTAATTTATGAATCACAATATAGACAAATAAATAGTACAATGCATGAGGATTCGAATGCTAAAGGTGGAAATTCGAATTAGCCTTCATGGAGTGATCAAAAGATCACTGGAGTGTCATCGGAGCACAACTAGAAGTCGTCATCATCATTAGTGGAGTCATCAATGCACATGTAACTATTAACCATCAGTCAAACTGAGTCTAACTAAGTGTGGTAGGTGTAACTGAGTGTAATTGGCACTAACTGAATGAAGGAGGCTCAGTGGAGGGCACATGAGGAGCTAACAGGAGTCAGAATGGGTAGTCAAGTCTCACTGGAGGTTCATCGGAGTGATACAGTCAGTTGAGATTCAGTCTAGCCTAAATCAAGGAAAGAACTGAAGATAACTGAATGGTAGGTAAGGAAGGCCGCCTTTCTCATACATTAGGTGAAAGGAGGGTGCACTAAGCACTAGGAAGGCTGAAACTAAGTGGAAAGAAGCTCCAGGGGCTAGCTAACTGAGGGCTAGGTGCTGGGACTGATGACTGGGATGCACGCAAACCCTAAAAATGCATGCATGACCTAAAATGCAAATAATGGAAATGCTGATAGGTCTAGGATGGAGTATAGGAATATCCTAACATATCCCCAGCGGAGTCGCCATTTCTGTTACGGAGAAAACTTCCTATGGCTTGGGGAAGACCACAATAGACAACTAACTACCAGAAAATGACTCAATTCCCAATGCAATGCCATATAAATGACAATGCTAAGATAATGGAGAAAATACCAACCTTCAACAGGATGTTCAAAGTAGATCCCCATTGAGCTTTCAACCTCTACACTTGAACCTGCGGATTAGTCTCAACAACAAGTACAAGCAAGTGCATAATTTGTGAAATACATTAGCATAATCAATAGCATGATCCATGATATCATAAGTGAATATGACCCAATGTAATTTAACAATATTCACAACATCAATTGGTCGAGAAAATGAGTATTTCCATTAATGAATAACAAGAAGTACAATATACGACCTCTTGCCGGCAACCAATCTGAACCAAGAACTGGGTCTCTCCACTTGTGCCTCCACCACTTCAATCCCCCATACAATGGCGAACTCAAACTATGAAAGGATTTTGTTATGTGAACTTAAGGAGTTCACAACAACAAGGATCAATGAGTGTAAACTCAAGTCATGGAAAAAATCCACTAGAGTTATCTTTCTCTCTCTTTCTCCTCCCTTCCATACACCATAAGAAATCAATATATAGCCTTCCAAAGGTAAGTGAAAGGACACATCGAGGTGTTTCGGGGTATATGGAGGGCCAAAGGTCACCCTAAGACTGCTTTTTGGGAGTAAAAAGTAATTTTCTAATGATTTTTACCATTTTACTTGGTATCTGCGGGCTATAGTGGAACAACCTGCGTGTACACTGGCTATAATGGGACATCAAGCGTACAGGAACAAAAATAGGGAAAAATTGTGTTTTCTGGAGGACATAAAGTGAATCTGAGTCAATCAAATGGATCCTAAAAGCCAATCAATGCTGATGCTCACAACGTGAAAAATTATGCTATAACATGGATGGATTGAATTTAGGTGAAAATATTTTAGAAGAAGCATAATTACTGTATATGGGTTTAGTGTATTTTGTGTTTATTTTGATAATAATTCAAAAGTGAGTGAAGTTCATATAGAATTAGGGACATGGTCCTATGAGTTTTGTTTGCTACAACTCAACATTTTTTTTACCTTTGAACAACATGTCCATAAAGAATAGACAAAAAAATCAATGCAAAAGTTTCTTCGAAAATCCATGGGTCAATCTTTTTGAATTACATTTTAGCTTTTAACTCATAAATTCAATTTATATTGTACCTTTACAAAATAGCTATGTCGAACTGAAAGGATTTTCCCACTTTATGGTCAAACTTATAAGTAATTAGAGTCAAACGCATGCAATCGATAATGTATTGACTCTAATTACTTATAAGTTTGAGGGGACCTTGACTCTAATTAGAGTCATACTTTCTCGTTTTTGTGTGAGGGGACCTTGGGCGAGCTAAGTTGCACCACATTTCTTTGAAATTCCTTTCATATTACACGAAAGCTGGCGAAAAGCGCAGTCAGAGCCGCTTGTTGTGTCCATGTGCGGAGGCCTTCTCTAATCGAGACCCGATAGCTATTAAAGCATATCCAGTTTCAAGTGCATATGAAGATCAAACATATAAAAGTCGAAATCTTGGCCAATTTAAATGCCAACGATGACTTCTGCGAAAAGCAAAATAAACTCATAAGTTTAGGATTTATAATGATTCAAATTAATGCTAAACTCGGCAAGGATTAGTAAAAAATGATAAATTTTATCAACAAAATATTACATTATTCATAATAATTTTTCAAAATAACAAAATGTATTATATGTATTTGTTAATAGTTAATTTAATATTATAACAAAATATTATATTATATTATGATTATAAGTTTTTATATATATTGAAATTTTTTAATTTGATTAAAAAATAATATATAAAAGTTAGGGATTAACTTTTTCTATTTTGAAAAAAATAATTCAAATTTTATATAATAAAATTGTTTTATTTTTTAAATTAAATAATTATTTACAAAATTAAAAATATGTTTGTGATTAAATATTTATATTTAAAATTTCGAAGATTTAAAAATATTAAATTATAGAAAGAGAGATAATATGAAACCTTTATAAATATTATATTTTAAAAATGTTAATTATTTTATAATTTTAATATAACTAAGCATTACTTTTTTTAATTTAATTAAAACAACAACATATAGAGTTAATTTAGGTTACCACTTTTGTTGATAGCTAGTAACAATTAATGTTAAAATAATATCTTGTACTTATTTAACAAGTAGTTCCAATGGCCAGTCACATGTAAACTCAACAAGAGTATCATGTTACTTACAAGAATTGAATTTGGGTAGGGACGGCAACAATCATTCTTCCCAACCACCCAAGCTACATACAATGGACAATATGTCATTGAGTTCATGTAACCCTCGTTTTTTGTTACACATCTAATAAATTAACATTGATATTCCAAACATAGCAGCTAGAAACCAAAGTCTAGCTCAAACCCCTTCCATTAGATTTTGGAAACTTTTCTGAGATCATCATTCTCCTCTCTGCGCAATGTGAGGGTTTCAAACCCTTAGGGTATCCACCTTCCTTTCCAATATGCCAATGTATAATGTACCAACCTTTATTTTTTTTTATTTGAGGAAAGAAAAATTGGGTGTAAGCAAAACACTCATATGTTTAAGGCAAATGCTTAAGAATAATATTATTATTTTTATGATTGTGTATGCATGGTATTTAATATTAAAGTTTATACAGTAAATTATATAATATATTTTTATAAATAATAAAAACTATTATCAATATCAAAATATATATGTGAATATATTTGATATTTTCAATTATAATACATAGAGAATAAATTATAAAGGTCTCAAACTCTGTTTTCTTCCTTACATTTTTCAATTTAACTATCGTTAAACTAGGCGGCAGGGACTAGCTACCACATAGCCCTTGTCTAATGTCACCATCATCATTTTCTCATCCACTTTCACTATGTATATGGTTACGATTGTCATGGTACTAGCAAGCCATATTAATAATTAATACGGCTTATATACGCTGATCAGCGTATATAAGCCGTATTAATTATTAATATGGCTTGCTAGTTAACGGTCGACCTGCTGGTTAGGTTTGGTAAATTATTATTATTGTTGTTGTTGTTATTATTATTAAAAACAATATTATGGCCACACAATTAATAATATTAATTAAATAATAATAAATATAATAATTAAATATAACGACTATGGTTGACCTCGATTGACCATGGTTGACTTTGGTTGACCATTCTTAACTATGGTAGACTTTGGTTGACCATGGTTGACTTTGCTTGACCATGGTTGGTTTTGGTTGACCATGGTGGACTTTGTTTGACTTTGGTTGACCATGGTTGACCATCGTACACCATGGTTGTCTATGGTTGATTTTGGTTTACCATGGTTGACTTTGGTTGACTATGGTTGACCATGGTTAACTATGGTAGACCATGGTTGACCATTGTTGACCTTTGTTGACTTTGGTTGTTAATGTTTGAATTTGGTTGTCAATGGTTGACTCTACTTGATACTGGATGAATTTGGTTGACCATTATTTAACATGGTTCACCATGGTTGACTTTGGTTGAACATGGTTGACCATGGTTGACTTTGGTTGAACATGGCTGAACATGGTTCACCATGGGTGACTATGGTTGACTAAAGTTTAATTTTGTTGACCATGGTTGACTTTGGATGACCATGGTTAACCATGGCTAACTTTGGTTAAACATGGTTGACTATGGTTGACTTTGGTTGAACATGGTTTAGCATGGTTCACTCTAATTGACCATAGTTGACTTTGGTTGACCATGGATAACCATGGTTGACTATGGTAGATAACGGTTAACCATGTTTCACCATGGTTGACTATGGTTGACCCCAGTTAACAATGGCTGAGTATGCTTGACAAGGGTTGACTTTGGATGTCCATGGTTGAACATGGTTGACCATGGTTGAATTTGGTTAACCATCGTTCACTATGATTGACCACGGTTTACCCAAGCTATCTTTGGTTGACTATGCATGATTATGGTTGACCATGGTTAACGATGTTTGACGATGTTCGACCATAGTTGAATTTGGTTGACCATTGTTTAACATGGTAGACCATGGTTGACTTTGGTTGAACAAGGGTGAGCATGGTTGACCATGGGCAACAATGGTTGACTATAATTGACTTTGGTTAACTTTGGTTGAACATGGTTTACCATGGCTAATGGTGGTTGACCATGGTTGACCAAGGTTGACTATGGCTGACCATGGTCTACCATGGCTAATGGTGGTTGACCATGGTTGACTATGGTTGACCTAAGTAGACCATGGTTGACTTTGGTTGACCATGGTTAACTACAGTTGAATATGGTTGACAATGGTCGACGATGCTTGAACATGGTTGAATACGGTTAACCATCACTAACTATAGTTTCCCATGGTTTACTATGGTTGACCATGGTTGACCATGGTTGATTATGGTTGACCATGGTTTACTATAGTTTCCCATGGTTGGTGATGGTTGACTTCGATTGATTTTAATATCATATGGTTGACTTTGGCTGATTTTAATATCATATGGTTTACTATGGTTGACTTATTCATTTCATCATGGGTGAAACTGAGGGTTGACTTTAAAATCATATTGTTGATTATAATTCCACTATTATATGACAGTTGTTGAATTTGATTAAATATGGTTGAATATCGTTGACTTTGTTTAACAATCATTTAATTTAGTTGACCATGGTTGAATATGGTTGACTTTGGTTAATCATGTCTGACCGTGTTTGACTATGACTAAACATGGTTGACCATAGTTGACATTGGTTGACTTTGGTTGATTGTGGTCGACTTTGGTTTACTATGGCTCACTTTGGTTGACCATGGTTAACTTTTTTATTTACTTTTGCTTAACCATGGTTGACATTAGCTAACCATGGTTGACATTGGTTGGATTTTGGTCGACCATGGTTGAATTTGGTTTACTTTCGTTTATGTTTGGTTGACAGAGGTTGACCAAGCTTGAATTTGTTTGACCATGGTTGAATTTTGGTTGACTTTGGTTGACCATTGTTTACCATAGATAACCATGGATAACAATGGTTGACTTTGGTTGATATTTGGTTGATTTATGTTGACTATGGTCATGGTTGACCATGGTTGACTTTGGTTATTTTTGTTGACTATGGTTGACCATGGTCTACTTTGGTTGACCACGGTTGACTTTAGTTGACCGTGGTTTACTTTTGTTGACCATGGTCAACTTTTTGTTTGACCATAGTTGACTTCTTATTGACCATGGTCGACTTTGGTTGGCCATGGCTGACCATGTTTAACTATGACTAACCATGGTTGACTTTGGTTGACATTTGTTGACTTTGGCTTACTATGGATGACATTGGTTGACCATGGTTGACGTTTTGGTTGACTTTTTCTTAACCATGGTTGACATTAGCTCACCATTGTTGACATTGGTTGGGATTTGGTTAGGTTTACTATGGTTTATTTTTGGTTGACCATGCTTGACCATGGTTGACCATACTTGACTTTGTTTGAACATCGTTGACTTTTGGTTAGCCATGCTTGATTTTGTTTGACCATGGTTGGCTTTTTTTTACTATGGTTGGCTTTGTTTGACCATGCTTGACTTTTGGTAAACTTTAGTCAACATTAGTTCTACATGGTTGATCGTGAAAGGATTGTTGAGTTTTTAATTTCTAAGAAGAAATCGCAAATAATAATAATACAGATTGTTATTAGGCCTCTTGCAGTTTATTTGTTTCTCAGAAAGCATCGATTGTAGCTTCGTCATTCACACCGACTGCAGATGGACATGGTCTCCAAATGAATTGTAGGTAAACAAACTATTGCCTCCCAACTAATTCACCCCTAAGGGGAATTGAACTTGGTTCACCTTGCTGACGAGACCCACACCTTAACTGATTGGGCTAACGAGAATTGACAGAAATGTTATTAATGTTATAAATTATATTATTATTATAAATGTGATAATGTTGTTGTTGTTGTTGTTATTATTAATGTGATTAATGTAATTATAAAATATATTATAATAAATGTTTTTGTTGTTGTTATCATTAGTATTATTATTATTCACATTAATATTAATATTATGTCATATAGTTACAATTCAGTAGTAAAAATGTAAAACATAATTTTTAATATTTATATTATGCTAAATTGTAAAAGTGCAAATCATTTTAAAATATTAATTAACTAATACTAATATTAATGTTATTGCTATTATTAACGTTCTTATTGTTAAAAAAATATTATTAATAATATTGAAATTCAAAATTCTGTATATGTATTTTGATAAATATAATATTAAAATATACATTTAAATTAAATGTTTTAATTAAGGGTAAGTTTTTATTGGAAAAATAAATATAATTTAATAACATTGTGGTGTTAATTAGATAATTAATTATGCTCTTATTTTCATTGAGTTATTGTTACACCATATAAAAATCAAATCAAGGTTTAAGTTTACATTTAAACACTATATAAAAATCAAATCAAAATTAAAGTGTATGTTTAATAAAGTAATTGTTAATATAAAATATAATTGATCATGGTTGATTGTGATTGAGCATGGTTGATTATATAAGTACAAGTAATTAATGATAATATTAACATAATTAACAATAACGTTAACATTAATGTTAATATTAAACGATTAGGCATGGTTGACCTTATTGTGGTTTTCATATGAGATAACTTTCATTGGGCTTGTGTCACATTGCAATGCGCATGAAGTCTTATGTGAAATGTGTTACGTTACTTAGTAGTTATGTTGCATTGTGACATTCATCTTGGTGAGATCATGTCAAATTTCAGTGTCTACATTCTCACATCCACCTTGGTTGAGTTATCCTTAATAGCTATGTTGCATTGTGACATTCACCTTGGTTGAGTTCTCCTTAGTAGTTATGTTGCATTGTGAGCTATACTAATTAATGTTAATGTTAACATTAATATTACTATTAATACTAATGTTTATTTTAATATTAAATTTGCATATTCTTATTAACTATAATTATTATTATATTAATGTTAATATTATTTAATTTTTATTATAAAAATTATAAATTTAAAATTGCAAAATCTTCTAGAAAATATTATGAAAAGTTTTTTTTTCCCAAAAAAATGGAGTTTTCAAATTACAATCATCTTAATCTCCCACACCATATTCTCTAAGAAAAAATTATTGCAAGTTGTATAGTTTTCATTTCTCAAAATTAATTGAATTATTAATTTACCTTTAGTATTTTAACATAAATATTATTCAATTAATATAATTACTAATAGCAAGCCAATGTAGGGTGGGCCAATAGTATCTTGCTTGTAGAATTTTATAAGTTGTCCTCTTAGTTGCATAATGGCCACCAGAGGTTTCATCATAGTATGCATGTAGTGTATCATGTACTTCATCTTCCCTGACACATATTATTAGGATTTGATTTGGTCCTTGTTTGAAGAGGTATCCCTTTATCCAAGAATAGGTTTCACTTTTTCTGGTGATTTTATATAGTGCTCTTTGTAGCTGAAATGTTGAGGAATTTTTCTTGAGGCTAGATAGTTTTCCATCTCTCCAAACCAAGGGGTGATGGTTGAGATTGCAAAGAGATGTTCATCTACGAATGCATTCTCAACGATTTCCTAATTGAAAACATGGGTTATTCTAGAAAGAAAATATTCTACAACATTATGTTTTCATAGTTTATCAACAATTGTTAAATCAAATTCTCGCAAAAGCAGTAACGAGCTATTGAGACCTTAACAACTCCCCTTAATTTTTATAAAAATAAAGAGGGGCCATTTTAAATATTCAAATTTTATCCTTATCTTTGGTTTCTATGTCTTTGTTTTGGGTCTCATCCTTGAATAGGTGACTATGTTTGATTAAGGATTTAGTGTTCTCTTCATTTTGAGACAAGAATTTCATCCCTTGTGATTGGATTGATTCATAACTTTTGATTACTTTATGACTTTTTATTTAGTTTTGTGTATCTTTAAGATATGATGTACATACTTTGATCATTAAGATTTTCCTGGAATCATATTTTTTCTTTGAATATTTTTATGTTTGAGCTCTGTGATGCTTCATAAGGTTCGCTTGAAGTTTTCTCAATTAAATAAGATTTTATTTTGATATGAGATGTATTTTTCATGATGACTTGTTATATTGTCTTTGCCTTGCTTTTGCATTAATTTTATCACATGGCCTAATTAATACACATTAATGTATAGTAAAGGAAAGGGGATTAAACAAGATATGTTAAAGACATTTTATTTTGAGAAAAATATGAAAGCATTTATGATTAGGTCTAGCTTGCCAGTATAATGAGGATAATGTTTGACAGCGAGTTCATGGGGTGCTTGTATGATGACTTGATAATGTCACATATTTTGGAATGGTTAGGTGCAATTATTGCGCCGAGAGGTGCTCTACAGTCCAGTATGGGGGAAATCTTGTGAGTCAAGTGTTTGTCGAGTAACAAAATAATACAAAGTAAACAAAAAAAATAATAATACAAAGTAAAAAGTAATAAATATTATGTCGACCATAAACAAAAAAATATTACAAAGTAAAAAGTAAATATTAGATTTAAACTAGAGACTTTAGAGCTTAGGATTAGGTGGTAAATATTATGTGGCCATAAACAAAAAAGAATAATACAAAGTAAAAATTAAATATGAGACTTACTTTACTTTTTACTTTTAATACAAAGTAAAAAGTAAATATGAGACTTTAAAGTATTTGTCAAGTGTTTCTCCACTAACAAAATAATACAAAGTAAACAAAAAATAATAATACAAAGTAAAAAGTAATAAAGATTTGATCCCTCTCAGCGCTTGATAGAGCCTAGGATTTGGATCTACGTCGGTACATGTTCAGTGAAGGAGAGTAAGTAATCATTAAATGCATGCAAATGTATTTATGGCTTAAGTAATCACTATTTTGATGAACTCTGTTGGCATCATTATCGCTTTTTCCTTGCATGCATAATGCTTGTACTTAATTTGTTATCATTCAATGATGCTTACACACTCACTTGGACATACTGAGTTGGTTTATTGCCCTTGTCTTGCTTGAAATTGGGTTTGCCGCCTTCACCAAAATTTGGTTCATAGTGCATAAACTAATTAAAAGCTCAATTTTAAATATTTTGATATGGGCTTTAGAAGAGCACATATTAAAGAGTTGAAGTGAGATGATAGTTTTGGGGTTTGTAAATATATGTTTTTTACAAGCCCATAATTCTTTTTTTAAAAATTTGCCTTTTTTTCCCTTCTTTGGAAAAATAAAATCAACTTAATTAAGGCTTTCCGTTATGCACCCATTATGCGTCTTAAGAAAGTACATATCAAAGAATGGAAACAAGCTCATATCAAAGAATGGAAACAAGCTCATAGTTTTGAATTTGAATAATGCATCCATTTTTATAATTCAACTTTTATTAAAAAACAGGAAAAATTAAAACAATTCAATTAAGACTTATTCATATACAACTCAATTGCATCTTAAAAGAACATATTTAAACGTATGCAAATGAATTAACAATTCTCATTTTCAGCGAAGCATTATTTCATACAAGGCCCGATCTTTCATTAAAAGATGTCTCACTTTTCACTCTTTGAGGAAATACAACTCTTGTTGTTTTCTGAAGTCGATGGATCGTGGTTAAGTTTTTCCTTAGTTTGATTTCGTTTTCACTTGAAATTTAATACATTTAAATTAATTGAGGTGAGCTCCAAATATTGTTTATCAAGTTAAGTTCTCCTTACATTTCCTAGGCTTCCTTATGCAAAGTTCCTTTACTAGTATCACCATGCTACAATCACTTTTTTTATTCTCTCAAATCTAAAGTAAAACATTGAAATAAAATGATGAGCTCCATAAAATCTTACAATAAGTCATATGGCTATTCGAGCAAGGGTTATATATACTTATTGTAGGATTGATCTAATAAGGAATTTAAAGTCGATACAAAGTCGATACAATATATATAATGTGATTATATTTGGTAAACATGGTACTCCGAGCTTTGAATATTTTGTGTATATTATGTAAAAGATTCAGAATAACTTTCTTTGCATGGATATTTTTTAATAGCTGCGTGATCGAAATTAGAGAATATGGAGAGTTGGTGGCATTGTTATCTCATAAAAAATAGTTGCAAAATCGTCTGTAGCCGAGCTTCGGGAGATTTCGTTGTACAAAATATTTCACACTTTACAACTCAAGACTCTTGTGAATAAGAGAAACCCTAATCTAACGGCCAAATCATTTTTCCACTGGTCACCTGTATGATTTCTCGCAAATATAGACCATAAAGGAAGCGATCTGAGCATCTTTGCTAGCATATATATCATCCACATATAAAATGGTGTGCAAGATTCACCATATGGAAGCATTATCTCCTAGAGTTTGGTGTAAAAATATTTGTATAAACAACTAGCTCATTAAAAAGAAGCTATCTCGTAATATTCATAAAGAATAAAGCACAATATTGTTCATAGCTTAATGGATGAATTGCCACAAAGTTTTCTCAAAGTCAAAATGAGAAAGAGCATAAGATCACTCTATCCCACATGATATTAGGGTTTGACGACACCAATTCATCAAAAGTATATGATCAAATCTCATAAAAAATGTTGAAATTCTGGTCGCAGAGAAGGAAAGCGTTGGACAGATTTGTCAAACAAAAGAAACACTGAAATTCTGGTCGCTCTATCTCGTATTGCTCTCACTGCGTCTGTGATTTTCTTGTAATTTCCACTCCCGTCCTTGGCAACCACGGTGTTCGGTTTCACCGTGCCAATAGAAGTTTTCAGAATCCTTCGATACCGCGTTGTCTCTGGTCGAGGACGGGAAGAGATAGGCAGCGAGAATGGAGAATTGATATCTTGTAGACATCTCTTAGGTGGGGGGCGATGGATCGTTAAACGTGGAATAAATAATAGATGAATATTATTTGGAATGCATGAAAACCATGAAGAGGATGCTTGCTAGTCTGTATTTGAAGGGGAAAGCCAGGGATGAATATTACCTCCATCCTGCATGAAGCCCAAAAATGATCAACATCCAAAAATGAGTCGATTGTAAGCAGCGGCATGGAATTGATTAGAATCCCAAATACTCTATACCTACATGCTGAGTATGTTAATAAACGTATTTACAATTTCACATTTACATGCATGCTCGATAATCATCTAGGGTTTTCACATTTTCTTGCATCTTTTGAGTTTCTGAATACGCCACGACTGTGGAGGTCCGACAGAGCCATAATTGAAGAAGCCACCTGACACAAGAAATGCTCGCTAATTTTCCTTCCAGCAAGAAGATATAAGACAACCCCCAATCTCTAAGGCCGGGTTAGTGGAGCCATTGGAACGATTGGGATTCCACAGTCCGGATTGACAGAATGGGTCTATTGAAATCACACGAACGTTACAAGAGGAGGGTCCGGATTGACAGCAAGGATCCATTGAAATCACCTGAACGTGAACGTTACCCGAGGAGGTGGAGGGTTGGGATTCACAGCACAGAAGCTGCATCCTTGTTAATTAGATAAATTTAAACCTTTGTGTACGACGAAGAATATTCCATTATCAATAATTTAAACCTGTGTGTACGACGAAGAATATTTCATCATCAATACAATACAATCTAGCACCTCCACCTCCACCTCCACCTCCACCTATCGACGTAAATATTCCATCATCAATGCAATCTAGCCGCCCCACCCCTACCCCATATATCAAAAGCAACATCTAATGAGCCATAATTAGACTGTAAGCGTTTCACGTGGGAGAAGGTAACCATCCACCTAGGCCGTAGACTGTAGCTAATGAAATCCTGCCACGTATGGAATCCTACCACGTAGATGATGCCATCGTGAAAGTTCTCACTGTCCGCTCCTCTTCATTCTCATGCCTCTTCCATAGTTACTTCCTCCCACGCGTTGTCATCATTGCTCACCACATCCTCCTACTTGGGTTTCTCAACTGCACGGACCAACTCCACCCCAGCTCCACGCCTTTACGCAGAGTCTTCACCCCCTCCCATCTACGCCCTTCCTTGGCCACACTAGGTACTCCCAGCCTACACCCGCTTCCACACCTCACACACCCGCATAGCTGCTCCTACGCATGTGCCTCGTCCACACCACCCGCGCATCAGCTCCCCTCATGCTCTCCTCTATCGCGTCTTTCCCCACGCCTATCTTTCCCTAAAAATGGATGCACACAACTCCTTCTCGTCTTCTTGTTGTTGTAATAAGTCCAGACCTTCCGTAATTTGAATAACCCAACCATCCTCGGAAATCTTCAGTTGAACAAAGTTAGTATTGGGTTCAATTCAAGATGCTGATTATTATTCCCCAAATCTAAAAATAATGGAATATTTGGTGCATTTTGTTAGAAACGGGTGACAACCGGCTATGACGGTAACTATATAACTGACTAACTAAATATGCAGTTATTAGTAACCGTGTAAGAAATGTATATGTTTCTTTAGTTGTGAGTTGTTGTAAATCTTCAGATTCTGAATAATAAGATACCGATACCATTGCTCCGTGGATGTTTCCCTAAGAGAGGGTTTTACCACGTAAATCTCTGCGTATATGTCATGTGTGTGTATTTATTATCTTTCTTGTTTTATTTGCTTCCGCTGCATACTGTATTTTGTGGTTGTTAGATCCAACAAGTGGTATCAGAGCTTGGTAGAAAGCCACAGAGAACGAGAAAGCCGAATGATCATTGTTTTTTGAGAAATTTAAATTCGTTTTACGGGTCAAAAGTTACCGGACTGAAGCCTAAGGAAAAAGGGCGGTAATCTTCAACTACCCCGGGTCCATTGCTTACCGAGGCACGGTAGTGTTACTGGAAATTACTGCGGCATAGTGATATCGGGGAGCGCGGTACTCTATTCTTGTTGAGGTAAAGCGTGAAAGTTAAAGTATTAGTTTGAGGTTTCTTCAAATTTGAACGAAGGGCAAATATGGTTTGACTTTTATATATTTAAAAAAGTTCAATATATAATGCCATGATTATAAAAAGCCAAAGTTTTTAAAAAGTGAAAGTTTTTTTTTTTTTTTTTTTTTTGAGTTTTATATATTTAGAAAGGTGAATATATATTGGAGTCATAAGGTGACATATTATATTGGTTTGAACGTGGATATGATAGGTGGTTGGTATAATAAGGGAGTTATAAGGTTTAAAGGTGGGAGTTATAAGGTTGAATAATATATTATTTCTTGATTGTTTAAAAAAAAAATAAAAGAAATAAAATTTTTATTTCCATTATTTTTTAAAAAGGGTTTCTCTTATAAAGTTTTTTTTGACCTGATGTTTTCTTGAGAAAATGGCAAAAACGTAGAGTGTTAAGTTTGAAATTGAGAAGTTCAATGGGAGCAATAATTTCGAGTTGTGGAAGGTCAAGATGCGGGATATGCTCGTGCAGCAAGGAGTGGCGAAGGCACTGGCAGGAAAAATAAAGAAACCCGCAGATATTTCAGATGGAGACTGGAGCGAGATGGATGAAAGAGCTCTTAGTGCTATTCGTTTGTGCTTGGCCGACGATGTTTTATTTAACATCGTGTCTGAAACTACAGCAACAGGTTTCTGGACAAAGTTGGAAAGTTTGTACATGACTAAATCCTTGACGAATAAAATCCTCCTGAAGCGGCAGTTGTTTACCTTGCGTATGAAAGAAGGTACAAAGATTTCTGAGCACTTGAATGCGTTCAATACTCTTATTTGCCAGTTGACTAGTATGGAAGATATTATTAAATCTGAAGACAAGGCGATTTTACTATTGTGCTCTCTGCTTGAGTCGTGGGCACATTTTGTAACCTCTATCAGTTTTAGTTCTACTGAGTCTATTACCTTTGATGAAGTTGTTGGAGCCTTACTTTCTGAGGAAACTCGAAAGAAATCTAGTCTTGAAACCTCGACATCAGAAGTAATGGTGGCCAGAGGAAGAACCAGTGAAAGAGGACAACATTCAAAGGGTACATCAAGGTCAAAGTCGAAGGGCAAAAAGAGTAAATTGAAGTGCTGGTACTGCAATAAAGCAGGACATCTGAAGAAAGATTACTGGAAACGCAAGCGAGCTTCTGAGGAGGAGGACTCTAGAAAGGAGGCGAACATAGCCGAGAATGATTCAGGTATGATCGATGAGGTATTATCTACATCTACTGTTTCACAATACCATTCTGACTGGTTAATTGATTATGGAGCATCTCACCACATGTGTCTTCATAGAAATTGGTATTCGTCATACCAATCTATAGATGATGGGGTAGTTTATATGGGAAATAATGTTACATGTAAAATTGTTGGGGTAGGGAGTATCAGAATTAAAATGTATGATGGGACTGTTAGGACTCTAACAGATGTGAGACATGTACCTGAATTAAGGAAGAACTTGATATCAATGAGAGTTCTTGATGATGCTGGTTACAAGTTTACAGTTCAAGGTGGAGTTATGAAGATATCGAAAGGTATCTTGGTTGTTATGAAAGCAAACAGAGTTGGGAACCTGTATAGACTTGAAGGAAGGACGGAAGTTGATCACGCAACAGTAGCATCGGTTGGTGCAGCAGCAGACATCACTCGTATATGGCATCAGCGGTTAGGTCATATCAGCGAAAGAGGTATGAAGGTACTTGCTGATCGAAAGTTGCTTCCTAGTTTAAAATCTGTAGATTTGAAGTTTTGTGAGCACTGTATTTATGGTAAACAGGCTAGACAAAAATTTAAATCTGGAAAACACACGAGTAAAGGTATCCTAGACTACATACATTCTGATCTTTGGGGTCCATCTCCAAAAATTTCTTATGGGGGATCGTCATATTTCGTCAGTTTTATAGATGATTACTCTAGGAAAGTTTGGATCTATTTATTGAAGATAAAAACTGATGTTTTTGATATATTTAAGCAGTTTAGAGCTTTGGTTGAAAAGAGCACTTGCAGGTTCATTAAATGTCTTAGAACAGATAATGGAACCGAATTTACTTCGAAGTAGTTTGATAATTATTGCAAGCAGGATGGGATTGAGAGACATAAGACCACTGTTTACACTCCGCAGCAGAACGACATTGCTGAACGCATGAACAAGACTCTTCTTGAAAGAGCAAGGAGTATGCTCAGTAATGCGAAGTTGCAGCAGGAATTGTGGGGAGAGGCACTGCTTACAGCTTGTTACCTGGTCAATCGATCACCATCAACAACAATTGACTGCAAAATTCCAGAAGAGGTATGGACAGGTCAATCATGTGATTATTCTAATCTTAGAGTATTTGGTTGTGAAGCCTATGCATTTATTCCGAAAAATCAGCGTTCCAAACTAGATCCTAAGTCAAGAAAATTGATCTTTGTTGGATATGGTGATGGTGTTAAGAGATATAGGTTGTGGAATCCTACTGTCCACAAAATCATCATAAACAAAGATGTAAAATTTGATGAACTTTCTCTGACAAATTTAGATGTAAGTAATGATTTGAAACAGGCTAATGTACAACAGTTTCAGCAAATTCAGTTTGATACTCAGTCATCTGCGAGGGGGACTCATGAGGATGTCCAGGAAGAGGATATTCATGAGGACACTCCTCAGGAAGAGGATGAGCAGACAGAAATAGAGGAAATACCACAGCAAACTCTACGGAGATCTACGCGGAACAGAACTTTTCCAAAGAGGTATGATGATTTCGTTTTCATTTCTAATGAAGGAGAACCTGACAGTTATAAGGAAGCATTAGAAGTGTCTGACAGTGACAAATGGAAACGTGCAATGAAAGAAGAAATGGATTCTTTGGCAAAGAACAAAACGTGGGATATTGTGGAACTTCCAGAGAGTAGGAAAGTGGTTGGCTGCAAATGGGTGTACAAACTGAAGAAAGGTGTTGATGAAACTGTTCCGAAGTACAAAGCGAGACTGGTTGCAAAAGGATTTTCTCAGAAAGCAGGTATTGACTTTCATGAGATTTTTTCACCAGTTGTAAAACTTGTTTCTATCAGAATTTTGTTAGCACTAGTTGCTTTATATGATTTGGAGTTAGAGCAGCTAGATGTCAAAACAGCTTTCTTACATGGAGATTTAGATGAAGAAATTTTCATGGAACAACCAGAAGGGTTCGTTCAAAATCGCAACAAGAGGTTTGTTTGCAAGCTCAAAAAATCATTGTATGGCCTGAGGCAGTCTCCCAGGCAATGGTACAAGAAGTTTGATTCTTTCATGGTGAGTCAAAATTTTACCAGGAGTGAGTATGATCATTGTGTGTACTTTAAAAAGTTGGAAAATGACATGTTCATTATTTTGGTATTGTATGTTGATGATATGCTTGTCGCAAGCAAGAGCATGTTTGAAATCAGCAGGTTAAAGGCTCAGTTGGCTAGGACGTTTGATATGAAGGATCTAGGAGCAGCAAATCAGATCTTGGGCATGCAGATACACAGAGACAGGAAAAATGGCAAGCTGTGGTTATCACAAAAGAAGTATGTGGAGAAAATACTTCAGAAATTCGGTATGGATAAAGTGAAACCTTCTAGTATCCCTTTAGCTTCTCATTTCAAGCTTTCTTCAGGTTTGAGTCCTAAAAATGATGAAGAAAAGTAGTATATGTCTCGTGTACCATATTCTAATGCAGTAGGAAGTTTGATGTATGCGATGATAAGTACAAGACTAGATATTTCACATGTAGTTGGTGTTGTCAGTAGATACATGGAAAATCCAGGAAAAGAGCATTGGGCAGCAGTGAAATGGGTGCTTCGGTATCTTAGAGGCACAAGTGACTATTGTATCACTTTTGATGGTTGCAGTGATAAAGTCTGTGGTTATGTTGATTCTGATTTTGCAGGTGATTTGGACAAGAGGAGGTCCACTTCAGGTTATGTTTCTACTCTTGCAGGTGGAGTTATTAGTTGGATGTCAAAGCTTCAGAATATTGTTGCTTTATCTACTACAGAGGCAGAATATATAGCTGCTTCACATGCTTGCAAAGAGGCAGTCTGGTTAAAAGGTTTGCTGGGTGAGTTAGGAAAGGTTTAGAACTCTATAAAGATTTTCTGTGATAGTCAAAGTGCTATTCACTTGGCTAAAAATCCAGCTTATCACAGTAAGACAAAACATATTCCTGTAAAATATCATTTTGTAAGACATGTTATTGATGAAGGTGGAGTGGTTCTTGAAAAGGTCCACACTCAAAAGAATAGTGCAGACATGTTCACGAAGCCAGTTACTTCAGAGAAGCTACGGTGGTGCTTAGCTTCTCTAGGCTTGCAGGAAAAGTGATCAAAAGAGCAATGAGCAATGGTATCAGGTAAATTGTTGTCAAGGTGGAGATTGTTAAAAACGGGTGACAACCGGCTATGACGGTAACTATGTAACTGACTAACTAAATATGCAGTTATTAGTAACCGTGTAAGAAATGTATATGTTTCTTGTATTCTCGTAAGAGAAGATATTGGAGAGTTGTGAGTTGTTGTAAATCTTCAGATTCTGAATAATAAGATACCGATACCATTGCTCCGTGGATGTTTCCCTAAGAGAGGGTTTTACCACGTAAATCTCTGCGTATATGTCATGTGTGTGTATTTATTATATTTCTTGTTTTATTTGCTTCCGCTGCATACTGTATTTTGTGGCTGTTAGATCCAACACATTTCAAGACAGATCTCCTAAAACACTAAAATAAATACAGAACTTGGAAAGCAGAAGAAACAAGGCGGACCTGGGAAACAATCCCGGAGTTGGTTTGGCAATGATAGGTAGAAGCTGCAAGTCCCAATCATTATCAGCCATAGAAGGATGAAATACTTGACAACGAAGGTATGATTCACACCTCGCTCCCTATTAGGCCTAGATGACCAGTTCCTCCTTATAGAGCACAGAAGATGAGACTGACAACCCTGTCGATGCTCCTTCTACCTTGGGCGGCTCTACAAGCCACTTGAAATCGCCCACGTTAAGAATTATACCCCTGTTCAAACGCCCTTCCACCATTTCGTCCAATTCCCTGAACTTCATTGCAAAGTGGTCTTCATCCTTCTTTCCGAAAGAGATAGAACATATCTCTGTTTCCATGGGAGGGATCTGAAGCTGCGCTGGGGTTTCACTTTTCTATTTTGCTGCGCAAGTTATTCTCTGCGCTGGGGTTCTACATCTCCGGGCTCTTCCTGCAGTCAGGACCGAAATAAGGGAGCGTTATCACCATAAAAACAGCAATAAGACATTGAATTCAATGCCAATCCCATACTCATCATGAGTTAACCACCAGTGTGCCAATCCCGCCAAGCTACATCCCACATGGAGCATTAAGTGTACACCACACATCATAGAGATATCTATGTCTCTCTCCATAGTCACCCTGGTTCGAGCCTGAAGGGCCTTCGCGCGTGGGAGGGATGAACTTCCCTTGTAGGATGCGCCCTGCTTCTGGACGGTAGGGAGAGGGCCTTCATGCAGCCCATGTGGCTTGCATGCAACCTAGGGTCCTCCTGATTTCGTGATTCCCTTCCAGTAGGGAGACTATAGTGGTTCGTCGGTGCAGCCATTGGAGACCAGCACGTGGAGTAGGTAGGTAGAGCTGCGTGGAAGGGGGAGAGGTGGAGGATTGAGAGATGCGAAGGGTGGAGTCGGAGAATGGATATCACATGGAGGAGCAGCGTGGGACAGTGGGCAAATATAGATGTTTTCGAGGCATTGGTGCATTACCAACTGGTAATGTACAAGTGAATTTTATATGTACTAATTGATTTACGATGAATAACATAAGTATGGTTTTTTTTCATTGAAAAAAAATATATATATATATATATATACTTTACACATTGGTATACCATATTGATATAGTCATAACAATAAAAACTTTTGTTGGAATCTTTAAATATTTTGAATTTTTAGTTATAGTATAAATTAGTTAAAACTTCCACTATCGATTGCAAAAGTTTTAGCAATTTCATCTTAAAAACCTCTCTATTAAAAAATGATTTCTTTATAGAAATATTCCATTCCAATAAATTGACTAATAATAACTCAAATGCTTGAGAGATAATTTTTTCTCAATCCCCGAAAACCTGAGATTAAATCCTTGTGTTATCATCTATTTTTAGTATTTTTTCTAATTACCATAAAATACAAAAAAAAATAAAATATAAATGAGCACTCTTATGTGAAGCTTAATTGCATGCCCGGCGATTGACTGACCAAAACGGAACGAATTTGGATTAAAAAAAAAAACTATCTCTGACTTTATAACATTTTAAAGTAGAGACGTATATTGTCCCGGTGGTAATATAAAACTTTAACGTATTGTCCAAGCATATCATTTATTTATAAAGGTTGACCTAAAACAATGTTTACTCAAATGTGAATATGTCTGAATAACGAGTTAAAAAACTGAAAAATATTTGTTATATTTAAATATTTGAATTATATAATAATTATGGTGAATTAAGATTTTTTTTTAATTTTTATAATATAAAATTAAAAAAAAAAACATTCTTTAATATTTTATAATTAAAGTTGGTTTCACTATAGCTAGATATTTTGAATGATGATAATGGTTGGTTATTACCATGTCCACAAAAATAATTTTGATTTATTACACTTTAAAAAAAAAGAATCACTTAGTTCTATTTATAATTTTATTTGTGTTTGTTGTTTTTGAAGAAAAGCATTTCTAGATCATCATAAATGCTATGAGTTAAAAGGTTAGGATGATCAATATTATAACATATATTTTGAAATTGTACTTTAATGCTATGGAGCTCATGAGAATTTGCTTAATATCATCATTATTTGTAAAGTGGTATCTTTCTCTACTCCCAAGACTTGACATCTTTTAGGCCAATCTTTCTTAAGTTGCAACTGGTTTTGAGTGGGAGTATGAGTGGAATGGCCTATCTCCCATGCTCTTTATGTTGTTCTTGTACATTACATACTTGGTCATTGCCATGTTTCGGGGGAGGGGGAGACTAGCTTCTATAAGGAAGATATGATAGGTGTATTGGCTTTAATTTTGTGATTATATTTATAAACCGATTCTAGATTTGTTCTATCTTTTATAAATGCTACAACTCAAAACTTTACATTCATATAAAATAATAGGAGTGAAAAGTCTCAAATAAAATTTTCTTTTTAGCACAAAGCCAAAAATTTGATAATTTACAATTGTTTCAAGTCCATAATAATCTCTCCACCCTCCATTAATCATTTTCTATATCATAATTTGATGAAGACTAATATTTATATATAATCATTTCCTCCAAATTATTATTATCATACATTAAATTAACAAAAGTAATTTTTTTTATTTCATAGAATATTACAAAGTGTAAGTTAAATTTCAAAATAGAACTATACAAAGTTGTAAGTTTGAAAAATAAAAATAAAAATAAATATTATCTCAACCGAATTTAAAAAGAAATTATAATATAAATAAAAAATAAGAAATAAGAAAACACCCATTCATATAAATATATATACACTAATTCTAACTACTAAAGATGACACCTAAAAGACATTAAAAAAATGCATTTTTAAACATGTAAAAAATCATAAGATAGAAATCTCATAAAATTAAATAAAATAAGAATAAAAAAGTATCTAGAAAACGATCATTGATTGTTTGTGTGTCTTTATATTCTGTCTTGTTGATTGTTTTTTCCAATTATAAAATGATAGTGTTTATGGTTGGTTGATGACATGGAGAAGCTTTGCGGTGGGATATATTTAATTAAAATGGGATATTTGTTTTATTTAAAAAATTTAGAATTTATATAGACTATACTTCTACTACCGAGCACTGAGCAACTTGGCGGTGGGATATGTCATGTAGAGATGGAGGTAAGCGGGAGTGCCGAGTATGGATTTATTTAGGATAATTGGACCAAAGTTTACACCAAATATAGGGTAATTGAACCTTGGGATTGAGTTCCTCCCGTTATGGTATATAGAGGCACTAAACACTAACTTTATCACTACAACCTTCTGCAGAGAGATAAAATGCCCTCAGCTAGCTAAGACATAATGTTTTCTGATAATGGGAGATAATTTGATGGGTATGGTTCAAGGGTTACCGAGGGATGTTACTCTTCAAAGAAGGCAATTTTGGGTAGTAACAAATTTTATTTTATTTTATTTTATTATTCATAGATATTTTAAATTGATTGCATAAAGTTATATATATATATATATATATATATATATATATATATATATATATATGAGCCTCGATCTAATAGGGGTATAATGTCGATCATTATGATTTGTAAGGAAGCATATCAAGATGAGATTCCACTACAAAGGAAATAGTGGAACCTAATGAACTCAAAGCAAGCTAAGACTTAGAAGATACATTATATATTCTTTAGATGTGTTAAAGGATAGAAGTCAATTTATATCCTTAATTTAATTTACCTGATAGAAGGATGGGTTATTCTTTTGAATCACATTATAAAGGACACAAACAAGGAGATTGTATGTAGAGCTTATTAAAAGGCTATTTTACTAAGGGAAACATGGATTTAATAAACTAGAGAAATGATGTGATATGACTTTTTGAGAAAAATTTGGTTAATTATACCTAATGTAGTGTTTGTTGACCTAATAATAAGAGAGTCATAATAATCTTAACACAATCATCATCCTAACTCAATTAAAAGCGATTGTTATATATATAGATATAGATATATCATTAGGATACAATAGGGATTCAATAATTAAACAATGAACAAGCGATAAAATGAGAAGTTTGAAATTGTTGAGGAAATAATGAGTTAGCATGAGTGATCGTATATGCAATATTGATGAGGTTAAGTGAAATAAGAATACAAAATAAATGGGAAAATAATGAATGCAAAACAAGAACCAATGTGTGTTGCAAAGAATAAAGTTAATATTCAAACTCCTATTATATGATGGGAGAAATCAACCGTCACATCAGAGATAAAATTGTTGTTACTTTGAGAGAATGAACAAAATAAGAAGTGTAGTACTAGGAAGATAGAATGATGTGTCTATAATCGCATCAACATCTCGTAAAGCAAGAACAATGCTTGATGCTATGAGAATATATTGGGTTCATATTAGTACATTGGGAGAGGGTAATAATATGCAAAGTTTGAAGTATCTATAAGGTTCCTGTAGAATAATGAAATAAGTATATGAAGAGTGGTGATATATACAAATTCAATAGTATACTATGATTAATACTAGTAAATCACCTTACGATCTTGAGAGAAAGAACAAAATAGACTAGATAACAATTGCATTCCTGATAAGGGATAGTCACAAAACCTTGTAAACAATGATAGTCCTCCAAAATTAATAATTATTACAATACTTTTGATTCTCATGGATAGAAATTGTGTAAATAGCACTAAGATAATAATAATGGGTGACCTTAGGATTGAATTCAAACAGGGTGACCTGTACACAGCTATCAGAGATGGAAAAATACCAGATGCGAACCTCTAGGAATCAATGGTTTACCAAAACATCAAGAGGTCTTCCCTTCACAAGGCAACAACCTGGCCATAATTGTTTCCTTCCTCAGAGGTGATTGGGTGGATTCTTCCCCATGTAGATACAACCACCAAGATCATTTCAAATGCCAATGGAGAAGGACTCGCCTCCTTTCAACCAGGACACCTTTCGGCCGCATACAAGCTTCCTTCCTCCAAAGTTATGCTTACTGATGATTGGGTAAGGCATGCCACTATAGATAATTTTGAATGTGCAAAGAAGATGATGGTACCAAACAAGCAACTAAGACCCAAAGGTAGCGTGGAATATGACAACCAACACTTAAGGACACCCTATCGAATCATAGTCCTAATATTGAACAGAATCTTCGGCCTACCAAACAGAAACATCTATAAACTTAGTTGGGTTCCATTGCTCTACCACGTTGCCACACATGGTACAGTCTTCAATTGGGAATATATAATATCAAATAGTATGGTGTCCAACATTGCTACAGCTCAAATTGGCCTTTCACAACAGAAAGCAAAATTTTTCATGTTTTCTTACCTCATTGATTGTACATTAGTCAAGAATCCTTTCCCTAAGTTCGGATGTAATTGGCAACGAACTGAGACTCCCCTTTATGTAGCATACCATATAACTTGTGCTCATTGATATCAAGGGTATTACAAACTACTATGCGAAGAACTAATCATGCCCCTTTATTGGTTTCTCTTCAATAAAGAACCAAATTGTTTGTCAGACAATGCCTTGGCTTTAATAAGTGAGTACGACGACTACTACTTCTCATTATAAGGCACATACATAAGGATGTATGGGGGCACTAAACCCCCTTATCTACTGCCCAAGTATGCTACAGATTTCATTGTGCATAAAGAAGCCATAAGACAAGTCTTCATCAATGGAATTGGTGACTTTCTCTATCTAAAAAAAAAACATCTTACCCACCTCTACCATTCAACATTGGTGCATACAAGTTCCAAAAAATTACAGCTTTTGAAGCCTTCGTTTCCAACTTGGAAGCTTTTCACTTCGGGACTATACTTTTTGTAAGAAATGACAACAAAGGTAAAGTGGCTAAACATTGTGCTTCTTACAAAATCACTTTTGAATACTCAGATAATTTCCTGGCAGATGAGGAAATATATAAAAGGGTTACCAATGCGAAAGAGCTGCAAAAAAAAAAAGGCCAACCATGCACCTACTGCTATCAAAATTACAACCTAGAAAAAGGAAGCAGAAATACATATATAAAGGGAAGAATCAACAGAGCAACAAAATAAAGAGGAAGCATAAATACATAGCCAAAGTGAACAGGACAAAAGGGTACAAGAAAAACAAGATAAAGAGGAAGCAGAAAGATTAGCAATCGAACAGCATCAAAGAGAGGAAATGGAAAAATTGCAAAACGAAGAAGCCCGTCGTGCAAGAGAAACTAAAGAAAATGAAGCTCTAGAAGAACAAATTAGCAAAGAAGCCCAAGAAAATATCCAACTAGCTATGCACAAGGAGCCAACAAGTCCACAAGTCAATAGTCCAGAACCCATGGACACCAACGTGCTGAGCCCACTAACTGGAGGCCACTTGCCATTTCTAGAGCTTGCACATATGTCGTTTAGCCCATCCAAAGAACATATAGTGCCCCGATTGGACACAATGTTTTTTTATTCAAAGAGAAAGACCATAAGACGACGGTCAGAAAAAAAGAATGAAAATGACCGCTCAACCAGATATTGTCACTGTCACAGAAAACACACTTGTAGAAGGCACCCAAAAGGACCCTAAATTCACAGCCTTCGTGAATGTCGCAGTTGCACAAGCAAGTCCTCACAATGTCGACAAGCTGCTTACCACTATTGAGTGAAACAAAGAAAAAAGGTTGAAACTCAAGGCCACCTTGGTAAAGGAACGTGGAGAGACCATTAAGTTATACACAAAATTACAGGCCACATTATTTGAGAAAGACAATTTACTAGCTGCATACAACAACCTTAACACAGAAAAGGAAACATTGACTGTTCAGTTAATGATAATGGAAGCGGAGACAAATGATTTTCAAGCAAAGCTTACATACTTTGAAACACATGCATCAATGGAAAACGAGAAGGCCAATGAATTGAACACTCAAGTAGATAAGTTGTTGAGAGATAAGGAATCACTCATGGAACCGTTCTAGGCACAATCATGCAAGCTTCAAGAGAAAGTCTCAAACTGTCAAAAAACACTCTTTCAACAAATCTACAATATCAAACAATTCATGGCAAGGATGCAGGAAATTGCTGCAAGCTCAATAGCAATGCATCAACATTTGATTACTTCTGGAAACAAGGTTAACAAACAGTTAACTTAGAGAGAAAATAACCCAACATTTCCTCCTCACCTCCCTCAAAAAACAATAGCAACCTTGAAGCTGGATATTGCACTCCTTGAATTTTGCAAGAAAGCCACTAATCGACTAAATGTCGAGATTGATAAAACTCTTGAAAAATGCACAAACTTCTATGAGGAAATCCATCAAGTTCACCATAAATGTCAGCTCCCTATAGAAGGAAATATCGATGAGCTCCCCCCCAAGGATCAACAGATGGCAGAACTCCAGCAAGTGTTGCAATCAAACCTGGACTACATCAAGAAAATTGATTCTCTAACAAAAGAATACATCAAATTCTTTCTGAGGCAAACATCTACACATCTCATTTTCCTTGAGGATACCTACAAGGTTGCACCAACAAAAGTTGCAAATATAGAAACAAAACTGTCTTATCATGAAGTGTCTCTAAAACTATTAAAGCCTGGCGAATATAATATCATACCTGGAGAAGCTACTGCATAGGCAAACTATATTTCCAATTTAGAAGCGTCCAACTAATTTTAATTGTAAATATCATTTGTATCTTCTCATATGTACAACACTCAAATGAAAACTTTGCCTACTATTCTCATTTTTGCAATTTCACCAAATAACAAACTCTTCCAAGGCTATATAGTGGTGAACCAACCCTTTTTGCTATTCATCTATTCTTCTTTGTCAATGAAAACAAATTTTCCTTCTTGAGAAAATATTGCAGAAATGTTTATATGTAATGTGTACTTTTGAATGGATATTATTGGGATTCATTTTCTCTAAAAAACCTAAATGCTTGTTCATATTTTTGTAACAGTGCTATATTTTACTACGTTTTTAGTTCAATGCTCTTCAGTTTCCTTGTTGGCAATGGCTTTTCAAGCTAAGCTCATAATGGATTATCCCAAGAAGTAGTGATATAAATATTAATCTCAACTGATTTGTAAACTGTGTACTATCTTTTACATTCATAAAAACAAAGCAGCCAAGCAAATAAACCTCTCCTCATCTACCTCCACGCTGAATAAATACAACCTTTATATTGAGAGCTACGACCACTCCTATTATGTTGTAAGTCTGCATTTTATTGTACTTTGTTGTGAACTATCTATATTGTCAAAAGACGTGTGAATCCTTGATGCGGTGAGAGTCATTGATAACCAGTTACTTTCCTTGGTTTATTAGCGATCTTCAGAAGATTAATTCATATAGTGGCAGGCCTGTTCGCCTTTACATGGTTGAGAAGCATGTAAATTTTTTATTGTTGACTTGAAATCCTCAATGAGAAGAAAGAAACATATCTGGGTTTCCCATTGTATCTTCCATTCTTGAAGCAAGCATAACGAAGATTCACCACTCCTATTGTGTTGTAAGTCTGCATTTTTATTGTGCTTTGTTGTGAACTATCTATATTGTCAGAAGACGTGTGAATCCTTGATGTGGTGAGAGTCATTGATAACCAGTTACTTTCCTTGGTTTATTAGTAATTTTCAGAAGATTAGTTCATGTAGTGATAGGTCTGTTCGCCTTTACATGGTTGAGAAGGATGTAAAGTTTTTATTGTGGAGTTGAAATCCTCAATGAGAAGAAAGAACATATTTGGGTTTCCCACTGTATCTTCCATTCTTGAAGCAAGCATAATGAATATTAATTTACAACTTAGATTGTGGCACTATCAAGAGCTGGTCCATGAAAGAGTTCTATATATATACTTGTGTATGGAGATTCCTAAATTTATTGCTACAACACATGGCATGAAAGCAAACTTTTGTTCACAAGTAGTTTGTGCAGTTTAGGAGCTATTATAATCATTGTTTTCATTGATATTATTGTAGAATTATTTTTTCAAATTGCTTAGATATTCGAGATATAGTAGTAATCTATAGTATTGAGATTACTACTACAGAGATTGTGAAAAAAACAATTGTAGTTGGCTCACTGTGTTGATGAACTTAACATTATTTTTTGTTATGGGTTGAGTGCCTATGTCTTTGTAATCTGAGATTGTTACAAACTTTGCTCTTTTCCTACCAGTATCCTTTATTTCCCGTGCCTACATTTTGTTCCTTCTAACTTTCCTTTTTTCCTACCGGCGTTCATTTTTGCCCCTCAAGGGGCAAATGCTAGTGATTAACTCAATGCAAAATTACTTTGCAGGTTATGCATCATGTTGATGATGCATGTATGAAATGACAGGCCACCTAGACGAGTATGCAGAATCGACTCTCGAGGGGGCCACTAGAAGGAAATTCCTCTTTGCAAACACGTGCCATATATTAAACGATGGACCACCTAGATGTGTATACGGTCCTGACGAGCCACTCGACATCATTTTGCATAGAAGAAATGCACCAACATGGGGACAACGAGCATTAAATTACAAACCCTAGGTCAAACCATTCCCATATAGGATTCGCACGTGGGGAGTAGTCTAATTTCTTGATGTTTTGCACCGACAGAGTCCTTGGGTCCTCACGCTGTTTAACCCATTGATATTATAGACTGCTCCCTCCCATCCGACTCTCCAAGCTCTCTGCTGTCAATGGGCCCCTCACTGTCTTGGGCTGACATACTGACAGGAAGGATGATCACCTAGCACACTTCTCTGGTAAGACTCTGCCATGGATTTTGATGTATCCTCGGGCCTTGATCCTCCATGCATAGCCATAACATTCCGGGACAAGGGGTTAAATTTGACGGGCAACCTAACCCATCACTAAAAAAAAGTATGACGGTTTTATTTCTATTTGTAATAAAAAAATTGATTGTAATACCAAGCATGCATTCGCTATCCTTATCATCTATCTTCTAGGAGATACTGTGAAACCTGGGAAAGCTTGGTTATCAAGTTTTTTATGCACTTGATCATCCTACCTTAGGAATGAAAGACCCCTTACATTTGGAAAGGCTTTCTTGGATGCCAGGGCTTCACATTTATATTTACTTGATCAACCTACACAATGAATGTTGTGGGTTAGGCCTTAGATGGATCATCAGAACTTACCTTTTTATTCATGCCAGCAAGACTTTTTAGATCTTATCTACCGGATTGGGTGGGAAATCATTGCAGTGAGTGCTTCACGGTCGCTTCGAAGAGGGTATCTAATCAACCTTGTGGAGCAGCTGGTAAATTACTGCACCCTGAAAGCGAAAGCAGCTTGTCAAGTGAGAACAAAACCGATCCCAGAACATCACAGAGCTGGGACATGAGACAGATAAGACATTTTATATATTTTTGGATAATTTCTTCAGGTAAAGATTTGAAATTTTGGACTGTGATTGTTTGTTAATGAATGAATTACAGGAACGACAATGAATTTAACATTACCAAGCCCATATTTGGAATCGGTGGGCTCTGAATTTAGGCATGGAGACTGTAAATTGCAAAATTTCTCAATTACTATAAATACATTTCTATTTCATTTAAATCCTTTACATTATTAAACTTTAAATCATGCTTCCAATATATTTTTTTATAAACTTTATATTATTAAACTTTGAAATGTTGGTTAGTAAGTTACCTTGACAGGCAGCTACCATACCATCAACCTTCCACAACCTGAAGTATTCGACAACCTTCCATAGCCTGAAGTATTCGAGAACGCCTTCAGTTCCAATCTCACAGAGAGGCAAATAAATACCCTACTCATTCCCCAATTATGAACGAATTAACATCTCTAGCTAATGGTGTTTGTAATGTTATTATTTTGCAGAATTTGTATCAGCAACAGTGTTTGCCCCATGGGACCGCAGTTTGAAAATGGGATTGGCCATGTGTAGCCTATGATGCCTACTGTTACTTAGACTGAACCAAGCAACCGGATCTGTTCGATCTCCTGCGAGTGCTGCTTGCTCTTTTGATGCTGGTGCCCTTGCCTATGCTCTCGGTGCTCCATACATCCATGCTGCTTCTTCTACCCATGCTTCCCACGCCTTTGCCTTGGATCTTGGATCAATTGCTCTTGGTTCTGGAATTTACATAAATTAGGGATCCCAGAGAAGGCGCTCGTAACCCATTCATTGGAGATCGACCATATAAACATGTATAAAATTTGCATCTATTTTTCCCAAATGAAAGGTTTGAGCCGAAATATGAAATTTAAATGAAGGAAGTAAAAAAATGGAAAATGTAGCCTGCCCAACCCAACCCAACCTGGAGCCAAGATATCGGTGGGGAGAGAGTGAGCTTTAAACCAGATATCACCAGATGGATACTCAGCAAGACAGATATCATGTGAACAAGAGATTGCGCCGGATGGATATGCAAAGTGTAGTAGCTTAAAATAATTATAACAGATATATAAAATTTGAATACGAGCAATTTTTAACTTTACCAGTCAAATTGACGACCCCCAAAATTAATTGAACTTGCCCGTTGACGTGTTAATTCGAGATTTACCTGTATTTTACTGGTAAAATGTGGAAAACGGGCATACGGGCGTCAATTTTAATCCCTTTTTTGGCAGTCGGCCATTCACCTGAAAACCTTGCTTATCACATATGCAATCCACTTGATCACCATGCTTTTATCATGCATGCTCATGGCATTAGGCTTCAAATTTGAGACCTTCAAGGCCCTTCAAAGGCCATTTTACACGTCATAGAAGGCCACCTCAAATTTTACCATGCAAAAAAAAATTAATTTCATGGTAAGCCCTTCAATAATTAAATTAATCACTATTGTTTAAAATTGCAACAGAAGGGCAGCTTCAAATTTCACCTGTCGACAGTTTTCAGTGGGAAATTGGGAATGTGGCTACTAGCTAGGTGACTTGGGAGTGGGACTTGGTACTTGGTTACTCTCCAATATCCACATGTGTGGTCATCGATGGATCATGGGCCATTGGGCCTCTAATAATATCATTGACCAGTTTACGTGGATGGGCTTACACTGTGTAGCCCATGTCTTGAATGCTTCTAAGTTCGCGTGTTAGCGGCGAGCGCTTACGTGTTTAACACATTTAATGGAAACAACAACTTTATTAAATATGGTTGGTGTCTCATACGTGTTGCTGGCAGCGGGCTTACCAAGTTACCAGTTATCACATACCAATTCGTGACTTCTGACTTCGTGAGTTAATTTAGTATTCAATGTATAATATATTATGTTAATGTGCCCCGAATTTGGCATTTCGGACAAACTCCACAATCCAGAAACTTCTTGTAATGTTGCAGGTTGTCGCTCCCGCCCGTGGCCCCTGCCCATAACCCTTTGTTTTCTTTATTGTATCAAGTTAATCCTACTGTCTACGGCTCCCAACCTCACACCTTGTGTTTTCTTTGTTCTATCAAGTCAATCCTACGGCTCCCGAGTCCCACCTTGTGTTTTCTTTGTTGTATCAAGTCAATGCTCGAATTCCATGCTTCCATGGCTCCGACCATCAATATATAATATTACAGGAATACAAACAAGCTTTTGCTTATACCCCTGCTTCATTGTGGTCGAGCTACTAATTCCAAGTTCCACCTACCCTATCTCCTCTAGTCCTCCAGGAGAGTTTGCAAAGCGAAGCTACTAATGTCGGCCTGCCATAAACATATATAAAGAAATTTGTTTTCTTTGAGGAGCTCAACTTCAAGGCTGACTGGATTGTTGACATCCTATGAATTTACAGGTATGTACATCATTTTATCCATTCATGATCCCATCAATTATTTAAAAATTTTGTAACTTCAAAGTTCAAACACAATATTATTATTTGATTGAAAATTTGTAACTTCAAATGGTCCTTGAATGATTCAAATGTGAAGCCTAGACCCAAGAGTGGGTTTATCACAAATCTCCGTTAGATGCTGTTCAAAACGGAATTTATCGATTCCCAACTATAGCAACAACAACAATTGCTTCTTTCTTCATATGTTCTGTGTACATGCATATGATTCCATGTGCTCCTTGCCTTGCCCTATTTTCCATTTTTGCTCGATCAAATCTCTTGAGAATTTAGCCTCCCTTTAACTTTCTTGAAATGGAGGGGACAAGGAAGAGCATTGTTTTCACTCTGAAACCGAGTGCTTCCCCGGGCAGCTGCCACTGACCACAGTTGCATCCCTACGGGAAATAGGTGTGGATTTTCTGTGTGTCTCCTAAGTTATGTTTGACTAATAAATTCTCATGTTCAAGCAAATCATGAAAGAGTAAAATAGTATTAATTTTGGCTGTAAGAATGAAAGTTGGATTGGAATGGGGTTAACAAGTTAACTTATTATCATACTGGTTAAAAGTTTAAAAGGCAAAAAATAAAGCCAACTTTACTACGTAAGTAAACAATGAAATTTTGATGTCCTAATACATTTTCAAATGAAAAGAATGACTTATTTTTACATGTCAGCATTGAAGGGTTCAATATCTCATAGCCCTTCAAAGTGAAATGGGACCCCACCCTTCAAATTTGATCCCTGCATGGCATCTAAAATCCACCTGATAACCATGCTTATCTTGCATGCTCATGCCATTGCCTCCAAAGGATCTCATCCGACTCAAATTTGAATTTTGAAATTCCGCGCTCAAATGATACCCCTTTTCATTCACCCCCTCTTCTCTCAACTAATGCAGAGAACATTCTTTTACGCAGGAAATTTATTAGTTCTGGTGGCATTAGATT
Organism: Larix kaempferi; assembly: GCA_027924585.1. Lineage (NCBI taxonomy): Eukaryota > Viridiplantae > Streptophyta > Pinopsida > Pinales > Pinaceae > Larix > Larix kaempferi. The sequence goes on along the minus strand of BSBM01000091.1, from coordinate 5,958,212 downwards.
ACTAAGCATCTGCGAGTCAATGTGTGGTGGCTGCAGAAATTTAGTCTTTGAAGGAGGAAAGAATCTCTCGCCGAGTGCTCGCCAGTTCCAAACAGCACAAGGATTTTCTATAATACATGCCGACGAAACCCAGAAGAACAGGGTAGAAATTTCCAATTATTTCATGTTTATAAGAAGCTGCAGATTGCAGGGTGAGAGCACATTCTGGAAAAATGAGCTACAATAACAATAAGAGCCAGATTATTCTACCTCCTCTTGATCGAGGCTTATTTTCTCTCTCTTGCACCATATTCTCCCTCTGTCATTTCACCACTTTCTTGGTCTCCATATATTTGATCCCGCCACTCAACCACATGATTCTCATGCACCATTTGAATAGTTTCTATTTATTTCATCATAATACATGGTTGTTCAGTCAGTATTAGAGTAACAATGAGTGGAAAAGTTGATATGGAGAAGTATTTAACCATATTTGTATATGTTTGTATGTTATTGTAAACAGGGTATCCACCATAAGGAGACTATACTGAGGTCCTCCTCAGTAGGACCACGTTTCTACTCACACAATGCATAGATAGTGGCTACCAGAAAGGATGGTAAGTTAGCAAGTTCTGCATTAAATGATTAAATATGGAATTGTAGACTTTAATTTGGATAAGTTTGGATTAGAAAAATATGTGGTTAGCCATTTTTTATTTTATAAATTCTTAAACAAAATGGCTTTTGTTGTTGTTTAATATGTAGTTTACCTAAGCTATGATGTTGTTGCTGCCAGGCTGCATCGTGAGGCATCTGCCAGGAAATATGCCATGGAATTTGCAATCTATTAATGTGCAGAGCTTTGGGGTCGTCTTCATAATTTGAATGTTTTAGAAGTTTTGAAGGTCATAATTCATTAGTCAACAAGCTGGGATTTGATGCTATCTTCCTAAATTGCAACAGTTGCTGTAAAATAGAACATATTGACTAATTAATTGCGTGGTGTGGAGGATATAGGGTGTCTACTTTACTGTGTAGACTTTGTGAAGATTATTCCAAAAATAACAAACGATTTCAGCAAAAGACCAAGACTGAACTTATGTTTAATTTTAGTTTTAGGTCAAAGACTGAGATTGAATTTATATTTCTAATACAATGGTGCCTTAAATGTGTTTACGTTAAGTTTATGTTTTTTCTAAAAGAGATTCTTTTTTAAGAGAAGATTAAAATACCTTATGCACTTCTGGCTGGCCAGCCGACCATAAAATAGATATGCTTAGGAATAATATATAATAGCCCATTCCATTTTTAAAGAGTCAGTCCTAAGATAACAACGCATTCCCGTTTACAGGAGTCAAACTGTCATGTTAATGTTGAGTAACTTTAAGGAGAGGACAATCAAATCATTTAAATAACCTGATATCATATAATTTTTATTATAAAATTTGAGGGAGATTATTTTATTTAAATTACTGTGTTGGTGTTTATTATAAAATATCAAATCATTTAAATAAATTATGTCATTTTTTTTCCTTAGAAAAATTCGTAATTTTATTTCAAAAAGAGGAACAAAATTACATTCTGCACATGTAATAGAATCACTAAGATCCCTACATTGTCACATATTACAGTCCTTATTATTGGCAGCAGAGCCAATCGTAACCGACTGCATCCTACTGCTGTCTCTAATTGGTCGTGACCATCACTGATCAATAATATGATGCTGTCCATACAGCCCACAAATGAAGTCCCTTACAAATTCTATATATATATTGTTTTTCCAGCCTGCAGCGCGCTACAGTTGCTCTAATAGAAGGTCGTGACTCTGCTTATTATTACAGCCCGTCATTACAGAGAATTGTTTCTCTAGTACAATCAGGTCGTGATCGTCACAGCTCTAATTACTGTCCATACAGCCCGTCAATTCTACACTCTATACAGAGTATTTACAACAGAGGGAGTATGATAGCTTCATCAAGTCCAGCCTGTCCTTAATATGCCTGTGTGATGCCTCCCGACGAGAGGAATTCAGCGATCAGCCTTCCCATATCTCCCCAATCATCAATAGATCAATGCAGTGCCTCATTATCCTCATTAACCTCATAAAATGGTCGGTGGTAATAGCTGAAGGTGCCTTCCGGAGAATGTATGGTTATCCTCCATGTTCCGTGAGCTAACTCCTGCTGCGTTGCCTCCTTGGATAGCTGGTCTGCTAACCCATTCCGCTCCCTGTATACATGTGTAAAAGTGATGTGATTAAAGGACAATTTTATCCAGTTCACCTCCTCCAGGATAGGTAATAGAACCATCACATGACACATTGAGATCTCCTTAGCCCAATTGATGACTAACAAGGAGTCACCAAAAATCTGAAGTGATAAACATCCTTGTTCTAGAGCAAATAACATCAGTAATTTTAGAGACATGAGTTCTGCATAGTTATTTGACCCTCTACCCAAACCAGCCACCAGATGGAAAAAATGTGCCTCTGATTTGTAAAGGACGCCCCCCCCTCCACATACCGATTGTTGGTTTATGGAGGCGCCATCGAAAAAAGCCCACAGCATGGAGTGATCAATCAATTCTACCTGCACAGGTCTGGCTCTGCTCACTTGTACCGGGGCCACATAATGTAGATAAACCGCCACCATATGTGCCACAACAGATTCCAGTGGAACCCTGCGGTCCTGGAATAACACCATATTGCGGGCAATCCATATGCCCCAAGTGTATATACACGGGAGAGCCCGGGAGGTGGAGGAATGTTGAACAGACCACCACAAATCGAATGCTTCCAGCACACTCGAACCCCTCCATCTCACCTTAATATCCAAAGAGTTGCAGATTTCAATCCAAACAGCCTGTGAAAAACTACAATGAATAAAAAGATGGGCCATGTTCTCTTCGGCATCCCTACAAAGGGGACATATCCCCGGACCCTGGAGAAAACGTTTTTGCAGAATGTCCCAAGTGGGTGCCTTATTTTCCAGGATCGCCCAGAAGAGTAGTTTGGCTTTACCCGGACATCTTAGCTTCCACAAGTATTTCCACCACCACGCCAATTCCCGGTTATGTAATTCCAAATTGAGCTGGATATATCCAAGTTTAGGTGTATATACACCGGAGGGATGGTGATCCCAGATAAGTACATCAGGCCTATCGGACAATCGAATGTGAGTGAGATATAACAACCTTAAATAAGCCTCCCAGGCCCCCTGTAGTTCAGCCGAGATCCCAAGATGTCGTGCAGACTTCCACCCCTGATGCCAAAGTGTAGTAGCTCCCGGATCCGCTAAATCAGCCAGATAAAGACATCCTCTAGTAGCCAAAAAGGTTCTCAGATCCTCAGAAAGGACATGTCCACCCCTGCATCCAACCCAAGGGTCCATCCCAATTCTAAGGAGACACCCATCGCCAATCCGCCACACTAAACCAGATCCGACTAAAGTGAAATGCTGCACCACCGCTTTCCAGACCACCGAACAGTTTGCCCTCGTCTAATTACGCAGCTTGATCCATTCGAGAAGAGTTAAAGGGGCAATATATTTATGATAGACCACACTAGTCCAGAGACTTTGTGTATGAATTATTCTCCACGACACTTTGGCCCCCAAGGCTTTGGAAAACATAAAGATATTCTTTAATCCCCACCCTCCCAATGCTTTAGGAACAGCGATTTTCTCCCATCGGACCCACACCAATGCACGTTGATCACTGGTACCCTTCCAAAGAAAGGCAAAACACAGTCGCCTAATCTGCTCTAGCACTCCAATTGGTATCCAAGCAAGAGACATCCAATACACCGGAACTGCTTCCAATACAGATTTTATCAATACCAGCCTTCCGGCCCGAGAGAGCCATTTATGGCTCCAACCATGAAGTCGCTGTTCTAACTTAGCAATTAACCAGCACCAATCAGCCTTCAAGTATGCATTCGATTTTAAGTGAAATCCGAGGTACTTTAAACCATCATCGATTTCCAAAATCCTATATGGTAGTTTGTTAACCATACTAAGGATCTCCTGCTCGGTTAATTGCGAACAAGTGATAGTAGATTTGTCAGTATTCACTATCATACCCGCTGCAACTTGCACTAAATGGAGGCCTTCAACCACCTTGTCTATATCCTGTCGCGAGCCATCACAGAAAAGCAAAATGTCATCAACAAAAAGGAGGTGTGTAATGAACATTACCTGTGAGATAGATATGCCTCTGAAGGAACCATCAGCTTTTGCAATCCGTATAAATCGGCTAAGACCTTCGGCAACCAGGAGAAACAACAGCGGAGACAGGGGACATCCCTGTCGGAGCCCCCTCCCAGCCTGGAAGAAAGGGCTAGCAGAACCGTTAATCAACACTGCAAAGTTCACCGTTGTGAGGCATGCCATTATCCATCTGATAAATTCATAGCAGAACCCCAGATGGGTAAGAATCATCCGGATATAAAGCCAGCTCACCCTGTCAAATGCTTTGGAGAGATCTATCTTAATCACAGCCCCCTTCTGCTTCTTCACCTTGAGAGTGTGTAAACCTTCCTGTGCAACTCCAATAGCCTCATGAATTTGGCGACCTTCCAAGAAGCCAAATTGCTCACAGGAAATATGCTTGGACAATATTTTCTTGAGTCTGCGCGCCATCACCTTAGAGATGATCTTGTAGATGCAATTGCAGAGCGATATGGGTCTGAATTCATCAAAGCTGACAGGCTTGTCCGTCTTTGGGATTAGAGTTAAAAAGGTGGAGTTGAAAGGTCCATGGATAAACCCAGCCTTGCGTGATTCTTCCACCACATTCAAAATCTCCTCCCCGAAGAAATCATAGAATCCTATGAAGAATTCTATCGGCCAGCCATCTGGCCCCGGGCTGCTATCTTTATTAAATGAATTCATAACCAAGGAGAGCTCATTCTGCGTTACCTCCTCCATTAGCAGTCTGTTATCTTCCTCCCCCACAAAGCTGGGGAATAGCTGTGTCACGCGAATGACCTCAGCGATAGAGACACCAGGAGGAGCCGTGAATAAATCTCCAAAATGTCGAACTCCCAACTCTGCTAATCCATCAAAGCTGGAAACCTGATCCCCATTAGCAGCAGAAAGTTCCCAGATCGAGTTGGTGAATTTTCTCCCCTTAGCATAAGCTTGAAAAAATTTAGTGTTCTCATCACCGCACTGAAGCCAAACCGCCCTGCTTTTCATTCTCCACAGCTCTTCTCTCTCACACAGAATCACATTCCTGCGCCTCTCCCAATCCAACAACTCATCTTTCTGCAGATCATCCAGGAATCCCATGCCCAGACTGTTATGTAGCCTAGCTATGTTTAATTCAGCCGCATGTAAATTCAGGTCATCCAACACCCTTTTGTCATGAGCCCATGTACGCGTGGCCTCTTTAATTCTCTTAAGATTGTGATAAAAGTGAGCACCAGCCTGCGTCTGCGAGTCATGTGGACGATGAACCCAATGCTCCTGAACCAGATTTCTGAAAGTCTCCTCCTTCAGCCAGCTAGCATTGAATTTGAATGGGCTGGGTGGTTTTTTCCTGCTGTCGCGTAACTCCAGGAAGATGGGGCAATGGTCAGATATCCCACCTGATCCTACCCACTGTCTGACAACGTCAACACCAAGTGCCAATCCTTCGGCCACCAGGAACCTATCCAGGCGTTTAGCCACTCTATGAACACCAGTTCTCATATTACTCCAGGTAGGAGCTAGCTTGGATGGTATAATGTCGAGGAGATCCTTCCTGACAAAGGCATTAATGAAATAGTTTGCTAAAATGTCCGGAGCAGCCCGCGGCCCCCAAATTTCAGAAGACCCCAGGGTAAGATTGAGGTCCCCACCCAGAATCACATCCCTGCCATCAAAACTATCCATACCTAACAAGGAGTCCCAATAGCCCACCCTATTTAAGTAGGGCCCGTAAATATTGAGAACCGTGATCGTCCGACCAATTTCTGCATCCCAAACCTCCAAACCGAGTCCAGAGACTATGCCCCAAGAACAATCACATCTGCAGCTCTTGACCTTCCACCCCGAGGCCAGACCTCCCGAACGACCCCGAGCATCCACTCCTACAAACTTCCAACCAGTCAGCAAAGATTCTAACGTACGTACTACTTCCTCACTGCCACCCAAAGTTTCTTGCAGCAATAATACATCCGGTTGGTTTAAATCAACCAGCCGCCTTAGCGACGATTTTTTAATGGGACTCGCCAACCCACAACAGTTGAAGGACATAATTTTCATAATAAATCCCCATCATGGGCTTTCACTGCTCTAAGTGCCCACTCGATAGAAGATTGAGTACCCATCGCTACATCCACTTTAGCCCGTTCCTTTACTTTGGACAAATGGGATTTTCGACCACGCCCTTTCCCCCCAACACTGAAGGCCAATTCAGGTAGACCCTTGCCCCCCTTTCCATTATCAGGAATCTCCCTATTACGAAGGGCATAACGGATGCTGCCCTCGGAGCTGGAAGAGTGATTGGTTGAAACCATAGTCGGAGTGACCATACAATCCACATCAGGCCGATGAAAAGGAGCATCCGAACGCGGTGGAGACCCATGGCAGCCCCCCCCCCAATACCATAGAATCGTCCAAAAATGAAACAGTAGGGGTAATTAAAGGAGACATACCTGATTGATTCGCTGATGAATCCCGACGAGAATTTGGCAGCTCCAGTATCATAGAAGACGGAGGTATGGAAGTAGAAACCCCCTCAGTACCAGGGGGCGCCCGCTCAATATGCTCCAACCCAATAACCAAAGGTGGCGACAATACCTCTGATCCTAGCCTCCCACCATGATCGGGTGGCACCTCAGAGACATAATTCACTTCCCCCTCCAAAGCAGGCCCACTCCCATCAACCACCACCGCCGGAGAGTCCACCTTCGACACTGGAACATCCTCTATAACAGCTGCAATACCGGACAGAGGCTTACATTTCTGAAACGGTAAAGGACATCCGGCTACCAGATGACTCTGAGAGTGACAGCGATGACACCGAAACGGCACACCCACATAATCCAGTGATTGTGTAAAATCCCCATCCTTGGAGTGAACATTAATCTCAGCCGAGAGTCCCAATCGAATATCGATTTTCACCAATATTTTAGCGACCGTGTAGATGCCAGTCGTTATATGGGAGGAATCAGAACACACATATTCCCCAAGATAATTCCCAATCTCGGTAAACCGTGTTTCATTCCACATATGCATGGGCAGGCCAGGGAGCTTCACCCACAGAGGTTCTTTCGCAACTCTCTCCGTCTTAGAGTCGAAGAATGGTGACCATCGTTTCATAACAAGAGGGATTCCCAGAATCGACCAATTGCTACTCAAGACAGTCTGGACCTCCCCTGGATTCCTGAAGATAAATGCAAACCAGCCTTTCGTCAATACACGGACCTCCGGAGCTGATGACACGACGTTCATCCACTGTTCAGATACCCAGCGTTGAAGGAAACCACGGCCAAATCTGCGTCCCCTCACATGACCAACCACAGCAGTAATCGAGAAATCCTCTGCCTCTGCCATAGTCACATATACCCCCAATATTAACAGGTCTGGTCTCTTTCTTTCCTTGACCATTTTTACAGGGTGTTTCGGAGCTCCAGCGTTTGCAGTCTTCCCTGATCGAGGCATGGATTCATCGACAGGAGAGGCTCCTCTCCCCTGGGCGGCCATCGTAGCACCAGTAGTTATGTAAATCACACAAAAAACCCAGCAATGGAAGCGATCTTGAAGATCCAATGCAGAACCAAGAAACTTCACCACACCATCTCAGCTCTCCAGCTTCACCAGCGATCACAGGGGAATCCGATCCTAAGAATAATGACCCTCATCTCTGTCATTCCAGCGTATACTTCCTCTGCCGATTCCAGTATGAATGCAGGCCTGTCGATTAGATGAGGATCGCTACTGCAAACCATCCGCGTGCCCAGTTCAGTTGTCTTCAGCAACAATGGTGGACAGCTAATAATCCTCCTCGAAGACACCCAAAATCGCTGTGTAATCCCAGTCTTTGTTTAACGTACACCTTCCTACTGTCATTCTTGCAGTGTTTCTTGCTCATCTCCCCTTACTCCCAATTAGATTTTATTACTCATAAATAAATAAATTATGTCATACTAATCATATTTTTAAAATTATAACTTTTTAAAATTACGGTTGGTGTTTATTGTAAACTATTATATTGTTAATTTATTTTCAATTGTGTTATTATATAATAATTTGGATATTTTAAATTTTTTTATATTTATTATATTAAAAAACAAAATTCATTTTAATATGTAAGGTGTTGATTATGAACTTTATTCATATTTTAATAATCAAATTTAATTTAATTAATAAATAATAAATAATAATATTTAAATTTGATATAATCTTATCATTATTAATGATGATTTAATATATTTTATATTAAATGTAAGATGCTATCCATTATAGTTTAAATAATAGATATCTACTATATAAGATAATATGATATATATTGTGTAAGAAGATGATGATATCTATTATCATCATAATATGTAATTTAAATAAGTCAATGAAGCTCTGGTGAAGATTTAAAATAAGGAATGTTGTTAAAAAAACTAGGTTAAATATTCAATGAAATAGTATTTTATATATAGAAAACAACAATGTAATTAAAAAAATATAGTTTAGTAAAGATTGTATAATTTAATTTAAATTATATAAAGAAGAAAAAGTTAAAATTCTAAATTAAATCTTTGTTGATATTATTTATCTTCACATATTTCATTGTCACTATTAAATTTAATATCAAAGTGGTAGTTACCATGTTTTAAATATTTTTATTAAATAATAATACAATTAATTTTATTAAAAAAGTTAAAGATTTGAAGAATTTGAACATTTAAGTGAAATTTGGTTATATAATATTTGTTAAAATTGTTATTTTGGAATGATAAATTATTGTTTTGAATAAATAAATGGATTCAACTTCAAACCTCATTGTAACAAGATTTATTTTCTCAAGAAAAAAACACACTTTTATTTTCAAGTAGAAAGAAAAAGTACAATTCAAAGGCACCCTCAACACATACAAAGAGAAATCAATTCATAGTTAACTTACAAAATATCATCACTCATATACCTCCCTAAGAATAGAAAAATATCATCACACTTCTTCATAATTAACAAGCAGAATTCCATAATTATATCATCATGTATTTTAGAAGGGCATGAGACCTTTCCTCCTCTTCGAAATGTGAAATCAGTTGAAAGGAACCAATCAGAAGGGACAATCCATGTTTCAACAAAAGGCCAGCTTCATAATTTTTCTCCTGGTAAATGTGTTGATACTGTATCTAGAAAAACATCCCAAAAATTGCTAAAGTTTGCAGATTTACTACAACTAAATTGATATTCTGGATTAGAGCCTCATTTTTCATCCATTGGATAACCATTGAAGAGTCGCCCGGAACAGTCAACAAACCAATATTTCAGTCGTATGCAAATTTAAATAGAGCTAGCAAAGATAGGAGTTCCGCACAATTGTTGGTTCGTTCACCTACGTTAGCTTTAAAAGATAAATAAACACCCTCTATGGTTTTGGATTCCTTCGAATAAAGAGATAAAGTGTTAACTAATTTAATAGCCACTACCTCCGTTGGTAGCTTCTTTGATTTCAAGGTCTCCACGTTCTTCTTCGTCTAGATACTCCATGATATTATAAAGGTTAGTGCACGATACCTCTTTAATCTCTTATGGGTGAACCATTCCTTTAAGTTGTCTTCCACGCTGTGAATATACCAATATGCCTGGATATTTACAGCTTTAAAGACCTCCTTCCAAACTCCAATTGTATATTTACATTGGACATACAAATGCCCAATATCTTCGCCACAATTATTGCAAAAGATACAAAATCTTGGTCCTTGCCAGCTACATTTCCAGAGGTTATCCTAGGTTAAGATCTTACCGATGAGAATCAACCACATTAGAATAATGCATTTTGGGAGATCGTGGACCTTCCATACATATTTCCACCACCAAATCTCATTGTGGACCCTGTCTTCCATCTAATCAAGATATCGATCTTTGGCAGTCTAGGATCCATCAGAAACACCAAACGTCCAAACTAGTTGATCCCTTTTTTCTAAGATCCAGACATGGGCTCTGTGCAATGATGAGATGAAATGATCCCAAACCTATCACCATTCAATAGGTATATCTAATCGTTTAGTATAATACCAACCTTGTCGCCAAATTGTTGTGGAGTCCTCATCTGATATCCGATCTAACATGAAAATGTCTACAAAGCGGATCTTGTGGACATACTATTTTTCCTACTTGTTGAATATGTAGGATTGATACAATCATCCTCAAATTAGAAATTATTGTGATGGATTGGAGCGGTCATGTAAACATATAAGCTTTTTCATGATTGAGGAAAATCCTAAATGTACATGTTGAAGATTCATCATTACTATAATTATGTATTGTGTTGAAGATTCATCATAACTACAATTATGTTATTTTCTATTTATGTGTAGAACTGGGAAATCAAACTTCTAATCATGTAACTTTTCTTGCATCCTAGAAAGCTTCATAAAAAAAATTTGAGTTAGGGATTCAAAATTAGTTTGTACCTAAACATGAGTTGATCTTCAAGACTAGTTTGATGTTTTATAGTGTTTGGAGTCTACATACCTTTGCTAATAACCATTAACGACTGCCTAAGAAATCATTTATGAATAGGCTGGCTAGTTGTAGAAATAACAACATTAACTAAGTTGTAGCAAAGTGATATTATAAAAAGCATTTAAAAAACACATCACATATAAATTTTTGATGGTATGGGATTAGGTTTGCAGGTGGATTGGGTCACTTAGAAAACACTTATCACTTATCACATGCATGCTTACTTGTAGTTTCCAAGTAGATTGCCCCTTCCCCATAATCTTGAACTATTATTTGTTTATCAGTCAAACAATTTGCATACTACAAGGCCAAGGCGAACAATAACTAGCCTATGAGAGAGCCTTTAAGACTCTATCAGGCTACAGTTTACCATCAACCACATGGGCATATTATTTCTCATGAAGTGTTAATTTATTTAAATCATTTTAAGTAATCGATTCACGACATGCAGTTGAGGTGATTAGGGGAACTAGACATGCATGAGATACCAATGCTACCAAAGCACATTAGAAGCTACACATATAGACTCTAGTAATGAAAAGTCGAAAAAGTTGAAAAATGTAGAATGCTTATCCCTTTTTACCACAGTAGCATTAAAACTTGCAAGACTTGCAATTATTATGGACATCACATAGCTCATTGAAAAAAAGTATCCACTCTATGGAAATTCTTGCAGAAATTATGCACCTAATAGTAGTGCTAAACATTGTATAGGTTAGGATAATATCCTAGAAACATTTGAAATCCAACCATGAAATTACATCCAAGGTAGGTTGGAACCTCGATCGACAACAAATTAGCAAGTTGGGATACATATTAGCTAGCTTGATATAAGGCTTTCTAGTCCAACACCTATCTTCCATAGGGTACACTATGGAGCGTGGGTGGTTGTAAGCAAGATGCAATGATACATGGTTTATTGTCTTAGTAGTCATTGACTACCTCCTGTTTGGTATAATTTATGTCTATTAAATTTCCAAATATTAAATATCAACTACGGTTTGTACACTTAGAGTTGTCACAAAATATATGCTGAGGTAGAAGGGAAACTAAGATATTGGCTATGCAGACATTAGAAATATTTAATAATGAAAATATTTAAATATCTTTCAAAATGAAAAACCGAGTCAAACTTAAAAATATAAACTATCAAACAGAATAGACCTAACCTAACAAATAGATCAGAATAGTATCAATCTATACTATTCTACTTCTATGGACAAGAATTGAAACTGCAAGATATAAAGAAAGTACTAGTCTAGGAAGCAAGGCTTGATAAAAAACAAGCTACTCCATGGAAGCGAAAACTACTAAACAATCATTCAAACCCTAATATAGGAATTGGAAAGACTATCTTACTATTCAGAACCAAAGATTTAACTCTGGAACAAGTTCAGAAACCTAATTACAAAACAATTCAATTTGCAAACTAACTACTCAAAAACAAGAAACTATACTATCTTGAGAAGGCAAACTAGCTAAATAATCTATGAACCTCAATTCAACTATTTAACTATGAATTCACAAAATCAAGATGAAGTACTAGTCTGGGTTTTAAGTATGCATTAACAATAATGAAATGATTTATAAGCAAACCTACCTAATTCCAATCGTCTTGAAGAATTGTATCAAAGTGACTTACAAATGCTATGGAGATGCAAAATGGAAATAAATCTAATTTAACTTCTACAAAAATATGCAAATTGAAAATAGACCAATTACAGGAGAATTTAAACATTTTAACTACTACTCATCCATAAGCAAATGACAATTGAAAACCTAATTACAACACTTAGAATGAAATACTGCTTAACAATCTAGCTCTACTAAGAAGCACAAATTCTAAGTTAGTTTATCTCTAATGCATATTCAATACCTATCTATCAAACTTATACAAATTCCTATCAACTTCTAATTGTGTCCTATCAATACTTCAAACTAGTTCATGAAACATCAATTACCAAAATCAAACTAAACTTGGAGTTCAAGCAAACCTAAGTATAAAACAAGAGTTCAAATTACTAGAAACAATCTCAACCTATAAGCAAACCTACAACAGAAACAAAGTACCAATCCTACAGTAAATCAAACCATAAATCAATCATGGAAAGATGATGCAACTGATCTTTAATGGAGAAATAAATCTATACTAATTCAGACTAATCTTTAATTGAAAATCATAACAACAACTTAGAACTACTGCATCTACATAAGATTCAAAGAAGACTTACTAAAGTTTAGTTGAGAATTGATTCTTATCCCATTACACCTACTAAGATAAAATGACTAGACTAACAATGGAATTAACAAAGTCTAAAACAATAACATGCTATGTAAATAGAGACAAAAGACTGATTATGAATTCAAATGTTAAATGGAAATAAAATGCTGAACCTACTTCAGAAATGAGATGGACTGATAATTGATAAAATTTATGACAATATGTTAAGCAAACGTATGCTATTCTAGGTTTTAAGCATGAAAACCAATGAAAGTGGATCATAAGCTACCTAAATCATAATCAAAAGACAACTACACTACTTCTATTTAAACCAGAACTATTTCCTATTTGCACAGTAAAATGGGGTCTAATTATAAGTGGATGTAATCATAACTATAACTGAAATGATTGATCTATGTATTAATATGAAACTAAATATGAAATGTTGAAGTTGGATTCAAATCCCAACTAGCTACAAAACACAATAAATACTGGAAAATTAACCTACACTCTAGCTAACTACAGATGCATAAACACAATACTGAAAATTCTGGAAATGAATTAAAATTATGTCTAAGTGCGAATGGGATGCTGAAAGACAGTTTGAATGAAGGTGTGAATAACCGATCGTATGAATTCTAAAGATGCAAATTACATATAAACAAAAGAAAATTGCATTCTAAACAACATCTATAGGAAAACGAAATACATACACATTAAAACCAAAATTACTTATTTGCAAAAATGAAGAGAAAGTCACGAGATATGCACAAATGGAACCACTGTTGTTGAGAGGCCCTTCTCAAGTAACAGAGGTCGTTCCTAACTTTAATCAGTCACCAACCATTAAACAAGAGATAAAGCCAGCAACTAATACAAAGATTTTATATTAAACTGGAAGCAAAGTTTACAAATCGTTTTTCACTATGTTCTTCACAACCCTGGGCGCCTTTTTATAATGATTTACAAGGGAGATTAAGTCAACCCTTTTAGTGGTCGACCTCTCTAAAAATAGAGGGCCTTCAATGCTAGAGAAAAGGCTCACTAACCACACATGTCGTTTTCCCCCAAATCGTGCATGGTGGTTCCTTGGACGTGGATAGTGGATACGTTGGAGGCTTGGACTAGTTATGGCGCGAATCTTCTCAGGAAGCAGCTCATGATCCATAAGTGTCGGGTGGGAAACAAAAACCATGTCTTCATTTGTGTCTTCAATGCTCCCAAATATGCGAGCAAACGATTTCTGGGGTGCGAACGAAGAGTTGAATGGGTGTCTGAATGCGAATGAGCATCCGGACGGTCATCTGTATGAAAATCACATCCTGGAAAATCAAAAGTATGTACCCAGCAGGTCTAGAAGTGTTAAGTTAACATTAATTAGCCATGAAAAGATGATAATCAATTGAAATTCATAACAGATTTAAATATGTTTATACCTGAGTCCGAATGGAGGTCTAAACGGTGAGAAATATGACTTGATATACCAAAAATGGAAAAAATAGTACCATCATAGCACGTTCAATGACTCAAAATGATGGAAAAATTGGACATCAACACTCCCCCAAACGGAGATATGCCAAGTCACTGAGCAAAGAGGAAAAGAAATCAGGAAGAAGGTTGAGCTACAACAGCAGCTTCCTTCGACTTAGAAGAGGAAGAAATGGATTTGGGCCTAAAATTCCTGATTTGGGCCTTCAAGGTATCGTGTCTGTTCTAGAGGGAGTCATGAGAAGACGTTATGGCTCTATTAAGGTCTTCGACACTTTTCACCTGAAGACACAGTTCAATATTCTCTCGACGAAGCTCAGTAATCAAATCAACATATTTTTGATTCTGACTTGTTAATTGTGCTACTTCCTGGGTCAATTTATCCACTGTCTAATGGCTTGGAGTGGATGATTCTACAGGGTGTTCAAAATTCTTATGAGGGCTCAACCCACTTGGAAGTGTTTCAGGGTCAGCAGAGGTGGTTGGTTTTTCAGAAGCCTTTCCTTGAGTGAGTGTAGGAGCAAGTTCAAGGTCGGGAGCTTCAAGCAAGCCAGCAGTGACAATGGCTACTGCCATAATGGACGCATCAGAGATATGTTCGTTTGGCTGGGCGTCGGGGCTATCTGAATGAACACGCTGAATGACGGGCTAAACGCGGTTCGTCCCTCTATGTTTATTGGGTATGTGTGAGAAGAGTGGGGGTTTAATGGTCGCGTCCTTAAGGACAGGTTCAAAGCAGGGAAATTTTTAGGGGTGAAATTTCGCCAATTGGCTATTTTTGGACTTTTTTTCAAAAAATAAATTCACTATTTGGTCATTTTTAGACTCTAATATCGCCTATATTTACATAAAATATGTTTTTTTATCATAATATTCACCAAAATTTACAAGTTTTAGTAGTAAATTGTATGTTTCATATTTAATATTCGGCTACGAATCTATATATATGTTTTTTTCAATCCAAAATAGTTTCCTAGAATACTATACTTAAGTATACTTTTATAATCCTTAAAAAATACCCTGGTTCAGAGGAGGAAGATGAGTGGCTAAGCTTCCTTACTCCTAAGGTACCCTCACCAAACTACATGGACTTAGTGTCTCTCTTTAATCGAGAAGAGGTTTAGGTAGTCTAACCATCATGAGTCTGAAATCGATGGCGCTTTTGAGAAGCAGAGACATTGGCAATGGGTTTCTCATCCAAATGTGGGTTCAACACTTCAAACATGAAATTTTCCCACGTTTGCCCCATTTCCCTCAATTGATGAATAATCGAAATCTTGATGAGGCAGTGGTGATACAGGCTACCAGTGGGGTTAACTGTGTTTTTCCTCACTTGGTTTGACATCTTCTCAAGACTCTCCAGAAAATAAAATGAAAAATTGAGAGTCTGGTTATTGTCAAAATGTGCTAATAACCTCAGATGGCAAGCTTTAAAAATTGTAAACTTACCCTCACAGGTTATAAGGCAGACGATGATGGCTAAGGGCTCGAGGTACTCTGGCCTAATCCATTCTCGATGGAACCCCTTCGTGCCCGCAATGTGTTGATAGTCAGCCTTGAGAGCAAAGTCGTGGGCCGTCCTTGGGAGGAAGAGGTGCTTGTGCCAACGAGCACCCTTTCGTGGAAGCTTTGTAGCCACTGCGATGGATTCCTTAGTCACAGGAAAGATAAGGTGGCCAACCCTAGCCACCTTGTCGTCGAATCCCTTGGAAAACAACAGTGAAATTTTGTTGCCATGGCCCTGGAGGAGATGGAGAAATGGGCCCCAACCTGCTTGAAGAAAGAGCTCACGGCATGATTGGAACTCAGGGATCCGGAGCAAGTCTTGGTAGCTCCCAGGCTCATGGCGGTTAGGCATTGCTGAACGGAGGTAAGTGGATGCAAGGGATGCAAGGGATGGACTCGGACAGGATGTGAGCGAGCATAGTGAAGGTGAAGATCAAGTAGGGGTTGAATTTAAAACGCGGTCCAATTGAACGTTTGAATGATCATGCGGTAGAAATTTGGCATGTTTGAACGATCATATAATTATTCAAGAACTTGAATCGTGTGCCATGATAAAGGTGTATGCGCCAATGAACTCATAGGACTGTGAAATTTTCAACCATGTCCAAAGTAAACTTTGGACAGGTTGAAAGAAATTTGTCATCATGGAATTATAACATAAGGCTCATTAAAAATCATGATGACCTTTGATTGATAAAATGACGGCTTGCATGATGATCCTCGCATACAATTTGATGAGAAATGAAACTATATAATAGTCAGATAAAAATTCTGGAAATCGCATTTATGCAAGATTATATGGGTTGATCAATTCATTTTTTTAAATTGAAATGAGTCAAAGAATGATAATCATGTGTAGAGATGACACTTGATAGTTCTTGATATGGTTAATCAATTGAATTCCTTGTGTATAACCAAAATTCAAAAGTTGAATACCTTGGCATACTTAGTCATGCTGTTATAAAGCTATGGTTTCATTCAGATCGTCATTCGACATCCTATTTCATTCGCTTCATTTGACACTTCATTCGACATCCTATTTCATTCGCTTCATTCGACACTTCATTCATCCCTTCATGCGAGACTGCATTCAACACTTGATTCGACCCTTGATACAGACCATTTCACTGAACAGGATGTTCTTCCTGCATCTGACTGAATTTTGATTAAGCAAATAATTTATGAAGCTACCAACAACCCTTCAAGAATGAAGCTGCTGCTTTTGTGACTGCTTCTTCCAAAAGGACAATGTAAACCTTCTTTTTCGGAAAACATCTTGACTGATGAACTACTTCAATCGCTCTTTCTTTGTTCAACATGGATCAGAACAACCTTCTCTTCTGTTACTTGCATTATTCCTAAAACAACAGATCATTCAATAAAAGATAAATGAACTTTTGATTGTTTTATAAGTAGACAGAAAAATAAAACAATTCTGAATCCTCCCCCAAACCAAAAATATGGCGTGTCCTCAGCCATCAAATAAAAACTGATTGGTATTCAAATACTTCCAATTAACAGTGAACAAATAACTCTAAAAAGTTGTTGTTATTGTACGAAAAAATAAATTTTAACTAACTATAAAAATGATCCATACATGTATTTACATCAATAATCAATTTCATAAATGACCCATACATGAAGACCATACAAGTGATGACAGTATAGATAGTGTAAAAATGCTAATGGAAACCAGTCATCCTTTATAGTTCAGAATACAAAAATAAATATGCCTCTCTTCGTCAAAGACTTTTCAGATAAAATTACAGTGATCCTTGTATAGAAAATAAGAGAATATCAAACTTGATCAGATTTTCTCATCAAAGCTGCTCATAGGAACTCAGTCAGACTTCCCTAGAGTCCAAGAATCATAGTACATAGTACATAGAGCAATCCTATCAAATTTCACATTTAAGTCCCTGGAAATCTTAAGTAAATGGCCCCACCTAGAAAGATAAGAAATATTTAATCCTATGAAGGTTAGGTAACTGGTCTTAAGATAAACTTGAAGCTATTCTCTCCTGGCCAATTGATGAAGTTCATTTCCTTAACCTCAACCATACATACTTCTCTTTGATTAGACTATCAACAACATATAGCAGAATCATTAAAGATTTTTCTTTACACAATTTTTAATTACAAGATGTCCTCCCCAGGAAGATTCCCCTCTACCATTTGGGCATGTTGAGTACCCCGTCGAGTTTACCTGGTCATACCACATGCCAGTACCTGCTGCCAGCAAGCCTGTTTAGTACTCCGGCGGGTTAGCCTCTTGAACCCTTTTTGCATCAAAGGCTCGTGTCCTAGTGTTTCCATCCTCTATATATATTTGGCAATAAATTTCCTAAAAGTAGTGGCTAGGGGAGTAGCTCTGAAAACCATGCCACAGGATGGGATGATATATGGGTTGGAAGACAACTGTTTTCATATAGACCAAAAATTCGGTCGAATAAAAGATACATATGGTTGATTGCATTAGTGTATAGTGGATGGAGCTAAAAGATAATAGTAAGAAGATCTCTCTAGTCCAAGTTTCCTTCTTCAAAAGATTACAATGGTGTTTCTCAAAAAATAACATTCCCAAGGTTCCCCTCCTGTTGTTCAAAAAAGATTGCTCTACTTACTAACTTAACAACAAGGTCAAAATGTACCAAGAGCCTCTGGGCTTCAGATGGAGAAAAACTTTTAGTTATCAACCTATTCATAAAAATAGGATCACTGGCATAAAATATCTGGAAAGCTTATTAGAAGAGCTACAAAAATCATATCAGATAAGTGGCAAAAGATGATACAAAGAACACTTTAACTTTTCAATATAAATTTTCAATTCTTAAAATAATCAGGAGGGAAGGGATCGAGATGTGTTATGAGTTTTTAGAGCACTTCCTGTTTTTGGATAATGATCTTTATGAGCTGAAAAGCTCCTGTAATCATACTACAAACCACTTGTCAATTGATGATTCAAATTTATTCAAAGCAAAACATATGTACAAAGAAAAATCATATGAAAATTTATCAATAACTAGCAAAAGGAGAAGAGTCTTCCTCTTTTAATTGATGAAGTCTTATGAGCTAATCATAAGAATGAATTTCATGTGTAAATACAAACCAGTTATCAGAAATGACTCTTATTTATTTAAAAAAAACAGAAATATATTTACATATATACAAATGAAGATAACCCAAAAATAAGTCAAGAACTAGGAGAAGGAGCGACTTCCCCTTCAACCAGCTCCATCTCCTTCTACTATGAGACATTCTGCACAAAATCTTGTTTAGAGATTGGTTGATGATAGATTCTCAATCTATGTCCATTTACAACAAAATAAATTTGTGAATCATCAATTGTTTTGATCTTAACAAATCCATTGTCAAAAGCTGTAACTATTTCATATGGACCCATCCAACGGGTAGTCAACTTCCCTTTAAAATTTTTATACCTTGAATCAAATAGTAGTGCCTAGTCTCCAGTCTTGAATTGTTTCTATTTGATATATTTGTCATGCCACTTCTTGCGTTGGTTCTATACTAGAATTGTTCGTTGAATTGCATCTTGTCTTATTTCGTCTAATTCATTGATTTGTAAAATTCGTTGTTTTGTGCTTCTTCTAGATCAATCCCTAATTGTGCATCCATACGAAAGGTTTTTACTTGAAACTCAATGGGTAGAAGAACTTGTTTACCATAAACAAGTTCATAGGGTGTGTGGCCAGTAGTATTCCACCATGTTATTCAATAAGCCCATAAGGCCTTTGGAAGCCTATCTACCCAGTCATTATGGTCTAGCTAGATAGTCTTGGTTAGGATGGCCTCTAATACCTTATTTGTAAATTCTACCTGACCATTGGATTGCGGGTGATATGGTGAAGATTTACAATGTCTAATGCAATATTTTTTCGGTAAGTTCCTTCATTATCTTGGAGGTAAACTGAGATCCTTGATCAGTGACAATTTCCATAGGTACACCAAATCGGGTAAATATCTCTTCATATATAAACTCCACCATAGATTTTTTCTGTAGCTTGGAATAAAGCTTTAGCTTCCACCCATTTAGTGACGTAGTCTGTACAAACTAGGATATACTTCTTTTTACGAGACATAGGGGAAATTGGCCCTACAAAATCCAAAGCCCATTTTTCAAAAGGCTCAATCATAACTTGGGGCTGTAAGGGCATCTCATCGGATGGCGTAGGTCTACCCATTCTTTGACAACTGTCACATCCCTTGACACACTTGGCAGCATCTTTGAATATTCTTGGTCAGTAATATCCAGAGTGCAACACTTGTATGTTGTTCTTTTGTCGAAAAAGTGCCCACCACATGGTCCACCATGACATGCATGGAGGATTTCTGCCATCTCATCCTCTTGTACACATCATCTAATAATAATATCGGGGCCAATACGAAAAAGGTCATTATCAACCAAAGAGTAATTAGAACTCTGGACTATGATTCGACATTTCTCAGGTGGGGAGAGATGGTTTGGTAACTTTCCAGTTGCTAAATAATTGGCTATGTCTGCAAACCAAGGGGTTTGAACAGACAACGAATAGATGCTCATCAGGAAATCTATCATCGATGGGACTAGCACTATCGTCAAGTTGAATACGAGAGAGAAAATCTGCTACCACATTTTCTCGACCGGGACGATCAACAACAGTGATGTTGAATTCTTGGAGTAAAAGAAGCCACCGAGTCACCCTGCCATTGGTGATTGGCTTGTTCATTAGAAACCTAATGGAAGAGTGGTCTGTGTGTACAAAAAATTTGTAGCTTGTGATGTAGTGACGAAGTTTATTGATAGCATAGACTACTGCTAGAAACTCTTTTTCAGTAACTTTGTATTTTGATTCGGCATGAGTCAAATTCTTGCTAGAAAAGTAAATGGCATATGATGCTTGGTCTTCCTTTTGACCTGAGACCCCTCCTATGGCCATGTCAAAAGCATCAGTGGATATATGAAAGGGAAGGGACCAATTGGGGCCCCTAAGTATTGGTGCCACTGATAGCTTTTCCTTTAAGGCCTCAAAAGCATGCTGACAAGGTCCAGTCCAATGAAAAATTTGTGTCTTTCATGAGTAATTTGAACATAGGTGCAACTATTTTGGTAAAGTTTTCAATAAAACGTCTGTAGTAGCCTGCATGGCCAAGAAAGCTTCTTACATCTTTCTGAGTTTTTGGAGGAGGGATATTGGCAATTATTTATATCTTGGCGGGATCCACTTTGATTCCTTGAAAAGAAACATGATGTCCCAAAACTATACCCTCAGTTAGTAACATCTTGCATTTCTCAGATAAAAAATATTTGATATCTAACCCATCAAGGAGAGAAAAATATTGTTTCCCAGATAAGGTATCTAACACCTGGTCAATGAACGGTAAAGGGAAATAATTCTTAAGAGTGGCCTTATTTAGCTCTCGAAAGTCAACACAGATACGCCATTTCCCCGTAACTTTCTTTGGAACTACTAGCAAAGGAGACACCCATTTGTTGTTAGAAATTGGGTAGATGAAACCAACATTGAGGAGTTTTTGTAATTCTTCTTTGACTATATCCTTTAGGGCTGGATTCAGCCTTCTCCGAGGCTGCCTTATAGGTGGTATGTTTGCATCTGTGTAAATATGGTGAATACAAGTATCTGGGTGTATACCCTTCATATCGGTGTATTCCCATTCGAATGCTCCAGTTTGACTCTTAAGAATTTTTAGTAATTGCTCTTGTTGATTCTCATTTAGATCTGCGTTTATATGTAGAAACTTTTCAGGACTGACCTCACAAGGTATGGTATAGGATCCTATATGCTCTTCGATTGTGAAGACAAAAGGTATATTTGTGAATGTGGAAAGGCTCATGCTCTCTTGAAATTCATCTCCAAAAATTTGATCAAGTTGGGCAAAGGACTGGGGAAAGTCTATACATGTTGTGGAAGAGACAAATTGATTCAACACATTTTCTGTAGTTTTTTCTTGAAGTTCCCAAGAGTAGTCACTAACAAGTGAAAGTTCTTCAAAATTTTCATCCCCGAAAGGACAGTCTAACCAAAATAAGTTTTCGATTACTAGTTGTGATGGTGGGTATAAGGCAAGTTTTCGTGTAGATAACCCATCAGAGATGGTCATCTCTCCATCCCTACATCCTATAAATGCATTAGCAGTGGCTAGCCATGGTATTCCCAAAATAATAGGGTGTCCCTTGGAAGGATCCTTTGATTGTATGACCATAAAGTCAACGGGACATTCCCATGAAGCCACTGATACAATAATATCATCTAGGACTCCAGCAGGCTGTACCGTAGTGCGGTCTGCTAATTCCAGCATTGTTGGGGTAGGACGGAGAATTTGTCCTAACTATAAGGTTTCCAAAACCGTGGTGGTCATTAGGTTAATAGTAGCCCTTAGATCGATAAGTGTGTTTCCTATAGCAGTGTTATTGATAATAACAGTTACCACAGGGTTTCTTGGATTTGTATATTTTGGAATTCTAGGCTGATCTTCTATGTAATCAAACATTCACCTATGACATGAATTATCGGAGGGTCTTTATGTTTCTTACCTGGTCTTTTAATACAGAGTTCCTTTATCACTTTACTATAAATTGGTATGTCTTTAATGGCTTGTAATAAAGGGATTTTGATACAAATATTTTTCAATTCATTAATAATATCATACTTTGGATGAATTGCAGGTTTCTCTATTGCTAGACTCTCCGGATATGGAGGTACCTTTTCTCCTGGAGTTACTTCTTTCTAAGGATGGTTATGAGTTGAAAATTTTGGAATAACCACATCTTCGAAAATGGCATCATTCAATGTTTTACTAGGTATGTCTTCTTCTTCTTCATTCTCTTCACGAATGACAAATGATGATTTGGGTTGATCTTGCAGAACTCTTCCAGACCGTAATTGAATTTCATGCACTGGTGCAGTTGAAATGACATAAGATGGAAGAGGTTGCAACCCCATGTTGTTAAGAGCTTGAGTTGGTTTATTGTTAGGGTTTGGTATCGGTTGTGCAGGTAGTAGTGTGGGTCTTGGAGGATTCATATTCTAGAAATGGTGGGGCTGATGTGTGATAGGGGGTAGTGAAGGAGGCACAAATCTAGGCAAGAGTTGCTAGATATTAGGTGGGTAAGGATAGTTAGGCATAGGAGGAGGTGGTGACTGAGCATATGCTTGTCCTCTCCATCCATGTAACCGTTGTTGATGTTGAGCATTCTGAGGAGGATACTGAGGTGGCCAATTTTGCCAATTCGAGGTGTTCCATTGTTGAGGTGGCTGGTAAGGGTGATAATAGGGCGGGAACTGTAATGATGGATCATGATATGATGGTTGGTCTCTAGGTTTCCAAGGTCTCCTAGATGTTTCACCAAAATTCCCGCTCTTATATATGGCTTGTAACCCAGGAAACGATGGACAGTTTTCAATTGGATGATCTTATGTACAAAGGTGACATACTAAAACATTATTCAATGGGAATTCCCGTTGGGGATGTTTAGTCCTGCACCTAGGACAGAAAATGCTCATTGTTGCATGCTCTTCCTCTTGTCTCTTCTTAGCTTGTAGTGCATCTAATTGAGAACCCATTGCTCCTAAAATATCCGTTTTGAATTTTTCTAATAGGTTTCCCAATTCTACCCTTGTGACTCCACTAGAACTAGAGGTATTTCCTTTCGGGTTTCTATTATAAGATTCCCGAAAGTGCTTCCCACTTTTTCCTCTACTTCTAGATTAATTCCTACACATCTCACAGATTTGTGTGAAATTCTTATGAGAGATATCTCCAGCTGCCATGAGGTTAATATTTTCTAAAAAAGATTCTTAAATTACCTTAAGGAAGAGTGTCCTTACCGCATCTTCTCAAAGGTCACTATATTTCGATTTATGTAATACATAGTTGAATCTTTTGAGATAATATTCTAAGCTCTCGTCTTCTAGTTGTTGTATTTTAAAAATGCCATTCAGAGAGTCCTTAGGTTTACAATAATCTTGATATTTCCGTAGAAATGCAGTCTTCATGTGTTCCCAAGTTCTAATGCTAAATTCTCCTAACCCCATAAACCATCTTAGAGCAGAATCTTTCAGTGTGGCAGGGAAAAGTTTTAACTTTTGGCCATCTTGTAGGTAATTATAGCTTCTACACAAAATGTCAAATTCAAATAGAAATGTATCCGGATCCTCACTACTCTTCCCATAAAAGGTAGGTAGTGAGGAGGGAGGGATGTTTTTCATGATCACATCCTGTGCAGTATCTAAAATAGGAAATCCAAAAGTACCTTCATTTTGAATTTCTCCCTCTTCTTCGTTGTGTCTCACTTCATCATTGTCTTCATTCTCCATGTAGACTTGATTTCCAAAGAGATAAAACCTAGGTGGTTCCTTTCTTGGTGAATATGGGATGTCCCAACGCTCCTTTTCAGTGAAAGTATTCCTCCTCTTAGGAGAAGAATTGCCAGCTACGTGAGAGTCCAGTTTTGTAGGTCCTATAGTTGTTGTCTCAATCTTTGAAACAACTATATTTGTAGAGTTTTCAAAAAGAGCGTCCACTTGTGCAGGATCAACAAAGTCTACTAAGTCGGACCCCCTACTAGTGAGAAGGTAGTGTCTTTGGGTTTTGGAACTAATGGAGGATTAAGAGGTTCTGATGGTTTATCCTTTTGGGATTCTTCTTGCCTAAGTTTAGTCTCAATGTGGTCCAGCGGTTCTCCTGATAGGGATTCTTTATGGACTGACTTCCCTGATGTCTCTATGGTTCCCCCTGAATGGTCTCCAGAAAGGATTTATTTAGCTTTCCAAGTAGGACTATCCCCTTTGTGTGTTTTCCGATACCTTTCCGCTGAGTTATTAGTTGGGGTGGCACGCCCCCTGTAAAGGTTAGTAGGAATTTTAGTGGTGTTTTAAAGGCTATTTTTAATGTATCTACCTTTTGAATCTCTAGATCTATTCATGAAAGCAAAACTAAAACTGAATCAAAACCTAATTACATTACTACTACTACTGGGTTTTGGGGATGCCTGTTATAACAGATGCACAAGTTCTTACCTCTTGTCCTGCCGATCACCTGCCACCAGCCTATCACTAAGTTTCAGAAGGAAAATTCTACCTAGCACTAAGTTTTCATTAGAGAGATTTTGAGGTCAAAAAATGGCCTCAAAACAAAGAAAATGTACTATAAAAAACAACCAATCACATTCTAGTAGATGACATCATCCCCTATGTTGAGGTGGCATTGCATGAGTTAAAAATGTTTATTTGTCAAATTTTCTATGGTGGATGAAAACACATAGTTAACCAAGGTAGTGGTGTAAGTACTTTTAAGTCATAAAATAAAGTATTCATAATGATAGTCTTTTCATAAAATAATATTATTGTCATTTTCAAGTAAAGTACTCAAAATTAAAAAAAAGGTATTTTCACATTTTTTTTTTAAATAATATATTATCATTTTTATGTTTTTAATTTTAAATTATATATTCACTCCATTCTATTTAATATCATAATGTCAAATTAATATATATATATATATATATATATATATATATATATATATATTCATTTCACATTTTTTCATAAAATAATATTTTTGTCATTTTTCATATTTTTAATTTTTAATTATATATTCACTCCATTTTATTTAATATTATAATGCCAAACTAATATATATATATATATATATATATATATATATATATATATCCATCCTTGTACTTTTAAAATAAATTAAATTCATGAATGATATTAATATAAAAAATGTATGTTAGTTATGCATATAAATTTATGATTTTGATATTAATTTACCAATATAGATTTAATGAGTAAAGAATAATAATAGATTTAATGAATAAAGAATAATAATAATAATGCAATGTGGATTATAATAATATTATTAGCATTTTACATATAAATAAATTTTCAATTAAATTACATTATATTGAATTCATGAGAAAAGTACTAAATATAAAAAGTCAACATAAAATTAAAAAAATAGCTCTTAAATTTTTTTATTATTATTTAATTTAATTTACAAGTTCAAGACAAATAAATGCTAAAGGATAATAAATTTTTGGGAATTTACAATGAATCTTAGTCACATCAATATAGAGTTATTTTATTAATTTTATTTCTAGTGAATTTTGAAAAGTAACTCAACCATGGTTATTTATATTGTGCATAAAAAATAATGTGGGAGGTGACTTGTCATATATACCTACTCCATAAAACCCCCAATTCATAATATTTTAATATATCTCATATTTTTGTAGTACATCTCTTAGGAGGCCATTTTTTGACCTCAAAATCTCTCTAATGATAAGAAATTCTACCTATCTACAACTCCCCGGCAACGACGCCAAAATGTTTGGTATAGTTATGTCTATTAAAATTCCAAATATTAATTATCAACCAGGGTTTGTACACTTAGAGTTGTCACAAAATATATGATGAGGTAGAAGGGAAACTAAGATATTGGCTATGTAGACTTTAGAAATATTTAATAATGAAAAGATTTAAATATCTTTCAAAATGAAAAACCGAGTCAAACTTAAAAATATAAACTATCAAACAGATTAGACCTAACCTAACAAACAGATCATAATAGTATCAATCTATACTATTCTACTTCTATGGACAAGAATTGAAATTGCAAGA
The DNA here is from genome assembly GCA_027924585.1 of Larix kaempferi. Taxonomy (NCBI): domain Eukaryota; kingdom Viridiplantae; phylum Streptophyta; class Pinopsida; order Pinales; family Pinaceae; genus Larix; species Larix kaempferi. Next base: position 5,931,705 of record BSBM01000091.1, on the reverse strand, counting down.
TATAAAGAAAGTACTAGTCTAGGAAGCAAGACTTGATAAAAAACAAGCTACTCTATGGAAGCGAAAACTACTAAACAATCATTCAAACCCTAATCTAGGAATTGGAAAGACTATCTTACTATTCAGAACCAAAGATTTAACTATGGAACAAGTTCAGAAACCTAACTACAAAACAATTCAATTTGCAAACTAACTACTCAAAAACAAGAAACTATACTATCTTGAGAAGGCAAACTAGATAAATAATCTATGAACTTCAATTCAACTATTTAACTATGAATTCACAAAAGCAAGATGAAGTACTAGTCTAGGTTTTAAGTATGCATTAACCATAATGAAATCATTTATAAGAAAACCTACCTAATTCCAATCGTCTTGAAGAATTGTATCAAAATGACTTACAAATGCTATGGAGATGCAAAATGGAAATAAATCTAATTTAACTTCTACAAAAATATGGAAACTGAAAATAGACCAATTACAGGAGAATTTAACTACTACTCATCCATAAGCAAATGACAATTGAAAACCTAATTACAACACTTAGAATGAAATACTGCTTAACAATCTAGCTCTACTGAGAAGCACAAATTCTAAGTTAGTTTAACTCTAATGACTATTCAATACCTATCTATCAAACTTATAAAAATGCCTATCAACTTCAAATTGTGTCCTATCAATACTTCAAACTAGTTCATGAAACATCAATTACCAAAAGCAAACTAAACTTGGAGTTCAAGCAAACCTAAGTATAAAACAAGAGTTCAAATTACTAGAAACAATCTCAACCTATAAGCAAACCTACAATAGAAACAAAGTACCAATCCTACAGTAAATCAAACCATAAATCAATCATGGACAAATGATGCAATTGATCTATAATGGAGAAATAAATCTATACTAATTCAGAATGATCTTTAATTGAAAATCATAACAACAACTTAGAACTACTACATCGACATAAGATTCAGAGAAGACTTACTAAATTTTAATTGAGAATTTATTCTTATCCTATTACACCTACTAAGATAAAATGACTAGACTAACAATGGAATTAACAAAGTCTAAAACAATAACATGCTATGTAAATAGAGATAAAAGACTGATTATGAATTCAAATGTAAAATGGAAATAAAATGCTGAACCTACTTTAGAAATGAGATGGACTGATAATTGAGAAAATCTATGACATATGTTAAGCAAACTTATGCTATTCTAGGTTCTAAGCATGAAAACCACTAAAAGTGGATCATAAGCTACCTAAATCATAATCAAAAGACAACTACACTGCTTCTATTTAAACCAGAACTATTTCCTATTTGCACAGTAAAATGGGGTCTAAGTACAAGTGGATTTCATCATAACTATAACTGAAATGATTGATCTATGTATTAATATGAAACTAAATATGAAATGTTGAAGATGGATTCGAATCCCAACTAGATACAGAACACCATAAATACTGGAAAATTAACCTACACTATAGCTAACTACAAATGCATAAACACAATACTGAAAATTCTGGAAATGAATTAGAATTCTGTCTAAGTGTGAACCAGATGCTGAAAGACAATCTGAATGAAGGTGTGAATGACCGGCCATATGAATTCTGAAGATGCAAATTACATATAAACAAAAGAAAATTGCATTTTATGAACAACTAAACAACATCTACAGGAAAACGAAATACATACACATTAAAACCAAAATTAGTTATCTGCAAAAACTAAGAAAAAGTCACGAGATATGCACAAATGGAACAATTGTTGTTGAGGGGGCCTTCTCAAGTAATAGAGGTTGTTCCTAACTTTAATCAGTCACCAACCATTAAACAAGAGATAAAACCAACAGCTGAAATAGAGTTTTTATATTAAACTAGAAGCAAAGTTTACAAATCGTTTTTCACTATGTTATTCACAACCCTGGGCGTCTTTTTATAATGATTTACAAGGGAGAGCAGGTCAACCCTTTCAGTGGTCGACCTCTCTAAAAATAGAGGGCCTTCAATGCTGGAGAAATGACTCATTAACCACACAGGCCGTTTTACCCCAATTCGTGCATGGTGGTTCCTTGAATGTGGACAGTGGATGCACTGGAGGTTTGGACCAGTTATGGCGTGAATTTTCTTAGGAAGCAGCTCACGATCCATAAGTGTTGAGTGGGCAACAAAACCCACATCTTCATTTGTGTCTTCAATGATCCCAAATATGCTAACAAACGATTTCTCGGGTGTGAACGAAGAGCTGAATGGGCGTCCAAAAGTGAATGAACGTCCGAATGCGAATGAGCATCCAGAAGGCTGTCCGTATGAAAATCACAAACTGGAAAATCAAAACTATGTGCCCAGCAGGTCTAGAAGTGTTTTTTTTTTTTACAGAAATGGATAACTAGCTTTATATATTAAAAAAGTAGGATATTACATATAGCCGGGAGGCTGTTCCCGTAAACCCCAGAGTTGTCGTAGCAAGCATCATATTGTTTAGCCTCTGATTTTCAAAAAGAGTGGTACTTGACCAATTACAAAAAGAAGCGGGAAGGTCTGAACTTAAACTAAAACAGAACATGAGGCTATTACAGAGCTTCGGAGATACATAGAAGACCAAAATAGAGAAGTAGAGTGACTATAGGTGCAAGAGCCAAGTTAATTGTCTGGTGAAGACTGGCAAGAGCCGTGACTGCATTTTCTTCCTCCAAATTCAAAATAACAGAGAGACTGTTTCCCTTGTTAACCAAATTGTTACCATTATTAACCCTTATGCAATCCACTTTAGCTTCCAAAATTCGAAGACAACTGAAGAAAGTATCGTGCTTACCCATTATTTTTTGGAAGTAGTCTTTCGCCTTTCCAGCGTTGTTCTTGACTTTCGAGTTGGAGATCTGCATGAAGGTGGCAAGATTTGAAATCGCCTTCTTGGTGTCCAATAAGTCGTCATGGAGCCAACGAACCTGGGCTTCCAAGTCTTGAAGCTGAGTTTGAGCTTCAGGGGAAGGGTTAGCATGCCTGTGAGGAGAGTCCATAGCAGCCAGTTTTCCCTGGTATCCAAAATGATGCTTCTAGTTTTTGCTACCATAGCCTTTCGGGCTATTACACACCAGGAGATGAGGGCCACCATGACCAGGTTCCAGAGTTTTTTGCAGCTTCCTGTTTCTATCGTCGTAGTCGAATCCACTGCCAAGACAGTGCATGACATCCTGGTTTCCAGTACTGATTCCATTTTCCATAGGGACCCAATTCTTTCTATTACCCTGATCCTCAGGCTGACGAGAGTTGTTACAGACCAGGCCCCCTCTCCTTCCAATGCTTTCATTGCTCTGCAGAAGCTCATTAAGATAACGTTTCTTGCCTCTACTGGAGCTTGGCCCCAAGGCACAGTCCTTACAATGCGGGGAGTGGCAAATACCCGCCATGACACAGAGCAGAAACCTGCAGAGGAGATCGCCCAGGGAGAGTGGAGGTGTAAACGCAAAGGGACGTTAGGGAATGTGACCGCCACCCTGCAAGAAATAGGGGAAAGGTGGCTTGGGGAAAAGCCCAGAGTTAAAGCTAGGGTATGCGAGACAGGTGGTGGAGGTCAGATGCAACCGTCGTTTGCGATGAAGGGACAAGGAGGTAGGATGCAGCTGGAATCCAAAGGAGATTGCGGGAGTTAATGCGACCCCCATTGGAAAATGCAGAGAATGAGGGGGTGGAACAGGGCAATGGAGGATGTGGATGAGGGTAGAGGAGGCTAGGGAACCCATTCATTAGGTTTAAGGGTGTCGTTAATGGTGATATGACCACCGTTCAATCTTGCTCCGGAGTTTGCCATTCCAGCGACAGCTTGATTGTTGTGTCCTAGAATATGCAGGAAGGAGATAGAATGGAAGCCAGTGGCTGCAAATTTGAAGTGATGATGGATATGGGGAGTAGCTTTACGATGATTTTGGGTGTATCTTCTGGCCTCCCTTATAACCAACAAGGAGTCCCCAAAGACCACGAGATCACTGACATGGTGATTTTTTTCTATTTCGAGACCTTTTATCAATGCAAGCCACTCGGCTGTGTTGTTGGTCTTCTGACCGATCCCCCAGGCATAATCCTCCACTTTGTTTCCATTGGAGTCCATAAGAACTCCCCCCACACCTGCCAACCCAGTAGCCGGTCTAGAAGTGTCAAGTTAACATTAATTAGCCATAAAAAGATAATAATCAAATGAAATTCATAAAATATTTAAATATATTTATACTTGAGTCTGAATGGAGGTCTAAACGGTGAGAAATATGACTTGATATACCAAAAATGGAAAAAATAGTACCATCATAGCACATTCAATTATTCAAAATGATGGCAAAATTGGACATCAACACCTCCTTGGAGAGGTTGTACATTGTAGGATGTGCAAGGAAACTCTCTTTCTAAAGAAAAAAATACACAATACCATGAGCATATAGATATAGACTAGACTTCCAATGATCAAAACATTTAGTCAAAATATTTAGCAAAGTTCTGAAGGTATATGCTAGCAGATAGGCCAAGGCTAAAAAAGAACCATAATGGAAAGCTCAATTCTTTAACCGACACTAATAGAAAAGCCCACGATTTTTCTTTTTTTTCGTTTTAAACCTCATAGTGTTTGTAATATTATACTTTTTTGAAAATATTATGAAAAAATAAAATGTAATAAGAAGTGAAGTTATTTTAAAATTTAATTTCAATTAAAAAAAAAAAAGGAAGAGATGTATAATTTATAAATTAATTAAAAAAAAATATACATTTAAACAAATAAGTAAAAATTAAACATTAAATTATGTTATGCTTAGAAGCAACAATACATTTTCTTTATAACATTTGAATTAAGTTATAGAATCTTTACTAAAATTTAATTTTGAATTACATTATTGTTTTTCATATATAAAATACTATTTCATTGAATATTTAATTACATATTTTTTTAACAACACTCCTTATTTTAATGCCTTACCACAGTTTAACTTTAACTGACTTATTTAAATTATATATTATGGTGATAATAGATATCATCATCATATTACATAATATATATTACCATCACCTATACCATCTTACATTTAATATAAATAATGATAATGATAAATGATAAGATTATATCAAATTTACATATAATTATTTATTACTTATTAATTAAATTAAATTTGATTATTTAAACATGAGTGAAATTAGTTTATGATCAACACATTACATATTATACTTGTTGGAGTCTACTCCTTAGAGAGACCAAGAGTCATCCAGAAGTCCAAGAGTCACCCGGGAGTCGAAAAATCTTGTAATAACACATAATTGAAAAGAGATAAAACACTTTATTTAATATTTCATTGGAGAATAATATAATCAATGCATTATTTAATTTATAATTCATTAAATGTGGATATGAAACAATGCAATAATCCATTCCTTAAAGTCTTTTATAGAATAAATGGAATGATCAATACTTTATTTCATTCACAATTCATATATATAGTGATTGAAATAGATATTGGATAAAGTAAAACTTACATTAATTTAGTTGTGTAACAATATGAATTATGTAGAAACATAAAGCCATACTCATGTTTCACCCTTCACTTATGAAAATAATGAATTTGTAAAGTATTAAATTATGGTCTCCTTTTTGGTCATAGTATTGTGATATTTGATTATAATTTTTACGGTGGGGATATAAAACTTAATGAAGGAATTGATAAGTTTTAGTCTAGCAGGTTTAAAAAAAAAAAAAAAAAAAATTTCATTACAATCAAGGTCTCTACATTTGGTGTCCAATTCTTCCCCACAGCCATATAAAGAATTCACAATTAAAAATAAATGCACAATTAAATTATACAATGGAATAATTAAAATATTTTAACACACACATAAGGTAGAATGCATTAGCATGTTTCTCCCAGCTTGAAGGATGAAAAAACATGCAGGTAATTAATCCCCTTCTCATGCTATGCACAGGATTTATGTTGATTAACTTAAGATAATCATTTCATTCAATTAATAAAATAGTCACTAGTTAACACATTGCAGAATACATAATGAACATAATTCAAACCACATAGAATACTTATCTTTAAGATGAAGCTGTCCAAACAAATTGCTATGTGTGAGCAACGTTAAACCCAACCATAGGTCCCTGTCTAGCCTATATTCTTTCAGCTGAGAGACCACTCCCAAGCTGGGATATGTATCCACCAAGGAGGAACTAAACAGGCTCACTCACAACCATGGTTTCACACAAACAATCATGCTTAGCCAACGCACAGCTGGATTTATCAAGCATGCAAGAGACAAAGGAGGAGGATGCTAAGCCAGTGAGCTCAACCACAGAGCTACAGGCATCTCAACTAAACTCAAACAGTCATGGAACCCACAATACCTACCACACCCAACACAAGGAAGGTCCCCTTCTCTGTTGCACAGTCCCTCAAGCCCCCCTTCCCTCCAGTGTTATTTAGGGTGGGCATAGAAAGGTCCAAGCTACTAAATCCTTGAGATTCTAGCCTTCGCTGAGTTAATCAAGCAGTTCCAACCTCTGTTCTCTCTTCTTCTCTGTTATTCACACTTGTATTTTTCTCAATTCTATCACCAAATAATTATGTCCCGTAATTGGATTTTAGGGCTATAAAATCGGGGTTTTCGTATGGATTCCTAGGAATCTAACACTCTCAAATTTGCCTTAAGGCTCAAGTATATGGATTCCCCATTGGATTTCACTATCCACACTAATTTCTGGGTGTTTTTGGCACATCAAAATGTGGCTTAATTTAGAGTTGCGATTTCTGTTTTTTCTCACTGCTTGAACTGTGTAATGGATTAAAAATGATGATTAGATGTTCCACCATGGAATGGGAATGAGGAAGGATGAATTCCCATAAGGTGAGTGACTTGTGGGTCAAGGAAACAGAGCCCATACCTTCCATACGAATTTCTGGGCTACCCATGCTCCATTGAAGCCATGGACTGATTTCTTCAACCACTTCCTTACAACTGAATTAAATGTCAGTAAGGAAAGTCAAATGGATTCTCAAGATAAAATTTGGCAGCATATGGTTCAACCCCACAACCCCCTCACCACTCCCTAGTGGAATAAAGATGGCCCCCTCTTATTAGTTGCTTCCATAGCCACTTTTTGGTATTTTATTACAATATTAATGTTTACATCATTTTACAATGTTCCATGGCTTAATAACACATGAATACCATAATATCAAATACTTGTCTTTTTAATAAAATCTAAGCATACACTAACGGGACCTTGACCTTGAGCTCCATGCTAGGGAAACATACATGGCATGTATACAATATTTACATGAAAAGTCAATATATTCTAAGAGTCAAAATGGGAGTATTACAATATGAAACCCAATGGACATTCTCATTATGTTTATATGTACACTTGGTTAATCATAAATATAGTGGGCTTTCATGCCTATCTCTTTCTATCTTCTTGATTTTATTCCTTATGTGCCCATTGGGAAACCTCAGAGCTCTTATGATCCTTTGGCCTCTGATCTGGATTCTGCGCTCTCCCTGGCTTACTTTCTTCTCCGTGGCAGTTTGCAAACCTCACATTTAGACGTTACCCTAATTTTTGGATTCTCCAGACCTTTACGTGGAGTTTTGTGTTACCTGTGCACAAGCCATAATTGAAGTTTGCGACTTGAGCAATGATCTGGGAGCATGTGTTCTTTCTGCACCTCATTCTGTACCAGCTTTGTATTTTTGCACCAGCATGTTATTTCGTTGTTGAGCACTATTACCTGCGTTTAAAATATTTCTCTGCTAGTGTTTGAGTGGCCTCTTTGAAAATAATAAGATCTATCTTTGCATACGATTGCAAGGATGAATACTGTGTGGTTCATCACTTGTGTGACCATTCTCATTGATGGCAAAACCTAATTTGCATATGAGTTTTCAACTGCCTGAAAGATATTGAAGAGTTGAGATTGAAATTTGTACTTCCTGATATAGAGCGATATATCCCATGATGAGCTCGAGTTTTCTCCAACGATCAGTGCACCTCTGTGTATGATCTCTCTCTTTGAGTGAGACATATCTTCGAACTGCATTTCATGAAGCTTGCCGAAATTAAATGTAATGTTTGTCGAATTGCCTGATAGTTCATCTTCTATCAAACTTCAATCGATGTTGATAATACTCGCTTTATGACACTAATGCATGTCAAATGGTTTGCGTATTGGGGACTCGACTTATTCACAAATTGTAATGGTTATTGGAGAATGTGCTAAATATTCCGGCGAATGGTGTTTTGTTTGCACATGAAACACATTGGGAAATTGAACCTAACGTGCAACTGCCTCCTTCCTCATTCTCAACAAATGCGAATGATTGGTCTAATACCTGACTGAGTATCCCTCACCCTCACAATCTCCAGCATTTTTCAGACGTCCAAGGTTTCAATGACATGAAGGTATCATCATCGTGCTCAGCATGAGAGTTGCGCTCTCCATGTCCATGTGGTTTCGTGAGTGTTGGCGCCCATAGTGCGGCTGGAACTGTTCCATTAGCTGCTTTGGAAGCAAGATGCGTTGAAGACTTGAACGATATACTACATATTGCATTGCAATCACTATCTCCGCGTTGAACCCTTGGTTGGTGCTCTCCTCGATGCGTCCTCTGCAAACTCGTGTACACGACTTGTTCAAGCACGTTGGGAGTTTGATGATCAATTATTTGGCATGCTCTCCATTTGCAAAATCGAAATATGGTATTCATTGGAGGAGTTGTATAATGGCTAACTAAAACTTGCCGGGAGAGATTTGATTTGCAGATAGGAGGAAGTCATATGTGTATAAAAGAAACCACCGCCTTGTTATGCTTTGATGATTTGGGAGGAAGTCATATGTGAATAAAAGAAACCAATTTCTAGTGTAAATCGTTGCTATTGGAGTGTGTTGAAGCCGCCGCATAGAGTTGGAGCTTAGACAAGCTACTTCTTTATAAAGAAGGTTAATAACTGAATACTAGAGCTGGGTACCCAGAGTTTCTCTCTATTGTATGTTATTTTCATCCTTGCGTTGGTATTTTCATCCATCCTGCAAATCATTGATTGCATGGTATTTTCATCCAAATCGTGACTATTGGAGAGATTGGTATTGTTCGCTGCGTGGAGGTTTTGAAATTTCGACCTGCGTCGGGTGTTGGGAGACCAACTCTACCACGAGCAAGTACAATTTAAATCTCTGAGAAGTGTTGAAGACCGTGGATTCTTAAAAAGGGAAGGTTGAAACCCTAATTGTGCATCGGACGGTAGGTGTGATTCCTTCACTCTCTACGTGGCTGCGATTTGCATGGTATGTCCACACAATCAACTATTAGCACATCCCTAGTTTCAGTGGTTTCAACCTCATCAACAACTGCAGCAAGAACTCTATCAAGTGTTATGCCTATCTCTTTACCGAAATGTCGAATGCAAAATTGACACCAATTGTTTCCTCAGATCTCGGTGTTAATACTATTGTAACAACGGCCACTAAGTAGGATTAGGAGCATTGGGATAGTTTGCATAGACCATTACAGCCTATTGCAGAGATTGAATTCACTAATATAGTGAAGCTTGCAAAGATCGTTGTTGCATAAGACTGCATTGTAAATTTTATTGCAGAGATTGCCATTGAGTTTATGGCCTTAACACCACAACATTCAAATCAAGAGGCCTATCTTCATAAAGGTAAAACATTTAGTTTTCAGATCATGATAAATTTGTAACTTGCAAACTGTGAATTCATTTGCACTCGAAATTATTGCTTGTGAGCCATTGTAAACAGGTGCACTCTCAGTTGAACCTGGCACCCGTTGAGTTGTTCAGTTTATTTGTTGAGTTTGAGTCTTGTTGTAAAAAGGGTGGAATTGCAAGAATCCCTTCTCCATTTGAGTGAGTACTTAAATCACCTATCTTCAATTGAGAGATTAAATGGCATTGTAGAGTTACTGAACACTCTACTAATTTCCTCTGTTGGCAACACTATCATGATCGACAATATCACTCTCAGTCACATCAAATATTGTGTAAAAGATTCAGAAGACACTCTTGATTTCCTACAACTTGAGTTGCAGCTTCAACAAGAAGAAAGACATTTTGAACCTGCCCATGTTCAGAAGAATCCCCTTCATGATTCTATTCAACATTCTACACAGAATGATGCCACTTCAGAAGCACGTGACAAAATTAGTGGCACGCCATCAAAAGTGAAAGAAAATGAAGATGAAGACATGCATGCATAGGTTCTGCGTGCTCCTTCAAAGCCCATCATCAAACCATGGGAAGAGATCAGCCATAACAAGCACAAAACCGGCCTTGGATATGACAAGGAAGTGAACACTCATGATTTCTCCAGGCCTATTCAGTTTCAGAGTGTTGGATTCATCGATGAGAGTTCATCTTCATCCACATCAGTTGAGAGTTCGACATGCCAACACTAAGATCGAGTTGGCCATATGAAATATCATTGTTTTCATATTCACCCTTGTAAGCAATGTAGAAAATATACACACTCATTAGACAGATTCTTCAGTTTGAAGAAACTTGCAAGAGAGAAGATTCACTATGGGTGGATCACTTCTTGGCAATGGTCGTCAATAGCCAAGAATACTTATAATTCATACCGGAGAGTTCATTCATGTGTATTGACACATCTTGTAGTTGGGACATCTTCTTCTCCTCACTTTGTACCTGACGAGGGGGGACATGATGTCATGCGTCAAGTTTCGAAGTCTTCATCTAACAACAAACATCCATGGCCCTCTACAAGTAAGTGAGATCAAACAAGCATGATCCACATCTAGTCTCAGAGGCCAGATTCAGTGATATAGACACTCAGATAGAAGAAAACAATGACATAGAGTACTCATGTGTTTTATGTCTAGTTGTGACACCATGAGACTATCCTCTCCTCACATTGTTCCTGACAGGGGGGGAATGAAGACCGTTAGTAACAAGCGAGCGAGTGCAAGCGAGCCAGAACAAGTGAGCCTGTGAAGATCTATGTTCGACTGAGCTCCAAAGTTGGTGGTCATCCTTAAACCACCGATATCGAGAGCACCTTCATTTAGCAGAAGCATGTGCAAGCTTCTAGCTAACTTGGAAAATGGTTGTCAAGATGGAAATGTTTAGCAAGTTGCAGCTGTTCACTTCATGTTTTCATTTCTCCAGTTGGTTTGGTGTTAGCCCATCCCAACCATTCTAGACAAAACCTTTGAGCCTTCGATCCAAGTTCCAGAGAACCTCTCAGCGATTGTTATCGCCAAGTTCAAGAGTTTGTGGTCAACATTATACCACACACATAGTAGAAGATTTCAACCTTTTACTAGCTCATTTCGGTTGATGGTCAACCTAAAAACCATCCCTTCATAGAGCCATTGTATTTAGCAAAACCATGTGCAAGCTTCTAGCTAACCTTCTTAGTAAAGGATGTTCGAGATGGAAATGTTCAGTTGGTGGTAGATATCCACTTCCACTTATTCATCTCTCTTCTTTTATTGGACTTATATGCACCCTTCAGATTAAGGGGGGATTTGTTGGATTCTAATCCTCAGGGAGACCAAGTCAGCTAGGAGACCAAGAGTCACTCGGGAGTCCAAGAGTCCACTTGGAAATATGAAACCCAAGGGATATTCTCATTGTATTTATATGTACAGTTGGTTAATGAGAAATATAGTGCGCTTTCACACCTATCTCTTTCTGCCTTCTTGAGTTTATTCCTTATGTACCCATGAAAAAACCTAACAATATTAAAATGAATTTTATTTTCTAATATATTACATATAAAAAATAAATAAAATATCCAAATTCTTATATAATAAACATAAACCTAATTGAAAAGAAATTAATAACACATTTTACAATAAACACCAATACACACTAATTTTAAAAAGTTATACAAATTTTATAAAAATATGATTAATATGATATAAGTTATTTAAATGGTTTGATATTTTATAATAAACAACAACACCGTAATTTAAATAAAATCATCTCCCTCAAATTTTATAAAAATTTATATGATATAAATGATTTGATCGGCCTCTCCTTAAAGTTACTCAACATTAAAGTTACTCAACATTAACATGACGGTTTGACTCCTTTAAATGGGAATGGGTTGTTATATATTATTCCTAAACACATGTATTTTATGGTCGGTCGACCAGCCACGAGTGCAGAAGTTATTTTAATCTCCCCTTAAAAGAGAATCTCCTTTAGAAAAAAGATAAGAAACTTAATGTAAACACATTTAAGTCACCATTGTATTAGAAATATAAGTTGAGTCTCAGTCTTTGCCTTGAAAATAAAATTAAACATAAGTCCAGTCTTGTTCTTTTCCTAAAACGATTTGTTATTGCTAGAGTAGATCTTCACAAAGTCTACAAAGTAAAATAGACATCCTAGATCTGTGGAGGAAGAGTAGTACCCACCACGCAATCATTTAGTCAATATGTTCTATTTTACAGCAGCTATTGCAATTAATTAAGAAGATAGCATCAAATCCTAGCTTGTTGACTAATGAATTATGACCTTCAAAAATTCTAAAACACTCAAATTATGATGACGACCCCAAAGCTCTTCACATTAATAGATTGCAAAGTCCATGGCATATTTCATGGCACGTACCTCACGATGCATCCTAGCAGCAACAGCAACATAGCTTAGGTAAACTACATATTAAACAATAGCAAATGCCATCTTGTTTAAGAATTTATAAAATAAAAAATGGCACAGACCTGTCGACTTGTTAGCCTATGGGAAAATCATAGAACGCTTGTTAGACCATGGAAGTTAGACCATTAAATGGATATTTCGATAAATTGAGACGCACCTACCACCATTCAATGGACATTTCGCGGAAATGATGCAGAGTTATAAAAGATATGTGAGTAGTAGGCATATATACATCACCACTAAAATAAAAGCGAGACAAACAAATACATTTTGCTCGTCAATATGCCCACTATTTACCTACCTATTTTTCTATGTATCCCAATAATAATGATGGCTTCTGCTTGCACCTCCACATCAATATCTGCATTTCCATGTGGTTAGTGGTCATCTATTTTTTATAATGGGTTCAAGGTGTTATTGGGTTATTGGTTGAGAAACAATTAAAATAAGCAATGTATGTTCAAGCAATCATATGCACGTACACACAAATATAACCCATGAAGTTAATGGAATTAATTAGCACAAATATCACCTAGACTACAACAAATATCTTTTGATTAGCTTCTTTAATGTTTATCTCAACATTAACAAATATTAACACTAAAGCAAATATGATTCATGTACACACAAATATAACCCATGCAATATTTTTTCATTGTCATCATTATCATCTTATAATCACATCATCATCAACGTCATCGTCATTGTCATTATGCATCATCATCATCATATCCAATTGATTCAATGTCTAATTTATTGTCATTGTCATCATCATGATCATTGGCATTGCCATCATCATTGTCGTCGTCGTCATCATCATCATTGTCATTCCCATCCTCCTCCTCCTCCTCCTCATCATCATCATCATATGATCACATCATTTCCAACATTATCATCATCATCACCTACATCATTCATCTTATTGGAATTACCATCCTTATTATCATCAAGATTGTCATTGTAATCGTCATCATTTACATTTTCCTCAACATCACCATCATCATTATTGTCAGCGTCATATTCGTTGTCATCATCATTGTATCATCATAGGCACAGCATCATCATTGTCATCATCATCATAGTCATTTCCATTGTCATCATCATCATCATTGTCATGAAAAAAATATCCAACTACTTTACATGACTTCTGTCAAGGAGATTTGTCCTTTGAATGGGAATGTAGACACCATTAGCATGTTTTGAGCACTAGGGATCAATATTAAGTAATTGACCATGGACGATGGAGGAAACAAGGGACCTATGTCCTAAATGAAGCTTTTAGGGATCAAGGTCCAGGAACATTGCCTCAAACCACCACATAAGACCTCAAGGGGTTCTTTGGCCTCCCTATGGGGGTATGGGGGCCTTTAAGATGATTTGAGAACTAAGAATGGGTCTTGAGAATTAACTATGTTTGGGGGAGGAAATGTGGTTCTTACTTGCTCTACAAGAAAATTTTAGGGCCAAGGGACATGAATGAGGACATGAAACCATCATCTAGAATACCTCCCCCAAGGATCCTTGTCCTTCATGTGGGGATACTCCTACAACATGTTAAGGATTTGTGAACACCAATAATGTGTTGGAGAACCTTGACTATAGTTGGAGGAGGAAAATTGGGACTAAGTTCCTAAATGAGGTTTCTAGCACTCTAGATCGATGCATGAGGCCTCGAACCATCACACATAACCTATCAATGGGATATTTTTCCTTTGAGCCACAATATGAGTATTATTGGGAGGCTTTGATTTCTATGGATGAGTCTTTTTTCCTTAACCATGGTTTCGGGGGGGCATCCAATCCTATGACACTAATTAAATATTTTAGATATTAGGGGACATGTATGCACCATGTATGAGGCCTTTTAAACTAGTAGAAAGGACATCTCTAAGGGTGTGTCCCCTGAGTGGGGATATCATAACCATGAGTAGGTTTTGAGCATAAATGGTGGATACCAAGAACTTCACCATGGTTTATATTGGAAACCTGGGTTGTATTCCCTAATTAAGGAATATTTCATAGCTCTAAGGTTGTGAACAAGGCCCCAAACCAATACAAAAGACCTCTTTAGGGGAATTTTATCCTTTGAGTATGGATATGGGTACCATTATAAGTTTTTGAGGACCAAGGATATGCCTCTGGGAATTAACCTTGGTCAAGAGAGGAGACCAAATCCTTACGCTGTTGAACTTTGGTTGTCATTGATGTTAACTAATGTCAAAGAGGATGTCAATTGATTCAGTTTGAGTAATTGATGTCAACTGATGTCAAAGTGGATACAACATTCCTATGCCATCTTAAAGAAGTATATGGAATCCACTTTGAAGAAGTATATGCACAAGATGGTGAATGACGTGGATACTAGTGTGAAGAAGTATATCTAGAAGTTGCATTCATTATGAAGATGTGTGTCTAATGATACATCATGCATAATCAGTATGAAGAAGCATATAAGGAGATACATCATGTAGATCCAGTTCAAAGAAGCACATAAGCAATGTATCCTACTACATGTGGTACTAGCACAGATACCAAGTCCGCCAAGTCATACTCTCTCAAGGAAGCAATCAAAGAACTGGTTCAAACAAAGTTACATGTGCACAAGTAGCTAAGAAGTTGGTTAAGCAAAGATACAAGTGTACAAGCACATTGAAAGAAGACTCTGGAATGCGCAATCATTGCTTGGTCAAATATCGGGAGTGTGCAAACAACAAGAAACTGAATACTCCTGAAAGTGCGCAAATCCCACACGTAATGGTACTACAAGGGTCAAAGTCCTAGTAAGTAGAAGTCATCTTATGTGTAGATTCCGCAAAGCATTGATACATCAAGATCGCAACACCCACAAGGGATGGTACAACAATGGTCAAAGACTCATCAAGTTGAAGAGCAAGGATGCACACATACCTCAAAGCAATGGTACATCAAGAGCGCAAGAGTACACCACTAAGGTGTAAGTCCCACTAAGTCATGGACCATGAATGCACAAGGCCCACAAAGGATGACACATCATCGGCACATAAGATGACATGTGGAAAAAGCACAATCCGTGAAGTATGGAAGAAGGGATGCCACACCCAACTTGTAGACATACAATCCTTATAAGACATGTATAAATAGAGATGCAAGTTGGATATTTGAAGTTATCCCAATGGCAAGATTGTAGAGCTTCAGTTGGAAAATACAGATTTATATTCGGGGTATCAAGGACTCGAGGACATAACAACATGATCTAACAAGGAGCTGAGTGTGCACATACAAAGGAATGAACAGTTGATGGTGCAAAGAATGATGTTGTATATTTATGACGAATATGCGAATATTGAAAGGCAGAAACATGAAAGTATGCGCATCTGCGTGAATATTGAATGACAAGATCGCAGACATCACATAGACAGTCACATATGTTGTAAGTAAGGAAGTAGTGCATAAACAAAACCATACTATATTAGGATATGTGCAGATGTTTAGCTAATGCACGAAGACTGAGGTAAAGTATGCGAAGATGAGAATTCCATATGATGCACGACGATAGAGCAACATAAGGATCCAGTAAGAGAGTCACGATGAGGATGATATGAAACAAGTGTGTTAAACTAAAAGGAAAAATCAATTGATGCACGACATGTCACGGATTTTCTAAAATACTTTGGCACTTAAACATAATGGACACATCAGTTAGTCCGTAGTTCCATCTGTTACTAGTGCATTATCTCATAGCAGCAAACTATCAATTGAAAGCACTGTATTAGTTGGTGAATGCAGTTGCACAGTATTATATTGTTAGAGCATACCTTGGCGCAGACTACAGAATCAACAAGCACACAGTACATGAAGTAATAAATCAACATAAGTATTGAATTGAGAGGAATGAGAAGTCAAGTGATGTATGCAGCATAGTGACAGCGAATCATCTAATACGAAGTTAGCGGAAAACATAATTAATATCAGAATATTAGAAGTGTGTGTGAGTTAGAATTTCAGCACGTCAGGATTGTATATTGGATATCTAAGTGGCAAGACAGGGCAAGGAGCAGGGGGTTGTAGTCTCCTTCCAGTTGGTGCTGGAGAACATAGGGAGTTGGAACTTCCGTTAGGTTGGTTCATGTAAAACCAGGGGATCAATGCCTCCTTCCAGTTGGTGCTGGTAAATACATCAAGTTGGTGCTTCTTTGAATGCATTCTTTTCATTACAGAAGGGAATTCTGTGGTTTTCTCTCGATTGGGTTTCCACGTCAAAATTAGTGTGCTCTGTGTTCTTTGTCTTGGTATGGATGAATGATTTTGATTATATTGGATGCATAACTAGACATCAAGATTAAGTTAAGACTAATCTGTTAAAGAAGGTAAAAACTGTTGATAACTGCGCTAATACTGATTCACCCCCCTCTCAGTATTAAATCGATTCCAACAATTGGTATCAGAGCGGGTGTCTTCAGTAACAGATTAACATCTAGAAGATAGATCATTGCGTAGATAAGGACAAGCAGGAAGGTATTTACACCAACAAATCTCCAAGGTTTGACAACACCAATTATACCTTCTGGAAGGTCAGAATGGAAGTATACTTGCAATCATTAGGAGAAGATGTTTGGCAATCTATTGTTAATGGTTACAATAAACCAGCATGTGTACCAGTTAATCCAGCACAAAGGAGAATCTATGAAAGTAATCAAAAAGCTAGAAACATGTTTTTATGTGGTTTGGAAGATAATGAATTCGTCAAGGCTATGCATTGTGCTTTAGCCAAGGAGGTTTTGGACAAGCTTAGAGGTGTCTATGAAGGCGACGAAAAGGTAAAGAAAGAAAATATGCATAACTACTATGGATTATTTGCATCTCTGAGAATGAAAGATAAAGAGAACATTACCTCCTATTTATTAAGAGTAGATGAGATAGTTAATTCTATCAAAAGTCTTGGGGATACTTTGGAAGAAGAATCCATGGTACATACAATATTGAGAACTTTACCCACAAGGTTTGATGTGAAGGTTTCCATGTTAGAAGACTGGGCTAATCTTGAATACCTGACGAAGGATGAGCTTCAGGGAATTTTGACTACATACAAGACGAGAACTAACAAAGAGACTCCCCTCAGAAAGGAAGTTACTTTTAAAGCCACTAGAAAGGATAAGCATGATCATGACAAATATTTTTGTGATGAGTTAGATGATGAGAAATCAAACTTTGTCAAAAAGCTAAAAAGAGGACAAGGTAAGTACAAGAACAAGTTTCCCTTCAAAATTTTTAGATGTGGAGGAGTAGGCCATTATGCCTCTAAGTGTCCTTACAAAGAAAACAGAGACAGTGACAACGATGAGGAATCTTGTTCGTATGATCGGAAGACTGCGCGATATCAACACAGACCTTAAAATAAAAGGAGGATTACAAAAAAGAGGAAGATCCTGTACATCGAGGAAGGAAGCAAAGCATCTAAAGGAAGTGACTGCGATGAAGAACCAAAAGAATTATTTTTCATGGCTCATGTGGAAGAAGAACGTAGAGATGAAAAGAATAAGACCAATTCGAAGAATACTCTAGTTGTGCAAAGCAAACCAGGAACACTGGACAAATACTTCTTTTGTGGAACAACTCCAAAGACAGTTACATCTCCAAAGCCCGTTGCCAAGATCAATATTGATAGTCAATATGAAGAAGATGAAGATACTGTAAACATTGACTGTCAGTGGCTTGACTGACTTAAATAGGTCAAGAAAAAAGAACAAATTCTTGCAGGAATAGTTGTCGAAGTATGAAGAACCAGACAAGCCATTTCAAGAATCTCTTAACGTAGAAATTCATGAGAAGGTAACCAAATGTGAGATTCAACTGATTTATGCACAAGACAATTTTAAAGAGCATGAGGAAGAGAAATATGCTTTGAAAGGTTCTTTGGAAGAATTAGTACGGAAAATCAAGATGCTGACATATTAGCTTGAGGAGAAGGATAAAGAGATATTCCGTCTAGAAGACAAATTGATTGAAACAAAGGGAAAGAAACAAGTCCAAGATCCCACAGTGATTTGCACACATCAAGAAAACAACAAGGTTAGTATTGAAGATGAAGTAGAAGAAAATTTCAAAGACATCGTGCATCAATATTGAACAAAATTTTGGACGGTCAAAGAACACCAGAAGACATAACAGGTCTTGGTTATGAAAATACATAAAAGAAGGTCTACGACAGAGAATATTTCCATAATCATGTCAAGTCCCTCAAGTATGATGATTCCTTCAAATACAACTCTTTTCAATCCACTAACCAAAGAAGGATAAAAAGGGTGAAGTGTGCATGCAATATGCAATCTTTTTGGTCATATTGCAAAATATTGTCAAACTATGAGCTCCTACGCATGTGATGGTTTTGGACATAAGGTTATGTATTGTCGAAGAGTAATGAACTATCTAGATGAAAATTTATTACAAAAAGGAAATCGCATTCAAAAGGACTGTAGTAAAAAATCTATGGTGCATAATCAAAACATAAGTGCGCACAACAAGGCTTGGGTAAGGAAATATCCTTAGAAGTATGTTGAAGATACATGAAATCCAGGTGCATCTTATGCAGCAAGTAATTGCTGCCTCTCTGGCTAATGCCATAAGGTTAAGTGATACCCTTGAGTTCAACATGATGCATCTTAAGGAATTCAAGGGTTATGTAAGTTAGGTGTGTGGTTAGGAAGTGTATGTCGCAGTATTCATTATGGTTGCACAAGGTTATGTGTTGATGTCGCAGAAAAGGAAAATTCAAATACATGCATGTATTAAGTTGTTATCTTGACATAGTATAGAACAAAGTAATTGCTTGAATTCATTAGTTCAGATGCAAAAATAAAATTGTTGCATGAAGAAACAAACATTGATTAAAGATAGACATGAGACTATGCAAAAATGAACTTTTTTTAATTACATTCAAATATGCTTACAAAATTGCATGAGTTAGGATTCTATCTCGAGGCTAAAAATGGTGTATACAAGAAGACGAATAAGGGTGGAAAAAATTGAAACATGTTAAAGCATTCTACAACTGCAACTCGAGGTCAATTGCTGAATCTAGTCGGTTCACAATAGGAAGCTCCAAATACACCAGCACCAGTGTTGTACAGTCTGAGGAAGGACACACGGGAATAAGTTGTATAGTTGCAGACGGTGATGGTTCAGCTTGTCGAGGACGAAATAAGGACAATTCATCTAAAGTTAGTTGTTGTTGGAACTCCAGATTGTCAACCCGACGACTCAAGTGGTTTATTTGCTCAGAATGTCCAAGGTACATCTGTGACTGAGCATACTGATATTGGTACTTAGTGTTTTCCATCCGTCATTGTCAAGCACCCATGTCACCTCTCAAACTTGTGAACTCGGATTGATGATTTTTAACGGCAAGTCGCACATTCTCAAGGGAATTGCTCATTCGGTGATAGAAGGAGGCCACTGGAAGAAAGGAAAAGAACCAGAAGAGAATGCGACATAGAAATGCAGAAGTACTAATGGTGATGAACCAGGAATTGTTCATGGAACTCTTATAGAATTGAATGGAAGGCGTTCATGCGCATGAAATTAATTTGATGGGATATGCATTCAATATCACGCAAATCGAAGAAGGTGGTGGAGTCACCAAAATTGAATGTAAAATTTAATAGGTGATTAAAGGATGTACTGAAAGCAAAAAATTCAATTCATTTGGTCGTGCGAGGAAATGATGTTGCCCCAAAATATCAAGTGTGATGATGACATGTAATGGCTCTCACATGAACTAAGTAAATCTGCTTTAATGTTGAGATGGCGGACAAACGTACCAAATCCTTGGATGTCATGGAAAGAGATTCGACAATAATAAATGCAACAAGGCAAGGTTAAAGCGCAGTAAATGTGACAGATGAAGTATTCAAGCGCAGAAAGGAAGCAAATGAAAAGACAAAGTGAAACCAAGAAAAGGTGTTGGCACTGTGTAGTTGGAATGAAAGGAAGTCTACATGGATCACTATGCAAAGAATGATGTAGTGTTGTGACAAGAACAAGAGATCAAGATGAAGGAGTAATGTAACACCTGTATCGGGAAAGAAATCAAAGATAATTATGAAGGAATATCACTGCATAATTATAGCAAAGAAATGAAGCATGAATTCAGGGGGAATTATCCCTGCAAACTATTGAGGTAGAGGCTGGCGGAAAAAAAAGGAGAACCTCCATTGCGCAAGTAATGGAACCTCTTTGTCATCGATATCAAAGGGGGAGAAATGCATGAAGCTGACATAATAGCTAGGAGTAATGCATAAAGTTGGCTATACATCAACAGCGCAGAATCATCATAGAGGTAATTGCATAAACAACATAAATATGCAATAGATGTGAAGGAGTTTGAAGCATTCCATTATGTAGTAGATGTGAAAGAGTGTGAAGCAAATCATTATGCAGCAGATGTGAAAGAGTGTGAAGTAGATCACTTGGAGAAATGGCATGAAGATAATTGTACATATGGTATGAACATAAGTAACATAAAGTAGAAGAAGTACATATGAAGCATACAGTTTAAAGAAGATCATACACAGCTTCAGAAGGTGTTGACATCAATGCCAAAGGGGGATATTGTTGAACTTTGGTTGTCATTGATGTCAACTAATGTCAAAGAGGATGTCAGTTGATTCATTTTGAGTCATTGATATCAACTCATGTCAAAGTGGATACAACATTCCTATGTCAGCTTAAAGAATTATATCAAAGCCACTCTGAAGAAGTTTATGTCCAAGATGGTGAAGGACATGGATTCTAGTGTGAAGAAGCATATCTAGAAGTTGCATTTAGTTTGAACATGTGCATGCAAGGATACATCATGCATGATCGGTATGAAGAAGCATACAAGGAGGATACATCATGCAGATCCAGTTCAAAGAATCACATCAGCAATGTATCCTACTGCATGTGGTACCAGTGTAGATATCAAGTCCACCAAGTCATACTCTCTTAAGTAAGTAGTCAAAGATGAACTAGTTTTGCAAAGGTACATGTGCCCAAGCAGCCAAGGAGTTGGTTAAGAAAACATACAAGTGTGGAAGCATGTTGAAAGAAGACTCTGGAATGCACAAGCATTGCTTGGTCAAATATTTAGAGTGTGCAAACAACAAGAAACTAAATACTCCTCAAAGCATGGAAGTCTCACACGTAATGGTACTGAAAGGGTCAAAGTCCCACCAAGTAGAAGTCAACATATGTGTAGATTCCGTAAAGAATTGATACATCAGGAGCGCAACACCCACAAGGGATGGTACATAAAGGGTCAAAGATTCATCAATTTGAAGAGACCTCAAAGCAATGGTACATCAAGAGCGCAAGAGTACACCACTAAGGTGTAAGTCCCACTAAGTCATGGACCATGGATGTGCAAGGCCCACAAATGATGACACATCAACAACACATAAGATGACATGTGGAAAAAGTACAATCCGTAAAGTATGGAAGAAGGGATGCCACACCCAACTTGTGGACATACAATCCTTGAAGGACATCTATAACTAGAGATGCAAGTTGGAGATTTGAAGTAAGCTCAATGGTGAGATTGTAGATATTTAGTTGGAAAATACGGATTTATATTTGGGGTATCAAGGGCTCGAGGACAGAGAAACATGATCTAGCGAGGATCCGCGTGTGCACATACAAAGGAATGATACAGCTGATGGTGCGTAGAATGATGTTGTATATATGTGACAGATACTGAAAGGAAGAAACACAGAAGTATGTGCAACTACGTGAATATTGAATGACGGGATTGTAGACATCACGTAGACAATCACAGATGTTGTAAGTAAGGAAGTAGCGTTGAAACAAAACCAAAGTATATGAGAATATGCATAGATGTTTAGCTGATGCACAAAGACTGAAGTAAATTATGCGAAGCTGAGAAGTTGATCTGATGTGTGATGACAGAGAAGAAGCGGGATCCAGTAAGCACGTCATGATGAGTATTATCTAATACAAGTGCGTTAAACTAAAAGGATAAATCAATTGATGTAGGACGTGTCGCAGATTGTCTAAAAGGTTGTGGCACTTAAACAGAACTGACACATCAGTTAGTCCGTAATTCCATCTATTACTGGTGGATTATCTCAAAGCAGCAAACTATCAATTGAAAGCACAGTATCAGTTGGTGAATGCAGTTGTGTAGTAGAAGATTGACAGAGCATATCTTGGCGCAGATTGTAGAATCAATAAGAACATAGTACATGAAGTAAGACATCAGTAGAAGTGTTGAATTGAGAGGAATGACAAGTCAAGTAATGTATGCAGCATAGTGACAATGAATCGTCTACATACAAAGTTAGCGCACAACAAAACTAATATCAGAAGATCAGAAGTGTGCGTGAGTTAGAATTTCAGCAAGTCAAAATTGTATATTGGATATCTAGGCGGAAGGACGGGGCAAGGAGCAGGGGGTTGTAGCCTCCTTCCAATTGGTGATGAAGAACACAAGGAGTTTGAGCTTCCTTCAGGTCGATGCCTATAAAACGAGGGGTCCTGTGCCTCCTTCCAGTTGGTGTTGGTAAATATAGGAAGTTGGTGCTTCCTTGAATGCATTCTTTTCATTACAAAAGAGCATTTTGTGGTTTTCTCCCGATTGGATTTCCACGTCAAAATTCCTGTGTTCTATGTTCTTTGTCTTGGTGCATATATGGATGAATGATTTTGTTTATATTGGATTCATAAATAAACATCAATATTAAGTTAAGACTAATCTATTAAAAAAGGTATAAACTACTGATAACTGTGCTAATACCGATTCACCCCTCCCCCCCTCTCTGTATTAAATTGATTCCAACATAGGCCCTAAATTATCTTTTAGGGATCAAGTTCCATGAATGTCAAGGCCTCAAACCACTTATACATAGAACCTATTTATGGGATCTTTTTCCTCTAAGTGGGGATATGGGTATCATTAGTATGTTTTGAGCACCAAGGATGGGTAACATGGCCTTTGAGATGGTTAAGGGAAGAAGCTTGAGTAATAGATGGAACCAATAAGGATTTTAAGATTGAGGTTCATAATGTCACAAAACACTATACAAAACTTATGGATGCCGATAGAAGGTTATGAGCATCAAGGTTGGGTTTTAGTGCCTTGACCATGGCAAAGGGAGAAAACCTAAGCCTTAGGTCTTATCAGAAACGTTTAGTGTGAAATGACCATGAATGAGGCCTTCAATAAACACCATGTATATGGTGAAATATGAACGTACCCACATAAGCACATCCTTCATCATGGTAAAATCTGACCACATATGATCTCTTGAGATAATGTTTTCCGTAAAGCAAGATACAACTACCATTAGGAGGTTTTGTTAGATGTACCAAAGATGGGTTTAGTGGCCTAATGTCATCCATAAGGGACAATAAAGAGGGATGTTGTGTCCTAATTTGACATTCTAAAATAAAAACTATGAATTTATAACTATTATACAAATGATATTAGAACTTATGAATGATCCATGGGGGCTTAAAACCATTATTCAAGACTTAAGAAAGATATTTAGCCTAAGAAAAAGATAATAAGAAATAGCAAAAATAAGTCTCACGGATTAAGAAATGATTCAAATACAAATATAGCATTATAATAATTCATGAATTTAACAAAAAAACATTAATCAATATTCTAAGATACATAAATGGTGCATAAATCTTTTAGTATATTTCATTTTAAAATTATAATAAATAAATTCTTTTAAAAATTTACAACTTTTATTATAATTACAGGTGTAACAACTATATTAATTATATTAAAAAATATTATAATTAACAATATTCCATCCTAATATATTGTAACATTCCTTCAAAAATAAAATTCTAATATATTGTAACATTCCTTCAAAAATAAAATTCTAAAATAAACCATGTAATTCTTTACATTTCTTAAGGTATAATAGAGGATGCTAATAACCATCCATGATCATCAACATCATATAAAATGTATTTATTATTTATTAAATTTTATGTATAATATTTATATGTGGGTTGACATTTGATATTATATATATTTTCTATATATTATAATTTATTATTCTATTTCAATATAATATAACAGATAAAATACATCATATTCTTGAGTTGAGTTTATAGTATTTTTCTACTTTTGTTAGGATTTGAAGTTATTATTGATTCTATTTAAGATATGTTATCATTCACCACAAACTATAAATATAAAATTTTATTAGAACCTTTAATGAAAATGGAAGTTAAAAAAACCTTATTAATAAGCATGATATGCCCCTCTTAATGTTTGACTTTTATTAACCTTTTAATGTTTGACTTTTATTAACATGGATATAAACACATAAATGGTTGTGTGAGTTACTGAAATTGCTTTCCATAATATGCTAATGGGTTAGTTTTGATTTCAAACACAAAATTTCAGCATGCCTCTTAATGTATATTTAAATTATGATATTTTCCACATGATTTTAAGAAACAAATTGGAAAACATTAATTTGTGTGGACCATTCCTTTCTCAATTTTTAAGGTCGACCTTGATATGATTTCACTTGAACACATACTCATACGAGGTTGACTTTATGAATTCGCTTAAAAATATGCTCATATGAACTTCAATTCGAGTGAATTCCCATTCCTACGTGGAAATTTCCCAAACCAATGATTTCAACCTTGCAAGTGGCATTAATATATTGGATATAAAAAAAAATTTGATGTATTTTTGTCTAAACAATTTTATTCCTTTACAAAAAAAGTGAAACACATTAATATGCTTTTACCCTTTTATCATTGTCTTCATTGTCATCGTCATCATCATCATTTTCATCGTCATCAAGAGAAAAATAAGGAACAATACAAGGAGAGAAACTTAGTGCTACCAAGGGAAGCAAAAATAGGCATAAAAAAGGAAGCTAAACTAGTTGCAATACTAAAAGCTAAATTGGATGCTATTTTGGGAGAAAAACTAGACGTTATTCTAGGAGCAAAAGCAAGTGCAATTTTAAGATCAAAGCCAGGTGCAAAATATGGTGGAAAGGTTGGTGCAAAATATAACTTTGAAGTAATCTCTAAAGTTGGTGCTACTTAGAGTTGACTTTAGCATTTACGTGTAAAACAAGGCACTAAAAATGCCAAAAAAGAGGCATCCCGTGAAATAGCAGTGCCTTTGTGTAGAGGACGAATAAAAATACAATAAAAATGTGACTAGACACCAAAAAGTGATATAATCACAATGTTTGGTCGTAGTGTTTCTTTCAAATTTATGTTAAGAGTTTTTAATGATTTTCTTAATTAAGACACATTGTTGACTTTACATGCACATTTATTGTGAGTAATGACAATATGCAAACAAAAATATAGTTGGCATAAAGCATCTATGATTCAATCACACACACAAAAATTCCATAATGGAATCCAAATGCATATCAATGACTAGGAATTATGGCACACATTGTCCCAAGAAGCCTTCATATTTGAATTTTATGATATGAGCCTTATTAAATACTTATGGCATACCTAGTAACAACTAGTGAATGTGTATGAGTAAAATGGAAGTGCAATGTAGAGGTTGCTCATGATATTATAAATATCAACTATAAATAAATTTGCAACATAGACACAACACTTCCTTCATATTAATCAAATAACATGACTAATGGCCATTAGTGACATGTCTCCTCTTTGGTAAGTTGTGTGCATTTATTTCCAATTAATTCATTGATGTCCCTCCTCTTTGGTAAAAAAAAAATGTATTTGCACATTCTTCACTTGTGTGTTAACCCTTCACAATGACATAAAAATTTGCAACTATGCCTTCACCATGATAGAACAATCTATCACCTTCTTTGCACAAGCTTGTTTTGTGTCATTGTTATTGTAAATTGGATTCTAACCTCATCAAGGGAAACTCAAATTTCTCTCAAGACATCCATGTCTCACAGAAATTTTGGAGTCAAATGCATGTAATTACAAAGAGACAAGTTTCTTCGCCATGGGTTGAAGAAAATTTTCTAAAAAATGGTGAATCATTCACAAGTAAATCTCAACACTGTTATCTTCCATTACTAAGTGTATTTCTCACAAGATGCTATATTAATCATAGCCGATTTAAATTCAATGATTTATTTCAAGAGGATTGCTTTCAAGTTTGGAGCTTATAGTAGGCCTTGTAACGACAAAATTCCACTAATTCTTTTCCATGATTCAAGGTCATTGTACTAAATTAACTTTTGTTTGAAACATTGTTTGTAATGATTCAAGCAAAACTATTATGTATCCTTAGATCCGTTTTTGACACGACTAATAATATGTGGATTGAATGAGGTCACAAACATATTTATTTCTTCTTCAATTCATAGTGATATAAATCAAATTATGTTGTGATTGGCATTAAATCTTGCTTATGTGTTATTATTCATTGCAGGTAGAAGCTCAAAAGAGAATTTGGATATTTCCCAATAGTGACTTCTAGTGCTAACACACACAAAAGTGATGTTATAAGTTTTTTATTGGACGAAGCTTATGTATTTATGGGCTACTTATGCCAGGGGTTTGTTTCTTACGTTGGAAGGTATGTGTTTTTATTGATTTTAACTCACACTAATCGATTGAGTTTCCCAATAAGATCTTCTTTTTTCCTAATGTTACCAATGTCATCGAAGTAGTTGGTAATCCTCGGATGGATATAAAATGGGCATGTACCTAGCCACCTTCAGTTTTAACTTCCTAGCAAATCATCGAGATTTTTGGAGAATGGATAGGTTGTTGAGCTACATAGTTGAGTGAAATTCAATCCTCTCCTTATGTAGTATTCCTATCCAATTCTTTTGCTAAGGTCAATTGTGCATGTGCGATGCCAAAGAATCAACTATTGTGCAGAACTCTCGATGAATGATGTCATAATGCGATAATGATATAACCCTTGATGAATGTTACCATGGGACATAATCATTGTGGGACATAGTAATTCCACATAAGTCAATGAAGATGAAAATTGGAATGTGCCATAACCAATAAAGAATGTTGCACAAATGGACAATCAAATTCAGTCATGGTTAAACAATAGTTAACCATGGTTAACTATGGCCAAATATGTTCAACCATGGAGGAGTTGTTAACCCTTGTCACCCATGGTCAAAACATAGTCACCCATGGCTAACCATGGTCAAAATTAGTCAACCATAGTGAACCATAGTTATATAAAGTCAACCATGGAATTCCCTAATCTAACCATGGTCTATGATTGTCAACCATAATCAAACAATCAACCATGACTAACCAAAGTAATCCATAGTCAACAAAAGTCAACCATAGATGAACTTGAACAACCATCGTTAACCATGTTTAACTATAGTCCAACCATAGTCAAACATGGTCATCCCTAGTAAAACATAATAAACCATAGCAAGAATTATCTATCATACTCTACCATTATTAACCATTGTTAAAAATTGTCAATTGTGGTCAAACAAAGTGAACCATGGTCAACCATCATTTGTCACTTATCATCAACTATGTTAAAAAATGGTCAAACATGGCCAACCTTATATAAGAAAAGTCAACCATAGTCGACCATGCTACACTAAATTCAACCATGGTTAACCAAAGTCAACCATAGTAAACCATGACTAACTAAAATCAACCATTGTTATCTACACTAAACCATGTTCAAATAATAATCAATCATGGTCAAATATGGTCAACCTTATTCAACCATCATTTATCACCCATCGCTAACCATGGTTAATGATTATGAAACATAGGCATCCTTAGCTAACCAAAGTGGACCATAGTCAACCATCATTTGACATTCATTGTCAACGATGGTCAAACATGGTCAAACATGGTCAAACTCATCTAACCAAAGGTAACCATAGTCAACCATGGTTCACTTAAGTCAACCATACTCCATTAAAGTCAATCTTGGTTAAACAATGGCCAAACATGGTTAACTATGGTTAAACTTAGTCAACCATCGGAAACTTAGTCAACTTTGGTCACTTAGGTTCAACCATATTCAACTATGGTTAACCATAGTCAAACTTAGTCAACTATGGTTAACCATAGTCAAACTTAGTCTTGACCATGGTCAAACACAGTCAACCATGGTTAACTAAAGTCAACCAAAAAATCATAGTTTATGACTATCAACCATTATCAACTAGGGTATTTTTTAAGGATTCAAATATTATACCTATGTAAAGTATTGTAGGTGACTATTTGGATTGAAAAATAATACATATAAATATGTAGGTGAATATTCAATAAAAAACATATATTATACTATTAAAAATTACATTTTTGGGGAATTTTAGCGATTTAATAATATCCTATGTAAAAATAGGTGAATTTTTAAGCTAATTGATGATTACATATATATTTTTTAAAATGACCAAAAAATAGCCAATTGGAGAAATTTCAGATACCGGGTGATAACACTCAGAATTTCTCCCTTGGTTGCGGAAGGATAGTTCTAAGGTAACTATTTCAAACCAATCTTTAGGAGGAAAACTGGATTTTTTCCTACCAGAGAGGGCTCTCTCAACAAATAGATACAATGGCCAGAAATATTTCAAAATATTTATGCTTTAATATAGTAAAAGGATGAAACACAGGGATACGATTGGGCATGGAGTCAAAATAAAAAATCTTTTAAAGATAAACAGAGTTTAAACAATGTATTTTTTCACAAAGGCAAGGTAGTTATTGCTTCACAATCAAGTTCTTGATTGCATGTGGTAATAGAAGAAAAAGAAACAATCCATTAACATTAGGCATCGATTGTAGGTGAATCTAACATCAACTTTAGAAGAAAAGTTTGTGAATACTTAGATCCCATATATCAGAGCATAATAACATGAATTTTGATCTAAACATAATGAAAAGAGGTAATTGGAATGGCAATCACATAAGAAGAAGAAAATTACAGATTGTAAATAGATAACACAAGAATCTTTGCTTTGGAAGATGTGCTCAACTCTGTAGGAATTTTCTATTAATTCTTGAAGAAGCTCGATACAAAATAAGTCTCTCTTTTTCTGGTTCCAACCCTGATTACATTGAAAAAGCATGTATTTATAAATCAAAATCTCATTGAGCTAAACCTAACTGCTTGCTTTCTAAAATTAGAAATCCATAACTACTTATTACATCTTTAGATTATATTGTCAAAAATTAAATCTTCATAATCTTCAAAAATGGTGGAACATGCTGCAAAGTGTCACAAATG
The DNA here is from genome assembly GCA_027924585.1 of Larix kaempferi. Lineage (NCBI taxonomy): Eukaryota > Viridiplantae > Streptophyta > Pinopsida > Pinales > Pinaceae > Larix > Larix kaempferi. Next base: position 5,901,825 of record BSBM01000091.1, on the reverse strand, counting down.
TTGACATTTGTTGGAGTCTATTGATGACTGATCTATGCTACCTGTTGCCTGTTGATTTTTTTCCTTCAAATATGGAAACAATATTTTGCCCGCCAAGTGTGAAATTTAAGTGTTCACCTTAAAATTTGAAATAATCTTCGTCCTGCCACTTATTAATTTTCAGAAATAAGAATTTCAAATATTTGGGAATAAATATATTTTGATAAAAAATATTTCCCAAATATTTCTCTCAACCTGTAAATCATTGTATTTCTACATTTCCTTTGAAATATGAAATGCCCATGGTTTTGAAAACCATGTCTTGATTTCCCATCCATAAAACCATCTCCCACAACACCTCTCCATTTATTTTGCAATTATTTATGAATTTCATAAATGGAATTCAAAAACCATTCATTGTTTCTAAAACCCATGTCTCGTTTTGCCCAAATCCAAAAACCACTTATGTAAAAACCATCCATTGGTTTGCTTCCAGTGGTTTTGAAATTTTAAAATATGAAAAATATTTTCATTTTCATGAGTGCCAAACGTTATAACACAAGGTTAAACATTAGGCAAGAATAATATTATTTTTTGTTGCGCATAGTTGTATCACAACTTGAAAGGAGTGGTTTACTCCTAACCACTTTCCACTCATTTCCCTTTTTTGACTTTTCCATAACTTTTTGAGATTTGTGCCAAGCTCATAATATGATATAAATCATTTTTTGGATTTTAAATATTAATATTAATATTTTATATTAAAACATTTATATTAAAAAATAACCATTTTTCATTATTGTTAAGTACTTGGGCATATGAGGGTTATAATATGACCTTTTTGATAAGGTAAGAGGGCTTAACAATGAAAGGAATAATAGGTAAGCTTAAGCATTAATAGAATAGTAAGATAAACCTTAGTTAGTGGAGGACATGACTATTTTGGAAAACATAGTCGAATGAAAGCTTAAAGTGATGGGAAATTTACAGAAGTGATAAAAAATTTTAAAATATGAGTGCAAGGATGACACAAGAGCAAGGAGCTTTGACGAAGTTGATGCATAATTGGAAAATGATAAAAAATGGGTCAAATTATTGTCTTTTGCATGTCCTTTTTTATGTTATAATACCTCATATAAGCGGTTTCGCAGATGTGCGAAGTGGTTTTCTCCTACCACTTTTCATTCAGCAAAATGTTGTTGTCTTGATGCGTGGCAGGTGGTATAAATTTCACTACCGCTCACCACTTCCATTGTCCACGCTATTCCATAGCCCGAAATCAACTTTATCTGTTGATCTTTCATCCGCTGATCGTCGACCGTTGATTGTTTTCTCACTTTATCATATGCCAATGGGCATTTTTCTAATCACAATCAACATTATATATATTGCACCTCTGTTGAGCGGACTTCCTATCAACCACATATATTGTCTTTGTTTAAATATGAACCGTTGATTTATGAAACCTCTGTGGAACCTCCTATTATCCTTTTTTAATCTGATTTTTCTTTAGCATCACGATCACATGGGATGTTTTCTCTTAGGACTTGGAGCTTACCTCTTTTTGCATTTTTATTACCTCTTGGTCATGTGGAAACAAGTCATAAGTATATAGTCTCGTTACCTTATTCACATCATTCAAAATATTTCAACAAGACCAAAAAAATAACTGTGTCAACACCGTGTAATCAACCATGGTCAATGACATTCAAATCTGGTTACACATAATTAAACATGGTCAACCATGTAATCCATACTCAACCAAAGTGAACCATAGAAAAACTTGATCAACCATATTTAACTATAGTCCAACCATAGTCAAACATGGTAATCCTTGATAAAACATAGTAAACAGAGTAAGCATTATCTACCATATTCTACCACAGTTAACCATTCTCCACCATGGTCAAACATAGTGAATTATGATCAACCCTAGTAAACCATGGTCAAACTAAGTTCAACAATAATCAAATATGGTTCACCGTGGTCAAACATGGTCAACACTAATCAACCATGGTTAACCATAACATGTCACCCATCATCAACCATGGTTCACTAAAGTTAACCATGGTTCACTCAAGTCAACCATATTAATCCCTAGTGTAACCATGGTCAATCATAGTCAACCACATCCACACATGAAATATATTCAACCATGGTTAGGTAGGCATTGCTTCCAATCAAACATAATCAACCAAGGCCATTGGTTAACCATCATTAACATTTATCATATGTGGTCACCCTTTATCACCCATGGTTAACCATGGTTAAACATAGTCAACCATGGACAAATATATTCAACCATGACTAACTAAAGTCAACCATCATTTTTAAAACATAGCTAGTCATAGCCAAACATTGTCAATGATAATTTAACATGGTCAACGATATTGATGGTCAAACATAATAAAGAAATCTACTAATTCTCTCCTTAGATACCACTAGCACAACCAAATATTTAAAGTGATTGATATACGCCAATTGATTCCATTTCCCACCTCTTTTTATATCTGCCTCTTGAAGATAAGATATATTGTAATTGACCTAGACTCAATTAAGCTTGACTTCCCATTAGTTGATAAAATTACAACTGTATTCCCAAAGTTTCACTTTATGACTTGGAAAATAATAAATTATAATTACATTAAAATGTATTTTTTCTGTTAGCTAATTGGTTATACATGTGATGAAGCTTTAATGGGACTAATTCCATGTTATTACTGGAGACCATAGATAAAAATATTTAATTTTTTTTTAAAATTCATGATTGATTGTTCTATCTGGCCGAGTCAGTGGCATAACATGTACAATTAATTGGTGTAGGTTGGAAGGATGGAGCTAAGGACCAATGATTGAAAGAACACCTGGATGTATCATACCATGCAAATCTGTCCAAGGTAATTAATCTAGTTTTTGGTAATAGCACTGACGATTAATTTATAAGAAATCAAGGGCTTTACTGGTTTCCATCGCCCAACCTGCCCATTGTCAATTGGAAGGATGCAATGTAGTGTTGGAAAATAAAAAAGAATATCATAAGAGGCATAAAGTATATGAAATGAATTCCAAAGCACCCAAATTCATTGTTCTTGGTACCGAGCAACACTTCTGTCAGCAGTGCAGCAGGTAACTATCCAAGAGTTGATTGCACCTCAATTCTCTTTTTTCTGAGTAGGTCAACGTCGATCGATACATGCTATTATAATTTGATAATGCACATGAATAATTGGGTGTTTATGTTATGTGGTGGTGCCTATCTAGATTCCACGGCATAGCAGAATTTGACGATGGAAAGAGACGTTGCAGAGGTTGGCGGTACACAGTGAATGACGAAGGAAGAACTCATTAGATTCATTGGCTAACTCCAACAACCGAGGTAATTTTTATATATGTAAATATAAATTTCCTGTTAGTGTAAGGAGAAGATTTGCATGTATTCAAGCACAAGTTCATGAGTTAACAATGTCACACTTTTGAAGACTTTTGTTTTAGTTTTTTCAGAGGATGATTCTCTGATTTGGCCTTGTCGAATTTTTAGATGATGAGTGTTCAAAAATATACATTGTTTACCTTCCGGATTTCAGCGTTGCAAACATTCATCTTTTTTTCAATTCCTTCAACGCCATCAAGAATGGTCCTAAGTGAGCACGTTTTTCCATCATCAATCCATACTTCCAAATTTATAGCCATAGAGTGTGCTATCCGGATTTGACCATTTGTTTGAGTTCTATTTAGACTATAAACCTTAAAGTGAATTCTCAAACTTATATTAATCTTTGGAAAAAAATTATTATTCATATATTTTAGCAATTGTAGACTTGTTCCTCCCAATCAAATAGATTGAACACAATGTAGGATGGGATACACATTCACTAGTACAATTTTACAAATCCAAAGTTGCTAAGGAAACTTCCTTTGAGCCTATCATCGTGCATTTTCTAGTTATATAGATAGTATATTTTCCTTGTTATATTGATAGAGTTGATTAACTTTTCTTGAGCAAGGAGATCAACAAGACAAATTAAAATATGTCAATTGGTCAGGTATGCCCTTCATTCTGAATCAACCACATAAATTTAAAGATGCTAATTGGTTTGTTTTACCCCTCTTCCTGAACCTAAAAACTTTGAATTAACCTTTTAGACTAAGATTGATGCTTTAGGGTAATCATGCATTTTTCTCCTTAATAACCATAAAACTCATGTTTTATCTTTTCTCTCATCTCTTTGATTGTTTTTGAAAACTATTTATCTTAATTTTTTTCACATTTCTCTTATCAAGTTACACCAACCCCTTTAATGTCTTCGTTAGTTATTTATCTCATACACATTCTCTAAGATCAATTAATCTATTATTATTAAGCAGCTTTGAATTAACCTCCGCTTTAATGTCTTCGTTAGTTATTTATCTCATACACATTCTCCAATATCAATTAATCTATTATTAACAAGCAGCTTTGAATTAACCTTTTATATTAATATTGAAGAATTTAGGAAACTCCTGTGATTATTTCTTCTTATGAACTTATGGTTAAGGTGTGCCATATATTAAAAACAAGAGTTGTGTGCAGCTTAGTCCCTTCCTTTAATAATTTGAAATATAGCAAAAATAAAAATAGGTGTTAATAATTTAAAAAAACATTGACACCTCCAGGGTTAGAGAAATTGGTAATGAGAAATTGTGTTGAGAAGTTGTAAATGAAAGGTCGCAAGTATGCCCATGGGTACTACTTACAAAAAAAAATTGATATAGACAAACTTCACAATAATTTATTAATTTGTCAAACAAGAGTTTATATATGTCAAGACCATCTTTTATCTCACAAAACCAGATGCAGATATTAATGCATTTTTTCTCTTTAAAAAATTCCCTAAAATCCTGCTTAAAACATTCGCATCAAGGATCCTATATTGCTTTACAATTTGATTACGTGTTATCTCTCATTTCAATTCTCCATCACAAGAAAGCAAAGGAACAAAATGAAATTAAAAAAACTTCATATAAAACCATGTTGAGGATATTACTATATTAATGTTGAGATTGAATTTGAGTGAAAAGTAGGTGATGAAGGTTCCATAACCATGGAAAGAGTGCAACAATTTACAGTGACGTTCCTCAATATCTTTAGAGTTTCCTGTGAGATAACTTGGTATATAAGATAACATAGATGGAATGATAATTTATTTATTTATTCTTTGACAGATTAATAAATTATTGTGAAGTTTGTCTATGTAGTTGGCTTGGAACTTAATTGTCAATGTTCGTTTTGTTTATGAATAGGAATCTCAACAAAATTTAGTTTATTTATCAATTTTTTCTTGTAAGTAAGTACCCATGGGCATTCTTGCGACCTTTCATTTACAACTTCTCAACACAATTACTCATTACCAATTTCTCTACCCCATAGGCGTAATTTTTTTTAAAATTATTAACACCTATTCATTTATTTTATTTCAAATTATTAAAAACAGGGACTAAGCTGCACGCAGCTCTTGTTAGTGATAGTATACATTTTATATAAACTTCATTTCATCACTTCAATTATTATTTTTTCCATGAAACTCCTTTTTGGTATATCAATTTGGAAAACAAATCTTATCGTAGGTTAATATAAATGTGCTTATTATCATTTGTGTTTGTGTAGACATGTAAGTTTATATTTTCATAATAGGGGAATGTTAACTTTATTATTTAAAGAATTATTTTTAAAGTTTATTTATCTTTTTATTTTTACATATAAACTTATATTATTATGACTTGTTTTTGAAATTACCTCTGACTTGTTTTCTAAATTACCTTTATATAAATTGGACAAGAATTTTTTTTTAAGATTTGACGTTGAATTTTATATGTAGAAAAGGATAATGCACCAGCTACATATGATCTCGACCAATGAGCTTATATTCAGGGTCCATTGGTAACCAAGCTATCGCCTCACCAAGTTGAGAAGATATTGCATGAATTTCAAACAGATTTCATTCACTCACTAGGCTACCAATATTCTTTTCCCACAATTAACATGGACCAGCTTACAAATGAATAAGGCACAATATTCGAAATGTAAAATTGTTTAACATTGATATGAGTGAGGATGTTAACCAATTTAATAAAAGGAGACTGATCCAATTTAACCAAATCATTGATGACACGAAAAACCCTAATTTATTAGGTTGAGAAGAATATTAAGTTTCTAGAATGTATTTATTGAAGAGGTAAAGGTTAATGCCAGTCGTCAAGACAGTGTCAAATTCTAAAAAACTGCAAGGTTGCAGTCGGCCATGATGAGGGTTTATAATTTATGAATAATTCAATGACTCATTCTTAGAAGATAGCATGCCATTACGGAGGTACCAAGTAACTCATCAAAATTGCTGAGGTAATTACAGCATTCAAGAGATAAATGACTGCATCATTTAAATTGCTATACTGAGAAAGGTTAGATCATTATCAGGATGAGATTGGTGATCACAGGCCAGTATTCCAACAGTTTGTTGAACCTATTGCATGAGTATTGTGTTCAAATAAAGAATATAGAAATGCCACGATATGGAAGTTTCACCAACCTGTTTCAAATTCATACGCAACTAGATTATTGTTGTTACGAGATGCCCAAAGGATAAAATCAGCTACTCGGTCAACCGATCATTAGATTGCCAATATCAACGCAAAATAAATCGTAGAGAATTTGGGAAAGTGTAATTTCACTCTAGTGCTTTGTGGTTGTTCTGTTGAGTCATCACCAATCCATTTTCTTGACAGTTTATCATGATACATAAGCTAGCAGAATCGAATCTCCATGTTGCTAGATATCGATGAAGTTGAAAGGTCTATAGAAGTGATGGTTGAGTATGAAGATCATTGGATTCAACAAAGGTTGTCCCTGCTGGATTATTCTCAATGATGTTGCAACTCAGTTGGAGAAGTTATCATGATTCCTCACTTAAATCATAAAAGAGAATACAAGATTCCGAAGGGAGATATTTTTAATCGTTCAATACTTCTCATGTTTAACTCATTGTTTTATATTTTGCAGAAAAATATTTTATTTATTTTTTCTATCAGGTTATCTTTAGCCTTTATTCTATTATTTAATTTCTTTCTTACTTTGCAGAATTAACCATGAAGGTGGAGAAACCCGCAATGGAATCATTTCGGAATGGATCAATTCATCAGCCAAAACTCATAAAGGAAGGAAGCATGGAGTGGATCATGAACCCTAGTTGTCATAATTATTGGTTTTTCTATTTGGCAAACATGGGTTTGTATGCTTGATCATGAATTATTGAATCTAATAACCATATTACTAAAACAGGTAATGAGCAGTAGATAAGCATAACCCTGGAATGAAATAATAAATAGAGATTGGTTGCAGACCCCAACACTGTACCATAATACCTGAACTACATGTAGCCTTAAATAAGGAGGGTTTGCAATTCAACAGAATGTATGTAATATCGCCCAGAGACACTATGAAGAACATAAGTCCTTCCTTTGTCCATACTAATGGAAAAGAAGAATTTACTTCAGCTAGAGAAAAAACTGACCGACGGCATGAAAATAAAACAATGAAGAGTGGATCATGTTCATTCATAACCCAAAGAGACTATAATAGACTAAATACTCTGCAGAGTTTTCTCTAACCGACAGCATGAAAATAAAACAATAGAGAGTGGATCATGTTCATTCATAACCTAAAGAGACTATAATAGACTAAATACTCTGCAGACATGCCACTCTTCTGATTATAAAAGTGAAGGAAAGAAAGTCACACCCAAGAAATACTAAATAATTATAGCCAACTAACACATGAATGCATGCAGTGCTATTAATATACAAGAACGACTTCGTAACATTGCTTCATTCTCTAGTCAAAATGACCTACAACTTAAGTGAGGTTGACATAAATACACCATGTCTTGGCTAATTCGTTGGGGAGTTGAGGAAGATGTCACTTTACATAATAACAATAATATTAAAAGTAGTATTACATCTAAATTTAACGATAAGTTGCAGTGCAATAAATAATTATATGATAAGAGAAAATTAAGATATTATAAGGAGCTGATAAACCCTAATCCATAAGATAAAAAGTATCTCTCTATTTTAACAAGTATAAAGAGAAAATCAATTGTCATAATAAGAGAAAACTCTCATGAACTGCATTCTAAAACAAGGCGCTGAACAATTTCTAAAATTTCATGGGATGAAATCATTTGTTGAATCTTTGTGTTACTAAGAGGGTTAAAGATGAAATCACTTTCTTGTAAAGTGTCATCCGTACACCCACATTAAATCACAATTTCAGTGTTACAATTATGACGTTCCCAACTTTTTAACTCATCTCAAGTGCAATAATATAGAAATATTTTTCGTAAAGATTTTCAAATACATAAATAAAATTTGAAAGAAAGCAAAGTGATTCCTTAGCTTTTTAGAACTTGTTCATAATAACACCATTATTATTATAATTATAAAATAAAAAAACTTAATATTTTTATAAAATAAAATAATTTAGTATTATATTTTTTTAATATTTGAAAAAAATAAAAATATTTAAAATAAAGTAAAAATAACAAAAACATCACATAAATATATACATCTATTATATAAAATAACATTATTTTATTTAAAGAATGGTTTTCTTGTCCCTCACAACTAGTACATTACCTTTCCTTCGTAATATTTGAAAGCAGTTAACATCATGGAATATTTAGAGTCTGAAATTATTATACATAAATTTTGTTGCAATGAACGTGAACTTTATCACATTCATGCCAACTTTCACGGAAACAATAACTAGAAATCACTTGATTACATTCATTTCAAGACAAGATATATATTTTTAATTCGTGGATTAGCATATATTTATAAATATTATTGTAATATTAATCTCATATATTTAATATAAGGATAGGTTGTAGTATTTTTAGATAATTTTGGAGGAGGATCAAGCAAATCCAAAAGCTTTTTATACCTTATAACCTCAAAACTAAAAACAATACACCTTATCCTATTCTTTTCATAGAAGTGGGTCTTTCCCCCATCGAGAACATGGATATGACTAGATACCTGATGTACAAACATAAGGTAAACAACATGGGAGAGGAAAGACTTCCAAAGATTGCTTTAAAATCAAGTCAAAACCAACTACGCATCAAGTGGGGTTGGTATAAAGATAACTTGGCTTGGTTAACCTATTGGGAAATTGACGAAAATGACATTTTGCAGAATATCGATAATGTCAAAAATATTATTAAATATAAGTTTAAAGAGAAACTGTGGTGCGAGAAAAAATTAGAGGTTAAAACGAAAATTAAGATACTATGAGGAGGTCATTATTGTAAGATCAGAAGTATCTCTCAGTATTAAGTAATCCAAAGAAGAAAATTAATATACCTAAAATAAGAACTAACTCCCATGAGCTCCATAGAGAAATAGGTCGCTGGTCTATTCCTAAAACTCCATGGGCCGAAAGGGTTTGCCATCTTTGTGAGCCTATGAGCGTTGAGGATGAAAAATAACTTTCTTTTAGAGTGCACTACTTACACCCACATTAGATCAGAGCTTCATAGTATTTGTTATAATACAAAATTTTCTAACCTCACTTGCCAAAACTATAGTGAGCTAGGAAAGCTTCTTGCCAAGCTTTTTTGAGCATAGATTTTTTTTTTTAAAGAAAACCAAGTAATACCATTCTTAGTGTCGATAGACCAAAGTTGGTCTTAGTGGACCATCATCATCATCATCATCATCATCATCGTTTAGTTTAATGTCTTAGTGGACTTTCATCCGTCATCATCATCATATAATGTTCAATTAAAAGAATTGGTTTTATATAAATATATTATAATTGAATTTGAATTTTAAAATTGAGAAAAAAATGAATGACTAATATATAATTTTAATGTAAACTTTGAAAACAATTTGACGTTTCATTTGAGATACTCTTGTTTAGTGTGAATTTACATGCGGTAAGTTTAAAATGTAAATAATATGAAATTGAATATTATTAGATTCTATAATTTTAAATTGAAAGAATTGATTTTTATATAAATATTTTGTAATCGAATTTGAACTATAAAATTGAGAAAATGATAAATGATGGATATATAATTTATTGTAAAGTTAAAAACAATTTGATATTTGGTTTTGGGATAGGAAGAAAATAGTTTGTGATATTTTTGTCATTCTTTTTGTTTTGGTTGTGAAGTTTGGGGTTATAGAATCTTTAGAGAGTTCATGGAGAAATGATAGAAAAAATCCAAAAGCATTTTATAACTTATCATTTTTTTTTTGTTGGCTAGTGGTATCCCTTACTTGTATGGTTTGCCTTTGGCTAAGAAACCATGAAGTTAAAAACACCCCTGGACCACACCAACCCTTAACATGGTTGGAATTTTTGTGTCTTAACTTCACCCACCACCGTTCTAGTTCTACATCTAGCTGATATAACTTATCATCTTAATATGAAAGGAAATACACCATATCCTATCATTTTCATAATAAAAAGTATTTCCCCATTGAGAACATGCCTATCATTAGGTATGTAATGTACAAGAACAAGATAAACAACATGGAAGACAACAAATTTCCTAACTGAAGTAAGCTTGTGTTGACATAAATATAATTAGTCTTGGTTAAATCATTGCGATGTCAAAGAAGATGTAACTCTACATAATAACGATAATATTAAAACAAGATAGCAAAAACTAGAACAAAGTGTCACACCCTCCTCGACAAAAAGAGAGTGTTAAAGTGTCACACCCTCCTCGACAAAAAGAGAGTGTTAGACAATGGTTTAGCAAGAAAGGCAATACACCATATCCTATCCTTTTCATAATAAAAAGTATTTCCCCATTGAGAGCATGCCTATCATTAGGTATGTAATGTAAAAGAACAAGATAAACAACATGGAATACAACAAATTTCCTAACTGAAGTAAGCTTGTGTTGACATAAATATAATAAGTCTTGGCTAAATCATTGCGATGTCAAAAAAGATATAACTCTACATAATAACGATAATATTAAAACAAGATAACAAAAAATAGAACAAAGTGTCACACCCTCCTCGACAAAAAGAGAGTGTTAGACAATGGTTTAGCAAGAAATACAATTCTAAAAAGTAATTTACCTTATCTTTTGAATTTTATTAAAAAATGTAATTGCATCATTTTTTTAAGAATTTTATTAAAAAATATAATTGCATTATATTATTATGATGTATTGAATTAAAATTTAAATAAATGAAAATTAATAATCATCATTCTCATTAAATAAACAAAACAAATATTAAAAATTAAACAACACTTGTCATTAAAAAACAACTAAAATATATATAAACACAAAGCATATCTATATTGGATAGGAAACAAAGCATATCTATATTGGATAGGAATTTAGGAAAGAGAGTTAAAAAACTATGCTTTTAATAATTTAATGTTTTGGTTTTTAATTACAAGACATTGTTAGTGTTGCCTTGATCCGAGCAAATTATTTTCTGAAACGAAGCAACGAGAAAGACAAACCAACCTCGATGATAATTTTCCAAAACAAGTAATAATTTTATGATTATTTTCCAAAAGAAGTGATTGGAGTGGATCTCAACAAGTGGGAAAGCTCGTTGTTCTTTGGTGATATTGCTCCATATGCGCACTTCTAATTTTGAACAGCAATTGTAGCCATGTCGATTCTGATTTCCCTGACAAACAAAATGTTAAAAATGTGTTGGAAGTCCATTAAAAAAGTAATAAGAGGACGGCAGTGATAAGAATTGACAGTTGCGGCACTAAAGTAATGAAATTCTGAGAGGTTGACTGCATTAATTAAATTAAAGTTTGGGAATATCTGAGGTAGACCTAGACCACACGGCTGCTACCTCAATGTTAGAAGTCCCAGAATGCTTGACAGGCGTACGTTTTCCCGTTGCACCTCCCCAAAGAGAAAGATGAACCAGATAACTCGTAAGTTATACCTATTAGAAACTCCTCATTTCCATCCAAGATGGGGGAATCTCTTCACTACACGCACTATTCTACTGCCCGGTTAGCGCCATTATAACCAGGAACTAAGAACATATACGCCTGCAAGTCAAGCCGGCCTGCCTACCTGCCTGGTCTATTCAGTAACCCTAATTACTATTCTCCCGTGTTCTTAGATAAATACTTCTCTCTTTCCTGTGTTTATATTTGCTGCGATTTACCAGTAGCCTTCTGTGAATAGCTATTGCTTGAAACGCTCATATTTACAAAATCAGCTAGGCTTGTTTACTGGAAAAAAAATTATATGATTAGGGAAGTTCCAGGACCGTTGTCATTCCAATATAGAGAGAAACGTTGTGGTTCTTTGGGTGGAGCAATAAAGTTGCGGATGGGGCGTGGGAAAGTAGTTGTGAGACGCATTGAGAACAGTATGAGCAGGCAAGTAACGGACTACTGAAGAAGGCGCGAGAGTTGGGGCTTTTATGCGATTTGTTTTCTTTTCAAGTCCTGCACATATACACCAATATATATCATCAATCTTGATAATAGGCTTTTCGAAATGAACCATCAGTGCATTATTAACGAAGCTTCACCTGTGGCTACAAATGTTTCATTTGATGCAAGGACTGAAGATTTCCATTCCTCATAAGCATGTTTCGGCATTTTCTTGGGTCTCTTCAAGCCAGGCACCTACAAGGGTTCAAAATGCATTGATATGTTAGCAAAGCAAATGAATTGACACAATCCCTGACCATCTGTTTATAAAATTTCCATATCGCAAAGGTCATTACATACATGCTGCACTTTTGTAGCCATGTATGTTAATAATAGCATCCGATAAGATTTAGATAAAAACAGTGGGAAGGAGAAAAAAAAGTCCTCTACGAAATCTACCTCTAGTCCATCTTCATCATCAATTGACTCGCTGTAACTATCAGATTGGTGCCTTCTTTTGCTTGGCAATGCATCTAAAATCTTTGCAAACCAAACCAATTTTATCAATTATGCCTGTTGTTAGAATAAATTTAAGAAGTCCATGCCGGTCACGACGATAACGTTGCAACAACTCCACTTCTGATTGCCTATAAAATTCAATTCATAATTCCATATTATTTAGCAATATGCTTGAGTGTATTGGATACCTTGTTCGCAACCAGGTATGAGAAAAGATAAGAAACACTTACCTCGTCAAGATTTGTGTGGATAGAAGTCAAGTAATTTACAATTTTAGCACAAAACTTCACAATTTGTTTGTGCCTTTGTTAAATTAAATAAGTAAAATGTCTAAATTTAAATTTAAGATGGATTTATATTCATGTATTTTATTAATTATTTTTTAGTTTATTGATCCTTTCCTAAAAGCTAGATTTCATAGTTTTCCATTTTAAATATATTATTTATTTCTTTTACGAAGGGCTTTCCATTTTAGATATATTATTTATTTCTTTTACTGAGGATATAAATATAGGTTAAATATCAATTCGTCATATCAACAACGAAAATAATTCATTGTGTTTTGTATCAGCCTCAACTAAATGCCATAGTAAGTGTTTTAAGTGTTTTATTGGCAAAGCATCTAATAGTTTTTTATAATTCAGTAGAATCTTGAAAATCCTTGGAAAGGTGTAAATGGCTACCTTTAGCTTACTTCGATATTCTCTGTTTTTGAATTTCCAAATGGAAAATATTCATAGATTACTACAATTCTATAATATATATGTTTATGTATTAAAATGAAAACTAAATAAAAGCAAATCCTTATGTAAAAAATGAGATGTACACCTCAGAAGCTTGTAAAATATAATATGAAAAACCCAAACACTAAAATTTTCATTTTAAAAACATTTACAAAACCAAGACTCATGGAAAATGAGAAGTTGGTGGGCCTAAATGCATTTTCTTGCTATTCATTGAGAATCAGAGAAAATCAAACATTGCAAACAGTTTCATCTCTAGGGCAGAGATGACAACTGAAAATCATTCTACAATAGTCATAGACATACAAACATACATTTTACTGCCGCCATACAAAAAACTGCTTTCCAAAGCTTGGAAAACAAAAATAAAAAACATACAGGTGTTCTTGTGGACACTATCAGATTCTCCGCTACTTATTCAAACAAAGAAACTGAGCAAAGATCCCCTCTGAAAAGTCCTCATAGAGAAAAATACCTCCAAGACATGAATTGGGATAATGCACTCTTGGAGAGGGCATCCAATTCTGAATTAAATTCTCTATGGACACGATCAACCTGAAGATCCACAAAAAGGGACATCAACTCTTTAACTATTGCACACCAGTGCTCTAAGGAGAGGACAAGAAGCTTACAGGATCCCTTTGACCAATTAACAATAGTCAATGAATCTCCAAACACCTATAGAGAGGGAATGCCATTAACCATTGCAAAATACAAGAGACACCAAAAGGCCAACAGTTCAGATTTTGTATTTGAGGCCTTTCCACAACCCAGCCTGAGATTAAAATAAAGATCTTCATTGATTCTCAAGATGGCACCACATCCTCCTACACCATTTTGTGTTGCATCATTGAAGAACCCACCTGCCTTTCCAACTGTAAAGGATGGACTTGAGAGTAATCTTGTTTTCCTTTGCACTTGAACAAAAAGAAAAGAACTTGTACAATCCCATACTTTTCAGAACACAAAAATGGACTTTTGGACATGATAGTCCTTAAAACTAACACTATTCCTCATCAACCAAATCTGCTAGCACACAAAGATGGGTAAAAATCTGTGAGACTTAATCGACTGATACCAACACCCAAAATTGGTTGCAAAGGAGTCATTCCCCCATTTCTAAGTCAATTGAAAGAGACTAAGAACATGTGAGACCGATTTACTGAAAGAACAACCAAATACGAGTTGGTCTAAGTATTCATTGTCCTTACTACAAAGAGAGCAATGGTTTGATCCAATCCATCCCCTTTTTAGTAGGTTATCCCAAGTGAGGATGCGAGTTTCCATAACAATCCAAAACAAACATTTGAGCTTCGTTGGGATGTGCCATTTCCAAATTCTCACATACCACCATTTAGTTACTGAGGAGCCTTGAGCCAGGGCAATGACTTCATATGCATTCTTTGTTGTGAGCTGACCACTTGAATTATTCCAATCCCAAACTAAGGAGTCGACAGAGGAAGACAGTTGGACCCTCGCACCGTTGAGAGAATCGATGTAGCTTGACCATTCTATAGTCCACATACCCCAAAGGCCCATATCTTCAGCTTGCAACCAATGTTTTCCAAAGGAAGGCAATCGTTCTCACCTTTTAATTTGATCTAGAGAAGTGAGACCCAATTCTACTAAGAATTCAAGGAGATAATTGCTAAGAACATAATGCTCATTACAACCGATGACAACATAGATATTCGAGCCAAAACCAACTTTCTAGGCAATCTTGTCATTAATCCACATAATTTTTTTTAAGAAAACCATCTTATACTTGCACAACCACATTTTTAAAATTGGTTGATATAAGTCATTTTCCACCCTTTTTAAATATAATCGATTTTCCACTTTTTTTAAATATAATGAATAGATAAATATATCTCAACCAATTTTAAAAATATGATTGTGATCATGATTCTTAATACAAACATGTAGTCCAAACGATAAACGATACATGTGTATTAGATGAAACGGGTATTCGGCGTAGCAGACACGCACCACCATGTATTAAATGACAAACCACCCAACCACTTTCAACGACTGGAGGAACATTCCAATCACTCCCAACTACTGGACCAACATTCCGCGTAGCAGAAACGCACCAAATCCCTATCCGTCAACTGGCCATCCATAAACGTGGGGACAACGCGGCATTTAATTAAACGAGACCCAATATGCATGCAGACAACAGACATCTGTCACGAACCCAATTTCCTATAAACAACACACATCTGTCACAAACCCAATACGCACGCAGGTCCACGCATCTTTTGCAAGTGGCCGGTCAAGGTGCCTCTTCACAATACTTGAAAGCCAGAGGGGGCCACTGAACGAACATTCCACGTTTTGCAGAAACGCACAGACGCGCCTACTTTGGAAAAACCCCAGAAAGCTTGTTATACCGTGGAAAAATCCCAGAAAGCTTGTTATACCGTGGAAATGATGTGCATCTTTTGCAAGTGGCCGGTCAAGGTGGGGCATACAAAGACAAATAATTGAGTGGAAAAATCCCAGAAAGCTTGTTATACCGTGGGAATGATGTGCATCTTTTGCAAGTGGCCGGTCAAGGTGGGGCATACAAAGACAAATAATTGAATGTAAGGTACCCCTTCACAATACTTGAAAGCCAGAGGGGACCACTGAACGAACATTCCACGTTTTGCAGAAACGCACAGACGCGCCTACTTGGAAAAACCCCAGAAAGCTTGTTATACCGTGCAATGGACATTCCGATAAAATGACATGAGAGAGTTATAAAAGAGCTGCAATGGACATTTCGCGGAAATGATGCGCACCGACTACTTCGTTAAAAGGGCATGAGAGAATTATAAAAGAGAAGCAGGCTCACAGACATCACTGCTAAAATACAATTTCTGTAAAGGACAGACACACAAATACATTTTGCTTACCCATGGCTTCCGCTTCCACCTCCACATCAAGCTCTGTATTTCCCCGTAAGTACCATGTCTTCATTAATCACAGGGGACCTGACGTTAAAAAAACATTTGCCAGCCATCTGTATCGCCGTCTTCTTTCCCACGGATTGCAAGTTTTTCTCGACCAGCAAGAATTGGAGCGCGGAGAAAACACTCCTCCACAAATAGAACGAGCAATTGATACTTCCTCCGTCCACGTAGCTATTTTCTCGCCGGGATATGCAGATTCCGAATGGTGTCTCGACGAAATCGTCCTCATGTTGAAGTCCGGCGCCGTCATTGTTCCCGTATTTTACAAAATTAAGCCTTCTCAACTACGATTCGCAGACAAAGGCGACGATGCAGTGGATACTGGAGCCATGCCAATTTATGAGAAGAAGAAGAACAAGAAGAGGCTACGAATGGCGGACAAACGCGAAGTTGCAGTTTATGCTAAAGCCATGCGAATTCATGAAAATAGATATGATCAGCAAAAAATTACAAATTGGAAAAGAGCACTGCATGAGGTTTCACTTATAAGCGGTTTCGAGCTGGAGGCCTGTAATGGGTTAGAACTCTATCTCTCATTCTCTGTGTTAGCTTAACTGTACAGATAAACAATACTTTAAATACTCATGTTTTGCATGTACTTTTGCAAATAACCAGTGACGAAGGAGAGCTCGTGGACGAGGTAGCGCGACAGGTGCTCAAAAAGGTTAGAAAAGAACCATTGCCCGTGGCCACACATCCAACTGGATTGGATGTAAAGCTACAAGACATTGAAATAATATTGGAGCGGCAGCAGCACAGAGAGGGACCCAACGTTGTGGGGATTGTGGGTCTTGGTGGGGTGGGAAAAACCACCCTGGCAAAATATTTCTTTAACAGCAAGACATCAGATTATCAGCAGTCCTGTTTTTTGCCTGACGTTCGAGACGCTGCAGCTAGGCACTCTCTAACATCCTTGCAGAGTAAACTTTTTAGAGACTTGACCGGACGGGATCAGTCCATTGATAATGTTGTTGACGGTATAGCGAAGTTAAAAGATCGTCTCTCCTGTCGTCAAGCTCTCGTTATCTTAGATGACGTGGATGATGTTGTGCAGCTGGATGCACTATTTTCACCTGTGAAGGACGCTCTTCCTTCTGGTAGTGTAGTTTTACTTACATCTCGCAATAAGGATGTTCTCAGGAAATCTGCACGGATAGCAGAGTCTTCCATTTACAATATGACAGGCCTGGGTTTGGAACATTCTCTAGAGCTATTTTGCTCGCATGCCTTCCTCCAGCCTCATCCTGCTGTGGGGTATGAAGTTTTAGTAAAAAAGTTTTTGGATGCGTGCCAAGGATTGCCCTTGTCTCTCCAAGTATTTGGGGCGTTACTTTACTCGGAAAACCGTGAGGTTTGGGAAGCCCAACTACTCAAACTAAGCCAAGTGCTTCCCGAGGAAATACAAAGTAGGCTCAAGATTAGCTATGACAGTCTTGATAAACAGGAGAAAGAAATATTCTTAGATATTGCCTGTTTCTTTATAGGAACAGACAGGGATACAGCCATACGAGTATGGGACGGATCTGGATGGGTAGGATCGCTGAGTTTAATGACTCTACAGAGCAAGTGTCTTGTAACACTCGACCGCGGAAACTGTATAAGAATGCACGATCACCTCCGAGACCTGGGCAGAGATTTGGCTGAGAATGAACCTCCAGGATGTCCACGTCGTCTTTGGCGCCCAGCGGACGACCTTTTTCCTAATGTGCGGATGTTAAATTTTGTTTTGCAGGCTGTTGTGATTTCTTTAACTTTGCAAAGATATCAATCTGTTTCTAACCACATTCGTGTAATAATTCAGGTGCGCGGGATAAGTGTAGATGATCCACAAAGATTCGGCGTGTATTTCCAAAGCAATAGTATCGTTGAAATGAGCGGAGTGCGGCTGCTGAGAGGTCCATTCGATAGTTGGGAAAGCATAATGAAGGTGATGAAACGTTCAGATCTTTTATGGATTCACATTAAAAGTTGGCCGTGGCCGTTTGGAAGAAAGTTAGATGTCTTTGGGCTGATGGACGCGTTTCAGATTCCAATAAATAATTTAAGAGTTTTACAACTGGGAGACCCGTACGATTTCCTGCGAGACTGCGGGGAATCCAAGGAAACAGAATTGTGGAACGATGAAAGTGAGGTACATATAAAGCTTTTGTTTTCTCTTTGCGCAGGTAGGGTTATAGCTTTTAAAATAATCATACTAAAATTTAGCGTGTGCAATGCAGGCACCTCGTGAATTGAGGGAGTTAACTATTCATTTGTACCTTCATGGGTTACCAAAGTCCATAGGGCAGTTGCAGCACCTGGAAAAGATCGAATTGTATCACTTTTGCGGAACGTCATTGCCAGAAGAGTTTTTTCATCTTCGATCCCTGAAACACTTAAAAATCCAGGGAGCAGATGTCGACTCATCAGGTATGTCAGATTTGATGTTGCCAGATTTGATGCTGCCAGACGCTTTGGGGAACTTAATAAATCTCCAACATATTGACTTGCGGTGGTTCGAATTCCAAACGCTGCCGTCTTCTTTTGGTAATTTAACAAAGCTCCAACATGTTAGTTTGCAGTACTGTGCCAGATTGATAATGCTGCCCGCCTCACTAGGTAACCTAACGAGCTTAAAGGAGCTGATACTCTTTAAATGCGATGAATTGAAATCTTTGCCGGACTCGGTTGGAAAGTTGAAGCAGTTGACATCCTTAAGAATATATCATTCACCAATAAGGAATTTACCGGTGGGTGTAAGGGAATTGAACAATCTTAAAAAATTGAAAGTATATAATTGTCCGATTCGTGGATTGCCATTTGCCAGTGGCAGATCGTTGGACTCTTCTATTCACAGGTGCATGCTTCAACTCAGGAGCTTAACTATGTGGTGGACGAGGATAACTGAAATATCATTTGGTGAAGGTGTTTGCCCAGTCCTTCAACATCTCGATCTCAGAGATTCTCCTAGGCTAGTGGAGGTTGGAGCATTGCCGACCACACTAATATCACTGAACGTGTTGGGTTGTGGTGCATTACAGAGAATAACAGGGCTCCGTGGCCGTGGCCAAACAAAATTGATCATAGAAAGTAATAAAGTACTACAAGAAACACAGGTGTCCTACACGGGGAATGACAGTAATTTCGAGGGGTATTATGATAATGGTCCCGACACTAGTGATGATCCGATTGATGGGGGGTATTCGGACAGCCCGGACCAATGGACGAGTGAAGCGGAGGACCAATGGGACAGCGAGGACCAATGGGACAGCGAGGACCAATGGACGAGTGAATGGGGCAGGCTGGACGAATGAAAGTTGTGGTTTCTTGTTACTCAATTTTAGCCATTGATTACATCAACATCACTTTGAATTGTAATCCTGAGCCACATTTAACTCTACACCAGTTTTTTTCAATAAATTGTTCCTATTGGGTTCTTTTTTTCTCTTATAAATGTTGATAATAGTTTCTGGCAAGGACTCAATATTAGTGGGGATGAGGGATTCTCCATCGTTAAATATGGCGATGAATGAAGTGTGAACTAAAATGTTAAATAAAGTAGAAATATTTCACATAAATTATAAAAATGTAAAGTATATAAAAAATAAATGTATTTAAAGTATATAATTTTATTTTTTTATATAAATATTATGTTTTTTAAACATAACATTTTTTAAATATAAAAATAGTAGTATAGATAATAAGATAGACTAAAGTTGATTTTATTGGATGTTAATTATCATCACCACCACCATTATCTATAGTGGTGGTGGTGGTTAATGTTCAATAAGATCAACTTTGGTCTATCTTGTGTGTGTGCGTGTGTGCATTGTGTGTATTAAAGTGTAGGGAAGCTAGTTGACTTAACGAAGGGTCAACGTGCGTCATGGGAGGATAGATATATATAGACTTCATGTAGTCATTGTTGAGGGGAATAAGTGAATTGGATATAGTGTATTTAGAGGAGGTTCTTGTATTCTTTGCAAAGTTATTATATAATTCATCTCTCTCATCTATATTGGAGTTGTGCTCCATGCTTATATTTGCTTTTTAATGGCATGCACTTTGGTATATTATAATATCTTAAGTATTTGATACATAAATTTTGGCATTAGAGCATAAGGTCCTTGGGTGGTCTCGTACAAAATAAGTCATCTTACCATTTCGGTTATACTTTTTTGGGGGAAGTTTAAAATAGAGATTTTTTTGGAAACTTTTGAGACACAACAAAGTACTTGTGGTAACAAATTTAGGTTCTGGTTTGCTATAGGTTCAGAATTACATTCCATGGAAGTAAGGGGTTTTTATTAGTCCAAATAATAGTTTCAAATAGATGTTTTCAATTGGTAAAACTATTATATTTGAATATTTCAAGATCCAAAATGAGAAACACCAATTGCATAAGAAGGAAAAAACCCTAGTGTGTTGGGTAAAATTTTTGGCAGTAAACAAAACTGGACACGTTGCATTTTGTACAAGTTGTCTCTTGTAAAGACCAAAATCGACAAGTTTTGGGAAATTTACAATGACTTATCATGTACCTTTGAAACCTTGGTAAGGTATGATGTAACATTGTCATTCTTTGTCATCTTAGTATCTCTCAATTTCTCCCTCAAAACCATTTTCCAATTTTGATTATGGATTTCGTACAGCTTCATCAAAGATGCCCACATATCAAAAGCATTCATTTTACTGGCCACATGAGGCATAATGTGGCCTTTCATTGCATCAAGAAGAATACATTTTTCCTTCACATTCTTCTTGTTATATTTAGCCAATAGATCAGGATCAATTGTGATATCCCATAAATCAAATTCCTCCAATACCAAATTGATCCTCTCCTTCCATGGAATGAAATTTGATACACCCTCTATCCTATCCTCAAACTGCAAGCCAAATGTCACAGACATACTCATTGAGCAACCGACAACAAGCACAAAGCTACTAGGTGAAATAACTCAACAATCCTCTTGCTTCCCCCTTGTGTCAAATGTCTTCAATGCATTTCTCAGAGTCCCAACTCTGATACCATGTTGAAATTATGTCAAACACTTAGCCAACAACTAGATTTTAGTCTCCAATAATTATTCACCAAATGCATGTTAAACCCACAAGCATTGAAATGGAATTATGAGTAGAAATACAAATGACTAAGAACTAAAAAATTGCACTAGAAACACACAATCAACAAAAACATTTGACACGGATATTTTCTAGGAAATGCTCCTAGAAAATCCGTGAAGGGAAAATTAGTCAAATGAGAGGAATTTTATTATGCTCGGCTCACAAAGAACTCCAAATTTTATAGCAATATAACTCAACAATTAATGCACTTGTATGGTCTTCAAGAATTGTAAACCACCTTGAAATATGTTACCAATATGTAGTATGGCCTATACGTCCTTCTTGGAGATCATGCCAAGCTACAATACGACTTGTATGGCCTATTAATTTTAGCTAGTATGATACCTCAAAATATGTGCAATAAATGCAACAATTTCACAGCCTATACAACCCTCTAAATCCATGCCAAGTATGTTGTACTTTTAGTTGTAAGAACTCCTTAATTTTTGTTCCCAGTACAGTCCTCTCTCCTGCTATACGATCACTCTACTATGCATTCAATGCTTCCTAAATATTAGCGCCTTCTACCCCTTCTTGGAATTTGCGCCCTCATCCACTCTTGCTGCAACCTCTTCCTCTATCTCTTTAGCTTTCCGAAGTTCTCTCACTCAATGTATCTCTCCACTCTCCTTAGGTCTATTTATAATTTCATCAATGACTCTTCAACTACCTGTAGATCTCAATGGTCAAGATTATATCTTGGCCTCACTAGATCTACAGTTGGGACTTAATCTCTCATTGAGATGACTTAAATCACTTAAGTCACTCAAATATTCTAAAAGTCACTTTAGTCATTAAAAATATAAAAGTCATGTTATAAAATCACTTTATAAAGTGATCACCTAGAGAGTCACTTTTCAGACCACTTCTACATGCTAGAGACATGACCTATGTAGAATTACTTGTTCGAGCTACAAAAAATAACAACCTTCACCATAATGAATGATCTAATAGATTGAAAAAATATTGCAAGAAAGACTTGGAACACATAATATGTCATCTTTGAAATGACCAACATCTAGTTGAATTGTTCCAGACCCTGCAACACTATGAGTTCTATCATCACCAACAAATATTTGTTTGGTGTTACATTTATTAAGAGAATACAAAATGGATTTATCCTTAGTTGTATGATAAGATGCTCCAAAACCAATGATCCACTCATTAGAATAAGAAATTAAAGATGCATTAAAGGGAAATACTTAAGTAGAAAGTGCATGTGCATGAGAAGAAGTGTTAGAAGAAGAGGTAGAAGAAGAATCAATATTGATCTTATGTTTCTTCATTGCATCTTCTAAGTCTTACATATTCTTGAAGAATTTCGACTCTAGATGACCATCGTTCTTGCAAAAATTACAATGTTTGTTACTCTTCTTTTTTATTTCATTCCCTTATCACCATTGGAAGGAGCTGTCTGAGAGAGTTTGGGACCCTTGTTTGGTTCATTGTTGTGAGGGTTATGCTTCTTTGGATTCTTGATTTATCTTTATGTTTCACTACTAAGGCTTATTTAGATGTACTTGTAGTGTTGTTTATTCCAAGATGCAAGAGATTATCTTACTCTCTAAACAAAGAATCATAAAAATATTCAAAACAGGGAATTTGGTAAGTAGCTCCTTAACTAATAAGAGTTTCTCTAGTGGAGTGAAAAATAGATACAAAAACATAATAAGGAGTGCCACGCTTAGCAAGAATAACATATATAGTTGGTCATTTATCTTTAGTATTTTACATTCCGAAAGTAAAAGTCTAAGTGTTTTGAACTTAGAAAGAAAATCTTCAATGCACGAAAAATCACTGGGATTTAAGGAAATTAATTAGTTTTCAAGCTGGTGGGATCAAATTTCATTGTGTTTACCAAAAACAATTTCCAAATTGTTCCATGTTGAGTATGGGGTTTCAATTCGTCGAAGGTGAGGTTGAAGACCACGAGAGATGAAAATTCCTATCAGTACGTGATTCATCACTTTTACTATCCTATTTGGCTTTCTTTAATGCATTAAGAGGGGCAAATTTGTCGCCCAAGGTAACTCCGTAAAGTCCCTTCCTAGTAAATCCTCCATATGGTATTTTCATGAGATGTAGTTGGATTTGGTAAGTAGAATACCACTTGTACTATCCATATTATAATATGAATATAATAAGACTTCAACAATAGAAACAGATAGTCTAAATGTAAATATCTACAAGAAAAAGGTAGTTGTTATAGCACAAATTGGCACTTATCGTATGGCGACTATACCCCTAGACGACGCCTAAGTGTCCATGATTGTCCACATATGAACCTATAAAGCATGGAGGATACCTCATTTTGACCCTAGCTGATGGTTTAAGTGCACTAGAAGAATTCTCATCTCACCTCCCACTCAAAACATTGAAGTTGGAGAATATTTGAGACCCCACTCTCCTTTGCGCCATACAAGGAGCATGCAATGCCAGTTTCCTTTGAGAAAGGTGTGTAGGCCTTGAAAATCACCAAAAAATATAAAATTTCTAAAAAAAATGGGAATTTTTGGAAGTTGGAGGTTGGTTTGTCTCGGTTCTAACCCACGTAACTACTTGGTAACCTCTCTAACTATCCTAAACGATACACGATACAGGTAAACGATGAGATGTATTAGATGAATGACCACCTAAACGGGTATACGGTCCCGAGGACGGCACCATGTATTAAATGACAAACCCCCCAACTACTCCCAACGACTGGACGAACATTCCGCGTAGCAGAAACGTGGGGACAAAGCGGCATTTAATTAAAGACCCGATACGCACGCAGACAACAGACATCTGTCACGAACCCAATTTCCCATAGACAACACACCTCTGTCACGAACCCAATACGCACGCATCTTTTGCAAGTGGCCGGTCAAGGTGGGGCATACAAAGACAAATAATTGAATGTAAGGTGCCCCTTCACAATACTTGAAACTGACGGGCATTTTGCCCGTCACGGGGCATTTTGCCCGTTAAATACAGCCAAATATTTTATGTAACCGTCCACCCAAACGGCCAATTAATTATTGGAAACGTCTTTTTGACGTTTAATCATTTATACAAAACGTCATTAGTTTCCATTTCCCTTGCTCTAGCTGGAAGCCACGAGGGTGAAGCTGGTGTTTTGGTTCGCATTTCCAAGTCTCAATTCCCTACTAGGCTACGAATCCTACGACTC
This sequence comes from Larix kaempferi, assembly GCA_027924585.1. Taxonomy (NCBI): domain Eukaryota; kingdom Viridiplantae; phylum Streptophyta; class Pinopsida; order Pinales; family Pinaceae; genus Larix; species Larix kaempferi. The sequence continues at coordinate 5,876,937 of BSBM01000091.1, read as the reverse complement.
TATGTGACAGGGCTATTCCATAATATCGAATTCTGATGTTAAAGCTAGAAATATTGAATTTTGATGTTACAGCTGGGGCTTGGAGGGTAGAGCTTATTCCCAAATCCGGACGAGGGATAAACCAAGTGGCATACTCCAGAGTATGTGCTCATTAATGAATCCATTGTGAAGGAATTAACTCATTTATGCCATATCCATCTACCACCTCCTCCGCAGAATAGATGCCGGTTCATGGATGATGGTATTGGTAAATTGGAAATTAGTAATGGAGTTCGAATTCAAAGAGTAAGGATTCAGAAGAATGCTGCCACCTGCTAGTTCTACCGACTTGCAAGCTGGAGGAACGCCACCGACTTGCAATGCTGCCACTTCCATTGCCAAGGTGATCTCCTCCAGGCTCTGCTGGTAAGTCTTAATTCTCACTCTCTCTGCAACAAAATATTTAACTCAAACCTTCAATCATATATTTAGTTCATACCTTCAATCATAGAGAAACACAAGACCAATTTTAACTAAGAGATTTTGAAAATGAAACAACAACACTGCTCGGGGGGCCTCAACCCACCCATAGATACTGGACAAGGACCTAGAAGCTAAACAAGATATCCCTTTTGAACCTTAGCTTAGATCTGCAGCTGTAGATAGAGCTACGGTTAAAGAGCCCTGGTTTAAAAAGACCTGGTTTAGATAGCCCTGGTGAAAGAGATTGGTTTAAATAGACTGATTGAAATAGCGGTGTTGAAAGAAAAAAGCCCTGTAGATAGAGCCTGTTGAAAGACTCGTTTAAAGAGTCCCGTTTAAATATAAATAATCTCATCGAGACAAATTTTATCCAACAGATTCACTAACATTATCTCGTCCAGCATTGGTGAATCTATCAAATATTAACTTAGACTTTATATTTTGAGAGTCATCATAGCTTGCTGGACATTGATACCCATTCGTCGGAGGTGAAAGCAAAGGCATAAGCTGCAGTAGAACCAACAACACCAGTAGCATTAAAGCTATAACTAGAAGCATCTAAGCAAGTAGAAAGGAAACCTGTATCGGGGCATAATAATTTTTAAAAGTGAAATGCACACAGTTTTAGGCCATACTAATATTAGGCCCAAAATTGCTGAACTCGGTCGATTTTGCTTGTTTTTTCCTCGAATCAGAACTGGATTTTTTCTTCTTACACCCACCTTGAACCTGCACTATTATATCCTCATGTAATGTGTTCATTGACGCATATTCAAACAAACAATACTTTGAGACAATTGCACACATAGATGCTAGATTATAGTGACCATGAAATAGGTATGTCTTGCAAATTTATAAACAACTATTTTCACCATTCATACTCCACTGAATTGATTATGAAAACAACATGGCACAAGCACAAGCATATGTTGAGAGAGTTGTCTTAGGATAACTTGGTAAGAGCAACGTTCCACCTGTACTGTAGACTCTCTGTCCACATATTTTTTCACATTTTTTTATGTTGAGAGGCTACCCAAGTTGGGCAATTAATTCCACTGGGAAAGGAACCCTCTAAGCTCATTCTTAGCTTTTCAACCCAACTTACTTTTGAATCCAGCAACAAAAACAAGAAACTAAACCCTTGGGAAATAACCAAAAAGAAGAATGAATCACTGTTTGAATTGACGGTGGATGGGCCAAAGAAAAGCAAAGTCAAGGTGAATTTTTACCATTGTTGGACCTGCACATATATTCATGGGAATTTCACAACTGCTGGAAACATAAAACGATTTATGGGCAATTATATAAGTGTTGGGCATAAAATTCGATTTATGGGCATCTATATAACAACAAGGGAGGGAGATGAAACTCGGCTCCCATTGATAAACCATCTTGGAAGCATAAAAATTGATGCTTGAAACCCTCGATTTCGACCTCCATTCATAACCCAGGAATTTGCCATGCAAATCACAGAATCTTGAGATCCATTGAAAGGGAAAATAATTCCAAAACTGTAGGGAGACATCAGTTCGAAATTCAGCCCATGCTCTTCTTTTAGGGGCGGTCCGTTGCACCCATAGCATACATACTGCACATATGCATGGCCTAGTCCTGAGTCCCTCCCTTCATCTTTTCATTAAAAATGCAATAGTTGCATTATAAATTGCCTGAAAACACCTACATGTGGAAGAAAGAAGAAAGAACACTTGTGGAAGAAAGAAGGAAGAACACTTATAGGTCGAGGAAATCTAGTTCTTGATGTGAGGAGGGTGTCTTAGTTGCTATAAAACTAGGTAGCAGCTACACTCTACTATATTTTGGGTATACTTTGTAGTTTTGAAATAAGCATCAAAAGATTGGGTTATGATTTGGTGTGACTAAAGTGTTTCAAGTTTATGAAATGGTAATGATATGGCTTGCATTAAAATGAGTGTTTGTGAATTGGTAATTTTATGGTTTGCTTTAAAACTAGAGCAACTATATGAGAAATCAATTCAAATTTCAATAACTTTAATAGATATTTTCAATTATTTTTCAAAATTTAGAAATTGAGTTTTTAGATATTTGTTAACTTAAAAATTTATTTGAAAAATGTAAGTTTCAACATAGTTAAATAATTTAGAATAAACCCATAATTTTACACACGTTCATAGTACTTTATAGATTTATGTACTTTATAGATTTATGCATTGTATCAAGATGTAGATTAAGCATTTAGCATTATAATTAGATAACTTTGTTGAATTTTCATTTTATTTAAAAACTTGGAAATTAAGTTAAATTGAAAAAAATTGAGTTTCTAACACAGTAAAATAAATCATAATTTTGAGTAGGTTCATAGTAGTTCATAGTTATATGCATGGTAGCACAATAATTTTTTTATTGAGATTTATTTTTAATCCATTTCATTCAAAACTTGAAAATTGAGTGTTTAGGTGTTTGAAAATTGAGGTTTTAGGTATTTTTTTATAACCAACCCCAAACAACTATTGATCGGAGTAGTTTTTAACTTAAAACTCAATTATGGAAGGTTAATTTTTTAATTAAAACTTCATTATCGAAGTTTTAATTTCTGATCAAAACTTCATTCTTGAAAGTCAAAATTTTGGACAAACCGTTCTTTGATAGGGAGTATAAGAATCAAAAACGTCAAAAAAAAATTGTATGACGGGCAAAGATGAATACAAATTCCAACCCCGCTTGAAAGCCACTGAACGAACATTCCACCTTTTGCAGAAACGCACTGACGCGCCTACCGTGGAAAAACCCCAGAAAGCTTGTTATACCGTGGAAGTGACATTCCGAGCTGCAATGGACATTTCGCGGCAATGATGCGCACCGACTACTTCGTTAAAAGGGCAGAGTCCGAATGGTGTCTCGACGAACTCGTTCCCGTATTTGTTCCGGCGCCGTCATTGTTCCCGTATTTTACAAAATTAAGCCTTCTCAACTACGATTCGCAGACAAAGGCGACGATGCAGTGGATACTGGAGCCATGCGAATCTATGAGAAGAAGAAGAGGCTACGAATGGCGGACAAACGCGAAGTTGCAGTTTATGCTAAAGCCATGCGAATTCATGAAAATAGATATGATCAGCAAAAAATTACAAATTGGAAAAGAGCACTGCATGAGGTTTCACTTATAAGCGGTTTCGAGCTGGAGGCCTGTAATGGGTTAGAACTCTATCTCCCATTCTCTGTGTCAGCTTAACTGTACAGATAAACAATACTTTAAATACTCATGTTTTGCATGTACTTTTGCAAATAACCAGTGACGAAGGCGAGCTCGTGGACGAGGTAGCGCGACAGGTGCTCAAAAAGGTTAGAAAAGAACCATTGCCCGTGGCCACACATCCAACTGGATTGGATGTAAAGCTACAAGACTTTGAAGTAATATTGGAGCGGCAGCAGCACAGAGAGGGACCCAACGTTGTGGGGGTTGTGGGTCTTGGTGGGGTGGGAAAAACCACCCTGGCAAAATATTTCTTTAACGGCAAGATATCAGATTACCAGCAGTCCTGTTTTTTGCCTGACGTTCGAGACGCTGCAGCTAAGCACTCTCTAACATCCTTGCAGAGTAAACTTTTTAGAGACTTGACCGGACGGGATCAGTCCATTGAAAATGTTGTTGACGGTATAGCGAAGTTAAAAGATCGTCTCTCCTGTCGTCAAGCTCTCGTCATCTTAGATGACGTGGATGATGTTGTGCAGCTGGATGCACTATTTTCACCTGTGAAGGACGCTCTTCCTTCTGGTAGTGTAGTTTTACTTACATCTCGCGATAAGGATGTTCTCAGGAAATCGCACGGATAGCAGAGTCTTCCATTTACAATATGACAGGCCTGGGTTTTGAACATTCTCAAGAGCTAATTTGCTCGCATGCCTTCCTCCAGCCTCATCTGCTGTGGGGTATGAAGATTTAGTAATAAGGTTTTTGGATGCGTGCCAAGGATTGCCCTTGTCTCTCCAAGTGTTTGGGGCGTTACTTCACTCGGAAAACCGTGAGGTTTGGGATGCCCAACTACTCAAACTAAGCAAACTAAGCCAAGTGCTTCCCGATAAAATACAAAGTCTTGATAAATAGGAGATAAGAAATATTCTTTCCCTTCCCCATATATATGTGTAACATTTGATATGTTCCTTACATGTTGGTAGATGAAAAGTATTAGTCCTGAGCATTGTTAACTATAAGGTTGATTGTTATATGTTAATGCTTAGGTTAATGTTTCTATTACTTCCATAATAGTTGTGAGGAAGGTTAGTGGATCATTTTGTAGGTTTAAAGCTTGTTGGAGTGAAACATATTGGAGTTCGAAAGTAGGAGTTGCAAGGATTGAACTTCGGAAACAAGTTCCTCTTCTTTTCTCATCTTATTCTCCTAATTGCTTGCTTGTGTGCATGATAAAACATCCCCATTGGGTCTTAATTATTGGTTTGAATAGTGTTAGGATGAGTATTATATCCTTCTTATTATGTTGGTGATAGGATATTTTTCCATGCAATAGTAGTTAAAACAAACAACATAGAAAATGAATTCTAGATGTCAAAGTTATGCCTTTTTGTAAAAAAAAAACATAAAATGGAACCAAGGATCCATGTGGCAAATAGAGGTCAAACAATGTGATGATGGGTGCACCATGCAGTAAATAAAATCCCCCACCTACTAACTTTGCATAAAAGCTCACTTTTACAAATAAGTTACTTCTTAAAATAAGTGACCCACTTTTATAAAACAAGACTTTTACAATGAAGTTACTTTATAAAATATAGTTACATGAACTTTTTCAAAAAGTAACAAAACAAGGATTTGAGCCCAAGACCCCTTAATAAAATAACTTTCAACCAAGTGAGTTAAATGAAAGATATAGTAATATTATGAAGGAATGGAGGTGTTGTTGTTTAAACAAAAGGTTTTAGTAATATTATGAAGGAGAATGGAGGAGTTTTTGTTGTTGGAGAATGTGCATACCCCTTGCCTTTGGCACATAAGACACTTTTACAAAGCCACACAAAAACAAAAATAAAATTTCTAAACCAAAATTTCTCAAATCCGGGGTTAGACCTTTGTTAGCTTACTTGGAAAATGCAATTTTTCTCATTGTTTTTGGTTTACCAAGTTCATGCAAGGCGCACAACAAATAGCATACACAACCAAGAAAACCATCTTTTCTGTGTTTCTAATTTGTTGAGTTTGCATAGAGCACACATAAAATAGCATACTCTAACTATAAATGTAACAAATCGAAAATAAAAAATAGAAAACCAAGCTAAAATACAAAATACTCAAAGACGAAGAGTTTGAGAAATGGCCCATGCTCCTTCTCTTCCTTTGTCATAAAATAACTTTCTCGTTGGAAGATGAGGCCACTTTTCCTCCTCCTCGTTGCTAGAACCATAAAAGCGTGAGAGAGGGACAATGCTCGTTCTCCTCCTTTATGTAATTTTAGAAGTAAGATAAAGGGCCATTCGCCCTCCCAACAGTTTAAGGGAGTGCCCATGCTACTCATTCGAATGGAGCAAGTGTGGGAAAGCATTAGTGGTCATTGACTCTTCCTCCCAAAAATTTCCAAAGAGAGAGAAATGGCCAACTGCTCACCAAAAGTACAATAGTTTGAGAAAGGGCCCATGCTCCTTTTCCTCCTATGTCCCCAACACACTTCCTTGTCACTCTAACCATAAAAGGATGAGAAAGGGTCAGTGCTCATTCTCCTACTTACTCAAATTTTAGAAGTGCAAGGAAGGGACAATGTTATTATAATAGGGTGAGAAAGGGAAAATATTTCCACTCGCCCTACCAGTATTCTAATGGATAATGTGCCCATTCTACTCATTTGAATGGAACATTTGTGTGAAAGGGCTACTGCTCCTTGATGTTTCCTCCTAGAGAGAGAGAAGGGGCTAGCTTCTCACTCAAATTACAAGTGTTTGAGAATGGGCCCAAGCTCCTCCTCCTCCTATTTCCTAAACTTGCTTTCTCATAGGAAATTGAGGCCAATGCTCCTTCACTCTAAGCATAAAAGGCTGAGAAAGGGCCAGTGATCCTTCTCCTCTTTGCTCAAATTTCATAAGTTTGAGCAAGGGTGGGGACAATGTAATTGGAATAGGGTGATAAAGGGACAAAAATAATCTAGTTGATGTACGACCCGATGAACAACACTACTCATCCAAACGAAAAAAATTGCGGGAAGGACTAGTGCTCCTTGACTCTTCCTCCCAAAAATTGCCAAAGCAATAAAAAGGGCCAGGTCTTCACTCAAATACCAAGAGTTTGAGAAGGGGCTCATGCTCCTCCTCCACGATATTAAAATTATTCATTTGTTGTAAAATGAGGTCACTCCACTTCCTCCTCATCACTCAAACCATAAAAGGGCGAGAAAGGGCCAGTGATCCTTCTCCTCCTCGACCAATTTTCCCAAATATTACTAGATCGAGAGAAAAGGCCAGTAACTGGTCACTCAAAGACCAATAATTTGAGAAAGTGTCCATGCTCCTTCTCCACCTCCCCACTCCGTATCACTCTCACCATAAAATGGTGAGTAAGGGCCAGTGCTCCTTCTTCTTCTTACTCAAATTTCAAAAGTGTGAGGAAGGGCCAACATAATTAGTGAAAGGGTGAATGTTTCCACTCCTCCTCCCATAAGTCAAAGGGATTTCCCATTATACCCATTCCAATGGAATAAGTGTAGGAGGTTGGAGCATTGCCGACCACACTAATATCACTGAACGTGCGGGGTTGTGGTGCATTATAGAGAATAGCAGGGCTCCGTGGCCGTGGCCAAACAGAATTGATCATAGAAAGTAATAAAGTACTACAAGAATTGATCATAGATCAGGAGGCTTACGTCGTCGAGAGCATTTTGAGCCTGGACGAATGGACGAGTGAAGCGGAGGAAAATTAGAAGGGGGCAGGCTGGACGCATGAAAGTTGTGGTTTCTTGTCTCTTTCTTGTTACTCAATTTTAGCCATTGATTACATGACTTTGAATTGTAATCCTTAATCACATTTAACTTTACACCAGTTTTTTCAATAAATTGTTCCTATTGGATTCTTTTTTTCTCTTATAAATGTTGATAATAGTTTCTGGCAAGGACTCAATATTAGTGGGGATGAGGGACGGAAATTCTCAATCGTTAAATATGGCGATGAATGAAGTGTGAACTAAAATGCTAAATAAAGTAGAAATATTTCACATAAATTAAAAAAATGTGAAGTAGATAAAAAATAAATGTATTTAAAGTATATAATTTTATTTTTTTTATATAAATATTATGTTTTTTTAATATAATATTTTTTAAATATAAAAAATAGATAATAAGATAGACTAAAGTTGATCTCATTAGATGTTAACTACCATCACCACCACCATTACCTATAGTGGTGGTGGTGGTTAATGTCCAATAAGATTAACTTTGGTCTATCTTGTGTGTGTGTGTGCGTGTGTGTATTAAAGTGTAGCTAAGCTGGTTGACCTAACGAAGGGTCAACATGCGTCATGGGAGGATAGATATATATAGACTTCATGTAGTCATTGTTGTGGGGAATATGTGAATTGGATATAGTAATGTATAGGTGTATTTAGAGGAGGTTCTTGTATTCTTTGCAGAGTTATTGTATAATTCATCTCTCTCATCTATATTGGAGTTGTGCTCCATGCTTATATTTGCTTTACATGACATGTACTTTGGTATATTATAATATCATAAGTATTTGATACATAAATTTTGGCAATAGAGCATAAGGTCCTTGGGTGGTCTCGTACAAAATAAGTCATCTCACCATTTCCGTTATACTTTTTTGGGGGATGTTTAAAATAGAGAATTTTTTGGGAAACTTGTGAGACACACCAAAGTACTTGTGGTAACAAATTTAGGTTCTGGTTTGCTATAGGTTCAGAATTACATTCCATGGAAGTAAGGGTTTTTTATTAGTCCAAACAATAGTTTCAAATAGATGTTTTTGGTAAAACTATTATATTTGAATATTTCAAGATCCACAATGAGAAAGGCCAATTGCATAAGAAGGAAAAAACCCTAGTGTGTTGGGTAAAATTTTGGCAGTAAACAAAACTGGACACATTGCATTTTGTACAAGTTGTCTCTTGTAAAGACCAAAATCAACAAGTTTTGGGAAATTTACAATGACTTATCATGTACCTTTGAAACCTTGGTAAGGTATGATGTAACATTGTCATTCTTTGTCATCTTAGTATCTCTCAATTTCTCCCTCAAAACCATTTTCCAATTTTGATTATGGATTTCGTACAGCTTCATCAAAGATGCCCACATATCAAAAGCATTCATTTTACTGGCCACATGAGGCATAATGTGGTCTTTCATTGCATCAAGAAGAATACATTTTTCCTTCACATTCTTCTTGTTATATTCAGACAATAGATCAGGATCAATTGTGATATCCCATAAATCAAATTCCTCCAATACCAAATTGATCCTCTCCTTCCATGGAATGAAATTTGATACACCCTCTATCATATCCTCAAAGTGCAAGCCAAATGTCACAGACATACTCATTGAGCAACCGACAACAAGCACAAAGCTGCTAGGTGAAATAACTCAACAATACTCTTGCTTCCCCATTGTGTCAAATGTCTTCAATGCATTTCTCAGAGTCCCAACTCTGATACCATGTTGAAATTATGTCAAACACTTAGCCAACAACTAGATTTTAGTCTCCAATAATTATTCACCAAATGCATGTTAAACCCACAAGCATTGAAATGGAATTATGAGTAGAAATACAAATGACTAAGAACTAAAAAATTGCACTAGAAACACACAATCAACAAAAACATTTGACACGGATATTTTCTAGGAAATGCCCCTAGAAAATCCGTGAAGGGAAAATTAGTCAAATGAGAGGAATTTTATTATGCTCAGCTCACAAAGAACTCCAAATTTTATAGCAATATAACTCAACAATTAATGCACTTGTAGGAAATTGAGGCCAATGCTCCTTCACTCTAAGCATAAAAGGCTGAGAAAGGGCCAGCAATCCTTCTCCTCATTGCTCAAATTTCATAAGTTTGAGCAAGGGTAGGGACAGTGTAATTGGAATAGGGTGATAAAGGGACAAAAATAATCTTGTTGAGGTACGACCCAAGGAACAACACTACTCATCCAAACGAAAAAATTGTGGGAAGGACTAGTGCTCCTTGACTCTTCCTCCCAAAAATTACCAAAGCGATAGAAAGGGCCAGGTCCTCACTCAAATACAAAGAGTTTGAGAAGGGGCTCATGCTACTCCTCCATGATATTAAAATTATTCATTTGTTGTAAAATGAGGCCACTCCACTTCCTCCTCATCACTCAAACCATAAAAGGGAGAGAAAGGGCCAGTGATCCTTCTACTCCTCCTTGACCCATTTTCCCAAATATTACTAGATTGAGAGAAAAGGCCAGTAACTGGTCACTCAAAGACCAATAATTTGAGAAAGTGTCCATGCTCCTTCTCCAGCTCCCCACTTCGTATCACTCTCACCATAAAATGGTGAGTAAGGGCCCGTGCTCCTTCTCCTTCTTACTCAAATTTCAAAAGTGTGAGGAAGGGCCAACATAATTAGTGAAAGGGTGAATGTTGCCACTCCTCCTCCCATAAGTCAAAGGGAGTTCCCATTATACTCATTCCAATGGAATAAGCGTAGGATATGGCCACTGATCCTTGACTCTTCCTCTGAATAACTACCAAAGTGATATAAAGGGTCAATTCCTTAGTCAAAGACAAAGAGTTTTGGAAAGGGTGCATGCTCCTTCACCTCCTATGTCTTAAAATTACTTACTCGCTTGTCAGAAAGTGAGGACACTCCATGTCCTTCCCATTGTTGTATCCAAAGAAGGGTGAGAAAGGGTCAAGGATCCTTCTCCTCCTTACTAAAATTTCTGAAGTGGGAGAAAGGGCCAATATAAATAGAATAGGGTGAGAAAGGTCCAATGTTTCCACACCCCTCCCAACAGTCTAAGGTAATGCTCATGCAACTATTATGAATGGAACAAGTGTGGGAAAGGCTAGTTCCCCGTGAATTCTTTATAAAGGGCTAGTGCTCATTACCTATCTCGCTTAGATTATGAAAGCGTCATTAAGAGCTCAAAGTGTCATAAAGGGAACATGCTCCCTCTCCTCATTTTATTACAAATGGAAGAAGTGCGAGAAAGTAACCCCCTCTCTCCTGAAGTTACTATCCCCTGAGAAAATGAAAGGAATTACAACTCCTGGTCACTTTAATTTCAAAGATGTGATAAAGGGGCCATGCTCCTTCTGTTCTTCCCAAATATGAGCAAAGTTTGAAAAAGGGCCAGTGCTCCTTCTCTTCCTTCTTAAAAATGACTAATGTGTGCAAAAGGGAAACTGCACCTTCTCCTACAAATCGCTAAGATTATAAAATTCAAAGAAAGGGCCCATGCCATCTCCTCCTCGTTCAAATGGAGAGTGTGAGCTAGTGGTCCTTTTCTTCCTCCCATAAATTACTAAAGCAATATAAAGGTCCAATGATTCTTCTCTATCTCACTTGGATTATGAAAGTGTAAAAAAGGGCCCATGACCCTTCTCCTCCTATCATTACGAATGGAAGAAGTGTGAGGAAGGAGCCCCATCTCTCCTAAAGTTACTAACAAAAAGCAACTAATTCAGCAAAATCCGGTCTAATTTAGCGAATCTGGACTAAAAAGTTCCAAAATTAGCCTTATTAATATTAATTAACTAATTTCAAAGCCTAGAATAATGTATTTCTAATTTAAGCACAATTTTTGACTCTATAAAAAAGTGAAACTAATTTTTTGGTTCTAGAAAACCTAAAATTTCTCCAAATAAATCTGGATGGTGGGAAAGAAAAACTACGCCTTCTCCAAGAGCTGACTCAAATTAGAAAATTCCAAGAAAGTTATTGGGCCTATTAGTAATAAGATGTTCTAGGAAAAAATGTCCAATGATATTATAGGCTTGCAACCTGGGGGAAAATGTCTAATAATTTTCTAGGTTGAGAGAGTTTAAAGAAAGGACAATGTCATTAAGGAGACACTTCCAACTAAGGGCCATTAGTTTAAGAAATAGGTTAAAAAACATTTCCATGAGGTTGGGTTGTATAAGATGGAAGTTACCTTAAATGGGTATTATTTATAGTACGATAGAAACACTTTTTTTGGGGTATCATTTCAAAGTGTAATAATTTGGGAACATTTTAATCCAAATTTTGCGATATTAGTCCAGATTTTGGAACCAAGTGATCAATCTTAAAGGTGCTAAGCCCCAACAAGCATAATAATCATACCACAAATCGATCGGATCTATGACATAAAGGGATAGAACTTCAAGAAGATGCACATAGGATAAATCACCCCTATCAAGACATTGGCCCAAAGCCACCTTGCTATGTGGTGAATTATGATTGTCAACGGTTCGGAAAATGAAATTTCGAAACAAATTTTATCTCGAGCCGCTATCTCCTAGGCCTACCAACACCATATTTCACTAATTCCCATGCAAGTAGACAAGAATGAATCCATGTCATATAGAGGAGGCAGAGGTAGAACCCGTGTGTATCAACGAGACACCGGCATGTGTTATGTGGGCCTATATGATGTTATCTCCTTCACCTTCTTACTAAAATTTCAGAAGTGTCAGGAGTGGCCAACATAATTAGAATAGGTCGTATTCATTGCTAAAGCAGTCAATAGCTACTCACAAAATAGTTTGGTAGAGGGCCATGCTCCTTCTTCTCCTCTTTCCATGAACGAAAGAAGTTAGAGGAAGGGATTATTAAGTCTAGTGCTCCATTTCTTCTCAAAAATTACTAATGTGAGAACGAGCTAGTGCTCCTTTTCTAATTCGTTTATTATATAAGCTATTATGTGTATGTGTTTTGAGATAAATTAGTTCACACGCTAACTCTCCAAAGAATAAGACAAATCAGTAAAATCCATAATGGAGTAAATATAAATGAGTAATAATGTGAATGATTTACAATTATGAAAAGGCCCGTATATATACATTTCATTGGGTTGTCTTGGCACCTTTAACAAAAGGCATGACTTTTTGGTTTTAGATAATTTATTTCTTTGATCTCTTTTATTATTTTAATTCATTTATTTTTATTGCTTTATTAATGTTGTTTTATATTTATATACATTTGTATATAACATTGCCTTCCCCTTAGACATGCTTTGTACTCAAAGCATAGTTTATTATAAGGCTTGGTTATCTTTCCCGTAAAGACTTTTCATGATGTTATGAGCTTGGAACCAGGGTCATTTTTAGGGGTGAAATTTTGCCAATTGGCTATTTTTGGGGTTTTTTTTCAAAAAAAAAAATTGCTATTTGGTCCTTTTTAGACTCTAATATCGCATATATTTACATAAAATATGTTTTTTTATTGTAATATTCGCCAAAATTTACACGTTTCAGTAGTAAATTTTAGGTTTTGTATTTAATATTCACCTACCTATCTATATTTATGTTTTTTCCAATCCAAAATAATCGCCTAGAATACTATACTTAAGTGTAATATTAGAATCCTTAAAAAATACTCTGTTTGGAATTGCGATACTCGATCAAACCAGGAGGTATAATATTTGGATTCCCGAACTAATGTGTTTCATTTTCTAGGAAGTGATCAACCCCAAAGATTCCTTCATTGGAATTGTTTGATGATTGATTGTTCGTATAGAACTTCTCATTTTAGTATTCCATAGAGGTTGCCGATATTGTCTTCTTTCTTTTTCCATGTTGTAGTTGGTTTGTCTATAAGAAGAACATTGTTTATTTTTCTCTTGATTTTGTCATTGGTCGTAACGATTTTTGTGATTTGGGTGACGATAAGGCATTCAAGCTGTTTGTGGAACCCTTGTATAAACTTCAATTATTTGTCCTTCGTGCGATTTACTGGTTGATAATAACTCTGAGTATTTTTCTAGCTACTCATATTTTAAGTTTTTTATTTTTTCAATCAATCCTTGATTCATATTTTTTAAATGAGTATTTTCTTCCTCATTTTCTAATAGAATCTTATTGAATTCTTTTTGGAGATTTACTTCCTTTTTGTGGAATTTCTCTGTTACTTCTTCTCGCGATTTTTTTTTTTTCGTTTTTTAATTTCTTGATCTGTGCAATCAAGTCTTGACTATGATTCTTCAAATGGGTAATTTCTTCATCCTTACTAGTGACAACCTCTACAACTTCTTTTTGCTTCTTTTGTTCTGAATTATGATTGTCCCGTGAAATCACCTTTAATATATCCTTGAAGTCTTCAGATGTTGGAGTTGACTTCATTGTAACGTCTTGCAATGTGATTGTATTATTCTTATAGGAGAATGACAGAAACTTCTTTATGGAATACACCAAACTTGTAAACCAAATAATAATAAAATTTGATAAATAATATATTACAATAAAATCAATGATATATATATTATATAATTAGATGTCTTTGAGCTGATGGACTCGTTTCGAATTCCAATAAATAATTTAAGAGTTTTACAACTGGGAGACTCGTACAATTCCCAGGGAGACTACAAAACAAAATTGTGGAACGATGAAAGTGAGGTACATATAAATCTTTTGTTTTCTCTTTGCGCAGGTAGGGTTATAGCTTTTAAAATAATCATTTTAAAATTAGCGTGTGCAATGCAGGCACCTCGTGAATTGAGGGAGTTAACTATTCATTTGCACCTTCATGGGTTACCAAAGTCCATAGGGCAGTTGCAATACGTGGAAAATATCAAATTGTACAGCTTTTGCGGAACATCATTTCCAGAAGAGTTTTTTCATCTTCGATCCCTGAAACACTTAACAATCTGGGTAGGAAATTACGACTCAAAATTGATGTTCCCAGACTCTTTTGGGAACTTAACAAATCTCCAACATATTGACTTGTTTAAGTGGTGGAGAGGTCATGATATCAATGTTGAAGCATACAACACATTAGAATCATTCGAATGAATCTAAGAAGTATTTGAATAAATCTTCTAAAAAATACAAATCAAGGCCTAAAAGATGGAAGAGATGAATAAAAATCAAGATAAGTTGACAAAAGAAAAAGAGGAACTTAAGAAGAAAAGTGAGGAGTTGTCCAAGATGTAAGCCCTTGATGGAGCATTTTATAAAGAAGTTCAAAAATTGAATAAATAAAAGACTATCAAAGGAAAGTAGGTAAAGGATGAGGGAAGGGAAGAATTGAAAAAGAATGATGAAGAAATATTTAGATTACAAAATTATAATAAAAAATACTTGATGAGATCAAGAGACTGAATGAAGAAAAGAAATATTGTCAAAATAAAGAAAAGCAAGGATCTTGGATGAATAGAATATCAAAACACTTGAAGAGGAAATTTGTAGGAAGGTTGAAGAAGTCCTAAATACTAATGAGGTAAAATCAGAAACATGATCTAGTATTGACGAAGGATGCAAGAATTTGATGGAGGGCATCATATTGCAGCTTTAGAAAGAGAAGGAAGAAAATATTCTAGAAGGTCACCAAAAAATACTTGAAGAAGTTGAGATCCAACTTGAGGATGTACATGTCAAATATCAGGGTATTATCTCAAAGGCTAGAGTAATAAGAAAACCGAGCATAGAGGATAGAGTATGTCATTGTCTTTGAAAAGGAGATTGATGATATGGGCGTGTAGACTGAAGGGAGACCATCAAATGTGAAACCATATCGATACCCTCATTACCAAGAAAATTTCCAAGAAAGAAAAAGAATATCTACTTCGATAGTACCAAGGAAAAAAATGGAATAATAAACAATATTCATGGAATATGGCCTCAAAATACCATTATTTGACAATATATTATTAGAGACCATAAATTACAACAAATTAGAGAAGTCATAATAACAACGTGTGAATAAAATGAAAGAAAATTATGCAATAACTAGTTGTTAAGGATCAAGACTAAAGAATCAAATTTGGATGGATGGATCATCATCAATGGAAATAAGAAACCATGAATAGAAGAGAATCACATTACTTGGTTTCATCACATGAAAAGACCTTAATTACAAAGGTTTGAGGACAAAGATTTTCAAAGGAGGATACTATGTTATGACCCAACAAAGTCATATATATGGTTAAATGTATATGATATGGCCCCAAAGGGGGGGATATATGAGGTTAAATTTATATGTAATAAAGTAAATGCATATGTAATAGTGGTCAACTTAATGAAGGGATCATGTGTGCAATGAGTGGGTAGGTATATATAGTGGTCACACAATCATTGTTGAGAGGAACATGTGAATTGGATATAATAATGTGTTGGGGTATTTGGAGGAGGTTCTCCTATTATTTACGGAGTTATTGTGTAACTCATGTATCTTATCTATGTTGAAGTTGTGCTTCACATTTACATGGTGTGTACTCCAGTATACTATGTTATCTTAAGTATTTGGTACATAACACTTTTAAGATTCTTTTTTCATATCTCTAACCTCATTTTTTCTATCAACAAACACATTTTCAAACTTAGTAACTATTTTTTTTCTATTAGAAATCAAGTCTTAAAAGGATTCAAAAGCATCTTCAAAAGATTTATATTCTCCTCAAAATTTAATCATGTCCCACTTTACCATATCAATGATATCTTTTAAATTAGAAAACCTTATGTAACTTAAGCTTTATTTGGTCCTTCTTTTGACACATTTTCTTCAACTTTTCAATAGTTAAACCCTCACCCATTAATGTTGGTTGTTTGTATTGATGCACTTGATAAAATAATCCAAGAACGAAACTAGAAACAAACTAATAACATAAATGGTCTACTCTAGCCTTTGTTTCACTCCTAGGATCATTTTCTTCATGCCTTTCTAAAATATATGGTACATGGAAAAGCTCTGTAGGTTAGCAACACAACTACAAAACTAGATTAGTGATGTTAGAGTGGAACAACTATATAAAGCGCATACTTAAACATTCACGCAAATGCAAATTATATAAAACTAATTGTGGACAAAATAAAAAATGTAAACATTTATATAGCAGGAAATGGACACAATCAAACTATTTATTAAATAGTATGGTGATATCATCCCATGGATTACAATCTAGAGGTCAATGTCTCTCCATAATTTATACAATTATTGATTGGAAGGTTTAGGTTGTAATTACAATTATTAAATTGACACTCGTGCTCCACCTCTTATGTCACAGAACACCAAAATTGAACCCTTGATCAAGTGTATTCATCAAATTTAGAATGCCTCTCTAATTGTTCAGTTCATGTGGAAGTCCAATAGTCATGGCATTGATTCATATCCACAAGTGTTGCCTCTACAAACTCCCCATGGGTAGCGTGCAGTCAATTTCTCTTTGACAATGTCAAAGTTTAGTCTCATGCATTTATCCATTGCCTTCTATAGAAAGACATGGATTCGTAATCAACGGAAACAAAATTATGTAGTCTTAATCTTTAGTAGCAACACAATGTTTCCTAGGGATTAACACCCTATTCATCTTCCTGGAATTTGTGCCCTCCTCCACAATGTTATAATTTTTTTCTATATATTATAATTATTATTATTCTATTTCAATATAATATATCATATTCTTGAGTTGCGTTTATAGTATTTGCGTACATGTGTTAGGATTTGAAGTTATTATTGATTCTATTTAGGATATGTTATCATTTACCACAAACTATAAGTATAAAATTTTATTAGAACCTTTTATGAAAATGGAAGTGAAAAAAACCTTATTAATAAGCATGATATGCCCCTTTTAATGTTTGACTTTGATTAACATGGATATAAACACATAAATGGTTGCGTGAGTTATTGAAATTTCTTTCCATGATATGCTAATGGGTTAATTTTGATTTCATACACAAAATTTCAGCATGACTCTTAATGTATACTTAAATTATGATATTTTCCACATGATTTTAAGAAACAAATTGGAAAAAATTAATTTGTGTGGACCATTCCTTTCTCATTTTTTAAGGTCGACTTGGATATGAATTTACTTGAACACATACTCATACGAGGTTGACTTGGATATGAATTCGCTTGAAAATATGCTCATATAAACTTCAATTGGAAATTTCCCAAACCAATGATTTCAACCTTGCAAGTGGCATTAATATATTTGATATAAACAAAATTTTGATGCATTTTTTTCTTTTAAACAATTTTATTCCTTCACAAAAAAGTGAAACACATTAACATGCTTGCACCCATTTATGATTGCCATTGTCATTGTCACCATCATGTCTTCATTGTTGTTATTATCATCATCATCAAGAGAAAAATAAGGGACAAAACAAGGAGAAAAACTAAGTGCTACCAAGGGAAGCTAAACTAGGCGTGAAAAAGGAAGCTAAACTAGTTGCAATACTAAAAGCTAAATTGGATGCTATTTTGGGCGAAAAACTAGACGTTATTCTAGGAGCAAAAGCAGGTGCTATTGTAGGTGCAATTTTAAGAGCAAATCCAGGTGCAAAATACGGTGGAAAGGTTGGTGCAAAACAAAACTTTAAAGTAAACTCTAAAGTTGGCGCTACTTAGAGTTCACTTAAGCATTTACGTGCAAAACAAGGCACTAAAAATGCCAAAAAAGGCATCAGCCCGTAAAATAGCAGTGCCTTTGTGTACAAGATGAATAAAAATACAATACAAATGTGACTAGACACCAAAAAGCGATCTAATCGCAAGGTTTGGTTGTATTGTATCTTGCAAATTTTTTTTAAGAGTTTTTGATGATTTTCTTAATTAAGACACATTGTCCACTTTACCTGCACATTTATTGTTAGGAATGACAATATGCAAACAAATATAGTTGGCTTAAAGCATCTATGGTTCCATCACACACACACAAATTCCATAATGGAATTCAAATGCATATCGATCACTAGGAATTATGGAACACGTTGTCCCAAGAAGCCTTCATATTTGAATTCGGTGATATGAGCCTTATTAAATACCTATGGCATACCTAGTACAACTAGTGAATGCGTATGAGTAAAATGGAAGTGCAATGTAGAGGTTTCTCATGATATTATAAATATCAACTATAAATAAATTTGCAACATAGACACAACACTTCCTTCATATTAATCAAATAAGATGATTAATGACCATTAGTGACATGTCTCCTCTTTGGTAAGTTGTGTGCATTTATTTCTAATTAATTCATTGATGTCCCTTTTCTTTGGTAACAACAAAAAAATAGTTGTATTTGCACATTCTTCATTTGTGTATTAACCCTTCACCATGATAGCAAAATATGTAACTATGCCTTCACCATGGTAGAACAATCTATCAACTTGTTTGCACAAGCTTGTTGTGTGTCATTGTTATTGTAAATTGAATTCTAGCCTCATCAAGGGAAACTCAAATTTATCTCAAGGCATCCATGTCTCACAAATATTTTGGAGTCCATGTATTTATCTCAAGGCATCCATGTATTTCAAAAGAGACAAGGTTCTTGGCCATGGGTTGAAGAAAATTTTCTAAAAAATGGTGAATCACTCACAAGTAAATCTCAAGATTGTTATCTTCCATTACTAAGTTTATTTCTCACAAACTGCTATATTGATCATAGCCAATTTAAATTAAATGCTTTACTTCAAGAGGATTGCTTTCAAGTTTGGAGCTTCTAGTAGGTTTTGTAACAACAAAATTCCATTAATTCTTTGCCATGATTCAAGGTCATTGTACTAAATTAACTAAATTCCACTAATTCTTTGCCATGATTCAAGGTCATTGTACTAAATAAACTTTTGTTTGAAACATTGTTGGTAATGATTCAAGCAAAACTATTATGTATCTTTACATCCATTTTTGACATGACTAATAATGTGTGGATTGAATGAGGCCACAAACATATTTATTTCTTATTCAATTCATAGTGATATGAATCAAATTCTTATGTTGCGATTAGCATTAAATATTGCTTATGTGTTATTATTCATTGCAGGTAGAAGCTCAAAAGACAATTTGGATATTTCCTAATAGTGACTTCTAGTGCTAGCAAACACAAAAGTGATGTTATAAGTTTTTGATTGGACGGAGCTTATTTATTTATGTGCTACTTTTGTTGGGCATTTGATTCTTAGGTTGGAAGGTATGTGTTTTATTGGTGTTAGCTTACACTAATCGATTGAGTTTCCCAATAAGATCTTGTTTTTTCCTAATGTTACCAATGCTATAGAAGTAGTTGGTAATCCTAAAATGGATATAAAATGGGCATGTACCTAGCCACCTTCAGTTTTTACTTCCTAGCAAATCATCGAGAGTTTTGGAGAATGGGTATGTTGTTGAGCTACATAGTTGAGTGAAATTCAATCCTTTCCTTATGTAGTATTCCTATCCAATTCTTTTGCTAAGATAAATTGCGCATGTGCGATGCCAAAGAATCAACTACTATGTAGAACCCTCGATATTGATGAATGTTACTATGGGACATAATCATTGTGGGACATAGTAATTCCACATAAGTCAATGAAGATGAACATTGGAATGTGACATAACCAATAAAGAATGTCACACAAATGGAGAATCAAATTCAACCATGGTTAAAAAAAGTTAACCATGGTTAACTATGGCCAAACATATTCAACCATGGAAGAGTTGTTAACCCTTGTCACCCATGGTCAAAACATAGTCACCCATGGCTAACCATGGTCAAAATTAGTCAACCATGGTCCAGTATAAACAACCATAGTGAATCATGGTTCTCTAAAGTCAACCATGGAATCCCCTAATCTAACCATGGTCTATAATTGTCAACCATAATCAAACATGTTTCTTGACATTTAAACATTGTCACACATAATCAAACATTCAACCATGACTAACCAAAGTAATCCATAGTCAACAAAATTCAACCATAGATGAACTTGAACAACCATGGTAAACCATGTTTAACTATAGTCCAACCATATTCAAACATGGTTATTCCTAGTAAAACATAATAAACCATCGCAAGAATTGTCTACCATACTCTACCATTATTAAACATTGTCAAACATTGTCAACTGTGGTCAAACAAAGTGAACCATGGTCAACCATCATTTGCCACTTATCATCAACAATGTTCAATAATGGTCAAACATGGTCAACCTTATATAAGCAAAGTCAACCATAGTAGACCATGCTACACTAAAGTGAACCATGGTTAACTAAAGTCAACCAGAGTAAACCATGACTAACTAAAATCAACCATGGTTAACTACACTAAACCATGTTCAAACAATAATCAATTATGGTAAAATATGGTCAAACGTATTCAACCATCATTTATCACCCATCGCTAACCATGGTCAATTATTATCAAACATAGGAAACCTTAGCTAACCAAAGTGAACCATAGAAAACCAAGGTTCACTAAACTTAACCATGGTTAACTAAAGTCAACCATGGTCAAACAATAATTAATTAAGGCTAGACTTAGTCAACCATCATTTGAAATTCATTTGAAATTCATTTTCAACCATGGTCAAACATGGTCAACCTTAGCTAACCAAAGGTAACCATAGTCAACAATTATTCATTAAAGTCAACCTTGGTTAAACAATAGCCAAACATGGTTAACTATGGTTAAACTTAGTCAACCATGGGAAACTTAGTCAACTTTGGTTACTTAAGTTCAAGCATAGTCAACTATGGTTAACCATAGTCAAACTTAGTCAACCATGGTCAAACACAATCAACCATGGTTAACTAAAGTCAACCAAAAAAACATAGTCTATGACTATCAACCATTATCAACTGTGTATCAACTAGGGTATTTTTTAAGGATTCAAATATTATACCTATGTATAATATTATAAATGACTATTTGGATTGAAAAATAATACATATAAATATGTAGGTGAATATTCAATAAAAAAACATATAATATAATCTTAAAAATTACATTTTTCGCTAATTTTAGCAATTTAATAATATCCTATGTAAAAATAGGTGCATTTTTAAGCTAATTGATGATTATATATATATATATATATATTTTAAATGAACAAAAAATAGCCAATTATATATATATATATATATATATATATATATATATATATATTTTAAATGAACAAAAAATAGCCAATTAGAGAAATTTTGGCCTTAAAAAATATCATGTGATCAACCATGGTTAATGACATCCAAATATGGTTACACATAATTAAACATGGTAAACCAAGTAATCCATACTCAACCAAAGTGAACCATAGTCAAACTTGATCAACCATATTTAACTATAGTTCAACCATAGTCAAACATGGTAATCCTTGATAAAACATAGTAAACATAGTAAGCATTGTCTACCATATTCTACCACAGATAACCATTCTCCACCGTGGTCAAACATAGTGAATTATCATCAACCCTAGTAAACCATGGTCAAACTAAGTTCAACAATAATTAAATATGGTTCACCATGGTCAAACATGGTCAACACTAATCAACCATCGTTAACCATAACTTGTCACCCATCATCAACCATGGTTTACTCAAGTCAACCATAGTAACCCCTAGTGTAACCATGGTCGATCATAGTCAAATATTTTTAAGATTTCCACAGCATACTTTCCCTGGTTGAGAAAGATTCCCTCTGGGCCTTGCCATACTTCCAGACCTAGGAAGTGATGCATCAATCCGAGATATTTCATCTTGAACTCTGTAGAGAGTTTCTTCTTGCACTCGACAATTTTTTTCTCATTTCTAGTCAGAAATAGATCTTCCACATATAGAAACAATATGACAGGTTCACCATCCATAACCTTGAGATAAAGATTAGGATCAACTTTACTCTTGGTAAATCCCAAGCTTGTCAAGAAGCTATCAATTCTCCCTTTGTGACTGAACATCATTCACACTCTGCATTGAGTGATCTTTTGCATATCTATCCGTGCCATCTCTCGTCAGACGGGTCTGCTAATATGAGCCTCAATATCATTCGAACTCTGTGGTGAGTTCCTTCCTGCATCCATCTAAGAGAAGAATGTCATTTGTATATAGACACCATCTTCAACCTTGTACCAAAGGTTTAAATCCGCATCATGCATGGTGATCATTAAGCTCATCAAATGTCTATCGATCCTGGGTACCCATACATAGCTTTCTTCAATTGAATGCTGGGAGTTTTCTTGATTCGTACTTCTTCTTCAATTACACCATTAAGAGAATGGTCTTGTCTAGCCACTTGGATCAAACATATCGTCATGATCCTCTTCCTCTTTCTAAGAGAATCTTCTAGCCATGAGCCTTCTATAGTATGTTCTATTTGTATGTCTTCTTGTTGAACATCCATCAATTGTTCGATGTTCATCATTCTTCATGATCTTTCCTACAAATCAAAGTTAATTACATGATTAGTATTACTTCATAATCATCAAATCATGTTGACATGATAACCTATTATGCATACTGATATGATTCACATAATTATGTAACTATCTTGACCAATATTTTGGAAACACTTTTCCATATCATGTATGCATACAGTGGCTATCTAGATGCCTTCCATCTCTACCAGAACATACTATCAAGAGCGTGTGTAGCTCTCAGCATGTCAACAAAGAGGTTTCATTCTAGATGAACAACAATGGAATGTTTGTCCAACTTACCCATCATATGCATATTAGTAGTATACTGTTCAATGCTATATGAATGCTTACATTATGCATGATATATTCTAGGAAAACGAATATGCATACAACTATAATATCATTAACTATTCAGAGATTCAAATAACAATTCAAATACTTATCTTTTATGTTTGTGTGGTTTCCTCCCGCTTGATCTCTATTTTATGATAGCATCATTATATGTCTTTGAACTTCTATCCATTCCGTACCACTATGCATGCTTAAGTGTGCACTAGTGTCATCCTCATGATCTCATACATAATCATACATTCATTAGTATAATCTCAATACTATCAAAAAATTATGATTCTAAATAATCTTAAGTATGTATGGTCATGATTATTTCATACACAAGTATACTTACCTAAGATCCTAACACAAAGTAGGATTCTAACTTGATATAGGAAAACATACTTGGATTATCATGCTTGCTTATGTCTTAACATACCCAAACAATATCTTCTTTGTTCTCTTCAATGATTTAGAGACCTTGTGCTAGAACCTTCATATCTCATAAGTTAATCATAGTAGAGCAAAGTCATACATACCTCATATGTAGAGCTTCTATGTGATCAAAGACTATGTACGATTCTTTGTCTTCATGTCATCATGGTCATAGAACTTGATTTGTCTTTCTTGATGTACCTGTATCTTGTTAGAAGACAACATCATCCTCATACAACACCACAAGTGCATTAGTACAATCATAAGTGTCATAACCCTAATCAATGAATGTCTTCTATCATTCACATGCATTCATACTTTTACTAAGGTGATCAGAAAATATAAAACTAATCATGATTGTACTAACCTCAATAATATGAACTTAATCATGAAACAGATTTCAAAACATACCTGTATCTTATAAAGTCATACATGTCGAGTAGTCTTCTCTATAAGGGTAAAACCCTAACCATCCAAGGTAGATCAATTGTAAACATATTATATATGTTCATGGTGCTAGGATGATAGAATATCATTTCCATTTAAACCTTCTTCATCGCTGCCCTATGAGTCTCCCAACTTTGCTAGGGTTTCTTCTTACTTGAAAACCCTAATCATGAAACAGATTTCAAAACATACCTGTATCTTCTAAAGTCATACATGTCGAGTAGTCTTCTCTATAAGGGTAAAACCCTAACCATCCAAGGTAGATCACTTGTAAACATATTATATATGTTCATGGTGCTAGGATGATAGAATAGCATTGCCATTTAAACCTTCTTCATCGCTGCCCTATGAGTCTCCCAACTTTGCTAGGGTTTCTTCTTACTTGAAAACCCTAATCTTCAACCTCCTTCCTCCCAAAACATTTTGATCTAGGATTATCATCTATGATGAATGGATTCGTAATCCATTATAAAATTTTCCAAGGTTGCATCAGGTGTCTCCAACATTGTATCAGGTCCTTCCATACCTAAACACTTAAAACCCTAAGTGAGAGCTTCTTCCTCCTCTTCCTTGATTTCCTCCGTTGAGTCATTTCAGATGTGCCGTATTGTTTCTAGTGCATCTCTGAAATTTAGGATCTGCAGGGTCTAAAACTTCGGCCTATGGTATCCTGACTTGTCATCTTTCCAACCCCATAAATATGAGCTCCAATGGATCCTCCATGAGAGAGATATGCTAAGTGTCGCAACATGTCTTGTTTATGGGATGAAACAACATAGTGAACTTGTAAAGAGTTCGACGTGTCACTGTTTCAACTTTTGCCTCTGAAATGCAGACCTGTCAAACTAAAGTTCATTCCCTAACTACTTCTTTTTAAGGAATTCCATTTGGAGCTTCCTATCCTGAGATATGACATTTGCGCCTAGGTCAGTTGTTTAGGGATTCATTCTGGAAGAGGGAGAAACCCTAACTTGTACGAATCATATATCACAAAGTACAACGAATCTGAGGTTGATCTTTGGACACAAGGTACATGAACATTTCTTCTTCGGCCTGTAAAAGTTTCAGATCCTTAACCTTGGACAAAACTTATTTATAGCGAAAGTGCCACGATGACTAGTTTTTACTATACGAAGCCCTCGTTTCCAATTTGTCGCATGTGCAACAAGTGTCATAAATGCCATACAATGCCTTCCTTCAGGCTAGATCTGATACCATGTTAAAATTCAATATTCTGAGATAGATAACATCAATATTCCATTTGGATTTCACAACAATAGCATATACAGGATCACTGAAAGAACAACAAGCACAGCATAAACACAAGAGACACAATTTACCCTGGGAAACCCTCATGGGGTAGAAAACCCAACAAATATTCCTCAATATAGATGAACAACAAATACAAAGATGTAATCCTCAAACATGAGATCATTCTCCTCCTTTGCAGATCTCTCCTTCTCCTATGCGAGTTTCACAAGTGAGTGTGTGAGTGTTAAATGAGGAACACACCTCCTCTATTTATACACTACTTCGACTTGAATTTTCACCCTAACAGGGTCGAATTCTCATAGGAGAGTCTAATAACCCCTAAACAACTAAATCAGGGTCGACCCCACTAGGGAGGTCTAATAACCCTAGTTACCACATTCCGACGGAGGAATAAACATCTCCGGATATACAATAAAGTCCCAGCGGAGGAATAAAACATCTCTGGATAACGTACAAATAGAATATTCTTAGAAGTTACAATATTTCAACAGTTCTAGCAATTGGCCCATTTAATTAGATGATTTGGAATATGATACGGATTTTGAGGATGATCAAGTTACCCCCCCCAGTGGTTGGTTTAAGTCAAAAGCATGAAGGTGCAAAACGATCCCAGGGCCCAAGACAGAACCGCAGCAGAAAGCATCTTTCAGGGGTGATTATGGAGCACCTTCATGATTTAGAAGGTAAAGTCCGGTTAATTAGAAATGAAAATCTTGAGTTCAAACGGGTTATTTCTCGTCTATACATGCTGGCTCATTCGACTCACCTCGAGCTTAAGAATCAAAACAGGAAATTCGATGAGTTGTCTGAATTGTTGGAAGCCTCTCTTGGTTCACTCCACCCCCATAAGGCAAGCAGGAATCAACACCATGAGGAAATCAGAAGCAAGCTGGAAGCTATCGGCAAACTTCTGGCTAAGAATAAAGAAGATGCAGTGCAAGTTGGCCTGTACATTGACAACAACAATGGAAAGACCAGGTTAGCAGAACCCGATGGTGTTGTTCTGAACGTTTGACTCGTCTGAAGTAATTGAGGTTGTCTACACCTTGTTTTTTGGTTTCTCTCTACTTTCAAATATGTCTCTTCTCTCTCTGGATAACATAAGTTTAGTTATTCATGTGCTCTTATGCAAAAATTTTCCAACTAGAAATATTCAGATTTTTTATTTTTGTGTTTGCAATGACCTTCGATATGTATTTCTCCTGCTTATCCCTTCTTTGTCAATTTGTAAGGTGCTACAACATTCATGGGTTAGGGAAATTCCATAGCAACTACAAGCTTGTAAAGGATGAACAAGGAGTGACTGATTCCTTCCTGTTATGGGAGCAATCCTTCATCCCTTCCATGTAATCTTCATTTTTCTTTTTAATCAAAGATACTCAACCGTTTCTGTGGAAAAAAAAGAAATATATTCAAACATGGTTAGATAGGCATTGATGGCAATCAAAACATAATCAACCAAGGCCATTGGTTAACCATGATCAAAATTTATCATACATGGTCACACTTTGTCACCCATGGTTAACCATTGTTAAAAATAGTCAACCATGCACAAATATCTTCAAGCATGTATAACTAAAGTCAACCATCATTTTTAAAACATAGCTAGTCATAGTCAAACATTGTCAATGATAATTTAACACTTCAAACATTGGCAATGATAATTTAGCAGGTCAACGATAATGATGGTCAAACATAATAAAGAAATATATGGTCAAACGTATTCAACCATCATTTATCACCCATCGCTAACCATGGTCAATTATTATCAAACATAGGCAACCTTAGCTAACCAAAGTGAACCATAGAAAACCAAGGTTCACTAAACTTAACCATGGTTAACTAAAGTCAACCATGGTCAAACAATAATTAATTAAGGTTAGACTTAGTCAACCATCATTTGAAATTCATTTTCAACCATGGTCAAACATGGTCAACCTTAGCTAACCAAAGGTAACCATAGTCAACAATTATTCATTAAAGTCAACCTTGGTTAAACAATAGCCAAACATGGTTAACTATGGTTAAACTTAGTCAACCATGGGAAACTTAGTCAACTTTGGTCACTTAAGTTCAAGCATAGTCAACTATGGTTAACCATAGTCAAACTTAGTCAACCATGGTCAAACACAATCAACCATGGTTAACTAAAGTCAACCAAAAAAACATAGTCTATGACTATCAACCATTATCAACTGTGTATCAACTAGGGTATTTTTTAAGGATTCAAATATTATACCTATGTATAGTATTATAAATGACTATTTGGATTGAAAAATAATACATATAAATATGTAGGTGAATATTCAATAAAAAAACATATAATATAATATTAAAAATTACATTTTTGGCTAATTTTGGCAAGTTAATAATATCCTATGTAAAAATAGGTGCATTTTAAGCTAATTGATGATTATATATATATATATATATTTTAAATGAACAAAAAATAGCCAATTATATATATATATATATATATTTTAAATGAACAAAAAATAGCCAATTATATATATATATATCTATATCTATATCTATATCTATATCTATATCTATCTATATATATATATTTTAAATGAACAAAAAATAGCCAATTAGAGAAATTTTGGCCTTAAAAAATATCATGTAATCAACCATGGTTAATGACATCCAAATATGGTTACACATAATTAAACATGGTAAACCAAGTAATCCATACTCAACCAAAGTGAACCATGGTCAAACTTGATCAACCATATTTAACTATAGTTCAACCATAGTCAAACATGGTAATCCTTGATAAAACATAGTAAACATAGTAAGCATTGTCTACCATATTCTACCACAGATAACCATTCTCCCCCGTGGTCAAACATAGTGAATTATCATCAACCCTAGTAAACCATGGTCAAACTAAGTTCAACAATAATTAAATATGGTTCACCATGGTCAAACATGGTCAACACTAATCAACCATCATTAACCATAACTTGTCACCCATCATCAACCATGGTTTACTCAAGTCAACCATAGTAACCCCTAGTGTAACCATGGTCGATCATAGTCAAATCTTTTTAAGATTTCCACAGCATACTTTCCCTGGTTGAGAAAGATTCCCTCTGGGCCTTGCCATACTTCCAGACCTAGGAAGTGATGCATCAATCCGAGATATTTCATCTCGAACTCTATAGAGAGTTTCTTCTTGCACTCGACAATTTTTTTCTCATTTCTAGTCAGAAATAGATCTTCCACATATAGAAACAATATGACAGGTTCACCATCGATAACCTTGAGATAAAGATTAGGATCAACTTTACTCTTGGTAAATCCCAAGCTTGTCAAGAAGCTATCAATTCTCCCTTTGTGACTGAACATCATTCACACTCTGCATTGAGTGATCTTCTGCATATCTATCCGTGCCATCTCTCGTCAGATGGGTCTGCTAATATGAGCCTCAATATCATTCGAACTCTGTGGTGAGTTCCTTCCTGCATCCATCTAAGAGAAGAATGTCATTTGTATATAGACACCATCTTCAACCTTGTACCAAAGGTTTAAATCCGCATCATGCATGGTGATCATTAAGCTCATCAAATGTCTATCGATCCTAGGTACCCATACATAGCTTTCTTCAATTGAATGCTGGGAGTTTTCTTGATTCGTACTTCTTCTTCAATTACACCATTAAGAGAATGGTCTTGTCTAGCCACTTGGATCAAACATATCGTCATGATCCTCTTCCTCTTTCTAAGATAATCTTCTAGCCATGAGCCTTCTATAGTATGTTCTATTTGTATGTCTTCTTGTTGAACATCCAGCAATTGTTCGATGTTCATCATTCTTCATGATCTTTCCTACAAATCAAAGTTAATTACATGATTAGTATTACTTCATAATCATCAAATCATGTTGACATGATAACCTATTATGCATACTGATATGATTCACATAGTTATGTAACTATCTTGACCAATATTTTGGAAACACTTTTCCATATCATGTATGCATACAGTGGCTATCTAGATGCCTTCCATCTCTACTAGAACATACTATCAAGAGCGTGTGTAGCTCTCAGCATGTCAACAAAGAGGTTTCATTCTAGATGAACAACAATGGAATGTTTGTCCAACTTACCCATCATATGCATATTAGTAGTATACTGTTCAATGCTATATGAATGCTTACATTATGCATGATATATTCTAGGAAAACAAATATCCATACAACTATAATATCATTAACTATTCAGAGATTCAAATAACAATTCAAATACTTATCTTTTATGTTTGTGTGGTTTCCTCCCACTTGATCTCTATTTTATGATAGCATCATTATATGTCTTTGAACTTCTATCCATTCCGTACCACTATGCATGCTTAAGTGTGCACTAGTGTCATCCTCATGATCTCATACATAATCATACATTCATTAGTATAATCTCAATACTATCAAAAAATTATGATTCTAAATAATCTTATGTATGGTCATGATTATTTCATACACAAGTATACTTTCCTAAGATCCTAACACAAAGTAGGATTCTAACTTGATATAGGAAAACATACTTGGATTATCATGCTTGCTTATGTCTTAACATACCCAAACAATATCTTCTTTGTTCTCTTCAATGATTTAGAGACCTTGTGCTAGAACCTGCATATCTCATAAGTTAATCATAGTAGAGCAAAGTCATACATACCTCATATGTAGAGCTTCTATGTGATCAAAGACTATGTATGATTCTTTGTCTTCATGTCATCATGGTCATAGAACTTGATTTGTCTTTCTTGATGTACCTGTATCTTGTTAGAAGACAACATCATCCTCATACAACACCACAGGTGCATTAGTACAATCATAAGTGTCATAACCCTAATCAATGAATGTCTTCTATCATTCACATGCATTCATACAATTACTAAGGTGATCACAAAATCTAAAAATAATCATGATTGTACTAACCTCAATAATATGAACTTAATCATGAAACAGATTTCAAAACATACCTATATCTTATAAAGTCATACATGTCGAGTAGTCTTCTCTATAAGGGTAAAACCCTAACCATACAAGGTAGATCAATTGTAAACATATTATATATGTTCATGGTGCTAGGATGATAGAATATCATTTCCATTTAAACCTTCTTCATCGCTTCCCTATGAGTCTCCCAACTTTGCTAGGGTTTCTTCTTACCTGAAAACCCTAATCATGAAACAGATTTCAAAACATACCTGTATCTTCTAAATTCATACATGTCAAGTAGTCTTCTCTATAAGGGTAAAACCCTAACCATCCAAGGTAGATCACTTGTAAACATATTATATATGTTCATGGTGCTAGGATGATAGAATATCATTGCCATTTAAACCTTCTTCATCGTTGCCCTATGAGTCTCCCAACTTTGCTAGGGTTTCTTCTTACTTGAAAACCCTAATCTTCAATCTCCTTCCTCCCAAAACATTTTGATCTAGGATTATCATCTATGATGAATGGATTCCAAATCCATTATAAAAGTTTCCAAAGTTGCATTAGGTGTCTCCAACATTGTATCAGGTCCTTCCATACCTAAACACTGAAAACCCTAAGTCAGAGCTTCTTCCTCCTCTTCCTTGATTTCCTCCGTTGAGTCATTTCAGATGTGCCGTATTGTTTCTAGTGCATCTCTGAAATTTAGGATCTGCAGGGTCTGAAACTTCGGCCTATGGTAGCCTGACTTGTCATCTTTCCAACCCCAAAAATATGAGCTCCAATGGATCCTCCATGAGAAAGATATGCTAAGTGTCGCAACATGTCTTGTTTATGGGATGAAACAACATAGTGAACTTGTATGGAGTTCGACGTGTCACTGTTTCAACTTTGGCCTCTGAAATGCAGACCTGTGAAACTAAAGTTCATTCCCTAACTACTTCTTTTTAAGGAATTCCATTTGGAGCTTCCTATCCCGAGATATGACATTTGCGCCTAGGTCACTTGTTTAGGGATTCATTCTGGAAGAGGGAGAAACCCTAACTTGTACGAATCATATATCACAAAGTACAACGAATATGAGGTTGATCTTTGGACACAAGGTACATGAACATTTCTTCTTTGGCCTGTAAAAGTTTCAGATCCTTAACCTTCGCCAAAACTTATTTATAGCGAAAGTTCCACGATGACTAGTTTTTACTATACGAAGCCCTCGTTTCCAATTTGTCGCATGTGCAACAAGTGTCGTAAATGACATACAATGCCTTCCTTTAGGCTAGCTTTGATACCATGTTAAAATTCAATATTCTGAGATAGATAACATCAATATTCCATTTGGATTTCACAACAATAGCATATACAGGATCACTGAAAGAACAACAAGCACAGCATAAACACAAGAGACACAATTTACCCTGGGAAACCCTCATGGGGTAGAAAACCTAGCAAATCTTCCTCAATATAGATGAACAACAAATACAAAGATGTAATCCTCAAACATGAGATCCTTCTCCTCCTTTACAGATCTCTCCTTCTCCTATGCGAGTTTCACAAGTGAGTGTGTGAGTGTTAAATGAGGAACACACCTCCTCTATTTATACACTACTCCGAGTTGAATTTTCACCCTAATAGGGTCGAATTCTCATAGGAGAGTCTAATAACCCCTAAACAACTAAATCAGGGTCGACCCCACTAGGGAGGTCTAATAACCCTAGTTACCACATTCCGACGGAGGAATAAACATCTCCGGATATATAATAAAGTCCTAGCGGAGGAATAAAACATCTCCGGATAATGTACAAATAGAATATTCTTAGAAGTTACAATATTTCAACAGTTCTAGCAATTGGCCCATTTAGTTAGATGATTTGGAATATGATACAGATTTTGAGGATGATCAAGTTACCCCCCCCAGCGGTTGGTTTAAGTCAAAAGCATGAAGGTGCAAAACGATCCCAGGGCCCAAGACAGAACCGCAGCAGCAAGCATCTTTCAGGGGTGATTATGGAGCACCTTCATGATTTAGAAGGTCAAGTCCGGTTAATTAGAAGTGAAAATCTTGAGTTCAAACGGGTTATTTCTCGTCTATACATGTTGTCTCATTCGACTCACCTCGAGCTTAAGAATAAAAACAGGAAATTCGATGAGTTGTCTGAATTGTTGGAAGCCTCTCTTGGTTCACTCCACCCCCACAAGGAAAGCAGGAATCAACACCCTGAGGAAATCAGAAGCAAGCTGGAAGCTATCGGCAAACTTCTGGCTAAGAATAAGGAAGATGCAGTGCAGGTTGGCCTGTACATTGACAACAACAATGGAAAGACCAGGTTAGCAGAACCCGATGGTGTTGTTCTGAACGTTTGACTCGTCTGAAGTAATGGAGGTTGTCTACACCTTGTTTTTTGGTTTCTCTCTACTTTCAAATATGTCTCTTCTCTCTCTGGATAACATAAGTTTAGTTATTCATGTGCTCTTATGCAAAAATTTTCCAACTAGAAATATTCAGATTTTTTATTTTTGTGTTTGCAAAGACCTTCTTATCCCTTCCATGTCAATTTGTAAGGTGCTACAACACTCATGGGTTAGGGAAATTCCATAGAAACTACAAGCTTGTAAAGGATGAACAAGGAGTGACTGATTCCTTCCTGTTATGGGAGCAATCCTTCATCCCTTCCATGTAATCTTCATTTTTCTTTTTAATCAAAGATACTCAACCGTTTATGTGGAAAAAAAAAGAAATATATTCAAACATGGTTAGATAGGCATTGATGGAAATCAAAACATAATCAACCAAGGCCATTGGTTAACCATGATCAAAATTTATCATACATGGTCACACTTTGTCACCCATGGTTAACCATTGTTAAAAATAGTCAACCATGCACAAATATCTTCAAGCATGTATAACTAAAGTCAACCATCATTTTTAAAACATAGCTAGTCATAGTCAAACATTGTCAATGATAATTTAACACTTCAAACATTGGCAATGATAATTTAGCAGGTCAACGATAATGATGGTCAAACATAATAAAGAAATATATTAATCATCTCCTTCTAGATACCACTGGAACAACCAATATTTAAAGCGATTGATATATGAAAATTGATTCCATTTCCCACCTCTTTTTTATATCTGCCTCCCGAAGATAAGATATATTGTAATTGACTCAAACTCAATTAATCCTGAATTCCTATTAGTTGATTAAATTATAACTGTATTCCCAAAATTTCACTTTAGAACTTGGAAAATAATAAATTATAATTACATTAAAATGCCTTTCTTTTTCTGTTAGCTAATTGGTTATACATGTGATGAAGCTTTAATGGGACTAATTCCATGTTATTACTGGAGGCCATAGATAAAAAATTAAAAATGTTTTTAAAATTCATGATTGGTTGTTCTATCTGGCCGAGTCAGTGACCTAACATGTACAATTAATTGATGTAGGTTGGAAGGGTGGAGTTGAGGACCAAGGTTAGAAATTTAACATGTCACAGCATGTCAGAGGGCTCCCAGCATGTCCCAAAAGTGTTATAAAAAAATTGCATGTAAAAAATATTATAATTTTTAATTTTGACATTTTCTGAGAAAGTGTAATAATTATATTAAAAATACATAAGAAATGTTAAGTTTCAAACTGCTCATCGAATATTTTTTATTCACTATTCAATTCCTGATGTGTTGTTAGCATTAAATGTGTCATGAAATGTACTACATCAATTCCAGCAAAATGGACGATGGCCATTGGCTATCTCCGTTGCAAGTCTGCCCCTTGAAAAAATAAAAATAAAAGCTATTAAATACATTGTTACGAACTTATCTTCCACTATTCTCATATCTAATCTCTACAAGTTTTGAGATTTATTTGTTTATTGATTTCTTTAATAAAAAAAGGACAAACTTGATAGGTAAGTGACCGAGCGAGCTTAATTTATTTTACTCAGTGTCACATATGAATTTACAAGGCTCCAATAATAAGCACATCATAGTGATACATGATACAACTGGGTTGCCTTTTGTTCACATCAAATTGCTTAATTCGTGATCTTCATGACAATTTTGAGCATGGAAAAATTTTAGTTGTAGTCTCAACTCCTAGTTAGTTCAACAGTTGTACCTACATCCACTACAATTCTTTGTATAAATGGCATGCCCATGAAGAGGATCAAGCGGGCTTTGGGTTCAAAAATGATTCATTTGGCTGCTTGTTATTTTGTTAGTGTGAATAAAACTCTTCTTCAGTTGTATTTATATCTACTTGGGTTACTTTCTATTGATCATACCATTGAATGAGTTATTTTTTCTCTATTAATTTCAGAACATGTAATGTGTTGATGAAGGTTGTCATATCACTTCAAGGCAATTGCTTGAGGTTGCATGTCCTGTCAAGACTCAATGCTCTACTCACCTGTTAAGATTAGTATCTATCCCATCCACCATTACAAGAAAATAATGGTTGATTGGCACCATAATTTCCTTTATGAACCACCAAATTACTCACCAAGATAGATTTTCATGACTTACTATACACCCATTCAGTTAACAAACCGGTTTTTCTTCAATTACTCGTCGCATTTTCGTAGTCGGTGTTTCTTATAGGGAATAGCCCATTCTTCCCACTAATGCTAATAAGACTTCTCCCCCCACTTCTATAAATGCATTTCAACAACACTAAATCATCCCACCCAAGAACAATAAATCCAAATGTCACAATTAAAAAAATTGAAAATGGGTAAATGTTATATAAGAATGAATATTTTTGCCTTAGAAGGAATGTGTGGGCAGAGTCAAGAGTGCATAGAGAGAGCTTAGAGGGAGCCATGTGTAATCAAAAAGGAGATTTTGAATAAAATATCAGGGTGCAGAATCTAGGACAGGGTATAGTCATCCAAATATCTTAGCGTTTATACAATATCATAAAGGTTCAAGTCTAGATATTAGAAACCTGAATCTAGACTTCCATTTAATTTGAAGTAAAAATATTGGATAAATGGATGCATGGGTTCTGAGACATGGTTTAAGCATACTTGGGGTTTTCACCATTAGTTCCACCACATAAAGGGTTACAAAGAATGAGTTTTTGAATTGGTATTGGTTAATTAAAAAGAAAAGAAAGGAAAACATAATTGGGTTCACCTACCCTAGATTCCTAAGCTGGACATAAACTATTTACAAGCAAAGATTCCTAAGTTGGACACCAATGATTTCTAAGCAAGGATTCAAGGTAGATGTGTATCTTCCGTCCTTTAAAAAAAAAAAAAACAGTGTGTTTGTTATTGAAACAATGTTTCTTGTAGATGTGATAATTATGGATTTATTGATTTATTTAGTGGCATAAATTTGATTGAAAATATAATATTCTATTTAGCACTATTTTTTATGAAGTGTGTAATTAATTTATTATTGTCAAGTGAAATGTGTGATTTTTTTAAAAATCTTTTCATCCTAGAACTGCGACATAATACATACCCTTCAAACTGAAATTAAGACCCACCCTTCAAATTTGAACCATGCTTCAAACTGAAATTAAGACCCACCCTTCAAATTTGAAATTAATACCCACCCTTCAAATTTGAACCAATTTGAACCACCCTTGAAATTTGACCCATGCTTCAAACTGAAATTAAGACCCACCCTTCAAATTTGAACCAATTTGAACCATGCTGAGGACCAACGATAGAAACAACAACTGGATGTATCGTACCATGCCTTCATTTGAATTAAGGAGGCTATTAAACTCTCGCGAACTTTTTCCTGTCCCACTCCTTGAATCTAGTTTATAGAGGTTAACTTTGCTGTGAAATTTCCAAGCAATCTCTCACTGGGAAATCATTTTGGAAGGGAATTTTGAGAAGGTGCAAGCAAGAATACATCACTACAAAGCCCACAACGTCGTAAAATTATGGTAACTAGAATGCATCCTGTGTTGAACGAACAATTTGTCATGAGTCCAAGGTTAGCAGAAAGAGTTCTTGCAAAGTCGGTATTATGTACAGAATATGTTCAATATTGTCAGCTCGAAAGCTTCTAACTAGTCAATTCAAACACACAATAGATTCCGGAAGAAGCTGAAGTCATAGAAACACCTATTCCTAACTCTGTACCTAATGGTAAAATAACACTTCACTTCTAAATCCCTTCATGATAGGTTCCATGTAATCTGGCAGAGGACGTTGAACAACAATGACATGAGTTTTTCAAGTAATCATAAGGCGCATTCCTTTGGATGTTAAGGTTCATCAGAATTCTTTGGCTGGGGGTTTTGTCAAAAGTAAAGGAAATGGATTATTGAAGGGTTGGCTTGTCACAGGGGTTGCAAATGGTGGTAATTTTCTTGGGGTTCTAAGTATAACCATTCTTGTCAGAGAAATATGGCGGTGGGTGGGAGAAATGACAATTATCAGGCTGTTATGCAAATCTGTCCAAGGTAATTAATCCAGTTTTTGGTAATAGCACTGACGATTAGTTTATAAGAAACCAAGGGCTTTACTGGTTTCCACCACGTAACTTGCTCATTGTCAAGTGGAAGGATGCAATGTAGTGTTGGAAAATGAAAAAGAATATCACAAGAGGCATAAAGTCTGTGAAATAAATTCCAAAGCCCCCAAATATCAGTGTAGCAGGTAACTAGCCAAGAGTTGATTGCACCTCAATTCTCTTTTGTCTAAGTAGGTCAACGTGGATCGATACATGCTATTATAATTTGATAATACATATGAATACTTGGGTGTTTATGTTATGTGGTACCTATCTAGATTCCACGGCATAGCAGAATTTGACGACGCAAAGAGAAGTTGCAGAGGTTGGTGGAACATAGTGAATGACGGAGGAAGAGCTCATTAGATTCATTGGCTAACTCCAACATCCAAGGTAATTTTTATATATGTAAATTTATATTTCCTGTTACTGTGAGGAGAAGATGTGCATGTATTCAAGCACAAGTTCATGAGTTAACAATGTCACACTTTTTGAAGACTTTAGTTTTATTTTTGTCAGTGGATAATTCTCTAATTTGGCCTTGTCGAACTTTTAGATGGTTATGATGATGAGTCCTAGCATAGGATGCTTCTTTATTTCAATTCCTTCAATGCCATCAAGAATGGTCCTAAGTGAGCACGTTTTTCATCCTCAATCCATACTTCCAAATTTATAGCCATATAGCCATAGAGTGTACTATCCGGCTTTGACCATTTGTTTGAGTTCCATTTAGACTATAAACCTGAAAGTGACTTCTCAAATTTATATTAATTTTGGGAAAAAAATTATTATTCATAAATTTTAGCAATTGTAGACTTGTTCCTCCCAATCAAATATATTGAACACAATGTAGGATGAGATACACATTCACTTGTACAATTTTACAAATCCAAAGTTTCTAAGGAAACTTCCTTTGAGCCAATCATCATGCATTTACTAGAGATAGTATACTTTCCTTGTTATATTGATAGAGTTGATTAACTTTGGCAAGGAGAATCAACCACATAAATTAAAAGATGCTAATTGGTTTGGTGTTCCCCTCTTCTTGAACCTAACAACTTTGAATTAACCTTTTAAACTAAGATTGATGCTTTTAGGGCACTCATGCATTTTTCTCCTTAATCACCATCGAAATCATTCTTTTATCTTTTCTCTCATCTCTTTGTATGTTTCTAGTTTTGAAAACTATTTATCTAAACAATTTTTTCACATTTCTCTTATAGAGTTACACCAACCGCTTTAATGTCTTCGTTAGTTATTTATCTCATACACATTCTCCAAGATTAATTAATCTATTAACGAGCAGCTTTGAATTAACCTTTTATATTAATATTGATGCTTTTAGGGAACTCTTGGGATTATTTCTTCTTATCAACTTATGGCTAAGGTGTACTATATACTAAAAACAAGAGCCACGAGGTGGCAATGTCCCCGACATTGTCACCTGCTATTGCGAGAGAAAGAATGCTCTAGGAAGATTGACAAGAAGCTACTAACTAATAGAGGAGCTTATTGCACAAGGTTGTGAGCAATTGTTTAGCAGGAAGGATGCGTAAATGCAATGTTGCGGATTTTGCTACCTTGGTGATCACTGATAACTTCAATGTAGTTGGTTGTACGTCTCATCTACGTACCTCTTAAAAGATTTACTGACATCTCATCAAATATGAATGAGTTAGGTCATCAAATTTGAATGAATTATTGTTTATTTTTAGTTCATGCACCCAACAATTTCTGACAAGTTCTGAGGGGATTCATTTGTTTGACAGAAATTCGATCATCATATCAATTCAAGATATATGTATTGATACATATTTTTCTTCATGATATTGATCAGGGAAGGAAAGCTAGTTGAAGGTGATTTTGCTTAATGGTGGCAGTCGATTTTGATGTTGTATTTCTGAAGAAGCTTATACATATTACATTATGCAGTCTGTTGTTGTTATTGTTTCTGCATCCAGACACTGCAAAATCTATAAATTCAAAGACATGTAATTTGAGTCTGCGGTCATTCAATTTGTGGCCAATTCAAAATTTTATATTGATGTTTATATAATATAATAAGTAGATTCCAATGAAAAAAAAAAAGCTAATACCTATGTATGGTTCCAAGAGAAAGCTAAGCTGAGAACAAAGAATTATGGTTTTTCATCTCACTTTTGATTTGAACATGACTTAAAATGGGATGGGAAGGGGAATACGACTAAATATGGCCTTCTAGAATTTTTGGAACAAACAAATGAGATAAATCTTGGCAAATAACGAAAGGTTGGAATCCTTAATGAAAGATATTGGTATTCGCTAAAACAGATGGTTAAGGAGACCTGGAATTTACATGGTCTAACCAGAGGAAAAGCCCAAAGTATAGACCTGCAAGAATTGATAGGGTTTATTTATTGTAGGGTATCTTACATCACATAGAAACCTTTATTAGCCATGACATAGAGGGATTATATAGGGATTAGTCATTCATCAAAATAATTTGATTTCTTATTTGACACTTTATTATGTTTGTCTTCCAAGTCGAGCCTCTTTCATTGAATCTTTCTGTGAACCATGCCAATGAGTTCCCATCGCTCTCGAGTTCGGTGAATCCATCATGCAAGTGGAATCCCATGGAAGAATATGTTAAGAAGGAAGATGGTTTTCCAATGTCACGTATGTGTTTGTGCATTGGATGGATTTGATTGTGGGACCTAACATAGTTGCGGACTTCCTTGACCTTCCATAAGAAAATACAATACTTGTAGGGATATCTCTATGAAATTTCTAGCAATTAATAGAATATTTTCATGTCTTCGTCAAATCTTTATTTGTAATCAAACATTTTTTTCAATTTCATTCATTGCATTTTACAACTCTCCAATTATTAAAATAATTAATTCTAATATAGACTTACATATTAAGTTGATTAGGCTAAATATATTTATTTATCTCTAACTTGACAT
Source organism: Larix kaempferi (assembly GCA_027924585.1). Taxonomy (NCBI): domain Eukaryota; kingdom Viridiplantae; phylum Streptophyta; class Pinopsida; order Pinales; family Pinaceae; genus Larix; species Larix kaempferi. The sequence continues at coordinate 5,837,360 of BSBM01000091.1, read as the reverse complement.
TTAATTGACCCTCCTTTCTTAATAACTTATATATAATTATGATACATATAATATTATAATTAGATAAAAAATTCCTTTAAATTATATATATATATATTTATAAATTTTTTAAATTAATTATATAGATATATATATATGATAAATTAATGGATAGTATAAAAAATATTATATATATATAATCATTTTATACCATCCATTAATTTACCCCTCACATAAACTCCCTTTACACCATCACTACATTGAGGTTAATTTTTCATTCTCTGGTTATATATTGTTCCTCTTATTTAATCATTTATAAATCGTATCTATGCTTACAATAGTGACCAAAGGAGATATTAAACCAAGAACTTTACACACCATGTTAGTGCTTACCTGCTTTAAACTTATATACTTTCCAAGCCATTGTTCATGTCATATATTATAATATAAATAAAAATAAAAAAGTTACTCCCTCATTGAAGATTAGACATCTCTGTAGCATTTAATAAATATTATATTAAATCTTTCATATTAACTTCTCGGCCTGGACTTTAATATTTGAGGAATCCTAATAAAATAAATATTAACATATATATATTACTATGGTTTTAACCAATTATTTTATGATTACACTTGTTACTTCGTAAGGCGTTTCTACAAATAGGAGTTGACTCTTCGAATTTTTATTATTGTTGATTTTTAGTTGTTTGATCTTTCATCTGACGATTGAGATTGTTTGGGTTGTCCGATCTACTAGCATTGAATGTCTTACTATTGAAAATTTGTGACTAGTTGATATGCTTACCTGTCATTTCTGTCATTGAACGGATGTCCATTTAAACTTTGCGCATACTCCCTTAAATGCACATCTGCCTGCCGACAATTTGTATTCTTGGCATGCAAGTCTCCTTCGATCTGTAGTCGTCACACAACAGTCACAGTTTCCTTCATTTTACAGTCGCACAACAGCTTTTGTTCTGGGCACACAGGTTTGGAGCACCTCGCTCATCTCGGTGCAATTATTAAAATTCATGAGGACCATCCTACTCATTTTAAACCTAAAACTACCTTAGGAGACTATAGTTTTCACCTCCTCTATTTGGTTTTTTCTTCCGTGTGTACATTTAGAAACATGATTTTTTAAGCATTTAATATAATTTATAAAGACAAACCTACCTCATTTATATGTTAGAATTTTGATAATTTCATTCAAATGTTATCTAGGATCCTACTAAGAGAATAACATGCACAACATAACAATCACAAGAGACAATGAACACAAAGCATTTCACCGGGGAAAACCATAAAGGTGAAAAACCCCGCAACTTCCTCAGAGATAGAATAAGCCCCAATACAAAGATCACAAAGATGAAACCCCAAAATATAGATGTCTCCAGCAGCTACTCCTCCTCCACTTGTGCACACTCCTCTCTCTCAACTATGCGAGTTGGATGAATGAGTGAATGAATAAATAGAGTGGTGCAACCACTCTATTTATACTTTAACTTGACCTGCCTTTTACCCTAACTGGGCTAGCCCCTTAGGGGAGTCTAATAACCCCTCCGCTTAACTCATACTGGGCCGACCCCTTTAAGGTGGTCTAATAACCCATCAAATCTAAGTTACAACACTTAGCAATATAACTTGCAACACTTGCAAATACAAATGACGATACTTTTGATCAGAGGGATAAGATATCTCTATCGGGGATTGTTGATGCCTCGGGGGTGCAAGGTAAGTGCAAAATGCTGGAATGGGTTCCAAGGCACACAAGAGGGGATGAAAACCCAGCCAAAGGCTTCGAAAGACCCTGCGCAAGGGCAATTCTATCCTCGAACTGTTTGGTGTGGTGATCACCCATGGATATTTGGCCTCTGTTGGCACTCTATGAGTAAAAGATTTGATCTAGAAAGATCAGTTTTCCTATCAAGGAAAACAAAGTGAAAACTAGTTACCAAAATCTAACTTAACCTACCTAAGGAAAGAACCTATTCTAAATCAGATCTAACCTAAAAGGAAAAGTTGATGTCGTGCAGACCAGAATTGAAGTGTGATGAACAAGTAGTAAGTTCCTTGAACAGAAATGTCTTCGGGTTCTTCACTTGTTAATTTAAAGTATTATCAGTTAATGAAACTTAAGTGACAATTCTTCAAAGTGTTTAAGCCTATTCAAATATCTGATTTGTAATCATTCTGTTAATTGAAAAATTAACGTTTGATTATATATGTTTATTTGCATCGAATCATTTGCAAAAATATAAAAGTGAAAACGTTCAATTAAAGAAATTTAATAGAACACTTTTGAGCATAATCCAAACATATAGAAAAATCAATATGAGAGATCTTATGCATTAATAAATGTCCTGCAAAAGATTAAACACATAATTGATGACAATTTGAAACATTAACTAAGCAATTCTCAAAGAAATTTAAAGAACAATAGAAAGTGGATCAAAAGATAAATTTACTGAATAGAGAAGTCTTGTACAAAAATTACAATGACTCTGATAGACATAGTATATCTAGTCCAAACTCCTGCTGAATCGTAATTCCAAGATTACCAACCCTTCACTAAGGGAAACATTCCTCCTTATATACTAAATTTACATAAGAGTTCCAAAAGGAGAAATTCTACAAAATAGGGATTACAAAATCGGATCTAACCATCGATCCAAGAAATATTGCTATTTTTAAGCTTAAAAGATTTGCCGCCACCTTTCACAAAAAGAAAGACTTGTTCTTTAATTAGATAAGGTCTCGTGACACCATAAGAATTCAATTACAGATGGATCACTATCTTCAATAGGTGGTGTGGCTTGCAAAGCATCTGCTGTAGGAAATTCAGGGTTGGGAAACCCATTGTCAAAACAGAGAAATCCATTAGAGGATCTACTTCAAGAAGAAACGACGGGATCTCATATTCTTGATTTATTATAAAATATTGTATGACATCGTTATCAAGATCAGCTGGTTCTTCCAGAGCATTCTTCTTTTTCTCCACAAATTTTTGCATGTAGGCAGACAATGTTTCAAAGTCCTCTTCACTGCTACCGCTGCTAAGATCAGGAACACCTGCATCAAATGGTGGTGACAACATTTATTAATATAACAAGGGGTAGAGATCTTTATCTTCAGCATGGACATCAAAAGATTCACCACCTGCATGGACTCATTCTGAATAAGTCTTAGATAAAATGATGTAAAAGAAATGCCGCATAGAGTATTTCCTCTTTCAGAAGGCAATGGATAGTCTGGAGTTTTTACATTAATTGCTATTTTAATGCCAACAAGCAGGGTGATGTCAATTGAGAGGGCCAATTCGCAATTATTAAACTTATCCAGCCAATCCATTATAATCATTTCAATTGTCATGAAAAGAGCCGAGGTTCAAGTTTAAGCTTGTGCGAAGTACAAGATCAATTACTATTCGCATGGTTTTGAATTGCCTTTACGATCACATCGTTACAAGCAATCTCCCATCAATGATTATGACTGGTAAATAATAACGGAGACAAAGGTTATGGTGATAAAGTTGATCTGTAAAAAGTCTCGATTAGGAATTCCAGTACACGGGCTATCAATTCCTCGCACGTAACAAATCCGATCGATCTGACCCAACTTCCACGAGAATGATAAAAGATTTCAGGTCAGGAATAAATGAAAAGAAGTGATCATTAAGAAGTGGAACAAAAAAAGACAAGATATCAAAACTCGAGTCCAAACATGGCGAACTTAAGGCGGAGAGATGGCATCCATCCAACATGAATTAACTGGTCGACTTGTAATAGTATCCGCTGTCATGAATTACACAAAAAAATGATAATTTGGCAGAACCAGGTTTCAAAAGACAAGATGGGAAAGCCTGACTTAACTGATTACCCAAAGTCAACATGACCGAGAGGTCATAACAGACGGACGACGGAGATTAACCAGAGCAGAATGCGGAATTGGGTTAAAAAAGAAATTCATAAAGTTCTTATTCAAAGATCTCGCAAGACGAAACCCGAAAGTACGGATTTACGAGTTGTGGGTATGCAAAAATGTAAGTAAAAAAGGATCCCGAAAGCCGAAAACTGACTATGCGGGTGGTGGGCTTCGGAAACGTTAAACTATGAAGTAAAATAACCATCCCGAAAGCTGCATCCCGAAATTACGGGTTGTGGGTTTCAAGAGCACACACCAAATAAACGAAAAAAAACACAATCCCGAAAGCTGAATGCCGCCATTGTGGGGTTCGGGTTTCGGGGTAATTATTTCTCAATCTTATTGAAGAATGATTCTGCAACTCGCAACCATCGGGTTGCGGGTTTCGGAATTAGCAAAACCAAAACTTAAAAACAACAGTCCCGCAACCCGCACTTGTCAGGTTGCGGGTTTCGGGTTCTCCAAATGTCGGATTTCGGGATGATGATAACAGTCAACAAAATACTCAAAAATCTTGGCTATTCCCAAACCGAAACACTTTGGAAGAAATAATGAAACAGTTGCAAACAAGCAAACCAAAAGAATGGGTGAAGAACTTTAGAGGTAAAATCAAAATTCTAATATTTACAAGATGACTCACCCAAAGACCTTTGCATTTATTAAAATTGGGGGCTCCTGTGCTTAGCTAAGCATGGGATCTGTTGTGGCCACAACAAATGGAGACTGGCTGGGAAGAACTAGTTATCTCTGCAATCAAATCCAACTAAAGATAACATGTCAATCAACCAATTTCTTGAAACTCAAATCAAAGAAGATACTCAAAAGATAACAGCCAACAAACAGTGAACATAAAGATGGATAAGTCTCAATCAATGACCATTGTAAAGATAACACTCATCTGGTAAGGAGATTTAGAGAGTAATACCGGATCTTTACCATGATGTAATCATTGAAAACTAGCTTGTGTTGAACCTGAGAACAGTCTTAAAAATGCTCATGGATATCCTAATTACAGTTCTCTTTGGTTTATTAATTCTATATACATTCATCGATCATCTTTGAGCTATATACATTTCTTTATCTTTTCTTTTCCTCCCCTCCCCCCTTTTTTTATATATAATATAAATTATACATAGAACCTTGTTGATACAAGACCACTGTACTGACTTGGTGATCAGATGAAACAGTTCCATTCACAGGCCTGATCTAGAAACTGGTCAAGCTAGCTCGATGACGAGACTCCTTGTCTTCCAGTTGTAAGACCAAAAGAAATTATCATGGCTTGGTGACCATATAGTGATAATTCCATTCCAAGGTTAAACCCATGATCATAGCAGGGCTGGCTTGTGATAAGACACCCCTGTCCTTGTATACAACAAAATCTTATGAAAAACAAAACAATTTATTTTGGCATAAGCTACAAGACATTACCATGGCTTGGTCACCATATAGTGGTAATGTTACTCACCAGTGCTTAGCGGATCATGAATGGACCGACCTGTGATAAGATCTTCCACCTTCTAGCAGAACTGAAAGTCATCTTCCAAGTGTGGTGGCTTCATGTGAAGATGTTATTCCACTTAAACACCTATGAACCTAATAGGCTGGCTTGATAACAAGACCACCTACCTTGCAACTTATAATTTATTTTAAACAAAATCTATAATCAAAGTGATTGTAAAATTATCCATGAGCAATCGAAGTTGGTCAAGTTATTTTGATATGCTGTTCAACCATGAAACACTAGATAGAGAAATGATGACCAATCTCCATATCTCAATTACACAAATAAAGAATTGTAAAAAATAATGATCAAAGTGAAAAGTATCCAAAAGTACTGCACTTATTGACTGTTTATTCTTCAGAGCAAATTCTAATCATAAGCCAGGAAGTAGGATGAATAACAATGCTGAAACTTCAGAAACAATTGTTGCCAAGAAAAGTGATCATAAGCCATTCCCAAAAGTGTGAAGCCTTATTACTGAAAACCAAACCAAAACAACAAAATTAATCAAACTGTCAAAACAAGAAAAGAAATGATTGAAAAACAAACCACACCTATATACAAGTGCATCAGATTGTTCAAACAAAATACTTTTTAAGAAGAGATACATTCTTCGGGTAGGTGTCTACAGCTCCCTCCAATGTTTGCAATCGAACTGTGCTGGGACCAATCTTTTCTGTAATAATGAAAGGTCCTAGCCAAAGGTGCTGAAACTTGGTGTACTGATTCTTATCCTTACGTTGCTTATCGCACCTCAAAACCAAGTCACCAATAGAAAACTCCCTATCGGATGAAGATTTTTCATCAAACCATCTCTTCACCATCTGTTGATGATGATACAACTTGTTCTTGGCTATTTCTCTGTCCTCTTCTAGCTTCAAGAGGGTGTCAATTCTTTGCTGGAGGGGAGAAGAATCATCTTCTTGGACAGACTGGGCCAATTGTAGCGAAGGGATGGTAAGATTAGTGGGAAGGATGGCTTCTTTGCCATAAACCAAACAGTAGGGGGGATTTGCAATTGCTGCTTTTGGGGTAATTCAATCTGCCCATAATGCATTATACAACTGTGTGTGCCAATCTCTGTGATGAGAGGCTACAGTCTTCTTGAGAATATTTATCAGGTTTTTGTTTGATGACTCAGCTAAACCATTACCTTGAGGATATTAATTGGCAGAAAACTTAAGTTTAATCCCCATCTCAAAGGCATATTCAGTTATATCGATTGAAGAGAAGTAGGATGCATTATCGAAAACTAAGTACTTTGGAGCGCCAAACCGTGTGACAATCTGGCTATCAAGGAAAGAGATTACTTGGGTAGAATTACATTGCTTAAGGGGAGCTTCCTCCACCCATCTAGTGAAATAGTGCGTGGCTGTGAGGATATACTTATGTTGGAGGGATGAAGGAGGATTTATAGGCCCAACAAAATCCAATCCCCACTGTTGAAATGGAAACTGAATTGTAACCGGTTGTAATGGAAATGCAGGTTTCCTAAACTTCCCTGTGCATTTCTGGCATGGCTCACATTTCCTCACATAAGCATGAGCATCTTTAAACAACGTGGGCCAATAATATCCGACCCTAAGAATCTTGTGTGTTGTAGTCTCTCCTGAAAAATGGCCTCCAACAGGACTTGCATGAAATTGAAACAAAATGTCATTAGTTTCATGTTTTTCCAAGCATCTAAGGAATACTCCATCATAATTTTTTCTAAAAAGAACTTGATCAATGAATTGATAAGGAGCAGATTTCAGTCTCAAAGCCCTTCTTTTCTTAGAATTAAGAGTTTCAGGAGAAAACCCATGGTTCAAAAAGAATCTGATATTGTCGTACCATTTCGATGTCGGGGCATCGAGAACATCAACAACACCTGAGGGAATTTCTTCCTCGTGATCCCATTCAGATTGCTGCTGTGCAGGGTCGTTGGATTGCGCAGTAAGAAGACAAAGGCCCTGCCCTTTTACAATTTTAGCTAGTTTGATTTCAAGATCATATTCTTGTAGGGCGGTCATCCAATGGGCCATCTTTTCCCCCAATTCTTTCTGGATGAGGACATTTCTAATAGCGGAATATGGAAGAATGACTTTAGTTCGAGACTTCAGCAAGTAGGGTCTATAATGTTTGATGGATTTATAGACTGCATAGGCTTGCTTATCGATCTGTGAGTATTTAAGCTTTGCACCTTTGAATGTTGAGCTCATAAAAGAGATCGAAATCTCTACATCATTGTCATGCTTTTGCGTTAAGACAGTTGCATAAGAAAAGTCAGTAGCGAAAGTATAAAGAATGAAATCCTTATCAAAATCTGGGGACATGAGAGCAGGAGCTTCTACAATGGCCTTTTGAATTCGGATAAACACATCTTTCTGTTCCTGAGACCAAGTAAATTGCACATCTTTCTTGACCAAAAGTTGTAATGGTTTGACTATCTGAGCAAAATTTGGTACAAATCTACATACAAAATTAATATTACCTAAGAAGGATTGCATTGCTTTGCGCGAGCTTGGTAAACCAATCTTTGAAATAGACTCTATATGTTCAGGATCGATAATCATACCTTCTTTCGAAACAATGAAGCCTAGAAGCTTTCTTTCTGTTACTGCAAAAATAGATTTCTTTGGGTTGAGAGAAATACTGAATTTCCCGCAGCGATCAAAAACTTGTTTCAAAGCAAGCACATGTTCATGTCGTTTTTTAGAGTAAATAGTGATATCATCAAGATAAACCACAACAGAACTATGCATTAACCCTCGGAAAGCTATATCCATAGCTCTCTGAAAAGTAGCTCCTGCATTGATCAACCCAAAAGTCATCCGTCTATAGGAAAAAGTACCCCATGGGGTCCTGAAAGTTGTTTTCAATTGATCATCTGGGGCAACCATAACCTGGTTATATCCCGAAAAACCATCTAGGAGGGAAAACATCTCTGACCCGGTTACCTTTTAAAGAATCTGCTCCATTGGTGGAACATGATAGTTGTCTTTCTCGGAAGCCCGATTTAGGTTTCTGAAATCGACACACAGTTGAATTTCCCCGCTTTTCTTACGGACAGGTACTAAGTTAGCGATCCATTGAGTGTGGCTAACCGGAAAGATAATTCGAATAGTGAGCAACTTCTCCAACTCCTTCTTTACAGAAGGCTCCAAACTGGGGTGCATCTTCCACAGCTTTTGTTGAAATGGCTTAACTTCTGGTTTCATGGGTATATTATGAAACATGATGCTAGTGTCAAACTTTTTCAATTCGTCATACGTCCAGGTGAAAACATCCTTATACTATTTACACAATGCAATAATGGCTCTGTGCTATTCAGGGGTACAATCAACTCCCAAATTAATGAAACGAGGTTCCTATTCGGTACCTAGGTTGACCCGCTCATAGTTCAAGGATGAGCTTTGAGTTTTAAAATTAGTTTGAGATTTGAACTTGTCCTGTAAATCGTAAAAATTTTCTAGATTGATCACCGACTTTGGGATACCGTTTGAGGAATCAGTGAGGGACTTTTCATGTTCTGCTTCATCAATAGCCATGTCTTGAAAAGTATCCTGAGCTGTGAGGAAGTCAAGTATCTGTCGGTCATCATCAAATACTTTCCAATTAGTCACATTATCTGGAATGGATGGTCTGTACATCAATTCGATTGAAAAATTTTGAGGAGACAGACCTTCCGGCGGGATCAGTCTAGAAGCTGTGTTTGCTAACAGGTCTGCATCAAAATTTTGTGACCTGGGAACTAATTTAATATTGAATGCCGGAAATGAGTTGGTTAGATCCCTTACCAACTTTTGATAATTAGCCAAACACGGAGATAAGCAGTGTATTTTATTTTTGACTTGCTTGACTATAATTTCGTAGTCTCCATAGCATTCTATTGCTTGTACACCTAAATCAATAGCCTTCTTGAGCCCCTGCACAAGAGCTTCATACTCGGCTACATTATTAGTGCAATCAAATTCTAACCTGCAGCAATCATGACCTTCATTCCTTTAGGATTGATAAGAACACAACCTGCTCCAGCTCCTTCTTTGGATTTGGAACCATCAAAAAATAAAGTCCATAAGAGAGGGTCTAATCTAAAATTTGTATTCACATTATATACATTAAGGATAGTTTCACCAGAAAAAGGTACAGAAGTGACCTGAGTGATATGTGATTCGTTTCGGATGCTTTCTTCTAGTGATGCGTCGGCTGGGACTTCACCAAAAAAGGTATCAAATGTAAATTGCTCTACATGGGAGGTGAGATAACCAGCAGGTTCACTTGAATCATTAAGATCAGTGAATGTCTGTTTCATGAAAGGTTCTTTGCTGATCTTAATTTTATTCGGTTGACCATTGTAAGGAAACCATAAATGGGACCAGTCGGTTGCAAAGTAACCTTTAAGTTTCTCTGACCAGTCCCTACTTAACCACATCCCATAGGCTTCTGGGATGTCAGCTATCACAATGTCAACTGTCTGATGGATCCTGGGATCAGCTGACAGTGTGAGCAGAACATTTCTCAATTTACCCACCACTCTGACTTTAGATCTGTCAAGTTGCACAATCTGGGTTGGACAGGGCTCCCACGTTGCATTTAGTTTTCTGCAAACGGAGAGGGGCATCACATTTGATGATACTCCCGAATCTATCATGCAGTTGTGTACATTCCGGTTGAAAATATCAAAAGTAAGCAAGAAAGGAGGAGTTCTCTTACTTGCTGGTTTTTTATCATCAGTTTTAGTGACAGACTCTAGATTATTATTCTGTGACTCTCTAGGCTGTTTGACTATCATGTTTTTAGGTAAAGAATCCCTCGTAGCAAGGATTTTAAGTAGCTCAAACAGAGAGATGTTTTCTTTGAATCTTTTTAAGTCTTCAACTAGGTTGTACTTCATTTCTGGGAGGACTGTATCCTTTTGAGGAACAGTCTTACTTTTGGTGGGAACTGGAGGAGAAGATGAAGGTTCTTGAGGTGGTTGTGGCCTTGACCTTGTATTATAAGGGTGCTATGAGTTAAACACTACCTCAGGCTCTTCTTCTTCTTCTTCATACATAGGAAGTTCTGAAAAGCAACCCACAGCATCAACATGTGGATCACCTTCCTCTTCTTCTACAGGTAATTGTGGATTTGAAGTGGTTGGATTGTTAGAAGTATCAGGGGTAACTTGAGATTCAGCTGCCAATGCTCTAAAAATAGAAAAGAGTTCATCGTTTGTGAGTCCACCTACCGGATTCGGTGGTGGTGGAGTTTGTAGGGGCTGATAAGGTCTCCTAAATGGTGGCCTAACATAACCTCTATTTTGATTCTGATTATCATTAGTGTTCTTTTTTAACTCCACCATCTCGTTCGACATCCTTTGAATGAATTTCTTCATGTCAACCATATCGAATGGATCTTTATCCAGAACAATGGGTTTAGGGAGATTTTCAGTCCTCTTCCTGGAAGTAGAAGGTTGCTCTTCTGAGGTTTCAGGGCTATCCTTCAGACAGAACATGTCCTTCTCAACTTGGATTGCTTCATCAAATGCTTCCAGTAAAGTACTTTTCTGTGCCCTTTTGACCCACATTGCAATAGGGACAAGCAAACCCTTTTCATAATAAGCTACTAGCAACTCTTCAGTAGGAAGAAGATTGGCGGGGATTCTATTTTTTAGATATGAAAACCTCTGGTTGAAGTCTTTTACCCTTTCTTTTCCTTTAATTTTCACAGAGGATAATTCCAAGACAAGATCCTGCGGTGTTTTGTCATCCCCGAATTTCTGATTTAAATGTTTCTCGAACTCATCCCAGGAAGTGATGGATTGAGCCGGTAAGGCAAAATACTAGGTAGCTGCTCTTCCTTTAAAAGTGTAGGGAAAAAGCCTGCATACTACATCCTCATGTACCACACTTCTAAGTCTGATCGCCTGCATGAAGGTTTTTATATGATCTAATGCGGGTGTCTTATCATCAGGGTTGAATTTAGGCAACCATTTTTTAGGATTCTTTGGTAATCTATGTTGATCTCCTAATATGAAAACTGCACCTTGGTCAAGCCAAGGTCTGTTTTGACCTTCTCCAGCCATTGGAGGTTCTTGTTCTTATTCTTGTGATGATGAGTTGGAAGAATTCTCTTCGTCAGAGGAAGATGATGACGATGAAGGAGGAGATGGTGGTGGACCACCGGCTCCAAGATTTGGTTGAAATTGTGTTCCTACGAGAGTGGCCTCACGGTTATATTCAGGAGAATCTGGTCGATTAACCAGGTCTTGGTTTTTAGATTGTTGATCCTCTGTGTTAAAACTATTGGTATGCTGAACCTGTGGATCACTGGTCTATGAGGTGGGAACTTGTTGATCTTCCTAACCGCTAGCTTGCAAAATACCTTCTAAGTTTAGAGCTGCGAGGCCGTGTCTTCTTTGATCGGCAAGTCGTTGTTCTGCTCTTAAAACTTGATCAGCAGATGTTTTCTATATCTACTCTAACGAGATGGGTCCCCTTGTGGGTGATGTGAAAATGATTTCTCCTCTCTTCTCCTGTTGTATCACCGGTGTAACAAGTATAACCGTAGGTTGTGTAGACGTGACAGGGAGAATTGTAGGTTGTGTATTAGTTGGTTGTTCAGATGTTGAAGCCCTACTCTGGCTTCGAGTTTGAACCGTTGAAGTACTTGCTGGAGGAGGTTTATTAGTAGTTTTCCTAGGGATGTTTTACTAGTGTCCCTCCTTCTAGCGCCATTTATTGATGCCTCGGGGGTGCAGGGTAAGTGAAAAATGCTGGAATGGGTTCCAAGGCACACAATAGGGGATGAAAACCTAGCCAAAGGCTTCGACAAACCCTGCCCAAGAGAAATTCTATCCTCGAGCTATTTGGTGTGGTGATCACCCACAGATATTTGGCCTCCGCTGGCACTCTATGAATAAAAGATTTGATCTAGAAAGATCAGTTTTCCTATCAAGGAAAACAAAGTGAAAACTAGTTACCAAAATCTAACTTAACCTACCTAAGGAAAGACCCTATTCTAAATCAGATCTAACCTAAAAGGAAAAGTTGATGTCGTGCAGACCAGAATTGAAGTGTGATGAACAAGTAGTAAGTTCCTTGAACAGAAATGTCTTCGGGTTCTTCACTTGTTAATTTAAAGTATTATCAGTTAATGAAAATTAAGTGACAATTCTTCAAAGTGTTTAAGCCTATTCAAATATCTGATCTGTAATCATTCTGTTAATTGAAAAATTAACATTTGATTATATATGATTATTTGTAGCGAATCATTTGCAGAAATATAAAAGTGAAAACGTTCAATTAAAGAAATTTAATAGAACACTTTTGAGCATTATCCAAACATACAGAAAAATCAATATGAGAGATCTTATGCATTAATAAATGTCCTGTAAAAGATTAAACACATAATCGATGACAATTTGAAACATTACCTCAGCAATTCTCAAAGAAATTTGAAGAACAATAGAAAGTGCATCAAAAGATAACTTTACTGAATAGAGAAGTCTTGTACAAAAATTACCATGACTCTGATAGACAGAGTATCTCCAGTCCAAACTCCTACTGAATCGTAATTCCAAGATTACCAACCCTTCACTAAGGGAAACATTCCTCCTTATATACTAAATTTACATAAGGGTTCCAAAAGGAGAAATTCTACAAAATAGGGATTACAAAATTGGATCTAACCATCGATCCAAGAAATCTTGCTATTTTTAAGCTTAAAATATTTTCTGCCACCTTTCACAAAAAGAAAGACTTGTTCTTTAATCAGATAAGGTCTCGTGACACCATAAGAATTCAATTACAAATGGATCACTATCTTCGACAGGTGGTGTGGCTTGCAAAGCATCTGCTGTAGGAAATTCAGGGTTGGGAAACCCATTGTCAAAACAGAGAAATCCATTAGAGGATCTACTTCAGGAAGAAACAGTGGGATATCATATTCTTGATTTATTATAAAATCTTGTATGACATTGTTATCAAGATTAGCTGGTTCTTCCGAAACTTTCTTCTTTTGCTCCATGGAATTTTGCATGTAGGCAGACAACGTTTCAAAGTCCTCTTCACTACTACCACTGCTAAGATCAGGAACACCTGCATCAAATGGTGGTGACAACATTTCTTAATATACCAAGGGGTAGAGCTCTTTATCTTCAGCATGGACATCAAAATATTCACCACCTGCATGGATATTACTCATTCTGAATAAGTCTTAGATAAAAGGATGTAAAAGAAATGCCGCACAGAGTATTTCCTCTTTCAGAAGGCAATGGACAGTCTATAGTTTTTACGTTAATTGCTATTTTAATGCCAACAAGTAGGGTGATGTCAATTGAGAGGGACAATTTGCAATGATTAAACTTATCCATCCAATCCATTATAATCACTTCAATTGTCATGAAAAGAGTCGAGGTTCGATTTTAAGCTTGTGCGAAGTACAAGCTCAATTACTATTCGCATGGTTTTGAATTGCCTTTATGATCACATCATTACAAGCAATCTCCCATCAATGATTATGACTGGTAAATAATAATGGAGACAAAGGTTATGGTGACAAAGTTGATCTGCAAAATGTCTCGATTAGGAATTCCAGTACATGGGCTATCAATTATTCACACGTAACAAATCTGATCGATCTGACCCAACTTCCAGGAGAATGATAAAAGATTTTAGGTTAGGAATAAATGAAAAGTGATCATTAACAAGTGGAACAAAAAAATGACAAGATGTCAAAACTCGAGTCCAGACATGGCGAACTTAAGGCGGAGAGATGGCATCCATCCAACATGAAGTAACTGGTAGACTTGTAATAGTATCCGCTGTCATGAATTACGCAAAAAAATGATAATTTGGCAGAACCAGGTTTCAAAAGACAAGATGGGAAATCCTGACTTAACTGATTACCCAAAATCAACATGACCGCGAGATCATAACAGACGGACGACGGAGATTAACCGGAGTGGAATGCGGAATCGGGTTCAAAAAAAAAATCATAAAGTTCTTATTCAAAGATCCCGCAAGTCGAAACCCGAATGTACGGATTTACGGGTTGCGGGTATGCAAAAATGGAAGTAAAAAGGGATCCCAAAAGCCGAAAACTGACTATGCAGGTGGCGGGCTTCGGCAACGTTAAACTGCGAAGTAAAATAACCATCCCGAAAGCCACATCCCGAAATTACGGGTTGTGGTTTCGGGAGCACACACCAAATAAACGAAAAAAGAACACAATCCCAAACGCCGAATGCTACCATTGCGGGGTTCGGGTTTCAGGGTAATTATTTCTCAATCTTATTAAAGAATGATTTCGCAACCCGCAGCCATCCGATTGTGGGTTTCGGAATTAGCAAAACCAAAACTTAAAAACAACATTCCCGCAATCCGCACCTGTCGGGTTGCGGGTTACGGGTTCTCCAAATGTCGGATTTCGGGATGATGATAACAATCAACAAAATACTCAAAAATCTTGACTTTTCCCAAACCGAAACACTTTGGAAGAAATAATCAAACACTTGCAAAGAAGAAAACCAAAAGCATGGGTGAAGAATTTTAGAGGTAAAATCAAAATTCTAATATTTACAAGATGACTCACCCAAAGACATTTGCATTTATTAAAATTGGCGGCTCCCATGCTTAGATAAGCATGGGATCTATTGTGGCCACAACAGGGATACAATAAAGTACAAATGTACTACATATAGTATACAGGTGAATATATTCCGAAGTTACAAATACATCAACACTCCCTCTTAACTAGGAAGGTATTCTCTCGACACAGGCATCAATACATATAGGCACAAGTCTTCAATACTGGAATTGGATCATCAATACTGGATAATTGCAACTTCATCGTCACTGATGTTGTACCCGCCATCTCGATCACTGGTGCTCTCTCTCAATTCTACTCGTCATAGGAAGTTCTACAGAGCTAGCCCTTTTTCATGCTGGATGTAGGCCTAGTCTCCATGTAGGTCTTCATCATTTCTGCAAGCGGGCCATACGGTGGAATCTTAGGACTGATTATGTGCGTCTACAAAATCTCAAAAGAGCATCCCAGAACTGATTACGAGCTACTACTCAACCTGCAAGATCTCCCAGGATTCTATTACATGTGACCAAGCAAAACCTCGAAAGAGCATCCCAGGACTGATTACGAGCTACTACTCAACCTATAGGATCTCCTAGGACTGATTACATGCGAATAGGCAAAACCTCGAAAGAGCGTCCCAGGACTGATTACAAGCTACTACTCAACCTATAGGATCTTTTAGGACTGATTACATGCGAACAAGAAAAACCTCGAAAGATCATCCCGGGACTGCTTACAAGCTATAATCAACCTATAGGATCTCCCAGGACTGATTACATGTGAACAAGCAAGACCTCGAAAGAGCATCCCAGGACTAATTACGAGCTACTACTCAACCTATAGGATCTCCCAGGACTGATTACATGCTACTACACAACCTGCACGATATCCACAGCCATGGAGCATCATCTGGATGCTCATGATATGAGTATGGATCATCATCACACACAGTGTATCATACGGATACACATGATCATACAAATCATCATCATACACAGTGCATCATACGGATACACATGATCATACAGATAATCATCATAGATGGTGCATCATAAGGATACACATGATCATACAGATCATCATATGGAGCATCACCCAGATGCTCATCACCCATCACATACATCCACAGTCATGGGGAGGACTTGCCTACCACCATGCTTGGAAGAGCTATAGCATCTGTGTCTCATCACTTCCTACTGGAAGTATCTTCTATCTGAAGAACATGAAGCCTCTCTCTGAAGTACTCGAACTTCACCCTTGTTAGTGGCTTGGTCAACACATCTGTTATCTGCTCGTCCGTTGACACAGACAGAAGCTTCACTGCTCCTCTCTGCACCATATCCCTAATCTAGTGATATTTGATCTCGATATGCTTCGACTTGTCATGGAACACCGAGTTCTCGGACAACTTCACACAACTCTGGTTGTCACAGAAGATACAAGTAGCATCCAACTAGAGATCAAATAAATATGACAGTAGATTCCTTAGCCATACTACCTCATAACTGGCCGAACAAGCTGCGACATACTCTGCTTCGGCTGTACTCAGTGCTACGCAGGACTGCTTCATGCTAAACCAAGATATCACCCCTGATCCCATACTGAACCAGCACCCCGAAGTGCTCTTCCTATCTGCAGCACTGCCTACCCAACCTGAATCAACATAACCCTCCAGGTTAACCATTTGATTCGCATCATACTTGAGCCCATAATTAATCGTACCCTTCAGGTACCTCAGAATATGCTTTGCAGCAATCAAGTGAACATGTCTCGAATCTGTCAGGAACTAGCTCAATGTGTTCATAGCAAAGTAAATATCTGGGCTCGTGTTCATCAGGTACATCAAGGACCTAATCATTTGACGATACATTGTGGCATCAACCGACCCTGATGAAGCATCACTCAATAGCTTCAGGTTTGATACCATAGGTGTGGCCATGGCCTTGCATTCCATCATCCCGAAACTCTTCAGGATCTCTACTACATACTTCCCTTGTCCAAGGAAGATTCCATCTGCACTTTGCCACACCTCTATGCGCTAGAAAATAGTGCATCATACCCATATCTCTACTTCACATTTTCCTTGGCTAAGGAAAAATCTCATCTAATCTCAGCCACATATCTAATCACAAGAATCATGCCAAGATTATTTAAATCGAAGATCTACTCCCTCTGAAGTGGAGTTTTCTATATCTGAGTATTGTCCTCCCTCTGTGACTGAGTGATCATCAATCTCATCAAATGACTATCGATCCTGGGTACCTGTTGAACCCGTACAAAGCTTTCTTCAATCATGTGATTCTCTATCAAATCCTCAGAGTTTGTTGGATATGCACTTCTTCTTCATTTACACTATTCAAGAGAACAGTCTTGTCATCCATGGGTGTAATTTATCTCTGGAAGTGTATCTAGCCGTTGGAGTAAACATCTCGCCATGATCCTCTCCCTCTTTCTAAGAGAATCCTCTAGCCATGATCCTTCCTTTGTACTTATATAGTATGTTTGATTTGTAAGTCTTCTTGTTGAACAATCATCGCTTGTTCTTCGGAACAAGTGTTCATCATCCTTCTTTTGTAGATCATAGCACACGATCTTTCCTACAAATCAAATTCAATTACATGATTAGTAACACTTCATAATTATTAAATCATGTTGACATTTCAATGGTAACCTATTATGCATACGATCTTTACTACAATTCAAGTTCAAGTGCATGATTAGAAACATCTCATAGTTTTTCAGAACAAGTTCTTACGCATAAAATATAATTCATACAGTCATGCAATTATCTTAGCCAATGCTTCAATACAACATTTATCCATATCCCGTAATTTTCTAGATGCCTTCCATCTCTACCAGAACATTGTTAAGAGTGTGCACTACTCCAACATGTCAGCAAAGAGGTTTCAATCTAGATAAGTAGCAATGGAGTGTTGTACAGTACCATAGCCACTTACCTATTACTTGCATATTAGTAGTATCTTAATCATTAATGCAACTTTTCTAATATACATAATATACATCCTAAATCTAGGAACATATGTATGTACATGACTGAACAACATCATTTAAGTAATCACATATACAAGAAATGACAATTCAAATACTTATCTTTGTTTGGTTGTTGGGTGGACTCCCTCTCAATCTTTTCTTCCTTACAAGAACTACTGGAGTGTGCTCCCTCTTGATCTTAGCTTCCCTTTATGATAGCATCATGATTATATGTCTTTGAACTTCAATCCATCCTAGATCACTATGCATGCTTACGTGTGCACTACTTTCATCATTGTGTCATCCTTAAGATCTCATACATAATCATACATTCATTAGTATAATCACAATACTATCAAAACATTATAATCCTATAATCTTTAACATGTATGGTCATGATCATTTCATACACAAGTAATCTATCACAAGCGTTAGTATTCAAGGTTTCAGGGATTACTTCTTTTACTTATGCATATTCTTATTTTACCATAGGACTCTTCTAGTTTGTCATATCATTAATCAAACTAAGAAGCATAATATGCATAAACCCGTGATTACTCAAACTTATAACTTCATGAATAATCATTATCAATCATACAAAAGTATACTTATCTAAGATCCTAACACAAGGTGGGATTCTAACTTGATATAGGAAAACATACCTGGATTATCATGTTTGCTAGTTATGTCTAACATACCCAAACAATGTCTTCTTTGTTCTCCTTAATGATTTAAAGACCTTGTGCTAATAACCTGCATATCTCATAAATTAAGCATTGTAGAAACAAATCATACATACCTCGTTAGTGGAGCTTCTATGTGATCAATGACTATGGATGAGTCTTTCTCTTCATGTCATCATGGTCATATGGATTTGTTTTTCTTGATATACCTTTCATGTTAGCAGACAACATCATCCTCATTCAACACCACAAGTGCATTAGTACAATCATAAGTGTTATAACCCTAATCAATGAATGTCTTCTATTATCCACATGCATTCATACTTTTACTAAGGTGATCATACAATCTAGAATTAATCATGATTGTACTAACCTCAATAATATGAAGACAAACATATCATGAACTTGATCAAGAAACAAATTTCAAAACATACGTGTATCTTATCAAGTCATACCTGTTGAGATTGCTTGTAGTCTTCTCTATAAGGGTAAAACCCTAACCATCCAAGTTAGATCACTTGTAAACATCTTATATAGGTTCATGGTACTAGGATGATAGAATATCAGTGCCATTTAAACCTCCTTCATTGCTGCCTTATGAGTCTCCCAACTTTGCTAGGGTTTCTTCTTACTTGGAAACCCTAATTTTCAATCTCCTTCCTCCGACAACATTTTGATGGAGGATTATGATGAATGGATTCCAAATCCATTTTCAAAGTTTCCAATGATGCATCAGGTGTCTCCAACATTGCATTAGGTCATGCCATACCTAATGTTGATGTATTTGTAACTTCAGAAGATATTCTTCTATGTATTACACTTGTACTTTAAATTATATTCATGATGGAGATGTATTATTCCTCCAATTAGAAGTGTTGTCATTTGTATTTTTAAGTGTCGCAAGTGTTGCAAGTGTCGCAACTTATATTTGATGGGTTGGTTATCAGACCACCGGTGTGGGGTCGTCCCTAGTTGACTCATGTGGATGGGTTAAATTAGGCTTCCTTAGGAATTCAGCCCTGTTAGGTTATTAGAAGGTCAAGTCAGTGTATAAATAGAGAGGTTGTGTTTCTCATTCTATTCATTCACTCACTCATCCAACTCGCATTAGTTGAGAGAGAGGAGTTCGCACTAGTTGAGGAGGAGTAGCTGCTGGAGTCATCTATGTTTTGGGGATTGATCTTTGTGATCTTTGTGATCTTTGTATTGGGTCTTATTCTATCTATTGATGTATATGTAACTTCGGAATGTATTTCACATATATGTATATTGTATTCCTATAGAGATGTTATTATTCCTCTATATGGAAGTGTCGTCATTTATATTGTAAGTGTCGTAACTTATAGTTGATGGGTTATTAGACCACCTTGTTGGGGTCGACCCTGTATAAGTCATGTGGGTCAAAGGGTTATTAGACCACCCTATTGGGGGTCGGCCATGTGGGTCAAAGGGTTATTAGACCACCCTAGTGGGGGTTGGCCCAGTCAGCATTATGTTAAGTGGTTAAGTTGAGGCTGACCTAGTTGAGTAAAGGTCAAGTCAAGTTAGTGTATAAATAGAGAGTGTGTCTCTCTCATTTTACACATTCTATTCTCTCACTCACACTTTGGAGAGTGGTGCACTTGTGGAAGAGGAGGCTCTGCTGCTAGGAGAAGACTATCTCTTGTATTCTGGTTGTATCATTGCTCTATCTATCTCTGAGGAAGTTATTAGGGTTTTTCACCTTTATGGTTTTCCCCAAGTAAACTCTGTGTCTCTTGTGTGCTTGCATTATTGTGTCCATGATTGATATGTTGTAGATTTGCTGTACATGTTGTTCTCTCAGTTAAGATCCTAGATCAAATTGAATTAAATTCTGAAAATTTAACATGGTATCAGAGCTAGCCTGAAAGAAGGCATGATATGGCATGTATGACACTTATTGCACTTACGATGCTAGGGCTTGATATAGCAAAAACCAGTGATCGTAGCACTTTTGCTATAAATCTGGTTTGGCGAAGTTTTCGGGTCTGAAACTTTTACAGGTCGAATATTAGATCTCCATGTACCTTGTGTCCAAAGGAAAACCTCTAATTAGTTGTACTTTGTGATTTATGATCTGTACAATATAGGGTTTCTGCCTCTTCCAGATCTAAGTCAAAAACATGTGACCTTGGAAAAAAGGTCATAACTTGGGCTAGGAAGCTCCAAATGAAATTTCGTAAAAAGTGACAGGTATTACACAAACTCTACTATCTCAAGAAAGTTGTTCAGAGGCCGAAGTTGAACCAGTGACATGTGGCACGCTGTACAAGTTCGTTCTCCTGTTTTATCCCATAAACAGGTCACGTTGCGACACTTGGCATAACTCTCTCTCAGGGAATCCAATTGAGGTCAGACTTATCTGGATGGAAAGATGACAGGTCAAGCTATCTCAAGAAAATGTTTCAGACCATGTGGATCAAAAAGTGAGGAGTTACACCAGAAACAATCAGGTACATATTTCTGTCAAAACATAATTATTTTTGAGCACCTTCATTCATGGCTTCCAAAATTTAGGGTTTCGGAGAAAGTTGGAATTCTTGTAATCAGAGACCACGGCTGAATGCTACTTATCAAAATCGAAATTTAGCGACCAAGATCAGAATTTTGGTTGGGCAGAAGGCCGGGCTTGATCAAACCCTAGTTCGGGACTTTGATAAAAAAAGTGGAAAATTAGGGCTTCTGTAAAAATGGGAATTTTTTAAATCTAAGACCATGGCTGGAAGCTCCTCAAAAAAATAGAAGCTTAGAGCTTTGGATCAAACCTTTTGATTGGGAAGAAGAGTGGGCTTCATCAAACCCCAGTTCAGGGTCACGTCTGGTGAATCCAAAAATTTCAAAGGAAAAATTGAGGAGTGAAACTTTGTAGTTTTCAAATTTTTAATATACCAGCTTGATCAGCGCATCAAGGCGCATATTCCTATCCTTTCATAAGTTTGAAATTCAAAGTTTGAATTTTTGGGGTTTCTCTGACAAACCCTAATCCAGCTCCAAGTCCAGTTCTTGCAAATCAAGTGGATTGGGTTAATCCTAGAAGAAGATAGATTGGTCACCTGTATAAGTGAAGAAGTTCCTGTTTCAGAGGGAGATGAGGCTAAGGCCTTACATAAGAAGATTACAAGCGATCTCGACAGGTATGACTCATCGAGGTATGTTTCGAGATTTGTTCATGATTAAGTTTATGGTATGTTTGTCTTCATGTTATTATGGTTAGTACAATCTTGATTTTAGATTTTTCATATCACCTTAACAAAATTATGAATGCATGATAGAAGATATTCATTGGTTAGGGTGTTGACACTTATGATTGTACTAATGCATTATGGTGTTGTATGAGGTTTATGTTGTCTGCTAACATAAAAGGTACACCAAGAAAGACAAATCATGTTCTACTTCAAGAACATATGATCATGGTGACATGAAGACAAAGATTCATCCATTGTCATGGATCACATAGAAGATCTACTTTCGAGGTATGAATAACTTGGTTCTACAATGGTTCACTTATGAGACATGCAGGTTACTAGCACAAGTCACTGAAGAGAACTAGAAGACATTATGCGGGTATGTTAGACATAACTAGATAGCATGCTAATCCAGGTATGTTTTTCCTATATCAAGCTAGAATCCTACCTTGTGTTAGGATCTTATACTGTTGTGTTGTTGATAATGATTATTCATGAAGTCATAAGTTTGAATAGTCATGGTTGTATGCATATTATGTTTCTTACCATAATTGATGATATGACTAACCAGAAGAATCATGAAGGTATAGGTTTGAGTAATCACGGGTTTATGCATTGATGATTTAACTAATCAAAAGAGTCCTATGATCAAATAAGAATATGCATGAGTAAAAGAAGACTTCCCTGAAACCTTGAATACTAATGTTTATTATCTATGAATGATCATGACTATACATGTTTAAGATTATTGTGTTTTGATAGTATTAAGATTATACTAATTATGTATGAGACCTCAAGGATAACACAATGATGATACTAATAAGCATTCATAGTGGTTAAGGATGGATATAAGTTCAAGAACAGGTAATCTAGGAAGCAAAGATCAAGAGGGAGCACACTCCAGTTGTTCCTGCAAGAAAGAAAAGGAGCACACTTCAGTAGTTTCTGCAAGGATGCAGATATTCAGAGGGAGTTGACCACTTCTCACAATCCAAATCAGAATGGAGTTGCAAAGATTCAGAGGGAGTCCACCCAGCAACCAAACGAAGATAAGTATTTGAATTGTCATTTCTTACATAATGTTATTTAATGATGTATATGCTTATGTTCCTAGAATTAGGTTGTGTATTATGCATATTAGAATAGTTGCAATGATGAACAGTATACTACTAATATACATGGGTAAGTGGCCTATGGCACTGTACAACATTCCATTGCTACTTATCTAGAATGAAACCTCTTTGCTGACATGTTAGGAGTTGTGCACACTCTTAACAATGTTCTTGTAGATATTGGAAGGCATCTAGAAAGTTACGGAATATGGATAAATGTTGTATTGAAGCGTTGGCTAAGATAATTGCATGACTGTATGACATATTTATTTATGTGTAAGAATTTGTTCTGAAAACTATGAGATGTTTTCTAATCATGCAATTTAACTTGTTGTGTAGGAAAGATCGTATACCATCACCTACAAAAGAAGGACTACAACATTTGTTCAACAACAAAGTTATCTATTGAAAATATTGAAGATATTGAAGTTCCCAGGATCTAGGAAGAATGCCATGATCGACGAGTATCAATCGATCATGAAGATGTTTGGGATGCAGTCCCAAAGGGTAGTTTGTAGTAACTTCCAAGAGGATCTACAAGATCAAGCATGCTGCAGGTGGTAGCATAGAGACTTTTGCTCCTGTAGCCAGATACACTTCCATTAGATCCGTACTTGCTCTGGCTGCAGTGATGAAGTGGAAGATACACCAGATGGATTTCAAGACAGCCTTCTTGAATGGTGTAGTTGAAGAAGAAGTGTATGTGGAGAAGCCACTTGGTTCTAAGACACATGACAGGGAGTCATATATGTGCAGAACTTGGTATGGTAGGATACACAACTTTCTATCCAGTTTGGGCTTTACCAAGAATAAAGCAGATTCCAACCTTTACTACAAGGTTGAGGAAGGAAATCCAGTGATACTACTACGTGGATAACCTGTTTGTAACAGGTGAGGATAGATTGATTGTCGACATGCAGCAGAAGCTTGCTACCGAGTTTGAGTTGAAGAACTTGGGGATGATGCACTATTTCTTTTTGTCATGGAGGTGTGGAAAAGTGATGGAATCTTCCTTGGACAAGGGAAGTATGCAATAGAGATCCTGAAGAGGTTTGGGATGATGGAATGCAAGGCTATGGCCACACCTATGGCAATGAACCTGAAGCTTCTGTGTGATGCTTCATCTGAGCCAGTTGATATCACTATGTATCGTCAGATGATTGGGTCATTGATGTACCTGACGAACACGAGACCAAATATTTGCTTTGTGGTGAACACATTGAGCCAGTTCCTGACGGATCTGAGGAGTGTTCACCTGGTTGCTGTAAAGCATGTTCTGAGGTACCTGAAGGGTACAGTGGATTATGGGCTCAAGTATGAAGCGAATCAAAATTTTAACCTAGAAGGTCATGTTGATTCAGATTGGGCTGGCAGTGCTGCAGATAGGAAGAGCACATCTGGATGCTGCTTCAGTATGGGATCAGGTGTGATCTCTTGGTTTAGCAGGAAGCAGTCCTGTGTAGCACTGAGTACAATTGAGGCAAATTATGTTGTAGCCTGTTCAGCTAGTTGTGAGGCAGTATGGCTACGGAAGCTACTGTATGTGTTATTTGATCTTCCATTGGATGCTACTGGTATCTTTTGTGATAACCAGAGTTGTGTGAAGTTGTCCGAGAACCCAGTGTTTCATGATAGGTCGAAACACATAGAGATCAAATATCACTATATCAGGGATATGGTTCAGAGAGGAGCTGTGAAGCTCCTGTACATTGCGACGGATGAGCAGATTGCAGATGTCCTGATGAAGCCACTAGCCAGGGTGAAGTTCGAGTACTTTAGGGAGAGGCTTGGTGTTCTTCAAATTGATGACACTTCGAGGAAGAAGTGATGGGCACATTTGCAGAATCCATTCCAAGCATGTTGGAAGGAGGATCCTTCACATGGTTGTGGATATAAGCGATGGATGATGAGCATCAGGACGATGCTCCAGTTACTGCTCTGTATATGCATCATGTTGGATGCTGGATATGATCAGTTGGATCATTTATATGTATATGTATGTACGCATCATGTTGGATGCTGGATATGATCAGTTGGATCACTTGTATGTATTTTTGTATATGCATCATGTTGGATACTTGGACCATGTATCTGTATATGTATCAGGTGTATACATTGTATGATCAGGTGGATCATGTATCGTGATATGTATCATGTATTTGTATTTGTATCAAGTGGATACACTGTATGATCAGGTGGATCATGTATGATGATATGTATCAGGTAGATACTTGGTATGCATCAGGTAGATGCATTGTATGATCAGGATGATCATGGATGACGAGCTTCAAGATGTTGCTCCAGATGACATGCAGCAGGATGTTGTAGTGATGATGATCAGGATGATCATGTGTACATCAGGATGATGTATGGTGAGTATCAGGTTGATACTCTGTGGCCATGGAACAGTTTGTGCAGATAAGCATGTAATTTGTTCCCTGGGAGATTTGCAGATAAGTCTTTCGAGGTTTTTCCTATGGCATGTAATTTGTACCCTAGGATATCTGGCAAATGCTCTTTCGAGGTTTTGCTTGGGAGGACATATAATTTGTGCCCTGGGAGATTTGCAGATAGTCTTTCGAGGTTTTGCCTATGGCATGTAATTTGTGCCCTAGGGTATCTGGCATATGCTCTTTCGAGGTTTTGTCCTATGGCATGTAATTTGTTCCCTGGGAGATTCGATAGGTTGAGCCGTGTGCTCGTAATCATTCCTGGGATGCTCTTTCGAGGTTTTGCCATGACCACATGTAATTTGTGCCTTGGGAGATCCGATAGGTTGATCCTTGTGCTCGTAATCAGTCCTGGGATGCTCTTTCGAGGTTTTGTGGTGACCACATGTAATTTGTGCCCTGGGAGATCCGATAGGTTGAGCCTTGTGCTCGTAATCAGTCTTGGGATTCTCTTTCGAGGTTTTGTGGTGGGGTCACATGTAATAAGTCCTGGAGATCTGGACAGGATGAAAAAGGCCTCAGATGCTCTTTAGGGTTCTTGCTAGTCAAGAGACTCTTTTAAGGTTTTGTGATGCACGTAATAAGTACTGAGATTTCCATAGTATGGCCAGTGATGATGAAGACTTGCAGGTGTTGGGCCTACATCCAGTATGAAAAAGGACTGGCTCTGTAGAAATTCCTATGATGAGTAGATTCAGAGATTGATTGAGATAGCAGGAGTAGTGACGATGATGATGACTCGATGACGATTATCCAGTGACGATGATCCAAAGAAGATGACTTGTGCTAGAAGACCTGTGTCGAGAAATACCTTCCTAGTTAAGAGGGAGTGTTGATGTATATGTAACTTCGGAATGTATTTCACATATATGTATATTGTATTTCTATAGAGATGTTATTATTCCTCTATACGGAAGTGTCGTCATTTATATTGTAAGTGTTGTAACTTATTCTTGATGGGTTATTAGACCACCTTGTTGGGGTTGGCCCTGTATAAGTCATGTGGGTCAAAGGGTTATTAGACCACCCTATTGGGGGTCGGCCATGTGGGTCAAAGGGTTATTAGAAAACCCTAGTGGGGGTCGGCCCAGTCAACATTATGTTAAGTGGTTAAGTTGAGGCCGACCTAGTTGAGTGAAGGTCAACTCAAGTTAGTGTATAAATAGAGAGTGTGTCTCTCTCATTTTACACATTCTATTCTCTCACTCACACTTTGGAGAGGGGCATTCTTGTGGAGGAGGAGGCTCTGCTGCTAGGAGAAGACTATCTCTTGTATTTTGGTTGTATCATTGCTCTATCTATCTCTGAGGAAGTTATTAGGGTTTTTCACCTTTATGGTTTTCTCCAAGTAAACTCTGTGTCTCTTGTGTGCTTGCATTATTGTGTCCATGATTGATATGCTGTAGATTTGCTGTAGATTTGCTGTACATGTTGTTCTCTCAGTTAACATCCCAGATCAGATTGAATTAAATTCTGAAAATTTAACACTATCTCTAAGGAAGTTGCGGGTTTTTTCACCTTCTTAGATTTCCCCAAGGAAACTCTGTGTCTTTTGTGTTTGTGATTGTTATGTTGTGCATGTTATTCTCTTAGTAGGATCCTAAGATAATGTTTGAATGAAATTATCGGAAAATTAACATGGTATCAGAGTCGTGTTAAGAAGAAGACACTGTGCAGCTGTGGAAGCAAGGGATTCTTAATATTTGGGTTTCTCTCCTCAGATCATCAAAGGAAGGAGGCTAGGCCGACTCTCCCTGGAAGGGCGCATCTTTCTGTCGAGACAGAATTAAATTCTGAGCACTTTCAGTTTTTGGCCTGTCACTGCTGCAGGAAATTAGGGTTTCGAAGAAAGTTGGAAATTTTGGATTCCGAGACCACGGCTGGATGCCCCTCAAGAAAATCAAAGTTTAGAGATCAAGATCAAACTTTTTGGTTGGGCAGAAGTTCGGGCTTCATCAAACCCTAATTCAGGATTTTGATTGGAAAGGTGGAAAATTAGGGTTTATGCAAAAGTGGAAATTTTTTGAATATGTGACCACAACTGGATGCTCCTCATAAAAATCAAAGTTTAGAGCACAAGATCGAACTTTTTGGTAGGAAAGAAGGTCGGTCTTTATCAAACCCTAGTTTGGGTTCCTGTCTTGAAGATCCAAAAGTTTCAAGGCAATTTTTTAGGGGTCAAATTTTGCATATTTCAAAATTGAAGTATACCAGCTTGATCAGCTTAGCAAGGTGCATCTTTCCATCCATTCATAAGTTTGAAATTCATAGTTTGAATTTTTAGGGTTTCTCTAACAAACCCTAATCCATCTCTAGATCCAGTTTTCAGCAAATCAAGTGGTAAGACCTAAAATTTCTATTTCCATTTGAAGTACTCTTTAATATGTCTCACCACACCAAGCTTGAGGATAAGCTTGAAGGAGCTGACAACTTCCAAGCATGGAAGTATACGATTGGGTTAATCTTAGAAGAGAATGAATTGGACACCTACATAAAAGAAGAGGTTCCAGTTCCAAAGGGAGATGAGGCTAAGGCCTTACACAAGAAGGACTTGGTCAAGGCCAAGAGAATCATTGTTGATTCTATAAAAGACCATCTCATACCCCATGTGTCTTCCCTAAAGACACCTAAGGAGATGTTTGACTCTTTGACCAAGTTGTTTGAAGGAAAGAATATAAATCGAAAGATGACTTTATGGAATCAATTGAAAGGGGTAAAGTTCCAGACTGGAGAGACCATTCAATCCTACTTTACTAAGGTCTCTCAAATCAAAGAACAACTTGAAACTGTTGATGAAGTAGTGGAGAATGGAGAAATTGTCATGACCACATTGAATGGCCTACCTAGGTCATGGGACTCCTTCATCCAAGGTATTTGTGCTAGGAATAAATTGCTCTTTTTCAGTAGACTATGGGAGGAGTGTTCACAAGAGGAAGCTAGGCTTGTGGCCTAAGAAGAAAACATGGGAAGTGAAGACCAAGCCCTCACAGAACATACTAAGGGAAGTAAGTTCAAGAGGGAGAAATCTTATAACAAGAAACACCATCACTTCCATAAGAAGAAGAAATATCTCTCCCGTGTTCAATGCTTCACTTGTAATGAGAAAGGAAATTATTCCTCAAAATGTCGCAAGAAAAAACAAAGCTTCAACAACAACAAGAATAAGAACAAAAAGAAGAGATATCATGCTCATCCTGCTGAGGATGATGAACCTCCCAGAAAGAAGGCTAGGGTAGAAAGTGAAGACTCGTCAAGTGAAGACTCGTCAAGTGATGATGAATATGTCTTAATCTCTTCTCTCACAGGTACTATTTCCCATGGGTGTGATGATTGGCTTATTGATAGTGGGGCTTCCAAACACATGACTAGGTTTAAAGAATCCTTTATAGATCTATCTGAACATGAGTCACCTCATAAGGTGAAACTTGGGGATGACTACCAATATCCTATAAAAGGAAGTGGTGAAGCCTCCTACAAACTAGACTCTGGGAAGTATTTAAAGATGCAAGATGTTCTATATGTACCTGGACTCAAGAAGAATCTTCTCTCCATATCATCTGTGGATGCAAAAGGGATGAGAGTTGCATTTGTGGATGGACAAGTACTTATGTTTCCTAAAGGTAAGACCATTTATGACGCAGTAGTGATTGGGGAGCAAGAGGTAGAATTGTACAAATTGAAGGGATAACCTAAACATGCCATGGTACATGAATCCATGGAGCCAAGTGAACTTTGGCATAGAAGGCTTGCTCATGTGCACTATAGGGCACTACCAATTGCAAGCAAAGCAGTAAAAGGTCTTTTTCTTGAAA
Source organism: Larix kaempferi (assembly GCA_027924585.1). Classification (NCBI taxonomy): domain Eukaryota; kingdom Viridiplantae; phylum Streptophyta; class Pinopsida; order Pinales; family Pinaceae; genus Larix; species Larix kaempferi. The sequence goes on along the minus strand of BSBM01000091.1, from coordinate 5,808,147 downwards.
TTCAGTCAAAGCATGAAGGTGTTTGCAAAGGGTGTGCAAAAGGAAAGAACACAAAGAAGACATTTCCAAGCAGTGAAAGCAAAGCAAAAAGAGTCTTGGAGATTGTCCACTCCGATGTGTGCGGACCAATGTTATCCAGTTCTTTGAGTGGGTATGTATATTATGTTTCTTCATTGATGATTTCTCTAGGAAGACTTAGGTTTATTTCTTGAAGAACAAAGATGAAGTATTTGATAAGTTCAAGGAATTCAAAGCCTTGATAGAAAATCAAACTGATAAGAAGATCAAGATCATTAGATCCGACAATGGTGGAGAATTTAATTTAGGAGACTTCAAAAAGTTATGCAATGATTCAGGGATTACAAGCAGCAAGAAGCAGCAAGAACGACAGTATATGTACAAAACAGAACACCACACAAGATACTTGACAACAAGACACTAGAAGAATTTTTCTCTGGTAAGATACCAGAATTTATCCATCTTAGGATATTTGGTTGTCTAGGATTCACACATGTTCCAAAAGAAAAGAGGATAAAGTTAGATCTTTCAGGAAATAAGGGTATATTTGTGGGGTACAGTGAAAGCTCAAAGGCATACAAATTCTACTTTCTATGGTTCAAGAAGATTGACATCAGCAGGGATGTGACTTTTGATGAAAACTCAGCTTACATCAAATCAAGGAAGATACCTGTTGAAGACTATGAAGAACCAAGAATACCCAGAACACAAGACACCACTATGAATGAAGCAATACCAGAAGTGGATTGTGAAATAGAAGATCCACAAGAACCTGTAGATCCACCCCGTGAGAAGAACTCTCACAAGAGGAAACCTGCATGGGCTAGAGAGCTCATTTAAGATGTAGAAAGGTATGGTATTCCAGGGGAAGAACACAAAGAAAAGAAAAGGACAAGATCACACACCAGCTATGTTGCCTTACTCTGTGACATTATGAACAAAGAACCTTCCAGTTATGAAGAAGCAACAGAAAATAAAGAATGGAAGGATGCCATGGTCGAGGAATACCATTCGATCACGAAGAATGATGTTTGGGATGTGGTCCCAAGACCAGATGGGAAGTCTTTTGTGACTTCCAAGTGGATCTATAAGATCAAGCATGTTGCAGATGGTAGCATAGAGAAATACAAGGCAAGATTTTTTGCTCGTGGCTTCTCCCAGAAAGAAGGGATAGATTATGAAGAAACTTTTGCTCCTGAAGCCAGATACACTTCCATCATAACAGTACTTGCTCTGGCTGCAGTAATGAAGTGGAAGATACACCAGATGGATGTCAAGATAGCTTTCTTGAATTGTGTAGTTGAAGGGGAAGTGTATGTGGAGCAGCCACTTGGTTTTGAGACACATGACAGGGAGTCATATGTGTACAGATTGAAGAAAGCCTTGTATGGATTGAAGCAATCTCCTAGGACATGGTACAGGAGGATAGACAGCTTCCTGTCCAGTTTGGGCTTTACCAAGAGTAAAGTAGATTCCAACCTTTACTACAAGGTTGAGGAAGGAAATACAGTGATACTCCTATTGTATGTGGATGACCTATTTGTGATAGGTGAGGATAGATTGATTGATGACACGAAGAGCAAGCTTGTTGCCGAGTTCAAGATGAAGGACTTGGGAATGATGCATTACTTTCTAGGTATGGAGGTGTGGCAAAGTGCAGATGGAATCTTCCTTAGACAAGGGAAGTATGCAGTAGAGATCCTGAAGAGGTTTGGGATGATGGACTGCAAGGCCATGGCCACACCCATGGCATCAAACCTAAATCTATTGAGTGATGCTTCATCAGAGTCGGTTGATGTCACGGTGTATCGTCAGATGATTGGGTCCTTGATGTACCTGACGGACACGAGACCATATATTTGCTTTACGGTGAACACCTTGAGCAAGTTTCTGACAAATCCTAGACATGTTCATCTAATTGCTATAAAGCATATTCTGAGGTACCTGAAGGGTATAATTGACTATGGGCTCAAGTATGATGCGAATCAAAAGTTTAACCTAGAGGGTAATGTTGAGTAAGATTGAGCAGGCAGTGCTGCAGATAGGAAGAGAACCTCGAGGTGTTGCTTCAGTATGGGATCAGGTGTGATCTCTTGGTTTTAGTAGGAATCAATCCTGTGTAGCACTGAGTACAGCTGAAGCAGAGTATGTCGCAGCTTGTTCCGCTAGTTGTGAGGCAGTATGGCTTAGGAAGCTACTGTTTGAGTTATTTGATCTCCCGTTGGATGCTACCTGTATCTTCTGTGACAATTAGATTTGTGTGAAGTTGTCTGAGAACCTGGTGTTCCATGACAGGTCGAAGCACATCGAGATCAAATATCACTATATCAGGGATATGGTGCAGAGAGGAGCAAGGAAGCTCCTGTATGTTGCAACAGATGAGCAGATTGCAGATGTGTTGACCAAACCACTAGCCAGAGTGAAGTACGAGTACTTAAGAGAGAGGCTTGGTGTTCTTCAAATAGAAGATACTTCGAGGAAGAAGTGATGGGACATATTTGTAGGAGCCATTACAAGCATGGTGGTAGGAGGATCCTTCCCATGGCTGTGGATGTAAGTGTTGTGTGATGAGCATCAGGACAATGCTCTAGTTTCTGCTATGATGATGATCATGATGATATGCATCAGGATGATGCTGTGTATATGATCAGGGTGATCATATGATGATGATGTGCATCAGGATGATGTACTATATGTTGATGATCAGTATGATCATGAGTATCAGGATGATGGTCCAGGGCCACAGACAGATTATGTAGGTAGCATAGAAAAGATCCTGAGAGATCCAATATTCTGTGCTCGGATGCTCTTTTGAGGTTTTGCTACAGATTGGTTGCGGATGAAATGTACAAGTAGCATGTAAAAGATCCTAGGAGATTCGATAGTCTCTGCTCGGATGCTCTTTCGAGGTTTTGCTACAGATTGGTCGTGGGAAGATTGTACAGGTAGCATAGAAAAGATCATGAGAGATCCGATAGTCTGTGCTCGGATGCTCTTTCGAGGTTTTTCTATAGATTGGTTGTGGAAAGGTTGTGCAGGTATCATAGAAAAGATCCTGGGAGATCCGATAGTCTGTGCTCGGATGCTCTTTCGAGGTTTTGCTACAAGAGGCATGTAATCAATCCCGGAGATTCGATAGGTTGAGCTATGTTTTCGTAAAAGTCCCGGGATGTTGTTTAGAGTTCTTGCAGGTTGCAAGACACTCTTTTAAGGTTTTTCCTAACCACATGTAAAAGATCCTAGGAGATCCTATAGTCTGTGCTAGGATGCTCTTTCGAGGTTTTGTGGTGTTGGTCACATAGAAAAGATCCTGGGAGATCCTATAGTCTGTGCTAGGATGCTCTTTCGAGGTTTTGGTTCGGTCACATGTAAAAGATACTTGGAGATCCGATAGTCTATGCTCAGATGCTCTTTCAAGGTTTTGTTGACGCACGTAATCAGTTCTGAGGATTCCACACTATATCCAAAGATGATGAAGACCCACAGGATGTCCAGAGATGTTGAAGACCTACAGGAGGCTAGGCCTACAACCAGCATGAAAAAGGGTTGTCTCTGTAGAAAAACCTATAACGAGAATAATTATGAGATAGCCCAGTGATCAAGATGACAATGTATAGCAGCAGTGATGATGATGCTCCGTGATCTAGTGACGATGATCCAGCTTCGGAATTGAAGACTTGTACCTATATGTTTTGATGACCTGTGACGAGAGAATACCTTCCTAGTTAAGAGGGAGTGTTGATGTATTTGTAACTTCGGAAGATATTCATCTATGTATTACACTTGTACCATTATTATATTCATGATGGAGATGTATTATTCCTCCAATCAGAAGTGTCGTCATTTGTATTTGTAAGTGTCGCAAGTGTTGCAAGTGTCGCAACTTATATTTGATGGGTTACTAGACCACCAGTGTGGGGTCAGCCCTAGTTGAGTCATGTGGATGGGTTATTAGGCTTCCTTAGGAAGTCGGCCCTATTAGGTTATTGGCAGGTCAAGTCAATGTATAAATAGAGAGGTTGTGTCTATCATTCTATTCATTCACTCACTCATCCAACTTGCGTTAGTTGAGAGAGAGGAGTGCGCACTAGTGGAGGAGGAGTAACTACTAGAGTCATCTATCTTTTGGGATTGATCTTTGTGATCTTTGTATTGGGGATTATTCTATCTCTAAGGAAGTTGCAGGGTTTTTCACCTTCTTGTTTTTCCCCGAGGAAACTCTGTGTCTCTTGTGTTTGTGATTATTATTTTGTACATGTAATTCTCTTAGTAGGATCCTAAGTTAATGTTTGAATGAAATTATCGAACAATTAACACCTAAAAACTGAAAACCCTAAGTGAGAGCTTCTTCCTTCTCTTCTTTGAGTTCCTCTGTTGAGCCATTTTAGATGTGTCGTATTGTTTCTGGTGTATCTCTGAAATTTCAAATCGAAGGGTCTGAAACTTTGGCCTGTGGTAGCCTGACCTGTCCTATTTCTAACCACATAGGTTTTAGATTCATTGGATTCTCCATCAGAGATATATGCTCAGTTTCCCAACATGACCTATTTAAGGGATGAAAAACATAGCGAACTTGTACGGTGTGTCACGTGTTACTGTTTCAACTTCGGCCTCTGAATCTCGGACCTGTGAAACTAAATTCCGTGCCCTAACTGTCACTTTTTATGGAATTCCATATGGAGCTTCCTAGACCGAGATATGACCTTTTTACCGAGGTCATCTATTTAGGGCTTCATTCTGGAAGAGGCAGAAACCCTAACTTGTATGGATCATATCTCATAAAGTACAACGAATCTGAGGCTGATCTTCGAAAACAAAGTACATGAACATTTCATCTTCAGCCTGTAAAAGTTTCATATCTTGAAACTTTGCAAAAAGTGATATATAACGAAAATGCCAAGATGACTAGTTTCTGGTTTTCTGGTCCAAAAATCAAACTAGGGTTTGATAGATCCTGGGGTTCTACCCAACCAAAAACTTCGATCTTGGTCTCTAAATTTCAATTTTGCTGAGAAGAGCAATCCTATGCTGAGAGCACTCCAAAATTCCAGTTGTGTCAAAGCCCTAATAATTTCCCGCAGCAGTGACAGGCCAAAAACTGAAAATGCTCGAAATCAAATTTTGTTTCGAGAGAAAGATGCGCCTTCCTTAGGAGAGTCAGCCTAGCCTCCTTCCTTTGATGATCTATGGAGAGAAACCCAAAAATCAAGAATCCCTAGCTTCCGGAGCTGCACAATGTCTTCTTCTTAGTCCTGCTCTGATACCATGTTAGAATTTTGATAATTTCATTCAAATGTTATCTAGGATCCTACTAAGAGAATAACATGCACATCATAACAATCACAAGAGACAATGGACACAAAGCATTTCACCGGGGAAAACCATGAAGGTGAAAAACCTTGCAACTTCCTCAGAGATAGAATAATCCCCAATACAAAGATCACAAAGATGAAACCCCAAAAGATAGATGTCTCCAGCAGCTACTCCTCCTCCACTTGTGCGCACTCCTCTCTTTCAACTATGTGAGTTGGATGAATGAGTGAATGAATAAATAGAGTGGTGCAACCACTCTATTTATACTTTAACTTGACCTTCCTTTTACCCTAACTGGGATGACCCCTTAGGGAAGTCTAATAACCCCTCCACTTAACTCATACTAGGCCAACCACTTTAAGGTGGTCTAATAACCCATCAGATATAAGTTACGACACTTACAATATAACTTGCGACACTTGCAAATACAAATGACGACACTTCCGATCGGAGGGATAAGACATCTCCATCGGAGATACAATAAAGTACAAATGTAATACATACAGTATACAAGTGAATATCTTCTGAAGTTACAAATACATCAACATTATACCTATATACACTATATTATGTTTAGCATAGGTCAGGCATGAGAGAGGAAGCTATAGTTTTCACTTTATTTATTTATTTTTTCAATGACATGTGCATTTAATGAATTCTATATATGATCATAACTAGCAATTGCACTTTAGGGTGCAATAAAATAATGTTGTATTGAAGGGGAAGGTGGGAGTTGAAGAAGGTAGAGGGAAAATAGACTATTGGAAGGACAACCACAAACTAAAAGCGAAACGTGAGAGTTGATACAATGTCCTAAAAACATTAGATTATTCACATTATTGGCGATTACATTATTGGCATTGTGCATGTAGAAATATTGCTTCAGAATGGAACCCACTCTTATCTCTAGATCAATTGGTCTCTCTATTATTTTTTTCAGATTCATTTTTAGCGCCCCCCCCTTATATACACACACATAAATGTCCTTATATCGCACCTTATATGCACTTCTAACTAATGGTTACTCACCCAAATGCTCACTAAATCCAATATTCTTGAACCCAAATGGAGAAAACAAAAACCCATATTAAGATTTAGAAACATAAGAATGGCAATCAATTGCTAGTACTTTTGAATATAATTTTGTGAGAGAGCTTATATCACTACATGCAAACCACGAAGGAGATCTAGATGTGGGATAGGTCTTTGAAAGAAAGGGCAGTGCCCATATTTATCAAGATTTTGCAATATATGAATCATGTTGGATGCTTTACGTGTAGCTCATGCTTGACCGAATTCCTGAAGTTCGAAGTTAATACGCCATCATGCTTTTTGCTCATAGGTCCACCACATCAAGATTTCTCATTTCTTTATTACACTCCAAAAATTGAACGGATTCACTCACGTGAAAGTTGGTTAGTCCACCGCATCATCATTTCAATTGATCGCTTCCAAATAACATTGTTAGTATTAGCCAAAAAAATGGAGAGTAGAATATTATCACATTGGATTGCCACCATTTGCTAATAAAGAGTAGAATATTGCCTTCTTGTCTTCCACTAAAATGCTCAAATATTCCAACGAATTAATTGCAGAAAGAGATTATCTCTACATCATCAAATCATCTAGAAGGTTTATGCGAAATAAGCTGATTGTATGTACGCCAACTCATAAAGAAGAAATTGTGGATTTCAAAGTCCAAATTTTTACTTGATTGTCAAGTTTGTTTAATTTAATGAACAACACACTGCATAGAATGGTTGTCTTTCTACCTTGCTAAGAAATCACAAATCATGTGAGAAAAGGGAACTGATATCGCTGTAGTCACCAAATTATATGTAAGTATGTAATATATATATGACTTTGCTGAGCCGACAACCGACATAGAAAACAAACTATTCAATAAATTGTTTACAATCACACAATGCACACATAAACAATTCAATAAATTGTTTACAATCACACAATGGAAAATGTAGAAATCATGGAATGAACTAAATACAAATACATCGCAAATGGAAAATCTCAAAGATGAATATTTCGTGTGAAAAACAAAAACCTGCTAATAAAGCCATTACTAAAGCTCAAAAATGGAAAATCAATCTTAATTACCTTGCCTAATGTTAACTCGAAACACTTGGAAATTTAAAGTAGCTTATGCGGGAAGACCCATGGCCATAGAAAAAGGACTAACTATAATTGAACACATTGTACTTTAATTCACATTGTATCCACCAACGTGAATAAATAGAGGGATTTGAGATTTCCTCGGGTTCTATTGGCCATATCGGCAGAAAATTTCACAACGATGGCATTGTCTATGCAACTGGTCCATGGATTGAAGATCCTCAGCAGTTTCCAAAGCTCTACAAGGAAACGAAGCCATAAGACCTAAAATTGAACAGAATTTGTGAGAAGGATGACCGAAAAATAGTAAAACACTCAAACCAACACAATTGAACGGATGCAAAAATGAAAAAAAATCTATTTTCGAGGGTCGCCGAATTGGATACATCCTTGGCAATCTGATAATAGCAAATAGTGTAGGGACGTGTCTACTATAGAGATGATATCTTACTAAGAAGTGGTGAGCTTCTATGTCAGAAATAAAATGATTAATACAAATTTCTTAAGATTTACATTCAGCCATTAAACATTCATTAAGATCTAAAGCCATTTGAGGATTCAACTCAAGCATAATAAGCAAAATTCAAACCCTTTGAATGGAAAAAACTTGAATCATTTCATATTAAAAACAAGGAAGAAGATACATATTTACCATGGATCTTGGTGTGCATCCTCCCTCCATTGCCATGAACTATCCTTTCTCCACCCTTTACTTTGCTGAAGATAAGCTCTCATTTCTTCAGAATCTCTTCAACATGCCTTTGCTCCTTTTTGCCTCCCTTTACCATGCCCCAGATGCCTTTCTTTTATAGCATTGGGAAATGGGATTTCAAGTTACTCTTTTCCATGTGGGATAATCATTTATTATTATTTTCTCTTAAAAAACCCACTTTCCATAGTTTATTAGGCGTTTTTCACATCTTAGCATATCTAAATACCTTTTAATGCATTTTTGTGCATTTCTTCTCACTATCTGACTGTTAGAGCTTTGATTTGAGCTTTTGGTGAGCAGTTCAAACACTGAACTTTGTCTCTATTAAGATTCTTTATTCTTTACTCAATCTCTCTAGTTATGGAAGTAGTGATCAGATCAGAGAGGATTGTTCTCTCTAGTACTTGTTTTTGTCTTCATGTTGTGGGCGAATGGTAAAAGTATGCTTCCACCCTCACCTAGTTAAGGGTTTTAATTTGATTGTTAACACAATCTACTTAACCATAGAACCATAGAAGCCACAACACACTGTTCAAATGCGATTGCACCCACAATAGCCCAAATATCCACAACTTCCTTGAAATTGAACACACACCTCCTCAATTTGCTCCGCCAAAACACTGTAGAAGCCACAAGACATTGTCCAAATGCAACGAGAACCACAACAACCTAGAAATCCAAAACTGCCCTGATACCCTGTAAGCAATAAAGAACACCACCGAGAACCAACACCAAAACACTTGAATAGAGCACCAATGCCCCAAGCAAAAATAAACCAAGTTCGCCACCACTGAACCACAACCAATAAGGGCCAAAAACAACTAGAACAATAACAATAATGAAGATAACCAAGAACATTTGCAAGTTGGCCAATAGAAACCCTTGACCTTGCCTAGCATTCCAATGCAATTTTGTATACTTTTTTTTTTACAAATGTAGACCAAGTTTTCAAGAGGAATGTATACTACGATTAAGGAAAAGAAACGAAAATGGCTGATAGATTACAACAATGTAAAGATTACGGCTACTTCATCGATGCTACTGGTACTATGTTGATGTGGGGGAACAATTCGATACCTAACAGAAACTAAATTGAATTCGAGCATTGAGTTTCGTGATGAACAGTCGATCCATTCTAGAGGAAAAAATAGAATGGAAGCTGCCAAGCTATGGAGAAGGGATATCATCGTGGCAAGTGTTCGGCATGCACTAGTCATGGCAAGCCAAGGCAAATGAAAGTGAATGATCTGCCTGATGCAATTATTACAATTTTAAAACTACATATCAATGCTAAATTTGAAACCATATCCAAGCTCACCCTTCCAAGCAAGCCACAGACTGATGCATGCAGGATCTTACATCAGAACCGACACCCCCTCGTGGGCACCAAAAAACGAGGATGACCTCATTCGTCCTGCAGCCAATAAAAAAATTTAAAAATCATTTTAAAATTTGAATTTTATAAAATATTAGTCCAACCTTTACCCAAACTATAGACTATAGGGAGAGAAAAAAACTATAGGCTAGAACCCAAATTAATAGGCATTCAACGAAACATATATGATCCCTTTCGGGGACATAATAAAAAAAGTGGCTTCCATAGTTGTTTTTCTAATAAACATTCCATAAACTTATGGTTGAGGTGTACTATATACTAAAAATAATCAATGGATAAAAAAAAGTTTTTAATTTCCCTTAATCAAATGGCTTTGGATTTAGATTTAGAAAATAATTAATTAATAAAATGAAATTGTAATTTTTTAGCCATTTTATCTTCAACCATGATTGGTAGTGATTTCGATTTTTTTTAATGTTTTATTGTTAAATTTTTGTATAAAAAAAAAGGATTGCAATCTTTTAATTTTAAATTTATATAAATTTAATGAAATAAACCATATATAAACAAATTAGTATAAATTTGCATATTTGTTTTCTTTGATTTTAAATATTTAATTAATTTAAAATTAAAATGGATTTACACTAATCATTAATAATGAAAACTCCATCATTAAGCGGTATGACTCTAATTTTCTATCTTTTGTTTATTTTATATTAACAATACGATATGCAAGAGTTGTGTGGATAGAAAACAAGTAATTCGCAATTTTAGCATAAAACTTCATAATTTGTGTGTGCCTTTGTTAAATTAAATAAGTAAAATTTAAATTTAAATTTAAGATGGATTTATATTCATGTATTTTATTAATTATTTTTGAGTTTATGGATCCTTTTCTAAAGGATAGATTTCATCATTTTCTATTTTAGATATATTATGTATTTCTTTTACTGAAGATGTAAGTATAAGTTAAATATCTATTCTTTGTATCCATAACAAAAATAATTCATTGTGTTAACTGTATATCCATTCCATAATTAAGATAGCTTTCGACTTGTTATTGCCATAACAATTCATAGATGCATTTCAAGGTTTTGTATCAGCCTCAACGAAATGCCATAGTAAGTGTTTTGAGTGTTTTATTAGTAGAGCATCTAAGCCTAATAGTTTATATAATGGTAGAATCTTGAAAATCATTGGAAAGGTGTAAATGTCTACCTTTAGCTTACTTCGATATTCTTTGTAGGACCAATTGCAGATTCTTGGTCCCAAAGAAAGATACTTGTAGGACCAATTGCAGATTCGTTTCTCAACTTTTGTAATTAGCTAGATCGAATCTTTTGAAGAGTAATTATTAGGATTTAGTAAAAATCCCAAATACTTCAGTCCTGACTCCAACTCCTCCATAGAATACATGTAAGATGTGGACTGACATCATTTGAGCCGATAATCTTATAAATAACTAATTTATCTAAACTAACCTCCATACCCAAGGCATATACTTTTCCTTCTTAAAAGGACATATAAAACATGCCTAAAAGTTTTGTGTTGCAAATTTGAAATATGTTTGAAGGATAAAGTTCATAGTTATGTGTTCCTCATACCACTCATCTTAGAAAGGTTTTTAAAGTGAGATTCTACTCCATAGTGTTTATTTGATTTCTTTATAGTAAAGTTTAAGATATACTTTGATTCTATTTTTTTTTAAATTAAGAATAAAAGTTCTTTCCAACTCAAGCTTGATGAGTGTGTTACAAAATTGAAATCTATTAGATGTGTCTTTCATGGCACAACATCTTACAAAGTATTATTGTAAACTGAAAAAAAAACATAAGCAAATGTGATTTAATACAATTTTTTCTCAAAAATCATTTTTATAATAATACTTTCTATTGAAAATGAAGTGTTTGTTTAATTAAACAAGAGCCACGAGGTGGAAATGTCCCCGACGTTGCATCTTGGTTCGCTGCTAACTTGTAATTAGTATGAGGTGCATGTCAATTGGAAGGAGGTGCAAGAGAAATATGAAGCAACAGTTTGCTTGAAGCTGTGTTTGTATGCATTTCTATTGCAAAAAATATATCTGTGAAGACCATGTCTTCTTGTGAAGCAAAAGTTGTGCATCGAGAAGAAGAGGAACACTTTCACATTAAGAAGAAAAATGTTGTTAGGAGGCTTTTTAAATTTTGATGTATGCAACAATATTTGGTATAGTCAAAGTAGCAAACAATTTTGTCATATCAATAGACAATATGCATCATATATTGATAAAGAAAGGGATAGACAATATGCATCATATATATCAATAGACAATATTCATCATAATGGAAGTTGCATATTCAAAACAAATGGCTTTCAGCCAAACCCACATCAATTTCCTCCCAATCAGTGCAATTGACTCAAAGGCCACCTGCTCTTTGAATATAATTGCTTCTATTCTTGTCTTCCCCCATTCCATGCACATAGCCAATGGAGGGAAAAAACAACCAAGCGCAATTGAAGTTGTTAAATGTATTTGCGGTAGTTTTGTTCAAGCCGCAATTAGCAAATGCACAATCAAGATTTGCTAATAGGTTTTTCACAAAACTATGCAATGACAGGCATCATCAAATAGCCTGTAAATACACATGCAAATGACCATTGCAGACATCATCAAATAGCCTATAAATACACAGTGCAAATGACCATTGCATGGAAGGAATATGACATGTTCTTGAAGTCTGGGAAATTTACAATGTTTCGTATATATGCAATAGGTAGAATATTTGCAACGGGTTGAAGAAATGCAATAAAGTAGAAAACATGAAGAGATCTTTAATACAAGAAAAACACAAGTAGAATTTGCAAACTCTGCCAGATAATCGTAGACACTATGAAGGAGCTATTAAACACATATTGGAAACTACCACCAGGTCCAAAAACATTGAATGTTTAGTTCTCTTTGAGAGAATTCTTGTTAATTTGCAAAGCACAATTGCAACAATTGTATGAAATCAAGTGAGCCTAAGTTCAACTCTATCTTGAGCCTAATATCATAGGCTACGTCAGATTGTTAATTTCCACATCTGGTGAGAATCTTGACATTGTTCTTGTCTGAATGATTGAGGAAAGCTAGTGTTCCTACACATGAGTATTGCAACAATAAAAACAAGTAGGTAAATACTAGGCATATCAAAGGTTTTTGACGGCACATGAAATATTTTGCCCCATATATGTTCAATATCCAACCAGCAAATACACCATTTGCCAAGGATCTTAACATTATCCATTCCTGGTTGCTCCACTGATGTCAATGCTCTATCATAGGAGTATTGCAGTAATAGAGGTAGGTGGCTAAACACTAGCTATATCGGAGTCTGTGAATGAACAGAAAGTATTTTGCTGAATATATGTTCAAGGTCCAATCAGCAGTTGCATGGTCAAAATTTGTCAATAGCTTGCTCATTAAAATTATGCAATGACACACATCACTATGCAATGTTTGATTAATCAGTGTAGATGGCCATTGCATGGAAGAAATATAGCATGTTCTCGCAACATGGAAAAGTTACAGGCTTTTCCATATATGAAAAATATATGATACTTGCAATGGGTGAAAGAGATGCATTAAGCCAGTGGAAAAAATGACAAAACTTCAACACAAAAAAAAAAGCACTGATTACAAAATGTGGCACAAAACCATAGACATTATGAAGCAGCAATTGAAAAGATGTTGGAAGCCACTTCAATGTTCAAAGCATTGAAGCTTTAGTTTTCTCTGAGAAAATGCTTGTTCATCTTCTAAAGCACCATTGTACCAAATACACCAAGTGAAACAAATCCAAGTTCAATTTTCTATTGATCCTAACAAAACAAGGCATGCAAGGTTCTGTGAGCATTCTTATGCTTGCGTTGGATCGTCATTGGTTGCAAGTGCTCTTCAACACATAACTATCAACACCATTTGTTCCTCCAATTAGCACATAAACCACGGGAAAGATTTGATTGGACTTGATTGATGTAAAAGCAACAAGATGCACGAGGAAACTGCTCAAGGAAACTCAATGACCGTGGGGGAAATCACGATATACTCCTAGAAGCATATGTTGACTGTCTCTTCTAGCAGTAGGTAGGCAGTTTTTTATCATATGTGACACTATTTTTGTAAAGCTAGAACAATCTCTCAGGGGAGATAAATATTTAAGTGAGGAGTTGAAAGACTCTTTAATAGCGATACCGACACTGCAAACAATAAATGAGAAAACAATCCAATATACCAAGGATTAACCCATACACTAGATAAAAGAAGTCTATGTTTGTGACTTCTAACTAACAATAGAAGAAATATATGAGTCAAAGCATTAGGAGACACATGACCAATACATGCATCTCTAAATTTCTCAAATGGCACATCCTCATTGTTGCAAGGATGTCCTTTCTCCAAGCTAGCAACAAAGGTGTCTATTGCACAACATGCACCCACCATTGCAATTGAGGAGAACATAGATCCAAACAACACTTTGTCAATGTATGAGACTCATAACTTTCACATGGACTTGCCTTAGAGTGCAAGCAATCTATAAACCACCAATATAAAAAATGAAAAAAATAGTTTTGAATCAATCTTTCAAAAAAAAAAACATTTTAAATAGATGGATTTGCAAATACCACCATTACATAATCTAGTAAAGAATGCCATAATCCATTTCTACATAAAACAAAATAGCAGAAGAATCAATTTCTAGAATAAAGCTAACAATTCCATCACTACAAACCTATAATTAAAAAAAAAGAGCTAAACTGTAAACAAACAAGAAAAGAAATCAAGTTCATGAAATATCAAGCTTACCATAGAATTAAACCTACACTATCCACCATCAATCATTGCTCTATTTATGACTATAGGAACATTACTATATGTTTTATGTCAAAATTTGAACACCAGAGTAAAGCAAAGATAATTTGCATATTTTTTATTACATCCAAAAAACAACATACTTGGCATACAACATAATTTGGGTATTTTTTATGCGAAGAGGAAATCGACAAAAGACAACATACTTTAAAGACAACAGACAACAGTCTTTTAACTCGATTTATCGAATTATTAATGTCGATTAAGTTCCTCTCTCATTTCGCTCTCAACAATTTGCACCCATACCCCTTTTCCCTCTTTGGTAATTAGAGGACTCCCATATCCCAAATTCCTCAATATGGACCATTTTTTCTCTACACAAAGTGAGGATTGCTGAAGATGCAGATCATACTATTCCGTTTTCCATACAAAATTGTTTCATTGTTTAAAGCACAAAGTTATATAAAATAGTTTCTTTTCAGGAATTCCCAGGTAAAAACCATTGTGCGTGAAAATTGAATTTTGGTTGCGTAGCTGCATCCCAACGAACAAATCGTTAAGATAAATATTTGATATTAATGCCACTTGGAAGTCTGTAACCAATATCTTCCCTTTTGTCAATATTATTTTCGCAAAATGACTACATGTTCAAAAATTACATCACGACAAAACGACCTAAACAAGAAAAAAACATTATTCAAACTACCCATCGCTAAAAAGGGGTAAAAGATTTGACAATACTGCAAAATTCATTGTATTTCAATTTGCAAATATATACATATATTGTCTGGTAGTGGCCACATATATTGTACAAATCAGCCTCAACTTTGAGTTATTTACAAGGCTAAAACCAGAAGATCGAAAAATGCATTCTCTGTAGTAGTTTATATTGTTTCCAAACAATACTGCAAAATGCATTGTATTGCAATTTGCAAATATATACATAAATTGTCTCGTAGTGGCCACATATATTGTACAAATCTCACTTAGCTTCAAGTTATTTACAATGCTAAAACTAGAATATAGGGATTCAATGAGAAATTAAAGCTCCCTGTGTGTAATTGTTCAATTCTTACCATATATTAGTTCCAGTTTGCAGACATTATCAAAAACGGATTGAAGGCCGGCCACAAGCTCCTAATTGGTGATAGTTCGCTCCTCGGCAATTGTATCCAGTCGATGTCCTCTCATACCTGACAAACAACATAATTTTCGTATAGTTCTCTCCTCAGCAACATGTTGGTTGTGGAGCCTGATCTTCTAGTCTCATAGATGATGTTGTTTCAGCCGTGTTTGTACCCCAGGTTTGGTTATGATCCCAGCACGCACAACCGGGGGGTCCAAAATATTACAGGCCCATGGTTTTGGGTAACCCATGGTATTTTCCCATGGTATTTCCCCTTTAGAAGGAAGACATTGTAATATAGTTGTTTAAGGTATTGTAGCATTGTAATGATCTCTGAGATCGTGTAAGAGAGACTGAGAGAGAGTGAAGAGGAAGTTGCAGTGGATGTGTTGTGGGTTGTATCCTTTCATTTGCTGGATGGTATAATAATAAGGATTGACAATTTCTGTGTGGACGTAGCCCATCTTGGGTGAACCACGTTATATTGGTGTCTCTCTTGTAATGTGTTTGTGTAATTTATATTTTCATCTTGTTTATTGTTATTACTCAGCGGTCCTATTTTCTAACATAACATACCTGACAAACAACATAATTTTCTTTTTTTTTTGTGAAGAACATACCTGACAGACAACTGGTTCCTTGTACAAACACCCACGAGACTTATAATCCACGCTGCAATAGATATAGGTCAAAATGCGCACCGGCGAGGTCACAAGCAGAAACCACCACGAAAGTCGAAGACGCCAGTAGCGCGCCACAACACAAGCACACCAACAAACCGAGACGAAGCTCCCGACCACTGTCCTGACACAAGCTACCACCCCAAAGAAACATAGCAAACCACCTGTAAAAGAATTTTCAAGTAAAACCCTCAGAGTCCCTTGAATCAGTCCTCCAAACGGATCTCTCCATATCCACAACCAAATGCGATAGCCAAAACCCCCGCGTGACCCTCGTACCCATTAAGAGTGGGAAAAGCACAATTAAAGCTGTGCATGAGACAATGCTATCATGAAGACTGAAAATCCAACCATAAATCTAGCAAACAATAAAGATTGAAACACGACCTCACCATAGCAAGAAAATCCAGCCATAGCTCATTAAACCCTCCTTCTAGTCGCCATCCCTACGATCCCATTAAAACATCCCCATATCCACTGTTGTAAATCTTAAATTGTTGAATTAGTCAAGTAATTAAGAGTTGGCGGAGCTCATAATCTAGAACAATGCTCAGATGCAGCCTTAATCCATGACAAAAAATAAGAAATCTGAGAGGGTGAAACCAAGCTTGGCTAACATGAACAAAATTTACTGCAAATCACTATGCTGGAGGTCAACATACCTCGAATTCCATGCATAACAAAGAAACACAATCCTAATAGTCGGACCATCGTCACAAGACATTTACACATTGCATTGCCCTCCAGCCTCGGTACAATGAACCAACATTAATCGCCCTGCAAACTAGTACAAAACATTGAGCCCCAGACTGAACCAGCTATGACGCAAGCATTCCGCTAGGGCTTGGGGCACACAAACCCAAGCCTACATCATGGCGCACTAAGCCAATGGAAACTGCGAAAAAAAATTATTTAAACAAATAAAAAAAATCAAAATTCTTCCAGACTATGTGAAAAGCTTAGTAGAAGGCAAAAATTTGGACTGGACCTCTACCAATTAATATCCCAAATGTAGAGGACATAAAAAATAAAGTTTATGACATACTTTATTGAAAAAAAAGTTTATGATATACTTTTACTTTCTATTGAAAATGAAGTGTTTGTTTAATTAAAAAAATAAAGTTTATAATATAATTTATTGAAAAAAAAGTTTATGATATACTTTCTTCATATATCATATAAATTTAAGATTTAAGATATATCAAGAATTGAATTACAATTAGAGGAGTTACATGGTAACTTTCTTTAAAAAATTTAAGTCAAATGTATATGAAAGACACACACAACTTCTTTAAATCATGCAAGTAATCTCTTTCCTTAAAAAAATTGATTTTATGTGATTTTTTTTTCTCTAACTTTCAACAAGTGATGATAAACATTTTTTTTTCACGACGAACAACTTACTAACTAGCACAACCACATTTTTAAAATTGGTTGATATAAATCATTTTTCACCGCTTTTAAATATAATCAATTTTCCACCCTTTTTAAATATAATAAATAGATAAGCATATCTCCACTACTTTTAAAAATATGATTGTGCTCATGATTCTTAATACAAACATGTAGTCCAAACGATAAATGATACAGGTAAACGATGAGATGTATTAGATGAATGACCACCTAAACGGGTATACGGTCCCGAGGATGGCACCATGTATTAAATGACAAACCACCCAACTACTCCCAACGACTGGACGAACATTCCAATCACTCCCAACCATTGGACAAACATTCCGCGTAGCAGAAACGTGGGGACAACGCGGCATTTAATTAAAGACCCGATACGCACGCAAACAACAGACATCTGTCACGAACCCAATACGCACGCATCTTTTGCAAGTGGCCGGTCAAGGTGGGGCATACAAAGACAAATAATTGAATGTAAGGTGCCCCTTCATAATACTTGAAAGCCAGACGGGGCCACTGAACGAACATTCCACCTTTTGCAGAAACGCACAGACGCGCCTACCATGGAAAAACCCCAGAAAGCTTGTTATACCATGGAAGTGACATTCCGAGCTGCAATGGACATTTCGCGGCAATGATGCGCACCGACTACTTCTGGACATTTCGCGGAGAGAGTTATAAAGGAGAGACACAAATACATTTTGCTTGTCAATCTACCCAAATACATATAAACTTATATTATTATGACTTGTTTTTGAAATTACCTCTGACTTGTTTTTTAAATTACCTTTATATAAATTGGACAAGAATTTTTTTTTAAGATTTGACGTTGAATTTTATATGTAGAAAAGGATAATGCACCAGCCACATATGATCTCGACTAATGAGCTTATATTCAGGGTCTATTGGTAACCAAGCTATCGCCTCACCAAGTTGAGAAGATATTGCATGAATTTCAAACAGATTTCATTCATTCACTAGGCTACTAATATTCTTTTCCCACAATTAACATGGACCAGCTTACAAATGAATAAGGCACAATATTCGAAATGTAAAATTGTTTAACATTGATATGAGTGAGGATGTTAACCAATTTAATAAAAGGAGACTAATACAATTTAACCAAATCATTGATGACACGAAAAACCCTAATTTATTAGGTTGAGAAGAATATTAAGTTTCTAGAATGTATTTATTGAAGAGGTAAAGGTTAATGCCAGTCGTCAAGACAGTGTCAAATTCTCAAAAACTGCAAGGTTGCAGGCGGCCATGATGAGGGTTTATAATTTATGAATAATTCAATGATTCATTATTAGAAGATAGCATGCCATTATGGATGTACCAGGTAACTCATCAAAATTGCTGAGGTAATTACAACATTCAAGAGATAAATGACTGCATCATTTAAATTGCTATACTGAGAAAGGTTAGATCATTATCAGGATGAGATTGGTGATCACAAGCCAATATTCCAACAGTTTGTTGAACCTATTGCATGAGTATTGCGTTCAAATAAAGAATATGGAAATGCCACGATCTGGAAGTTTCACCAACCTGTTTCAAATTCATACACAACTAGATTATTGTTGTTACGAGATGCCCAAAGGATAAAATTAGCTACTCGGTCAACCGATCATTAGATTGCCAATATCAATGCAAAATAAATAGCAGAGAATTTGGGAAAGTGTAATTTCACTCTGGTGCTTTGTGGTTGTTCTGTTGAGTCATCACCAATCCATTTTCTTGACAGTTTATCATGATACCTAAGCTAGCAGAATCGAATCTCCACATTGCTAGATATCGATGAAGTTGAAAGGTCTATAGAAGTGATGGTTGAGTATGAAGATCATTGGATTCAACAAAGGTTGTCCTTGCTAGATTATTCTCAATAATGTTGCGACTCAGTTGGAGAAGTTATCGTGATTCCTCACTTAAATCATACAAGAGCATACAAGATTCCGAAGGGAGATATTTTTAATCGTTCAAACTTCTCATGTTTAACTTGTTGTTTTATATTTTGCAGAAAAATATTTTATCTATTTCTTCTATTAGGTTATCTTTAGCCTTTATTCTGTTATTTAATTTCTTTCTTACTTTGCAGAATTAACCATGAAGGTGGAGAAACTCGCAATGGAATCATTTCGGAATGGATCAATTCATCAGCCAAAACTCGTAAAGGAAGGAAGCATGGAGTGGATCATGAACCCTAGTTGTCATAATTATTGGTTTTTCTATTTGGCAAACATGGGATTGTATGCTTGATCATGAATTATTGAATCTAATAACCATATTACTAAAACAGGTAATGAGCAGTAGATAAGCATAACCCTGGAATGGAATAATAAATAGATATTGGTTGCAGACCCCAACACTGTACCACAATACCTGAACTGCATGTAGCCTTAAACAAGGAGGGTTTGCAATTCAACAGAATGTATATAATATCGCCCAGAGACACTATGGAGAACATAAGTCCTTCCTCTGTCCATACTAATGGAAAAGAATAATTTACTTCAGCTAGAGAAAAAACTGACCGACGGCATGAAAATAAAACAATAAAGAGTGGATCATGTTCATTCATAACCCAAAGAGACTATAATAGACTAAATACTTTGCAGAGTTTTCTCTAACCGACAGCATGAAAATAAAACAATAGAGAGTGGATCATGTTCATTCATAACCCAAAGAGACTATAATAGACTAAATACTTTGCAGACATGCCACTCTTCTGATTATAAAAGTGAAGGAAAGAAAGTCACACCCAAGAAATACTAAATAATTATAGCCAACTAACACATGAATGCATGCAGTGCTATTAATATACAAGAACGACTTCATAACATTGCTTCATTCTCTAGTCAAAATGACCTACAACTTAAGTGAGGTTGACATAAGGACACCATGTCTTGGCTAAATCGTTGGGGAGTTGAGGAAGATGTCACTTTACATAATAACAATAATATTAAAAGTATTATTACATCTAAATTTAACGATAAGTTGCAGTGCAATAAATAATTATATGATAAGAGAAAATTAAGATATTATAAGGAGCTGATAAACCCTGATCCATAAGATAAAAAGTATCTCTCTATTTTAACAAGTATAAAGAGAAAATCAATTGTCATAATAAGAGAAAACTCTCATGAACTGCATTCTAAAACAAGGCACTGAACAATTTCTAAAATTTCATGGGATGAAATAATTTGTTGAATCTTTGTGTTACTAAGAGGGTTAAAGATGAAATCACTTTCTTGTAAAGTGTCATCCGTACACCCACATTAAATCACAATTTCGGTGTTACAATTATGACGTTCCCAACTTTTTAACTCATCTCAAATGCAATAATATAGGAATGCTTTTCGTAAAGATTTTCAAGTACATAAATAAAATTTGAAAGAAAGCAAAGTGATTCCTTAGCTTTTTAGAACTTGTTCATAATGACACCATTATCATTATAATTCTAAAATAAAAAAACTTAATATTTTTATAAAATAAAATAATTTAGTATTATATTTTTTAATATTTGAAAAAAATAAAAATATTTAAAATAAAGTAAAAATAACAAAAACATTACATAAATATATACATCTATAATAAACATCTATTATATAAAATAACATTATTTTTATTTAAAGAATGGTTTTCTTTTCCCTCACAACTAGTACATTACCTTTCCTTCGTAATATTTGAAAGCAGTTAACATCATGGAATATTTAGAGTCTGAAATTATTATACATAAATTTTGTTGCAATGAACGTGAACTTTATCACATTCATGCTAACTTTCACGGAAACAATAACTAGAAATCACTTGATTACATTCATTTCAAGACAAGATATATATTTTTAATTCGTGGATTAGCATATATTTATAAATATTATTGTAATATTAATCTCATATATTTAATATAAGGATAGGTTGTAGTATTTTTAGATAATTTTGGAGGAGGATCGAGCAAATCCAAAAGCCTTTTATACCTTATAACCTCAAAACTAAAAACAATACACCTTATCCTATTCTTTTCATAGAAGTGGGTCTTTCCCCCATCGAGAGAATGGACATGACTAGATACCTGATGTACAAACATAAGGTAAACAACATGGGAGAGGAAAGACTTCCAAAGATTGCTTTAAAATCAAGTCAAAACCAACTACGCATCAAGTGGGGTTGGTATAAAGATAACATGGCTTGGTTAACCTATTGGGAAATTGACGAAAATGACATTTTGGAGAATATCGATAATGTCAAAAATATTATTAAATATAAGTTTAAAGAGAAACTGTGGTGCGAGAAAAAATTAGAGGTTAAACGAAAATTAAGATACTATGACGAGGTCATTATTGTAGGATCAGAAGTATCTCTCAGTATTAAGTAATCCAAAGAAGAAAATTAATATACCTAAAATAAAAACTAACTCCCATGAGCTCCATAGAGAAATAGGGCGCTAGTCTATTCCTAAAACTCCATGGGCCGAAAGGGTTTGCCATCTTTGTGAGCCTATGAGTGTTGAGGATGAAAATCACTTTCTTTTAGAGTGCACTACTTACACCCACATTAGATCAAAGCTTCATAGTATTTGTTATAATACAAACTTTTCTAACCTCACTTGCCAAAACTATAGTGAGCTAGGAAAGCTTCTTGCCAAGCTTTTTTTAGCATAGAATTTTTTTTATAAAGAAAACCAAGTAATACCGTTCTTAGTGTCGATAGAACAAAGTTGGTCTTAGTGGACCATCATCATCATCATCATCGTTTAGTTTAATGTCTTAGTGGACTTTCATCATCATCATCATCATATAATGTTCAATTAAAAGAATTGGTTTTATATAAATATATTATAATTGAATTTGAATTTTAAAATTGAGAAAAAAATGAATGACTGATGTATAATTTTAATGTAAACTTTGAAAACAATTTGACGTTTCATTTGAGATACTCTTGCTTAGTGTGAATTTACATGTGGTAAGTTTTAAATGTAAATAATATGAAATTGAATATTATTAGATTCTATAATTTTAAATTGAAAGAATTGATTTTTATATAAATATTTTGTAATTGAATTTGAACTATAAAATTGAGAAAATGATAAATGATGGATATATAATTTATTGTAAAGTTAAAAACAATTTGATATTTGGTTTTGGGATAGGAAGAAAATATTTTGTGATATTTTTGTCATTCTTTTTGTTTTGGTTGTGAAGTTTGGGGTTATAGAATCTTTAGAGAGTTCGTGGAGAAATGATAGAAAAAATCCAAAAGCATTTTATAACTTATCATTTTTTTTTGTTGGCTAGTGGTACCCCTTACTTGTATGGTTTGCCTTTGGCTAAGAAACCACGAAGTTAAAAACACCCCTGGACCACACCAACCCTTAACATGGTTGGAATTTTTGTGTCTTAACTTCACCCGCCACTGTTCTAGTTCTACATCTAGCTGATATAACTTATCATCTTAATATGAAAGGAAATACACCATATCCTATCCTTTTCATAATAAAAAGTATTTCCCCATTGAGAACATGCCTATCATTAGGTATGTAATGTAGAAGAACAAGATAAACAACATGGAAGACAACAAATTTCCTAACTGAAGTAAGATTGTGTTGACATAAATATAATAAGTCTTGGCTAAATCATTGCGATGTCAAAGAAGATGTAACTCTACATAATAACGATAATATTAAAACATGATAGCAAAAAATAGAACAAAGTGTCACACCCCTCCTCGACAAAAAGAGAGTGTTAGACAATGGTTTATCAAGAAAGGCAATACACCATATCCTATCCTTTTCATAATAAAAAGTATTTCCCCATTGAGAGCATGCCTATCATTAGGTATGTAATGTACAAGAACAAGATAAACAACATGGAAGACAACAAATTTCCTAACTGAAGTAAGCTTGTGTTGACATAAATATAATAAGTCTTGGCTAAATCATTGCGATGTCAAAGAAGATATAACTCTACATAATAACGATAATATTAAAACAAGATAACAAAAAATAGAACAAAGTGTCACACCCTCCTCGACAAAAAGAGAGTGTTAGACAATGGTTTAGCAAGAAATACAATTCTAAAAAGTAATTTACCTTATCTTTTGAATTTTATTAAAAAATGTAATTGCATCATTTTTTTAAGAATTTTATTAAAAAATATAATTGCATTATATTATTATGATGTATTGAATTAAAATTTATATAAATGAAGATTAATAATCATCATTATCATTAAATAAACAAAACAAATATTAGAAATTAAACAACACTTGTCATTAAAAAACAACTAAAATATATATAAACACAAAGCATATCTATATTGGATAGGAATACCACGAGGCTAATCAAGATATATGCATGAGCCGACTCAGGAAAGAGAGTTCAAAAACTATGCGGCACTAAAGTAATGAAATTCTGAGAGGCTGACTGCATTAATTAAATTAAAGTTTGGGAAGATCTGAGGTAGAACTAGACCACATGGCTGCTACCTCAATGATAGAAGTCCCAAAATGCCCGACAGACGTACGTTTGCCCATTGCACCTCCCCAAAGAGAAAGATGAACCAGATAACTCGTAAGTTATACCTATTATAAACTGCTCATTTCCATCCAAGATGGGGGAATCTCTTCACTACACGCACTGTTCTACTACCCGGTTAGTGCCATTATAACCGGGAACTAAGAACATATACGCCTGCAAGTCAAGCCAGCCAGCTTGCCTGCCTGGTCTATTCAGTGACCCTAATTACTATTCTCCTGTGTTCTTAGAGAAATACTTCTCTCTTTCCTGTGTTTATATTTGCTACGATTTACCAGTAGCCTTCTGTGAATAGCTATTGCTTGAAACGCTCATATCTACAAAATCAACTGGGCTTGTTTACTGGAAAAAAAATTATATGATTAGGGAAGTTCCAGGACCGTAGTCATTCCAATATAGAGAGAAACGTTGTGGTTCTTTGGGTGGAGCAATAAAGTTGCGGATGGGGCATGGGAAAGTAGTTGTGAGATGCATTGAGAACAGTACGAGCAGGCAAGTAACGGACTGCTGAAGAAGGTGCGAGAGTTGGGGCTTTTATACGATTTGTTTTCTTTTCAAGTCCTGCACATATACACCAATATATATCATCAATCTTGAAGATAATAGGCTTTTCCAAATGAACCATCAGTGCATTATTAACGAAGCTTCACCTGTGGCTATAAATGTTTCATTTGATGCAAGGACTGAAGATTTCCATTCCTCATAAGCATGTTTCGGCATTTTCTTGGGTCTCTTCAAGCCAGGCACCTGCAAGGGTTCAAAATGCATTGATATGTTAGCAAAGCAAATGAATTGACACAATCCCTGACCATCTGTTTATAAAATTTCCATATCGCAAAGGTCATTACCTACATGCTGCACTTTTGTAGCCATGTATGTTAATAATAGCATCCGATAAGATTTAGATAAAAACAGTGGGAAGGAGAAAAAAAGTCCTCTACGAAATCTACCTCTAGTCCATCTTCATCATCAATTGACTCGCTGCAACTATTAGATTGGTGCCTTCTTTTGCTTGGCAATGCATCTAAAAGCTCTGCAAACCAAACCAATTTTATCAATTATGCCTGCTGTTAGAATAAATTTAAGAAGTCCATGTCGGTCACGGCGATAACGCTGCAACAACTCCACTTCTAATTGCCTATAAAATTCAATTCATAATTCCATATTATTTAGCAATATGCTTGAGTGTATTGGATACCTTGTTCGCAACCAGGTATGAGAAAAGATAAGAAACACTTACCTCCTCAAGATTTGTGTGGATAGAAGTCAAGTAATTTACAATTTTAGCACAAAACTTCACAATTTGTTTGTGCCTTTGTTAAATTAAATAAGTAAAATGTCTAAATTTAAATTTAAGATGGATTTATATTCATGTATTTTATTAATTATTTTTTAGTTTATTGATCCTTTCCTAAAAGCTAGATTTCATAGTTTTCCATTTTAAATATATTATTTATTTCTTTTACGAAGGGTTTTCCATTTTATATTAATGATTTATTTCTTTTATTGAGGATATAAGTATAGGTTAAATATCAATTCGTCAAATCAACAACAAAAATAATTCATTGTGTTAATTGTGTTTTGTATCAGCCTCAACTAAATGCCATAGTAAGTGTTTTAAGTGTTTTATTGGCAAAGCATCTAATAGTTTTTTATAATCCAGTAGAATCTTGAAAATCCTTGGAAAGGTGTAAATGTCTACCTTTAGCTTACTTCGATATTCTCTGTTTTTGAATTTCCAAATGGAAAAATATTCATAGATTACTACAATTCTATAATATATATGTTTATGTATTAAAATGAAAAATAAATGAAATCAAATCCTTATGTAAAAAATGAGATCTACACCTCGGAAGCTTGTAAAATATAATATGAAAAACCCAAACACTAAAATTTTCATTTTAAAAACATTTACAAAACCAAGACTCATGGAAAGTGAGAAGTTGGTGGGCCTAAATGCATTTTCTTGCTATTCATTGAGAATCAGAGAAAATCAAACATTGCAAACAGTTTCATCTCTAGGGCAGAGATGACAACTGAAAATCATTCTACATTAGTCATAGATAGACAAACATACATTTTACTGCCGCCATACAAAAAACTGTATTCCGAAGCTTGGAAAACAAAAATAAAAAACATACAGGTGTTCTTGTGGACACTATCAGATTGTCCGCTACTTATTCAAACAAAGGAACTGTGCAAAGATCCCTTCTGAAAAGTCCTCAGAGAGAAAAATACCTCCAAGACATGAATTGGGATAGTGCACTCTTGGAGAGGGCATCCAATTCTAAATTAAATTCTCTATGGACACGATCAACCTAAAGATCCACAAAAAGGGACATCAACTCTTTAACTATTGCACACCAGTGCTCTAAGGAGAGGACACGAAGCTTACAGGATCCCTTTGACCAATTAACAATAGTCAATGAATCTCCAAACACCTGTAGAGAGGGAATGCCATTAACCATTGCAAAATACAAGAGACACCAAAAGGCCAACAGTTCAAATTTTGTATTTGAGGCCTTTCCACAACCTAGCCTGAGATTAAAATAAAGATCTTCATTGATTCTCAAGATGGCACCACATCCTCCTACACCATTTTGTGGTGCATCATCGAAGAACCCACCTGGCTTTCCAACTGTAAAGGATGGACTCGAGAGTAATCTTGTTTTCCTTTGCACCTGAACAAAAAGAAAAGAACTTGTACAATCCCATACTTTTCAGAACACAAAAATGGACTTTTGGACATGATAGTCCTTAAAAATAACACTATTCCTCATCAACCAAATCTGCTAGCACACAAAGATGGGTAAAAATCTGTGAGACTTAATCGACTGATACCAACACCCAAAATTGGTTGCAAAGGAGTCATTCCCCCATTCCTAAGTCAAGTGAAAGAGACTAAGAACTTCATGTCAAACCGATTTACTGAAAGAACAACCAAATACGAGTTGGTCTAAGTACTCATTGTCCTTACTACAAAGAGAGCAATGGTTTGATCCAATCCATCCCCTTTTTAGTAGGTTATCCCAAGTGAGGATGCGAGTTTCCATAACAATCCAAAAGAAACATTTGAGCTTCGTTGGGATGTGCCATTTCCAAATTCTCACATACCACCATTTAGTTACTGAGGAGCCTTGAGCCAGGGCAATGACTTCATATGCATTCTTTGTTGTGAGCTGACCACTTGAATTATTCCAATCCCAAACTAAGGAGTCGACAGAGGAAGACAGTCGGACCCTCGCACCGTTGAGAGAATCGATGTAGCTTGACCATTCTATAGTCCACATACCCCGAAGGCCCATATCTTCAGCTTGCAACCAATATTTTCCAAAGGAAGGCAATCGTTCTGGCCTTTTAATTTGATCTAGAGAAGTGAGACCCAAATCTACTAAGAATTCAAGGAGATAACTGCTAAGAACATAGTGCTCACTACAACCGATGACAACATAGATATTCGATCCAAAACCAACTTTCTAGGCAATCTTGTCATTAATCCACATAAGTTTTTTAAGGAAACCATTCCAAAAATAAGAAGTGCTCTGCAATCTTTTCTGATGATTTATGAACCATTCTACAACAGGTTTTCCTTTTATGTACTTCACAGAGATAACTTTTTGCCATAAGCCATATCCAAATAAAGATCTCGAGCAAGATTTCAGACAGAGAGCCTTATTAAACAAGTAGAGGATTTTTATGTCCCAGTCTCCCATAGCTTTGGGTTGGGAGAGGCTGATTGAATTAACCAGATGGATCTTTTCACACCGGTTAGTTCCAAACCATAAAAAATAGAAGATTTTTTGCCTTAAAATTCTCAGAATTTATTGAGGTACCAGAGCCAAGGAGAACCAACAAACGAGAAGGGCCATCAAGAGAGAACAAATTAAAGTTGATCTTCCTCCCAGAGAAAGATACTTGTAGGACCAATTGCATATTATTTTCTCAACTTTTTTAATTAGCTGGATCGTGTCTTTTGAAGAGTAAGTATTAGGCTTTAGTAAAAAGCCCCAATACTTCAGTCTCGACTCCAACTCCTCTGGAGAATACTTGCAAGATGTGGACTGACATCATTTGAGCCGACAATCTTATAAATAACTGATTTATCTGAACTAACCTCCATAGCCAAGGCATATATTTTCCCTCTTAGAACGACATATAAAACATGCCAAAAACTTTTGTGTTGCAAATTTGAAATATGTTTGAAGGATAAAGTTCATAATTATGTGTTCCTTGTAACACGCATCTTAGAAAGTTTTTTAAAGTGAGATTCTACTCCATAATGTTTATTTGATTTCTTTATAGTAAAGTTTAAGATATACTTTCATTTTATTTTTTTTGAAATTAAGAATAAAAGTTCATTCCAACTCAAGCTTGACGAGTGTCTTACAAATTTGAAATCTATTAGATGTGTCCTTCATGGCACAATATCTTACAAAGTATTATTATGAAATACAAAAGCAAATGTGATTTAATACAAAAATGTTCTCAAAAATATTTTTTGAAATAATACTTTCTATTGAAAATGAAGTGTTTTTTTAATTAAAAAATTAAAATTTATGACATACTTTATTGAAAAAAAAGTTTATGATATACTTTCTTCCTATATCATATAAATTTAAGATATATCATGAATTGAATTACAACTAGAGGATTTACATGGTAACTTTCTTTAAAAAATTTAAGTGAGATGTATATCAAAGACACATACAACTTTTTAAAATCATGTAAATAATCTCTTTTCCAAAAAAATTTTACTTTATGTAACTTTTTTTTCTC
Source organism: Larix kaempferi (assembly GCA_027924585.1). Lineage (NCBI taxonomy): Eukaryota > Viridiplantae > Streptophyta > Pinopsida > Pinales > Pinaceae > Larix > Larix kaempferi. Next base: position 5,779,283 of record BSBM01000091.1, on the reverse strand, counting down.
TAACTTTCCATAAAACTTTCAACAAGCTATGACAAACACTTTTTCTTACTAAAACTAAAACTAACACAACCACATTTTTAAAATTGGTTGATATAAGTCATTTTCCACCATTTTTAAATATAATCGTTTTTCCACCCTTTTTAAATATAATGAATAGATAAATATATCTCAACCAATTTTAAAAATATGATTGTGATCAGGATTCTTAATACAAACATGTAGTCCAAACGATAAACGATACATGTGTATTAGATGAAACGGGTATTCGGCGTAGCAGACACGCACCACCATGTATTAAATGACAAACCACCCAACTACTAAACGAACATTCCGCGTAGCAGAAACGCACCAAATCCCTATCCGTCAACTGGCCATCCATAAACGTGGGGACAACGCGGCATTTAATTAAACGGGACCCAATTTCCTATAAACAACACACATCTGTCACAAACCCAATACGCACGCAGGTCCCACGCATCTTTTGCAAGTGGCCGGTCAAGGTGCCCCTTCACAATACTTGAAAGCCACGCATCTTTTGCAAGTGGCCGGTCAAGGTGCCCCTTCACAATACTTGAAAGCCAGAGGGGGCCACTGAACGAACATTCCACGTTTTGCAGAAACGCACAGACGCGCCTACTTGGAAAAACCCCAGAAAGCTTGTTACGCATCTTTTGCAAGTGGCCGGTCAAGGTGGGGCATACAAAGACAAATAATTGAATGTAAGGTGCCCCTTCACAATACTTGAAAGCCAGAGGGGACCACTGAACGAAAGGTGCCCCTTCACAATACTTGAAAGCCAGAGGGGACCACTGAACGAACATTCCACGTTTTGCAGAAACGCCCCCAGAAAGCTTGTTATACCGTGGAATGGACATTCCGATAAAATGACATGAGAGAGTTATAAAAGAGCTGCAATGGACATTTCGCGGAAATGATGCGCACCGACTACTTCGTTAAAAGGGCATGAGAGAGTTATAAAAGAGAAGCACATCAAGGAGAGACATCACTGCTAAAATACAATCTGTGACAAGGAGAGACACACAAATACATTTTGCTTGTCAATCTGCCCACTGTTTCCTTACCCATGGCTTCCGCTTCCACCTCCACATCAAGCTCTGTATTTCCCCGTAACTACCCGGTCTTCATTAATCACAGGGGACCTGACGTTAAAAAAACATTTGTCAGCCATCTTTACTGCCGTCTTCGTTCCGACGGATTGCAAGTTTTTCTCGACCAGCCAGAATTGGAGCGGGGAGAAAACATTCCTGAACAAATAGAACAAGCCATTGATATTACCTCCGTTCACGTGGCCATTTTCAGTCCGAGATATGCGCAGTCCAAATGGTGTCTCGACGAACTCGTCCTAATGTTGAAGTCCAGGGCCACCCGAGGCGCCACCATTCTTCCTGTATTTTACGGAGTTGAACCTTTTGTGCTACGATTGAGGGGCAAGGACGACGAAGTGTATGCTGAAGCCATGCGAATTCATGAAAAGAAGAACAGATATGACCAGCAAATAATTACAGATTGGAAACGAGCACTGTACGAGGTTTCACTTATAAGCGGTTTCGAGCTGAAAGCCTATAACGGGTTAGAACTCTATCTCTCATTCTCTGTATTAGCTTAACTGTATATGTAAACAAATTTCGAACTGTAAGCCTGCAATTGGTTTAGAACTCTATCTCTCATTCTCTGTGTTAGCTTAACTGTGTTGGTTTAGAACTCTATCTCTCATTCTCTGTGTAATAAAGTACTACAAGAAACACAGGTGTCCTACACGGGGAATGACAGTAATCTGGTGGGGTATTATGATGGTCCCGACACAAGTGAGCACGAGGCTTACGACGAGAGCATGTGGGGCAGCCTGGACGAATGGACGAGTGAAGCGGAGGAAAATTAGAAGGGGGCAGGCTGGACGCATGAAAGTTGTGGTTTCTTGTCTCTTTCTTGTTACTCAATTTTAGCCATTGATTACATGACTTTGAATTGTAATCCTTAATCACATTTAACTTTACACCAGTTTTTTCAATAAATTGTTCCTATTGGATTCTTTTTTTCTCTTATAAATGTTGATAATAGTTTGTGGCAAGGACTCAATATTAGTGGGGATGAGGGATGGAAATTCTCCATCGTTAAATAGGGCGATGAATGAAGTGTGAAGTAAAATGCTAAATAAAGTAGAAATATTTCATATAAATAAAAAAAATGTGAAGTATATAAAAAATAAATGTATTTAAAGTATATAATTTTATTTTTTATATAAATATTATGTTTTTTTAATATAATATTTTTTAAATATAAAAATAGTAGTATAGATAATAAGATAGACTAAAGTTGATCTCATTAAATGTTAATTACCATCACCACCACCATTACCTATAGTGGTGGTGGTGGTTAATGTCCAATAAGATCAACTTTGGTCTATCTTATGTGTGTGTGCGTGTGTGTATTAAAGTGTAGCTAAGCTGGTTGACCTAACGAAGGGTCAACATGCGCCATGGGAGGATAGATATATATAGAGGAGGTTCTTGTATTCTTTGCAGAGTTATTGTATAATTCATCTCTCTTATCTATATTGGAGTTGGGCTCCATGCTTATATTTGCTTTACATGGCATGTACTTTGGTATATTATAATATCTTAAGTATTTGATACATAAATTTTGGCATTAGAGCATAAGGTCCTTGGGTGGTCTCGTACAAAATAAGTCATCTCACCATTTCGGTTATACTTTTTTGGGGGAAGTTTAAAATAGAGATTTTTTGGGGAAACTTGTGAGACACAACAAAGTACTTGTGGTAACAAATTTAGGTTCTCGTTTGCTATAGGTTCAGAATTACATTCCATGGAAGTAAGGGTTTTTTATTAGTCCAAATAATAGTTTCAAATAGATGTTTTCAATTGGTAAAACTATTGTATTTGAATATTTCAAGATCCAAAATGAGAAACACCAATTGCATAAGAAGGAAAAAACCCTAGTGTGTTAGGTAAAATTTTGGCAGTAAACACAACTGGACACATTGCATTTTGTACAAGTTGTCTCTTGTAAAGACCAAAATCAACAAGTTTTAGGAAATTTACAATGACTTATCATGTACCTTTGAAACCTTGGTAAGGTATGATGTAACATTGTCATTCTTTGTCATCTTAGTATCTCTCAGTTTCTCCCTCAAAACCATTTTCCAATTTTGATTATGGATTTCGTACAGCTTCATCAAAGATGCCCACATATCAAAAGCATTCATTTTACTGGCCACATGAGGCATAATGTGGTCTTTCATTGCATCAAGAAGAATACATTTTTCCTTCACATTCTTCTTGTTATATTCAGCCAATAGATCAGGATCAATTGTGATATTCCATAAATCAAATTCCTCCAATAGCAAATTGATCCTATCCTTCCATGGAATGAAATTTGATACACCCTCTATCCTATCCTCAAACTGCAATCCAAATGTCAGAGACATACTCATTGAGCAACCGACAACAAGCACAAAGCTGCTAGGTGAAATAACTTAACAATACTCTTGCTTCCCTCTTGTGTCAAATTTCTTCAATGCATTTCTCAGAGTCCCAACTCTGATACCATGTTGAAATTATGTCAAACACTTAGCCAACAACTAGATTTTAGTCTCCAATAATTATTCACCAAATGCATGTTAAACCCACAAGCATTGAAATGGAATTATGAGTAGAAATACAAATGACTAAGAACTAAAAAATTGCACTAGAAACACACAATCAACAAAAACATTTGACACGGATATTTTCTAGGAAATGCCCCTAGAAAATCCGTGAAGGGAAAATTAGTCAAATGAGAGGAATTTTATTATGCTTGGCTCACAAAGAACTCCAAATTTTATAGCAATATAACTCAACAATTAATGCACTTGTATGGTCTTCAAGAATTGTAAATCACCTTGAAATATGTTACCAATATGTAGTATGGCCTATACGTCCTTCTTGGAGATCATGCCAAGCTACAATACGACTTGTATGGCCTATTAATTTCAGCTAGCATGATACCTCAAAATATGTGCAATAAATGCAACAATTTCACAGCCTATACAACCCTCGAAATCCATGCCAAGTATGTTGTACTTTTAGTTGTAAGAACTCCTCAATTTTTGTTCCCAGTACAGTCCTCTCTCCTGCTATAAGATCACTCTACTATGCATTCAATGCTTCCTAAAGATTAGCGCCCTTTACCCCTTCTTGGAATTTGCGCCCTCCTCCACTCTTGCTACAACCTCTTCCTCTATCTCTTTAGCTTTCCAAAGTTCTCTCGCTCAATGTATCTCTCCACTCTCCTTAGGTCTATTTATAATTTCATCAATGACTCTTCAACTACCTATAGATCTCAATGGTCAAGATTATATCTTGGCCTCACTAGATCTACAGTTGGGACTTAATCTCTCATTGAGATGACTTAAATCACTTAAGTCACTCAAATATTCTAAAAGTCACTTTAGTCATTAAAAATATAAAAGTCATGTTATAAAATCACTTTATAAAGTGATCACCTAGAGAGTCACTTTTCAGACCACTTCTACATGCTAGACACATAACCTATGTAGAATTACGTGTCCGAGCTACAAAAAATAACAACCTTCACCATAATGAATGAGCTAATAGATTGAAAAAATATTGCAAGAAAGACTTGGAACACATAATATGTCATCTTTGAAATGACCAACATCTAGTTGAATTGTTCCAGACCTTGCAACACTGTGAGTTCTATCATCACCAACAAATATTTGTTTGGTGTTACATTTATTAAGAGAATACAAAATGGATTTATCCTTAGTTGTATGATAAGATGCTCCAAAACCAATGAGCCACTCATTAGAATAAGAAATTAAAGATGCATTAAAGGGAAATACTTAAGTAGAAAGTGCATGTGCATGAGAAGAAGTGTTAGAAGAAGAGTTAGAAGAATAATCAATATTGATCTTATGCTTCTTCATTGCATCTTCTAAGTCTTACATATTCTTGAAGAATTTCGACTCTAGATGACCATCGTTCTTGCAAAATTTACAATGTTTGTTACTCTTCTTTTTTATTTCATTCCCTTATCACCATTGGAAGGAGCTGTCTGAGAGGGTTTGGGACCCTTGTTTGGTTAATTGTTGTGAGGGTTATGCTTCTTTGGATTCTTGATTTATCTTTATGTTTCACTACTAAGGCTTATTTAGATGTACTTGTAGTGTTGTTTATTCCAAGATGCAAGAGATTATCTTACTCTCTAAACAAAGAATCATAAAAATATTCAAAAGAGGGAATTTGGTAAGTAGCTCCTTAACTAATAAGAGTTTCTCTAGTGGAGTGAAAAATAGATACAAAAACATAATAAGGAGTGCCAAGCTTAGCAAGAATAACATATATAGTTGGTCATTTATCTTTAGTATTTTACATTCCGAAAGTAAAAGTCTAAGTGTTTTGAACTTAGAAAGAAAATCTTCAATGCACGAAAAATCACTGGGATTTAAGGAAATTAATTAGTTTTCAAGCTGGTGGGATCAAATTTCATTGTGTTTACCAAAAACAATTTCCAAATTATTCCATGTTAAGTATGGGGTTTCAATTCCTTCAAGGTGAGGTTGAAGACCACGAGAGATGAAAATTCCTATCAGTACGTGATTCATCATTTTTACCATCCTATTTGGCTTTCTTTAATGCATAAAGAGGGGCAAATTTGTCTCCCAAGGTAACTCGGTAAAGTCCCTTCCTAGTAAATCCTCCATATGGGATTTTCATGAGACGTAGTTGGATTTGGTAAGTAGAATACCACTTGTACTATCCATATTATAATATGAATATAATAAGACTTCAACAATAGAAACAGATAGTCTAAATGTAAATATCTACAAGAAAAAGGTAGTTGTTATAGCACAAATTGGCACTTATCATATGGCGACTATACCCCTAGACGATGCCTAAGTGTCCATGATTGTCCACATATGAACCTAGAAAGCATGGAGGATCCCTCATTTTGACCCTAGCTGTTGGTTTAAGTGCACTAGAAGAATTCTCATCTCACCTCCCACTCAAAACATTGAAGTTGGAGAATATTTGACACCCCACTCTCCTTTGCGCCATACAAGGACCATGCAATGCTAGTTTTCTTTGAGAAAGGTGTGTGGGACCCGAAAATCACCAAAAAATATAAAATTTCTAAAAAAATGAGAATTTTTGGAAGTTGGAGGTTGGTTTGTCTCGGTTCTAACCCACGTAACTACTTGGTAACCTCTCTAACTATCCTAAACATTCATTAAAAATGGATAAGAGGGGCCAAGCAAAGGGAGGACACCCTTATTATGTTCATGGTAGATGAATTCTCTACCTTTCTGGAGTTCATTCATCCCATTCCCACTTAGTAACCCATATCCCTCATGAGCACTCCTTTCCTAAGTTGTTGAAGTCATCCATCTCATATGACGTATGCCCTATACATCCGTGGAAGTGGGATCACAAGTGACTCAAGTGCATATGAATGCAGTCTTTGGATTCGAAAGGTGTCATAACAGTAGGAAGGTAACTCATATGTCACTCATATTATTACATCTTAATAGAAATTTTTGATCTTTCCCTTCCCCATATATATGTGTAACATTTGATATATTCCTTACATGTTGGTAGATGAAAAGTATTAGTCCTTCAAGAGCATTGTTAACTATAAGGTTGATTGTTATATGTTAATGCTTAGGTTAATGTTTCTATTACTTCCATAATAGTTGTGAGGAAGGTTAGTGGATCATTTTGTAGGTTTAAAGCTTGTTGGAGTGAAACATATTGGAGTTCGAAAGTAGGAGTTGCAAGGATTGAACTTCGGAAACAAGTTCCTCTTCTTTTCTCATCTTATTCTCCTAATTGCTTGCTTGTGTGCATGATAAAACATCCCCATTGGGTCTTAATTATTGGTTTGAAGAGTGTTAGGATGAGTATTATATCCTTCTTATTATGTTAGGATGAGTATTATATCCTTCTTAGGATGAGTGTTAGGTAATCTTAGAGTTGTGGCATAGTATATGCTGAGGTAGAATGGTACCTAGAACATCGACTCGGCAGACCTTAGAAATGTTTAATAAAGAAAAGATCGAAATATCTTTTAAAATGAAAAACCGAGTCAAACTTCAAGAATACAACTACTGAACTGATTAAACCTAACTAAACCAACATATCAGAATAGTATCAATCTATACTACTCTACTCTATGGACAATAACTGGAAAAGATAAACACAACAATATTATTCTAGGAAGCAAGACTTAATCAAAACAGAACTACTTTGATGAAATTGAAATCTACTGATTAATAATTCAAACTCTAATCTAAGAATTAGAAAAGAATTTGTAAGTGAGTTTAGAGATCTATCAATGAGATGATTCAATTGACAACTAACTATGGAAATAAGAAACTATATCAACTTAAAGCAAAACTACAAACTACTTAGTGAATTCAAAAACTATTCATGCATTCAACTCAAGATCAAACTAAACTACCTAATTCCATTCTCCTTGAGGATTCTGAGGAAATGTATCAAATGTAATAGGAACGAGAGAGAATGTATCAAAATGACTTTCAAATGTAACAAGGAAATAAAATGGAAGCAAATCTAGTTTAACTTCTACAAATAAATGCAAACTAAAGAGTGTCCAACTACAACTAACTTTAAACATTGCAATCTATTTTCTATCCATAAGCAAATAACATGGAACATATGTAATCTAGAAGCAAGTAGAAAACTTAATAAAGATATTTACTTTAAGATGGATTTGATCTAGAAGCAAGTAGAAAACTTGATAAAGATATTTACTTTGGAAATGAATCTAATCTAGAAGCAAGTAGAAAACTTGATAAAGATATCTTATTTATGGATCAAATCTTATTTCATGGACATATTCATTAACTATATGAATGAGAGAAACAAATTCTATGCTTGAACGAAGGAACTATCAAAACTAATGTGCTTTGGAGAAGGAAATTACTTAACAATACTGAACTAAGAATGGAATTGATAAACTCTATAACAGTAAAGTATTTAAGAAATCAGACATAAGCGAAGCATAAATCTGAAAAGAAACTAAAGGAAAGTTAAGAAAATGGAATGAAAACTAAAAATGAATATAAAACTTAAATAAAACTCTATGTAGTGCAAAACAAGGTCCTAATTACATATATGAAATGTTAATCAATTACAGAAAATATTACAGCTCGAAGACCTAAGAAACTGAATTCTAAACAAGCATAAAAACAATGCAGAAAATATTAAAGTCCGTATGTCAATCCGGATTATAGTCTGAAAGACAGTTCGAATGACAGTCCGGATGGAAGAAACGATTTAAACTAAGGAAAGAAGCAATCTGAATGATCTTAACGCCAGCTGGTTGATGCATATGAACCTACAATGCAAGGAAAGCAGTAAATCGACTGTTTAAAAGCTAAAGTAACAAGAATCCATCTATACTAATCATTATCTAAAGGAATGAACTATTTCTATTGCATAATAAAACAAGGCTGAGATGTAAATAAAACTAACCTACAGCTACAGGAAAAACTAGCAGAACTAATTCTAACTATGAATGAAATTCTGAAATAGTAACTAATTAATTCTATCTAATTGCAAATAAAAAGACTGAAAGAAAACTAAGAAGAATTATGCATGACCGGTCATTAACTTCTAGGAATATAAATTAAACTAGCAGCAAGATATAAACTATAGGAAATAAAGAACTGACATGTACAGGAAATAAAATAACATCATCTACAGGAAACAAGTTAAATACTAGAAATGAAAACTATTTACTTGCAGAAAATAAATGCAGAATATATACAATAAAACCTCTGGTTGTCGAGGGGCCCTTCTCAGCAATCAAGGATTGAAGCTAACTCAAGTTATTCACCAACAACAGAACATCAATAGCTAAGAAACTGGAACTTCCATTAACTGATAAAAATTACACAACGTCTATGTAAAAGTTTCTACTATCGTCTATGTGCTATATCCTCTGTATATGTGTTGCGTTTCTTCATAGGAAACGCATTTATATAAGTTTTACAACAAGAGAGAAGGTCAACGTAGTCAACCTCTCTAAAAATAGAGGTCTTAATGGCTACAAATGGTTGCAGGGTGGTTTACGACAATGCACAGGCCAACTGCCTTAGTCCACGGGTGTTGATCTTCCTTCACGCGAGCAGCTATGCGTTGGTTCCTTTCAAAATGGGCAGGTGATGCGGTCGCGAGCCAAGCGGGCAAGAGAGGGAATCTTCTAGAATGGAGGCTCACGCACCATGAGGGCCACGTCCCCAACAAAACCACATCATCATTTTTGTCTTTATTGCCCCGAAATATCTCAACCAACGATTCTGCGGGTATGAATGGAGGGCTGAACAACGGTTCAAATGCAGCTAGGCGACTTTGGTGTGAACGCGCGACTGAATGAAGGTCTGAATGACAACCGCAACCTGTAAAACAAAAACTAAATGCCAAGCATGTCTAGAAATATGAGATGATTGTCAATAAACCATAAGTTCATGTGTATACTGATGATGATGATGTCCTAGCTTCGAGACACCAAATTGATCATCAAGATGTACCATCGAATAACATCATTATACCCATCGACATACCTTGCATAGCCATAATTTTGTAACCATGCATGTTTTTATATAAATCAAGGTCATTTCACCCTAGCTCCAAGAACACTTACCGTCGAGTGAAGTCAAAAAGAGCTACTGCCTTTAGGCTTTGCTACGGATTCTCCTGAGCCAATGGGATAATTTGTAGGATATTCATCTGGATAGGGGCCTGTTATCACATATATAGTAGCCGGGCTACCATACACTATTTTTCTTATTCCAGTACACTTTTGAGCCAGTTCCCTTGCATTGAGATGCTGAGATGAGCATCTACTATGGATCACTATCAGATTATGGACATCAGTTTTATTTCCCCATGCCATGGCTAAGCCTTAGGACACTCTGAGAGATGACCGATGTAGCTATTTAGCCATTTGTACAGAGTAGTCAGTAATGCCCAGAGTTACAGCAGCAGTTTCAGAGGACAGATGATGAGCATTCAAGTATATGACTCAGCAGGTATATTATGGTGTTGTGGTTATATTGCTTTTATATTCATTCTTGTAGCATGTCTTAGCATTTAGTATCATGATATGGCGATCATATAGATATGTGGACCTGGTTGATCTTGTTATATATATTATATATTGTCCCTACTCAGACTTAGAAGTTCATTATTCATACTCATTGGTTTTACCCTCCCTAGGGAGAATAGAGATGATCATTCCACCATACCTTGGCTTGCTAGTGTCGGTTTCATCATTCATTGTCTTCATCCATCCATTACCTACATAGTTTGTTCACTACCTTGACTTACTACTTGACTAGTGGCATGGAGGACCTTCCCCCACTATAGCCTCTGTATTGGATGAGCTTCCCTGTTTATTGTATCTCGTCTCTGAATTGGTGACAAAACTTACCTATGGTGAGTTGGATTTCCTTGTGAAGTCCTCCTAGTCACTAAAGATGTTGGCTAAACCTGAAACTTTTACTGCTGCCATGAATACAAAGTATGGAAATGAAATGTTGTATCTTGTATGAAAAGCCCATTCATGCAATGTGTTTCTCAACACACATGAATGAAAGGCAAGCCAAATGAAAATGGTTATGAAAGATAAAATTTTATATCTATTGTGAAATGTAAATACCTAGGTAAACAAGCTGTCTATGACACACCTAGAAGTGCTCAAGTAAATATGTGCCTTAAAAACACACCTGCAGCAAGAAGCCTTATAAAATGTAAATCTATGGAATGTGTTTATAAACACAAATAGATCAAAGGATATGGAAACCTTAGGCCCAAAAAGCAATGGAACTCAAACTCTATATCAAAAATATTGCTGGCCTCATTTGTATTATGGATTGTGCGCATCTGTCAAGGTGAATAAACACTCTTTGAACAACTTACCCATTTGTGAGACACCGCCATTCCTTGTGTTATTGCTTGTCCAGTATATGCTATGGTGTGTATCCCCTTTTCCATTTCCAAAGTGTCACAGTGTTAAGTTAGTAAGTCATCCCTTGGCCTAGCCATTTTATTTTTAGCCTTCACCCTTCACTAGCAAATTGATCACAACTATGAAGTGAGTATGGTCTTGAAAGTATGGTCTGAGTTATAAATAATAATTAATGGCCCTATATATTTGGATTTAGATCACCAGTAATGATTGCTATTTTTTATAATCACTATTTGAATGGATTGTAAAGCATGTTTTAACCTTTGACACCTTGTAGCAGCCTATGATGACATTCTGAGTTATATTTGGTCATGTTGACTTGGTCAAACCTAGTTTGACCAAGGTCAACCACATGACATGAGATGATTAGACTTTATGATGATGCAGATCGATGGTATATGGTCTATGTACAAGTACATGATGGTTCTATGCAGCAGATGCAGGGTTATGATGATGATTTATGGTTTTCAACATTATTTGATCATTTACAAATTATTATTATTTCACCTGTCCGGGCATATAGCATTATTATATGATCATGCAGAGATCCATATGGTGTATGAGTACACATCTTAGATGGATTTGGGTTCTCTGATTCCAATGAGACAGTCTGTTTTTAGTTCTGGACAGTTACAATGATGTTTTAGCCTCAGTTGGCTATCCTAGTGCAGTTTTGGCCTGTCAGAGGCCCTGTTAGAGCAATGATGAGATTTACTTGGTTCACCTAGGGCGTTGTACATGGAGGGGGTGGTCTAGCCACTTGTTATTACTATATTTACTCCCTCTCAGACACATTGGTGAGCTTACCTTGATAGCATAGGCACTCCAGGAGGCAGTTTGGACAGTTTCACACTTCCTGAGGCAGTCCAAAAATGGTAAAATTGGCTATAGAGGAATTCGATTTGGGCTATTGAGGCAAGGTTATGGCATGGGATGATTTTTCATGATGAGTGGGATGTCTTCCACACCTTCTCCAGCAGTTTCAACTTCATCGGGACCCACATCCATCACTTATGGCATTTTTTGATGATTTCTGGAGCCTTCCAAGGCTCACGACTTTCCCAGAGAGGCACGATTTGCTGCTTAGAAGATTATTTTGATGACATTGTGCTATGGGGATTGACCAAGGGTGTTAGAAATTACCCCTTGGACCCACCATGAGCTATTTCTTATGTTTTATCATTGACATTTGGTGGGACCCCCCTTGTTATGGGTGATTTGTCCATTATTATATTGTATTAGTGAGTTGATCCATGTATTGTATTGTTGAGCTCATCTCAACCATTGATTAGATCTTTTGATATTTTAATCTTAGCCACTCATTCAAAAAGTGGTTAGGGATTTGGTGCCTCTCCTTCCTATTTAAAGGAGAGAGCATCTCATTGTAAAGGGGACTGTTATCACATATATAGTAGCCGGGCTACCATACATTATTTTTCTGATTCCAGTACACTATTCAGCCAGTTCCCTTGCATTGAGATGCTGAGATGAACATCTACTATGGATCACTATTAGATTATGGACAACAGTTTTATTTCCCCATGCCATGACTGAGTCTCAGGACACTCAGAGAGATGACCGATGTAGCTATTTAGCCATTTGTATAGAGCAGTCAGTAGTTCCCAGAGTTACAGCAGCAGTTTCAGAGGACAGATGATGGCTCAGATGATGAGCATTCAGGTATGTAACTCAGCAGGTATATTATGGTGTTGTGGTTATATTGCTTTTATATTCATTATTGTAGCATGTCTTAGCATTTAGTATCATGATCTGGCAATCATATAGATATGTGGACCTGGTTGATCTTGTTATATATATTATATATTGTCCCTACTCGGACCTTACAAGTTCATTATCCATACTCATTGGTTTTACCCTCCCTAGGTATAATAGAGGTGATCATTGTCACCATACCTTGGCTTGCTAGTGTTGGTTTCATTATTCATTGTCTTCATCCATCCATTACCTACCCAGTTTGTTCACTACCTTGACTTACTACTTGACTAGTGGCATGGAGGACCTTCCCCCACTGTAGCCTCTGTATTGGATGAGCTTCCATGTTTATTGTGTCTCGGCTCTGAATTGGTGATAAAACTTACCTATGGTGAGTTGGATTTCCTTGTGAAGTCCCCCTAGTCACTAAAGATGTTGGCTAAACCTAAAACTTTTAGTGCTGCCATGAATACAAAGTAGGGAAATGAAATGTTGTATCTTGTATGAAAATCCCATTCATGCAATGTGTTTCTCAACACACATGAATGAAAGGCAAGCCAAATGAAAATGGCTATGAAATATCAAACGTTATATCTATTGTGAATTGTAAATACTTAGGTAAACAAGCTGTCTATGACACACCTAGAAGTGCTTAGATAAACAAGTGCCTTAAAAACACATCTGCAGCAAGAAGCCTTGTGAAATGTAAATCTATGTAATGTGTTTATCAACACACATAGATCAAAGGCTATGGAAACTTTAGGCCTAAAAAGCAATGGAACTTAAACTCTATATCAAAAATATTGTTGGCCTCATTTGTATTATGGATTGTGCGCATCTGTCAAGGTGAATAAACACTCTTTAAACAACTTACCCATTTGTGAGACACCGCCATTCCCTGTGTTGTTGCTCATTCAGTATATGCTATGGTGTGTATTCCCTTTTTCCATATCCAAAGTGTCACAGTGTTGAGTCAGTAAGTCATCCTTTAGCCTAGCCATTTTTGTTTTAAGCCTTCACCCTTCACTAGCAAATTGATCACAACTATGAAGTGAGTATGGTCTTGAAAGTCTAGTCTGAGTTATAAATAATAATTAATGACATTATATATTTGTTGGTAGATCGCCAGTAATGATTACTTTTTGTTATAATTGCTATTTGAATGAATTGTAGAGCATGCATTAACCTTTGACACTTTGCAGCAGCTTCTCTGAGTTATATTTGGTCATGTTGACTTGGTCAAACCCAGTTTGACCAAGGTCAACCACAGGGCATGAGATGATTAGACCTTATGATGATGTAGATAGATGGTATATGGTCTATGTACAGGTACATGATGGTTCTATGCAGCAGATGCAGGGTTATGATGATGATTTATGGTTTTCAACATTATTTGATCATTTACAGATTATTATTATTTCACCTGTCCGGGCATATTGGATATATTATATGTTGATGTATATGTAACTTCGGAATGTATTTCATCTATGTATTTCATATATATTTATTGTACCCTTATAAGAGATGTGTTATTCCTCTATAAGGAAGTGTCGTCATGTGTATTGACAAGTGTCGCAAGTGTGTGTACTTGGCGACGGGTTATTAGACCACCATGTGTGGGGTCGGCCCTGAAATATATATTATATTGTGGATGTACCTAGCTAGACAAGTCGGCCCCATAGTGTAACTGGGAAAACAGGTTAGTATAAATAGAGATCGGGAGATCTCTATTTTCATCACTCGAAAACTCACACTTCTCTCACTCAGAAAGTGGCGCACTAGTGAGGAGGAGGATCATCTGCTACTAGGAGACTATCTCAGTGTATTTTGTTGTACTTTGGTTGAGCCATTGCTCTCTCTATCTCTGAGGAAGTTGTGGGGTTTTTCACCTTAGGGTTTTTCCCACGGAAACTCTGTGTCTCTTGTCTCTCATGCTTTTGATTCTTGTGATGCTTGTCATGCTTATTGTGATTGTTATGCATTGATATATTGTATATGTTATTCTCTTAGTGAAGATCCTAGAGTATTGTGAATTAATACTCAAAATTTAACATGGTATTAGAGCTAACTCGAGAAGAAGACATTTTGCAGTGACAGAAACTTAAGTTTCTTGTTTATTAGGTTTCTCTCCACAGTTTTTGGAAAAGAAGTATAGTAGATTGACTCTACTCATCAAGGAGAATCTATCTGTCCAATCAGAATTCAATTCTGAGCATTTTCAGATTTGGCCCTAAAAATTACGATTTCCACAAAAATATGAATTTTTGAAATCTGAAGACATAGCTGGAAGCTCCTTGCAAAAATCGAAGTTTAGAGCTTTGGATCGAGATTTTTGGCTGGGTAGATCTCTGGGAAACTCAAACCCTAATTCAGGGCTCTCCCTAGTGAACCCGGGAGGACAAAAAGGCAAATCTGAAGGGTAAATCTTTGCTGATTTCAAATTCTGAATACACCAGGCTGATCAGCTCATCAAGGTGCATCTTTCTATCCTTTCAAAAAGTTGAAATTCACATTTTCAATTTTTAGGGTTTTTCCAACAAACCCTAATCTGGGACCAGATCTAGTTTTCAGCATTTCAAGTGGTAAGACCTAAATATTTTCTATTTCCATTTGAAGTACTCTTTAAGATGTCTCACCACACCAAGCTTGAGGATAAGCTTGAATGGGTTGATAACTTCCGAGCTTGGAAGTATAGGATTGGGTTAATCCTGGAAGAGAATGAGTTGGACTCATATGTAAAAGAAGACATCCCTATCCCAGAGGATGAAGAGGCTAAAGTATTGCATAAGAATAACTTGGTCAAGGCAAAGAGAATCATTGTTGATTCTATCAAAGACCATCTCATACCCCATGTGTCTTCTCTAAAGACACCCAAGGAGATGTTTGACTCTTTGACCAAGCTATTGAAGGGAAGAACATAAATCGGAAGATGACCCTGCGGAACCAATTGAAAGGAGTAAAGTTTCAGAATGGAGAAACCATTCAATCTTATTTTTCTAGGGTCTCCCAGATTAAGGAACAACTGGAAGCGGTAGATGAAATGGTGGAGAATGGTGAAGTTGTGATGACCACTCTAAATGGCCTACCCAAGTCATGGGATTCCTTTATTCAATGAATTTGTGCAAGGAAGAAGTTGATCTCCTTCAACATATTGCGGGAAGAATGTTCTCAAGAAGAAGAAAGGCTCGTGGCCTAAGAAAAAAAGATGGGAAGTGAAGATCAAGCTCTCACAGTACACACCAAGAAAGGAAGGTCAAAGAGAGAGCACTCTCATACCAAGAAATCTTCACACTATCATCAACATAAAGATAAAAAAGAACTCAGATGCTTCACATGTAATGAGAAAGGTAGATGTTACCTCAATTGCTTATGGCCACCTTGCAAATTGATAGCATTCTCCTATGTGTATATTGAAGAGTGCAATTTTGATTCTCCAAGCCAAATCGTCCTCCTCCTACAAGACAAGATCAAAGAAAGAAGTCAAGTAAGATGATTATGAAAATGATAGAAAGATGTAATAGAAAGCATCAACTATGTCATGAAGATACAATAATGATACTCCTTGTCACAAGATCAACCCAAGAGAGAATATGTGGATCCCTCCAACAATAACCCTCAAGAAATCTCCCTCCTCTCCACCAATTCGATTTCCCTGCAAGACAAATAGTTGTAGAACCAAAACCCACAATGATACATAGAAGAGATACTGTATACTCAAGATGCAAGAGAATCCACAAGACAAGAGAGATATGCTCCACAAAGAAGTGTTCTATTCCAATATTCCAGAGTTCCAAAGGTGAGCTATACAATAGGGGGTCTCCTCCTTATATAGGATAATAAAGACCAAAACCCTATACCACTTTACAATACTACATCAAATGAGTGGTTGAGATTAAAATATCTCAATATACAATCAATGGCTAAGATGAACCATAATAACATAACACATGGATCACTCATAAAGTGATGACGTCATAGTCTAAAATAATCATGGAGGGTGATGTCATCCACTAGAGGGGGTAAAAGTACCAAAGCCCACCTCATAATGACTAGAACATGACATAAGAAGCACATGGTGGGGCTAGGAGGCATCAATCCTTACTAGATCATCCCCAAGGCACAATAAAATAATAAAATATGTCCAATATAATATAAATGATCAAATCTGTCCTCAAAATCTGTGACAGACAAGCAGTAAAAGGCCTCCTATGATCGCTGTGGGCCTACCCACATGGTGAAAACTGGCTGGAAGATAGTGGGATCACCCTGGAAGACCTCTGTGAAAACCAAATGCCAAAACCTTGCCTCAATTTCCCAATTCAGGTTCATTAGGATCATTCAATTTCATTTCATGGCCTTTTTGGCCTACATAACCCTTCGGATCTCAGGTGTGCTGATAAGCAAAACTAGTTGCAGCTTGCATCCAGGGTATGTTTTCATATACATATAAGGTCAACAATTGTTTAGATATAGCTTTTAAGAACCATTGCTTTTTGGACCTTTCTTATACTCTTCGAGGAGTATTTTTAGCAGTTCATCGCTCTTGCCCTTTTTAGTTTCCATGGGCGAATTTATAAGTTTCCATAAATAGAACATGAGCTTTCAGTTTTAGCCAACAACATCTCAAGTGACTAGGGGGAGTTCGAGCCAATGCCTAACATCGGGACAACCGACCATAATGATTTAGGCCTAATATCCAACTCACCAAAGGCAAGTTTTGTCACCAACTTAGAGCCGAGACACTGAACATACAGGGATGTGGTCCAAACACAGAGGTAGAAAAATGGGGAAGTCCTCAGTATGAGAAAGTCAAATGAGACACGTCAAGGTTTAAAGTCAAACAAGGAAAGTCATGTATGGATGGAGTCAAATGAATATGGAGCCTCAACTAGCAGACAACTGATGTCAGGAAAGACCATATCTATGTAAGGTGGAAACCAGTGAGTTTTGTTAAATGACCTAAATGTGCAAGTAATTGTCCATTTTATAATTAATAGTCCATTTTAAACAATTAGCCACATCAGGAATAATATGCCAAGCAAATGCTGTGATCATGACTAAATCAACAAGATAATAATCCACAGTCAATGATAAAACATCCATAGGTCATACACCATCATCATAGAAATAAGCATCATATACCATCTGAAACACTGCTGCAATATATCTCTAAGCACTGAACTGAAACTGTATGGGATAAAGGGTCACATCGGTCCTCAAATCTGAACTCTCAAGGCTCAGCCTTGACACAAGGTCTAACATAAGCCTGAATAATACACTGCTTTGATCATGAGTGATCACAAAATATACAATCATCATAGCCATGCTATGAATAATGGAAGCTCTGGAATGTGCAGATATCTGCTAAACAAGAATAGTAGCCTTGCTACTATGGTGTGATAACATCTAGCTCCAGCTGGGACAAGTGCTCTAAGGGAGAGAGCGCTTGAGAACCTCGGAATCTCTGATCTCGATCTGCTCTGCATCAATCTTCAATCCAGCACTGCACCATCCTTGCTTTCAGCTTTTATTTTGCACCTATTCCTGCGCTCACAAACACTAGAATACCTCATGGAGCATGTATGGGACAAATATAAAATAAAATTGAAAATGAAATCTATTCTAAAACAAAAACTAAAATACATAAGAAAAATTTAAACTAACATGGCATATATCATTTATTTATCATTCATTATTTTTATTACTGTGCAGGAGGAAAAAAGAACTTTTTCAAACAGGCAGTCTCGACTTGCACAGGCAGCCAGAAATGCAACAGGAAATTAAAATTCTCTAATGCATGCAGGAGAAGAGACCCGCTTAGGAAGGAGCAAGGCTCAACTCAATCAAAAATATAGACAAGCAGACACTCCAAGCAGAAAAGAAAAAATTGGCAACTCATCATACAAAAAAAAAAAAGCACACAAATCCTACTGCTTAAGTGAGCTTATTTAGAAACTACCTACTCTAAACAGGCAAGGCAAGGCATAGCAAGGAAGATCAGGGATGATAATCCCTTAACTCCCTCTGGTTGATAGGGAGTAAAATACGTTGGCCAGTCCTAGTGGTGAGAAAACACATCTCACCCATGCAGCGCTCAACAATGAGCGGTCCAACCCAAAAGTCACCTGATCCCCTGAATCGTATATAAAATAAATCATTAGGCATTACGACCCTATCACCAATTTCGAACCTTCGGTGATTTATATATTGAGGGATGGCTTCAATAACACGTTCAGGAATAGGTTGGATATCAGAACTGCATCGAGGTTGAGGTGTTACTATGCTTGAATTCCTATTAGGAGGAATTGCATCAAATCTGGGAGATCCACCGTCTAAAGGTACAGCTACCCTACCAATCAAGACTTCTCTTACTATTCTCCTAGGAGGACTTTCTACTTGTGGGTGAATGCTATACTTTGGAGCTTCCCCCACAGTCCAAAAGTCTCATCAATATCCTCATCTCTTTTAGCTATGGGTGGTAGGTTTTGATTTTCAATACTTCTGCTACTACCCTCTCCAAATGGGATAGGAATGGTCATATTTTCTAAAGCTGCCAAATGGTCAGTAGGAAGGGACATATGACCAGGAACCATGTTAGGCATACTCTGAGTTCTTATATCCAAAGATGATGGTGAAGAAACATGAGTGTGAAATGAATCAGTGGAGCCCATATTCTCTTCACCAATAGGTAATTCATCGAGCAAAAAGAAACTAGGGTAAGGTGGAAGCAAACTTGGCTCAGCGGGTTCTTCCTGAAAAATGGCTAGATTATTCAAAGAAGAATCCTCCCCACTACTTTGGATCCACATTCACCTCCTCCACCCATCCGACTCATTCATGATTGGTCTTTCCCGACTTGGATTCTAATTTGTGACCTTGAGGATCCCCTTCCCCACTGATCTCTAAGTATGCCATGATTCCCTGTCTTTTGTGCCTTGGCTTTTTAGTGTGTGAGATGCACTCTCAAACCTGGGATTTGCTCCTGTCGGTTTCCCTTGATGTTGTAATGCAGTATAGGAGTGTGTAGCCTCACCGGGTGTTCCCCATAGGTCATCGAAGAACTTATGCTTGCCCCCATTACTTTGCAATATGAGAACCTTGATTATATCTATTGAGATATGTATGTAGCCCATAAAGGCCTTGATGTAAATGAAGAAATGTAAATCAAGCCAAAAAGGCTATTGTATTGTAAATGTGAAATCTAGCCAACAAAAAGGGCTAAGTATTGTTGTCCGCCGAGATGCACACCAGCAGCATAAATCTTTGGAAAGCTGTCTCTTCACTACAAGTGAGAGAAGTGTAGCCTTGGGGGCAAGCAATGAGCTAGGTACTGTCACTTAAATCGCAGCTCCTCCGTTTAGGCTAACTCCTAATGAAGCCAAGGGGGGTAGTCCCTACAAAGAGTTTACTATGGCTCAATGTGTTTTAATGTTTTTTTTATGTGAGATAATGCGGATGGATGTTGTTTAGGATTTTTGAAAAATGAAAGATCCACAACTTTATAATAAACACAAGATAAAACGCAATCCACGTTGCAAACAAGATGTAAGCTTGACAGTATAAAAAGACTTGTAAAATGAAAGCATCCACAGATAGATAAATAATTTAAAAGACCAGTGCCTTATCCATTGGACCAAGGAGTAAAAAATGATTGAATGTAGTGTTGGGGGATGCTGAATATATAGTCTTCGTAACTGTTTGTGAGAACGTTGTGCAAATTATCTTGATAAATTAAAAGGTTTTAGTGGTCTCGATTATTAGGATAAGAACAACAAGGTAATCAAAAGACCAGAAAGGTATATCTTTAAGTGACTCCCCTCTGATGGTATGTCAAGACCGTCTAGATTTCGAAGGGATAGGTGTCCAATGATTTAAACCGCTCCTGATTTCTGACAACGGTATGTTTCTTGGCCCCACCAGGTTTAGGATCTTTTGCCTCCCACTTAAAATTTTCTCGAAACAATGCCAACACGTTGGTTGGGGTAAAGTTTTATTAAGTTATCACTTGTGAGATTAGCAAATCCAACACCTTTCTAAGTACTAGCCCAACCCTTTCAGGTTGGCAGAGCATACGGGTGTCAGATAACGACCAAGATAAATTAATTAATGGGGTGTGGGTTGGAATATTTTAGAAAGTATTAGGAGCACACTTGTTCAACTCTCCGACATAGAGCATTTTTGACCTCATCTTATGACAAAGTTCAAAATATTTTAAACTAATCTATATGCTTGATGCAAGGTAGATGCAGTGGGAATGCTCTCCGATAGAGAGTGCTCTTTGACTTGGATTTGGCCAAGTTCAAGAGGCTTTAGTTCTTTTTAAGAGTAGAAGCATTTTAGCATAAAGAACATGAATTAAGCTCAAGAAACTGAAAGTGAAATGACAAATATTTAAAAGAAACAAGATGACCTCGCTAATAATAACTGAAAAAGACTTAGTGTTCTACCAAACCAAATTAATCTAAAGATGGGATCTACCTTTGAACAAGGTCGACCACTAGAACCACCAGTCCTTGAGAAATTTCAGCTAGCTGATTTTCGACAAGGAGTCTAATGGGGAAAGAGAAATAACCACAAAATTATGTGTTCCTGCCCTTGGGATGAAATCCCAAGGATACTATCTCAAGTCAAGACTTGGAAATGGAGTGCAGAAAATAAAATATTAATCTATGAACTTGAAAAAAAGAGAGATCTAATCTAAACAAAGCACAACACTCTTCCCCAAATGGGGAAGAAGAACCCAAAAAGTGGAGGACTCCTCCACTTAGCCTTTTATTTAAACTTTTACAAATGCCTTTGGAAAAATCCTTGAAAGGTCTTTACGAGAAATAAATAACTATGAAACAAGCTAAGGAGCCCTTAATGGCTTTTACAAAGGAGAGTATACATGGTTTATAAAGATGTTTCAAGTGGGTGAATCCACGAATGTGGTTCACCATTTTTGACGGATCGGAAGGCAAAAATTCATTTTTCGGAACCTCGATCGAGATAATTTCAAGCCCTCGATCGAGGTTTTATATGCTCGATCGAGGGTTTAAAAATACCTCGATCGAGGGATTTAACATACCTTGATCGAGGATGTTTTAAACCCTCAATCGAGGGTTTGTTCGAACCATACAAAAAAAAGTATCCGTGCGGTTGTGCGTTGACAGACCCTCGATCGAGCAAACCCTCGATCGAGGGAATGCGACAGAGAAAAAAAAAAAAAAGGGCCCGGCCGACCCGACCGGCCCTGTTTTCGTGTTGGATAGAGATAGGGACAGAGCACAGTGAGCCGGGGCCTCAACCGAGCACACGCTCGACCCACATGGCTGCTACAGTGACGTGACCTCCCCCACAGCAACGCCATGTCATCTCTTCCACCAGGTGGGTGGAATTCCCACCATTCGTTTTGTTATTAAAAATATATATATATATATATTTCTTATTTTATGTATAAATTTGTGTATTTTTATCAAATCTAGGTTTATTTTAGTTTTTTAGAAATAGTTAGGATGTAGGCAATTAAACTAAACCGCCATTGAAACCAAACTTATTGAAAAAAAACCATTTGATTTAACTAAAACAAAAACCTATTTCAAACCAAAACAAAAACCCATTTCAAACCAAAACAAAAACCAAATTTGAAATATATTTAGGGTTTTAGATATTTGTCACTTATTTGTTTAAATTATTTAATTTAATTTTGTTTTTATATCAACCGGTAGCATTTCACCCCGTAAATACTACCGGTTTTATTTTAAAATGTGATTTTACAAGCCGAAATGCTGCCCATTTTTTTTCAATCCTCCGAGAACGCCAAGAAGATTGAAAAAAAACCATCTGAACCTAAAACAGAAAACCATTTCAAAACAAAAACCAAAACTATTTTAAATTTGAAATACTTTTAGGATTTTAAATTTATTTTGCATTTATTTGTTTAAAAATTATTTGGAATGTGAATTTGCAAGCAGAAATGCTGCCAATTTTTTTTCAATCCTCTGAGAACACCAATAAGATTAATATATATATATATATATATATATATATTAATATTATAATATAAAAAATTTAAAAATAAATATTAATAATATATATAATCATATATTGTTTATTAATTTTTACTTAATTTATTTAAAAAAAATAATATTTAATAAATTAATAATATAATATTAAAAATTAAAAAATGAATATTAATAATATATAATCATATATTATTAATCATAACCATAACCATAACCATAACCAACTTGCCAAATTGTCCTAAATAGGATCCCCTCTCAGGCCATGAAAAGTATGTCCACAATGTGAGCATCAATGAAGATAAATTGGCCTGGAACCATACTGGATAGCTTGGAAAAATTTCCAACATCAGGTGGCCTAACGTCATTAGATGATCAGGTGGCCTAACATAACATTATTAATATTAAAATAGGAAACATTTTATAAATATGATAATATTAATATTGTTTACATTATTAAAAAAAACTATCAATAATTATTTATAAAAATAAAAATAAAATAAAGACATATTATGGAGAGAAATTATCTTGTAGACAAGAAAATATCATAAAAAATTAACATATAGTAAATTAAATTATTATTATTAAAATAAAATAAGAAATAATTTAAATTTATAATAAACTATAATGGTTTATATTTCAAATAATTACTTAATTAAAATTCATTATATTTAATAATGATTGCTTACGAATAGACTATGGTAAAATATTGTTAAGAGTTATTATAATTAATCACAATTAATTATAATTAAATATGGTCTATGTGTTGATTATATGATTTTTATGATTAACTATGATATTATGACTTTTATTTGACGTAAATATTCCATCCATGTTTAGGTTGGATATTTTGTGTCATAATTAAATATTTCTATGTGTTGATTATATGATTTTTATGATTAACTATTATATTATGACTTTTATTTGACGTAAATATTCCATCCATGTCTAGGTTTGATATCTTGTGTCAATCATATATAATATTGAGATCTTTTACCTATTATATATAGATGAAATTAATGAAAAAAATTAATCATAAAAACAATAACATTTCTTTAAATGTAATTAGAAAAATAAAAAACTTAACATAAGATAATAACATTTTTTTTTAATTTTTTACATAATCCTAATTTATCTAGATTTAATAATAGTAATTTTAATAATATAATAATTAAAAATTATATTTATAATAATTTTTAATTTTCATTATAAATAAAAAAGATATTAATCTAGTTTTGTTTTTTTTAATAAAATATCATATTATCATATCAAAAAGAGTACATGGCTTCATTACATTGGGCTTTGTTAGTGTTTAGACAACACAACAATCAGATTTTCAATAACTTTCCTTCCCCCACCATACATCAACTTGAGAAAAAGGATGAATTTACTACAGACACATAAAAACTGCCATTTGTTCTTCATACACCAATTCCTTAAACTGAAACCTATACTACTATTAGCCAAGGAACAACCAAGACACAGATAAACCCGACCCAAATTACAAAAAGATTGAGGAACCATAGGAGCTATTCAGACGACCTTTGATGAACTCGCACCGATGGAAGGATGCTACCCTCGCAACTCCTTAATATTGCCTTCTCCCACACATGCCCTATCTCCAGAGGTGTCGTCCGCCATAGCTTGGCCTCCCTTGCCCGTGATCTTCACCAAACCAGTCGCACCCGTAGAGATAATACCAGATCACCAGATCCCAGAGCAGGGGGTCGATAGAAATGTATCCCCATCTTGCTAGCCATTATGTCGATTTTCTTTTACATTAGTTGACAATCTCTATTATGTTCTTTCCAAGCCCGCGCTAGCTCCTTGTCACCAATTTCCTTGTTCGCAACTTCACTCGTTCCATGAGGACATGGGAGAGAAGCCCCTTTGTAGCCCAGTAGGTTGCCATGAGCCTACCGTAGGATGCCATCCCGCCAACAGTTGTCCTCAGGTCTTGCACCCATTCTGTCACCTCCTCTCTAACTTACTCAATCTTGAGGGATTCTTTCTCGAAAGAAATAAGCCACTTGACAAACCCGCCTTTGCTCCTGAGTCACCCTCGGGGATTTTCTTCCTTAACCTTCCTTCCTCTCTTCGTAGCCTTATTCCCCCTAGGAGCCATGACGACCTTGCAAGAGGTTTCTTGATATTCCTTACATAGGAATTCCAAAACTAAGCACCATAAAAGCTTTAGGACGTCGAATAAGCTAGGAAATTTGCATGCCGATCCCGTCTTTCCTTCCTCATGTATAGCCTTGTCACCACTCCAATCCTTAATTTCTTTCATTATAGTTATGTCCTGTCCCTCAAGTTGCAAATTATCCCTAGCTTCAATGCACTACTTCTATTAGATTGCGTCCTCTGGACGAGGACGCGGTTGTATTCCTTCCTCCTCATTATTCTCGCGGCAAGGTAAATGCTCATTCAATTAAGCATTGATTTCCTTAGTACTTGTATCATCGACATGAATGGGGATATTTTATTCCAGGAACCTTCCTTTCACTCGATGGTTGAGGATCAATAGGAGCAAACTCTATTCCAGTGGTGGCCTTGAATTTGAATTGGAATTGAAATTGAATTTGGAATTGCATTTTAAATTTGAAATTGAAATTGAAATTGAAATTTGAATTTGAATTTGAATTTGAATTTGAATTGAATTTGAATTTGAAATGTGAAATTTGAAATAGAATTTGAAATTTGAATTGAATTTGAATTTGAAATTGAAATGTGAAATTTGGAATAGAATTTGAATTTGAAATTGAAATGTGAAATTTGGAATAGAATTTGAAATTTGAATTTGAAATTGAAATGTGAAATTTGGAATAGGATTTGAAATTGAAATGAGAAAATTTGAAATTGAAATGTGAAATTTGGAATAGAATTTGAAAGAAAATTAGAATTAGAAATTAAAATGTGATGCAGATAGTCCTGAAGAGAGAGATTCGGTGCTTCGTTCTCCACGAAGCACGAGAGGATATGACGTCGTCCGACAGGGCGGCCATCGGCAACGCTCCTGTTCACCGAGGAGTGATGCCAGGCTGGGGTTGGCTGCCACTGGTGGTGGCAGCAGGAGATATAGTGTGTCGGTTCATCCCGACGACATACATGCGGATCCCCAGGAGGAGGATGTGCAACAAGACATAAGTGCATCAGGTGCGTATTTTTTGTTAGCACATTTTCAGTAAATTTTTAGTATATAATGCATTGAATTTCAGCTACAAGTTATAATATATATTTTTAGTAACATTTGTGTTTTGGTTTGGATCGCAGGTGCCCCATCAAGGGGATCGTACGATGATGAGGTTGCATAGATCACTCTCGCTGACATCATTTCCCAGCGAGAGTGGGTGAGCTCATGTGTGCGCACTTTGAGGGAGGATTCTCCCACACGACGATCTTTGTCGATGATGTTATCGGCGATTGATGAGATGTTGACCCTCTACAGGAGGGTAGGACCTCTCAGTGACATTTGGCGACATTCATGCCAGAGGAGGAGAGATGCTGTCATTGGGATCCACAAATGGGAGGATGTCAAAGTCGCCATAAGAGGGCATGACATCAAGGGTGCTTTATTCGACATCCCTCATGATTGCGCCCCTGGTCAACTGCTTAGACTCAGGGAGTTTAAGTTGGAGGTCGCTGCACCACATATATATGATAGATTTGTGGGAGCGTGGGGCATGTTCCCCCACCATGACCAGGTCCCATTGTACTTTGCAAAACATGTTTATGTAGAGTTTGTTTTGGACATGCACCCAGATTACACTAGCACAGGGTCCCAGTTCTATGGGGCTGGTAGGGAACGCTCCTACCAACGTCCTGGAGCTCGGAGAGACCCTGCCTTCGTGCCACCGGCTCCGAGGTTGATACTGCTTCTAGATAGGGTGGTTATCAGGTCAGGGGATGTGGCACAATCATCCCAGCTTGCTGCAGAGGCTAGAGCTGACCTTGTAGACTCGTTGTTCATTGCCTTGGGTAGTGTTGCTGTTGCTGCGCATGGAGAGGCATCTAGACCACCTCCTCCACCTGCAGAGCTAGATATAGAGCATGTCTCTAGTGACATGCTCAGGATTTTTGATCGCGAGACCCTACTGCGGTATGTTGAGTCAGCGCGAGATGCATACTTTTAGTTATATCGTAGATGCGTCGCTACACGATAGGTATACTTTTGTACAATTATGTATATATGTTCTTCATGTTACATCATATCAATGTCACAAATTGAATGGTCAATAATACTTAAGGGAGTTGTATTCTATTGATCCATGCAGGGGACCCCATTCATGGATCAACTCTTTGCTAGGGAGCCATCTATTAGTCCGCCAGTCGGGGTAAGTTATAATTTATGTTCCAATTTAATTTGTGTTTGAATATTATTTCTCAGTTTAAATAATTTGTGTTTTATTTCTTAATTTTCGAGATTTATGTTGTAGATTTTAACTTCAAATGAATTTCAAATTGTACAGGGCAACGGAAAGGTGGTAGATCTTGATTATGTATATGAGGACCATGAAGGTTCTAACGAGCCGGGTCCAGAGACACATGTGAGTTTTAATTTATGTTCCAATTCATGTTATTTAGTCACATTTAGTAATTGATTTTTGTACTTTATGTTTCAATTTTTTACGGATAGCTTTTAAATTATGTTAAATTTAGTTTTAATTTTTAATAAATCTAACTTATTACATGTAATGGCATATTACATAGGCATCGCAATAGGCGGGTGTCCGTGCTGCATTGGATTTCACACATAGTTGGGATGTACTTCGAGTACATTATCCTGATGAAGGGCCATCTACCCGTATTCCTACCTAGATCCTGGATATCACCATTGACACGGCATATATGGCACAATTCCTTGAGGGTTTAGAGTCTCAGAGATAGCAGCGGGTTGTTGCACAGAAGGGTAGTCAGAGGGACGATCATAGGCCTCGTGGGGGTAGTGGCCGATGAGTTGATGATCTATACATTTCCATGTTTTGGATATTTTCATATTTGATATATTTTCATGTTTTGGATGATCTATATATACATTATCATGTTTTGGATATGGATTCATATCATTTATACATGGACTTTTATCATATATATACTTTGGATATGGACTTTTGGATATTTTGTATATTTTATCATATTGATGTTTTCATGTGTATTTTGTATATGATTTGAAATCGATTGTTTTTTATATTAGATCTGGACATAGTTATTACAGTTACAAATTTATATTTTGTCGTTTCAAATGCAAATTTAATGTGTAGTTACAATTTAGTTCAATTTAAAATGCAAATTTCGACTACATTAGAGTTCACATCTTCCAAAATTTAGAATTGAATACATACATTACGTTTTAAAATTGAAATTACAATTCCAATTCAATTACAATGTAAAACTTCAAATTTAATGTGTAATTTCAATTCCAATTGAATTGCAATTTAAAAGCTCGTTTTCAACTACATTACAATTGCAGAAATGAAATCAACATGTAAAATTAGAATACATTTGAAATTAATAATTGAAATGTTGATTACATTATGTTGTCTACACATTACAATTCAATTACAATTTACACATTCCAATTCAATTACAATTTAAAATTAAAATCACAAATTTAATGTGTAATTTCAATTGAGAATACAATGTGTTGTTCCAATTTACAAGTTCAATTTCAATTACATTACAATTGCATTTGAAATAAAAATTTTAAATTATGATACATTGTACAATCTAAAATTTAAATTTTACAATTTTATCTTGTATATAGATGTATTTTAAATTCTCAATTTTGTATTTGAAATCAAAATTCTAAATTAGAATACATTTCAAATTGAAAATTGAAATTGACATTTTGCATTATGTTGTCTACAAATTACAATTCACTTACAGTTTCTAGATTCCAATTCAATTACAATTTAAAATTAAAATCTCAAATTTAATGTGTAATTTCAATTGAGAATACAATGTGTTGTTCCAATGTACAAGTTCAATTTCAATTACATTACAATTGCATTTGAAATAAAAATTTTAAATTATGATACATTGTACAATCTAAAATTTGAATTTTACAATTTTACATTGTATATAGATGTATTTTAAATTCTCAATTTTGTATTTGAAATCAAAAATTAAAATTAGAATACATTTGAAATTGAAAATTGAAATTGACATTTTGCATTATGTTGTCTACACATTACAATTCACTTACAGTTTCCACATTCCAATTCAATTACATGGAAAATTTAATGTGTAATTTCAATTGAAAATTCAATGTGTTGTTGTATATAAGAATGTTTTTGTCCATTGAGAGTGTGAAATATCCCTTGAGACAAAATTATATAATTACAAGTTATATAGTATGTAGGTAATCTTTGTGTTATTTTCTTTTAAGTGTGTGCTCTAATCTAAAGTCATAAATGTATGGTTTGTTTTCTTGGCAATGGGCATAACCACCTAGTTGATATAAGAAATGGAAATATGTTGATAGCAGATGCTTGTACAACTATGGTAGAAACTATGCTTGTACAACTATTTCATATGATTTATGTTTTGATGACAAATGGAGATAATGACACCATTTGATCCAACTAGGTAAGTTGCATATATGAAGGCATGTACAAGTTATTACCTTTCCAAGTACTATGCTTGTATGTTGAATGTTCACATCAACATGTACAAAATAACTTTTTAAATTGAATGCGAGTATGTAAAGTTAATGAATGCTTACATCAACAAACAAAATAATGTTTTGTGAGACTATGCTTCCCAACTACTTATGACAAAACCTTACAAATCATTTTCATGATATGGACGAACATTCATTATGTGAATTATAACAAGTGTCAAGCAAAGGGATTTTCAACCACCAAATCACCATAACTAAATGTCACCCACGCATGTAAAAATTCTACTAGCAAGGTCAATCTAATTATTAATCAATCGCTTTGGAAGGAAACCAAATTGAAGGAGTGTTTTGGTGCCCTTCATTTCCCTTAGTAAGAAAAATTAAAAACTATGGATTGATTGCGGTCACGTCACAAAAAATATAGCTAAGGAAGAGTCACATATATACCACACATGGGTATGTATGAGACCTCTGGTTGAAGCTTCAATGATAGACTATGAACAATCAAGGGAAACACAATAGTCCTAAATAGCAAAATTTCTAGGTTATCGATACAAGAATGTGTGGTCCAAACAATAATTATAATGCCCAAAATTTTCTAAATTCATATATTAAAGAATGTTGCACAAAATGGTAATCGATCACCAAATTCAAGTTCAAGGTAGGTGACAACATCGAGTATCTATTATATAGAGCATTGTCACATATGAATACAAGGGACATAGAACCTAAAACCTATCAATTATTTAGTGACCTAAAACCTAAAATACATAAGTTTATTGATTTTGGTTTAACCTGGAAATTATAATGTATAAAATTTTGCAAGTTTGGAATCAAAATTTAAAATTAGAATACATTGTACAATTCAAAATTTAAATTTCGCCATTCCACATTGTATAGATGTATTTTAAATTCTCAATTACATTACAATTGTATTTGAAATCAAAATCTAAAATTAGAACTTGTACATGTTCAAGTGTATTCACATTGGAGCACCATGACCCAAATTTCACAAAAGCCTCCCATCTGGTATTTGTATTCTTGACATTAAGCATAGATACAAAAATACATTTATAAAACAACCTCCAAAAAAATATTACACAAGACAACATGAAAACTTCTGACATGTATGCAAGTGGCATACATGTAACTCATTCATCTAGCCAATGGGTTATAGGAATGCAAGTATCATAATACGATCATGGTCAGTTTCTGTCATCTTCCATCTCTTTGGATCACCTCTCTTCACCTTGATTTCTGTTAGAGGTATCCGAGCTGCAACCACCAAATGATTGTATTGACATGATATATATCCAGGCATAAAATCTCTATAAATAATGTGAGCACCCTGTTTTTTCACTTTTTCAAAAAAGTGTCCCATTACAACCATGTCACCAACCTGGTATGTGAAGTCCCCATCTTGGTAGGGTCGCAACAATCTACTCTTTATTTGCGTGCACCGCATCAAATAGTATGCAACATTTTCTTGGTTGTGGACAGGTGCAATGACAACGAATACATCACCTACAAGATACATTACAAATATTATTCAAATGTCCTACGTGCAAATTTGTACAACATTTGTATATGTGTAAGATATAATGAACTAATTAACTTAATGAAGACTCTTATACCTTCCCTAACCATATCGGAAACTTGATCATGATCTAATGAGACCATTGCCTCTTCAGTGTGCATCTCTTGCCATGTTGGAATTGGATGTGGGCCCTTTGGATTAAGAGATACATATTTCCATGGTTTGACATATAAATCATTTTCACAGTGATCAAGCCTGCATCCATTTGCATCAATGCAAAAATCGCAAAAGTAGGCATACTTCCTCGTTTCAATGGAAAATATGTCCCCCATATATTTACTTCGAATAGAATGCAATTCCCTCGTACCAGGGATGGTATCACAATACCATGGAATGGATCTATTAACATCTCCAAGGGAAACATCCCAGAAGAACTGCATGGAATTCAATTTGTCATATGTAAATTCCTATCGAGTACATGTGTTCTTTTGGAAATGTTGATATTGAATGTTATTAGCTTATTAATTGAGTTTGGAGTTTATTACCTGCACACCGGCCTTGCTTGTTCGCGACCCTGATGTCCCAAATGACGTGTGCACCAATCAACTACTTCAGTGGAGCATTTGAGTCGGGTTGCACCATGACTCATTTGGTACCTCCGAAGTGCTCGTTTCAAACATGCACCTGTGCCATCATGTTCACCCTTCCCATGCCCTGTCTCAAAAAAGCTCCAGGTGTGTCGGATTCTTGTCTGTTTGTGCAGGCGACTCAACCAATAAAATGATTGTGCCGATTTGAATTGCCTTGCACACCCATCTGACCAAATCCAGTGTTCAGTAAATGATACGCCTCTCTTCCTGAATGAATCATAAATCAACCCAAAGCAGTGTTGAACGAACAATGTGTCATGCTCACGATCATCACTAACATAAAAATGGTACTCCTTGATCACTTCATGTGACTGGGGAGTGTTATCCCTACCATCAATGTTTTCTTGAGCATGTATGTACAACATATGTACGAAGATAGACACCTGGTTGAAGTGATAGTACTCACTCTGTATCTCTCTCTGAGGAGCAAAGGTGTAGTTGTCCGCAAAGTCTACCACCGATAAGATTGTGCCCAACTCAAATACCTCACGGGAATGTTTGAATTCTGAAGCTTGCCACCTAGACCTATGGGAGTGCTTTATGTATTTATAAATCTGACTTTGAAACTTCTCCATGAAATCTGAAACAGGAATCTCATCATTGAGCAAGTCGATCCTCTTGGATGGCACAGATGAAGAAGGTGTTGGATTTATGGTGACGTACTCGTACCTCTTCCACCTAATGGTGATATCTGACAATCCATGGTGTGTTGGATCAATAGGAAAGTTCCTATGGAACAATGTCAAATCACTGCATTCATAGCATTTTCTCCCACCTACACACCTCTTATTGAAAAACACGTGTTTAGGATTTTTGTTGCATAGTATCATACAAATAAAATCTCGCACTATGTGAGGAGCTAGTACACCGTTCTAGTGCCTTTTGCAAAAATCCAGAAATGTGTCATAGTATAGTTGAAATTCAACGTGGTACCGACATCAACAAGTGTCGCGAATCATATTCGGCCTAATATACCACGGTTTCAATTTGTTGAACATGCTAAATGATATTTGAACACCAGGATTGGTTTCTTGGAATTCCTCGTAAAGTGCAACTCTCGTCATCTCCATCACATGCTTACAGTGCTCTTGGTAAATGCCTCTGGATAAACGTTGTCGCAGGACATGCTTTCGATCTGGAATAGCACGAGAATGACTATCCCAAAACTCTATCACCTTCTCTTTAATGCTTGCTGCCATCCTATCTCGATAGGGTTCCCTACAAATAAGAGCCCAACAAGCAGCTTCATCACTTTCATCTATACAGACCCTGAATTTAGTATATTTGAGCAATGTTCTTTTTGAAACATTGAGCAATGATGCCATTGTTGATACCATTCGATTTCTTGAGGTGCTTTGTGCCACAACAACCGTTGTAATTGCCTTACAAGCAACTCGGGTATCATTGTTTCTTGATTTTTCAAATGAAGATAATGCAGTTATTACATTTTCTATTGCATTCTGGCATGTCTTTCTTGTTTTAACATCTTGAAAACTCAACAACTTTGTGGCACGTTTCAATTTTTTGTGTTTTATCAACCCATGTAGGATTTGAGCTTGTGCCATCATTGAATGTTGTTCAAAATATGACTTGATCATGTTATTGACATGCTCTCTAACTCTCAGACCAGGGATCGAGTTCCCAATCTCTTCTTGTGCAGAAACAACTGCACAATCCTCTAGAAAATTTCCACCCCTTCCAACCCCACTGCAACTCCCAATTATATTTTCAATGTGAGAGGGAAAGGTGTCATGTGATGGCTGATCAGGATCATGAGGGGGCACAGGGTCATGTGATTCTTGATCACCATGATGTGATGTCTGACCATAATCTCTCCCTGCGTAACATGTAAATTAAAACAAACTGAAAATTGGTTACTTCATAGTTGTGCATTGAACTTTAAAATAGCCAATTACTTGAAATTTGATGTGGAAATTGAAAAATTGAAAATTGCATGTGAATTGAATTTTCCAACTAATACATTTAGCTTGAGAATTGTTCTAAGCAAAAGTCGAAATTGCTAATAACTTGAAATTTCAAATTGTTCAAGTAACTTGAAATTGCTAGAAACTTGAAATTTCAAATTGCTTAAGTGATACGAACCTTTACACCAAAACCCCAAGGTGTTAGTGAAGGCCTCCCACTAGGATCTTAACCTCTGCATCGTATGAGCCCCGGACGAACACTGCAATGCCGACGTTGGATCTGAAACAGCGCGAAAGTGATCGACAACAGTTCAGCTGAAAATAGATATGGACCCCAAGTATGTTAGGCTTCCTAACAGTTCAAGTGTTTCACTTGGCCACCAATGCTGTCTAACGGCTTGCGTATTGGGGCAGTACCCCTCACTCCACGGCTCAGGTAAAACTGATAACCGCTTGACCACAAACGATAGCTCTTGGTTTACCTCACGGGTGGAAACTAGTCAATCAGGCAGGGGTCGTTGCCCTTTTCGCTGGCAGGTCCTCTCAATGGGCCAGCTACTTTGGGGTTCCTGTGGTACTCCTCACAATGAGTTTTAGGGCTTATGCCCAAGTACTTCCCACAGTTAAGCGGATAGGGATTATTCCCATATCCAAACTTGCAACAGATGCAAAATTTGTAGTAACTTGTACATTTAACTTTAAAATTGCTAGTAACTTGAAAATCAACTATATATATTTAAGTCAAGATAATTATTAATAACTTGATAAAAATTATTGTGGGCATAAAAATGAATATCATTTACAATCATCACATTATATAATTGTGGGCAAATTTTCTTTATGCAATTTATGTCCATTTTACTTTTACATTACAAGAAAAATGTTATTTTAACTTTATGGTATAATTTATAAATAAATAAATATTTAAAATGCAAGTTGTAAATCATCATGCAAAGAATAAATGATTACAACACTTCTACTCTAGAATTTCAAGGACAACATCATGCATCCCATGTTGTATATAAGTGAAATAAAAATTTGAGATTGATTTTCTACCCATCATAACATACCTATTATACTCTAAATGCGGGGAAAAAAAATTGATTTAGAGATGAATACGATATTTAATTAAAAACATTGTAGTGATATGATAGAGGGAAAATTCATAATTTTTAATGCAAAATAACATTTTTATTAGTTGATGATTTTGCAATTTCAACAATAGACATTTAAATGGAAATTGTAATTTTATCATAAATTGCAATTTAATGATTTTTTATCAATAATGCTTCACATATCAATGCAAGGTTGCAAACATTGCAAATTTAACTATTTCCAATTTGTCCTAACAAAATATATGGTTCTAATCAATCTTATCATGGTAATATGTCATATTATGCAAATAAAAATATATGTGATAGATGAATTTTTTTTTAAAGTAAACATTATAATTAAATAGCTCTTTGAACATCTATTTGTATTCAAATATTCATTACTATGAAAATATTGCCAACCACCATAACAATGAAAATATTCATTTATTTGTTTTCAAATTGAATAAATTCTGACTAATACATAACTATTAAACATGTAAATTTTAAAATATTCATTCATTTGTTTTGAAATCGAATTTTCTAACAAAACAAGAATTGAAATTACATTTAACTTGAAATTGTTAGTAACTTAAAAAAATTGCAATTAGTTAAATATGTACAATTTCACTTGAAAATATAGTGTCTAAGTGTACATTTACTTTGAAAATTATTTTAATAACATTGAAAATTGTTAATAAAGTTTAGAAATTTCAAAATAGTTAATATGTACATACATTTTAACTTGAAAATAGAATCTAAGTGTACATTTCATTTGAAAATTGTTGGACAATAAAATTGAAAAATGCTAGCAAACTTTGAAATAATTTGAAAATTGTTTTAAAGCAACTTTGAAGCATAATTTGAAAATGGTTAGCTACTTTGAAATAATTTGAAAATAGTTAAAAATATGTTCATATCGTAACATGAAAATATAATATAAATTTACATATTTCATTTGAAAATTGTTCTAATTTAAGTTTGGTTTAAAGCCACTCGAAAATTGTTCATTTAACATAAAAATTGTTGCAGACTTTGAAATTTAAATAACAAATTGATGAAATAAATAAGAATATAATTACAAATAAATATGAAACAAATTAAATTATGAAATTTAGTTAGATTTATTGGAAAATTGTTACTAATTTTGTAAATTATGTAGCATGATATTTAAATTATGATAGCATGTAATTCAATAATTTACCTTGGTTGTCCTCCATTGGAATTTGATGCACCAAATGTGCATCTTCTTCTTCTCTCAACCTTGCTCTTTGTTGTCTCATTCGTTCTCTATTGTACTCACGTTCTTCATTGGCATTTTTTTGTCTAGCATGTTTTCTTTGTCTTTTTTTTTTATTCCCCATCAATCTACAATGAAAACAAACAATTTTTTTTTCAAAATGTTATAAAAAACAACAATATGTTAATATGAAATCTTGAAATATGCCTACAAAGAAATCTTACATGAATCAATTTACAATGAAAACAAACAATTTTTTTTTCAAATTATTATAACAAACAATAAAATGTTAGTATGAAATCTTGAATTATGCCTACAAAGATATCTTACATGTCTAATGAGGTCTAATTCAACAATATGAAAATGACAAATCTCTAATTCAACAAGATCAAATTGTTAAATCTCTAATGAAAAAAAAAACTAGAAAGGAAGTAAATTGTATTTTATGAATCCTTCTTTGTTAATTATATACAGGTTCGTTGTTGTTTTTCGGAGGGAAGGGTAGTTGGCAACATTAATTGTTGCCAACTCCTTTCGTGGTTTCGCCTCAACTGCCTTATATATTTTTTTACATAGTCAAATCCTCGATCGAGCCTTTTTGACAGACGCTCGATCGAGGGTTTAACAAGACCTCGATCGAGGTTTTATTAAACCCTCGATCGAGGTATCGCTAAACCCTCGATCGAGGTTCTGTTAATCCCTCGATCGAGGTTTTTGAAAAAGCTCGATCGAGCAAATAGTTCGATCGAGGGCTTAAAATCCAGGCCGAAAGCCCCTTTCTCAGCAGAATGGAATGTTTGTCTGCCTCCCACAGAGTTGAACTATGGCATTAAATGTTCATTAATGAGCGGACTTGAAACCATTGGATTCGTCAATGGATCTTGTATCCAGATATATAAAATTTATGAATTTTTATCTTCATATGTCTGTTGTTTTTAATTTTCTACTAAAACTTGCCCTAAAAAACCATGCCGACAACTTCGATTGAGCTCAAAGATAAATCCACAACATTCAAAATACACATCCAAAAAATTTGAAAAAATACACAAGCCCCAGATAAATGCGTCCTCTTTAAAATGGTAGTTTTAATTTTGCAAATTATGTAAAAAATCATAAGATTTCGTGCACGCACACACATGTGTGCAAAATGCGACTTAAATATACATTGGTAAGTTTCGAAAAATAATAATAAATATAATTTTTCGAGAAAAATTAAAAGAAAAATATGTAAGCCCCAGTGCACTCTGTCTAGATCATGTTCACATATTTCATTTTTTAAAATTATTATTTTAACATTAATTTATTGTGCACGCACACAGACTACTTGTTAATTGCTCTTCAAATTTTTAAGTACACACGTTTCATTAAATGAAAATTCGACACGATATATGGCATTGGAATATTTCGAAAAAAATATCATTGGAAAGCCAACATAATTCTTTACATTTCGTTTTTCAACCGCATGTCAAAATTCATAAGGCAAGTATGAGTTTCGAGGGCTTCAATTTAATACATGGGTAAAATTTCCGTTTTTCACCGTCATATTTGGCCAAAAAGAGTTACCCATCTTCTCCTTGGTTTAAACTCTTGATATTCTCTTGGATCTTGTCTTCACAAGCGCTTTTTCTCTTTCAAAGCAACCTTCACAAGCTCAACGAAATCTCAACAAGCACCCATTAAGTGTTAATAAAAATCGAAATGAACTTGAAACTACTTAAGTCTAAAAATCTAGAAAAAGATCTAAAAGGCTAGGTGCATGAGATTTAACTTTGAAATATTAACAAATATAAAAACGGACCGGCAAACAACAAATGCCTAAAAAATGATGCGAAAAATATCTAAAACATGAATTTTTTGTTATGCAATTTTCACTTTTGAATGAGATTACTAAATGAAAGTAAGTAAAATGCAAGATCTTTAACTTTTATGAAAACTAACTTAGTATGCAGGCCTACTTTCAAAGGAGATCTAGAATGAGAAAATGACTAAGAGTGAGATCTAAACTATTAGCAAAAGAAAAGTATGAGATCTAGAAGTATGAAATAAGATCTAGATAAAACAAAAACAACCTATAAAAACTAGAATGCCTAACTATCAACTTTTAAAAGATGAAATTACAAAAAATGGAAAGAAACTAACCACAAACTCTTAATCAAAATATGCCACTAACAAATGCTAACTTTTGACAAATTTTTAAAGTGTTTTATGTGTTGTTTTTAGGGCCTTTTGAGGATGCACGAGAGGAGTGTTTCAAGGCAGCGAATGAGGAATGAAGGGGCAACAGATAGAGATGAAAGGGAGCAGCTGAAAAGTGGTCCAAACAGTAGACTAATGGAGCAGTAAACAGAGATGAAAATGAGCGAAAGCTTGAAGGGATGGAAAGAGGAAACGAAAGCTAATGGAGCAAAATGAATGGTTGAGGAGGCAAAAAACGAAACTAGGAAAGAGGAGAAATAGTAACCAAAGTTTTGATAAAAAGTTGTTGATGGAGGAAGAGGCAAGTCTCTTCTATTTGTTTCTTCTCTTGAGATGAGAAAATCCTTTGGGAACCTGCAAGAAAATTGTTTAGGCAATAATATTCATTGGTGAATGAAA
Source organism: Larix kaempferi (assembly GCA_027924585.1). Taxonomy (NCBI): domain Eukaryota; kingdom Viridiplantae; phylum Streptophyta; class Pinopsida; order Pinales; family Pinaceae; genus Larix; species Larix kaempferi. Next base: position 5,740,875 of record BSBM01000091.1, on the reverse strand, counting down.
ACTAGCTTGATCTCCAAGCCACTCTCCACCTTGGAACACCCCTACAAAACCCTTGATCTCAAGCATACAAAACCGAACAAGCCATTTCTAAGTAATGTTAGAATATAGATTGAAAATTGAAATCCATAAAAGAGAGACAAGGTGAGAGAGGTATCACCAAGACAATGCGAAAATACGCCCCAAGTACTCCTGCATGGAACTCCAAAGTCACTTCTTATATTAAATAGTTCAAACAAATGTTACAATGATATTTGGGTAGAGTGTTCATGCTCAAAATCTTCATCAAAGAATGGCCAAAATGACATCTCTTTATAGCAGAGACTAGCTACCTAACACCTAAGTCGAATTGGCAATGAAGGGAGCCAATGGCACTAAACACTAGTTTGAATTCCATCTAATCTCAATCAACACCAAGCTTGGAGCTAATCTTACCAAACAAACTCGAGTTGGGAGCTTATGTGGATGGGGAGGTGGCCTCCACCTAGGCAAGGCGCCCCCCATCTCAACTTTGGAAACTTCACCATCAAACAATGAAATGCCAAGTGTAAACTCGAGCTCCAAGAAGAGGTTGAATTGAGCAAGCTTGGAGATGGCGTGAAGATTGGGTAGGCGGCTTGGAGTTTAACCAAAACTTTGATTGCTATCTTGGTAGTTGAGAGTGGGAGGTGGCCTCCACCTAGGCAAGGCGCCCCCACCCCCATTAAATGTAACTCAACACCAACCAAATCTCATTTAATAAACTCTCCACATCACCAATTCAAGTTTTGCATGCATGGAGGCCGAATTCTCTTGGAGTTAATCTCTTGTGCTGACTGTATACTCAACTGAATGATGACTGAGATGATTGGAATCTTCTTTAATGCCAGGTGCCATGTCAATTAGCCTTTTATTCTAATCCATTTGGATTATTTTGGAGAGATTTGGATTATCTCCAAAATAGTAACTTTTAATACTTTAATTAATAATTTATCTGTAATTGGGTTTTTTGAGAAATTATTAATTATGAGGCCTAATTGACATCCGAAACTTCAGATAAACTGGTCCGGGGATCATGAATGATTTTTGGCTTAAGGTTGGAGCCTTCAATCACTGAATTCGGATCCCAGATGACTGACATATTACAAATTGAAATTTCTCCATTTAAATTATAGAGAAATTTATTAAAATTTAAAAACTAATTAAAAACCCAAAACCGGAGGACCCGGTAAAAAAAATTTGAAATTTTTTCTGAGGGTCCTAGAGACTTAGGACATGACCAAAACCTATTCTAATAGTGTCTAGTACGCTTATATACATCAGTTGGACTCTAATAACCCCCCATGGCTAAAATTTTCAAAATCGGGCATTCCAGCTTTGAAGGAAGCGGGAGAAAACCTCATCGATTATAGCTCGGCTATAGGAAAAGTATAATCGACAAGGGAAAAAACTCCTTGGAATACCTTAGTTGCTTGATCAAGTCATGGGGAACCGAGACACTCAAAATTCTACTAGCACACTTTATTACAAACCCCGTGGGGCCATGGTCATGTTGACTGAAAAACAAAACTGACTAGCCAAAATTGGTTAGGTACAAATGCTGGATCATTTGATACACTGGAGTACAAACATTCATCATATTTGTCAAATGGCGGCTCTTCAGATAATCCAACTATGGTGCAAAATAGGTGATAACAAGTATGAAATGTAATGTAAAAGCCATGCAATGTGTTTGTAAACACACATGGACACAGGTAAGCCATGCATATCAGCTTTGTAGTGGTTATTTCCTCACCTAGTCCTACAGGGCAAGGAGGTGAGAGGGAGCAAGGGACAAGCTCAAGATTGTCCCCTAGAGTCTCAAGTTACGGTTAGCTGAACACCCAGTTTGGCGGCTCTAGAAAAGATCCTCACGGAGTCTTTATGGCATGGATGTGAGTTATGAGATATTTGTCAGATGGCCAATGGCGATTTCCTTGCACTATACCCATTTGTGAGGCACCGCCCTTCGCTGTGTTTTGTCATGGTATGCTCATCTCAATGGACCCCGCTTTCCCGAGTTATCCAAAAGGTCACATGATCCGTGTCCTCGTCATCCCTTGTCCTTCACCTTGTTTTCTACCTCACCCAAAGTCAGCTAGGTGGTCAAGTCCATAGGTTGTGCATAGCAATTTGAGTCTTTTGGATGTGGTGGGCCCACCTCACCAGGGGCCTCGTATTTTTGAGATATTATATATTTTTTATCACCATTTTGGCATCATATTGTTTAGTAATGTACTAACATGTATAAGGAAGCCTATCGCTTCATATGACATACAGGTATTCAGCTAGCATCATGTTGACCAGATTTGACTTGGTCAAACTAGGTTGACCAGGCCAAAAATGGGCCCGAAAAAATATTGCGATCAAGACTTCGATTTTGGTCATTTGTATTCTCTTGGGGTCCCATATGAACCTCCAAGTGTCAGAACTTGGAAAATTTGAGGCAGCGATGAGATTTTTAATTATTATGGGTCATTAATGACCTGTTTTAATTAAAACTCATGGATTTTGGGAAAACAGTTCCTTAGTGATGGATCGGGGTCGTTCAAGTGACCATGCCTACTATTTGTTGGGGTCCACAATCACATTGCAACAGATGGTTCGAAAATCCGGGCACTATAAGTGGGTCAAAAGCCCAATTTACACCTTCAACAATATAAACCAGCATTAAATTACATGGAAAATCAAAATTTGACAAAGGCAACTATGGCAAATGGAAAAAATCAAAGGCTGGCTAATATAAGGGTAACTTCTATGGTAATTACATTATGTTTGGACATAATATTGTGCATTGTGGGGCCCTCTCTTGCCCAGCTCACCTAGGTGGACGACTTGCCCATGGGGGGCTTTTTCTTCACTTGGGCAATTCGATTTTGATGATTATGCTATATGTGGGATCTTGGTATAGTGAGTTGGGGGGAATAAAACACCATATAGACACCCCCCAACTACATCTTATGTATTGTATGGGCCCTACAAGGGACCCCTCCTCCACTTGTGCGCTTCTCTTGGGCAATTCGCACCCCCTCTTGGAGCCATCTCCACCATTCAATTTGACCATTGGAGATTTGTTCCCAACCCTTCATTTTTGGAGGGAATTAGGTTTTGAGGTGGGGCATTCTCTACTTAAGAGAGAGGCCTCTCCATTTCTACTTCTTCTTGGCATTGTAGACACTTGATATTGGAGCAATATAGAGAATTCTCTCTCGATTTCTTGAGTGAATGTGTATGGATTGTTAATGGTGTTGATTGTAAGCTAGTCTTCATAGATTTGTGGAGCATTTTAGTGAGTTTTCTATCCTTTATTTGGCTAACACGAATTGCAGGGAAGGTGGCCACTTGAAGGGAGGTGCTACACTTGGAGTGGGAGCTCCATTCTAGCAAATCTCGTCAAGATTATTCACAAGGGAGTTGTCTTTGCTTTCAGCTTGTCAATTCTTTTACTTTCACCATCTATTTGCTATTCTTATTTGTTTATTTGCTGCACTTACTGATTTTCTCTTGTTGTGGCAGGTACTCAGGTCTCTCTTGGTCATCTAGTTGCTCAAACGCTCACAGAACTTGCTGGTTGCATAACTATTGGACGTGAAGCTAGTCTTCAACCTATTTCTTCCATACACTTCTATCTCAGGTACTCCTCATTGCTTATCTCATAGAGTTCCAATTTCAGTATATGTATGTTAAGCTGCAAAATCACCAAACAAACCCTAAAACTTAAAACTAAAAATTCAACTGTCGAAACTCTTTTTCCTTTAAAACCCAGTAATGAAATGTGCTCAAACCTCTTAATCTCAAGTTTCATTTAATTCTGACCCCGTTTACCCATAGAACTAGGCACTGGTCATCCACTGAATTCGCCCTCCTTGGGCATTTTAGCCAATCCCACTGTTGGGTAATTTTTCGGGTTGTGGGTACTCTTGATTTGAGTCTAGAACGTAATTTTATCATAAGAAATCAAGTTTCATTTGCTGGAAGTGATTTTAAACGCTATTTTCTTGCTGCCCTTGGTCCATTTGATTCATTGTTTAACCTTTGTATTGGGCAGTTTTACTTCAGCGTTTCAATTCCATTTCGTTGTACCTCCTTAGAACTATTTCAGCCATACAATCACTAATTTAATCTTGTTATCTAATCATACTTGATTGTTGGTCACTTATCACATTACCATTATTTCACTGCTTGTGTCCATCAGTTGGCTGAAACTAGACTTAGGAGTTATTTACACTCAATCTCTGCTTTTACCTCTTATCTTTCATTTGGGATTTGGGTGTATTTTTGTCTCTCGACATTCACCGGTTGAGCGGGGTCTCCCCCTTGACTTGGCTACGTGCCTCGTCTAAAGTGACAGTAGCCTTGTCCGGTGTGACTTCCGTTCCTCGAACGGAGGACTTGGCCATTGCTGGTTACACCTTCCTAGCTGTGCACCCTCTACCATCCCTGTCGGGACACCTTACCTCAACAGCTAGAGATAGTGTCATAACAATTATCTAACTTCTTTCTCAGAAAAGGAAAAATTTCTTTGTATTTTCACAGCTGCAATCCCATAAGATTCTGGTAGTTAGATAAACTTTCTAGCTCCAAAAATAATTTCATGCCAATTGAAAGGGCTGTCTCAACTGAGGGACTCTTCTGCTGTCAGAATAGAATTTTTTCCTCAAATAAGGATGATAACATGCCTCACAGAAGCCACGTGGAAAAATCACCTTCGGACACTATGGTCCTTTATACTCTTTTATTGTCTGAGGCTCTTTCCATGTTTATTGATTTACCAAGCTTTTCCCTCCAAGGGGTGATTGTCGAATAAGATTCACATGTGCTTCAGGCCATCATAACATGGGGTTGATACTATCACCACATTTTCTAGACTTGCAAGTGTTTTCAGGAATGTTGGGAACTTATATAGGACACTTGGCATCATATCCCTTAGATCAAATTTAACGATAAAGCTTCCCCACCAGGTGATGTTGACTTCTTTGGTCCTCTTCATTTCAGAGGAACGTGGAACTATATTAGAGTTGTTTCATTTTGTATTGAATGAAAACTTAGATGTGAGGTTTTATTTGATGGATTTATAAAGTTAGATGTGAGGTCATCTTTAATGGATCTATGTTCTCTATCTCTTCATTTAGAGAATGGATTTTTTATGATTTAGTTGTAGCATGTACCATTCAGCACTAAAAGAACTCTTTGTTAGGATATTCCTATACTCCATCCTAGTCCCACCAGTATTTTGATCATTTACATTTTCAGTCATGCATGCACTTTTAGGGTTTGCATGCATTCAAGGATTTGCATGCATCCCAGTCATCAGTCCAACACCTAGCCCTCAGTTAGGCAGCCCCCAGGAGCTTCTCACTATTCAGTTTTAGCCCTCCAGTTGCTTAATGCGCCCTTCTTCCTTGATTTTAGGGAGTGTTATCACCTATTTTGTACAAATAGTTGAAACCTTATTGAGCCGCCAGTGTTGGAATACATCAGTGTTCACTTCCAGAGTATCTGGGTTTTAGAATGCAGCAGTTAGCCAGTTTTATTTTTGAGTCGACATGACCATGGCCCCATCGGGGTTTGTAATAAAGTGTGCTAGTAGGATCTGAGTGTCTCGGTTCCCCATGACTTGATTAAGCAACTAAGGTATTCCAGAGAGTTTTTTCCCTTGTCAATTATACTTTGCCTATAGCCAAGCTATAATCGATGAGGTTTTCTCCCGCTCCTCCAAAGTTGGAATGCCCGATTTTGAAGATTTTAACCATGGGGGGTTATTAGAGTCCAACTAATGTATATAAGCCTACTAGACACTATTAGAATAGGTTTTGGTCATGTCCCAAGTCTCTAGGACCCTTAGAAATGTTTTTTACCGGGTCCATCAAGTTTGGGTTTTTTTAAATTATTTTTTAAATTTAATAAATTTTTCTATAGTTTAAATAGAGAAATAATAATTTGTAATATGTCAGTCATCCGGGGTCCGAATTCAGTGGTTGATGGATCGTTTCATAAGCCAAAAATCACACATGACCTATGGACCAGCTAAACCCAACTTTCGGATGTCAATTCAACCTTATAATTAATATTTTCTCTAAAAAGCCATTTACAGAGAAATTATTAATTAAATTAATAGATTTGAATATTTTGGAGAAATCCAAATCTCTCCAAAATAATCAGAAATTAATAAAATAAAAGGCTAATTGACATGGCACTAGGCATTAAAGAAGATTCCAATCATCTCAGTCATCAACCAAACCACTATCCAGTCATCACAAGTTAAACTCCAATAAAGAATTCACCCTCCTTCCTTGAAAACTCGATTTAGTGATGTGGCAATTGATGAATGGGTGGTTGGTTGGCATTAAAGCCAATGGTAGGCGCCTCCCCTAATCTAGCAATCACTAAAACTTGGCTCCTTTATAGACTCGAATTAGCACCTACCACACCTACCACAAACTCCACTTGTCTCTCATTTAAGCTCACGTCATCCCTCTCTAAGCTCACGCATGCCTTCACTAAGCTCACGTGGATCCTAGTTGGAACTCCCTCATTGGATGGGTGGAGCTTCCCATACCTTCCCAAACTCGACCTTGCCATGTGTACTACCACTCCAAGCCTTTTGATTGAGTTTGAATTGGAATTCGACTTTACAACTTAGTGTTATTTGGCTCTCTTTGGCCAAATTCGAATTAGGGTTTTAGTATCTTGTTTTGTTATATAAGAGATGCATTCTAGCTCTCTTCTCATGTAGAATTATTGTAAACTTACTCTGCGGAGATTGTAATAGCTATTGGCTATCATTGGAAATAAAGTTGGCTTTGGAGGCAATTTGTGTACACTTCTATTGGTTCATGAGTTACTAATTTACTTTGAGGTAATATCTGTAATGTGTTCTTGATTTATGCAATTTCAAAGTTTGATTTAAATACATGCTCAGATCTCTTTCTTAAGAGCGTAGGGCAAGCATTTGATGGTCTCAATTTGTTTGTTAGGCTTAGGCTTGAATAGTATAAAGAGTGCAACTTGTAATCGGTTTTACTACCTTGTCTCTTCATGTGTTTTTGTCTAACTCTCTATATTTGATCAAGCTTTGTTTGTGTAAGTTTTTTTGTGCATTGCAGATATTCAAAACGATTGAGATGAGATGAAATCAATTGTATCTCCCTCTTCTCCACCAACAAAAATATTTTACTAATAGTGTGTTTGCAGGATACTTCCAAGGAGCAATATCTTAAGATTGGCATCAAAGCAGAGAGGGTTTCCTCTTCCATCAACAAAATTTTCATCATTCAAACTTGGTTACAAAAGGGTTCTTTCTTCAAACCCCTCTTATTTGCTCTCTTTGTTTCCTTTTTCTCATTGGTTTGCTAGTCCTCTTCCTCCATTCGTTTTACTCTCTTCACCTCCCCTTCCTTCCCATCGTCTTTGCCCTAGATCTACCTTCACCCTTTCATTTTCCATCCAAGACTCCTCCCATTCCACCTTTCGTTTTCCCTCTTTCTTTCTCTCTTTCCGCATCCTCGTTTCTTACCATCTCCTCCTCTCATCCTCATTCCAAATGAGCTCCTTCCTCCATTCGTCCACCTTTAAAGGGAGCCCTAAAACACTCAAAAGATTAAAAAATGAATTGTTAAAGTTAGTCAATTTTTGTTAGAGTTTTAGCTTCTCTTTTTGCAAGATAGCTTGTCATAATTAGATCTTAGGTTTTACTTGCATCTTGTAGATCAATTTCATGCATTGAAAAGTAAGTGTTAAAGGCATTCTAGATTTCTTTTTTCACACTAGTATAGTTTGCATTTTTAACCCTAGTTGCAAGTTTAAAAGATAGAATTTTTTCCACAAAAAAATTTCTCAAAATTTTTATGATCTAGATCTCTTTCCCATTGCATTTTAGGAGTTTGTTGTTCGCTGGTCCGTTTCATCATAGTTAAAGTTTTATGTCAAAATCTTATGCATTTCACATTTTAGAGTTAAATTTTTAAATCTAGACTTAACTAGCTTCAAGTTTGTTTTATTTTCCTAATGGTTAATGGGTGCATTGTTGAGTTGTTTTGAGCTTGCGTAGGTGCTTTTTGAGAGAAAGATATTTGTTAGATCTTGAAGCAAAGAATCAAAGCAAAATCAAGTGAAAGACATAAGGAGTGATTGAATATACAAAATATTTTTATCCTTTGTAAAAGCAAGCAAAAACTTGCTCCTTCTTTAATTTTTGCAAGTATTATCTATCTCTCAAAAGTCCTTCAAGGTTTTAAAACCCGAGGCAATTGTAACAGGATTAATAAAAGTTAAAGTGGAGGAAGCCTCCATTTTTTTTGGTTTTCTTCTCCATTTGGGGAAGAATGTGGTGATTGGTTAAGTTAGATCTTTCAATTTTTGTTTTAGAGTAGTCTTTTATTTCATCTTATATTTCTCTTCCAAAGCCTTTGACCGGAAGTTGTATCCTTGAGATGAATCTCAAGGGCAGGACCACATTATCTTGTGGTTACTCTTCCTTCCCCGTCGGTTTCCTTGGTAGATCTTTCAGCTAGCTGGAGGTTCTCAAGTGCAGGCGGTTCTAGTGGTTGACCTTGTTCGGAGGTTGATCCCACCTTAGAGTAAAACTGTTGGTAGAACACTAAGTCTTTTTAGCATTATTTCATTCTGCAAATAGCATGTCAGTTGTCTCTTTCTTTATTTGAGCTATCATATGGTTTAATTCTACAAAACTTCATAACTGTTTTTCACAACTGCTTCTATTTTCTTAAAATAAACAAAGTCTCTTGAACTTGGCCAAATCCAAGTCAAGAGCACTCTCTGTCAGAGAGCATTGTTAGTTTTGCACTTTCCCCTTGCATTAGGCATTTTAAAGTAGGAAGTCTCTTGAACTGTGGTCATAAGACTAAGTCAAGAGCACTCTCTATCGGAGAGTTGAACAAGTGCTCTTAATAATAAAAAATTTCAATCCACATTCCCCCTTAATTAATTTATTTTGGTCATTTTTCCAACACCCGTATGCTCTTCCAACCGGAAATGGTTGGGCCAGTACTCAGAAAGGTGAAGAACTTGATAAGCTTACAAGTGATAACATAGTAAAAAATTTACCCAAAACCAAAACCAGTATCAAATCACTGAGGTGCTTCCTGAAACAGGTGGTGCCAGGAATCCACTGTCAGACTCGAGGGCGGTCAAGCCGTAAGTACACTTGTCCTCTTTGAAATCTGGGTGCTCCCAACATACCATCTAAGAGGTTTCCATTATTTGTTCATGGTTAAGGTTCAACTCTTTTGATATCCTTGGTTTTAGCCCTAATAATCAAGATCATTTAAAATATTCAATAAACCAAGATTAATCGCAGGACGATCTCACGAACATTACCACTTTTAACTCTTGTATCAAGCAACCCAAGCATTCAAGACTCTTTTTTGACTCCATAAGGCACTGGTCCTTGGTATCTTTCTTTTTTGCTTATTATCTATCTCGAGCATTTATATTTCCATGGTTGTCTTGCTTTAATTTTATCAAAGTGGTTATATCTCGAATCTCTTGTCTCATATCGCAACGTGGATTGCTTATCTTGTGTTTATTTCATAAATTGTGATTTATCATCTAAAAAATCCTAAACAACACTCATCCACATCACCCCACACAAAAAACACTTAAAGCACAAGAGCCTTAGTGAAACTCTTTTTTAGGGACTAGCCCCCTTGGCTTCATTAGGAGTTAGCCTAAACATAGGAGCTGGGATTCAGGTGATAGTACTTGGCTCATTGCTTGCCCCCAAGGCCACACCTCTCCCCACTTTCCAATGAGGGAGACAGCTTTCGAAAGATTTCCGCTGCTGGTGTGCAATCTGGCAGACAACAGGGTTCTTGATGGAAATCATTGGAATCATCCTCTTCATCTGAAACTTCTTCAGGTAATGATGACAAAATTCTCATAAGTTCCCCTCTTATGTCAATATTAAGGCAATAATCCTGAGGGGTTGAAATTTGCTCAGTGTCATACATTACCTCATCATGAGACTCAATTGGCTCAGGAGAAGAGGAATTACTTTGATAATAACAATCATTAGTTAACTCATTATCATAATATTGATCATCTTCATCAAGTTGATTTTCATCAATATAGTCATTGTCTGATTGCCCTTCCATAGATTCACCAATTGTTTCTTTCCATTGACTTACTAGCAACTGTTGGAACATGTCATAATTGGTGATGCATCCCGGTGCTAGATAATCAAACAATATCTGAGCATTTCCCTCTAGAGATGAACCCAGAGCCCTCATTAGAACATCCTCCTCGGTTGTTCCCAAACTATCCATATAATACCAGAGATCATACAAATGATTTATAATTGAAACACCATCGCTTCCATTGAAACGAGGTAATCTTTGATTAAAATTGTTTGGCATAGGATGAGGTGCCCCATAAATTTCAGAGAAGTCAAAGGGAGATGGTTTGGCTTGTTTTCTAACTTCCCTAGTTCTTCTGCTAGGAGTTTGGTCTATTTTAATTGGCTTATTCGAGGAAAAAATATTAGATGGATGAGGTAAATGATGGGTATCATAAGAGTCTTGATATCCAGGGTCATACCCATAATTATTTTGATAACTATCCTCATACATAAATTTCAAATTTCTATCATTAATTTTTAATTGTTCTTTAATATTTTGAAGAATATCCTGGTCCATTGTGAATTATTAGGACTCTTAGTGGATTTTATACATGGGTTCGCTTCCTAACAGAGTCACGATTGAATATTTGTCTTACTTCTAGTGTTATAAGGATGTAAATGAGCTCGCTCCTCAGCGGAGTCACGGTTGGGAGTCGCCAGGTAGATTTCTTAAACTCTTCTACCAAGATATGTGTCGTTGTATATGCAGGAGAGAGTGAATAATGACTACTAGATTTATCCAAGGTAAGCCTATGCCCTCAAACGCCAAAATGTTAGGAAAAAAGAACGGGAGTAGGGCTTGAAAAATTATATGTCAAACCAGGGCAAGCATATGCCTTCCTCGGCAACGACGCCAAAATGTTATCACCTAAACTGTAGTTACCCTTGTGGATGTATCCATTAGTGGATGGCAATAGGGAAAGGAAACTCAAAAGGTGCAACCACGATCACCTCGACCTCCAATAGATGGTTGTCACGCCAGTCGAGGCAACCTTCGCTTTATGTTATCTAGCCAAGACAACAAAGGGGGAGACCCGATCTACTCCCAACAGGAGAGATCAAAACCAAGACACCAAATCAAGTTAATTCTAAGTGAAGTAAGGTGTATGGTTTATCCTAGACCTAAGGATGAAGTCACAAGACAAGTGAGGGGTTCAATGAGTATAGATTTGGTTCATTGTTGATGTGAGAGTGACTTATAGTATTTGAAATGGGACCCAGGATTGAAGTACTAGTTCAATGTAAGAAAATCCACTGCCTTGGGAACCGTGTCCAATGTAGGGTGGTTAAGGGGTTGAATTGGGGATAACTAGTACAAGTGACAAGCTTGATCATGATATATGATGACATCAAAGGGTTTAGTCCACCAAACAAGGATCAAACCACAAGTTAATCCAACAATCTAGGAAAGTCGAATTGACTTGGAGAGAGATCAGTGCCTTGGGAATTGGGATAATGGAGTCAAAGTGAAGTTAACTTGTGGTTGATGACTCCTATTGCATGAGACAAGTGGGAAATTAAAGGTTTGATGGAGGAGTAATTCTAGATCTAAAGATTCAAGGTTTGACCTAAGTGGACCACAATCCCTTAAAACAAGGAATGCTATCCCCAAGGAAAGATTTGACAAAGTGACATACTAGACTTAGGTTTTGAATTATACTCATTCCAAATCCACCAAAATCTCATGTACCCATGTCCTATAAGTGGACCAACTCACTCTCCCAAGGAGGTGCGACTTTTCCCAAGGAGGGTAAAATGTGGGATAAATGAATCAAGACAAGTCCAATGACATCCAAATTTGAGATCCAAGTAGGTTGATCAAGTGGGAGTGTGGATCTACAATTTCAAGGCAATCCAATGGCTAGATCTTGCTAGATCTGAGTTTAAAGATTCCAAGTGGTCCAAAATGGGGATTAAATCCCTTAAAATGTGGAATAAGGCCCATAAGGTGGAAATTGCCAAAGTGAAAGTCTAGGGGTAGTTTTTAGGGCATGTAGATCATGAATCAATCAAAATCTCAACTACCCATCAACTAGATCTAGGTCAACTCACCTCACCAAGAAGTGCGCCCTTGCTTGGAGGAGCTAAGTTGGCTTGGGGAAGGGATCAAGTGGTGGCCAATCCTCACCAAACTATAGATCCGGGATGCCGTGGATACTATAGAGGTGGATTTTAAATATTATACCCAACAACCCACTAGATCTCAGTAGATCTAAGAAAATGTAACAATGGGGGTTTTGATTAATTAGGGTTTGGAATATTTTAGACAAGTGGATAGATCATGGAGATAGAAATTACCTTGAGATTGTACCTGAGTGATGAAGAGAGATGACTTGATGTTGAGGAGGATTCCCGCAGAGATCAAATGAGAAATTATTGATTTTGCTTGCCGAATTGATGCCCTAGCCCACAAGTGCGACCTCCTCTACCTGTCAAACCAAGCAATAGCGATTCAATTAGTAAGATCAAGTATGGAGGAAATACAAGAGAAATGCAATAGTAACATGAAATAGAAGGTCCTGGGACAGTAATACTCCCTGTTACCAATGAAGAGATCCAAAGAAGAAGTAGGGAGAGTCTTCCCCTACCAATACTTCCTCCTCAAAGCAAATCGGCCTCCACCTGTAGATGCAAAAACGTGGTACAAAATATATGGCAAAACAAGATCTCCAATAACTCAGTGCAAAGGAAGAACCAACGAACGAACACCAAAAACATTCACCACAACACTGGAGATAGATGCAATAATAATTTTCTATTCCAATAATCTAGAGCCACAAGTCCCCTTTACAATGAGAGGCTCCCTCCTTTAAATAGATAGCAGAGGCACCAAAATCCTAACCAATTTTGGAATGAGTGGCTAAGATTAAAAGATATGGATGTCTAATCAATGGTTGAGATGAGCTCAACAATAAAATACATGGATCGCTAATAAAATATAACATAAGTGGACAAAATCGCCCTAGGAGAGGGGAATCCCACCATATCATGATGACAAAATATAATAAGAAGCTTATGGTGGGTCCAAGGTGTAATTTTAGGCAATGGATGGATGAAGACAATGAATAATGGAGCCAACACTAGCAAGCCAAGGTATGGTAGAATGATCACCTCTATTCTCCCTAAGGAGGGTAAAACCAATGAGTATGAATAGTGAACTTCTAAGTCTGAGTAGGGACAATATAATATATATCATAAGATCAGCCAGGTCCACATATCTATATGATCGCCAGATCATGACACTAGGTGCTAAGACATGCTATAAGAATAAATATAAAAGCAATATAACCAAAACACTATGATATACCTACTGAGTCATATACCTGAATGCTCATCATCTGAACCATCATCTGTCCTCTGAAACTGCTACTGCAACTCTGGGCACTACTGACTGCTCTGTACAAATGGTATAATGGTTACATTGGTCATCTCTCTGAGTTTCCTGAGACTCAGTCGTGGCATGGGGAATATATATACTACTGCCCAAAATCTGCTAGTGATCCAATATAGATGCTCATCTCAGCATCTCAATGTAAGGGAACTGGATGAATAGTGTACTGGAATCAGAAAAATAATGTATGGTAGCCCAGCTACTATATATGTGATAACAGAGCCTTTCCAAAGGCTGTCAAACTTTCCATGCTTCCCAGGCTTTTCCCTTCTTTTGTCCCAAAGAAGGACCGTGTCTCCAACCTCGAATGTTCTTGGCTTGGCTGATTTGTCAAAGGTACCCTTCATGCTTTCATGATGCCTCGACAACTTGTCAAGTGATGCCCTTCTACTTTCATCAAGCTCAATTATTTGATTTGTTCTATCCTCCATCTCCAACTTTTCTGATCCATAATCACATAGCATCCTGATTATGGGTATTTGCATGCTGAGTGGTAAGGTTGTTGTGATACCATATACTAACTCGAAAGGGGTCTTTCTAGTAGAGTTTTTCTTGGTGACTCTATCTGCCCATAAGGCATACTTTATATTGCTATCCCAAGATCTCTTATTGTCACCCACAGTTTTCTTCAGGATTGTCATTAAGTTTTTATTTGAGGATTCAACAAGTCCATTACCTTGCAGATAATAATCTGAGGAATGAGATAGGACAATGCCATATTTAAAACAGAAGTCATTCATTTCTGTTGAGCTGAAGGCTTTGGCATTATCAGTTGTTATCTTTAAAGGGGTGCCAAATCTGGTGATGATCTTGCCTTGGATGAAGTCCATGACAACCTTTTCAGTGGCTATTTTTGTAGGTATGGCCTCTACCAACTTGGTGAAGTAGTCGGTTGCGGTAAGAATCTAGCAAAATCCATTGCTAGAGTTGTCTTTGAATTTCCCGATAAAGTCAAGGCCCCATTGTTGAAAAGGGGCAATGACCACTACTGGCGTAAGGGGAAGAGCATCCAACTTCTGCTTCCCTGTAAAGAGCTGACACTCTTAGCAATATTTGACATGCTTATGCACATCTGCAAAGATAGTTGGCCAATAGTAACCAGCTCGAAGGATTTTGTGGGCAGTTGTATTTGCTGCATAATGCCCCCCACAAAATCCTAAATGGAATTCAGTCAAGATTCGCTTAGAATCCTATTCATGCACACATCTAAGTATTACACCGTCTGGGTTTCTCCAACCCAAACCCTCCTAAGTGAGGCAATACCTAGTGGATTTTAGTCTTAATGCCCTTCGCTTGTGTCCTTTAAGGTGATCAGGGAAATTTAAGTGTAGTAGAAAGTATATAATGTCTGAGTACCAATGATGATCAAGATCTCTTAAAGCTGGTGTCATGTGTGGATCAGGCCCATTGTTTTCACAGATCATGTCAATAGCCTCTTCATTTTTCTGGGTCAACATCTTAGCTAGGCCCTGTCCTTTTATAAGTTTAGTAGGCTTGATTTCTAGGTCATACTCTTGGATCTTGGATACCCATGTGCCCCTCGTTCCTAAGCAATCCTGTTGGGACATGATGTCTTTCACTGCATCATGGGGGACATACCCTATAACTTTAGAGTAACCAATGTAGGTTTTGAAATGCTTCAATGATTTCACTAAGGCATAGGCCTGTTTTTCCATGATAGTATATTTTAGTTCTAAATTTTGCAAAGCTCTACTCATGAAGGCAATTGGTTGCTCGAACCCTTCGAAGTTCTTTTGGAGCAACACACCAACAATTGTATCTTTTGAAGCAAAGGAGAAAACCATGAAATATTTAGTGTAGTCAGGACTAACCAATACAGGTGATCTAGTGATGGCATCTTTTATAGTTGAGAAATCCTCTCTTCCTTCATCAGTCCATACAAACTTAGCATCTTTCTTAAGTAACCGTTGCATGGGTTTCATTCATTCGGCTAAGTTTGGGATGAATCTCCTTATGAAATTTATATGGTCGTTAAAGGATTGAAGACCTTTGACATTTTTAGGAAGAGGTATCTTTCTTATTGCTTCAACTCTCTCAGGGTCAATCTTGACCCCGTCCTTGTTTATAATGTGCCCCAAGAGTTTTCCCTCTTCAATACCTAGTACTGACTTGGCCGGATTTAGAGAAATGCCATATTCTGTGGATCGTTTAAAAACCTTTCTAAGATGATCAATGTGGCTAGATCTTTCTTTTGAAAAGACAGTTAAATCATCTTGGTATATCTCAATGATCTTGCCTATTAAATCCTTGAAAGCATAATCCATGGCCCTTTGAAAAGTGGCCCCAACATTGGTAAGACCAAAGGGCATTCTTAAATACTCAAAAGTTCCCCAAGGAGTTGTGAAAGTAGTTTTGTGTCTATCCTCATCTTTGATGACAACTTGGTTATATCCTGAAAATCCATCAAGCATGGACATCATTGTAGACCCAGTGACTTGTTGGAGGAGGGTCTCCATGTTGGGGAGTGGATAATTATCTTTTTGACAGGCTATGTTAAGATTTCTGAAGTCAATGCATATCCTGATGCTCCCATTTTTCTTTCTGACCACAACTAAGTTGGAGCACCATGATGTATGTCGAGTGGGTTCTATAATACCTGCTGCCAACATTTTTTCTAATTACTGCTTGACAATAGGGACCAACTTAGGATTTATTTTCCTAAGTTTTTGGCGGAAAGGTTTAGCATTCTGCATTTCAGGTTTAAGAGGGATAGTGTGTTGGAACACATCTTCCCTATAAGATTTTAACTCATCATAAGTAAAAGCAAATATATCTCTATATTCTTTGACCAAGCTTATCAATGCATTCCTTTCTTTTTCAGATGTCCCTTTTCCAATTTTTATAATTTTCAGATTTGTTTCCGATCCAATATTGATCTCAATGTAATCCCCTGGTTTCATTTGGTCAATGTTATTCTTCTTCCCATCTTATCGGTCAAATATTTTTTCCATTTTATTAAAGCCACGTGATATAGAATTAATTGGTTGACTATGTTCTTGATACTGCTTGCCTTCCTCCTGCTCATTTATGTTGAAATTTGAGAACTCATCTAAGTTATGAATGAATCTCAGGATCTGTTCATCATCTTTGAAAACCTGCCAATGGTTCATGTTTTCTGAGACTTATGGTCTATAGTTAATTTCAAGGGTACAATCCCCACTCAACATCTCATCCGATGGTTGGAGGGTGGATGCCGCAACTGCTAATCTATCCGCTGCACTATTCTGATCTCTAGGGATTGCTTCTATGTTTAGTGCATCAAAATACTCCATGGTGTCCTATTACTAACATTTTTGTACCATAGTTGGATTATCAGAAGAGCCGCCATTTGACAAGCACCATGGGTGTTTGTGTTCTAGTGTATCAGATGATCCATCATTTGTGCCTAGCCAATTTTGGCTAGTCAGTTTTGTTTTTCATTCAACATGACCATGGCCCCACGGGGTTTGTAATAAAGTGTGCTAGTAGGATTTTGAGTGGCTCGGTTCCCCATGACTTGATTAAGCAACTAAGGTATTCCAGGGAGTTTTTCCCTTTTCAATTATACTTTGCCTATAGTCGAGCTATAATCGATGAGGTTTTTTCCCACTTCCTCCAAAGCTGGAATGCCCGATTTTGAAAATCTGAGCCATGGGGGTTTATTATAGTCCAACCGATGTATATAAACCCACTAGACACTGTTAGAATAGGTTTTGGTCATGTCCTAAGTCTCTAGGACCCTCAGAAAAAATCTCAAAAATTTTTTACTGGACGTGTCGGATTTGGGTTTTAATTATTTTTTAAATTTTAATAAAATTTTCCATAGTTTAAATGGAAAAATTTCAATTTGTAATATGTCAGTCATCCGGGATCCAAATTCAGTGATTGAAGGCTCCAACCTTAAGCCAAAAATTATTCATGATCCCCGGACCAGTTTATCCTAATTTTCGGATGTCAATTCAGCCTCATAATTAATAATTTCTCAAAAAAGCCAGTTACAGAGAAATTATTAATTAAAATATTAAAAAATGAATATTTGGAGATAATCCAAATCTCTCCAAAATAATCCAAATAGATTAAAATAAAAGGCTAATTGACATGGCACTGGACATTAATGAAGATTCCAATCATCTCAGTCATCACTCAGTCAACTATCCAGTCAGCAATTAGTGATTCACTCGAAAAGAATTTGCCCACTTGCATGCAGAACTCGATTTGGGTGATGGGGATGAATATTTAATGAGAATTGATTTGTTTTGGGTTGCATTAAATGGGAGTGGGGGCGCCTTTCCTAGGTGGAGGCCACCTCCCACTCTCAACCACCAAGAATCTCATTCGATTTGGAGTTAAACACCAAGCCATCTACCTCATCCTCACGTATCTTCTCCAAGCTCACGTCAATCTAGGCTTTGGGACTCGCATTTTACACATGGCATATGCTTGTTGGATGGTGAAATTTCCAAGAATGAGATGGGGGGCGCCTTGCCAAGGTGGAGGCCATCTCCCCATCTCCTCAATGATAACTCAAGCTTTATTTGGAGATATCACTCCAAAGTTTGGAGTTAGACTAGATTTGATTGGAGTTTCGAATTATGTCAAGGCCATTTGGCTCCCTTCTCAAGCCAATCCGAATTAGGGGCTCTAAGCTTCTAGTTTTTGTATAAGAAGAGGCTCTTTGAACTCCCTTCTCATGGATTGTTGATGCAAGAAAACTCTGCTCAAATTGTAATGTGTTATTTGTCTATTTGGAAATAAAGTGAAGACTTTGGAGGTCCATGTGGTTTCAATCTTTGTGGTGAACTTGTCTAATGCATTGAGGTGATATCTTTCTGAACCCTTCCTCTTATTTATGAAAGTGTTTCTTTTTATCATTGCTAGCTTAGGAAGGCTATTTCTAGTCCATAAGAATAGTCATTTGTTGTCTTCAAATTGATTATGTGTGTAATGTTTTTCCAAGATTTAAATGAGCAAGATGTATTCGCTTATACCAATGTTGATTTAGTTTTGGTTATCTAGCATACTTGTATTTGATTGCACTTGCATGCTTGAGTGTGTTGGGGTTTTGTAGGGATCGCTAGAGGTGAAGACAAGCGTGAGCTAGGTTGCATCTAGCTTGACTTCACAAGCAAAAAATTTTCACTAATTATTTTTGTTCTACATGATCTTTAAACTTCTCTTGTTTTCCTCCAAAACTGAGCTACAAGGAGATCTCTTTCTCACCCATCAAAGTTCCAAAAAAGTACTTCTTTCAAAACTTGGTTACCTAGATCTGAGCTTTCCTCCTCTAGCTCTCCATTTTCTCCTTGAGTTTTTTTTGCCTTGCTTTGCTAAGCCCTTGCCCCTCAAAAAGCCTTCTCCTCTTTTCTCTCGTCCACCCTAGATCTCCCCTCCATCTTGCTTTCATTTTCTTACACTAGATTCCTCTTGTCTTAGCTCTCATCTTCCTCTCCTTAACCCATACTTCCTTTCGTTTTTGGCCTCTTTCTCCTACCCTTTCTCCTCTCCACCTGGCTCTTGTCCACCTTAGTTTAGACTTAGTCTCCACTTGCTTCCCCTTCTATCCTTTCCTCTCGTCACTCCTCCTTCTTTTAGCTCTCTCCCATCTCCATTTAGAGCTCCTTTCCTTTCATTTGGGACCTCCCTCACCCTTTCGTTTTCCTTCCTTTTGCTCCATTGCCTCCCTTTCGTCCACCTCCATTTGAGCCCTAACACAACAACAAAACAAACAAAAGATTTTCAAGTATTGATTAGTGTTTAGATCTCATGCTTTGAATAGTCAGTAGCTAGTTGCATTTTCCATATTAGTTTTGATTTAAAAGAAAAAGTAAAAAGGCTTAAGTGCTTAGCATAGTTAGATATCATACTTTGCATTTCTAGCATTTGTGTGTTTGCTGGTCCATTTTCATTGTTTAATAATTTCAAGTTTAGTCTCATGCCATTTTACATTTTAGATCTCATTTTGCAAGCTTAGACTTAGCTAGTTTCAAAGTTTGTTTTATTTTTCTAATATTAATGGGTGCCTTGAAGTGAAATCGTTTGTGTAGATGCTTTAAAGGAAGAAAGAAGCTTTAAGGAACTTTGAAGAAACAAGAAGAGTTTTACCCAAAGAGAGCATCAAGCAAACCATGAGGATGATCCCAAACAAAGAACACCCCACTCTCCTTTTGTAAAAAGCTCTTAAGAGCTCAATAAGCTTTCTTCTAGTCATTTCTTTCAAAGACCTTTCAAGGGTTTTTCCCAAAGGCACTTGTACTTAATAATAAAAGTTTGATTAGTGGGGTCTTTAATCCCCCACCCCCATCTTCCCCTATTTGGGTAAGTCTTGCGTTGTCTTTTGAGTGGTTTGTTTCTTCTTAGTTAGTTTCATCTTTTGCAAAATATATTAGATCTTTGATATACTCCTAGATTAGTTTCCATTTGATAAATTGTTAAATTAGAAATCTCTTGAATCTCGCTAATAATGGATCAAGAGTGCTCTCTATCGGAGAGTTGTTTTTACTTCAATTTTACTTACCTCCACGCTCTCCCGAGTACGGTCTTTGACCTAAAAGAGATTCTTGGGTAGATTAGAGTTTATTTCCAGTTCAGTACTTTATTTCCGTGCATCGTAAGCCTCTTGAACATTGTCATAAGACGAAGTCAAGAGCGCTCTCTGTCGGAGAGTCTTTCTTTTGTGCTTTAATAAAATTTTCAACTCACACCCCCATAATAGTTTACTTTCTTTGGCTATCCAACACCCGTATGCTCTACCAACCTGAAAAAGGTTGGACTAGTACTCAGAAAGATGTTGGATTTGTTAATCTCAAAAGTGATAATTTAATAAAAAATTTCCCCACAACCAATGAACCGACGTTGCCTTTTTTCGAGAAATATTTCAAGTGGAAGGCAAAATTTCTATACTTGGTGGGGCTGGAGTGCCTCTGTTCAGACTTCGGGGTGGTTAATTATTTAGACACCTACCCCTTGATAATTGGACGGTCCGTCTTACCATCTGTTATCAACTATTTTGTACAATAACTGAATCTCTTGTGAGCCGCCAGTTTCATGAACATGTTCAATGTTCATAGTCAGTGTTCAGAAGTTCAGAAGTCATTTTTAGGGCATTTTTTCCCCATTTGTAATAATTGCACATTCATACCCCCATGGGGAAAATGTAAAAAGTTGGTCTAAACAGGGTCCTTCTATAAAATACTCGGCTATCCGCAGGTTTAGCCATTTGGGGGACACTCTAGAGTGTTTTTTCCTTAGGACTTATGCGCTACTCATTAGTGGCGTATAATCCCTAGGTTTTTCACTCAAACCTCCAAAGCTGGAGTATTTTCCATGGTGGTCAAAACCTAAGGTGGTTATTAGAGTCTTGTGTCTAGGATTTTTTACGTGTTATCCATCTCGATTGAGTCATATGAACATGCACTAGGTCCCCTAGGAGTTTCGTTTGATTCTGGCAAAAATAATTTTTTTCCGTAATTTAGACCATTTTTTAATGGCTTAAATGGATTTTTTCAAAGTGTGATAAAGCCTCATCCGGAGGCGGAATTGGGCACGGGGAGACTCGTTTTGATGCTCATAGCATCCTCTTTACCCTAGGACCCTCGTTTGTTAGTTTCCGGGTAGTTACGTCACCCTAGGAGCAGCTTTGGCTAAAAATGCATCATTTTGGCTAAAAAATGACAAAAGCACACTAAATGACAAAAGTTCAAATGAGACAAAATATGATTATTTAATCTTTGGAAGGGTGGGGCATATGATTTAATGAAAAGTGCGACCCACACAAGAGTATTCAAACACATTCTAAAGCCAAAGTTTGGATTATTTTTTGAAAAAAAAAAAAAAGGATGGCGTGAGCTTCCATTCACACTTTCCATGCGCATGAGTGATGGGCATCATTCCGTAAGGTATGAGTGATGGTTGAAATATCATATGGTGGTATCCATTTGAGCACCGTTTGAATAAAAGAACTCATTCAATGAAATATTTGATTCTCGATTTGTTTCACGGGATGTCTCCCTCACACGGCCATCACCACCGTACGGCTTTCACGTCATCCTCTCATCGCTCGGCAGCTCACTTTTGGATGGTTGAGTTAGCATTCATCGGATGTTGGGCACTTTCCTTGGATTGAGGCCACATCACAAATGCTTAACTCCAATCAACTCAATGTCTATCTTCAATCGAGCTCCAAGCTGCCTCTTAATGGTTCACGCATTCCTTCATATGCTCATGTATTCCACATGGCATTCACGAATTGAGATGGTGATGTTTACTATGGAAGGGAGTTGGGTGCCTTTGCCTATGTGGAGGGCCACATCACAAATCATATCTACCACAAGCTCGAGTTAGCTTGATGATCAACACTCCAAGCCCATCATGGATTGGAGTTCGACCTCTTTTTGGCTCCTTCTATCATGCCAAGTTCGATTAAGGTATTGGGCTTTGGCTTTTGTATAAAGAGAGGCTCTTGGAGCTCTCTTCTTCATGGATTTTCAGTGCACAAAAACTCTAGAAAAATATTGTAATACTTCTTATGTGGAATAAAATTTAAGGCTTTGGAGGCTCATCTTGTGTTATTTGGATTAATGCTCATGGAATGAGGTGATGTTGTTTCATTCTTTCATGTTGTTATTCAATATTGATTAATTAGTTCATGCTTGGGAGGGATTTATTCAAGCACGTAAGTCAAATATTTGTAGTCTCAATTTATTTGAATATTCATTCTCTTTAGAGATCTAAGAGTACATGCATATTACTAGTTTGTATTTCATGTCTTTTGATCTCCATTGATGGATAATACATGACTAATTCTGTATCTTGTTAGCATTTGATTGTTTATGCCTACAAATCTTCTCGTCCATTTCGAGTAAGCTTGTGGAGCTAGTTTGCATTCTCTCTTCTCGAAGCTAGACAAAAGATCCAAAACAAACATCAAGTGGATTCCAACTTTCTTTCAAAAAGATCCAAAGGAGCTAAGTATCGCACTTTAGTCCATCTCTCAAATTTTAAAACATCTTGGTTACTGTTATCACATATATAGTAGTTGGGATACCATACATTTTTTTTCTGATTCCAGTACACTATTCAGCCAATTCCCTTACATTGATATGCTGAGATGAGCATCTATTATGGATTACTATCATATTTGGACAGTAGTTGTATTCCCCATTGCCATGACTGAGTCTCAGGACACCCAGAGAGATGACCAATGTAGCCATTATACCATTTGTACAGAGTAGTCAGTAGTGCCTAGAGTTATAGTAGTAGTTTCAGAGGACAGATGATGGTTCAGGTGATGAGCATTCAGGTATATGACTCAGCAGGTATATCATAATGTTGTGGCTATATTGCTTTTATATTCATTCTTATAGCATGTCTTAGCACTTAGTGTCATGATCTGGCGATCATATAGATATGTGGACCTGGTTGATCTTATTATATATATTCTATTGTCCCTACTCAAACTTAGAAGTTCACTATTCATACTCATCGGTTTTACCCTCCTTAGGGAGAATAGAGGTGATCATTCCACCATACCTTGGCTTGCTAGTGTTGGCTCCATTATTCATTGTCTTCATCCATCCATTACCTACCTTTTAGTTTATCACCCGGACTTACTACTTGACTAGTGGCATGGAGGACTTTTCCCCACTGTAGCCTCTGTATTGGATGAGCTTCCCTGTTTATTGTGTCTCGGCTCTGAGTTGGTGACAAAACTCACCTATGGTGAGTTGGATTTCCTTGTGAATTCTCCCTAGTCACTAAAGTTGTGTTGGATAAACCTGAAACTTTTAGTGCTACCATGAATACAAAATATGGAAAATGAAATGTTATATCTTGTATGAAAAGCCCGTTCATGCAATGTGTTTCTAAACACACATGAATGAAAGGCAAGCCAAATGAAAGTGGCTATGAAATAAAATGTTATATCTTTTGTGAAATGTAAAATACCTAGGTAAACAAGTTGTCTATGACACACCTAGAAGTGCTCAGGTAAACAAGTGACTTAAAAACACACTTGCAGCAGAAAGCCTAAAATACAGGGTTATGATGATGATTTATGGTTTTTCAGCATTATTTGATCATTTACAGATTATTATTATTTCACCTGTTCCGGTATATTGGATATATTATATGATCATGCAAAGATTCATATGGTGTATGAGTACACATATTGGATAGATTTGGACCTTCTGATTCCAATGAGACAGACTACTTTCAGTTCTGGGCAGTTACAGTGATGATTGAGCCTCAGTAGGCTATCCTAGTGCAGTTTTGGTCTATCGGAGACCCTGTCAGAGTAGAGATGGATTTTATCTGGTTGACCTAGGGCGCTGTGCTTGGAGGGGGTGGTCTAGCCACTTATTTTTACCATATTACTCCCCTCCCAGACACACTGGTGCCCTCACCTTGACAGCGCAGGCACTCCAGGAGGCAGTTTGGGGCAGTTACATGCTTCCCGAGGCAGTTTGGGATTGGTAGAAATGGCTACAGAGGAATTTGATTTGGGATACTGAGGAAAAGTTTTGGCATGGGATGATTAGTGATGATGAGTGGGATGTCTTCCACACCTTCTTCAGCAGTTTCAGCTTCATTGGGACCCACATCCATCACTTATGGCATTTTCTGATGATTTCTGAGGCCTCCTAAGGCCCATGATTTGTCCATTGAGGCACGATTTGGTACTTTGATGAATATTTTATTATTATTGTGCTATGGGGATTGACCAAGGGTGTCTAAAATTACCCCTTGGACCCACCATAAGCTTATTGTTATATTTTGTCATCATGATTTGGTGGGATCCCCTCTCCTACGGCGATTTTGTCCACTTATGATTATATTTTATTAATGATCCATGTATTTTATTGTTGAGCTCATTTCAACCATTGATTAGACATTTTGATCTTTTAATCTTAGCCACTCATTCAAAAAGTGGTTAGGGTTTTGGTGCCTCTCCTTCCTATTTAAAGGAGAGAGCCTCTCATTGTAAGAGGGTATTTGGGCTCTTGGAATCTTGATATAGAAAAATTCTCTTGTGGAAATTCTTGTGGTCTCCTTTGCATCTAGTGTTCTTTGATGGTGATTGGAAAGTCTATTGCATCCTAGCATTTGGGAATTTGTTGTAAGATCTATCTTTTTTGGAAATCTTTGCCTTGTCTACAGGAGGGCGACTTCAACTAGGGCGATTTTGCAAGGCTTCTTCAAATCGATCTCTTTGGCATTCGCTTGTATCAGGGGGTTATAATTAGTATCATTGTGATCTATGCTATCTCTCTATTATTTCTCTTGTGGCATTAGTATTATCTCTTGATTGCATCAAATCTGATATTGTTGATGTTTGTTGTGCAGGAGAGAGGGTGCATTGGCTTCTTGGACTAAATCGACTTCATAGAAAACTACCTCAAAGCTTCTCAAATTGATCGGGTTTGCATAGATCATCATCATCAAGGCATCTACAAGGTTACCCAGGTAAGATCCACAGGTTAGTTCTTCTTTTCTTGATTCCAATCCATTGGCACAACACATTATTGATAAAACACTAATATTTCAAACCCTCATTTTCACATTTTTTTCAGATCTACTAAGATCTAGTGGCTCCTTGGGTAAGATATTTAAAACCCACCTCTATAGTATCCACAGCATCCCAGATCTATAGTTTGGTGAGGATTGGCCTCCATTTGATCCCCTTCCCAAGCCAACTTAGCCTCTCCAAGCAAGGGCGCACTTCTTGGTTTGGGTGAGTTGACCTAGATCTAGTACGTGGGTAGTTGAGATTTCAATTGATTCATAATCTACATGTCCTAAAACCTACCCCTAGACTATCACTTTTCTGATTTATACCTTGTGGGCCCTATTCCACATTTTAAGGGATTAAAACCCCATTTTGGACCACTTGGTATGTTAAAACTCAGATCTAGTAAGATCTAACCCTTGTATTTCCTTGATATCCTAGATCCACATTGTCACTTGCTTAAACTACTTGGATCTAAAGTTTGGATGCCATTGGACTAGTCTTGATCCCATTTATCCCACTTTTAACCCTCCTTGGGCAAAGTTGCACTTCTTGAAGGGATTGAGTTGGCCCACTTGTAGGACATGGGTATTTGAAATTTTGGTGGATTTGGAACAAGCACACCTTGAAACCTAAGTCTAGTAGGTCACTTTGTGAAATCTTGCCTTGGGGGTAGCATTCCTTGTTTCCAGAGATTGTGGTCCACTTAGGTCACATCATGACTTATTAGATCTAGATAGATCCATTCATCAAACCTTTAGTAGCTCACTTGTCTTATGATATAGGGGTCTTGATCTACAAGTTAACTTCACTTTGACTCCATTTGCCCCAATTCCCAAGGCACTGATCTTTCTCCTAGCTCAATTCGACTTTCATAGATTGTTGGGTTAACTTGAATATTGATCTTTGTTTTGGTTGCTTGAATCCTTTGACATTGTCATATCTTACAATCAAGTTTATCTTTAGTACTAGTTAGCCCCAATTCAACCCTTAAACTACCCTGCATTGGACACGGTTCCCAAGGCAGTGGATTTTCTCTCAATTGACTAGTACATTAATCCTGGATCTTATTTCAAACACTATAAGTCACTCTCACATCAACAATGAACCAAAGCTACACTCATTGAACCCCTTACTTATCTTGTGACTTCATCCTTAGGTCTAGGATAAACCAAACACCTTAAAATACTTCACTCATACTCAACTTTGATTTGGTGTTGTGGTTTGATCTCTCCTGTTGGGAGTAGATCTGGGTCTCCCCCTTTGTTGTTTGGGCTAGATAGCATAAAGCGAAGGTTTCCTCGACTGGCATGACAACCATTTATTGGAGGTCGAGGTGATCGTGGTTGCACCTTTTGAGTTTCCCTTCCCTATTGCCATCCATTAATGGATACATCCATAGGGGTAACTACAGTTTAGGTGATAACAGTTACCCTAAGCTTATCTCTTCTAGATTCCATATTTTCTCTTTGAATCCTCTTTGCTTTGAAATCCACACCCTATATCTCCCTTGCTTTCGTTTTACTTCTCCCTTCCCTCCTCTTCTCTAAGCCTCGTTTTCCTCTCCTCTAACCTCGTTTTTCTTCTACCGTCATCTCTTCTCTTATACCTTCCATTCGTCCATCCTAAGTTGCTGTCCCATTCACCTATTTGCAGCCACTTACCACAATCATTTGTTTGGCTGCCCTTCATCCTCCTAAGCTGTTGTCCCATTCACCCATTTGTAGCCACTTACCACTTCACTTGGCAGCCCTCTCGTCTACCTTTGAAGTTACCCTAAAAGCACACAAAAAACACAAAAACGAGTGGACTTTTTTGAGGTTTGGTTAATGGTAATAGTTTCATGCTTTAAAGATTTGATAACTGGTCATCATTGGATTCATTTTTTCCTTGTTTCATTAGCTAGTTGCATTTACACTTATGTTATTGTTAAGATCTTGCATCTAGATCCCATTGAAAGTAGATTTGCATTGTCTTTCAATTTCTTGTTTTTTTTTTATCAATTCATACTTAGTGCAAATCTCACATTTTATTTCATTAAAACTAAAGGGTGCATTGAGTCTGATATGTGTTGTAGGTGTTTGAAAGTAAAAGAAGTTTGAAAATCAAAGTGAAGGGATCCAATCCCAAAGTAACAAGAACTTCAAGAAAATACAAGGAGGATTCAACACACGAAAATACTATTTGCTATCCTTTGTAATGGCTCTTAAGAGTTAGTTTCATTTTCCCAAGTTTCATTTTCACATTAAAAGACCTTTTGTGGATTTCTCCCAAGGCATCTGTAATCAGTTTAATAAAAGAGTTTGAGTGGAGGAGTCCTCCACTTTTGGGTTTCTTCCCCATTTGGGGAAGAGTGTGGTGTATTGTTGGTGTTAGATCTTCTTGTTTTATGATTTAAACTAGTCATTTTTATTTCACTTTTTTCTCTTCCAAGTTTTGACCAGAGGTAGTACCCTCATCCCAAGGGCAGGACCACATAGCTTTGTGGTTACTCCTCTTTCCCCGTTAGTTGCCTTGGTCGAAATTTCAGCTAGCTGGAAAGTTCTCAAGTGCTAGCGTTTCTAGTGATCAACCTTGTTCGGAGGAAGATCTCACCTTAGAGTAAATTTGGTTGGTAGAACACTAAGTCATTTCCAAAATTCATTTTGCAAGTACCATGCTAGTTATCTTTTATATATTTTGAGCTATCACATGGTTTATTTTCACAACTGCTTCTACTTACAATAAGATAAACAAAGCCTCTTGAACTTAGCCAAATCCAAGTCAAGAGAACTCTTTGTCGGAGAGCATTTTTCAGACTTGCATTTTCCCCCCTGCATTAGGCATATTAGATTAGAAAATTCTCTTGAACTTTGGTCTTAAGATTAAGTCAAGAGCGCTCTCTATCGGAGGGTTGAACAGTGCTCTTAATAAATAAAATACTTCAACTCACATTCCTCTTAATTAATTTATTTTTGGTTGATTATCCAACACTCATATGCTCTGCCAACCTGAAAGGGTTGGACTAGTACTCAGAAAGGTGAAGGATTTGCTAATTTTACAAGTGATAACCTAATTAAAATTTTACCCCAAATCCAAACCAACATCAAATCACTGAGGTTGCTTCCTGAAACAGGTGGTGCCGGGAATCCACTGTCAGACTGGAGGGTGGTCAAGCCATTGTACACTTATCCTCTGAATCTGGGTGCTCCTAACCTATCATCTAACAGGTTGCCAGTATTTCTCCTGGTTAGGTTTACTCTTTTGATATCCTTGTTCTTAGCTTAATAATCAAACACCATTAAAATTTACAATTTACCAAGATAATTTTCATAACGATCTCATAAACAACATTTTTCAGGACCCACACATTTAGCATCACAATCCTTACTTTTCTTTGACTCCATAAGGCACTGGTTATCTAAAAGTTTATATATTGATCAGGACCATTTGTCCTTGTGTTTATTTCATATTGTGAATGCTTTAGTGAATTATCAAATCTTGAATCGTACTGCCATCTTGTTATCTTATCTCGCAACGTGGATTGCTTATTATCTGTTGTTCATCTTTACATATTTTTGGTCTCATCACAAGAAAACTCCTAAACAACACCCATCCGTATCACTTCATCAAAAAACATTATAAAACATAAGAGCCTTAGTGAAACTCTTTATAGGGACTTTTTATCACATATATAGTAGCCGGGCTACCATACATTATTTTTCTGATTCCAGTACACTATTCAGCCAGTTCCCTTACATTGAGATGCTGAGATGAGCATCTATTTGGATCACTATCAGATTTGGACAACATTTTTATTCCCCATGCCATGACTGAGTCTCAGGACACTTAGAGAGATGATCGATGTAGCCACTATACCATTGGTACAGAGCAGTCAATAGTGCCCAGAGTTACAGTAGCAGTCTCAGAGGACAGATGATGGTTAAGATGATGAGCATTCAGGTATATGATTCAGTAGGTATATCATGGTGTTATGGTTATATTTCTTTTATATTTATTTTTATAGCATGTCTTAGCACTCAGTGTCATGATCTGGCGATCATATAGATATGTGGACCTGGTTGATATTATTATATATATTTTATTGTCCCTGCTCAGACTTAGAAGTGCACTATTCATACTCATTGGTTTTACCCTCCTTAGGGAGAATAGAGGTGATCATTCCACCATACCTTGGCTTGCTATTGTTGGCTCCATTATTCATTGTCTTCATCCATCCATTACCTACTTTTTAGTTTATCACCCTGACTTACTACTTGACTAGTGGCATGGAGGACTTTTCCCCACTGTAGCCTCTGTATTGGATGAGCTTCCCTGTTTATTGTGTCTCGGCTCTGAGTTGGTGACAAAACTTACCTATGGTGAGTTGGATTTCCTTGTGAATTCCCCCTAGTCTCTAAAGTTGTGTTGGCTAAACCTGAAACTTTTAGTGCTGCCATGAATACAAAATTTGGAAAATGAAATGTTATATCTTGTATGAAAAGCCCATTCATGCAATGTGTTTCTCAACACACATGAATGAAAGGCATGCCAAATGAAAATGGCCATGAAAATAAAATGTTATATCTTTTGTGAAATAAAATACCTAGGTAAACAAGCTGTCTGTGACACAACTAGAAGTGCTCAGCTAAACAAGTGCCTTAAAAACACACCTGCAGCAAAAAGCCTAAAATAAATGTAAATCTATGCAATGTGTTTATAAACACACATAGATCAAAGGCTATGGAAACTTCAGGCCCAAAAGCAATTGAACTTAAATGCTATATCTAAATCATTGCTGGCCTCATTTGTATTATGGATTGTGCGCATCTGTTAAAGGTGAATAAACCCTCTTTGAACAACTCATCCATTTGTGAGACACTGCCATTCCCTGTGTTGTTGCTCATTCAGTATATACTGTGGTGTGTATTCCCTTCCCATATCCAAAGTGTCAAAACGTTAAGTCAGTCAAGTCATCCTTTAGCCTAGCCAGTTATTTTAGCCTTCACCCTTCACTAGCAAATTGATCACAACTATGCAGTGAATATGATCTTGAAAGACGAGTTTGAGTTAAATAATAGTTAATGACATTATATATTTGGACTTAGATCGCCAATAATGATTACTTTGTGTATAATTATTATTTGAATAAGTTGTAAAGCATGCATTAACCCTTTGATACTTTGCAGCAGCTTCTGATGACAGCCTGAGTTATATTTGGCCATCTTGACTTGGTCAAACCTAGTTTGACCGAGGTCAACCATAGGACATGAGATGGCTGGACCTTGTGATGATACAGATAGATGATATATGGTCCATGTACATGTACATGATGGTTCTATGCATCAGATACAGGTTTATGATGATGATTCATGGTTTTCAACATTATTTGATCATTTATAGATTATTATTATTTAACCTGTTCCGGTATATTGGATATATTATATGATCATGCAGAGATTCATATGGTGTATGAGTACACATCTTGGATAGATTTGGACCTTCTGAGTCCAATGAGATAGTCTATTTTCAGTTCCGGGAAGTTACAATGATGATTGAGCCTCAGTAGTGTATCCCAGTGCAGTTTTGGTCTGTCAGAGACCCTGTCAGAGCAGAGGTGATTTTTATCTGGTTGACCTAGGGCGTTGTGCTTGGAGGGGGTGGTTCAGCCACTTGTTTTTACCATATTACCCCCCTCCCGGACACACTGGTGCCCTCACCTTGACAGCGCAAGCACTCAAGGAAGCAGTTTGGGGCAGTTTCACGCTTCCCGAGGTAGTTTGGGATTAGTAGAAATGGCTACAGAGGAATTCAATTTGGGCTACTAAGGAAAAGTTTTGGCATGGGATGATCAGTGATGATGAGTGGGATGTCTTCCACACCTTCTCCAACAGTTTCAGCTTCATTGGGAACCACATCCATCACTTATGGAATTTTCTGATGAGTTCTGAGGCCTCCTAAGGCCCACGATTTGTCCATAGAGGCACGATTTGGTACTTTGATGACTATTTTATTATTATTGTGCTATGGGGATTGACCAAGGGTGTCTAAAATTACCCCTTGGACCCACCATGAGCTAGTTGTTATATTTTGTCATCATGATTTGGTGGGATCCCCTCTCCTAGGGCGATTTTGTCCACTTATTGTTATATTTTATTAGTGATCCATGTATTTTATTGTTGAGCTCATCTCAACCATTGATTAGATCTTTTGATCTTTTAATCTTAGCCACTCATTCAAAAA
This sequence comes from Larix kaempferi, assembly GCA_027924585.1. Lineage (NCBI taxonomy): Eukaryota > Viridiplantae > Streptophyta > Pinopsida > Pinales > Pinaceae > Larix > Larix kaempferi. The sequence continues at coordinate 5,709,606 of BSBM01000091.1, read as the reverse complement.
GTGGTTAGATTATGGACTCTCTCCCTCCTATTTAAAGGAGAGAGCCTCTCATTGTAAAGGGGACTTGTGGCTCTGGATTATTGGAATAGAAAATTATTATTGCATCTATCTCCAGTGATGTGAATGTTTTTGGTGTTCGTTCATTGATTCTTCCTTTGCACTGAGTTATTGGAGATCTTGTTTGGCCATATCTTTTGTACCACGTTTTTGCATCTACAGGTGGAGGCCGATTTGCTTTAAGGAGGAAGTATTGGTAGGGGAAGACTCTCCCTACTTCTTCTTTGGATCTCTTCGTTGGTAACAGGGAGTATTATTGTCCCAGGACCTTCTATTTCATGTTATCATTGCATTTTACTTGTATTTCCTCCATACTTGATCTCTCTGATTGAAATCGATTTCCTTGGATTGACAAGTAGAGGAGGGCGCACTTATGGGCTAGGGCATCATTTCGGCAAGCAAAATCAACAATCTCTCATTTGATCTCTGCAGGAGTCTTCCTCAACAACAAGGCATCTCATTCACATCACTCAAGTATGATCTCAAGGTAATTTCTTTCCATGATCTATCCACTTGTCTAAAATACTTCAAACCCAAATTAATCAAAACCCCATTTTTACCCTAATGGCTTCTTGGGTAAGATATTTAAACCCACCTCTATAGTATCCACGGCATCCCGAATCTATAGTTTGGTGAGGATTGGCCTCCATTTGACCCCCTTCCCAAGCCAACTTAGCATCTCCAAGTGAGTTCGACTTCTTGGGGAAGGTGAGTTACCCTAGATCCAGTACATGGGTAGTTGAGATTTCACTTGAATCATAATCTACACATCCTAAAACCTACCCCTAGACTGTTACTTTGACAATTTCTACCTTGTGGGCCCTATTCCACATTTTAAGGGATTTAATCCCCATTTTGGACCACTTGGTATCTTAAAACTCAGATCTAGTAAGATCTAACCCTTGGATTGCCTTGATTTTCTAGATCCATATTGTCACATGCTTAAACTAATTGGATCTAAAGTTTGGATGACATTGGACTTGTCTTGATCCCATTTACCCCACCTTTTACCCTCCTTGGGCAAAGTCACACTTCTTGGGAAATTGGAGTTGGTCCACTTGTAGGACATGGGTACATGAGATTTTGGTGGATTTGGAACAAGCATACCTTGAAACCTAGGTCTAGTAGGTCACTTTGTGAAATCTTGCCTTAGGGATAGCATTCCTTGTTTTAAGGGATTGTGGTCCACTTAGGTTAAACCATGATCTATTAGATCTATACATATTCATCCATCAAACCTTTAATAGCCCACTTGTATTATGCCATAGGGGTCACAAACCACAAGTTAATCTTTTGACTCCATTAATCCCAATTCCCAAGGCACTGATCTCTCTCCAAGTCAATTTGACTTTCCTAGATTGTTGGATTAACTTGTGGTTTGATCCTTGTTTGGTGGACTGAACCTTTGTGATGTTGTCATATCTCATGATCAAGCTTGTCACATGTACTAGTTAGCCCCAATTCAACCCCTAAACTACTCTGCATTGGACACAATTCCCAAGGCAGTAGATTTTCTAGCAATTGACTAGTACTTTAATCCTGGATCTCATTTCAAACACAATAAGTCACTCTCACATCAACAATGAACCAAAGCTATACTCATTGAACCCCTTACTCATATTGTGACTTCATCCTTAGGTCTAGGATAAACCATACACATTACTTCACTTAGTCTTAACTTGATTTGGTGTCTTGGTTTGATCTCTCTTGTCGAGAGTAGATCTGGGTCTCCCCCTTTGTTGTCTAGGCTAGATAGCATAAAGTGAAGGTTGCCTCGACTGGCGTGACAACCATCTATTGGAGGTCGAGGTGATCGTGGTTGCACCTTTTGAGTTTCCCTTCCCTATTGCCATCCATTAATGGATACATCCATAGGGGTAACTACAGTTTAGGTGATAACAGGACTACCCTCGTTTGCTTCGTTAGGAGTTAGCCTAAACATAGGAGCTGGGATTCAGGTGATGGTACCTGGCTCATTTCTTGCCCCCAAGGCCACACCTCTCCCCACTTCCAGTGAGGGAGACAACTTTCGAAAGATTTCTGCTGCTGGTGTGCAATCTGGCGGACAACACCATCAAAAGGGAAAGCCACTTGAAATATACCTTTTCCGGTTGGATTCATCCTTCTTTCTTGCTAGCCTAATAAATAAGATCACTAAAACTTTTAATTTACCAAGATAATTTGCAAAACGTTCTCACAAACAGTTACTAAGACTTGTATTTTCAGCATCCCCCAGCACTACACAACTCATTTGACTCCATTTTGACACTGGTCATTTTACATTTTATGCTTAAATTAAGTTGGGCCATTTGTCCATTGGATTTATTTTTTGAACTTATCTATTTGTGGATGCTTTTCTTCAAGTCTTTATATACTGTTATATATTCTCGCAACATGGATTGCATTTTACCTTGTGTCTATTATAAAGCTATGATCTCTCATTCAAAACTCCTAAACAACACTCATCCGCATCACCAAACACCCAAAAATAATTTAAACACAAGAGCCATAGTAAACTCTTTGTAGGGACTACCCCCCTTGGCTTCATTAGGAGTTAGCCTAAACGGAGGAGCTGGGATTTCAGGTGACAGTACTTGGCTCATTGCTTGCCCCCAAGGCCACACTTTCCCCACTAGTAGTGAGGAAACAACTTTCAAAAGATTTCCGCTGCTGGTGTGCATCTCGGTGGACAACATCTTTGGCGCCGCTTCCGGGGACAAATCTTTTTGTTCCTGGACGACCTTAGTTTTTTCTAGTTTGTTTTACCTTTTTGATAGATTCTGACATCTATCTGGCGACTCCACTACCCTTTTTTAGTTTTCCTTTTTGGTATATTTTTAGTCAAATCACTCTAAGAAATTAGACTTGAATCCACCTGGCAACTCCATTGTCAGTAAACCCCTCAAGGTATTCAACTAGAAGGAATTCTGAAGGTTTGCTCAATTTCATCCCCGAGCTTGAAAAGGTTTACAGGAGGAGATTGAATAAACTTAATTCTCGTAGGATCCTTGAAGAGCTTGGATCTCAGTCCATTTCTGACATCCATAGTCTTTTTGAAGAAACTAACATTGAAAACTTAGAAAATTTTGAAAATAATAACTGTTTCCTTTCCACAATGGGTGAGTTTTTTACTCAACTCAACTTCACTCATATAGTAGGTCAACCTCATGAGGTTCCTGAGAAGGCAATTGATAAACTTATGACTTTCAATGGCACTGATGCCTCTACATCTGTTGAGCAGGATATCAGAAATTTCTCCAGACGTTGTGGTTCCTATGTCAGGGGCGCTGACAAACATGAGGATGTATACATGACCCTTTTTGCTCTATCTCTGGATGGTAAAGCTGGAAACTGGTATGACAATTTTCCAAACAACTCTTTTGCCACCATAGCAGCTTTCAAGACTGCTTTCCTCGACAAATTTGGTAGCAAAAAGGAACCTAGACATCTAGTGGCATCTTTGACCAGCATGAAGAAGTCAGATACTGAAACTATGGATGAATTCAATGCTAAGTTCACATAATTATCTAATTCCATCCTTGTCACTTATGCACCTCCTGCGGCCTCTTTGTTGGACTATTACATAGAAGCATTAAGTGGCAAGATACAATACCAGATAAGAGACAAGGAACCCACTACTTTGCTTGAAGCTCAGAATTTGGCTACCAAGATTGACAAAAACATGCAGTCTTTTGGAGAGTCAAACATCCAAGGCTATTCTAGATCTTCAACACCTTTTAAATCATCTGGACATAAAGAGAATGATCCTTTATCTGCTATGAAGGATTCATATGAGAAAAATATGATGGATATGTGTGAAAGAATGGAAAAGGCTGAACAGAAACACGTAACTCAGATGAAGGATATATAGAATAAAATCATAAATATGGAAAGAGCACAACTTCAATAGATTCAACAGATTCAACAAACTCAACCAGTTCAAAGAAACTACCCTCCAAAGACCAACTGGTAGAAAAAGGCTCCCAACCATGAAAAGGGGCCTCCCACTCAAGTAGAGGCTGCTAACATGACTGAGACCTACATACCTTTTTGTAGGGCTTGCAAAGATTTTCATGAAGAATTTTCTTGCTACTTTGCAAACTATGTACAAGAACATGGATTTCCAGAGGGTAGTACCAGTGAACCAACATCAAGCGAGCCTGAACATGTAAATGCGGTAGGAGACATCCACAACATTCCCAAAGAGAGTTGGAAACAAGCCAAACAGTACAATCAGGAGTTGGATAATATGACTAAGAACTTTGGAGAAATACCTTCAAATGAGCAAGTCCATAATATGCAAAAGTTTAAAGGGATTGGTTATCAAAGAAGAACAAATCCTGCACCTGCCATACAACCACCAAAGGTAATAATTCCAACTGAATCAAATGACTATAGTAAATTAAATTTTGATTGGAGTAAGTGGTTCTGTTGTCCACCAGATTGCACACCAGCAGCATAAATCTTTCGAAAGCTGTCTCTTCACTACAAGTGAGAGAGGTGTGGCCTTGGGGGCAAGCAATGAGCCAGTTACTGTCACCCGAATCCCAGCTCCTCCGTTTAGGCTAACTCCTAACGAAGCCAAGGGGGGTGGTCCCTACAAAGAAATTCACTAAGGCTCTTATATGTTTTAATGTTTTAAGTGCATGGTGATACGGATGGGTGTTTTTTAGGAGTTTTTTTATTGATGATGACCACAACTACAGAAATGAACACAAGATAATAAGCAATCCACGTTGCGTTATAAGGGTACAAGATCAATAGTATATCAAAGACTTGAAAAATGAGATAACATCCACAGATAAATGATTTTAAAAGGACAAATGGCCCAACAATATAAATATAAAAAATACAATAACTAGACCAGTGTCTTATGGAGTCAAAAAGTATGTATAGTGTTGAGGGATGTTGAAAAGTAAGTCTTTGAATGTAGCTGTTCGTGAGATCGTTGTGCAAATTATCTTTGTAAATTGTAAGTTTTAGGTGGTCTTGATTATTAGGCTAAAAACAAGGATATCAAAAGTCCGGAAATAGTACTGGTAACCTCTTAGATGATAGGTCGAAGCCACCCAGATTGCAAAAGGGTAAGTGTTCAATTGGCTTGACCACCCTTGAGTCTAACAGCGGGATTTCGGCAACACCTGTTTCAGGAAACAACCTCTGTATTTTTCGAAGGCAACGCCGGCTCGTTGGTTGGTGTAAAATTTTATTAGGTTGTCGCTTGTAATATTAACAAATCCAACACCTTTCTGAGTACTAGCCCAACCCTTTTAGGTTGGCAGAGCATACGGGTGTTGGATAATTGACCAAGATAAATTAATTATGAAGGGGTGTGAGTTGGAATGTTTTAATATTAGAGCACAGTTCAACTCTCCGATAGAGAGCGCTCTTGAATGAGTCTTAAGACCAAATTTCAAGAGACTTTAATTAATTTAAATGCCTAATGCAAGGGGAAATGCAACAACTAAATGCTCTCCGACAGAGAGTGCTCTTGACTTGGATTTGGCTAAGTTCAAGAGACTTTGTTCATTTTATGAAAAAGAAGCAATTATAACTTGTAGAATAATGATGAAGCTTAAATACTGAAAGTCAAGTGATGACAATCTAGATGTAACAAGATGCTTGAAATAAATTGAAAATACAATTAGTGTTCTACCAAACAAAATTGATCTAAAAGTGGGATCTACCTCCGAACAAGGTTGACCACTAGAACCACTAGTCCTTGAGACTTTTCAGCCAGCTGAAACTTCGGCAAGGAGGCTAATGGGGAACGAGAAGCTACCACAAAGCTATGTGGCCTTTGGGATGCAATCCCAAAGTTTGCTTACTCTAGTCAAAACTTGGAAATGGAGTATGATGAAAGTAAACAGCTTAATCTAAAGCATGAAACAAGAGATCTAAACTAGCAAAGCACAATACTCTTCCCCAAATGGGGAAGAAAAACCCAAAAGTGGAGGATTCCTCCACTTAGCCTTTTATTAAACAGATTACAATTTGCCTTTGGGAGTTAAACCCTTGAAAGGTCTTTCAAAGAAATAAACAACTATGGAATAAAAAATTTGAGGCCCTTAATGGCTTATTACAAAAGGAGATTGATTCTATAATTCTTTTGTTTTGTCTTCTCCTTGGTTTTGCACTTCTCCAAGTTTTTTGCCTTGTCTTTTATGGATCTCTCTTTTTGGAACCTAAAACACAACAACGCTCAAATACCCATCATTGTTAATCAAATCAAAAATAAATTGAATCTAAACTAACTAATGCAAGTCCTAGATCCGATATGCCAACTAGAATGCTAACTTCTATGAGATCTAATGCAAAAAATTCAAATTGAAACTATATGCAAACTACAAAGATGCACTAAAAATTCTAAGTATAAGATCTAAAACAAGACTATCAAAGTGAACTAAACTAAGATCTAACAATACAACCTACAAACAAATAAAACTAACTACTACTAACAATTTAAATGTTGTTTTTATGTGGTTTTTAGGGCACTTTTTAAGGTGGACGAGAGGAGCTAAAGGAAGAAAAAATGAAAGGTAAGATGAGCTAAAGAGGAGTTGGATGGAGAGGAGGATGAATGAGAGAGAGGGAAGGAGTTGAGGAAAATGGAAAGAAAGGAGGAGGACGAATAGGAGAGAGGGAAGGGCAAAAACGAGAGCAAGGAAGATCTAGGGTAATGGACGAGACTAGAAGAGGAATGAATGAAGGTGAAGATGAGACTAAAGGGGGGATGAAGGTCAAAGCAAGGAGGATGAAGAGCAAAGGTGGAAGCTAGAAGAGATAAGCTTAAGGTAACCAAGATAATTGTTTTGAAACGCTTTGATGGATGAAGCAAAATCTCCTGTTCTTATGCTTGTAAAACTGAGAGTCCTTTGGCCACAAGTGGAGTGAAGGAGAACCTGCAAAAATCTTTAAACCTTGGGGAATACCTGCAAATCACATGCTCAAGTGAAAAGAGAAGATATATATATCCTTGTGCTAGATTTTTAGCCTTCTATAAATATAAATCAAAGCTTAATATTCCTAAGCATATGAAAAATTACACAATATCACCTCGGAAATGGGATGATGCATGGCCACTAAGAGCCTCCACGAATTGACCTCCAAAGTCACAAATTTTATTAAATATAAATAGAGTACAATTCCTCGAGAGTTTCTTTGCTAAAAATCCATGATGAATGAGGAAAAAGGACCTCATTATATAAAAAAAGCTAGAGACTAGCCTACCCTAATTCGAATTGGCATGAATGGAGCCAATAGCACTAAACACAATCTCAAACTCCATCTAATCTCCAATCACCATCAAGCTTGGAGTGATAACTCCAATCCATAACTCGAACTAGCATTGAATGAGATGAGGAGGTGGCCTCCACCTAGGCAAGGTGCCCCTCATCTCCACATTGGAAGTATCACCAAGCAAGTAATCGAATGCCACATGTAGAACTTGAGCTCCAATAGAGGTTGACGTGAGCTAGCTTGGAGAGGGCGTGATTGATATGGTAGGTACTTGGAGTTTGACCACAATCTTGGTAGTTGATATTGAGAGGTGGCCTCCACCTAGGTAAGGCTCCCCCAACCCCAATAAATGCAAGCCAATCACCAACCAATTCTCACTTATTAACCCCTCCACATCACCAATTCGATCTTGCATGCATGGAGGGCGAATTCCCTTGGAGTTAATCACTGTTGGTGACTAGATACTTGACTGGATGATGACTGAGATGATTGGAATCTTCATTAATGTCCAGTGCCATGTCAATTAGCCTTTTATTTTAATCCATTTGGATTATTTTGGAGAGATTTGGATTCTCTCCAAATATTCAATTTTTATTATTTTAATTAATAATTTCTTCGTAACTGACTTTTTTTGAGAAATTATTAATTATGAGGCTGAATTGACATCCGAAACTTAGGATAAAATGGTCCGGGGATCATGAATGATTTTTGGCTTAAGTCTGGAGCCTTCAATCATTGACATATTACATATTGAAATTTCTCTATTTAAACTATAGAGAAATTTATTAAAATATTAAAAAAAAATTAAAAACCCCAAACCTGAGGACCTGGTAAAAAAAAATTTGAAATTTTTTCTGGGGGTCCTAGAGACCTAGGACATGACCGACAACTATTCTAATAGTGTCTAGTAGGATTATATACATCAATTAGACTCTAATAACCCCCCATGGCCAAAATTTTGAAAATCGGGCATTCCAGCGTTGGAGGAAGCGAGAGAAAACCTCATCGATTATAGCTCGGCTATAGGCATAGTATAATTGACAAGGAAAAAAACTCCCTAGAATAACTTAGTTGCTTAATCAAGTCATGGGGGACCGAGACACTTGGAATCCTACTAGCACACTTTATTACAAACCCCATGGGGCCATGGTCATGGCGACTGAAAAACAAAACTGACTAGCCAAAACTGGCTAGGCACAAATGCTGGATCATATGATACACTAGAGTACAAACATTCATCAAACATTCATCATGTTTGTCAAATGGCGGCTCTTAAAATAATCCAACTATGGTACAAATAAGTTGGTAACATCTGGCTCCAACTGCGGGACGGGTGCTCTTTTGATTTATGGATCTGTTATCACATATATAGTAGTCGGTCTACCATACATTATTTTTCTAATTCCAGTACACTTTTCAGCCAGTTCCCTTGCATTGAGATGCTGAGAAGAACAACTACTATGGATCACCATCAGATTTTGGACAGCAGCTTTATTCCCCATGCCATGACTGAGTTTCAGGACACTCAGAGAGATGACCGATGTAGCTATTTAGCCATTTGTACAGGGTAGTTAGTAGTGCCTAGAGTTACAGCAGCAGTTTTAGAGGATAGATGATGGTTCAGATGATGATCTTTCAGTTATATGACTCAGCAGGTATATTATGGTGTTTTGGTTATATTGCTTTTATTTCCATTCTCTTAGCATGTCTTAACATTTAGTATCATGATCTGGCGATCATATAGATATGTGGACTTGGTTGTACTTATACATATATATCATATTTGTCCCTACTCAGACTTAGAATTTCTTGGGCTATACTCATTGGTTTCACCCTCCCTAGGGAGAATAGAGGTGATCATTCCCACCATACTTTGGCTTGCTAGTGTTGGTTTCATTATTCATTGTCTTCATCCATCCATGACTCACCCAGTTTGTTCATTACCTTGACTTACTACTTGACTAGTGGCATGGAAGACCTTTTCCCAACTGTAGCCTCTATATTGGATAAGCTTCCCTGTTTATTGTGTCTCGGCTCCGAGTTGGTGACAAAATTTACCTATGGTGAGTTGGATTTCCTTGTGAATTCCCCTTAGTCACAAAAGATGTTGTTGGCTAAACCTAAAACTTTTAGTGCTGCCATTAATGCAAAGTATGGAAATGAAATGTTATATCTTGTATGAAAAGCCCATTCATGCAATGTGTTTTTAAACACACATGAATGAAAGGCAAGCCAAATGAAAATGGCTATGAAAATATCAAATGTTATATCTTTTGTGAAATGTAAAATACCTAGGTAAACAAGTTGTCTCTGACACACCTAGAAGTGCTTAGGTAAACAAGTGCCTTAAAAACACACCTGCAGCAAGAAGCCTAAATAAATGTAAATCTATGCAATGTGTTTGTAAACACACATAGATCAAAGGCTATGGAAACTCTAGGCCCAAAAAGCAATGGAACTTAAACGCTATATCAAAAAGATTGCTGGCCTCATTTGTATTATGGATTGTGCGCATTTGTGTAAGGTGAATAAACACTCTTTGAACAACTTATCCATTTGTGAGACACCGCCATTCCTTGTGTTATTGTTTGTCCATTATATGCTATGGTGTGTATTCCCGTTTCCATTTCCAAAGTGTCACAGTGTTAAGTCAGTAAGTCATCCTTTGACCTAGCCATGTATTCCTTGGCCTTCACCCTTCACTAGCAAATTGATCACAACTATGAAGTGAGTATGACCTTGAAAGTCTTGTCTGAGTAATAAATTATAATTATGACTTATTATATTTGGATTTAGATCATCAGTAATGATTACTTCTTGTTATAATTACTAATTAAATGGAATGTAAAGCATGTTTTAACCTTGGACACGTTGCAGCAGCTTGATGACAGTTTGAGTTATATTTTAGTCATGTTGACTTGGTCAAACCTTAGCTTGATCAAAAGTCAACCACAGGACACAAGATGACAGACCTCAGATGTTACAAATACATGATACATGGTCTGGTACAGGTCACCTTGGTGGGATTATGCAGTGGTTTCAGGCTTATGATGATGATTTGTGCTTTTCAGCACTTTTACAGATTATTATTATTTGGTCTGCCGGATATGATGAGTATCTAATTTGGACCATGCAGAGGTTTATATGGTGTATGAGTACACATCTTAGATGGATTTGGACCTTCTGAGTCCAATGAGAAAGTCTATTTTCATTTTTGGGCAGTTACAGTGATGATTGAGCCTCAATTGGCTATCCTAGTGCAGTTTTGGTCTGTCAGAGGCCCTGTCAGAGCAGTGATGATATTTACTTGGTTCACCTAGGGCGATGTGCATGGAGGGGGTGGTACAGCCACTTTTTATTACCATATTACCCCCCTCTCAGACTAATTGGTGAGCTCACCTTGACAGCGCAGGCACTCCAAGAGGCAGTTTGGGCAGTTTCACGTTTCCCGAGGTACTTCATAAATGGTAGAAATGGCTACAGAGGAATTCGATTTGGGCTACTGAGGCAATGTTATGGCATGGGATGATAAATGATGATGAGTGGGATGTCTTCCACACCTTCTCCAACAGTTTCAACTTCATCGGGACCCACATCCATTACTTATGGCACTTTCTGATGATTTTTGGAGCCTCCCAAGGTTCACGATTTGTCCATAGAGGCACGATTTGGTACTTTGATGACTATTTTATTGATATTGTGCTATAGGGATTGACCAAGGGTGTCTAAAATTACCCCTTGGACCCACCAAAAGCTAGATCTATTATTTTGTCATCATGATTTGGTGGGATCCCCTCTTCTAGGGTGAGTTTTTCCACATATTGTATTATTTTATTAGTGATCCATGTATTGTATTGTTGAGCTCATCTCAACCATTGATTAGATCTTTTGATCTTTTAATCTTAGCCACTCATTCAAAAAGTGGTTAGATTGTGGACTCTCTCCCTCTTATTTAAAGGAGAGAGCTTCTCAATGTAAATGGGACTCTTGGCTTAGGATTATTGGAATAGAAAATTATTATTGCATCTATCTCCAGTGTTGTGGTGAATGTTTTTGGTGTTCGTTCGTTGATTCTTCCTTTGCACTAAGTTATTGGAGATATTGTCTTGCCATATTTTTGTACCATTTTTTGCCTCTATAGGTGGAGGTCGAATTCATTCAAGGAGGACGTATTGGTAGGGGAGGACCCTCCCTACTTCTTCTTTGGGTTTCTTCGTTGGAAACAAGGAGTATTACTGTCCCAGGACCTTCTATTTCATGTTACTTTTGCACTTCGCTTGTATTTCGTCCATACTTGACCTTTCTGATTGAAATCGCTTTCCTTGGATTGACAGGTAGAGGAGGTCGTACTTGTGGGCTAGGGCATCATTTCGGCAAGGAAATTCAACAATCTCTCATTTGATCTCTGCGGGAGTCTTCCTCAACAACAAGGCATCTCATTCACTCACTCAGGTATGATCTAAGGGGAATTTATCTCCATGATCTATCCATTTGTCTAAGTTAATTCAAACCCTAATTAATTACAACCCCCATTTTACATTTTCTCAGATCTACAAAGATCTAGTGGCTTCTTGGGTAAGACATTTAAAACCCACCTCTATAGTATCCACGGCATCCCGGATCTATAGTTTGGTGAGGATTGGCCTCCATTTGACCCCCTTCCCAAGGCAACTTAGCTTCTCCAAGTGAGGTCACACTACTTGGTTTGGGTGAGTTAACCTAGATCTAGTACGTGGATAGTTGAGATTTCACTTGATCTGCAATCTACACATCCAATAACCTACCCCTAGACTGTCACTTTAGTGATTTCTACACATGGGACCCTATTCCTCATTTTAAGGGTTAAACCCCATTTGGACCATTTGGTGATATCTTCAATCTCAAATCTACTAAGATCTAGCCACTGGATTGCCTTGATTTTTTAGATCCACATTGATACTAGCATAAACTACTTGGATCTATATTTTTGTAGCTATTGGACTTGAATTGACCCAGTTTATCATACTTTTAGCCCTCCTTGGGCAAGGTCGCACTTCTTGGGGAGTTGAGTTTGTCCACTTGTAGGACATGGGTAGTTGAGATTTTGGTGGATTTGGAATAAGCATACCTTGAAACCTATGTCTAGTATGTCATTTTGTGAAATCTTGCCTTGGGGGTAGCATTCCTTATTTTAAGGGATTGTGGTCCACTTAGGTCATATCATGAACTATTAGATCTAGAAAGATCCAACCATCATACTTTTGGTAGCCCACTTGTCTTATGTTATAGGGGTCATGATCTACAAGTTAACCTCTTTTTGACTCCATTTGTCCCAATTCCCAAGGAACTGATCTTTCTCCAAGATCATTCGACTTTCCTAGATTGTTGGGTTAACTTGTGGTTAGATCCCTGTCTTGGTTGCTTGAATCCCTTGACATTGTCATACCTTATAATCAAGCTTGTCATTGGTACTGGTTATCCCCAATTCAACCCTTAAACTACCCTGCATTGGACACCGTTCCCAAGGCAGTGGATTTTCTCACAATTGACTAGTACTTTAATCCTAGATCTCATTTCAAATACTATAAGTCACTCTCACATCAACAATGAACCAAAGCTATACTCATTAAACCCCTTATTCATCTTGTGACTTTATCCTTAGATCTCGGGTACACCATACACCTTATGTACTTCACTTATACTTGACTTGATTTGGTGTTTTGGTTTGATCTCTCCTGTCGGGAATAGATCTGGGTCTCCCCCTTTGTTGTCTTAGGCTAGATAACGTAAAGTGAAGGTTGCCTCGATTGGCGTGACAACCATCCATTGGGAGTCGAGGTGATCTTGGTTGCACCTTTTGAGTTGCCCTTCCCTCCTGCCATCCATTAATGGATACATCTATAGGGTTAACTACAAGTTAGGTGATAACATTTTGGCACAGTTTCTGGGGAGGGAAAAGGCTTATCTTGGTTCAACATAGTAGTCATTACTCACTCTCTCCTGCATTCTAAACGACATATATCTTGGTAGAATAATTTAAAGACTACCTAGCGACACAAAATCGTGACTCTGCTGAGGAGCGAGCTCATTTACATCCTTATAATACTAGAAGTAAAACAAACTTAAATCGAGTTGAAGGAACCCCACTCACCTATCACAAACGAGATCCTAAAGCTCAATCATCTAACTTCTTTTGGAAATTGGTTAACGAGTCCCCAAACCGTATTTCAGGATCTCCTTTGTTTAGTTCGGTTCCTCCCCCATCTCCTAATTCAAACTTAAACACAAGTTTACCAAGTCCAATGGCCGGAACAAATGCTGGAAACCAGAATTTTCTTCCTCCAAAAAATCCTATGATTTTCGGAAGAAAGGTTAAGCCATCTCCTTTAGACTTTTCCCAAATCCAGGGTGCACCCCATGACATGCCTGAAAAGTATTTTGAAAATGTTCCTAGATTTGACGGAGTATCTGCTACTTCCATGGAAGACCATATTGATAAAGTGTGGGAACACATTGAAGCATATGGAGCATCTGAAGAAGATGTCTTCATGACGGGTCTCCTGGCATCTTTAGAAGGAGATGTTAGGAAGTGGTTTGATAGGTTGCCTGCCTCATCCATTGATGGGTATGACAACTTTGTCAATAAGCTTAATAGTGAGTGGTCCCGTAAGTTAGATGGGAAATTTCTCTTACATCAACTTTTTGACATTAAGAAAAGAGAAAATGAAACAGTCCATGATTTTAACATAAGATTCGACAAGACTGTAGCTGTTATCCCTAAAGAAATTAAACCAAAAGATCAATCGATTGTTATTCATTACTTGAATGCATTCGAAGGATGGCTTGGTTATCACCTGAAGGATAAAAACCCAAATGACTTAAAGACCGCTCAATTCAATGCAAAGATGGCTGAGCAGAATGCAGCATCTATGGGGAAACAAAACCTTTTTGATCAATTTACCTTATCCACTTCTAGATCTGACCCTAGAATCCGAAATCCCAAGGAACCTGTGAGTGAGCCAAAGGAATCAAAGGACACATTAGAAACAATGCAAGAAATGATGAGACAACTAACTGTCCTGACCAAAAGTGTAGCTAGCTTGAATGATCCCGAAAGACATAGGAACCCTTATGGCCCTAAACCTTAATGGAATAACAACAGAAGGCCTGAGGGGGATAGAGATAGGTGACGACCTGAGTATCCAGAAAACTCTGAGAAAAAGAATGTCAATTGGTGTGATGAAACAGAAGAAGAACCATCCAACACCATTAACCCTGATGACCAACCAGACAGTATCAAATTTAGGAATGACTTATCCTATGATCAAGATTTTGGAAGAATCCTTCTAGAGGAAGAGCCATGGGAGCAAGAAGAAGAAATTGTTGAAGAACCTATCTCCTCATGTTGTGCTATAGATCTCCCAGAACTTAAGGAACAACCCAAGTATAGAATTTACAAATGAGGAAATAACTCCCAACCTTCTTTCCTTGACAAACACAAAAAGACAAATGAAGATCAGAAGGAAGAAGAAGATCTTGCTGTAAATGATTATGATCTAAAAGTTGATTTGAAGAAAGAGTTAAGCAAGATAATGTGTAATATCCCTGTTACTGAGTTAATGAAGGTACCCTCTGTTAGAAGCCGGGTGGAGGAGTTCTTTGATGGCATTGGCCAAGAGAAAGCTCCTAAAACTGTCTTAGAATCCTGTCATATCCAAAACCTTAGTAGAATGCAACTTAGAGAAATAGAGAAGGATCCACCAATAAACATCCATTTAGCAATTTATGAGAGAAAGAACGGTGGTCACTCTCCCTTTTACCTCACCTTACACATTCAAAACATGCTCCTTCACAATTGTATGTTGGATTCTGGAGCGGCAATGAATGTCATGCCTTTACAAATCATGAAGGAAATGGGACTTGAAGTGACTAGACCTTATGGAAATGTCTGTGGTATAGATTCCCGACAAGTGCAGTCATATGGTTTGATCAAAACCTTAGAGTTGATCTTTTTGCATGTTCAGACATTTCTACCATGATGGATGTAGTTGTCATTGATTTGCCCCCAGCATATGGGATGCTTTTATTTAGAAAGTGGGAAGCTGGCTTAGGTGGATACCTTATGATGGATTTATCATATATTTGCGTTCCCAACTCTGATGGAGCTCTGATTAGGGTGAACAGAGAACCTTGTTATAAATAGCATGTAGAATCATTTGATGAAGGGATTAAAAACACCTATGGGGATGAATTATTGAATAACGCAAAAGCTAACCTTGTTGAAAATGAAAATGAACTTCGGGAAGATAATCAAGTTGAAAATATGTTCATGGTAATGGAAGATTCTGATTCCTCTTGGGAAGAGGAACGGATAGCTGAACTTGCTAGAAGTGTAAATTTGGATTTGCTTGGAAATGAGTTTGCTGAAGAGATAGATGAATTGAGAAGAAATGATAATCAGCCTCAGGGTCAAGAACATAGTAATGTAATCAATCGAGAACCAATTATTGAAAATCAAATACCTGAGGAAGTTAATGATGGCTTAAGTGATATAAGAAGAGATGAGCGTTTGCCCAGATTAGTCATTAAAATGAATGCACTTATTGATAGTAATATAACAAGACAAAATCAAGGTCTGGAACCAATTCTGCCATGGGAAAATAATCATGAGCAAACAAATATTGAAGAAAATGTTATTGAAGATCCTATCCCTGTAGTTGATGAATTTGATGACATTAGGAGGGGAGAAAGAATTACTTTTACCGTTAGAGAGTGGTTTTCCCTAACTGATCATAATAGAGAAAGGGAAAGCCAAGGGCTTGCACCTATTTAGCCTTGGGAAAACCATCCTACAACATCCACTTTGGTTGAGACCAATGAATAATCTGAGGTAGAAGATTCTTTGTCCCACCTATCTCTAGAAGATGAAAACCTAATTCTAATTCATGATAATTCTTTACATTGGGAAGAGGATGACTTGATTAATGATGCACCTGAAGGAGACTTTAACCTAAACAATCTTGCTATTTTTCATACTCCTTCAGATTCTCAAAATAACGCTTTATCTGCATATCCTCGTATCCCTGATTTTCTTCTACCACTTGAGTCATCTAATCATCTCAATCATGATCCTTCTCACATTCCTAGTTTTTCTACATTTCATGCTGAGTCAGTTTCTACTGGGTTAGAAAACATGGTCATTCCAGTTGCTTCAGGGGAAGGCTCTAGTCATAATACTGTCATATCCCATGAGCCACCTCCCTTGGAAGAACATAGAGATTTTTGGACTGTAGGTGAAATTGTTAAAAATATTGTGTCTCCTCATGAGGAAGAGTCAAATGAAGTAGTCCAAGAGATGAGGAGAGAATATAGAGAAGTCCTTATTGGAAAGATTTCTATTTCATTAGATGGTGGTTCACCCAGAGTTGATGCAGTTCCTTCTAGGAAGATCTCAAGGATTGTTACACCTCAACCACAGAACCCTGCTGAAATCCACCCTATGCCCGTTAGCAATATTGGAGTTATCCCTGAGTCTGTCAATAGAAATAGGTTTCCTACGGGAAGTCAAGTCGTCATTCCCAACCATTTATTGCATATTAGATCGAGACAGGCTGATGACTTGTGGGTTGGACCTTTCATAGTAGAACAATGCATTGATGGCATGTGCTTCATGACCACTCATAGTGGACGACATATTTTATATCCCGTAAATTAGAGGGAATTGAGGGATTACATCCCTGATCTCACATAGTTGGGATTTATCTGCTTGCCTTTCCTAGTAGAAGAGAGTAGGTAGGTTCTGAATAAGCCTACTTGGGCAGTAGTTGTTTGTTTGAGCCATTGAGTCTGGCACCTTTTGTGTGTTTTTCCCCTAAGCTCCTTTTGAAGCTCTTAGTTTAAACTGAGTACTTGTCATTTTATTTTCCTGCACAATAAAATATCAAACTTATTAAAGTTGTGTTAGTAGATTTAAAATTATTTTCCGCATTTCTATTTCATGCATTTAAATTTTTGTCATATAATAGATTTTATTTCAGTCAGATTTTATATTTTTCCCATACATGCTGCATGAGGTATTTTGATGTTTGTGAATGCAGATACAGGTGAATAATAAAAAAAAGGAAAAAAAGAGGAGCTGAAAGCAAAATGGTAGAGTGTTGGATCGAGGATTCGAGTAGCAGAGTTCGAGGACTAGAGATCTTGAGGTTCTCAAGCGCTCTTTCAAGCAAAGCACTTGTCCCAGCCGGAGCCAGATGTTATCACATATATAGTAGCCGGGCTACCGTACATTATTTTTCTGATTCCTGTACACTTTTAAGCCAGTTCCCTTGCATTGAGATGCTGAGATGAGCATCTACTATGGATCACTATCAGATTTTGGACAACAGCTTTATTCCCCATACCATGACTAAGTTTCAGGACACTCAGAGAGATGACCGATGTAGCTATTTAGCCATTTGTACAGAGCAGGCAGTAGTGCCCAGAGTTACAGCAGCAGTTTCAGAGGACAGATGATGGTTCAGATGATGATCTTTCAGGTATATGACTCAACAGGTATATTATGGTGTTGTGGTTATATTGCTTTTATTTCCATTCTCTTAGCATGTCTTAGCATTTAGTATCATGATCTGGTGATCATATACATATGTGGACCTGGTTGTACTTATACATATATATCATATTTGTCCCTACTCAGACTTAGAAGTTCTTGGCCTATACTCATTGGTTTCACTCTCCCTAGGGAGAATAGAGGTGATCATTCCCACCATACTTTGGCTTGCTAGTGTTGGTTTCATTATTCATTGTCTTCATCCATCCATGACTCACCCAGTTTGTTCATTACCTTGACTTACTACTTGACTAGTGGCATGGAGGACATTTTCTCCACTGTAGCCTCTATATTGCATAAGCTTCCCTGTTTATTGTGTCTTGGCTCTGAGTTGGTGACAAAACTTACCTATGGTGAGTTGGATTTCCTTGTGAAATCCCCTTAGTCACTAAAGATGTTGTTGGCTAAACCGAAATTTTTTAGTTTTGCCATTAATGCAAAGTATGGAAATGAAATGTTATATCTTGTATGAAAATCCCATTCATGCAATGTGTTTTTAAACACACATGAATGAAAGGCAAGCCAAATGAAAATGGCTATGAAAATATCAAATGTTATATCTTTTGTGAAATGTAAAATACCTAGGTAAACAAGCTGTCTCTGACACACCTAGAAGTGCTCAGGTAAACAAGTGCCTTAAAAACACACCTGCAGTAAGAAGCCTAAATAAATGTAAATCTATGCAATGTGTTTGTAAACACACATAGATCAAAGGATATGGAAACTCTAGGCCCAAAAAGAAATGGAACTTAAATGCTATATCAAAAATTTTGCTGGCCTCATTTGTATTATGGATTGTGCGCATCTGTGTAAAGTGAATAAACACTCTTTGAACAACTTATCCATTTGTGAGACACCGCCATTCCCTGTGTTACTGTTTGTCCATTATATGCTATGGTGTGTATTCCCGTTTCCATTTCCAAAGTGTCACAGTGTTAAGTCAGTAAGTCATCCTTTGATCTAGCCATGTATTCCTTAGCCTCCACCCTTCACTAGCAAATTGATCACAACTATGAAGTGAGTATGACCTTGAAAGTTTTGTCTAAGTAATAAATTATAATTATGACTTATTATATTTGGATTTAGATCACCAGTAATGATTACTTCTTGTTATAATTGCTAATTAAATGGATTGTAATGCATGTTTTAACCTTGGACACCTTGCAGCAGCTTGATGACAGTTTGAGTTATATTTTGGTCATGTTGACTTGGTCAAACCTCAGTTTGATCAAAAGTCAACCACATGACACGAGATGACAGACCTTAGATGTTACAGATAGATGATACATGGTTTGGTACAGGTCACCTTAGTGGGCTTATGTAGTGGTTTCAGGCTTATGATGATGATTTGTGCTTTTCCACACTTTTACAGATTATTATTATTTGGTCTGCCGAATACGATGAGTATTTATTTTGGACCATGTAGAGGTTTATATGGTGTATGAGTACACATATTAGATGGATTTGGACCTTCTGAGTCCAATGAGATAGTCTGTTTTCAGTTTCGAGGAGTTACAATGATGATTGAGCCTCAGTTGGATATCCTAGTGCAGTTTTGGTCTATCGGAGGCCCTATCAGAGTAGTGATGAGATTTACTTGGTTCACCTAGGGCACTGTGCATGGAGGGGGTGGTCCAGCCACTTTTTATTACCATATTACCCCCCTCCCAAACTCATTGGTGAGCTCACCTTGACAACACATGCAATCTAGGAGGCAGTTTGGGCAGTTTCACGTTTCCCGAGGTAGTTCAAAAATGGTAGAAATGGCTACAGAGGAATTTGATTTGGGATACTGAGGCAATGTTATGGCATGGGATGATCAGTGATGATGAGTGGGATGTCTTCCACACCTTCTTCAGCAGTTTTAGTTTCATCGAGACCCACATCCATCACTTATGGCACTTTCTGATGATTTTTGGAGCCTCCCAAGGTTCACGATTTGTCCATAGAGGCATGATTTGGTACTTGGATGACTATTTTATTGATATTGTGCTATGGGGATTGACCAAGGGTGTCTAAAATTTTCCCTTGGACCCACCATAAGCTAGATCTATTATTTTGTCATCATGATTTGGTGGGATCCCCTCTTCTAGGGTGAGTTTGTCCACATATTGTATTATTTTATTAGTGATCCATGTATTGTATTGTTGAGCTCATCTCAACCATTGATTAGATCTTTTGATCTTTTAATCTTAGCCACTCATTCAAAAAGTGGTTAGATTGTGGACTCTCTCCCTCCTATTTAAAGGAGAGAGCTTCTCATTGTAAAGGGGACTCTTGGCTCTGGATTATTGGAACAGAAAATTATTATTGCATATATCTCCAGTGCTGTCGTGAATGTTTTTGGTGTTCGTTCGTTGATTCTTCCTTTGCACTGAGTTATTGGAGATATTGTGTTGCCATATTTTTGTACCATTTTTTGCATCTACAAGTGGAGGCCGAATTCATTCAAGGAGGACGTATTGGTAGGGGAGGACCCTCCCTACTTCTTCTTTGGGTTTCTTCGTTGGTAACAGGGAGTATTACTGTCCCAGGACCTTCTATTTCATGTTACTTTTGCACTTCACTTGTATTTCCTCCATACTTGACCTTTCTGATTGAAATCGCTTTCCTTGGATTGACAGGTAGAGGAGGTTGCACTTGTGGGCTAGGGCATCATTTCGGCGAGCAAATTCAACAATCTCGCATTTGATCTCTGCGGGAGTCTTCCTCAGCAACAAGGCATCTCATTCACTCACTCAGGTATGATATCAAGGTAATTTCTTTCCATGATCTATGCATTTGTCTAAGTTACTTCAAACCCTAATTAATTACAATGCCCATTTTACATTTTCTCAGATCTAGAAAGATCTTGTGGCTTCTTTGGTAAGACATTTAAAACCCACCTCTATAGTATCCACGTCATCCCGGACCTATAGTTTGGTGAGGATTGGCTGCCATTTGACCCCCTTCCCAATGCAACTTAGCTTCTCCAAGTGAGGTCGCACTACTTGGTTTGGGTGAGTTAACCTAGATCTAGTACGTGGGAAGTTGAGATTTCACTTGATCTGCAATCTACACATCCAATAACCTACCCCTAGACTGTCACCTTAGTGATTTCTACCATGTGGACCCTATTCCTCATTTTAAGGGTTAAACCCCATTTGGACCATTTGGTGATATCTTCAATCTCAAATCTACTAAGATCTAGCTACTGGATTGCCTTGATTTTTTAGATCCACATTGATACTAGCATAAACTACTTGGATCTATATTTTTGTGGCTATTGGACTTGAATTGACCCCGTTTATCATACTTTTGGCCCTCCTTCGGCAAGGTCGCACTTCTTGGGGAGTTGAGTTTGTCCACTTGTAGGACATGGGTAGTTGAGATTTTGGTGGATTTGGAACAAGCATACCTTGAAACCTATGTCTATTATGTCATTTTGTGAAATCTTGCTTTGGGGGTAGCATTCCTTGTTTTAAGGGATTGTGATCCACTTAGGTCATATCATGAACTATTAGATCTAGAAAGATCCAACCATCATACTTTTAGTAGCCCACTTGTCTTATGTTATAGGGGTCATGATCTACAAGTTAACCTCTTTTTGACTCCATTTGTCCCAATTTCCAAGGCATTGATCTTTCTCCAAGCTCATTTGAATTTCCTAGATTGTTGGGTTAACTTGTGGTTAGATCCCTGTCTTGGTTGCTTGAATTCCTTGACATTGTCATACCTTATAATCAATCTTGTCATTGGTACTGATTAGCCCCAATTCAACCCTTAAACTATTCTGCATTGGACACGGTTCCCAAGGCAGTGTATTTTCTGACAATTGACTAGTAATTTAATCCTAGATCTCATTTCAAATACTATAAGTCACTCTCACATCAACAATGAACCAAAGCTATACTCATTAAACCCCTTATTCATCTTGTGACTTTATCCTTAGATCTCGAGTACACCATACACCTTATGTACTTCACTTATACTTGACTTGATTTGGTGTTTTGGTTTGATCTCTCCTGTCGGGAGTATATCTAGGTCTCCCCCTTTGTTGTCTAGGGCTAGATAACATAAAGTGAAGGTTGCCTCGATTAGCATGACAACCATCCATTGGGAGTCAAGGTGATTTTGGTTGCACCTTTTGAGTTGCCCTTCCCTCCTGCCATCCATTAATGAATACATCTATAGGGGTAACTACAAGTTAGGTGATAACATTTTGGCGCCGTTTCCAGGGAGGGAAAAGGCTTATCTTGGTTCAACATAGTAGTCATTACTCACTCTCTCCTGCATTCTAAACGACATATATCTTGGTAGAAGAATTTAAAGACTACCTGGTGACTCCAAATCGTGACTCTGCTGAGGAGCAAGCTCATTTACATCCTTATAATACTAGAAGTAAAACAAACTTAAATCGAGTTGAATGAACCCCACTCACCTATCACAACCAAGATCCTAAAGCTCAATCATCTAACTTCTTTTGGAAATTGGTTAACAAGTCCCCAAACCGCATTTCAGGATCTCCTTTGTTTAATTCGGTTCCTCCCCCATCTCCTAATTCAAACTTAAACACAAGTTTACCAAGTCCAATGGCCGGAACAAATGCTGGAAACCAAAATGTTCTTCCTCCACAAAATCCTAGGATTTTCGGAAGAAAGGCTAAGCCATCTCCTTTAGACTTTTCCCAAATCCAGGGTGCACCCCATGACATGCCTGAAAAGTATTTTGAAAAGGTTCCCAGATTTGACGGAGTATGTACTACTTCCATTGAAAACCATATTGATAAAGTGTGGGAACACATGGAAGCATATGGAGCATCTGAAGAAGATGTCTTCATGACGGGTCTCCTGGCATCTTTAGAAGGAGATGTTAGGAAGTGGTTTGATAGGTTGCCTGCCTCATCCATTGATGGGTATGACAACTTTGTCAATAAGCTTAATAGTGAGTGGTCCCGTAAGTTAGATGGTAAATTTCTCTTACATCAACTTTTTGACATTAAGAAAAGAGAAAATGAAATAGTCCATGAGTTTAACATAAGATTCGACAAGACTGTAGTTGTTATCCCTGAAGAAATTAAACCAAAAGATCAAGCGATTATTATTCATTACTTGAATGCATTCAAAGGATGGCTTGGTTATCACCTGAAGGATAAAAACCCAAATGACTTAAAGACCGTTCAATTCAATGCAAAGATGGCTGAGCAGAATGCAACATCTATGGTGAAACAAAACTTTTTTGATCAATTTACCTTATCCACTTCTAGATCTGACCCTAGAATCCAAAAGCCCAAGGAACCTGTGAGTGAACCAAAGGAATCAAAGGACACGTTAGAAACAATGCAAGAAATGATGAGACAACTAACTATCCTGACCAAAAGTGTAGCTAGCTTGAATGATCCCGAAAGACATAGGAACCCTTATGTCCCTAAACCTTATTGGAATAACAACAGAAGGCCTGAGGGGGATAGAGATAGGCGACGACCTGAGTATCCAGAAAACTCTGAGAAAAAGAATGTCAATTGGTGTGATGAAACAGAAGAAGAACCTTCCAACACCATTAACCCTGATGACCAACCAGGCAGTATCAAATTTAGAAATGACTTATCCTATGATCAAGATTTTGGAAGAATCCTTCTAGAGGAAGAGCCATGGGAGCAAGAAGAAGAAATTGTTGAAGAACCTAGCTCCTCATGTTGTGCTATAGATCTCCAAGAACTTAAGGAACAACCCAAGTATAGAATTTACAAACGAGGAAATAACTCCCAACCTTCTTTCCTTAACAAACACAAAAAGACAAATGAAGATCAAAAGGAAGAAGAAGATCTTGCTGTAAATGATTATGATCTAAAAATTGATATGAAGAAAGAGTTAAGCAAGATAATGTGTAATATCTATGTTACTGAGTTAATGAAGGTACCCTCTTTTAGAAGCCAGGTGGAGGAGTTCTTTGATGGCATTGGCCAATAGAAAGCTCCTAAGACTGTCTTAGAATCCTGTCATATCCAAAACCTTAGTAGAATGCAACTTAGCGAAACAGAGAAGGATCCACCAATAAACAACCATTTAGCAATTTATGAGAGAAAGAACAGTGGTCGCTCTCCCTTTTACCTCACCTTACACATTCAGAACATGCTCCTTCACAATTGTATGTTGGATTCTGGAGCGGCAATGAATGTCATGCCTTTACAACTCATGAAGGAAATGGGACTTGAAGTGACTAGACCTTATGGAAATGTCTGTGGTATAGATTCCCGACGAGTGCAGTCATATGGTTTGATCAAAAACCTTAGAGTTGATCTTTTTGCATGTTCAGACATTTCTACCATGATGGATGTAGTTGTCATTGATTTGCCCCCAACATATGGGATGCTTTTATCTAGAAAGTGGGAAGCTGGCTTAGGTGGATATCTTATGATGGATTTATCATATATTTGCGTTCCCAACTCTGATGGAGCTCTGATTAGGGTGAACAGAGAACCTTGTTATAATGAGCATGTAGAATCATTTGATGAAGGGATTAAAAACACCTATAGGGATGAATTATTGAATAATGCAAAAGCTAACCTTGTTGAAAATGAAAATGAACTTCGGGAAGATAATCAAGTTGAAAATATGTTCATGGTAATGGAAGATTCTGATTCCTCTTGGGAAGAGGAATGGATAGTTGAACTTGCTAGAAGGATAA
Organism: Larix kaempferi; assembly: GCA_027924585.1. Taxonomy (NCBI): domain Eukaryota; kingdom Viridiplantae; phylum Streptophyta; class Pinopsida; order Pinales; family Pinaceae; genus Larix; species Larix kaempferi. The sequence continues at coordinate 5,685,056 of BSBM01000091.1, read as the reverse complement.
ATTTGGATTTGCTTAGAAATGAGTTTGCTGAAGAGATAGATGAATTGAGAAGAAATGATAATCAGCCTCAGGGTCAAGAACATAATAATGTAATCAATCAATAACCAATTATTGAAAATCAAATACCTGAGGAAGTTAATGATGGCTTAAGTGATATAAGAAGAGATGAGTGTTTTCCCAGATTAGTCATTAAAATGAATGCACTTATTGATAGTAATATAACAAGAAAAAATCAAGGTCTGAAACCAATTCTCCCATGGGAAAATAATCATGACCAAACAAATATTGAAGAAAGTGTTATTGAAGATCCTATCCCTGTAGTTGATGAATTTGATGACATTAGGAGGGGAGAAAGAAATCCTTTTACCATTAGAGAGTGGTTTTCCCTGACTGATCATAATAGAGAAAGAAAAATCCAAGGGCTTGCACCTATTTATCCTTGGGAAAACCATCCTACAACATCCACTTTGGTTGAGACCAATGAAGAATTTGAGGTAGAAGATTCTTTGTCCCACCTATCTCTAGAAGATGAAAACCTAATTCGAAGTCATGATAATTCTTTACGTTGGGAAGAGGATGCCTTGATTCATGATGCACCTGAAGGAGACTTTAACCTAAACAATCTTGCTATTTTTCATACTCCTTCAGATTCTCAAAATAACGCTTTATCTGCATATCCTCGTATCCCTGATTTTCGTCTACCACTTGAGTCATCTAATCATCTCAATCATGATCCTTCTCACATTCCTAGTTTTTCTACATTTCATCCTGAGTCAGTTTCTACTGGGTTAGAAAACATGGTCATTCCAGTTGCTTCAGGGGAAGGCTCTAGTCATAATACTATCATATCCCATGAGCCACCTCCCTTGGAAGAACATAGAGATTTCTGGACTGTAGGTGAAGTTGTTAAAAATATTGTGTCTCCTCATGAGGAAGAGAAAAATGAAGTAGTCCAAGAGACGAGGAGAGAAGTTAGAGAAGTCCTTATTGGCAAGATTGCTATTTCATTAGATGGTGGTTCACCTAGAGTTGATGCAGTTCCTTCTAGGAGGAGCTCAAGGATTGTTACACCTCAACCGTAGAACCCTGTTGAAATCCACCCTATGCCCATTCGCAATATTGGAGTTATCCCCGAGTCTATCAACAGAAATAGGTTTCCTACGAGAAGTCAAGTCATCATTCCCAACGATTTATTGCATATTAGATCAAGACACGCTGATGACTTGCTGGGTTGGACCTTTCACAGTAGAACAATGCATTGATGGCATGTGCTTCCTGACTACTGGTAGTGGACGACATATTTTATATCCTGTAAATCAGAGGGACTTGAGGGATTATATCCCTGATCTCACATAGTTGGGATTTATCCGCTTTCCTTTCCTGGTAGAAGAGAGTAGGTAGGTTCTGAATAAGCCTACTTGGGCAGTAGTTGTTTGTTTCAGCCATTGAGTCTGGCACCTTTTTGTGTGTTTTTCCCCTAAGCTCCTTCTGAAGCTCTTAGTTTAAACTGAGTACCTGTCATTTTATTTTCCCGCACAATAAAATATCAAACTTATTAAAGTTGCTGTTAGTAGATTTAAATTTATTTTCCGCATTTATATTTTTGTCATAGAATAGATTTTATTTCAGTCAGAGTTTATATTTTTCCCATACATGCTGCATGAGGTATTTTGATGTTTGTGAATGTAGATACAAGTGCATAATAAAAAAAAAAGGAAAAAAAGAGGAGCTAAAAGCAAAATGGTAGAGTGTTGGATCGAGGATTTGAGTAGCAGAGTTCGAGGACCAGAGATTTCGAGGTTCTCAAGCGCTCTTTTCAGTAGAGCACTTGTCCCAGTCGGAGCCAGATGTTATCACATATATAGTAGCTAGGCTACCATACATTATTTTTCTGATTCCAGTACACTTTTCAGCCAGTTCCCTTGCATTGAGATGCTGAGATGAGCATCTACTATGGATCACTATCATATTTTGGATAGCAGCTTTATTCCCCACGCCATGACTGAGTTTTAGGACACTGAGAGAGATGACCGATGTAGCTATTTAGCCATTTGTATAGAGCATGCAGTAGTGCCCAGAGTTACAGCAGCAGTTTCAGAGGACAGATGATGGTTCAGATGATGATCTTTCAGGTATATGACTCAGCAGGGTATATTATGGTGTTGTGGTTATATTGCTTTTATTTCCATTCTCTTAGCATGTCTTAGCATTTAGTATCATGATCTGGCAATCATATAGATATGTGGACCTGGTTGTACTTATACATATATATCATATTTGTCCCTACTCAGACTTAGAAGTTCTTGGCCTATACTCATTGGTTTCACTCTCCCTAGGGAGAATAGAGGTGATCATTCCCACCATACTTTGGCTTGCTAGTGTTGGTTTCATTATTCATTATCTTCATCCATCCATGACTCACCCAGTTTGTTCATTACCTTGACTTACTACTTGACTAGTGGCATGGAGGACATTTTCCCCACTGTAGCCTCTATATTGGATAAGCTTCCCTGTTTATTGTGTCTCGGCTCTGAGTTGGTGACAAAACTTACCTATGGTGAGTTGGATTTCCCTTGTGAATTCCCCTTAGTCACTAAAGATGTTGTTGGCTAAACCTACAAATTTTAGTGCTGCCATTAATGCAAAGTATGGAAATGAAATGTTATATCTTGTATGAAAAGCCCATTCATGCAATGTGTTTTTAAACACACATGAATGAAAGGCAAGCCCAAATGAAAATGGCTATGAAAATATCAAATGTTATATCTTTTGTGAAATGTAAAATACCTAGGTAAACAAGTTGTCTCTGACACACCTATAAGTGCTCAGGTAAACAAGTGCCTTAAAAACACACTTGGAGCAAGAAGCCTAAATAAATGTAAATCTATGCAATGTGTTTGTAAACACACATAGATCAAATGCTATGGAAACTCTAGGCCAAAAAGCAATGGAATTTAAATGATATATCAAAAAGATTGCTGGCCTCATTTGGTATTATGGATTGTGTGCATCTGTGTAAGGTGAATAAACACTCTTTGAACAACTTATCCATTTGTGAGCACACTGCCATTCCTTGTGTTATTGTTTGTCCATTATATGCTATGGTGTGTATTCCCGTTTCCATTTCCAAAGTGTCACAGGTGTTAAGTCAGTAAGTCATCCTTTGACCTAGCCATGTATTCCTTAGCCTTCACCCTTCACTAGCAAATTGATCACAACTATGAAGTGAGTATGACCTTGAAAGTCTTATCTGAGTAATAAATTATAATTATGACTTATTATATTTGGATTTAGATCACCAGTAATGATTACTTCTTGTTATAATTGCTAATTAAATGGATTGTAAAGCATGTTTTAACCTTGGACACCTTGCAGCAGCTTGATGACAGTTTGAGTTATATTTTGGTCATGTTGACTTGGTCAAACCTCAGTTTGATCAAAAGTCAACCACAGGACACGAGATGAAAGACCTTAGATGTTACAAATAGATGATACCTATTCTGGTATAGGTCACCTTAGTGGGCTTATGTAGTGGTTTCAGGATTATGATGATGATTTGTGCTTTTCAGCACTTTTACAGATTATTATTATTTTGTCTGTTGGATATGATGAGTATTTATTTTGGACCATGTAGAGGTTTATATGGTGTATGAGTACACATCTTAGATGGATTTGGACCTTTTGAGTCCAATGAGACAGTCTGTTTTCAGTTCTGAGTAGTTACAGTGATGATTGAGCCTCAGTTGGGTATCCTAGTGCAGTTTTGGTCTGTCGGAGGACCTATCAGAGTAGTGATGAGATTTACTTGGTTCACCTAGGGCGCTGTGTATGGATGGGGTGGTCCAGCCACTTTTTATTACCATATTACCCCCCTCCCAAACTAATTGGTGAGCTCACCTTGACAGCGTAAGCACTCCAGGAGGAAGTTTGGGCAGTTTCACCGTTTCCCGAGGTAGTTTAGAAATGGTAGAAATGGCTACAGAGGAATTCGATTTGGGCTAATGAGGCACTGTTATGGCATGGTATGATCAGTGATGATGAGTGGGATGTCTTCCACACCTTCTCCAGCAGTTTCAGCTTCATCGGAACCCACATCCATCACTTATGGCACTTTCTGATGATTTTTGGAGCCTCCCAAGGTTCACGATTTGTCCATAGAGGCACGATTTGGTACTTTGATGACTATTTTATTGATATTGTGCTATGGGGATTGACCAAGCGTGTCTAAAATTACCCCTTGGACCCACCATAAGCTAGATCTATTATTTTGTCATCATGATTTGGTGGGATCCCCTCTTCTAGGGTGAGTTTGTCCACATATTGTATTATTTTATTAGTGATCCATGTATTGTATTGTTGAGCTCATCTCAACCATTGATTAGATCTTTTGATATTTTAATCTTAGCCACTCATTCAAAAAGTGGTTGGATTGTGGACTCTCTCCCTCCTATTTAAAGGAGAGAGATTCTCATTGTAAAGGGGACTCTTGCCTTTGGATTATTGGAACAAAAAATTATTATTGCATCTATCTCCAGTGTTGTGGTGAATGTTTTTAGTGTTCGTTCGTTGATTCTTCCTTTGCATTGAGTTATTGTCTTGCCATATTTTTGTACCATTTTTTGCATCTACAGTTGGAGGCCGAATTCATTCAAGGAGGATGTATTGGTAGGGGAGGACCCTCCCTACTTCTTCTTTGGGTTTCTTCATTGGTAACAGGGAGTATTACTATCCCAGGACCTTCTATTTCATGTTACTTTTGCACTTCGCTTGTATTTCCTCCATACTTGACCTTTCTGATTGAAATCGCTTTCCTTGGATTGACAGGTAGAGGAGGTTGCACTTGTGGGCTAGGGCATCATTTTGGCAAGCAAATTCAACAATCTCGCATTTGATCTCTGTGGGAGTATTCCTCAACAACAAGGCATCTCATTCACTCACTTAAGTATGATCTCAAGGTAATTTCTTTCCATGATCTATCCATTTGTTTAAGTTACTTCAAACCCTAATTAATTACAACCCCCATTTTACATTTTCTCAGATCTACAAAGATCTAGTGGCTTCTTGGGTAAGACATTTAAAACCCACCTCTATAGTATCCATGGCATCCCAGATCTATAGTTTGGTGAGGATTGGCCTCCATTTGACCCCCTTCCCAAGGCAACTTAGCTTCTCCAAGTGAGGTTGCACTCCTTGGTTTGGGTGAGTTAACCTAGATCTATTACGTGGGTAGTTAAGATTCCACTTGATCTACAATCTACACATCCAATAACCTACCCCTAGACTGTCACTTTAGTGATTTCTACCCTGTGGACCCTATTCCTCATTTTAAGGGTTAAACCCCATTTGGACAATTTGGTGATATCTTCAATCTCAAATCTACTAAGATCTAGCCACTGGATTGCCTTGATTTTTTAGATCCACATTGATACTAGCATAAACTACTTGGATCTATATTTTTGTGTCCATTGGACTTGAATTGACCCCGTTTATCATACTTTTGGCCCTCCTTGGGCAAGGTTGCACTTCTTGGGGAGTTGAGTTTGTCCACTTGTAGGACATGGGTAGTTGATATTTTGGTGGATTTGGAATAAGCATACCTTGAAACCTATGTCTAGTATGTCATTTTGTGAAATATTCCCTTGGGGGTAGCATTCCTTGTTTTAAGGGATTGTGGTCCACTTAGTTCATATCATGAACTATTAGATCTAGAAAGATCCAACCATCATACTTTTAGTAGCCCACTTGTCTTATGTTATAGGGGTCATGATCTACAAGTTAACCTCTTTTTGACTCGATTTGTCCCAATTCCCAAGGCACTGATCTTTCTCCAAGCTCATTCGACTTTCCTAGATTGTTGGGTTAACTTGTGGTTAGATCCCTGTCTTGGTTGCTTGAATCCCTTGACATTGTCATACCTTATAATCAATCTTGTCATTGGTACTGGTTAGTGCCAATTCAACTGTTAAACTACCCTGTATTGGGTTCCCAAGGCAATGGATTTTCTCACAATTGACTAGTACTTTAATCCTAGATCTCATTTCAAATACTATAAGTCACTCTCACATCAGCAATTAACCAAAGCTATACTCATTAAACCCCTTATTCATCTTGTGACTTTATCCTTAGATCTCGGGTACACCATACACCTTATGTACTTCACTTATACTTGACTTGATTTTGTGTTTTGGTTTGATCTCTCCTGTCGGGAGTAGATCTGGGTCTCCCCCTTTGTTGTTTTGGGATAGATAACATAAAGTGAAGGTTGCCTCGATTGGCGTGACAACCATACATTGGGAGTCGAGGTGATCGTGGTTGCACCTTTTGAGTTGCCCTTCCCTCTTGCCATCCATTAATGGATACATCTATAGGGGTAACTACAAGTTAGGTGATAACAGGATCAAAAAGAGTACTCAAGAATCCCAGAATATCAGTTTCCTGCATGGAAACAGAAGTGTCTTAGTCCATGCATACATGATAAAATATGCCAAAATGAAATACCAACATAATATTTTTTGCTTTTTTCAATAATCAAAGGTACATGAAAAATAAAATCTTTTCTTTTCCAACATATATGATGCAAATATGATACAACATTTTAATAAACAAAAGCCATGATACGTAAATATGGTACAAAAGGTAAAATACATAAAGTACAACAAGATAAGGTTTAGGGATTTCCTAAGATGACCCCTTGGTCATCTTGAATGTTGTTTCGATAAAAGGGTTTTAGCTGCTACCCATTTCTGGTTAATGGTATTGTTATCACACAAACTCTAGCTGCTTAGTGCATGTATCCCAATAGGGATGGTAGAGGAGCACAGCTAGGCTGGCGTAACCAACAATAGCCAAGTCCTCTATCCAAGGGACATAAGTCACACCGGACAAGGTTGCAGTCACTTTAGACAAGGAACTTGACCTAGTCAAGGGGGAGACCCTCTCAACCAGTGAAGGTTGAGACTCAACAATCAGACACCCTAAACCCAGAAAAGATGATCAAAGCAATAGACAAAATGGATGACTGAGGGTGAGAGTTCTTCCAGCCTTAGTGGAATCAAGACTCTGGGTGAGAAGATATACTAAGTAAAACAACTCAAATCTGATTACACATATAAAAGATGAATGAAATGAAGAACTAGAAGGATGGAAATTAAATCGGCAAACAGAAAATGCTAGAACAGTGGTTGGAGACCCTGCCTATGGGGAAATGAAGCCCATAATGATTTATCAATACATGGCAGCGGTAGATGATTGATTTAGACACATATTCCAGCGATGAGAACCTGATTAAATGGCTGATTTAAAACACAAAAAACAAACCAGCAAGCAGTAAATTGAACAGCCCTAGGGGAATGGCTCAAACGATGGTAAAATGGACCTAGGGCAGTAAAAAAAAAGACGTTTTTAAGCACTTTCAACTGCTGGTACTTGGTACTTTAAGGTAAAATGACGTTACAGACCAGATTAGAGAGTACCCATAACCCCAAAATTAACCCAAAAAACAGATTGACAGATTTTCCCAGGTAGGGCGAAATTGGTGAAGGACTAGTGCCTAGTTCTATGGGCATATGGAGTCGGAATGCTATGAAATTTCAGATATGGCTATTTGATTATATTTCATTAGTGGGTTTTAAATAACTAAGGGTTCTAATGGTCGAAAAAGGAAGATATTAATTTTTAGGGTTTTTATTATATGTTTGCAGCTTAACATTCATAAGAAAACAAGAACAAGAGAGAGAGCAGCAATGAACACCTACCTGAAGCAGTAGAGAAGAAGAGTTTGATTCTGAAAACAACTGCTGAAGTCCAAGTGTTGAGCATCCAAGCGTTTTCCCTTAGCGTGGAGCAGCCAGATGACCAAGTGTGCCCTTGTACCTGCCAGAGAAAGAGATAGATCAGAAACTATGGCAAATGACAAGTAAATACCAGCAAATGAACAACAAATGATAAAGAAAAGCGAGATAACAAGTATAAATTCACTTCCCTTTGTTGAAGCACAAAGAGAAAAATCCACTACGGAGCTGCTAACTCAAGAAGTGCGCCCTCCTCTAATGGTCGTTTCACCTGCAAGTTAGCTTTGCAAAGATAGATAGAAACACAACATGAACACTCAACAATACACCAGCAAGATGCTAATAGTCAATATCAAACACTCAATCACTATGCACAAGAAGATGAAGAAATGTCTCTCAAGAGCTCTATAGCAAATTTGAAAAATGTCAAGAAGGAGTACAATGGAGGTGAGTCCATTCTCTTATAGAGATGGCTCACTCTCAAAATAGGTTTCCCCCCAAAATGGAGGGTTGAGATCATCTCCCCAATCCACAAAATCGAATGGTGGAGATCATCTCTAGAGGGGGGGCGAGTTACCCTCAAAAACGCCCAAGTGGAGAGTGGGGCCCATAAAATCAATGCAATAGTGGTTGGGGGGTGCCTATGGGCTGTTTTAGCCCCCCATACCAATACATTATGGTCCAAGTACAATAAAACACCAAAATTATGAGTTTTGATAAGTGGAAAAACGCCCCCTATGGGCAAATTCGCCCCCAATGGTGAGATGGGCAAGAGAGGGCCCCACAATGTGTCAATATCATATCAAACATTACCAAAAATACCTTAGTAATTACCTTTACCATTTCCAACCTTTGATTTTGCCATTTCTCTATAGTTGGCTTAGTTAAATTCCGATTTCCATGTATTTTCTGCTGGTTTATATGGCTGAAGATGAAAATTGGGCTTTTGACCCACTTTTATTGCCTGGATTGCCGAACCGATTGTTGCAATGTGATCGTGGACCCCAAAAGTAGTAGGGATGACCACTTGAATGACCCCGATCCATCACTTTGGCAATATTTGCCCCAAATCCATTATTTTTAATTAAAACAGGTCAAAGTTGACCAATAATGATTAAAAATCTCTCAAATGGTTCAATGTTTTGCAATTCTGTCAATTGCATGCTCATATGGAACCCCTGCAGATAATAAATGATCGAAATTGAAATTCCGATCTCAACATTTTTTCGGGCCTATTTTTGGCCTAGTCAACCCAGTTTGACTAAGTCAAATCTGGTCAACTATAGTGCTAGATGAAACCTGTATGCAAGCATGAAGTGATAAGGCTCAATTAAACAAGTTAGTACATTACTAAGCAATAAATGATATCATGGTGATCAAAAATACATTAAATCCCGAAATAGTACAAGGCCCTGGTGAAGTGGGCCCACCACCTCCAAAAGACTAGGATGCTATACACCTCCATAGAATTGACCAGCTTGCTGACTCTAGGTAATGTGGACAACATGGTAAAAGATATGGGAAGACGAGGATAAGGATCATGTGACCACTAAGACAACTTGGGAAAGCGGGGTCCACTGAGGTAAGTATGCCATGACAAAACACGGAGAAGGGCGGTGCCTCACAAATGGTTATAGTGTAGGGAAACCACCACTAGTCATCTAACAAGTATCCCACAACTCACATCCATATCCGAAGACTCCGTGAGGTTCTTTTCTAGAGCTGCCAAACTGGGTGTCCGACAAACCGTAACTTGAGACTCTAGGGGGCAATCTTGAGCTTGCCCCTTGCTCCTTCTCACCTCCTTGTCCCGCAGGACTAAGTGAGGAATAACCACTACAAATGCTGACATGTATAGCTGACCAGAATCCATGTGTGTTCATAAACACATTGCATGGATTTTACAATGAATTTCATACTTAGCCCTTTTTTGGCTAGATTTTACATTTACAACATAGAGGCCTTTTTAGCCTGATTTACATTTCATTTCTTCATGGCCCTCTTGGGCTACATACATATCTCAAAAGATATACACATGTCGCTCATACTGCAAAGGTAATGGGGGTGGGTAATACAAGCTTCGACGACAAGTGGGGAGCACCCGGTGAGGCTACACAATCTACCACAAGGTCACCTTTCCCTTGCCAGGCTTTGACATAAGCCCATTTGAGACAGTTGGCTGTTCATGTTTTGGTCGAGATTATCATAGTATATCGCTGGTTTATTATGTGCCCAAATTCGGCATAGATCCAGCTCACTGACAGCTTCATTAGCAGCAGGTATATGGTGCAGCAGGCATTCCATTTGATGATTATTGCTCATGTTGTAGATTAGACTTCTTTATACTTGTTAGTACACTAACTCTACATGAGATGATATATTTGGTGATCTAGCTATTATATGATGTGGTTGGGCCCTTGATGATGTCAGTCCACCCCTCCGGTTAGACTTATGTATATGCACGTTAAGTCATGTCCTCTACACTTGGCATAGCCTTGATCACTTGGTCCCTCTCAGTAGTTGACTTTAGCTCCATTATCACTTTCCCCATCCATCCGACTCATCCATGACACTTGTTCCCCGACCTGGATTCTGATTTGTGATCCCAAGGACCCCTTTCCTCACTGATCTCTGAGTTTGCCATGACTCCCTGTTTATTGTGCCTCAACTCTTTAGTGTGTGAGATACACGGTTAGACCTGGGATTTGCTCCTGTCGGTTTCCCCCGATGTTGCAATGCAATTAGGATTGTGTAGCCTCACCTGGTGTTCCCCATTGGTCATCGAAGCATGTATTGCTCACCTCCATTACCTTTGTAGTATGAGCACCATGTTTATATCTTCTGAGATATGTATGTAGCCCAAGAGGGCCTTGATGTAAATGAAGAAATGAAGAAATGTAAATCAGGCCAAAAGGGCCATTATGTTGTAAATGTAAAATCTAGCCAAAAAAGGGCTAAGTATGAAACTCATTGTAAAATTCATGCAATGTGTTTATGAACACACATGGATTCAGGTTAGCCATACATGTCAGCATTTGTAGTGGTTATTCCTCACCTAGTCTCGTGGGACAAGGAGGCGAGAGGGACCAAGGGACAAGCTTAAGATTGCCCCCTAGAGTCTCAAGTTACGGTTTTCTGGACACCCAGTTTGGAGGCTCTAGAAAAGAACCTCACAGAGTCTTTGGATACGGATGTGAGTTGTGAGATACTTGTTAGATGACTAGTGGTGGTTTCCCTGCACTATACCCATTTGTGAGGCACCGCCCTTCCCCGTGTTCTGTCATGGCATACTTACCTCAATGGACCCCACTTTCCCGAGTTGTCCAAAGGGTCACATGATCTTCATCCTTGTCTTCCCATGTCCTTTGCCTTGTTGTCCGCATCACCTAGAGTCAGCAAAGTGGTCAATTCTATAGATGTGCATAGCATTTTAGTCTTTTGGAGGTGGTGGGCCCACTTCACCGGGGCCTTGTATTATCTCGGGATTTAATGTATTTTTTATCACCATGTTATCATTATATTGCTTAGTAATGTACTAACTTGTATAATTGAGCCTTGTCACTTCACGCTTGCATACAGGTATTCAGCTAGCACTATTTTTTACCAGATTTGACTTGGTCAAACTGAGTCGACTAGGCCAAAAATGGGCCCGAAAAAATGTTGCTTTCGGAATTTCGATTTTGATCAATTATTATCTACAGGGATCCCATATGAGCATGCAAGTGTTGGAATTGCAAAATACTGAAGCGTTTGAGAAATTTGTAATTATTATTGGTCAACTTTGACCTGATTTAATTAAAAATTATGGATGTTGGGCAAATAATGCCAAAGTGATGGATCGAGGTCGTTCAAGTGGTCATACCTACTACTTTTGGGGTCCACGATCGCATGGCAGCAGACGGTTCGACAATCCAGGAAATAAAAGTGGGTCAAAAGCCCAATTTTCAGCTTCAACCATATAAACCAGCAAAAATTACATGGAAAATCAGAATTTGACTAAGGCAACTATAGGAAAATGGCAAAATCAATGGTTGGAAAAGGTAAAGGTAATTTCTAAAGGTAAAATAGTAAAGTTTGATACATTATTGGCACATTGTGGGGCTCTCTCCATGGCAGCTCATCACTTGAGGTCGAATTGGCCCATAGGGGCGTTTTTCTCCTAAGGGGGAATTCGATTTTGTTTGGTATGGGCATGTGGGACCTTATTGTATGATGTTGGGGGAATAAAACCCCATATAGACACCCCCCAACTTGTTGTATTGTGGTATGGACCCCACATGGGTCCCCTCTCCTCCACATGTGTGCTTCTCTTGGGGCAATTCGCACCCCCTTTCATAGAGACATCTCCACCATTCGATCTATGGATTGGGGAGATGATCTCAACCCTCCATTTTGGGGGGAAACCTATTTTGGTTTTGAGCCATCTCTATAAGAGAATGGACTCTCTCCATTGTACTGCTTCTTGACATTTTTCAGATTTGCTATTGAGCTCTTGAGAGACATTTCTTCACCCTCTTGTGCATATGTGTTGTGAAGTGTTTTGATGTGGATTATTGGCATATTGCTGGACTATTGTTGAGTGATAGTGAGCTATTTCCATCTCTTTTCTTGTCCAAGCTAACTTGCAGGTGAAATCGACCACTAGAGGGGGGCGCGACCATTGAACCAACAGCTCCACGATGGGTTTTCTCTTCGGATTCTGCAAAAGGGAAGTAAAACTTATGTTATTATCTTGCTTTCCTTCATTATTTGTCGTTATTTGCTTGTATTTCCTTTCTATTTGCCTTAGTTACTGATTTGTGTCTCTCTTTGGTAGGTACAAGGGCGCACTTGGACAATGAGCTCCTCCAAAACGTATAAAGGAAAGGCACTGTTGCTCAACATTTGGCATCCAGCATTCGTTTCTTCATCAAACTCTTCACCTCCTTTGTTTCAGGTAGGAAATCACTGTTGATCTCTCTTGTTCTCATTTCTCTTGTAAATGTTAAGCCGCAAAACACTAAAATAAACCATAAAAATTAAAATCTACAAATTTAACCGTAGGAATTAAATTTTCTTTCCAAACCCGCTTATTATTTCCCCTTAAAAGCTTATATCTCAAGTTTGGTTAGATTCCGACTCCATTTACCCATAGTTTAGGCACTAGTCCACTTGGTAAAAACTCCCCCTAGGGGCGTTTTTCTCTTTCAGCCTATTGGGTGTGTTTTGGGGTTCTGGGTACTTGCTATTTGTGTTTAAAACATCTCTTCACCTTAGGATATCAAGTATCAATAAATGGAAGTGATTGAAAACCTTAATTTTGCTCTGCCCTAGGTCCATCAGCATCAAAACCAGTCTCTCCCTTGGGCAGTTTTTCTTCCATCAATCACTCCTTGCATTATTCACTATCCTAGTTGATTTGCAGCCATATAAATCTATTATATTCATCATAAGTAATTGCTGGTCACTTACCACATCTCTTTCATTTCACTGCTTGTGTCCATCAATTGGTTGAAATCGAACATAGGAGCTCATCTACACTCATTCTGTGTCTTCATCTCTTATTCTTTTGGGTTTGGGTGTATTTGTTGTCTCTCGACCATCACTGGTTTAGCAAGGTCTCCCCCTTGACTGGGCCAAGTGCCTTGTCTAAAGTGACAGCAACCTTGTCCGGTGTGACTTCCGTTCATTTGAGCGAAGGACCTGGCTATTGCCGGTTACACCTTCCTAGCTGTTCACCTCTACTGTCCCTATTGGGATACCTACCACACACAACTAGAGATAGTGTGATAACATTTTCTGGCACCACTGCCAGGGAGGTAGAGGCCTACCCGTGTTTTTGTATGAGTTTGAGCTTTTGCTTGCTTTTACCTCTATCATCGCATCAAAACTTAAAACTCAATTGGTTGATTTATTTTTTGCTTAATTTTACAGTCAACAGATTTTTTTTCACTCACCACTTCCCCTTCACGACATCCCACCTTCGGTGAATGAGGTATTCGGTTCACTTGGCGACTCCACCCTGCGGCTCCACTGGAGGCCGTGCCCATCCGTATAACCTATGTACCCTCGAGCGTTCTGACACATTACATAGCAGACCTATCGTTTACGTCAGACGAAATTTTTGAAATAACTCTCCCTTGCACCCGTAAGGATGCCCGCTCCGGAAAAGGACCTAATGGCAAGCGGGGATGACCATGAAAGTATTGTCTCAACTAGTTGAGTTGGTCACAAATGTCACACTCCTTCTAAAACAAGAAGATGAGGATAATAGGAAATGCAACCAATGTATCCGTCACATTTACAAAGGAGCTTACAACTGTTCCCCCACTTCTGCCCAGGTCCTTACCCGGGGCCAATTGGCTAAGAAAAGAGCCAACCCAACGAGCCCTGGTCATACCAAGGTTATTCCTGAAAGCCTAAAAAGAAATTGTCCTCAGCATAGTCCTAGTCCTAAGAGGTCCATAAGAAAATACAAACCTATCCCAAAGGAAAAAATGATTCCGAGACCTAACCCTAGGGTTATGATCCAAGAAAAGGAGCACCCTAGAACAAAAGAGGCAGATGTGCCTAAAACCGCCACCAAGCCTAGCCCAGGAGCCAAATCGACCCCTTCACAAGCAAATAGGTGGAAGAGGGACATCAAAAATCCTGAAGAAATTTCTAATGAAGAGCCCCATGGCCCGGATCCCATTAAGGTAGCCGTATCTAGCAAACTAACCAACTCCTCGGAGCTAGTTAAAGTCTCAGCCATCAGAGCCCAGATCATGGAATTCCTCAGCATTAAGACCACCCCAATTAGCAAGGTGAAGCAATTTGTCTTTCAATTCGATATGGGAAGCTATTTGTCTAAGCTCAGCATGCCTATACCCTTGATTGAAATCCTGAAGATTCCCGAAATGCATGACAGAGCCCGCACCTTTTGGGGAATACAGCCAAGAGGAACCCATCCCGAGAAACCAATTGAGATCGCACCTGACCCTCCAATAAACATCCACAGTTTATCCGGTAACTCAGAAGGGTGTCCTCCGTTCTACGTTGCCCTCGAAATAAATCAACTCATACTCCACAACTGCATGCTCAATTCAGGGGCCGAGGTCAACGTCATGCCACTGCGAGTCATGGAACAACTTGATATGATCCCATCTTGACCTTTTAGTAATGTGTGTGGGATGGATTCCCACCCAGTGCAGGCAGTGGGAGTCATTGAAAACCTCCATATGAAACTAGCCGCGTGCCCAGATATTATGATATCCATGGATGTTCTCGTTATCAATGTCCCAGATGTTTGGGGCATGCTTCTCTCTAGAGAATGGGCTGCTAAGTTGGGTGGTAACATCCAAATGGACCTCGCATATGCAACCATCTCAAGGGGGGACAAAAAAAAGATCACCCTCTTCAATGAACCTCCTATGAAAGAGCATGTGGAGACCCTTGAATACCTTTATGAAGAAGCCATCCGCCCAATGGACGAGGTGGGAAACTTTATGATGTTGGCAAACTTTTGGGAAAATACTAGACAACACCCTTTCCCGCCTAGTGAGGTTTGGAAGATGAATTTCGATGGGGCTCGCTCTAGGCATGGTGCGGGTGCCGGGGTGGTCACAACTTCACCCCCCAGTGAAGAAACCATATACTCATTCCGATTAGAGTTTGATTGCACTAACAATGTGGCGGAATATGAGGCCCTACTTCTCGGACTCGAAATTGCTAGGGACCGCAAGATTAAATGCCTAAGTGCTGTGGGCGACTCTGATCTCATAGTCTCCCAAGTCAAAAACTAGTTCGAGGCTAAGAACGATAGATTGCGTGCCTACAGAAACGCGGTGTGGGACACCATCGAATTATTCAACGCTTTTTCAATCAAGGCTGTCCCTAGGGAGGATAATTCGTTAGCAGACGCACTGGCCGTAGCTGCCAGCACCTTTGAGATCCCTGACACCTTGGGTGAGCGTAAATGCCGAGTCGAGGTGCTGTTTAGGCCTTCTGTGCCTGACAACCAAGACTATTGGCAGGTCTTCCAGGACGATGCCCACATAGTACGTTTCTTGCAAGGAGTATAAAATTCTCTCGATCCAATGGTAAGTTTGGAAGACCCATCTTTGGAACAATCCCAAAGCTCCATCAACTTGTCAGAGTTGTCCCTGCCACTCGAAAGAAATTTCAACAGACACGACGAGTACAAGGGGGGCAGAGCTCAGCCTGTTGATGAAGTAATTGAAGTAAATATAGGCTCCTCGGTCAGCCCCAAAATGATAAGGATTGGGAAGAATGCATCCAAAGAGGAATGCAAGAGAATCATTGAGCTAGTTCTCAAGTACAAAGACATTTTCACCTAGACATATGATGACTTAAAGACTTATGATAAATCAGTCATCGAGCATACCATCCCGCTAGTGGAAGGTGCCAAACCATACAGGAAAAAGTTGAGAAATTTCAACCCAAAACTGGCCCCTCTAATCAAGAAGGAGATTGAAAAGATGCTGGCAGCTGGAATCACTAGACCTGTAAGGCATACCTCTTGGGTGTCTAACCCAGTGATAGTAAGGAAGAAAAATGGTGAAATCAAGATATGCATTGATTTTAGAAATCTGAATCGGGCTTGCCTTAAAGACAACTACCCTTTGCCTAACATGGAAAACCTGGTTCAAAGTGTCACCGGGGCAGAGATGTTGTTTATGTTAGATGGGTTCTCCGGGTACAATCAGGTACAGATCAAGAAAGAAGACAGAGGGAAAACCACGCTCACCACCCCATGGGGAACCTATGAGTACATCTGCATGCCTTTTGGATTACTAAATGCTGGATCTACATTCCAGAGGGCTATGGACTAGGCCTTCAGTGACCTGATCAGAAAAATCATCGTGATCTACCAGGATGACTCGACTATTTTCTCTAGGGAACGGGTTGATCATATAGACCATTTGAGAAAAGTTTTTGATAGGTGTCAGAAATTTGGGATATCCCTTAACCCAAGAAATTCAAACTTCGGGATTGATGAAGGAAAGCTATTGGGACATATTGTGTCCAAAGAGGGAATCAAAATTGACCCAGAAAGAATCCATGCCATCTAAGAGATCCTGCCTCCCCACAATGTCACCGCACTCAAGTCTTTCTTTGGGAAGATTAACTTTGTGAGAAGATTCATCCCTAACCTCGTCGAGCTGGAAAACCCTTTGAACACCCTATTGAAGAAGGAAGCCGAATTCAAGTGGGACAAGAAGTGCGATATCGCATTCACAAAGCTGAAAAGAGCCATATCCTCGTCCCCTGTCCTAGTCCGCCCTGACTACAACAAGGAGTTCTTGATCTACTCGTATGCCTCTGAGGACACTATTGCCGGGGTTCTGTTACAAAAGAACGAAAAAAATCATGAGCAACCCATCGCCTTCATGAGCAAGAACCTCAGGGATGCGGAACTCAAGTACACCACCACTGAGAAACAAGCCTACGCATTGATCAAGGCCCTGAAACATTTTCGAAACTATGTCAATTTCTCCAAAATAAAGGCTTATGTACCCTACCAGGCCATAAAAGATGTTTTGTCACAAACATACGGAATCGGTGCAAGGGGAAATTGGATCTCTAGGATCCAAGAGTATGATTTGGAAATCAAGCTGATCAAGATTGTAAAGGGACAAGGACTAGCCCAACTCTTAACTGAAAAGGAGAATGCGGCCCAGGTTAACCAAGTAGCCAAGAACACGGATGACGAAGTGATCATTAACAAGCTAGAGGACCACGAATGGTATAGGGATGTAATTTTTTACTTAAAGTACCTAACTTGCCCTGACCACATGGTTGATCACCAAAAAAGAGCTCTTAGGTTAAAAGCCTCAAAGTTTATTCTGACCAAGAGCGTCCTTGGATGGAGAAACCCAGATGGGATTATCCTAAAGTGTGTCGGGCCTGACGATTCGCAGATGATAATTCAAGAAATGCACTCCAGACTGTGTGGTGGCCATTACGCCCCCAGAGTGACTGCAGCCAAGATCATGAGATAAGGCTACTACTGGCCCATGATATTCCGAGATGTCTACAACTACGTAAAGACATGCCAGGAATTCCAGTTCTTCACAGGGAAGCCAAGACTGGCTACCTTGTCGTTGAGCCCGGTAATAGTGGAAGCCCCTTTCCAGCAATGGGGAATGGACTTTGTGGGTCCATTCGATGTATGCTCTAGTAATGGTTACAAGTAAATCCTCACCTGCACTAACTATTTCACCCGATGGGTTGAGGCCATCCCCACTAAAAGGGCTATAGCCGCAGATGTGGTAAAGTTCCTAGAGGAGAATATTGTCTCGAGGTATGGGTGTCCTCTCAAACTCACT
The DNA here is from genome assembly GCA_027924585.1 of Larix kaempferi. Taxonomy (NCBI): domain Eukaryota; kingdom Viridiplantae; phylum Streptophyta; class Pinopsida; order Pinales; family Pinaceae; genus Larix; species Larix kaempferi. The sequence goes on along the minus strand of BSBM01000091.1, from coordinate 5,666,956 downwards.
ACGGATAACGCCAAGGCTTTCAGCAAAATGGAATTGGTAATATTCTGCCTTAACCATGGCATAGTGTTGTCTTACTCCTCGAACTATTACCCCCAAGGAAATGGGTTAGCCAAGTCAAGTAACAAGAACCTTATCAGGCTCCTTAAAAGGATGGTCGGGGATAACAAACGAAGTTGGGACAGCAAGCTAAAGTATGCTGTTTGGGCCGATAGAACTACGGTGAAGAGGATAATGGGTAAATCCCCTTTTGAGCTAGTGTACGGGCAAGATTGTAGACTCCCCATCAATTTGTAGATCCTTGTTTATGAATTGTTGCACCAATGCGGGTCTGATCAGGAAGCAATCCAAGCAAGGATAGACAAACTAGTCGAACTAGATGAGAAGAGAAGAGAGGCTTTCAATAGAACTATCATAGAGCAAGAAAGGATAAAGGGAACCTTCGATCAGGGTACCCGAAATGAACATTTCAAGATTGGTGATGTGGTCTTACTGTGGGATGAACACAAAGAAAAGCTTGGAAAACATGGCAAGCTAGAAAGACTATGGATGGGCCCGTATAGGGTTGCCGGAATAGCAGGAAAGGGGTCTGTGCATTTAAAGGCCCTGGAAGGTGAGGAGCTGGAGCTTCTCGTAAATGGGAGGTTGTTGAAACATTACTTCTCACCTGTGGGAAATAAGTGACCTTAGTCCTTCCTCCCTTCTTTTTGCGGCTAATAAGCTCTCAAGAGCAGCAGTCGGTTGTCCCTCGCCTTGGATTGACCTTTATCTTTGTCCGACGACCGGTTGACCTTTTCATTTTGTTTTGTTTTATTTCGCACCTTTCACACCTTTTGATTTTCTGGTGTCCTTTTGTACCATAGTTTCCATTCACTTGTTTTTCTTTTTCACTTTACTACACTTCATGTGTCGGCTTGATAAAATTTTAAAATGTTGTAGAGTTAATTTCGTTATTGATATATCTTTATTTCAGCATTGTCATTTTGTTTATTTTTGCTGGATTATTATACATGTATATTGTACGGCCTGATGTGTGGTCTGCAGAGATTACTATAGCGTCTGGATTTTACAGGACTAGGTACGCATTAATGATGATGATGCAGATAGCATGCGGGTGCATGTAAGTTGATGATGACGAGAGGGGTGCTACGGACCAGAGATTCTGTGGTTCTCAAGCACTCTCTTCCTTAGAGCACTTGTCCCAGCTGGAGCCTGATGTTATCACATCTATGTTAGCTGGAGCTACCATACTACAAACTATGTGGCCGAGGACCGCACAGTACTATTTTTCCAGATCGGAGATCAGCCGCCTTCAGATGAGGCAATTTTGTTCAGACTTCCCCTAGCAGATATATCAAAGGGGACACACAGTTGTACAGTGCTACACACATTGTCACTTACCATCTACCACAAGGTCACCTTTCCCTTACCAGGCTCTGACATAAGCCCATTTGAGACAGTTTCCTAGTCATGTTTTGGTCGGGATTATCACAGTATATCGCTGGTTTATTATGTGCTCGAATTTAGCAGAGATCCAACTCACTGACAGCTTTAGTAGCAGTAGGTATATGGTGCAGCAGGTATTGCATTTGATGATTATTGCTCATGTTGTAGATTAGACTTCTTTATACTTGTTAGTACACTAACTCTGCATGAGATGATATATTTGGTGATCTAGCTATTATATGATGTGGTTGGGCCCTTGATGATGTTAGTCCACCCCTACGGTTAGACTTATGTATATGCACGCTGAGTCATGTCCTCTACACTTGGCATAGACTTGATCACTTAGTCCCTCTCGGTAGCTGACTTTAGCTCCATTATCACTTTCCCCATCCATCCGACTCATCCATGACACTTGTTCCCTGACTTGGATTCTGATTTGTGATCCCGAGGACCCCTTTCCCCACTGATCTTTGAGTTTTCCATGACTCCGTGTTTATTGTGCCTTGGCTCTTTAGTGTGTGAGATACACGGTTAGACTTGGGATTTGCTCCTGTCGGTTGCCCCCGATGTTGCAATGCAGTTAGGATTGTGTAGCCTCACCGAGTGTTCCCCATTGGTCATCGAAGCATGTATTGCTCACCCCCATTACCTTTGCAGTATGAGCACCATGTTTATATCTTCTGAGATATGTATGTAGCCCAAGAGGGCCTTGATGTAAATGAAGAAATGAAGAAATGTAAATCAGGCCAAAAGGGCCATTATGTTGTAAATGTAAAATCTAGCCAAAAAAGGGCTAAGTATGAAACTCATTGTAAAATTCATGCAATGTGTTTATGAACACACATGGATTTAGGTCAGCCATACATGTCAGCATTTGTAGTGGTTATTCCTCACCTAGTCCCGCGGGACAAGGAGGTGAGAGGGACCAAGGGACAAGCTCAAGATTGCCCCCTAGAGTCTCAAGTTACGGTTTGTCGGACACCCAGTTTGGCAGCTCTAGAAAAGAACCTCACAGAGTCTTTCGATACGGATGTGAGTTGTGAGATACTTGTTAGATGACTAGTGGTGGTTTCCCTGCACTATACCCATTTGTGAGGCACTGCCCTTCCCCGTGTTCTGTCATGGCATACTTACCTCAGTGGACCCTACTTTCCTGAGTTGTCCAAAGTGTCACATGATCTTCATCCTTGTCTTCCTGTGTTCTTTTCCTTGTTGTCCGCATCACCTAGAGTCAGCAAAGTGGTGAATTCTATAGATGTGCATAGCATTTTAGTCTTTTGGAGGTGGTGGGCCCACTTCACCGGGGCCTTGTATTATCTCGGGATTTAATGTATTTTTTATCACCATGTTATCATTATATTGCTTAGTAATGTACTAACTTGTATAATTGAGCCTTGTCATTTCATGCTTGCATATAGGTATTTAGCTAGCACTATTGTTGACCAGATTGGACTTGGTCAAACTAAGTTGACTAGGCCAAAAATGGGCCCGAAAAAATGTTGCGATCGGAATTTTGATTTCGATCAATTGTTATCTACAGGGATCCCATATGAGCATGCAAGTGTCGGAATTGCAAAATAGTGAAGCGTTTGAGAAATTTTTAATTATTATTGGTCAACTTTGACCTGTTTTAATTAAAAATTATGGATGTTGGGAAAATAATGCCAAAGTGATGTATCGGGGTCGTTCGAGTGGTCATCCCTACTACTTTTGGGGTCCATGATCGCATTGCAGTAGACAGTTCGGTAATCTGGGAAATAAAAGTGGGTCGAAAGCCCAATTTTCAGCTTCAGCCATATAAACCAGCAAAAATTACATGGAAAATCAGAATTTGACTAAGGCAACTATAGGCAAATGGAAAAATCAATGGTTGGCAAAGGTAAAGGTAATTTCTAAAGGTAAAATGGTAAAGTTTGATACATTATTGGCACATTGTGGGGCCCTCTCCATGGCAACTCATCACTTGAGGTCGAATTGGCCCATAGGGGCATTTTTCTCCTTAGGGGGAATTCGATTTTGTTTGGTATGGGCATGTGGGCCCTTATTGTATGATGTTGGGGGGATTAAACTCCATATAGACACCCCCCAAATTGTTGTATCGTGGTATGGACCCCACATGGGTCCCCTCTCCTCCACATGTGCGCTTCTCTTGGGGAAATTCACACCCCCCTTCATAGAGACATCTCCACCATTCGATCTATGGATTGGTGAGATGATCTCAACCCTCCATTTTGGGGGGAAACCTATTTTGGTTTTGAGCCATCTCTATAAGAGAATGGACTCTCTCCATTGTACTGCTTCTTGACATTTTTTAGATTTGCTATTGAGCTCTTGAGAGACATTTCTTCACCCTCTTGTGCATATGTGTTGTGAAGTGTTTTGATGTGGATTATTAGCATATTGCTGGAGTATTGTTGAGTGATAGTGAGCTATTTCCATCTCTTTTCTTGTCCAAGCTAACTTGTAGGTGAAATCGACCACTAGAGGGGGGGCGCGACCATCGAGCCAACATCTCCACGTTGGGTTTTCTCTCCGGGTTTCTGCAAAAGGGAAGTAAAACTGATGTTATTATCTTGCTTTCCTTCATTATTTGTCCATATTTGCTTGTATTTCCTTGCTATTTGCCTCAGTTACTGATTTGTGTCTCTCTTTGGCAGGTACAAGGGTGCACTTGGACAATTAGTTGCTCCAAAACGCTTAAAGGAAAGGCATTGTTGCTCAACATTTGGCATCCAGCATTTGTTTCTTCATCAAACTCTTCACCTCCTTTGTTTCAGGTAGGCAATCACTGCTGATCTCTCTTGTTCTCATTTCTCTTGTAAATGTTAAGCTGCAAAACACTAAAATAAACCATAAAAAATAAAATCTACAAATTTAACCGTAGGAATTAAATTTTCTTTCCAAACCTGCTTATTATTTCCCCTTAAAATCTTATATCTCAAGTTTGGTTAGATTCCGACTCCATTTACCCATAGTTTAGGCACTAGTCCACTTCGTAAAAATGCCCCCTAGGGGCATTTTTCTCTTTCATCCTGTTGGGTGTGTTTTGGGGTTCTGGGTACTTGCTATTTGTGTTTAAAATGTCTTTTCACCTTAGGATATCAAGTATCAATAATTGGAAGTGATTGAAAACCTTAATTTTGCTCTGCCCTAGGCCCATCAGCATCAGAATCAGTCTCTCCCTTGGGTAGTTTTTCTTCCATCAATCACTCCTTGCATTATTCACTATCCTAGTTGATTTGCAGCCATATAAATCTATTATATTCATCATACGTAATTGCTAGTCACTTACCACATCTCTGTCATTTCACTGCTTGTGTCCATCAATTGGCTGAAATAGAACATAGGAGCTCATCTACACTCATTCTGTATCTTCATCTCTTATTCTTTTGGGTTTGGGTGTATTTGTTGTCTCTCGACCATCACCGGTTGAGCAGGGTCTCCCCCTTGATTGGGCCAAGTGCCTTGTCTAAAGTGACAGCAGCCTTGTCCGGTGTGACTTCCATTCATTTGAGCGGAGGACCTGGCTATTGCCGGTTACACCTTCCTAGCTATTCACCTCTACCGTCCCTATTGGGATACCTACCATGCACAGCTAGAGATAGTGTTATAACAGGTTTCATTAGCTCGGCTAAATTTGGGATGAATCTTCTTATGGAGTTGATATGACCGTTGAAAGATTGGAGACCCTTAACATTTCTAGGAAGGGGAATTTTTTGGATAGCTTCAACTCTTTCAAGGTCAACTTTGACCCCGTCTTTGTTAACAATGTGACCTAAAAGTTTACCCTCCTCAATGCCAAAGACTGATTTTACAGGATTTGAAGAAATCCCATATTCTCTGCATCTTTCAAATACCTTCCTAAGGTGACCAATATGGCTAGATCTTTCTTTTGAAAATACAGTCAAGTCATCTTTGTATATTTCAATGATTTTTCCCACCAATTCCTTGAAGGCATAATCCATGGCCCTTTGAAAAGTGGCCCCAACATTTGTGAGACCGAAAGGCATTCTTAGATATTCGAAAGTTCCCCAAGGGGTTGTAAAAGTAGTTTTGTGTCTATCTTCTTCTTTGATGACTACCTGATTGTAACCCGAAAAGCCATCCAGCATTGACATCATGCTTGATCCAGTGACCCGTTGGAGGAGGGTCTCCATATTTGGGAGGGGGTAATTATCTTTGTTAAATTTTGAGCATTAATTCACAATACTCTAGGATCTTTACTGAGAGAATAACATGTACAATATATCAATGCATATCAATCATAACAAGCATGTCAATCATCACAAGAAGCAAAAGCATGAGAGACAATAGACATAGAGTTTCCGTGGGGAAAACCCTAAGGTGAAAAACCCCACAACTTCCTCAGAGATAGATAGAGCAATAGCTCAACCAAAGTACAACCAAATACACAAAGATAGACTCCTCCTAGCAGCTGAACCGCCTCCTCACAAGTGCGCCACTTTCTGAGTGAAGGAAGAATGAATTTCTGAGTGATCCAAATAGAGATCTCCCGATCTCTATTTATACTTGTCCTATTTTCCCAATAACCTTATGGGTCGACTTGTCTAGCTAGGTACATCAATCGTATATTACATAAATAAGGGCCGACCCCACACATGGTGGTATAATAACCCATCGGCAAGTTAACATACTTGCGACACTTGTCAATACACATGACGACACTTCTGTATAGAGGAATGACACATCTCTATAGGAGTACAATAATATATAAATGAAATACATGGATGAAATACATTCCGAAGTTACATATACATCAACACTCCCTCTTAACTAGGAAGGTATTTCTCGACACAGATTTGCTAGCACAAGTCTTCTTCTCTGGATCATCGTCCTCGAATCATTGTCATCGTCACTGCTGCTGCTATCTCAAACAATCTCTGAATCTACTCGTCATAGGAAGTTCTACAGAGCCATTCCTTTTTCATACTAGATGTAGGCCCACCACCTGCAAGTCTTCATCACTGGCCATACTATGGAATCCTCAGGACTTATTACGTGCATCACAAAACCTGGCGGTAGCATCCCAGGATATTACGAGCACACAGCTCTACCTGTCGGATCTCCCAGGAGCACATTACATGTGACCTATCACAAAACCTGGCTAAAGCATCCCAGGATATTATGAGCACCCAGCTCTACCTGTCGGATCTCCCAGGAGCACATTACATGTGACCTCACCACAAAACCTGGCTGAAGCATCCCAGGCTATTACTAGCACACAGCTCTACCTGTCGGATCTCCCAGGAGCACATTACATTTGGTCCACCACAAAACCTGGCTAAAGCATCTAATGCCTTTTTCATCCTATCCAGATCTCCCAGGAGCATATTACATGTGGTCATGGCAATGCCTCGAAAGAGCATCTGAGGCCTTTTTCATCCTATCCAGATCTCCCAGGTCCACTTACATGCCATAGGACAATGCCTCGAAAGAGCATCTGAGGCCTTTTTCATCCTGTCTAGATCTCCCAGGTCTACTTACATGTCCTCCCAGAGCAATGCCTCGAAAGAGCATCTGAGGCCTTTTTCATCTTGTCCAGATCTCCTAGGTCTACTTACATGCTCATATGCACAACCTGTCCATGGCCACATAGTATCAACTTGATACTCTCCATACATCATCCTAATGTACACATGATCATCCTGATCATCATCACCGCATCATCCTGATGCATGTCATCTGGAGAAGCTTGTCATCCACGATCATCCTGATCATACAATGCATCTACTTGATGCATACCAAGTATCTACCCGATACATATCACCATACACAGTGTATCCACCTAATACATACATAGATACATGATCCACACAATGTATCTACCTGATACGTATCAACATACATGATCTACCTGATCATATAGTGTATCCACCTGATACATATACCGATACATGGTCCAAGCATCCAACATGATGCATACATACATAAATGATCCAACTGATTATATCCATCATCCAACATGATGCAGACATACATAAATAATCCAACTGATCATATCCAGCATCAACATGATGCGTACATACATAAATGATCCAACTGATCATATCTAGCATCCAACATGATGCATGCATACATAAATGATCCAACTGATCATATCCAGCATCAACATGATGCGTACACATACATACAAATGTAAATGATCCAACTAATCATACAGAGCATAAACTAGAACATCATCCTGATGCTCATCATCCAGCGCTTACATCCACAGCCGTGTGAAAGATGCCCCTTCCACCATGCTAGGAATGGCTACAGCAAATGTCTCGATCACTTCTTCCTTGAAGTGTCGTCGATCCGAAGAACACCAAGCCTCTCTCTGAAGTACTCGAACTTCACTCTGGATAGTGGCTTCGTCAACACATCTGCAATCTGCTCATCTGTTGCAACATACAGGAGCTTCACTGCTCCCCTCTGCACCATATCCCTGATATAGTGATATTTGATCTTTATGTGTTTCGACCTGTCGTGGAACATCGGGTTCTCATACAGCTTCATAGAACTCTAGTTGTCACGGAAGATACCAGTAGCCTCCAACGGTAGATCAAATATCTCAAACAGTAGCTTCCTCAGCCATACTGCCTCACAACTAGCCGAACAAGCTGCAACACACTCTGCTTCGGCTGTACTCAGTGCTACACAGGACTGCTTCCTGCTAAACCAAGAGATCACACCTAATCCCATACTGAAGCAGCACCCAGAAGTGCTCTTCCTATCTACAACACTGCTTGCCCAATCTGAATCAACATAACCCTGCAGGTTAAACTTTTGATTCACATCATACTTGATCCCATAATCAACTATACCCTTTAGGTACCTCAGAATATGCTTTACAACAACCAGGTGAACACTCCTCAGATCTGTCAGGAACTAGCTCAATGTGTTCACCGCAAAGCAAATATCTGGTCTCCTATTCGTCAGGTACATCAAGGACCCAATCATCTAATGATACACAGAGACATCCACCGGCTCAGATGAAGCATCACAAAGAAGCTTCAGATTCGATTCCATAGGTGTGGCCATGGCCTTGCAATCCATCATCCCGAACCTCTTCAGGATATCTACAGTATACTTCCCTTGTCCAAGGAAGATCCCATCTGCACTCTGCCACACCTCCATACCTAGAAAATAGTGCATCATTCCCAAGTCCTTCATATCAAACTCGGCAGCAAGCTTCTCCTGTTACAAACAGGTCATCTACATACAGGAGTAGAATCACAGGATTTCCTTCCTCAATCTTGTAGTAAAGGTTGGAATCCGCTTTACTCTTGGTAAATCCAAAACTAGATAGGAAACTATCCATCCTACCATACCAAGTTCCGGGGGCTTGCTTCAAGCCATACAAGGCTTTCTTCAATCTGCACACATGTGACTCCCTGTCATGTGTTTCAAAACTGAGTGGCTGCTCCACATACACTTCCTCTTCGACTACACCATTCAAGAAGGCAGTCTTGACATCCATCTAGTGTATCTTCCATTTCATCGATGCAGCCAGGGAAATTACTGATCTGATGGAAGTGTACCTGGCTAAAAGTTTCTTCATAATCTATTCCCTCTTTCTGAGAGAATCCACGAGCTACAAATCTTGCCTTGTATTTATCTATGCTGCCATCTGCAGCATGCTTGATCTTGTAGATCCATTTGGAAGTCACAACAGAATTCCCTTCAGGTCTTGTGACAACATCCCAAACATCATTCTCCATGATCGACGGATCATGGCATTCTTCCCATATCCTAGGAACTTCAATATCTTCAATAGATAATTTTTTGTTTGAACAAATGTTGTAGTCCTTCTTTTGTAGGTGAAGGTATATGATCTTTCCTACAAAACAAGTTAAATTGCATGATTGGAAACATCTCATAATTTTCAGAACAAATTCTTTCACATAAAGAAATATGTCATACAGTCATACAATTATTTAAGCCAATGCTTCAATACAACATTTATTCATATCCCGTAACTTTCTAGATGCCTTCCAATCTCTACCAGAACATTGTTTAAGAGTGTGCACAACTCCCAACATGTCAGCAAAGAGGTTTCATTCTATATAAGTAGCAATGGAATGTTGTACAGCGTCATAGGCCACTTACCCATCATATGCATATTAGTAGTATACTATTCATTAATGCAAATATGAAAAATACACAACCTAAGTCTAGGAACATAAGTATATACATTATTGAACAATATTATTTAAACAATCAAACGTACAAGAAATGACAATTCAAATACTTATCTTTGTTTGTTTGTTGTCGGGTGGACTCCCTCTCAATATTAGCTTCCTTGCATGAACTGTTGGAGTGTGCTCCCTCTTGATCTTTACTTCCTGGATTACCTATCCTAGCTGCTTCTGCCCATAGATGCATAAGCAGATTCTGGTCATGCAGTATTGTCTGTGCTGCCTCCATGATTGTTCTTATTCTTTCTTTCTGCAACTCCATTCTGTTGTGGATTGTAGGGAGCATTCAACTCCCTCTTAATCCCTGAATCACTACATAGCTTCTTGAAGTCACCTGAAGTGAATTCTCCACCATTGTCAAATCTGAATGTTTTGATCTTCTTATCAGTTTGGTTCTCCATCAAGGTTTTGAATTCCTTGAACTTATCAAACACTTCATCTTTGTTCTTCAAGAAGTAGAACCAAGTCTTCCTGGAAAAGTCATCAATGAAAGAGACATAGTAAACATACCCACTCAGAGAACTGGATGACATCGGACCACATACATCAGAGTGGATAATTTCCAAGATATCTTTTGCCTTGCTTTCACTGCTTGGAAATGCTTTCTTTATGTTCTTTCCTTTTGCACATCCTTTGCAAACACCTTCATGTTTGGTCTTGATTTCAGGAAGACCCTCTATAGCCTTGCTTGCAATTGGAAGTTCCCTATAGTGCTTATGAGCAAGTCTTCTATGCCAAATTTCACTTGACTCCATGGATTCATGCACCATGGCATGTTCAGGTTGTCCCTTTAGTTTATACAATCCTCCCTCTTGCTCTCTAATCACTACTGCATCATCTATGGTCTTTCCCTTTGGCCACATTAGAACTTGGCCATCCACAAATGCAATCCTCATACCTTTTGCATGCAACCTAATACCTTTTGCATCCAATGCGAAAATGGAGAGTAGATTCTTCTTGAGCCTAGGTACATACAAAACATCTTTCATCTTCAAAGACTTCCCAGAGTCTAGATTGTAGGAGGCCTCACCACTTCCTTTGATAGGGTATTGGTAGTCATCCCCAAGTTTCACCTTATGGGGTGACTTATGTTCAGATAGATTAGCAAAGGATTCTTTAAACCCAGTCATGTGTTTGGAAGCCCCACTGTCAATAAGCCAATCATTACAACCATGAGAAATAGTACCTGTGAGAGCAGATATTATAACATACTCTTCTTCGCTTGATGAGTCATCATCATCACTTTTTGCTCTAGCCTTCTTCTTGGGAGGTTCATCATCCTCGATAGCATGAGCATGGTACCTTCTTTTGATGCCCTTCTTCTTCCTATTGAAGTTGTTGTTTTCCTTCTTATTCTTGGGACAATTTATGGCAATATGTCCCTTTTCATTACAGGTGAAGCATATTCTCTTTTCTTTATGTTGATGTGAAGATTTCTTGAAGTGAGATGGCTCTCTCTTGGACTTCCCTTTCTTGGTGTGAGTTGTGAGAGCTTGATCTTCATTCCCCATCTTTTCTTCTTGTGCCACAAGCCTTGCTTCTTCTTGTGAACATTCTTCCCGTAGTTTGCTGAAGGATACCAACTTCTTTCTTGCATAGATTCCTTGAATAGAGGAGTCCCATGACCTGGGTAGGCCATTCAGAGTGGTCATGACAACTTCACCATTTTCCACCATTTCATCCACTGCTTCTAGTTATTTTTTGATCTGAGAGACCCTAGAAAAATAAGATTGAATAGATTCTCCATTCTGAAGTTTTACCCCTTTCAATTGGTTCCGCAGAGTCATCTTCCGATTTATGTTCTTCCCTTCAATAGTTTGGATAGTGAATCAAACATCTCTTTGGGTGTCTTCAGAGATGACACATGGGGGATGAGATGGTCCTTGATAAAATCAGCAATGATTCTCTTTTCCTTGACCAAGTTCTTCTTATGCAATATCTTAGCCTCTTCATCCTCTGGGATAGGTATGTCTTCTTTTACATATGAGTCCAACTCATTCTCTTCTAGGATTAACCCAATCCTATACTTCCAGGCTCGGAAGTTATCAGTCCCTTCAAGCTTATCCTCAAGCTTGGTGTGGTGAGACATCTTAAAGAGTACTTCAAATGAAATAGAAAAGATTTAGGTCTTACCACTTGACTTGCTGAAAACTGGATCTGGTCCCAGATTAGGGTTTGTCGAAAAAACCCTAAAAATTCAAAATGTGAATTTCCACTTTCTGAAAGGATATAAAGATGCGACTTGATGAGCTGATCAGCCTGGTGTATTCAGAATTTGAGATCTGCAAAGCTTCACCCTTCAGAAATGCCTTTTTGTCTTCCCGGGTTCACTTAGGAGGACCCTGAATTAGGGTTTGAGTTTCCTGGAGATCTACCCAACCAAAAATCTCGATCCAAAGCTCTAAACTTTGATTTTTGCAAGGAGCTTCTAGCTATGTCTTCAGATTCCAGAAATTCCTATTTTTGTGGAAACCCTAATTTTTAGGGCCAAATCTAAAAATGCTCATAATTGAATTCTGATTGGACAGATAGATTCTCCTTAATGAGTAGAGTCAATCTACTATATTCCTTTTCCAAAATCTGTGGAGAGAAACCCAATAAACAAGAAACCCTGGTTTTCGTCACTGCACAATGTCTTCTTCTCAGGTTAGCTCTGATACCATGTTAAATTTTGAGCATTAATTCACAATACTCTAGGATCTTTACTGAGAGAATAACATGTACAGTATATCAATGCATATCAATCATAACAAGCATGTCAATCATCATAAGAAGCAAAAGTATGAGAGACAATAGACACAGAGTTTCCGTGGGGAAAACCCTAAGGTGAAAAACCTAAAGTGAAAAACCCCACAACTTCCTCAGAGATAGATAGAGCAATAGCTCAACCAAAGTACAACCAAATACACAGAGATAGACTCCTCCTAGCAGCTGAACCTTCTCTTCACAAGTGTGCCACTTTCCGAGTGAAGGAAGAATGAGTTTCTGAGTGATCCAAATAGAGATCTCCCGATCTCTATTTATACTTGTCCTATTTTCCCAATAACCTTATGGGGCTGACTTGTATAGCTAGGTACATCAGCCGTATATTACATAAACCAGGGCCGACCCCACACATGGTGGTCTAATAACCCATCGGCAAGTTAACATACTTGCGACACTTGTCAATACACATGACAACACTTCCGTATAGAGGAATGACACATCTCTATAGGAGTACAATAATATATAAATGAAATACATGGATGAAATACATTCCGAAGTTACATATACATCAACAGTCTTTTTGACATGCTATGTTTAGGTTCCTAAAGTCTATACGTATTCTTAAACTGCCATTCTTCTTCTTGACTACCACTAAGTTGGAGCACCATGAAGTATGTCGAGTGGGTGCTATAATGCCAGCTGCCAACATCTTTTCTAATTCTTGTTTGACAATAGGAGCCGACTTAGGATTTATTTATCTCAGCTTTTTCTGGAAAGGTTTTCCCTTTTGACATTCTGGTTTTAAGGGAATGGTGTGTTGAAAGACATCTTCCCTATATGCTTTAAGCTCATCATAAGTGAAGGCAAATATATCCCTAAATTCTCTTAGCAAGTTTATAAGTGCATTCCTTTCTTCCTTAGAGATGCCTTTTCCAATTTTTAGTATTTTTGGTTTAGTTTCCGTTCCGATGTTGACTTCAATGTACTCACCTGGCTTCATCTGGTCCACACTATTCTTTCTCCTATCCTATCTATCAAAAATATTTTCTAAGGCAACAAAACCTCGTGGAACTGGATTTGAGAAGTTACCTTCATCATGATAGACTTTGCCTTCTTCTTGATCATTTGGTTTATAATTTAAGAACTCATCAATGTTATTTATGAACTTTAGTATTTGTTCATCATCTTTGAAAACTTGCCAATGTTCTATATTATCAGGAATGGAAGGTCTAAAATTTATTTCCAAAGGGCAATGCCTCTCTAACATTTCATCCAACGGTTGGAGTGTTGAATCTGAAACTGCAAGTCTATCCGCAACACTATTTTGATCTCGAGGGATTGCTTCTATATTAAGGGCATCAAAGAATTCCATTGTGTCCCAGATTGCATTTCGGTATTTCTTAAGTCTCTGACACTTACATGCAAACTGACCCTTAATCTGTTGGACAATTAAATATGAATCCCCTTTTATAGTTAGCAGTTTGATTCCCATGTCCTTGGCAATCTCTATGCCTATTAGAAGTGCCTCATACTCCGCCACATTATTTTTTGCCTCAAACTCTAATATGAAAGCAAAGTTGAACACCTAACCCTCTGGTGAGATGATGACAACCCTAGCCCCTTTTCCTGCTCTAGAGTATGCTCCATCAAAGTTCATTTTCCATAACTTATTTGTTTTTTCATGTTTAACCTCCTTATAAACTTGATCCAAGAATGTGGAGTTGATTTGGTATGTTCCTATCTCCTCAGAATTGTAGATATATTCATTAGATGGATTTTTAGGATTCTCAACATGGTATCTCCTTTCCTTTTTTAGTGTGCAGCTTTACAAGTGAATCATCGGATGCCGGGACTATTGCATAAGACCAATCTAGCTGTATAGAGCCACCCAAAGTTGCACCCCATTTTCTAGAGAGTAGCATACCCCATCTATCCGGTGCATCTATGACAAGGATATCCATAGTAATAAGGATATCTAGATACTTGGCCAGTCTAACAAGTACGCTTTCTATCATCCCTTCAACCTCAACCGGTCTAGAATCCATGGCGCACATATTTTGGTAGGGCCTGGTGGTTTTTAAGTTAAGCTGTTGCATAACTTTTTTTGTCATTAGACTTGCACCGGATCCTGAATCCAGCATACAATTGTGTAGAAGAAGGTCACCTATCATCAATGATATATAGAAAGTGGGTTGAGCTTCTTTTCTTGTTTTCCTAGTATGCAAGATTATAGGAGGGTCCTCAGAAATTGTGCCATAGCTGGTTGAAGGTTTCTCTACATTTTCCAAAAAGGTGACCTTCTTAGGGGTTTGAGGAGTAATAGGAGTGGGTGGACTGGGTTTGATAGTACATGTAGGAGTGGGTACTTCTAGTGCTTTTAACAACTTTTCCTTTTGACCAGGAATTTTATAGAGCTCATTTATGGGTACATGCACCTTAGTAGTATTGAACCAATTATTCCAATCAAAATTCAATTTGCTAGAGTCAGTTGATTCAGTTGGAATAGTTACCTTTGGTGGCTGTATGGAAGTTGCAAGATTTGATATTCTTTGGTAACCAACTCCTTTGAACTTATGCATGTTGTGAAGTTGTTCATTTGAAGGTTTCTACCCAAAATTCTTTGTCATATTGTCTGGCTCATGGTTGCGTTGTTCGGCTTGTTTCCAACTTTCTCTGGGAATATTGCGGATATCTCCTACCGCATTTATGTACTCAGGCTCGCTTGATGTTGGCTCACTAGTACTACCTTCTGGAAAACCATGCTCTTGCACATAGTTTGCAAAGTAGCAAGAGAATTCCTCATGGAAATATTTACAAGCTCTGCAGAATGGGATATATATCTCATTTATGTTAGCAGCCTCTATTTGACTTGGAGGCCTCTTTTCATTGTTGGGAGCCTTTTTCTGCCAATTGTTTTTGGGAGGGTAGTTTCTTTGAATTGGCTGAGTCTGCTGGATTTGTTGGACATGTTGAACATGAGCTCTTTCCATGTTTATAATTTTATTTTGAACTTCTTTCATCTAAACCACATGTGTTTGCTCAGCTTTTTCCATCCTCTCACATATCTCCATCATCTTCTTTTCATATGACTCCTTCATAGCTGAAAGATCTTTCTCTTTAGGTTCAGGAGCTTTTGATGAGATTGAGGATCTAGAATATCCTTGGATGTTTGACTCTCCTGATGATTGCATGTTTAGGTCAATTTTGAGAGCCATATTTTGGGCTTCAAGCAGTGTAGCGGGTTCCTTGTCTCTTATCTGATATTGCATCTTTCCACTAAGTGCCTCAATGTAGTAAACCAGAATGGAAGGTGCAGGTGGTACATAGGTAACAGGAATAGCATTCGATAACTCGATGAAACTAGTGTTGAACTCATCCATTGTTTCAGTGTCCTTCTTCTTGATGTTAGTCAAAGCATTCAGTTGATGTCTTGGTTCCTTTTTCTCAGCAAACTTGTTGGTGAAAACAGTTTTAAAGGTAGCCAAGGTGGTAAATGAATTGTTCGGAAGGTTGCTATACCAATCACCAGCTTTTCCATCCAAGGAAAGAGAAAACAGTTACATGTAAACATCGTCATGTTGGCTATCAGGGTCACTGATATAGGCATTAATACATCTGGAGAAGTTTCTGAGATGTTGAGCAGCAGTAGTGGCATCAGTGCCAGTATACGTTGGAAGTTTTTCAACAGCTTTGTCTGGAAGACGATGGGGTTGACCTGCTATTTGAGAAATGTTGAGTTGAGTAAAATAATCACCCATTGTATTGGAAGGATAATTTATTATATTTTCAATATTTTCAGAATTATCTAGGTTTTCTTGGAACAAAGAATGGATGTCTAAAATAGACTCAGATCTATGTTCTTCAAGGATTTTACGAGAAGCAAGCTTGTTTAGTCTTCTCCTATAAACCTTTTCAGGATCAAGAATAAAACTAAGCAAGCCTTAAGAATTTCTTATAGTTGAATACCTTAAGGTGTTAATTGACAGTGGAGTCGCCAGGTGGATCCAAGTCTAATTTCAGAGAGTGATTTGACTAAAAATCTACCAAAAAAGAAAACTAAAAAGGGCAGTGGAGTTTCCAAATAGATTTAGAATCTATCAAAAAGGTAAAACAAACTAGAAAAAATTAAGGTTGTCCAGGAACAAAAAGATTTGTCCCCGGCAGCAGCACCAAAGATGTTGTTTGCCAAAATGCAAACCAGCAGCAAAAATCTTTCGAAAGCTGTCTCTTCACTACAAGTGAGAGAGGTGTGTCCTTGGGGGCAAGCAATGAGCCAGGTACTATCACCTGAATCCCAGCTCCTCCGTTTAGGCTAACTCCTAACGAAGCCAAGGGGGGAAGTCCCTACAAAGAGTTTCACTAAGGCTCTTATATGTTTTAATGTTTTAAGTGTATGGTGATGCGGATGGGTGTTTTTTAGGAGTTTTTTTATTGATGATGACCACAACTACAGAAATGAACACAAGATAATAAGCAATCCACGTTGCATTATAAGGGTACAAGATCAACAGTATATCAAAGACTTGAAAAATGAGATAGCATCCACAGATAAATGATTTTAAAAGGACAAATGGCCCAACAATATAGATATAAAAAATACAATAACTAGACCAGTGTCTTATGGAGTCAAAAAGTATGTATAGTGTTGGGGGATGCTGAAAAGTAAGTCTTTGAATGTAGCTGTTCGTGAGATCGTTGTGCAAATTATCTTTGTAAATTGTAAGTTTTAGGTGGTCTTGATTATTAGGCTAAAAACAAGGATATCAAAAGTTCGGAAATAGTACTGGTAACCTCTTAGATGATAGGTCGAAGCCACCCAGATTGCAAAAGGGTAAGTGTTCAATTGGCTTGACCACCCTTGAGTCTGATAGCGGGATTTCGGCACCACCTGTTTCAGGAAACAAACTCAGTATTTTTCGAAGGCAACACCAGCTCGTTGGTTGGGGTAAAATTTTATTAGGTTGTCGCTTGTAAGATTAACAAATCCAACACCTTTCTGAGTACTAGCCCAACCCTTTCAGGTTGGCAGAGCATACGGGTGTTGGATAATCGACCAAGATAAATTAATTATGAAGGGGTGTGAGTTGGAATGTTTTATTATTAGAGCACAGTTCAACTCTCCGATAGAGAGCGCTCTTGACTTAGTCTTAAGACCAAAGTTCAAGGGACTTTAATTAATCTAAATTCCTAATGCAAGGGGAAATGCAACAACTAAATGCTCTCCGACAGAGAGTGCTCTTGACTTGGATTTGGTCAAGTTCAAGAGACTTTGTTCATTTTATGAAAAAGAAGCAATTATAACTTGTAGAACAATGATGAAGCTTAAATACTGAAAGTGAAGTGATGACAATCCAGATGTAACAAGATGTTTGAAATAAATTGAAAATACACTTAGTGTTCTACCAAACAAAATTGATCTAAAAGTGGGATCTACCTCCGAACAAGGTTGACCACTAGAACCACTCGTCCTTGAGACTTTTCAGCTAGCTGAAACTTCGGCAAGGAGGATAATGGAGAACGAGAAGCTACCACAAAGCTATGTGGCCTTTGGGATGCAATCCCAAAGTTTGCTTACTCTAGTCAAAACTTGGAAATGGAGTATGATGAAAGTAAACAGCTTAATCTAAAGCATGAAACAAGAGATCTAAACTAGCAAAGCACAATACTCTTCCCCAAATGGGGAAGAAAAACCCAAAAGTGGAGGACTCCTCCACTTAGCCTTTTATTAAACAGATTACAATTTGCCTTTGGGAGTTAAACCCTTGAAAGGTCTTTCAAAGAAATAAACAACTATGGAATCAAAAATTTGAGGCCCTTAATGGCTTATTACAAAAGGAGATTGATTCTATAATTCTTTTGTTTTGTCTTCTCCTTGGTTTTGCACTTCTCCAAGTTTTTTGCCTTGTCTTTTATGGATCTCTCTTTTTGGCACCTAAAACACAACAACGCTCAAATACCCATCATTGTTAATCAAATCAAAAATAAATTGAAACTAAACTAACTAATGCAAATCCTAGATCCGATATGCCAACTAGAATGCTAACTTCTATGAGATCTAATGCAAAAAATTCAAATTGAAACTATATGAAAACTACAAAGATGCACTAAAAATTCTAAGTATAAGATCTAAAACAAGACTATCAAAGTGAACTAAACTAAGATCTAACAATACAACCTACAAACAAATAAAACTAACTACTACTAACAATTTAAATGTTGTTTTTATGTGGTTTTTAGGGCACTTTTTAAGGTGGACGAGAGGAGCTAAAGGAGGCAAAAACGAAAGGTAAGATGAGCTAAAGAGGAGTTGGATGGAGAGGAGGACGAATGAGAGAGAGGGAAGGAGTTGAGGAAAATGGAAAGAAAGGAGGAGGACGAATAGGAGAGAGGGAAGGGCAAAAACAAGAGCAAGGAAGATCTAGGGTAATGGACGAGACTAGAAAAGGAATGAATGAAGGTGAAGACGAGACTAAAGGGGGGATGAAGGTCAAATCAAGGAGGATGAAGAGCAAAGGTGGAAGCTAGAAGAGATAAGCTTAAGGTAACCAAGATAATTGTTTTGAAATTCTTTGATGGATGAAGCAAAATCTCCTGTTCTTATGCTTGTAAAACTGAGAGTCCTTTGGCCACAAGTGGAGTGAAGGAGAACCTGCAAAAATCTTTAAACCTTGGGGAATACCTGCAAATCACATATGCTCAAGCGAAAAGAGAAGATATATAGATGCTTGTGCTAGATTGTTAGCCTTCTAGAAATATAAATCAAAGCTTAATATTCCTAAGCATATGAAAAATTACACAATCTCACCTCGGAAATGGGATGATGCATGGCCACCAAGAGCCTCCACGAATTGACCTCCAAAGTCACAAATTTTATTAAATATAAATCGAGTACAATTCCTCCAGAGTTTCTTTGCTAAAAATCCATGAGGAATGAGGAAAAAGGACCTCATTATATAACAAAAGCTAGAGACTAGCCTACCCTAATTCAAATTGGCATGAATGGAGCCAATAGCACTAAACACAATTTTGAACTCCATCTAATCTCCAATCACCATCAATCTTGGAGTGATAACTCCAATCCATAACTCGAACTAGCATTGAATGAGATGAGGAGGTGGCCTCCACCTAGGCAAGGTGCCCCTCATCTCCACATTGGAAGTATCACCAAGCAAGTAATCGAATGCCATATGTAAAACTCGAGCTCCAATATAGGTTGACGTGAGATAGCTTAGAGAGGGTGTGATTGATATGGTAGGTACTTGGAGTTTGACCACAATCTTGGTAGTTGAGAGTGGGATGTGGCCTCCACCTAGGCAAGGCGCCCCCACAGCCAATAAATCCAAGCCAATCACCAACCAATTCTCATTTATTAACCCCTCCACATCACCAATTCGATCTTGCATGCATGGAGGGCGAATTCCCTTGGAGTTAATCACTACTGGCGACTAGATACTTGACTGGATGATGATTGAGATGATTGGAATCTTCATTAATGCCATGTCAATTAGCCTTTTATTTTAATCCATTTGGATTATTTTGGAGAGATTTGGATTCTCTCCAAATATTCAATTTTTATTATTTTAATTAATAATTTCTCCGTATCTGACTTTTTTTGAGAAATTATTAATTATGAGGCTGAATTGACATCCGAAACTTAGGATAAACTGGTTCGGGGATCATGAATGATTTTTGGCTTAAGTCTGGAGCCTTCAATCATTGAATTCGGATCCCAGATGACTGACATATTACAAATTGAAATTTCTCTATTTAAACTATAGAGAAATTTATTAAAAATTTAAAAAATAATTAAAAACCCCAAACCGGAGGACCCGATAAAAAAAAATTCAAAATTTTTTCTGGGGGTCCTAGAGACCTAGGACATGACCGACAACTATTCTAATAGTGTCTAGTAGGCTTATATACATCAGTTGGACTCTAATAACCCCCCATGGCTAAAATTTTCAAAATCAGGCATTCCATCTTTGGAGGAAGCGGGAGAAAACCTCATCGATTATAGCTTGGCTATAGGCAAAGTATAATTGACAAGGGAAAAAAATCCCTAGAATACCTTAGTTGCTTAATCAAGTCATGGGGGACCGAGACACTCAAAATCCTACTAGCACACTTTATTACAAACCCCATGGGGCCATGGTCATGTCGACTAAAAAACAAAACTGACTAGCCAAAACTGGCTAGGCACAAATGCTGGATCATCTGAGACACTGGAGTACAAACATTCATCATGTTTGTCAAATGGAGGCTCTTCCGATAATCCAACTATGGTGCAAATAAGTTGGTAAAAGATTCAACACAACTAAAGTGCCTGTGCCTATGAACAAGCTTTACAAAATTCCTGGTCAAAAAGAAAAATCGTTGAAAGCACTTGAAATACCATTCTCTACTTGTACTCCCACCCCGAGTCCACATACTCCTCTTGCTCCTCAAACCCCTAAGAAGGTCACTTTCTCAGATACTGTAGAGAAACCTTCAACAAGATATGACAATACTCATGAGGATCCTCCTGTAATCCTGCATACTAGGGAATCAAGAAAAGAAGCTCACCCTCCTTTTTATATATCATTGATGATAGGTGACCTTCTTCTACATAATTGTATGTTGGATTCAGGAGCTGGTGCAAATTTGATGACTAAAACAGATATCCAACAGCTTTACTTGAAAACCACTAGGCCTTATCAAAATGTATGTGCCATGGATTCCAGACCTGTAAAAGTTGAAGGGATGATTGAAAACCAACATGTCAGTTTGGCCAAGTATCCAGACATTCATGTTACCATGGACATCCTTGTCATAGATGTGCCCGATAAATGGGGTATCTTACTTTCTAGAAAGTGGGGTGCAACTTTGGGCGGGTCAAGACAACTAGATTGGTCTTATGCAATTATTCCAGCATCAAAAGATTCACTTGTCAAATTACACATTGAAAAGGAAAGAAGGTACCATGTTGAGAATCCTAAAAGACCTGTTATCACACAACTTGTAGTTGTCCCTAGTGGTATCCCATCCAGGACGGTAGAGGAGAGAGACAACTAAAGAGGTGACCCAAGAGATGCCACGGTTCCCAATGCAAGGTGGGAGTCACATCAACCGAGGCACTCTTCACTTTAGATCTAGATAAATCAAGACCTAGGGGGAGACCCTACTACCAATCAGAGATGATTGGACCCAAACAGAGGTTCCTAGGGATGAGAAAATGGTAAGTTACGGAAACCAATGCAAGGTAAAGTGGACCTAGAAATCAAAGTGTGGTTGAAGGTGGTTTGAGAGATGATTAGTGTTTCAACCAATGTATGATTTAGGCCACATGATGAGCTAAAAGGACAAGATCTAGTACCATGTGTTACACAAGTGGGACCCACTTTCTTGGGATATGTTAATGGCTCAAATGGGACCCACTAGGTGGAATTTAAGGGATGAAATTGGTACTAAGGGGTATGTAGTGAGTAGATCTATGGATCTAAGTTGAAATTAGGAATACCCACATATGGGATCTAAGGTTTGACACAATTCCCAAGGAGTGCGACTTGCCTAAGGAGGACTAGTGCCTTGTTGGATGGGTTAATGGAGTCAAAAGATATGTCAAAGTGTAGATCGGGACACCTAGTAGGCCAATCAAGTGGGCTAATTGGGATATGATGGTTGGATTTTGCTAGATCTAGGGTTTCATGATATAACCCAAGTGGACCACAATCCTTTAAAATAAGGAATGCTACCCCCAAGGCAGATCGTCACAAAATGATACTCTAGACCTAGGTTTCAAGGTATGTTCGTTCCAAATCCACGGAAATCTCAAATACCCACGTCCTTAAAGTGAGGAAACTCAATCACCCAAGGAAGTGCGACCTTGCTCAAGGAGGGCTAAAAGGTGGGAAATGTGTGTCAAAACAAGTCCAATGGCCACCAAATCTTAGATCCAAGTAGTTTAGGCAATGATCTATGTGGATCTTGAAAATCAAGGGGATCCAATGGCTAGATCTCCATAGATATGAGATTGAAGTGGGTCACCAAATTGATCCAAGCGGGCATAACCCCCAAAATAAGGAATGCTACCCGAAAGGCAAAAATCAAAGAAGTGACACACTAGGGGTAGGTTATCAAGTGTGTAGATTGCAAATCAAGTGGGATCTCACCTACCCACATGCTAGATCTAACCAAACAAACCTCTCCAAGGAAGTGCGATTTGGCTCAAGAGGGCTATATTGCCTTGAAAAGTGTGTCAATTTTAACCCAATCACCACCAAACTATAGATACAAATAGGCATGGATGCTATAGAGGTGGGTTTTTAATATCTTTTCAAAAGCAAGGCTAGATCTAAGTAGATCTAAGAAAAAACAAAATGAGGGTTTCAATGAATTAGGGTTTGTGACCAATGAAGAAGAATGGATGGAAATACGTACATACCTTGTAGATCTTACCTCAATTGCTTGTGGCCACCTTGCAAATTGATAGCATTCTCCTATTTGTATATTCAAGAGTGAGATCCAAGAGCTCCAACCAAAACGTCCTCCTCCAAGATAGCCAAATCGTCCTCCTCCTACAAGACAAGATCACATGAAACAAACCAAGTAAGATGATTATGAAAATGATGGAAAGATGTAATAGAAAGCATCAACTATGTCACAAAGATACAATAATGATACTACCTTTCACCAAGATCAACCCAAGAGAGACTATGTGGATCCCTCCAACATTAACCCTCAAGAAATTGCCTTCCTCTCCACCAATTCGACTTTCCTGCAAGAAAACTAGTAGAAGCACCAAAATCCACAATGATACATAGAAGAGATACTGTATACTCAAGATACAAGAGAATCCAAAAGACAAGAGAGATATGCTCCACAAAGAAGTGTTCTATTCCAATGTTCCAGAGCTCCAAAGGGTGAGCTATACAATAGGGGGTCTCCTCCTTATATAGGATAATAAAGACCAAAACCCTATACCACTTTACAATACTATATCAAATGAGTGGTTGAGATTAAAAGATCTCAACATACAATCAATGGCTAGGATGAACCATAATAACATAACACATGGATCACTCATAATGTGATGATGTCATAGTCTAAAAATAATCATGGAGGGTAACGTCATCCACTAGAGGGGGTAAAAGCATGGGGGGTTCACTAGTGAGGCAATATCATATCACGTTCATTCATATTGGGGGGTTGAATACTCTTAAAAACCTCAAAAATATATTTCCCTGTATTAAGGGGTCAAGGGGGGTTTTTAATTTGACATAGTAATATGAATATTGGGGGTTATTTTATTTGGGTGTGCTAAGGAATAACCTCCAAATCGTGGGATGGATTCATACCTCCAAATCACGGGCTCAATTCATACCCACCTAAAACTTAAGGACCTTCCATTTTTATTTGATATTTCACTACTACATAAGGGGGGTTTTTAAGACAATTATTTAAGACGAAATTCTCATTCCGTCTCAAATATTTATAATTTTTTTATCGTCTCAAATATTTATTTTATTTTTAATTATATTAAATTAAAAAGGGGAAAAATGTGTTTTCCCTGTATCTATATTCCCGCTTCCCGTGCGCGCCAAACATCTCTTCCCTCCTCTCAGCTTGAAAGTGATTTTGGGCGTGGCTCGTGAACCAACCCATTTCCTAAGAGGTTCACTCGGGTCAGAGGTTCTGACCCTTCATTTTGGACCCGACCCTAAACTAATATTAGCTCTTATTACACAAGAGATATTTTTCTCAGGGTACTTATCGGCCGCACAATAAGCTTCTGCTCGATAAGTCATATTGGTCTGCTAGGTTTCGGCTACACAAGGAGCTTCTAGGGTTTCTTTTTCTAAAGGAGGAGTGGTTTCCCCTAATTCCAGTGAAGCTTTCATTCACTCATTTTTTCTGGTTTCCCCTAATTCCAGTGAAGCTTTCATTCACTCGTTTTTTCTGGAGCTATTTGTTGCGGACACTAGGCGGCGCTTCATCTACATATGTGGTCGAAGAGAATGTGTGTGTCATAAATTGCATCTTCCGGTTAGGGTTTTTACTTGATACATCTTATATCTCAGGATTGAAATCTTCCAGCACCTTTTCAACTTGTATTACAGTTTGTGGTGCCCCCATTTTATTGGGTAAGCATGTTTTCATTTATGGGTTGCCTTAATTAGCTCAAAGACATATTATCGGTCTTAAGAAATCATTCTTGGTGCTTTCAGCTTGCGGACTGCACATTTAGATTCTAGAAGATCATCGGAGCTACTAAAACCCTTGAAGGTCGCTTTGACGAAGATATGAAGGAAGTTGCAAGTGGCCGCATCAAGGAAGGTGCCACACATATTAGAGGTTTGTGGGCTTCTCTTTACACGGTAATTATTGATTATAATGTAAAACTTAATGCCCTCATTCTTGTTAAAAAATTTCTTCATCTTTGTCCTTGCCATACCCCTAACGAAAAATGCTTTTAGTCCTCACATCACTCTAAATCTTAAATCGTGCCCTAATTTTGTTGCGCGGTTCATTTTATCCTGAGTGACGGTTGGGTCCTCTTCTTTCATGAATCTGAAATTCATAGTCAACTTGGTGCAAGTTCAGGAGGTGGTATTACTCCTCACCTCTAAACATATAGAAAGTAAATCCAAATCATCGAAGAAGGGGGTTCAATCGTGGCGTCTCCGGTTTACTTAGTATACTAGTTTAAGCAGGGTAGTTATTTTTTTCCAAGTGTGCAAATGGAAACAATTCCTTTGGTCAAGCTAGGTTAGTAGCTAGTTAGAGGTTTTATATTCTGCAATCGACAACTTCATCTTGATGCTCTACTGCTTTTCTTATATTTATTTTAGGAACCAGCTTTTGTTTAAATGGATGCATTTGAGCCATGAATTGTTGTTTATCCATGTAATAACTTCAATTATTAGTGATTTAACTTCTGAATGAGTAATTCCATGGGGCCTGGATGTCTTTACCTCAATAAAATAGGGATTTCAATATGATAATATAAAGCAGCTAGACTTAGGCTAGAGGTGTGGCTTAGGTTAGAGGCGTGCCTTAAAAAAGTGCCATAATCTTCAAACCTAATTTTTGGAAAGGAGCAACCTCCAAATAAAATGGATAATGATCGAAGAAGATTTCTCTTCGATTGAAAAAAATAACTCAACTCCAGTCAATAATAACATCACAGCGAAAATTCAGAAAGATTTTATAACAATGAATTGCACAATGAAAATCAACAGTCAAATGTCCCGTAGTGATTTTGAAACAAAATTAGGAGACTTTGATTTAATGTTTTCTTAAATTACAGCCAGTGCATATATATAGTAGGAATGCTCTCAATGATAGCGTACAGAACCCACAAAATAAGCTAATAAAACTTCACACTCAAAAACTGTAGTTGATGAAGGCTATATCAGCTATGGGAAACAAATGAAAATAGATTAAGGAACAAATGGCAATTTTAAAATGCTATTTGGAATAGATCAGTTAATAACTCCTAGATATGATTAAAAACTAGGCATCAAACGATTTCAATCTCCTTTGATATCAATGCCAAATGGTTTCAATAACCCCACATCAATCTAAGATTCTCCAATTTGATCTTTCAGTTCAACAAAATTAAAATGAAAGAAATTGTTGTTGTACAAGGTTTCAGAAAATAATGTAGAATATCAACATGTTTGTTTTGATGTGGAATATTGAATTCTTTGTCATGGAGATTGTACTTTGATCATCTTTTTTCCTTAAAATTGCAATCAATCTCAAACCAAGCTCTAACAACAACTGAAAGACCTGAGTATAAAAGGATTTAAGTAAAATATAATCACACCCAAGAACAAAACTCAGCTCCAATCAATAATAACAGCACATCAAACATTCAGAAATATTTCATAACAATGAATTGCACAGTAAAATGTCCTACGGTGATTCTGAAACAAAATGAGGAGACTTTGATTTATTTCTTGAAGGAAAGAAAAAGAAAAAAACAGAGTGCTCCATTTTTCTTAAATTACAGCCCATGCATAAAAAATATATTAGAAATGCTCTCTGTGAGAGCATATAGAACCCACAAAATAAGCTAATAAAACTTCACACTGAAAAACTGTATATTACAATGTTTAAATAAGAGATAGCAGTTGAGTTGAAGACCCAGCGCATTAGCTAAGAGAAAAATACATGGACAGTTTGGTCAGCAAGTAGCAATTTTAGAACGACA
Organism: Larix kaempferi; assembly: GCA_027924585.1. Classification (NCBI taxonomy): domain Eukaryota; kingdom Viridiplantae; phylum Streptophyta; class Pinopsida; order Pinales; family Pinaceae; genus Larix; species Larix kaempferi. Next base: position 5,640,412 of record BSBM01000091.1, on the reverse strand, counting down.
TTTGGAATAAATCTTAATAACGCCCAGTGCCCAAGATTTTGACTAAAAACTAGGTATCAATTATCAAATGGTTTCAAGTGCCTGAATAGCTGGCTTCTACGCCTATGTTAAAATAAAAAACTGAAAACATAACTCTTACTTTAACTAAGTTCAAACTGGTTTTATCTTTTTAAAACATTAATGGTATCTGCTTGTGTGTAGCATTGAAAATATACTTTATAATCATCTATTTTGATTTAGGTGGTCATTATCAGCTAGTTTATTCAAGCTTTCTTTATTAATATATAAAATACGATGTAAATAATAATGATTTTTTTACAGAAGTTGCAGATCCTTGCTCCTTTTGTATTGTACTCCATACAAAACATGATCCATGTCCTAGCTTATCACCAATGAACTGTGGTCACTCTTTTTCAACTAGAAGCAACTTTCTGCAAAAGCTTCCAACCAAACATCTGACTCGAAGCCTGAATAGTACTCGAGTGCTTATGTCTAGCATCTTAGTTGAAAATCTGAAGATACCAAAATTTGGTCTTTTAGTTCAAAACCTAAATATATGAAAGTTCCAAGACCTTGCAGATCCTCTGATTCTATATTATAGCACCCCCTGATGTCTAGCAATTCAAGTTTTGCTACACTATAAATCCCTCTTATTTTCCTCAATGCACGGCAATGCCTCAAATCGAGATTTAATAGTGTTCCTGGTAATGCCCCAACCTCCACCAGATGTTTACAACACACGATCTACAGATCCTGAAGGTTCGGGCAAACACATTCTTGAAAGCATACCTCTGATATTTTTGTGCGGTACAAGTCTAACTACTTCAGATGGAACAAGCTTTCATTGATGGAAGAATCCAAAGGCAATGCCAAACACGAGTCTAATGATATTGTTTCAACATTTTGAAACGAAAGCTTACACACTCATATACTCCTAAAATTTTCAGATTCTTCATCTTCATCACAGCTGTTGGTAAGTATTGTATTCCGCATTTCCATATCTTCAACTCAGTTCGATGACTCAACAGTTCAACTGAATCCAACATAGATTGCAATTGCTGGCATTCATGGAGCCACAATATCTTCAAACTTGTTAGGCAACCCAAAGAAGGTGGCAACAATTCCAACAAAGGGCTTCCTAGTCTGAGGACTTCCAAACTGCTCAGTGATACAAGATCACTAGGCAACTCTTTTAAGTTTGTATCCAACAAATTTAACTTTTCCAAGCTTGATTGAGATCCAATTTAGCGAGTCAATAATTCCATTTGGAGACATCCTTCTAGATCTAAGCATACAAGCCTCCCCATATTTCCAAGTGTTTCGCTTCACATGGTCAAACTGCGACAACCCTTCAAATGCAGGTGTTTAAGTTGCCATAGATTCCTTAAGGAATTTGGAAGTATGTCCAAATTTTTGGAGAAAGAGAGATCGAGGCATTGGAGATTTTTCAAATTACCAAAAGAGTTTGGAAGCATTTTCAAGCTTAGACACAGCAGATCGATGTATTGGAGATTTGTTAAATTCAATATTAAATTTGGAAGCATCTCCAAACTAGAGCATAAATCCAGTTTGATGCGTTGGAGATTTGCTAAGTTGCAAATGGAACCTCATAGCATAAGATTATTTATGTCCCGAAATTCCCAAGTCTGAGAGGGGTCATGTAGTTCTGTTAACACTCCCTCAGAATCTGGAAGGATATTCAATTCAAAGTCTTTTAGAAGTACATATTTTAAAGATGGAAGATAACAAAAGTCTGTTGCTATAGACTTCAATGCTGCAATCGTTTCTAGGTGCTTCAGCTGCCCTAATGACTTTGGGAGCTAATTTCTTATGATCATAAGTTTTGCATAAATATGATAATAGTGTACCAATGATAATATCGATGGAAGTCTCTTTGGATTATTGGCCATGAGAAATCCTCATTTAATACCTTATTTAGGCTTGGTTTGAATTGATGATATATTGTTTTCATCTTTAATGTAAGAGATGTAGTTAATTGGGAGTTCGAGACTTGAATAATTGCATTGTATTTTTTGTAGGCATTCAAGTAAAAGATTTAACTCTTCATTTTTGAGGTTGGGGTTTAGGTGGGCATTGAGATTCAATTAAACCTTGCTCCATGAAAACCAAGAAAAGTGAGATCAATCTTTCTTAGCTCAGTGGAACCAAGAAAAGTTAGATTAATGTTTCTTGACTAAATATTTCTTTCAACTTTTTGTATTCTTCTTTAATATTTTCACATTGCCAGTTATGAATATTTGTTAGATTGAGTTATATTTGGCACATTCATAATTGTAATTTCAATTCTTATATGTCAGACATTTGTCTTAATATTGTATTGGAATTAACATGAGCATAGGTGAAAATCTAAATCCTTAGTTACATACCGTATGTGTTATCGTTACCATGAAATGGTATCATATAAGTTTCACCATATTTGTATCTTTATAACTATTGCATGCTTGAAGCCTAACAATGGAGATTTTTCCGTATCCTTTAAAGATTAAAAAAACTAGATATAACCCAAGAAAAGGTAAATAAATGTTGTTAATTCGCTTGATTGCAAGAAAAAATGTAGCTAGGAGATGGAAGAAATTCATTTGATCTTATGAATGACCCAAATCAAAGATATGCACATGATCATATGGTGTTAATTAAAAGTAAAAGGATTTTTTCTATGTTCATTTGGGTTCAAACATCAATGATGTTTGTTTTGATAGGAAGGTAGGGGCATCCATCCACAAAAGGGTTTCAATTTTTCATTTTTATGGAGTTTAATTTATTAAGCTTGTAGAAAACATGAGTTCTCTATGGCTATATTCGTATTTACATGATATAAAATTGCTATATTGGCAGGTTGTGGTGCCATCTGCAATTCTCATCTTTTCTAAGCATTGCACTAACAATTGGACTATTGATCTTTTACATTCTTTGTTATGTTGATCTCTTGACTAGGTTGTGTTTTACGCATTTTTCCTTCCCCAATTCTATTTATTTGGGTGTTCCACTATCCAATGCTACAAATTGATCAGTCGCCCTTGCAATCCTAGTGGGATCATTATTAGCATTATACTATTATTTTATTTAGCATCTTGTTTTATTATAGTAAGATGTGTTAGGGCTCATGTTTGTTACAACTTGATAATATGATATAAAGGGGGTGTTAAAAATGGGTTGATAAAAATGGATACCTACAATATTTGGTGAAACTAGGGGTTTTCTTAATTGGAAAGGAATATTGGGAGGGGGGTTCAACAATACACTTTTAGAATGCATTTTCCAATATTTAGTGAAATTAGGGGTATTATTTAATATCATGTGAACGATCGTGCTATGTAACAAGTTCACTCAGTGAACCCCCCGTGGGTAAAAGTACCAAAATCCACCTCATAATGACTAGGACATGACATATGGAGCACATGGTGGGGCTAGGAGGCATCAATACTTACTAGCTCATCCGCAAGGCACAATGAAATAATAAAATATGTCCAAGATAATATAAATGATCAAATATGTCCTCAAAATCTGTGATAGACGAGCAGTAAAAGACCTCCTGTGATCTCTGTGGGCCTACCCACATGGTGAAAACTGGCTATAAGATAGTGGGATCATCATGGAAGACCTCTGGGAAAACCAAGTGCCAAAATCTTGCCCCAATTGCCCAAATTGAAATCCTCAGTGACCACTTTATCCCATTTTTTAACTGCCTTGGTAACTGTGAAAGTGCCAAAACTGCCTCCTAGGGCATCTACACTGTCCAACTGATCCCACCAGGCTCTCCACAAGGGGGGGGGTAAATGGTAATAACAAGTGGCTGGACCACCCCCTCCTCATACAGCGCCCTAAGTGAACTGGCCTCTCATGGCCCCTGCTGCTTAGGCTAGGAAATCAGCCCCAAATCTGATCAACAAGTGTAAAACTGCATCAATCACTGTCATAAGTGCCCGGAACTGAAAGATAAGTGTCTCATTGGATCCAAAAGACCCAAAACCACTAGGAATGTGTACTCATACACCATGGGTTTCCCTAATGGGCCAACTGTAGGGTCCACCATATATGGACAGTGTATAATCTATTGATCTGGAGTAATAATTAAAACTGCTGAACTGCATCAATCATCATCTGCATCATATATCCATCATATGGCATCATCATCAAGAGTATGTGGGTCCATCAATCATCATCCATAAGTATATGTGGCCCACATCATCACAGATCCCAAGAAATGACCATAATCAAACTAGGTTTGACTAGGTCCATATATAACCAAGGAAAAATCATATTAGTAGACTAAGACATGTTCCTCTAATCATTCTCACAGCTTATCTCAAAGTATAACATCCATTCAGTGGCATTAATCAAGTTAGCATATTCCTTTATTATATGAAATTACTTGCACAATAGTTCAAATGACAAACTCACCCATTGGACATGGTCAAACTGCTAGTGAAGGATGAAGGCTAGGAACAAGGTTGGGCCAACGGGTTGACTTGTCTAACTCAACTCAAAAATACTTTGGACTGGGAGAAGGAGAAATCTACAAACTCTGTGCTGGACAAAATAACACGGGGGATGGTTGTGCCTCACAAATGGATAAGTTGTTTAGAGAGTGCTTATTCAACTTAGGCATCATGTCTACATCAAGTTGATCCAGGTTCATTAGGATCATTCAATTTCATTTCATGGCCTTTTTGGCCTACATAACCCTTCGGATCTCAGGTGTGCTGATAAGCACAACTAGTTGCAGCTTGCATCCAGGGCATGTTTTCATATACATATAAGGTCAACAATTGTTTATATATAGATTTTAAGAACCATTTCTTTTTTGGACCTTTCTTATATTCTTCGAGGAGTATTTTTAGCAATTCATCGCTCTTGCCCTTTTTTAGTTTCCATGGGCGAATTCATAAGTTTCCATAAGTAGTACATGAGCTTTCAGTTTTAGGCAACAACATCTCAAGTGACTAGGGGGAGTTCGAGCCAATGCCAAACATCGAGACAACCGACCAAAATGATTTAGGCCTACAATCCAACTCACCAAAAGTAAGTTTTGTTACCAACTCAGAACCGAGACACTAAACATACAGGGATGCAGTCCAAACACAGAGGTAGAAAATGGGGAAGTCCTCAGTACGAGAAAGTCAAATAAGACAGGTCAAGGTTTAAGTTCAAATAAGGAAGGTCATGTATGGATGGAGTCAAGTGAATTTGGAGCCTAAACTAGCAGACAAATGGTGTCAAGAAAGACCATATCTGTGTAAGGTGGTAAACCAGTGAGTTTTGTCAAATAACCTAAATGTGTAAGTAAATGTCCATTTTAAAATTTATAGTTCATTTTGAATAGTTTGCCACTTCAGGAATAATATACCAAGCATATGTTGTGAACATGACTAAATCAACAAGATAATAATCCACAGTCAATGATAAAACATCCATAGGTCATACAACATCATCACAAGAGTAATCATCATATATCATCTGAAACACTGCTGCAATACATCTCTAGGCACTGAACTAAAACTGTATGGGATAAAGGGTCACATCGGTCATCAAATATGAACTCTCAAGGCTCAGTCTTGACACAAGGTCTAACATAAGTCTAAATAATACACTGCTCTGATCATGAGTGATCTCAAAATATACAATCATCATAGCCAAGCTTTGAATAATGGAAGCTCTGGAATGTGCAGATATCTGCTAAGCAAGAATAGTAGCCCTGCTACTATCGTGTGATAACATCTGGCTCCAGCTGGGACAAGTGCTCTAAGGGAGAGAGTGCTTGAGAACCTCAGAATCTCTGGTTTCAATTTGCTCTGCATCAATCTTCAATCCTGCATTGCACCATCCTTGCTTTCAGCTTTTATTTTGCACCTGTACCTGCGCTCACAAACACTAGAATACCTCATGGAGCATGTATGGGAAAAATATAAAATAAAACTGAAATTGAAATCTACTCGAAAGCATAATCTGAAATGCATAAAATAAATTTTAAATCTAAAATGGCATATATCATTTATTCATCATTCATTTATTTTTATTACTATGGAGGAGGAGAAAAAAAATCTTTTCAGGAAGGCACATTTCACTTGCACAGGCAGCCAAAAATATAAAGGAAATTAGACATTCTTCAATGTATGCAGGAGAGGAGACAAGCTTAGGAAGGAGCAAGGCTCAACTCAATCAACAATTCAGCAAGCAACAACAACCAAACAACTTCAAAATAAAAGACAGTACTCAACACACAGACAAAGAAAAAGCACACAAATCCTATTGCTCAAATGAGCTTATTCAAGACCTACCCACCCTACTCTAACCAGTCAACACAAATGTTAGGTAAAATCATAAATCCAATGTAACCATTCATCAAATAGGTTAATGATTCTTATTTGATTATTTGATAATAGAACAAGTCAAGATCGGGCTAAAGATTAACAAATTTGAGGGCACAATCTTCCTGAATTGTTCAAACATTGAAGAATGGTTTAAATGATGCAATATGAAACTATGCCAAGGAGAAGACTGACTAATGCAAACATCCTCCATCAAAGAACTGGTAGGATCATAAAATTTATGCAAGTTAAACTTAGGGATGGATGGAGGGAAGACATAAGACATGTGATTCGATTCATTTTCACACAAATTAACTTCTTCATTTACTTCTCTCACATATTCAATTTGATTCTCCTTGGGACTGATGGTCAAATAGAAACCGAGTGGAGACAAATTAAAGCTTAGAAGACGAAAAATCAAAGTCAGACCCTCTTGATGCTCAAAAATGGAGAAAAGATGGAATTGATCTTTAAACACGTTTTCTATCCACCTAGAATGATTGATAACTTGACAACAAGCATTATGGTTCCAAAGTGACTGAAAAGGGAAATGAAGTGCTTTTTCACCAAACATGTAATCATTCTTATACTTTCTATTGAAAATTTCAAAAGCAAAAGATTGACTAGACCACCAACCCCAAAAAGATTGAAAAGGATGGGTAGGGAGGGTGGATGCAATTTCTCCCAGATGGATAGAAAAATTTGGCCTTGGAATTTGACCAAAGGAAAGGCCTTTTAAAGCAATATTGCTTATTCTAGGAATGATAAACTTTTCATCAAGTCTAATATTTACAAATTGACGACAAGATTCTAATTCTAATAAACGGATGAAGCTATCTTAACTAAGGATGGAAAAATTTAAGGACTCATTATAAGAAGTGGAACAAAGATTAGAGCAACTAGTGTGATTCACTAATTCATCCTCATCTTGAGATTGACCTTCTATTGATTCATCATTAAATTCATATGAGGATAAATGATCACTGTCAGGGAGAAAATTAACAAGTTTACTTCAAACATCCTGATTATTTGCACAATGATCATGTGACATCACCACTAATGGATCTTGGTCAATGTCCCTACTTTCTTCTTCTTCAAAAAGGTGATAAGGCATTGAATGATCAATAAAGCTAGAATGAATAATGAGTTGCTCGGAAGGAGGAACTTCAATAGGCTTGTTGACTAAAGGCTCATCCTTAGAAATTTCCTCAGGATCAAAACTAGGGCTACCTAAAACGAAATTTGAAAACTTATGATTTATACAATGATTATGGATTTGACTTTCAATCGACTCAAAAGTGGAAGACTTATCCTCAAAAGAAATTGAGCAGGAGGGGTCATCTCTGGATGTTGACAATTCACTTGATGTTTGATTATTAACAGATTCAACAATAGGATCCGACGGGGGAGGGTTTTGATCTTGGATTTGATTTGAAGAATATATATCATCGAATTCACTTCCCCAATCTTCTAAGAATTTATTTTCAAACATGTCATATCCGGAAATGCTATTGGCCTTCAAATTCAAAAACCAGAGCTCAGCTCTTTCTTTGAAAGATGAAGCCAATAGTTTCATACACACATCCTCATGGGTTATGGATAACTCTTTAATAATTTCCCTAAAAGTTAAAGGTGTCTTTTAGTAGATACTTCATGACTTCCATCAAATTTAGACAACCTTTCATGGGTTGATGAGGATACCTAACAATTTTTGAAAAGTCAAAAACTTTCAAACGACCAAAAGTCCTTGGCCGTTTAGAAGCAACCATGGATGGCAAAAAAATTTTAATAATTTTTTTATTATTATTATTATAAAATCAAGAACCTAAATACAAAAAGATGCACCCCATGGGTTCTAGATAATGATATAGATCACCAGTGGAGTCGCTTATGTGGAGTCGCCAGGTAGATTTTAAATCTCTTCTACCAAGATGATATGTCGTTAATAAGCAGGGAGAGATGAGACAAAATAGGTATGTTGAACCAAGGTAGGCCTCTACCTCCTCGGCAACGGCGCCAAATATGTTATCACACAACTTGTTTTTGTCCCTAGTGGTATCCCATCCAGGACGGTAGAGGAGATAGACAACTAAAGAGGTGACCTAAGAGATGCCACGGTTCCCAATGCAAGGTGGGAGTCACATCAACCGAGGCACTCTTCACTTTAGATCTAGATAAATAAAGACCTAAGGGGAGACCCTACTACCAATCAGAGATGATTGGACCCAAATAGAGGTTCCTAGGGATGAGCAAATGGTAAGTTACGGAAACCAATGCAAGGTAAAGTGGACCTAGAAATCAAAGTGTGGTTGAAGGTGGTTTGAGAGATGATTAGTGTTTCAACCAATGTATGATTTAGGCCACATGATGAGCTAAAAGGACAAGATCTAGTACCATGTGTTACACAAGTGGGACCCACTTTCTTGGGATATGTTAATGGCTCAAATGGGACCCACTAGGTGGAATTTAAGGGATGAAATTGGTACTAAGGGGTTTGTAGTGAGTAGATCTATGGATCTAAGTTGAAATTAGGAATACCCACATATGGAATCTAAGGTTTGACACAATTCCCAAGGAATGCGACTTGCCTAAGGAGGACTAGTGCCTTGTTGGATGGGTTAATGGAGTCAAAAGATATGTTAAAGTGTAGATCGGGACACCTAGTAGGCCAATCAAGTGGGTTAATTGGGATATGATGGTTGGATTTTGCTAGATCTACGGTTTCATGATATACCCCAAGTGGACCACAATCCCTTAAAATAAGGAATGCTACCCCCAAGGCAGATCGTCACAAAATGATACTCTAGACCTAGGTTTCAAGGTATGCTCGTTCCAAATCCACGAAAATCTCAAATACCCACGTCCTTAAAGTGAGCAAACTCAATCACCCTAGGAAGTGCGACCTTGCTCAAGGAGGGCTAAAAGGTGGAAAATGTGTGTCAAAACAAGTCCAATGGCCACCAAATTATAGATCCAAGTAGTTTAGGCAATGATCTATGTGGATCTTGAAAATCAAGGGGATCCAATGCCTAGATCTCCATAGATCTGAGATTGAAGTGGGTCACCAAATTGATCCAAGTGGGCATAACCCCCAAAATGAGGAATGCTACCCCAAAGGAAAAAATCAAAGAAGTGACACACTAGGGGTAGGTTATCAAGTGTGTAGATTGCAAATCAAGTGGGATCTCACCTACCCATATGCTAGATCTAACCAAACAAGTCTCTCCAAGGAAGTGTGATTTGGCTCAAGAGGGCTATATTGCCTTGAAAAGTGTGTCAATTTTAACCCAATCACCACCAAACTATAGATCCGAATAGGCGTAGTTTCTATAGAGGTGGGTTTTTAATATCCTTTCAAAAGCAAGGCTAGATCTAAGTAGATCTAAGAAAATCCAAAATGAGGGTTTCAATGAATTAGGGTTTGTGACCAATGAAGAAGAATGGATGGAAATAGGCACATACCTTGTAGATCTTACCTCAATTGCTTGTGGCCACCTTGCAAATTGATAGCATTCTCCTATGTGTATATTCAAGAGTGAGATCCAAGAGCTCCAACCAAAACGTCCTCCTCCAAGATAGCCAAATCATCCTCCTCCTACAAGACAAGATCACATGAAACAAGCCAAGTAAGATGATTATGAAAATGATGGAAATCATGTAATAGAAAGCATCAACTATGTCAAAAATATACAATAATGATACTCCCTTTCACCAAGATCAACCCAAGAGAGACTATGTGGATCCCTCCAACAATAACCCTCAAGAAATCGCCTTCCTCTCCACCAATTCGACTTTCCTGCAAGAAAACTAGTAGAAGCACCAAAATCCGCAATGATACATAGAAGAGATACTGTATACTCAAGATGCAAGAGAATCCACAAGACAAGAGAGATATGCTCCACAAAGAAGTGTTCTATTCCAATATTCCAGAGCTCCAAAGGTGAGCTATACAATAGGGGGTCTCCTCCTTATATAGGATAATAAAGACCAAAACCCTATACCACTTTACAATACTATATCAAATGAGTGGTTGAGATTAAAAGATCTCAACATACAATCAATGGCTAGGATGAACCATAATAACATAACACATGGATCACTCATAAAGTGATGACATCATAGTCTAAAAATAATCATGGAGGGTGACGTCATCCACTAGAGGGGGTAAAAGTACCAAAATCCACCTCATAATGACTAGGACATGACATATGGAGCACATGGTGGGGATAGGAGACATCAATCCTTAGTAGATCATCCCCAAGGAACAATGAAATAATAAAATATGTCCAAGATAATATAAATGATCAAATCTATCCTCAAAATCTGTGACAGACGAGCAGTAAAAGACCTCCTGTGATCTCTATGGGCCTACCCACATGGTGAAAACTGGTTGGAAGATAGTGGGATCATCATGGAAGACCTCTGTTAAAACCAAGTGCTAAAATATTTCCCCAATTGCCCAAATCGAAATCCTCAGTGACCACTTTATCCCATTTTTTAACTGCCTCGGTAACTCTGAAAGTGCCAAAACTGCCTCCTAGGGCATCTGTGCTGTCCAACTCAGCCCACCAGGCTCTCCAGAAGGGGGGGTAAATGGTAATAACAAGTAGCTGGACCACCCCCTCCTCATACAACCCCCTAGGTGAACTGGCCTCTCATGGCCCCTGCTGCTCAGGCTGGGAAATCAACCCCAAATCTGGTCAACAAGTGTAAAACTGCATCAATCACTGTCAGAAGTGCCAGGAACTTAAATATAAGTGTCTCATTGGATATAGAAGACCCAAATCCACTAGGAATGTGTACTCATACACCATGGGTTTCCCTGATGGGCCAACTATAGGGTCCACCATATATGGACAGTGTATAATTTGATGATCTGGAGTAATAAATAAAACTGTTGAACTGCTTCAATCATCATCTGCATCATATATCCATCATATGGCATCATCATCAAGAGTATGTGGGTCCATCAATCATCATCCATAAGTATATGTGGCCCACATCATCACGGATCCCAAGAAATGACCATAGTCAAACTAGGTTTGACTAGGTCCATATATAACCAAGGAAAAATCATATCAATAGACTAAGACATGTTCCTCTAATCATTCTCACAGCTTAGCTCAAAGTATAACATCCATTCAGTGGCATTAATCAAGTTAGCATATTCCTTTATTATATGCAATTACTTGCACAATAGTTCAGATGACAAACTCACCCATTGGACATGGTCAAATTGCTAGTGAAGGATGAAGGCTAGGAACAAGGTTGGGCCAACAGGTTGACTTGTCTAACTCAACTCAAAAATACTTTGGACTGGGAGAAGGGGAAATCTACAAACTCTGTGCTGGACAAAATAACACGGGGGATGGTTGTGCCTCACAAATGGATAAGTTGTTTAGAGAGTGCTTATTCAACTTAGGCATCATGTCTACATCAAGTTGATCCAGGTTCATTAGGATCATTCAATTTCATTTCATGGCCTTTTTGGCCTACATAACCCTTCGGATCTCAGGTGTGCTAATAAGCACAACTAGTTGCAGCTTGCATCCAGGGCATGTTTTCATATACATATAAGGTCAGCAATTGTTTAGATATAGCTTTTAAGAACCATTGCTTTTTTGGACCTTTCTTATACTCTTCGAGGAGTATTTTTAGCAGTTCATCGCTCTTGCCCTTTTTTAGTTTCCATGGGCGAATTCATAAGTTTCCATAAGTAGTACATGAGCTTTCAGTTTTAGCCAACAACATCTCAAGTGACTAGGGGGCGTTCGAGCTAATGCCAAACATCGAGACAATCGACGATAATGATTTAGGCCTACAATCCAACTCACCAAAGCTAAGTTTTGTCACCAACTCAAAGCTGAGACACTAAACATACAGGGATGCGGTCCAAACACAGAGGTAGAAAATGGGGAAGTCCTCAGTACCAGAAAGTCAAATAAGACAGGTCAAGGTTTAAGGTCAAATAAGGAAGGTCATGTATGGATGGAGTCATGTGAATTTGGAGCCTAAACTAGCAGACAACTAGTGTCAAGAAAGACCATATCTATGTAAGGTGGTAAACCAGTGAGTTTTGTCAAACAACCTTAATGTGTAAGTAAATGTCCATTTTAAAATTTATAGTTCATTTTGAATAGTTTGCCACATCAGGAATAATATACCAAGCAGATGCTGTGAACATGACTAAATCAACAAGATAATAATCCACAGTCAATGATAAAACATCCATAGGTCATACAACATCATCACAAGAGTAATCATCATATATCATCTGAAACACTGCTGCAATACATCTCTAGGCACTGAACTGAAACTGTATGGGATAAAGGGTCACATCGGTCATCAAATATGAACTCTCAAGTCTCATTCTTGACACAAGGTCTAACATAAGTTTGAATAATACACTACTCTGATCATGAGTGATCTCAAAATATACAATCATCATAGCCAAGCTCTAAATAATGGAAGCTCTGGAATGTGCAGATATCTGCTAAGAAAGAATAGTAGCCCTGCTATTATGGTGTGATAAAAGACCATCAAATGAATATGTCTACAATACTGATGAAATGGGGACTTATCAAATCAACTCTACCTTTTTAGATCCCATTCATAAAGAAATGAAAAATGAAAAAATTGATGAGTTGTGGAAAATGAAATTTGATGGATCTTTTTCCAGAGCTGGAAAAGGTGTTGGCATAATTATCACTTCACCCAGAGGGAAGGATTTCAATTTTTCCTTTAGGTTAGAGTTTGAGGCCACAAACAACATAGTTGAATATGAAGCACTTCTACTAGGCATTGAAATTGCCAAGGACATGGGAATAAAATTGCTTAGTATAAAAGGAGATTCAGATTTAATAGTGCAACAAATTAAGGGTCAATTTGCATGCAAGTGTAAATGACTTAAAAGGTATAGAAATGAAATATGGGTCACCATGGAGTATTTTGATGCACTAAACATAGAAGCAATCCCTAGAGATAAGAATAGTGCAACGGATAGATTAGCAGTTGCGGCATCCACCCTCCAACCATCGGATGAAATGTTGAGTGGGGATTGTACCCTTGAAATTAACTATAGACCATCAATCCCAGACAACATGAACCATAGGCAGGTTTTCAAAGATGATGAACAGATCCTGAGATTCATACAAAACTTAGATGAATTCTCAAATTTCAACGTAAGCATATAGGAGGAAGGCAAGCAATATCAAGAACATAGCCAACCAATTAATCCCATATCACGTGGCCTTACTAAACTGGAAAACATCTTTGACCGGCAAGATGGGAAGAAGAATAACATTGACCAAATGAAACCAGGGGATTACATTGAGATCAACATTGGATCAGAAACAAATCCAAAAATTATAAAAATTGGAAAAGGGACATCTGAAAAAGAAAGGAATGCATTGATAAGCTTGGTCAAAGAGTATAGAGATATATTTGCTTTTACTTATGATGAGTTAAAAGCTTATAGGGAAGACGTGTTCCAACACGCTATCCCTCTTGTTGTCCGCCGAGATGCACACCAGTAGCATAAATATTTCGAAAGCTGTCTCTTCACTACAAGTGAGAGAAGTGTGGCCTTGGGGGCAAGCAATGAGATAGGTACTATCACCTAAATCCTATCTCCTCTGTTTAGGCTAACTCCTAACGAAGCCAAGGGGGGTAGTCCCTACAAAGAGTTTACTATGGCTCAATGTGTTTTAATGTTTTTTATGTGAGATGATGCGGATGGGTGTTGTTTAGGAGTTTTTGGTGATGAAAGTCCCACAACTTATAATAGACACAAGATAAAATGCAATCCACGTTGCGAGACAAGATTTAGCAGTATACAAAGATTTATAAATTTAAGCATCCACAGATATATAAATTTCAATGAACAAATGGTTCAATTTAAATTTAAAGCATATGAATATAAAAGACCAGTGCCTTATCCATTGGGTGAAGGAGTAAAAAATGATTGAATTTAGTGCTGGGGGATGCTGAATATATAGTCTTAGTAACTGTTTGTGAGAACGTTGTGCAAATTATCTTGGTAAATTAAAAGGATTTAGTGGTCTTTATTATTAGGCTAAGAACAAAGAGATAAGCAAAAGTCCGGAAAGTGATACTTTCAGTGGAATCCACTCTGATGATAGGTCGGAACCATCCAGATTGCAAAAGGTAAGTGACCAATGACTTAACCACCCCGAACCTGACAATGACACTTCCGGCACCACCAAGTTTAGGAATCTTTGCCTCCCACTTAAAAGTATTTCTCGAAAAGATCAACGCCAACATGTTTGTTGGGGTAAAGTTTTATTAGATTTTCACTTATGAGATTAACAAAATCCAACGCCTTTCTGAGTACTAGCCCAACCCTTTCAGGTTGGCATAGCATACGGGTGTCAGATAACAACCAAGATAAATTAATTAATGGGGTGTGAGTTGAAAATTTTTAAAAGTTGTTTAAGCACACAGTTCAACTCTCCGATAGAGAGCGCTCTTGACTTAGTCTTAAGACCAAATTTCAAGAGACTTTAATTAATCTAAATGCCTAATGCAAAGGAAATGCAACAACTACTATGCTCTCCAACAGAGAGTGCTCTTGACTTGAGTTATTTCAATTTCAAGAGACTTTGTTCTTTATTAAGATAGAGGCAAATTACAATCAAGAACACATGTGATAGCTCAAAATGATTGGAAATTTGAAATAACTTTGAACTAGCAAAATAGAAATTACTTGCAAGAAATGAAAGAATGAGCAAACACATATAAAGAACTAGGCCAAATCTAACAACTAACTAAGAAATAAACAACAAGGTGGGATCAACCTCTGAACAAGGATGACCACTAGAACCACCAGTCCTTGAGAAATTCCAGCTAGCTGAGTTTCGGCAAGGAGTCTAATGGGGAAAGAGAAGTAACCACAAAATTATGTGGCCCTGCCCTTGGGATGAAATCCCAAGGATACTATCTCAAGTCAAGACTTGGAAGAAGACTAATCTAAGTACAAAAATGAAATTTAATCTATGAAATTGAAGCAAAACTAAAACTAATAATGCATCAAAACACTCTTCCCCAAATGGGGAAGAAAGAACCAAAGTGTGGGAGGCCTTATCCCACCTTTCCTTTTTATTAATCAATTACAAGTGCCTTTGGGAATGAAACCCTTGAAAGGACTTTTGAGAGAAAATGAAACTTATGAACTTGAAGCAAGCTCTTAAGAGCTTTTACAAAGGATAATGAATTATGTGTTTAAGTTTTGGATCATCCTTATGGTTTCTTTGAGTTTTGCTTTGCTTGGATCTTCTTACTTCAAAACTTCTCAAGCTCGTTTCTCTCAAACACCTACACAAACGATTCGACTCAAGAACCCTTTAGCATTAGCAAGACAAAATTTAAACTAAAAGCTACTAAGATCTAAGATTAATATAAACTATGAACTTGATAAGCAAATGCAAAACTATTCTTAAGAGTGAGATCTAAAATGCAAGTATGGCTAACAAATACACTAGATGCAAATGCTAACTAAGATCTAACAAATGCCAACAAGAAACTTTAACTTGAATAAGAAATTAGATCTAATAATGCAAAATGCAAAAGAAGATGAGATCTAAACAATGCCTAACTATCACTTTCCAAAAGCAAGAAACTACTAACACTAATCCAAACTTAAAGCTTAATTCGTTTTTGTTGTTTATTGTGACTTTAGGGATTTTAAAAAGTGATGAAAGAAATGGATAGAAGACCAAAAGGAGAAAAACGAAAAGAAGAGAAGAAGAAGTATAAAGGCAAAGAGGAGAAGGCCAAACTAGGGTGGACAAGAGCAAGAGAAAGAGGCCAAAATTAAAAGAGAATAAGGCCAAAACGAAACTAGAGGAAGAGGGTTTTGGGGAGGAAAACGAAAAGAGGATGAGAAGGAAAAAGAGATGGGACGAAAGGAAAGAGGAGAGAAAAGAGAAAGGGAGCGAAAGGGTGAAGTTGTTTGGAGATGGAGGGAAGACAAGGAGCAAAACGAAAGGAATAATAGAGGCAAAACGAGAGTGAGAGAGGCCAAAGCAAGTTAAGGAAACCAAATAAACCAACGGCGGGATCAACCTCCGAACAAGGTGATCGCTAGAACACTAGCCCAAGAAAACCTTCTAGCTAGCTAGATGTCTGCAGGGTGCTAATGAAGATAGAGAAGCAACCACAAAACAATGTGGCCCTTGGGATGAAATCCCAAGGTGCTATCTCAAGTCAAAACTTTTGGTATAGAATTGCAGAAAGAAGATTTAAAAGTGTGTTGTAACCAAATAATGTAGTAACTGTTTGTTGATGGAGGAAGAGGCAAATCTCTTCTTTATGTTTCTTCTCTTGAGATGAGAAGAACTTTGAAAACCTGCAAAAGATGTTGATTAGGTGCTAATAGCCATTGATGAGCAAATATTAGCTTGATCTCCAAGCCATTATCCACCTTGTGTGAATCCTTCAAAACCCTCACAAATTAAACAAGCCAAACCGAACAATATATCTCTAAGAATGTAGAACATATACTGAATAATGTAATGCTTGAAATAAAAGGTAAGGTGAGAAAGATACCACCAATACAATGTGAAAGACAACCCCAAAGACTCTTGCATGGACCTCCAAAGTCACTTCTTTATTCAAAAGTCAAACAAATATTACACTGATATTTGGGCAGAGTGTTCATGCTCAAAATCTCCATAAGGAAGAGAGCTGCTCAAAGAGCCTCTACTTATACAAAAACCAAGACCCAGTCTACCCTAAATTCGAATTTGGCATAAGGAGAGCCAAAAACCCAATCAAATCCATTAAATATATGCTTGGAGTCACAACCAATGTTTAACTTATGGAAGAATTCAAGTTTCAAGTGGTTGAGAGTGGGGAGGTGGCCTCCACCTAAACAAGGCGCCCCCCACTCAATCCTTGGTAGTATCACCCTCCAATACCAATCCTCCACCTCACAAATGCGTGAGTCCTTAAGAGACACTACGTGAGCTAAAAGAGGAGTAAGGTGAGTGAAGATAGGGATATGCCTTGAGTTATGCTAAGAGACAAGCCATGAGGTGGCCACACATTAAGGAGGGCGCCCACTTTAGCAATTAATGTAACTCAACAATCCAATCACCATGTGCCAAATCACCAAAACGAATTTCTGATGGAGGAGGGTGAATTCACTTGATGGAGATCTCTTGTGTTGACTGGAGAGTTGACTGAAGCTCAGTGGAGTTGATTGGAATCATCTTCAATGCCCAGTGCCATGTCAATTAGCCTTTTATTTTAATCAATTTGGATTATTTTGGATAGATTTGGATTATCTCCAAAACAATAATTTTTTAATAATTTAATTAATAATTTCTCAGTAACTGGGGTTTTTGAGAAATTATTAATTATGAGGCCGAATTGACATCCGAAACTTAGGATAAACTGGTTTGGGGATCATGAATGATTTTTGGCTTAAGGTTGGAGCCTTTAATCATTGAATTCATATCTCGGATGACTGACATATTACAAATTGAAATTTCTCCATTTAAACTATAGAGAAATTTATTTAAAATTTAAAAATAATTAAAAACCCAAAACCGGAGGACTCGGTAAAAAAAATTTGAAATTTTTTTCTGAGGGTCCTAGGCACCTAGGACATCACCAAAAACTATTCTAATAGTGTTTAGCAGGCTTATATACATCAGTTGGACTCTAATAACCCCCCATGGCTAAAATTTTCAAAATCGGGCATTCCAGCTTTGGAGGAAGTGGGAGAAAACCTCATTGATTATAGCTCGGCTACAGGAAAAGTATAATTGACAAGGGAAAAAACTCCCTGGAATACCTTAGTTGCTTAATCAAGTCATGGGGAACTGAGACACTCAAAATCCTACTAGCACACTTTATTACAAACCTCGTGGGGCCATGGTCATGTTGATTGAAAAACAAAACTGACTAGCCAAAATTGGCTAGGCACAAATGCTGGATCATCTGATACACTAGAGTACAAACATTCATCATGTTTGTCAGATGGCGGCTCTTCAGATAATCCAACGATGGTGCAAAATAGGTGATAACACCTCTTAAACCTAAAATGCAGAATGCTAAACCTTTCCGCCAAAAACTTAGACAAATAAATCCTAAGTTGGCCCCTATTGTCAGGCAGGAATTAGAAAAAATGCTGGCAGCAGGTATTATAGCACCCACTCAACATACATCATGGTGCTCCAACTTAGTTGTGGTCAGAAAGAAAAATGGGAGCATCAGGATATGCATTGACTTCAGAAATCTCATCATAGCATGTCAAAAAGATAATTATCCACTCCCCAACATGGAGACCCTCCTCCAACGAGTCACTGGGTCTACAATGATGTCCATGCTTAATGGATTTTCAGGATATAACCAGGTGGTCATCAAAGATGAGGATAGACACAAAACTGCTTTCACAACTCCTTGGGGAACTTTTGAATATTTAAGAATGCCCTTTGGTCTTACCAATGCTGGGGCCACTTTTCAAAGGGCCATGGATTATGCTTTCAAGGAATTAATAGGAAAGATCATTGAGATATACCAAGATGATTTAACTATCTTTTCAAAAGAAAGATCTAGCCACATTAATCATCTTAGAAAGGTTTTTGAACGATGCAGAGAGTATGGCATTTCTCTAAATCCGGCCAAGTCAGTACTGGGTATTGAAGAGGGAAAACTCTTGGGGCACATTATAAACAAGGACGAGGTCAAGATTGACCCTGAAAGAGTTGAATTAATAAGAAAGATACCTCTTCCTAAAAACGTCAAAGGTCTTCAATCCTTTAACGGTCATATAAATTTCATAAGGAGATTCATCCCAAACTTAGCTGAATTAATGAAACCCATGCAACGGTTACTTAAGAAAGATGTTAAGTTTGTATGGACTGATGAAGGAAGAAAGGCTTTCTCAACTATAAAAGACGCCATCACTAGATCACCTGTATTGGTTAGTCCTTATTACACTAAAGATTTCATGGTTTTCTCCTTTGCTTCAGAAGATACAATTGCCGGTGTGTTGCTCCAAAAGAACTTTGAAGGGTTCGAGCAACCAATTGCCGTTATGAGTAGAGCTTTGCAAAATTCAGAATTAAAATCAAACCTACTAAACTTATAAAAGGACAAGGCCTAGCTAAGATGTTGACCCAGAAGAATGAAGAATCTATTGACATGATCTATGAAAAAAATGGTCTTGATCCACACATGACACCAGCATTAAGAGATCTTGATCATCATTGGTACTCAGACATTATATACTTTCTGCTACACTTAGATTTCCCTAATCACCTCAAAGGACACAAGCGAAGGGCATTAAGACTAAAAGCCACTAGGTATTGCCTCACTTAGGAGGGTTTGGGTTGGAGAAACCCGGATGGTGTAATACTTAGGTGTGTGCATGAACAGGATTCTAAGCGAATCCTGACTGAATTCCATTCAGGATTTTGTGGGGGCCATTATGCAGCAAATACAATTTCCCACAAAATCCTTCGAGTCGGATACTATTGGCCAACTATCTTTACAGATGTGCATAAGCATGTCAAATATTTCCAAGAGTGTCAGCTCTTTACAGGGAAGCAGAAGTTCGCTGCTCTTCCCTTTACTCCAGCAGTGGTCATTGCCCCTTTTCAGCAATGGGGCCTTGATTTCGTCGGGAAATTCAAAGACAACTCTAGCAATGGATTTTGTTGGATTCCTACTGCGACTGACTACTTCACCAAGTGGGTAGAGGCCATACCTACAAAAACAGCCACCGAAAAGGTTGTCATGGACTTCATCGAAGACAAAATCATCACCCGATTTGGCACCCCGTTAAAAATAACAACTGATAATGGTAAAGCCTTCAGCTCAACGGAAATGAATGACTTCTGTTTTAAATATGGCATTGTCCTATCTCATTCCTCAGATTATTATCCGCAAGGTAATGGACTTGTTGAGTCCTCAAATAAGAACTTAATGACAATCCTGAAGAAAACTGTGGGTGACAATAAGAGATCTTGGGATAGCAAAATAAAGTATGCCTTATGGGCAGATAGAATCACCAAAAAACCTCTACTGGAAAGACCCCATTCGAGTTAGTATATGGTATCACAGCAACCTTACCACTCAGTATGTAAATACCCATAATTAGGATGCTATGTGATTATGGAGCAGAAAGGTTAGAGATGGAGGATAGGACAAATCAGATAATTGAGCTTGATGAAAGCAGAAGGGCATCACTTGACAAGTTGTTAAGGCATCAGGAAAGCATGAAGGGTACTTTCGACAAATCGGCCAAACCAAGAACATTCGAGGTTGGGGACATGGTTCTTCTTTGGGACAAAAGGAGGGAAAAGCCTGGGAAGCATGGAAAGTTTGATAGCCTTTGGAAATGCCCTTTTATTATACACTGCCAGGCCGGAACAATTTCATTTCTTCTAAATACCATGGATGGAGAGATGTTGCCACTACCTATGAATGGGTAACAACTGAAGCCCTTCTATCGAAACAACATTCAAGATGACCAAGGGGGCATCTCAGGGTTTCCCTAAACCTTTTCTTATTGTACTTTTATGTATTTTTCTTTTGTACTATATTGTTGTACCATAGCATCTATGTATTAATCATTTGTACTATATTTCATATATATGTACTAGAGAAAAGAAAAGATTTTTTGTTTCAAGTACTTTGATTTAAGAAAAAGCAAAAAATATTTTTATTGGTATTTCATTTTGGCATTATTTATCATGTACATGTGGGCTAAGACACTTCTGTTTCCATGCAGGAGACCGATGTTCTGGGATTCTCGAACACTTTCTTTGATCCATAGATTAAGCAAGTGCCCATCCCACAGTTGGAGCCAGATGTTAGCAACATTTTTGTACCATAGTTGGATTATCTAAAGAGCCACCATTTGACAAGCACCATGGGTGTTTGTGTTCCAGTGTATCAGATGATCCATCATTTGTGCCTAGCCAGTTTTGGCTAGTTAGTTTTGTTTTTCAGTCAACATGACCATGGCCCCACGGGGTTTGTAATAAAGTGTGCTAGTAGGATTTTGAGTGGCTCAGTTCCCCATGACTTGATTAAACAACTAAGGTATTCCAGGGAGTTTTTCCCTTGTCAATTATACTTTGCCTATAGCCGAGCTATAATCGATGAGGTTTTCTCCCGCTTCCTCCAAAGTTGGAATGCCCGATTTTGAAAATCTGAGCCATGGGGGGTTATTAGAGTCCAACCGATGTATATAAACCTAGTAGACACTGTTAGAATAGGTTTTGGTCATGTCCTAAGTCTCTAGGACCCTAAAAAAAAATCTCGAAAAATTTTTACCGGACGCGTCGGATTTGGGTTTTAATTATTTTTTAAATTTTAATAAATTTTTCCATAGTTTAAATGGAAAAATTTCAATTTGTAATATGTCAGTCATCCGGGATCCGAATTCAGTGATTGAAGGCTCCAGCCTTAAGCCAAAAATCATTCATGATCCCCGAACCAGTTTATCCTAAGTTTCGGATGTCAATTCAGCCTCATAATTAATAATTTCTCAAAAAAGTGAGTTACAGAGAAATTATTAATTAAAATATTAAAAACTGAATATTTGGAGATAATCCAAATCTCTCCAAAATAATCCAAATGGATTAAAATAAAAGGCTAATTGACATGGCATTGGACATTAATGAAGATTCCAATCATCTCAGTCATCACTCAGTCAACAATCAGTGATTCATTGCAAAATAATTCGCCCACCTGCATGCAGAACTCGATTTGGGTGATGTGGATGAATATTTAATGAGAATTGATTTGTTTTGGGTTGCATTGAATGGGAGTGGGGGCGCCTTTCCTAGGTGGAGGCCACCTCCCACTCTCAACCACCAAGAATCTCATTCGATTTGGAGTTAAACTCCAAGCCATCTACCTCATCCTCACGTATCTTCTCCAAGCTCATGTCAATCTAGGTTTTGGGACTCGAATTTTACACATGGCATATGCTTGTTGGATGGTGAAGTTTCCAAGAATGAGATGGGGGGCGCCTTGCCAAGGTGGAGGCCACCTCCCCATATCCTTAATGATAACCTTAGCTTTATTTGGAGATATCACTCCAAAGTTTGGAGTTAGACTAGATTTGATTGGAGTTTCGAATTATGTCAAGGCCATTTGGCTCCCTTCTCAAGCCAATTCGAATTAGGGGTTCTAAGCTTCTAGTTTTTGTATAAGAAGAGGCTCTTTGAGCTCCCTTCTCATGGATTGTTGATGCAAGAGAAATCTGCTCAAATTTTAATGTGTTATTTGTCTATTTGGAAATAAAGTGAAGACTTTGGAGGTAAATGTGGTTTCAATCTTTGTGGTGAACTTGTCTAATGCATTGAGGTGATATCTTTCTGAACCCTTCCTCTTATTTATGCAAGTGTTTCTTTTTATCATTGCTAGCTTAGGAAGGCTATTTCTAGTCCATAAGAATAGTCATTTGTTGTCTTCAAATTGATTATGTGTGTAATGTTTTTCCAAGATTTAAATGAGCAAGAAGTATTCGGTTATACCAATGTTGATTTAGTTTTGGTTATCTAGCATACTAGTATTTGATTGCACTTGCATGCTTGAGTGTGTTTGGGTTTTGCAAGGATCGCCATAGGTGAAGACAAGCGTGAGCCAGGTTTCATCTAGCTTGAATTCACAAGCAAATTTTTTTCACTAATTATTTTTGTTCTACAGGATCTTTAAACTTCTCTGGTTTTCCTCCAAAACCGAGCTACAAGGAGCTCTCTTTCTCACCCATCAAAGTTTCAAAAAACTACTTCTTTCAAAACTTGGTTACCTAGATCTGAGCTTTCCTCCTCTAGCTCTCTATTTTATCCTTGATTTTTTTTGCTTGCTTTGCTAAGCCCTTTCCCCTCCAAAAGCCTTCTCCTCTTTGCTCTAGTCCACCCTAGATCTCCCCTCCATCTTGCTTTCATTTTCTTACTCTAGATTCCTCTTGTCTTAGCTCTCGTCTTCCTCTCCCTAACCCATACTTACTTTCATTTTTGGCCTCTTTCTCCTACCCTTTCTCCTCTCCACCTAGCTCTCGTCCACCTTAGTTTAGCCTTAGTCTCCACTTGCTTCCCCTTCTATCCTTTCCTCTCGTCACTCCTCCTTCTTTTAGATCTCTCCCATCTCCATTTAGAGCTCCTTTCCTTTCGTTTGGGTCCTCCCTCACCCTTTCATTTTCCTTCCTTTTGCTCCATTGCCTCCCTTTCATCCACCTCCATTTGAGCCGTAAAACAACAACAAAACAAACAAAAGATTTTCAAGTATTGATTAGTGTTTAGATCTCATGCTTTGAATAGTCAGTAGTTAGTTGCATTGTCCATATTAGTTTTGATTTAAGAGAAAAAGTAAAAAGGTTTAAGTTCTTAGCATAGTTAGATCTCATACTTTGCATTTCTAACATTTGTGTGTTTGCTGGTCCATTTTCATTGTTTAATAATTTCAAGTTTAGTCTCATGCCATTTTACATTTTAGATCTCATTTTGCAAGCTTAGACTTAGCTAGTTTCAAAGTTTGTTTTATTTTTCTAATATTAATGGGTGCCTTGAAGTGAAATTGTTTGTGTATATGCTTTAAAGGAAGAAAGAAGCTTTAAGGAACTTTGAAGAAACAAGAAGAGTTTTACCCAAAGAGAGCCTCAAGCAAACCATGAGGATGATCCCAAACAAAGAACACCCCACTCTCCTTTTGTAAAAGCTCTTAAGAGCTCAATAAGCTTCCTTCTAGTCATTTCTTTCAAAGACCTTTCAAGGGTTTTTCCCAAAGGCACTTGTACTTAATAATAAAAGTTTGATTAGTGGGGTCTTTAATCCCCCACCCCCAACTTCCCCTATTTGGGGAAGTCTTGCATTGTCTTTTGAGTGGTTTGTTTCTTCTTAGTTAGTTTCATCTTTTGCAAAATATCTTAGATCTTTTATATACTACTAGATTAGTTTCCATTTGATAAACTGTTATAGTAGAAATCTCTTGAATCTCGCCAATAGTGGATCAAGAGTGCTCTCTATCGGAGAGTTATTTTTACTTCGATTTTACTTACCCCCATGCTCTCCCGAGTACATTATTTGACCTGAAAGAGATTCTTGGGTAGATTAGAGTTTATTTCCAGTTCAGTACTTTATTTCCGTGCATCATAAGCCTCTTGAGCATTGTCATAAGACGAAGTCAAGACCGCTCTCTATCGGAGAGTCTTTCTTTTGTGCTCTAATAAAATTTTCAACTCACACCCCCATAATAATTTACTTTCTTTGGCTATCCAACACCCGTATGCTCTGCCAACCTGAAAAGGTTGGACTAGTACTAAGAAAGGTGTTGGATCTATTAATCTTGTTACCTCTCGAAAATGCATCTACATTTATCTAAGTTTTGGTTGCAAAAGTTTTGGCTTAGCTGGCTTGGTTTTGCCGCTAGAAGGAATAAGTTCATCAACAGGTCTGATACGGATAAGTCTTTACTCTCAGTTTGGCAGCAGATGCTTTATCCATTCCAAGTTTGAAAGGAAGATTTTAGGTTACTATTAAGCGGATAAGGTTTATAATAGATGACAATGTTGAAAACGGGGATCCTGACGAGAAAGCTCCACCCGCATTCCAAAATCTACAAAGAACTTCTTCAACATTTATGTGATGGAAAGCAACTCTACAAAATTTTAAGTCTCGATGAAGCTATTTGCTGCTCAGTACAGTAATTTGAAGTGGTTACTACCTGTTTGCACTGATTGGGAGTCAGCG
Source organism: Larix kaempferi (assembly GCA_027924585.1). Classification (NCBI taxonomy): domain Eukaryota; kingdom Viridiplantae; phylum Streptophyta; class Pinopsida; order Pinales; family Pinaceae; genus Larix; species Larix kaempferi. Next base: position 5,615,352 of record BSBM01000091.1, on the reverse strand, counting down.
TGTTGGGAAATGATAAAATCATGGCTTGACATGAAATAGAGATGTGGAGAAGTTACAAGCTGCGTTTATCCATGTGGCATATTTCCATCCGCGCGTCATGTTGGTGGCCAAGGCTAGAAATCTTGGACTGGACGAGTTTAAAAAAGAAAGAAATTTTCGAAAGAGGAACAACTTCGCGATTTTCGTGGTGGAGCCGCCGTTTGGAAGGGATTCCAGACTTCGGATTTTACACCACCATCCAACTGAGTATCGGGTCGGGTCCGGATTTTTGATGCAGAATGCCAAGCTCGGGTTCAATAAACACATAGCCGATCTCTTTTTTCAATGAAGAGTTTTGACCTTTGTTTTTACTGACAGCCAAATTACACCAATTCTCGTGGTGATCTCCTTTAAAACTTGTGGTGGACAGCATTCGATCACATGGATTACGGTGAGATCTTGGGTTCAAGCTTCCTCTCAACAACTATTTAATTAATGCGGATTTAATCAAATGAACTCGGGCCCAACGAGTATCAACCCACAGCAGAGGTTAATTTTAATCGGAGATCACACCATACAGTTAACATCCGATTGCAATGGTGGTCTGTTTTATCGATCGATAGCCAGTGAGGATGCATTTAAATGAGCCTGCTTTGGATCGGGCCACTACTAGTTTCAGTTTAACAGCCGAATATCAAACAGAGTGAGTGAGAAGTCAAAACACGGAGTGATCTGGAAGTTTCACTTCACCGCCGATTTGAAGGTAATGCGAATGTATTTTGAATCGAAGTCTGTTGCTTCTTAGCACTTATGATTTGGCAGGGCGTCTCTTCCTTGATTGCCGACCGATTTCAGTTTTCACCAGTCGACTGGCAGAAATCACCAAAAGAAAATCCTGCGTTGTCAACCCTTGTATCAATCAATTTTGATGACGACTTTGTGCTCGAGGTTTTGTTCCACGATTATATCTATGCATTGCTACAAATCCTAAAGAATGTCGTAAAATTATGATGGATCATAAGTTCCTCCATTACACCCCAAGCCGAAAAGAGTCTATTTCCAGTAGCATCCCAGCAAATATCAATAAATTAGTGGGATGGCGGCCAACCATGAGTTGTCTATCAGTGACACATAGTGCTGAAATTCAAGTGTTAGTTATGTAATTGAGATGATAGGCAGTAGTTCTATGTTTTTGATTTTGCGAGTCCGTTGTGGACGCATGAAGGATCAACTAAGTAAAACGTGGCAAATCCACTATTCTATTGGTTTTGGGTCGCCCCCGGCTGTGTATGAGAACTCGAGATGCCGGATTTCCAACTAATTGGTAACGATGGCAGTCAGTTATAGGGTTAAATTGAGTCCACAAGCTTCGACTACAGTTTTAAAGAACGCCAGTTTGATGTTCCGATTGGTATCATCTGACAGCTGTGGGCATTTTTGTTTACCTGGCCGTGGAGACAACTAATCATCGAGAAGCTCCACTTCACAAATTGACCATCGTTGGGCTGGAGCGATTTGCTAAGTGGGAGTGCATTTCAATAAAGGTGACACTTGGGGGTATTAGTGGAGAAAAAAGTGGATCTCACTTTTTCTTTATTACTTTATTATTTTATTTCCTTTTTAGTTAAAAAAGAGCTTTTTTGGCTTATAAAAAGGAGCTAGCCTCCTCATTGTAAATGATGGAAAAATTTCTGGGAGTTCTTCTTTTCCCATGGGACTTAATGAAAAATATCATGCTGGGTTTATGGACAGATTTGGCTTCTCTTTGCATGGCTGCATGTTTCCATTTTAAGTTGTAGAGTAGATCTAACATAGAAGGCTATTTCTAGTCCATTGGGAAAACATTTGGGTTCAAGTTGTTTTTTGACGTTGTGTTTTCAAAATATCATAGGATTAATAGACTGTAGTCGGTTATACTGATATTCTCCTTGTCTTTGTTTATGGAACATATTAGATCAAATCTCACTTTTATGAAGCGCAAAGCTTTCTTGAGTCCTCTTTTTGATTCCATGCTCCCTTCTGTTACTAGCACTGGTCTTTCCCTGAGGATTGATTTTCCCTTCTTTTTCATCACCTATCAAAAAACTCATTTCTTTGTTACATCTATTTCTCTAAGGCAGCCTCTTCAATTCACCTTGCCCATTTACTGTACCTGCCTTAGTGATCCTATCTTAGGGATACCCCCCTAGAGTTGGAGAAGAGCCAACCTGAAGCGAAGAGGAGAGGAGTGTGGTGACATTGGCCTCTCTCCTGAGAGAGTTTTCATCCAGTTGGTGTGTTACATTTTGGGCTTCAACAACACGCATGCCATTTTGGGAGACAACATTTTTGGCGCCGTTGTCGGGGACAAAGTCCAGTTCCCGAGATTTGAAGACTATGCTTCATTGACGACATTTGTGGGAGATTTTATTGCAGATTCTTTTTCTCACATGGCGACTCCATGAAGGGACAGAGCCCTTGTCCTTTTGCAGATTTGAAGATCCTACTGGGTGTAGAGGTGAGCACACTCATTGGAAGGCTTTCAAGCTCACCTTGGCGAATCCACAGCTTGGTATGAGGTATGACTATGTTTCAGATTTGGTACCTCATTGTTTGATTTATGGATAATAATAAGGAGAGAGTGTGTGAGCTTCTGCACGATGTCTTTTATGCTCGAAGCTTTCATGCCATTGGATTTCTCAAATATTTGTGGATTTCCTAATGACTGCTATGACCATGAAAAGGTGCATGACATTCTCCCAAAGTTCCATGGAAATGATGATGTTTCAGCCATCTATCACGCTGCCTCTTACTGCAAATTGATTGTTGTTTTAAATCTTTATTGTGAGGATGACCTTATGATCATTTTTTCTTTAACTTTAGAAAGAGATGCAGAAAATTGGTTCTATGGTCTTTTGGATGAATCCATACATTCATTAACAGAGTTTTTTGAAAGGTTTCTCCTCTGCTGGCATGATGGAACTGTCGATGAGATTGAAAAACTTGCTAGAGAGTACAATGCCCTCATCCCTAGGATCCACATTGCACAAAAAGAGCAATAGTTTGAAGAACATGTTGAAGGTCAAAGAGGGCAGCTTGGAGAAAGTATCATAGATAATCCGATTGAGGAAGAATTACAAGAGCCCTTGTTTGAAGATACAGCTGAACAACCTCATGACACTACTAAAATAGAAAGCAATGTGAAGCTGCCCCAGGTTTATGAACAACTTCATGATGAAGATTTAGACTTGCATCAAGTTTATGTTACCAAAGATTTCCACAAACAGTTTTATGATGAAGATGCTAGTCTACCTCAAATTCATTTCATCAATGAAAATAATGATAGTTGTTTTGAAGATCAGCCCAAACATATTTATGATGGAGGTATGTATCTAAGTCCTATCAGTCAATGGATAGAGGCCTCTTGTGCACTTACTGATACCTCTGGCCAAAATTTCAATAACCTTTTCTGTTTTGACAATATGATATTCAATCTTATTCATGAGCAGATTCTAAAACATCTATGTTTTATGGTGACTCTGTCATCATTGTTGTCTAGAACCAAGCACGAAGAAAAGAGAAATAGCAGAGATAAGATGCTAGATTGGTTACACTGGTTGTATGAATATACATAGCATGCTATTGTCTCATATTAGTGTAGGTAGGTAGGAAGAATAAAGCTCACACATGAGCATTTGCTGCTGTTACTTATTTTTTAATTCTGAATTTTTTATGTAATAAAGTGTGGTCACGGGGTGTGAATCAAGCCATCCCCACCACACTGTTTTTGGTTTTTATGTGGTCTACGATAACCAAGAGGATCTGAGGTTCTCATATGCTCTCGAGGAGAGCACACGTCCCCATATGGAGCTAGATGTTACCTCTCAAAAATGCATCTGCATTTATCCAAGTTCTGGTTGCAAACGTTTTGGCTCAGCTGGCTTGGTTATGCCGCTAGAAGGAATAAGTTCATCAACAAGTATGATACGGATAAGTCTTTACTCTCAGTTTGGCAGCAGATGCTTTATCCATTCCAAGTTTGAAAGGAAGATTTTAGGTTAGTATTAAGCAGATCAAGTTTATAATAGATAACAGTGTTGAAAATGGGGATCCTGATGAGAAAGCTCCACCCGCATTCCAAAATCTACAAAGAACTTATTCAACATTTATGTGATGGAAAGCAACTCTACAAAATTTTAAGTCCCGATGAAGCTATTTGCTGCTCAGTACAGTAATTTGAAGTGGTTACTACCTGTTTGCAACGATTGGGAGTCAGCGTGCTGGGCAATGATAAAATCATGGCTTGACATGAAACAGAGATGTGGAGAAGTTACAAGCTGCATTTATCAATGTGGCATATTTCCATCCGCGCGTCATGTTGGTGGCCAAGGCCAGAAATCTTGGACTGGACGAGTTTAAAAAAGAAAGAAATTTTCGAAAGAGGAACAACTTCGCAATTTCCGTGGTGGAGCCGCTGTTTGGAAGGGATGCCAGAATTCGGATTTTACACCACCATCCAGCTGAGTATCGGGTCACGTCCGGATTTTTGATGCAGAATGCCAAGCTCAGGTTCAATAAACACACAGCCGATCTCTTTTTTCAACGAAGAGTTTTGACCTTTGTTTTTACTGACAGCCAAATTACACCAATTCTCGTGGTGATCTCCTTTAAATCTCGTGGTGGCCAGCATCCGATCACATGGATTTCGGTGAGATCTTGGGTTCAAGCTTCCTCTCGACAATGATTTAATTAATGTGGATTTAATCAAATGAACTCGGGACCAACGAGTATCAACCCATGACAGAGGTTAATTTTAATCGGAGATCACGCCATATAGTTAACAACCGATTGCAATGGTGGTCTGTTTTATCGATCGACAGCCAGCGAGGACGCATTTAAATGAGCCTGCTTTGGATTGGGCCACTACTAGTTTCATTTTAACAGCTGAATATCAAATAGAGTGAGTGAGAAGTCGATACACAGAGTGATCTGGAAGTTTCACTTCACCGCTGATTTGAAGGTAATGTGAATATATTTTGAATTGAAGTCTGTTGCTGCTTGGCGCTTATGATTTGGCAAGGCATCTCCTCCTCGATTGCTAGCCAATTTAGGTTTTCACCAGTCGACTGGCAGAAGTTACCAAAAGAAAATCCTGCGTTGTCAACCCTTGTATCAATCAATTTTGATGACGACTGTGTGCTCGATGTTTTGTTCCACGATTATATCTGTGCATTGCTACAAATCCTAAAGAATGCCGTAAAATTATGATGGATCATAAGTTCCTCCATTACACGCCGAGCTGAAAAGAGTCTATTTCCAGTAGCATCCCAGCAAATATCAATAAATTAGTGGGATGGCGGCCAACCATGAGTTGTCTATCAGTGACACATAGTGCTGAAATTCAAGTGTTAGTTATGTAATTGAGATGGTAGGTAGTAGTTCTATGTTTTTGATTGTGTGAGTCCATTGTGGACGCATGAAGGATCAACTAAGTAAAACGTGGAAAATCCACTGTTCTGTTGGTTTTGGGGCACCCTCGGCTGTGTACGAGAACTGGATATGGCGGATTTCCAACTAATTGGTAACGATGGCAGTCGATTATAGGGTTAAATTGAGTCCACAAGCTTCGATTGTAGTTTTAAAGAACGCTAGTTTGATGTTTCGATTGGTATCATCTGACAGCTGTGGGCATTTTTTTTTACCTGGCCATGGAGATAGCTAATCATCAAGAAGCTCCACTTCACAAATTGACCATCGTTGGGCTGGAGCGATTTGCTAAGTGGGAGTGCATTTCAATAAAGGTGACACTTGGGGGTATTAGTGGAGAAAAAAGTGGATCTCACTTTTTCTTTATTACTTTATTATTTTATTTCCTTTTTAGTTAAAAAAGAGCTTTTTCGGCTTATAAAAAGGAGCTAGCCTCCCCATTGTAAATGATGGAAAACTTTCTGGGAGTTCTTCTTTTCCCATGGGACTTAATGAAAAATATCATGCTGGGTTTATGGACAGATTTGGCTTCTCTTTGCATGGCTGCGTGTTTCCACTTTAAGTTGTAGAGTAGATCTAACATAGAAGGCTATTTCTAGTCCATTGGGCAAACATTTGGGTTCAAGTTGTTTGTTGACATTGTGTTTTCAGAAGATCATAGGAGCAATAGACTGTAGTCGGTTATACTGATATTCTCCTCGTCTTTGTTTATGGAACGTATTAGATCAAATCTCACTTTTATGAAGCGCAAAGATTTCTTGAGTCCTCTTTTTGACTCCATGCTCCCTTATGGTACTAGCACTGGTCTTTCCCTGAGGATTGATTTTCCCTTCTTTTCCATCACCTATTAAAAAACTCATTTCTTTGTTACATCTGTTTCTCTAAGGCAGCCTCTTCAATTCACCTTGCCTGTTTACTGTACCTGCCTTAGCGATCCTATCTTAGGTATACCCCCCTAGAGTTGGAGAAGAGCCAACCTGAAGCGAAGAGGAGAGGAGTGTGGTGACATTGGCCTCTCTCCTGAGAGAGTTGTCATCCATCTGGTGTGTTACATTTTGGGCTTCAACAACACGCATGCCATTTTGGGAGACAACAAATCTCAAAAGTGATAATTTAATAAAAAATTTCCCCACAACCAATGAACTGGCGTTGCCTTTTTTCGAGAAGTATTTCAAGTGGAAGGAAAAATTTCTATACTTGGTGGGGCCGAAGTGCCGTTGTTCAGACTTCGGGGTGGTTAATTCTTTAGACACCTACCCCTTGATAACTGGATGGTCCGTCTTACCATCAGAAGGGAAAGCCACTTGAAATATACCTTTTCCAGTTGGATTCATCCTTGTTTCTTGCTAGCCTAATAAATAAGATCACTAAAACTTTTAATTCACCAAGATAATTTGCAAAACGTTCTCACAAAGAGTTACTAAGACTTGTATTTTCAGCATCCCCCAGCACTACACAACTCATTTGACTCCATTTTGGCACTGGTCATTTTACATTTTATGCTTAAATTAAGCTGGGCCATTTGTCCATTGGATTTATTTTTTGAACTTATCTATTTGTGGATGCTTTTCTGCAAGTCTTCATATACTATTGTCTCGCAACGTGGATTGCATTTTATCTTGTGTCTATTATAAAGCTGTGATCTCTCATTCAAAACTCCTAAACAACACTCATCCGCATCACCAAACACCCAAAAATAATTTAAACACAAGAGCCATAGTAAACTCTTTGTAGGGACTACCCCCCTTGGCTTCGTTAGGAATTAGCCTAAATGAAGGAGCTGGGATTTCAGGTGACAGTACCTGGCTCATTGCTTGCCCCCAAGGCCACACTTTCCCCACTTGTAGTGAGGGAACAACTTTCGAAATATTTCTGCTGCTGGTGTGCATCTTGGTGGACAACAGTGTCCCATATTGCATTTCTATACCTTTTAAGTCTTTTACACTTGCATGCAAATTGACCTTTAATTTGTTGCACTATTAAATATGAATCTCCTTTTATACTAAGCAATTTTATTCCCATGTCCTTGGAAATTTCAACGCCTAGTAGAAGTGCTTCATATTCTGCTACGTTGTTTGTGGCCTCAAACTCTAACCTAAAGGAAAAATTGAAATCCTTCCCCTTGGGTGAGGTGATGATTATGCCAGCACCTTTTCTAGTTCTGGAAAAATCTCCATCAAATTTCATTTTCCATAAATCATCAATTTTTTCATTTTTCATTTCTTCATGAATGTGATCTAAAAAGGTAGAGTTGATTTGATAAGTCCCCATTTCATCAGTATTGTAGACATATTCATTTGATGGTCTTTTAGGATTCTAAACATGGTACCTTCTTTCCTTTTTCAGTGTGTAGTTTGACAAGTGAATCTTATGATGCTAGAACAGTTGCATAAGACCAATCTAATTGTATTGACCCACCTAAAGTTGCACCCCACTTTCTCGAAAGTAACATCCCCCACTTCTCTGGCACATCTATGACAAGGATGTCCATGGTAACATGGATGTCTAGATACTTACCCAATCTGACAGGTTGGTTGTCAATCATCCCTTCAACTTTTACAGGTCTGGAATCCATGGCACATACGTTTTGGTAAGGCCTAGTGGTTTTCAAGTCAAGTTGTTGCATAACCTTTTTAGTCATTAAATTTGCACTAGATCCTGAATCCAACATACAATTATGTAGAAGAAGGTAACCTATCATCAATGATATATAAAAAGGAGGGTGAGCTTCTTTTCTTGATTCCCTAGTATGTAGTATTACAGGAGGATCTCCGTGAGTATTGCCATAGCTTGTTGAAGTTTGCTCTACAGTATCTGAGAAAGTGACCTTCTTAGGGGTTTGAGGAGTAAGAGGAGTAGGAGTACAAGTAGAGAATGGTATTTCAAGTGCTTTTGAACAGTTTTTCTTTTTGACCAGGAATTTTATAAAGCTCATTCATAGGCACAGGCACTTTAGTTGTATTGAACCAATTACTCCAATCAAAATTTAATTTACTAGAGTCATTTGATTCAGTTGGAATTATTACCTTTGGTGGCTGTATGGAAGATGCAGGATTTGTTCTTCTTTGATAACCAATCCCTTTAAACTTTTGCATATTATGGACTTGCTCATTTGAAGGTCTTTCTCCAAAGTTCTTAGTCATATTATCCAAATATTGATTGTACTGTTTGGATTGTTTCCAACTCTCTTTGGGAATGTTGTGGATGTCTCCTACTGCGTTTATATACTCAGGCTCGCTTGATGTTGGTTCATTGGTACTACCCTCTAGAAATCCATGTTCTTGTACATAGTTTGCAAAGTAGCAAGAAAATTCTTCATGAAAGTCTTTGCAAGCTCTATAGAATGGTATGTAGGTCTCAGTCATGTTAGCAGCCTCTATTTGATTGGGAGGCCTCTTTTCATTGTTGGGAGCTCTTTTCTACCAATTGGTCTTTGGAGGGTAGTTTCTTTGAACCAGTTGAGTTTGTTGAATTTGTTGAACCTGTTGTACATGTGCTCTTTCATGTTTATGATTTTATTTTGTATTTCCTTCATCTGGACTACGTGTTTCTGCTCAGCCTTTTCCAATCTTTCACACATTTCCATCATCTTTTTCTCATATAAATCCTTCATTGATAAAGGGTCCTTCTCTTTAGGTTCACTGATCTTCAAAGGTGTTGAAGATCTAGAATAGCCTTGGATGTTTGACTCTTCGGAAGACTGCTTGTTTTTGTCAATCTTGGTATCCAAATTCTGAGCTTCAAGCAAAGTAGTGAGTTCATTGTCTCTTATCTGGTATTGTATCTTGCCACTTAATGATTCTATGTAATAGTCCACCAAGGAGGCTGTAGGAGGTGCATAAGTGACAGGGATGGAATTAGATAATTCCGTGAACTTAGCGTTGAATTCATCCATAGTTTCAGTATCTAACTTCTTCATGCTAGTCAAAGATGCTACTAGATGTCTAAGTTCCTTTTTGCTGCCAAATTTGTCAAGGAAAGCAGTCTTGAAAGCTGCTATGGTGGCAAAAGAGTTGTTTGGCAAATTTTCATACCAGTTTCCCGCTTTACCATCCAGAGATAGGGCAAAAAGGGTCATGTATACATCCTCATGTTTGTCAATGCCCCTGACATAGGAACCACAATGTCTGGAAAAGTTTCTGATATCCTGCTCAACAGATGTAGAGGCATCAGTGCCATTGAAAGTCATGGGTTTGTCGATAGCTTTTTCAGGAATGTCATGGGGTTGACCTGCTATCTGAGTGAAATTGAGTTGAGTAAAAAACTCACCCATTGTGGAAAGGAAACAATTATTATCTTCTTCTAAGCTAGTGTCTTCTACTTCAAACAAACTATGGATGTCCGAAATAGACTGGGATCCAAGATCTTCAAGGATTCTACCAGAAGCTAGCTTGCTAAGTCTCTTCCTAAGAACCTTTTCAGGATCAGGGATGAAACTAACCAAGCATTCAAGGTTTCTTCTAGTTGAATACCTTGGTAAATTACTTGAAAGTGGAGTCGCCAGGTGGATTCAAGTCTAATTCCAGAGAGTGATTTGACCTAAAAAACTACCAAAAAGGAAAATTAAAAAGGGCAGTGGAGTCGCCAAATAGATATCAGAATCTATCAAAAAGGTAAAACTAGAAAAAACTAAGGTCATCCAAGAACAAAAAGATTTGTCCCTGGCAACGGCGCCAAAGATGTTTTCTGCCGAGATGCACACCAGCAGCAGAAATATTTCGAAAGTTGTTCCCTCACTACAAGTGGGGAAAGTGTGGCCTTGGGGGCAAGCAATGAGCTAGGTACTTTCACCTGAATCCCAGCTCCTCCATTTAGGCTAACTCCTAACGAAGCCAAGGGGGTAGTCCCTAAAAAGAGTTGTCTATGGCTCAAAGTGTTTTAATGTTTTTTGGTGTATGGTGATGCGGATGGGTGTTGTTTAGGAGTTTTAAATGATGAAAGATCACAACTTAATGATAGCTTGAGAAACACAAATATATACTTGCAATATTTTAAATGAAGCACAACTTGACTGATAAGTAAAGCATCCACAATTTAGACAAACAAAATAAATGCACTTCAGATAGATAAATTAAAATAATTAAAGGACCAGTTCCTTATCAATGGGTAATGGAGTCACAAAAGTGCTCGGATGCTTGACACAAGGGCTCAATATGTTCATGAGATCGTTTTGCAAGTGCTCTTTGTAAATTTTAAAAGTTTTAGTGATCTTGATTATTAGGCTAGCAAGAAACAAGGTATGAATCCAACCATAAAGGTATACTTCAAGTGGCTTCCCCTTTGATGGTATGACGGACCGTCTAGTTATCAAGGGGTAGGTATCTTAAGAATTGACCACCCCGAAGTCTGAACAACGACACTCTGACCCCACCAGGTCAAGAATTTTTCCTTCCACTTGAAATATTTCTCGAATAAGCAAGGTCGGTTCGTTGGTTGTGGGGTAATGATTTTATTAAAATTTCACTTGTAAGACTTAACAAATCCAACACCTTTCTGAGTACTAGTCTAACCTTTTCAGGTTGGTATAGCATATGGATGATGGATAACCAAAGAAGTAAATTATTATGGGGAAATGTGAAGTTGCGAATTTTATTATTAAAGCACACAGTTCAACTCTTCGACAGAGAGTGCTCTTGACTTTGTCTTAAGACAAGGTTTAAGAGACTTAGCTAGTCTATATGCCTAATGCAAGGAAAATGAAATATTTATATGCTCTCCGACAGAGAGTGCTCTTGACTTGGGTTATTGCAAGTTCAAGAGGCTTAGTTATTTGTTAAGATAGAAACAAATTGCACGCAAAGAACAAATGTGATAGCTCAATAAGATTGAAAATAAACAATGATAACTTGAAAATAGCAATTAGCAGATCTACTTGCAAGAAAGAAAATCAGTGTTCTACAGAAACTAATCTAAGAGTGAATTTAAAGTGACTTCTGCACACCGCTCATGAAATTTCCAGCTTAGTCGGTCCTACGTAGTACACGGTGGGGAAAGAGAAGCAACACGCAATATTAATGCGGCACTTGGGATAAAATCCCAAGATGGCTTCTCAGGTCAAGACTTGAAATAAAAATGATTCTAAGTACAAAAATGAAATTTAATCTAGAAAATTTGCACAAGTCTAACTAAAGCATGCATGAAACAGTCTTCCCCAAATGGGGAAGAAGAAAACAAAGTGTGGGAGGCCTTATCCCACCTAGCCATTTTATTAATTTGATTACAAGTGCCTCGGGAATTTAACCCTTGCAAGGTATTTTAGGAAAGATGAAACAACTATGGAGCTCTTTAAGAGCTTTTACAAAAGGAGATTGTAATTTTCTTGTTTTGGATCATCCTTATGGTTTGCTTGATACTTTCTTTGGGTAAAGATCTCCTTGTTTTTTAAAATTTCTTGACTTTCTTCTTCTTCGAAGACACCTACACAAGCTCAAATCAGCTCAACAAGGCACCCTTTAGCATTAGAAAAACAAAACAAATTCTGAAACTAGCTAAGTCTAAACTTGCAAAAAAGAGATCTAAATGCAAACTGGTATGAGATTTAACTTTGAATTATTGAAAAATGTAAAAATGGACCAGCAAACAAATAAGTGCCTAAAATGTTAGGACAAAGGAGAAAAGTGAAGAAAATAAAGGTGGATGAAGCTAGGGCAAGGAGAGATCTAGGACGAGAGGAAGATGGGCTAGCAGATCAAGGGGAAAAGATTCAAGGAGAAGAAGGAGGGATTGAAGAAGGGAGCCTTTAGAACCAAGGTAATCGAATTTCAAGTTTTAAAGATAGTTTATGGGATGGAGCTTGAAGCAAACCAAACTCTTAGTGCCTCCTTCCTGGAATAGACCAAACTATGCAGATCCTGAAAAGACAACCAGTGTTAAACAAACAAACATGTGATCCCAAAGATGAGCTAGATGCAATTGAGCTCACACCCTTCTCCAAGATGGAAAATCCTGTCCAAAATCAAACCACTCAAAACACCCAGTGAGATCAATCAACTAGCATACTAAGCATATAAAGATTCATCAACATTAATATAACCGAATATTTCTTGCTCATGAAATCTTGATACAATAGCATAATCGACCAAGTTAGCAATTGTAAATGGAAGATTTTACGTTCTAAAAATAGACTTCTAAAACCAATTGATTTGATCATACATAAGCATTTGAATTGAAAAATATGGAAAGCATTCACCTCACAAAGATCATTCAACACTAGCACCAAGTCGCATGGACCTCCAAAGTCTTGATCTTATTCCAAATAATGAGCATAAAAGATTTTACAAAATTCTACAAAGTAAGTCTACAACAAAAGATCCATGCTAGAAGAGCCAAAATGGCCTCCTTATATAACAAAACAAGAGACTAGCCTAACCTAAATCGAATTGGCACAAAGGAAGCCAATGGCACTAAGTCATCAAATCGAATTCCATCAATATCCATCAAATCCATGTCAAATAGTCAATCAACTCAAGCTTGGAGCTCGAATCCCATCCATGTAACTTGAGTTTGTATTAAGTGTAGGGTGGGGAGGTGGCCTCCACCTAGGCAAGGCACCCCCCATCCATCTCCTTGGAATCATCACCATACAAAAAGGCACATGACAAGTGTAAAACTCGACTTCCAAAAGGATATACGTGAATGAAGATAGGGATTTGAGGTTTGGTTAAGTGGGAGCCAAGCCTTAGTGACATAAGTGCTAGCTCATGATTTAAGGGAGCTAAGCCCATGAGGTGGCCACTTCCCAAGGAGGGTGCCCACCCTTTTTATTAAATTTCACCTAACAACCCACTCAATGGTTTCCATATATCAAGATCGAACTCCATGCTTGGATATACGTAAGGTTAGGTTTTTAATGCATGAGAATATAGTGGGATATGATGAATTAAGTGGAGTTATCATGAGTGATGTGGTCCTATCTTCAAGGGAGGTTCCTACCATGATATAAATGCATACCAACCAACCTTTTTAACCATTTCCACATGCCAATTCGCATATCTCTTCAATCTTTGATGTGAATGCATGCAAAAGCTTGGAGTTAATTTGAAATTGCTTTGATATCATGGTAGCTGAGAGTGGGAGGTGGTCTCCACCTAGGCAAGGCGCCCCCACTCCCATAAATGTAGCTCAAAACTTAACTCTTTTACCATTTAAAACCTTTGCCATGTCACAAAATTGAATTTGCATATGAGGAGGGAGAATACTTCTGGAGTTAATCACTGATGCTGACTGTATAATTGACTAGATGATGACTGAGATGATTGGAATCTTCCTTAATGCCAGGTGCCATGTCATTTAGCTACTGAAATAATCCAATTTGGATTATTTTTTGGAGATAATTGGATTTTCTCCAATTTATTTAATTTTTTCAATTTAATTAATTAATAACCCTCTTTATTGAATTTTGAGGAATTATTAATTAAGTGGCTAAATAACGATCCAAAACTTAGAATAAAGGTGTCTGGGGTCTAAGTATGATTTTTTGGCTTAGGAATCAAGCCTCCAATCACTGAAAAACACCCCCGGACGACTGACATATTACAACTTGAATTTTTCCATTTAAACTATGGAAAAATATATTATTAAAAAATAAAATAATTAACTGTCCAACGCATCCGGTAAAAAAAATTTCGGACAATGTTTAAAGACCTCTACAGACCTAGGAAATGACCACTGACTCAACTCATAGTGTCTAGTAGGTTCATATTCATCAGTTGGACTCTAATAACCCCCCATGGGCAGAATTTCAAAATCGAGCATTCCAGCTTTGGAGGAAGCGAGAGAAAACCTTGTCAATTATACCTCGCCCGTAGGCAAAGTATAATTAGTCAGGGTAAAAAACTCCCTGGAATACCTTAGCTGACAAACCAGTCATGGGTGACTGAGCCACTAAAACCCTACTAGTACACTTTTTTACAAAAACCCCGTGGGGCATGGTCATTTCAAGACAAAAAACAAACTGACTAGCCAAAATTGGCTAGGCACAAAGGATGGATCATCTAATACACTGGAGCACAAACACTTATCATGTTTGTCAAATTGCGGCTCTTCAGATAATCCAACTATGGTACAAAAAAGTTGGTAACAATGACCATTCAACTTGTCTCTTATGTAGTGAGATCCATGTCTAAACTTTCTACATTAAGGATATAAAATATAATGGTTGATGAACACAATCTGAGAAATAGGTAAAACGCTTTCACCACCCATCCCATGTCTATACACTCTTGGAAGGTAAAGTCCAATGTTGCAAATATCATTTCAAGGAATATATCAACAAGGGTCTAGGAAGAAACTTACTGGAGATATTGGGAGAGATTGGAGATATTTGCAACACCATTCCAATGGCCCCTATAACTGTGCGAGAATTATAACTAAAATCCACTCAAAAGTCACCATATTTAATTCATGAGGATGCTCCCTCAACTTTATTTGGCTTGACCACCATGTTTGGGAGACAAGTTAGGGGGGTGGTAATTGTCTTCTACATGACATCTTGATCTATATATTTAAATGATATTGTATGAATGTCATCCATCCCCAATGTAGTGCTCAAGCTTTTTGGATGACATTATAAGGTTGGAAACCAATCTTAGTATGACTAAGTTCATGAGTTTCAATACATCTATAGATTCCTCCTAAACAATTCCTCCCTCAATTCTTATCATATGCCTCGTTATATCTTCCTGGGTGATACTTTTTCAATCCTGCCCTTTACCATGCAATTTGCATCTTAACCTGACATATGCAAAGAATTTGTCTTTCATGCAGTTTTGGAAGACACAGTTTCCAATTATACTGGGGGTATGTCTTGTGCAAAATTCAACTTGTTGGATGCTACCAGGAAGCTTAAGTTGTTTATGGTTTTCAAATATGGGGACAAAACCTGTCACTTAGACTGGACATACATTGAGAAGCACTGGAAATCACGTTGGAACATTTGTATGCTATATGTGAATGTTCCCTATGAGTTGTTAGATACAGGGACAAAGCCTATCACTTAGATTGGATAGACATTGAGAAGCATTAATCATCACATTCAGAACAATTATATGCATAAGTTAATGTTCCCTATGAGTTGTTCATATGAATGAAATTTTTTGTTGGATTTAAAATTTGTTTCTTTTTTGTAAAGGATATATTGGTCTTGTCACGAGTTTCAATACATCTATAGATTCCTCCTAAACAATTCCTCCCTCATTTCTTATCATATGCCTCATTATATCTTCCTGGGTGATACTTTTTCAATCTTGACCTTTAGCATGCAATCTGCATCTTAACCTGACATATGCAAAGAATGTGTCTTTCATGCAGTTTTGGAAGACACAGTTTCCAATTATACTGGGGGTATGTCTTGTGCAAAATTCAACTTCTTGGATGCTACTAGGAAGCTTAAGTTGTTTATGGTTTTCAAATATGGGGACAAAACCTGTCACTTAGACTGGACATACATTGAGAAGCACTGGAAATCACGTTGGAAAATTTGTATGCTATATGTGAATGTTCCCTATGAGTTGTTAGATACGGGGACAAAGCCTGTCACTTAGATTGGATAGACATTGAGAAGCATTAATCATCGCATTCAGAACAATTATATGCATAAGTTAATGTTCCCTATGAGTTGTTCATATGAATGAAATTTTTTGTTGGATGTGAAATTTGTTTCTTTTTTGTATAGGATATATTGGTCTTGTCACGAGTTTCAATACATCTATAGATTCCTTCTAAACAATTCCTCCCTCATTTCTTATCATATGCCTCGTTATATATTCATGGGTGATACTTTTTCAATCCTGCCCTTTAGCATGCAATCTGCATCTTAACCTGACATATGCAAAGAATGTGTCTTTCATGCAGTTTTGGAAGACACAGTTTCCAATTATACTGGGGGTATGTCTTGTGCAAAATTCAACTTCTTGGATGCTACCAGGAAGCTTAAGTTGTTTATGGTTTTCAAATATGGGGACAAAACCTGTCACTTAGACTGGAAATACATTGAGAAGCACTGGAAATCACGTTGGAACATTTGTATGCTATATGTGAATGTTCCCTATCAGTTGTTAGATATGGGGACAAAGCCTGTCACTTAGATTGGATATACATTGAGAAGCATTAATCATCACATTCAGAACAATTATATGCATAAGTTAATGTTCCCTATGAGTTGTTCATATGAATGAAATTTTTTGTTGGATTTAAAATTTGTTTCTTTTTTGTATAGGATATATTGGTCTTGCGACTTAATGCCTATGAGAGTCATATGCCCCTATCTTGTTCCTTGATCCTCTTTGAGAGGCTGCAATTCACCAACTGAATAGTAAGCATTTTTTAGGTTATATCTCTTTTGTAGAAATAGGTATCTCTCTCCTTTTGTAGTAATAGGTATCTCTCTCCTTTTGTAGTAATAGGTATCTCTATCCTTTGTCATACTCTTTTTTTCTCCTTGAAAGCCCCTTGACATGAACCAATAGAAAGCAGTGACGAATTTATTTGAGGTATATCTATTGCAAATTGAAATATATTCAAATTAATTAGGTTGTTCCACAGTGGACATCTCTATAGATTGTAAAACTCACTTTGTTTTCTTCTTGAGTGTACCTAAATATCCAACCAATAAAGAAGGGGATTCACATGGTTATTTGATATGATGTCTATGGGAATATACTCAAATTAATTAGTGTTCCACCAAGGAGTCCCAACCCTAAACTAGCCTTCTGTATTGAACACATTCTCACACTAGGAAGTCTATTTGCTCATTCCAGATATTTTCTGTTGCATGGTTTGTGAGATGAATGTGGGGTTCAATCATGTCAGTGTTATCACACTATCTCTAGTTGTTTATGGTAGGTATCCCAATAGGGACGGTAGAGGGGATAGCTCGGAAGGTGTAACCGACAATAGCTAGGCTCTCCGCTCTAATGAACAGAAGTCACACCGGACAAGGCTACTGTCACTTTAGATGAGGCACGTAGCCAAGTCAGGGGGGAGACCCCACTCAACCAGTGATGGTTGAGACTCAACAGTCAGACACCCAAACCCAAAAGATAAGCAAAGCAAGAAGCAAGATGGATGACTAAGTGTGAGATTTCTTCTAGCCTAGTGAAATCGAGATTCTGGATGGGAAAGTATACTAGATGAAGCAATCTCAGATCTGATTACAAGTGTTAAATGATGAATTCTTTAAAGATTAGAAGGCTGGAAACTAAATCAGAAAACAGAGATTAACTAGAAGAGTGACTGAAAATCCTGCCTATGGGGAATGAAGCTCATTAAGACTACTCAAACATGGTAGTAGCAAATTAGGTGATTAAGACACATCTTCTAGCGATCATACATTAAGTAATAGCTGATTTAGAACAAAAGAAAAACAAACCAACAAGAAGTGAGGTGAAACTACCCAAGGGAAATGGTTAAGTAGTGGATAAAAGCACTTAGGGCAGTGGATAATTAGTGTTTTTAATCACTTCCAGTCAATGGTACTTGAGTTCTTGAGGTAAAATGACATTCTGAAGCCAAATCTGAAGTACCCAGAACCCAAAAATCTACCAGACAGCGTGATTGGCCAGTTTCCCCAAGTGGGGCGAATTCAGTGAAAGACTAATGCCTGGTTAAGTGGGTAGATGGAGTCAGAATCAAATGAAATTTGAGATATGGGATTTTAAGCACATTTCATTAGTGGGTTTAAAAGAAAAACTAATTCTAACTGTTGATTTTATAGATTTTAATTATTAGGGGTTTTAATGTGAGTTTTCTCTCTTCAGCAAACTAGAAATTGAAATACAAGAGAAGAAGATGTAACACCTACTTGGAACCAGCTGATATCTCTGATTTTGATGAGGTTTGTACGTCCCGAAAATCAAATAGAAGCGGTTGTAGAAGTCCCTAGCTGAAATCGACTTGCTCTCTCCCCACCAACTCGTCCTCCTTGCCTGTCAACACCAATGGACATAAATCAAATTAGTATGATAAGAAAGTGAAAATCTACAACAATATCAATAAAAGATGAAAGAAAATGCTTGGCTACAATAGCAAAAACACTTCCCTTGTGTTACCAATCCGAAGAATGGAGCAGCAGTGGCTACCAAATGGTGCGCCCTCCTCCAAAAATTTGAGCTTGCCGCAAACAATGGTGAGTAATACAATGCTGGAAACATCCACCAACTACAGCTAGTGCATCAAGATAGTATGGCAATCAACAATATCAAGAAAGTATCACACAAGAGTCAAGTAAGAGCAGCAACATTTCTCTTCTATTCCACTCCAAAAATGCCAAGAGAGATACAAATGGGGTGACTGCCTTCTCTTATAGAGAATGGCCACTCCCAAAACAAGTTTACCCCCAAAATGGAGGGCTGAGATCTAATCCCCAATGATCAAATCAAAGGGTGGAGAATTCTTCTTGAGGGGGTGCGAATTGCCCTCTAGAGCGCACAAGTGGAGAGAGGGTCCCCTTGTGGGGCCCCTACAATACATACAATGTGGTTGGGGGGTGTCTATAGGGTGTTTTATCCCCCCAACATAATACATCAAGGCCCATATACAAAGTACCAACCAAATCGAATTCCCCTAAGTGGAGAAAAACGCCCCCTGTGGGAAATTCAACCTCCAATGGTGAGCTGGGCAAGAGAGGGCCCCACAATGTACAAATACTATATCAAACATTACCAATTTACCTTAGGAATCACCCTTTACTTTGATGGCCATTGATTTTTTCCAATTTCTATAGTTTCCTTTGTCAATTTTTTGATTTTCCATGTAATTTTTTGCTGGTTTATATGGCTAAAGATGAAATTTGGGCTTTTGACCCACTTTTAGTGCCCGGATTGCCGAACTGTCTACTACAATGTGATCGTGGACCCCAAAAATAGTAGGAATGACCACTCGAATGACCTCGATCCATCACTTAGGCATTATTTGCCCAAAATCCATGATTTTTAATTAAAGCAGGTCATTAATGACCCATAATAATTAAAAATCTCACAAACGCCTCGAGCTTTTTTGCATTCTGTCACTTAGAGGCTCATATGGGTCCCCTGTAGATAATAATTGACCAAAATAGAAATTCCGGTCGCAACATTTTTTCGGGCCCATTTTTGGCCTGGTCAACCTAGTTTGACCAAGTCAAATCTGGTCAACAATAGTGCTAGCTGAATACCTGTATGAAATCATGAAGTGAAAGGATTCCTTACACAACTTAGTACATTACTAAACAATATGACAATAATATGGTGATAAAAAATTACATTAAATTTCAAAAAATATAAGGCCCCTGGTGAGGTGGGCCCACCACATCCAAAAGACTCAACCGCTATGAACAACCTATAGACTTGACAACCTAGCTGACTATGGGTGAAGTGGAATACATGGTGAAGGATAAGGGATGACAAGGATAAAGATCATGTGACCCTTTGGACAACTCGGGAAAGAGGGGTCCATTGAGATAAGCATGCCATGACAAAACACGGGGAAGGGCGGTGCCTCACAAATGGGTATAGTGCAGGGAAACCGCCACTGGTCATCTAACAAGTATCTCACAACTCACATCCGTTCCCAAAGACTCCGTGAGGTTCTTTTCTAGAGCCGCCAAACTGGGTGTTCGAAAAACCATAACTTGAGACTCTAGGGGACAATCTTGAGCTTGTCCCTTTCTCCGTCTCACCTCCTTGCCCCGCAGGACTAGCTGAGGACATAACCACTACAAATGCTGACATGTACGGCTAACCTATGTCCATGTGTGTTTACAAACACATTGCATGGATTTTACAATGAATTTCATACTTAGCCCTTTTTTGGCTAGATTTTACATTTACAATACAATAGCCCTTTTGGCTTGATTTACATTTCTTCATTTCTTCATTTACATCAAGGCCTTCTTGGACTACATACATATCTCAATAGATATAAACATGGTGCTCATACTGCAAAGTAATGGGGGTGAGCAATACATGCTTCGATGACCAATGGGGAACACCCGGTGAGGCTACACAATCCTAACTGCATTGCAACATCGGGGGCAACCGATAGAAGCAAATCCCAGGTTTGAGAGCGCATCTCATACACTAAAGAGCCGAGGCACAAAAATAGGGAATCATGACATACTCAGAGATTAGTGGGAAAAGGGATCCTCAAGATCACAAATCGGAATCCAAGTCGGGACAAAGTATCATGGATGAGTCGGATGGGTGGAGAAAGTGAAGGTGGATCCAAAGTCAGCTGCCTAGGGGGACTAAGTGATCAAGTCTATACCAGTAGTGAGGATAAGATCCAGTGTGCATAGAAAGGAGTCTACTGGAGGGGGTGGACTGAAATCACCAAGGGCCCAATCACATAACATAATAGTAGCTAGATCATCAAATCAATCATCATATGCAAAGTTAGTGTACTAACAAGTATAAACAAGTCTAAGCAACAATCATGAGCAATAATCATCAAATGCAATACCTGCCGCAGCATATACCTGCTGCTGAGGCTGTCTCTGAACTGAATCTCTACTGAATCCGGGCACAAATAATAAACCAGCAATACTCTGTGATAGTCTCAATCAAACCAAGACTAGGCAACTATATCAATAGGCTCATATCAAAGCCTGGCAAGGAAGGGTGATCCTGCGGTAAATGTTAAGTAACATGTCTGGACAATACAATAAAACCATCTATCCCCACTGATATATCTGCTCGGGGCAATCTGAACAAAACGGTGTGCCTCCTCTAAAGGCATCCAATCTCTGATCTGGAAAAAAATTATAGTATGGTCCCTAACCATACAATTTGTAGCATGGTAGCTCCAACTAACATGGATGTGATAACATCTGGCTCCAGCTGGGACGAGTGCTCTAAGAGAGAGAGTGCTTGAGAACCACAGAATCTCTGGTCCGTAGCACCCCTCTCATCATCATCACAGTGCATGCACGTACATGCTATCTGCATCATCATCATGTGTGTACCTATCCTTGTAAAATGCAGACGCTATACCAATCTCTGCAGACCGCTTGTAAGGACATACAATGTATATAATATAAATCCAGCAGAAATAAACAAAATGACAATGCTGAAATGAAATGTATCGATAATGAAATTAACTCTACAGCATTTTAAATTTATTAGGCCGACACAACAGGTGTAAGAAAGGTGCAAAAACGATTGCATGGAAACTATGGTACAAAAGGAATAAAAGAAAACAAAACGGGGGCAAACTGGTAGTCACTTAAGATAGGACAGTCACAGGTGGAGGACAACTGGTTGCTGCTCTTGAGAGATTATTTTCCGCAAAAAGGAGGTACAAGACATGGTTCAAGGTCAGGGGATCTCTCCCCGGGTGGGCCCAGGAATGTATCCCTGCAGGTGATGGAGATTCACCGGGATGGAGAAATAATGTCCATCCTCGGTGGACAGGAAGCACACGTCTCGGTCGATGACCTCGACTCTGAAAGGACCAACCAGGAGCCCTCTATGGTCGTCGATCATATGATGAAAAATGTGATTGGGTATGAGTACCTGGTCACTCGTAGTAAAGCTCCTCCTGTTCACAGAGGTCGGGTTGACACCTATGTCCCGGAATACCGATAACTCGGCATTTTCGCCATGGTCGGGGTGGTGGTCCCTGCGGCTAACGTGGGACAAAAAATGATGGGATTCCCCGTCGAGAGGGATTGCCACCTCTCCTATCAAAACTTCTCGATTTGCTTCCCTCTTAGGGCGAGGGTTGACTTAGGGACCAAGGGATCTGGGGTGCGTCATGCATATTTCAGTTTCACCGATGGTCCAAAAATATGGAGGCTGGGCGGACAGGCTCCGGGTGGATGGATGAGTGGAAGGTGATAAGGCGGCATGAGTGCTGGGCCCCTCTCCCAATGGAATAGGGATATCTGTAGGCAGAAGGAAGATTGGAAACTAAAAGGGACGGGGGGAGGGAGGCGGGGTATCTATCGGTAAAGGCTCGAACTCCCCTATGATGTCTATGGGAAGAGAGAAATCCTCGAGGAAAACCTGGTCAGATCCGATGCTCTCCACATCACTCCTAGGAACCATGGGAAGGGGGAAAAACTCCCAATAAGATGAATCACTCTCCTCCCGGTGGTCTGGGAAAAACCCTCTGGCCCTTCTAGTATTCAGGATGGCCATCATCTCGGGGATTGTCTGGAAACTTCTCTCTTCCGGGGGTGGGATCCCCCTTGCTTCCCATTCTTCCAAAGGAGGAGGAGTGTCCTTGCTCCATTTCTCCATGTCGTGATCCTCCACACTCTATGCGGGAAAATTATATGTGATTGCTCTCAACTCTGCGGGTAGGGAGAATTCCAATCCTTCCATCTCCGAGATGGACAAATCATCTATGTATAACTGCGCCAACCGCTCCTGGAAGCTCGAAGGGTGAGGATGACCTGTGGGGTATTCCTATCGTGTCTCCACAGACTCATGCCCCCCAGGAGGAGTGGTCAGCTCGCTTGCGGGATCTTAATGGCTAAGATGTTGGGTGTGTCCTTCCTCGGAGTCATCACCAAGTGAGCTTAAAGTGGGGCTGGAGAGCCACCTTTCTAGCTGATGCCCAAATGTGTCTCCATCGTCAATATATTCCCTGTCATCCCCAAAGGCCATGGACATCCCATCTTGGCCTGGCTCGCACCCCCCATACGTTCTCTGTAAGGTATCTTCCTGCCTTCGATGTGCCCCTCATAGAAAGGCTCTCGGTACACTCTCACCAAGACCCCATTAGGGTCAGGGATGGAGGCTTAAGATAGGTCCATCTGGAGATGCCCACCTAGACCGACAACCCATTTCCTGGACAAAAGCATACTGTAGACAGGTGGGAGATCAATCACCACCACGTCCATTAGTGTGGAGATGTCCAGGCATGAGAAGAGGTCCGCCCTCAGGTTCTTGATTAGGCCATGAGCTGGGACTTGTTTGGAATCAATTCCGCAAACATTCCCGTATGAGCGTGTCACCTCCAAGCCCAAGGCCTTCATGATTTGCAGAGGCATGGCATTCATAGAGGCCCCTAAGTCTAGCATGCAGTTGTGCAACAACATGCCCTGAACACGGAGATTTAGATAGAAGGGCTGGTGCCCTCCATTCTTCCTCTCGTAAATGGCGGTGTGAATGGATACAGGTGGGTCCTCTATGTCCCTCTCTTAGTCTGGTGAACTCACTAAAGGACTAGGGATGTCTGCAAGGGTGGAGAACAACTCCCTCTCTATGGGGATGCTATCTAGGAAGTCGGTAATTTGCTTTTGGACCGAAGGGAGCTTTGCCAACTCGATTAATGGAATGGTTTGCATGATATTAGACAGTTCTTTCTCCAACTCTATACCACTCCCAAAAGGCTCGTCAGGAGGAAGAAGGCTATCATCAAGGTTCAGCTGGGGAACGTCGCACCTCTCTATGAATGGTGTGGGCTTGGGCTCATCCCTGTGTCTTCTATAAATCTAGGTTCATTGAAGATCATCAACTACGGGGAGAACGGGCAGGCACGAAGGGCCTACTTCTTCTTCTACATCTTCCTCATCATCCTCCTCCTCAATGAGGATTTGGCCGTAGTCCAGGTCGAAAGGCATGTCATCAACAAAGTTGATGTTCTCTATGGGCTCTTCTGGTTCGGTATAATCACATTCAGCCTCAGGGTGATCGCCCTCACACTTCTCACACCAATGGATGGCTCTGGTGTTTGGGGTCTCGGTGGCTACAGGAGGTCTCTTGATCTCTTCAGTGTTAGGTCTCCTGTTTTGGTTCCAATATGGCTTGGGGCCATATGGGGCTTTGTACCTATCCGAGTCTCGGCTCTTCTCCAGGTCTCTTGTGAGAAGGGTAAGGGTCTTAGTCATTTCTTTCATGTCCTCATTGGTTCCCATTTCGGTGTCTTCCTTTACAGGCTCTTTGCCCTTGCGGGCATGGGAATCAGTGCGTGATGAGGAAGGGGCGTGATGGTCAAAGATTTTTTGTTGACCCATGGATGTTATGTTTGCTTCAGCCTTTTTTGCATTGTCCTGGGAAATCTTGAGGGTGATGGGCTCCTTATCTTTAAGGTGATAACCTAGCCATTCTTCGAAGGAATCTAAATAGTGTATGAGGATGGCAGGGTCCTTGGGGCAAATGTTTTCAGGTATCTGGGCTACCGCTTTGTCGAATCTAATGTTGAATTCATGAACTGTTTCATTTTATCTTTTCTTAATTCCTGATAGCTGGCTAAGTAAGTACTTGCCAGCCAACTTGATCGACCACTGTTCGTTGAGTTTGGTCACGAAATCATCATAACCAGTGACTGATCTGGTGGCTAGTCGATCAAACCACTTGTGGGCATCGCCCTCAAGTGACATGAAGAGACCTCTCATGAACACATCTTTGTCGATGGCCCCATAGGCCTCCATGTGTTGCCACATGGATTCGACGTGATCTTCGATTGCGATCGCTATGCTCCCACTAAACTGTGGAATCTTTTCGAAATATTTCTCAGGCATGTCATTGGGAGCACCCTGAATTTGAGTGAAGCTCTAGCCATATTTCCAAAGGCACGTGGACCAGGATTGACATGAGCCATCCTGTTGTTGGTTGGAGATGGGTTGGGAGATGTGAAGGGAGGTGGCACTACAACACTAGGTGAAGCTGCAGAATTGACTGCCTGCCAAAACGAGGTGGGGGAGTGTTCACTAAGGTTCCATCTGACGTACGTGATAGGCGTGCTAAGTGATGTGTCAGAACAATCAAGGCTACGTAGGTTATATGGATGCGTTTGGCCTCCAGTGGAGCCGCGGGGTGGGGTCGCCAAGTGAACTAGATACCTTGTTCACCAAAGGTGGAATGTCGAAGGGGAATTGGTGAGTGAGACAAAAATGCGTTGGCTGAAATAATTATGAAAATGAAAAACCAGCCAATAGAGTTTAAGTGTAAATGTGAAGATGAAAAGCAAACAAACAAGAAAAAAGACTTAAACTCAAGCAAACACGGGTAGGCCTCTACCTCCTCAGCAACGGCGCCAGAAATGTTATCACACTATCTCTAGCTGTTTATGTTAGGTATCCCAATAGGGACGGTAGAGGGGACAACTAGGAAGGTGTAACCGGCAATAGCCAGGCCCTCCGCTCCAATGAACAGAAGTCACACCAGACGAGGCTACTGTCACTTTAGACGAGGCACATAGCCAAGTCAGGGGGGAGACCCCACTCAACAAGTGATGGTTGAGACTCAACAGTCAGACACCCAAACCCAAAAGATAAGCAATGCAAGAAGCAAGATGGATGACTAAGTGTGAGATTTCTTCCAGCCTAATGAAATCGAGATTTTGGATGGAAAAGTATACTAGATGAAGCAATCTCAGATCTGATTACAAGTGTTAAATGATGAATTCTTTAAAGATTAGAAGGCTAGAAACTAAATCAGAAAACAGAGATTAACTAGAAGAGTGACTGAAAATCCTGCCTATGGGGAATGAAGCTCATTAAGACTACTCAAACATGGCAGTAGCAAATTAGGTGATTAAGACACATCTTCTAACAATCATACATTAAGTAATAGCTGATTTAGAACAAAAGAAAAACAAACCAGCAAGAAGTGAGGTGAAACTACCCAAGGGAAATGGTTAAGTAGTGGATAAAAGCACCTAGGGCAGTGAATAATTAGCGTTTTTTATCACTTCCAGCCAATGGTACTCAATTTCCTAAAGTAAAATGGCATTCTGAAGCCAAATTTGAAGTACCCAGAACCCAAAAATCTACCAAACAGCGTGATTGCCCAGTTTCCCCAAGTGGGGCAAATTCAGTGAAAGACTAGTGCCTGGTTAAGTGGGTAGATGCAGTCGGAATCAAATGAAATTTGAGATATGGGATTTTGAGCACATTTCATTAGTGAGTTTACAAGAAAAACTAATTCTAATGGTTGATTTTGTAGATTTTAATTTTTAGGGGTTTTAATGAGAGTTTTCTCTCTTCAGCAAACTAGAAATTGAAATACAAGAGAAGCAGATGTAACACCTACTTGGAACCAGCTGATATCTCTGATTTTGATGAGGTTTGTACGTCCCGAAGATCAAATAGAAGCAGTTGTAGAAGTCCCCAGCTGAAATCGACTTGCTCTCTCTCCACCAACTCGTCCTCCTTGCCTATCAACACCAATGGACATAAATCAAATTAGTATGATAAGCAAGTGAAAATCTACAACAATATCAATAAAAGATGAAAGAAAATGCTTGGCTACAATATAAAAAACACTTCCCTTGTGTTACCAATCCGGATAATGGAGTAGCAGTGGCAGCCAAATGGTGCACCCTCCTCCAAGAATTTGAGCTTGCTACAAACAATGGTGAGTAATACAATGCTAGAAACATCCACCAATTACAACTAGTGCATCAAGATAGTATGACAATCAACAATATCAAGAGAGTATCACACAAGAGCCAAGTAAGAGCAGCAACGTTTCTCTTCTATTCCACTCCAAAAATGCCAAGAGAGATACAAATGGGGTGAGTGCCTTCTCTTATAGAGAATGGCCACTCCCAAAACAAGTTGCCCCCCAAAATGGAGGGCTAGGATCTAATCCTCAATGATCAAATTGAAGGGTGGAGAATTCTCCTTGAGGGGGTGCAAATTGCCCTCTAGATCGCACAAGTAGAGAGGGGATCCCCTTGTGGGGCCCCTACAATACATACAATGTGGTTGGGGGGTGTCTATAGGGTGTTTTATCCCCCTAACATAATACATCAAGGCCCATATACAAAGTACCAACCAAATCAAATTCCCCTAAGTGGAGAAGAACGCCCCCTATGGGAAATTCGACATCCAATGGTGAGTTGGGCAAGAGAGGGCCCCACAATGTACAAATACTATATCAAACATTACCAATTTTCCTTAGAAATCACCCTTTACTTTGCTGGCCATTGATTTTTTCCAATTGCTATAGTTGCCTTTGTCAATTTTTTGATTTTGCATATAATTTTTGCTAGTTTATATGGTTGAAGATGAAATTTGGGCTTTTTACCCACTTTTAATGCCCGTATTTCTGAACCATTTGCTGCAATGTGATTGTGGACCCCAAAAATAGTAGGAATGACCACTCGAACGACCCCGATCCATCGCTTAGGCATTATTTGCCCAAAATCCATGATTTTTAATTGAAACGGGTCATTAATGACCCATAATAATTAAAAATCTCACAAACGCCTCGATCTTTTTGCATTCTATCACTTGGAGGCTCATTTGGGTCCCCTGTAGATAATAATTGACCAAAATTGAAATTCCAGTCGCAACATTTTTTCGAGCCCACTTTTGGCCTGGTCAACCTAGTTTGACCAAGTCAAATCTGGTCAACAATAGTGCTAGCTGAATACCTATATGCAATCATGAAGTGAAAGGCTTCCTTACACAAGTTAGTACATTACCAAACAATATGACAATAATATGGTGATAAAAAATTACATTAAATTTCGGAAAATGTAAGGCCCCTTGTGAGGTAGGCCCACCACATCCAAAAGACTCAACTGCTATGAACAACCTATAGACTTGACCACCTAGCTGACTATGGGTGATGTGGAATACATGATGAAGGATAAGGGATGACAAGGATAAATATCATGTGACCCTTTGGACAACTCGGGAAAGCGGGGTCCACTGAAATAAGCATGCCATGACAAAACACGAGGAAGGGCGGTGCCTCACAAATGGGTATAGTGCAGGGAAACCGCCACTGGTCATCTAACAAGTATCTCACAACTCACATCCGTGCCCGAAGACTCCGTGAGGTTATTTTCTAGAGCCGCCAAACTGGGTGTTCGGCAAATCGTAACTTGAGACTCTAGGGGAAAATCTTGAGCTTGTCCCTTGCTCCCTCTCACCTCCTTGCCCCGCAGGACTAGGTTAGGAAATAACGACTACAAATGCTGACATGTATGGCTGACCTATGTCCATGTGTGTTTGCAAACACATTGCATGGATTTTAAAATGAATTTCATACTTAGCCCTTTTTTGGCTAGATTTTACATTTACAATACAATAGCCTTTTTGGCTTGATTTACATTTCTTCATTTCTTCATTTACATCAAGGCCCTCTTGGGCTACATACATATCTCAATAGATATAAACATGGTGCTCATACTGCAAAGTAATGGGGGTGAGCAATACATGCTTCGATGACCAATGGGGAACACCCAGTGAGGCTACACAATCCTAACTACATTGCAACATCAGGGGCAACCGACAGAACCAAATCCTAGGTTTGAGAGGGCATCTCACACACTAAAGAGCCGTGGCACAAAAAAAGGGAATCATGGCATACTCACAGATCAGTGGGGAAAGGGATCCTCAAGGTCACAAATCGGAATCCAAGTCGGGACAAAGTATCATGGATGAGTCGGATGGGTGGAGAAAGTGAAGGTGGATCCAAAATCAGCTGCCTAGGGGGACTAAGTGACCAAGTCTATACCAGTAGTAAGGATAAGATACGATGTGCATAGACAGGAGTCTACTAGAGGAGGTGGACTGACATCACCAAGGGCCCAATCACATATCATAATAATAGCTAGATCACCAAATCAATCACCATATGCAGAGTTAGTGTACTAACAAGTATAAACAAGTCTAAGCAACAATCATGAGCAATAATCATCAAATGCAATACCTGCCGCACCATATACCTGTTGTTTAGGCTGTCTCTGAACTAAATCTCTGCTGAATTCGGGCACAAATAATAAACCAGCAATACTCTGTGATAGTCTCAATCAAACCAAGACTAGGCAACTATATCAATAGGCTCATATCAAAGCCTGGCAAGGAAGGGTGATCCTGCAGTAAATGCTAAGTAACATGTCTGGACAATACAATAAAACCATTTGTCCCCACTGATATATCTGCTCGGGGCAATCTGAACAAAACTGTGTGCCTCCTCTGAAGGCATCCGATCTCTGATCTGGAAAAAACGTATAGTACGGTCCCTGACCATACAATCTGCAACATGGTAGCTCCAGCTAACATGGATGTGATAACAGTCAGCTTAGATATGATGTAAAATGTCATACATTAAAGGACTAGATCATGATAAGGACTAGAGCCATTTCACATTGTTCTTTGGAGTTAGAGGCGGAGAAGTATTTTATTTTCAAATGATTAGTTAATATCATTGTTGATTTCATAGGATAACATTATTGTTGATCAGATATATGTAATGACGGATTCACAACGTTTTTTGATGCAAATACCAAATAACTGAACAGTTATGTGGAAAATGGTGTATTGACGTATCTTGTTCTTGCTTTCTGTCGCAAAGGAGCAACCAAAGAGTATGTACAACAAAAGATTACAGAAAAGGTATGTTTAGTCCTTTTCTGAAATAGTTTATATATTTGTTCTTTGTATACAACAGTTTATTGATGTCACTTCTTCATACAGGGATCCTATATTTGGAATTTGATTGCTCAAGGTGGCTATCTCTATGTATGTGGTGATTCTAAGGGCATGGCTAGGGATGTGCATAGGACACTACACAGTATTGTCCAAGAGCAAGTAAAGTTTGTGGCTTGGTTCCTTTTTACTGAATATCACCATATTGTTTCTATTCTAATCATACGACACTACACACTATTGTCGAAGAGCAGGTAAAGAAATGGGTTCCTAACATCCCCTCCCCCTTAAAAAAAGCTTTGTCCTCAAAGCTTTAGATGTGGAAATTGTTGTTGAATCTAAAGGAGTGGTTCCCATGTAGCATCCTCTGGTTGCATGCCATGCCACTGAATTAAGACATCTGTGATAGAGCGAGAGCGAAGCTGACGAGTGCGTCGATTGAGGATGGCCTCCGTCTCCAAAAGGATGGATCCTTCATTATCCAGTTTGGGTAAAATAGTTTGTCCACTGATGTTGGTGCCAAGAACTTTCTTCAGACAATAGACATGAAATACTGGATGAATGCGAGAAAAAGGAGGAAGTTCCAATTTATAAGCAACGGACCCAATCTTTTGAAGAATCCGATATGGCCCATAGAACTTTGGAGCAAGCTTATGACACCCTTTGAGCTTCAGGGAGGATTGCTTGTACGGTTGGAGACGAAGAAAAACCATATCGCATACTTGAAAAGTGCGCTCAGAATGGTGCTGATCAGCTTGTTGCTTCGTGTGATTTCTTGCCATGTGAAGATTGTCCCACAAAATGCGAAGAATCTGATTGCGGTTTCGAAGGACCATGTCAACTTCCTGAACTGGTGAACTGTTGGGGGTGTATGGAAGAAGAACTGGAGGTGCCTGACCATAGACTGCTTCATATGGGGTCATTTTAGAGGTAGTGTGGTAAGAGGTATTGTACCACCATTCAGCGAGAGGGAGCCACTTTGCCCACTGATGTTGTTGTTCAAAGGTGAAGCAATGAAGATAAGTTTCCAAGCATTTATTGATAATTTCAGTTTGACCATCTGTTTGTGGGTGATACCCTAAACTCATCTTCAGTTTGGTGCCAGTATGGAAAAATAGTTCTGTCCAAAAATGACCAGTGAAAGTCGCATCACGATCCAAGACAATGGAAGAAGGGATGCCATGAAGACGAAAGATCTGGTCCAGGAAAATTTGAGCGACTGAGGAGGATGTATAGGGATGGTTGAGAGCACAAAAATGACTATATTTGGAGAGGCGATCAACCACAATGAGAATCACTGTCTTCCCGCTAGATTTAGGGATCCCTTCAATGAAATCCATAGAAATATCTGTCCAAATCCGTGTAGGTATGGGCAAGGGTTCGAGCAATCCTGGAAGGAGTGTTGTTTCACCCTTATTGCGCTGGCAGGTATCACATTCAGCCACCATCTGTTGAATTGTCCTTTTCATGCCCTACCAAAAGAAGTTACACCGTGCCCGTTCATACATTTTGAGGAACCCAGAGTGCCCTGCCGATGGAGAAGCATGGAGTTCATAGAAGACATCCTGTTGAATATCTGTGCTATGGGAAAGCACCAGACGACCCTTGTATCTCAGAGAAGCAACATCCCAAGAGTAATGTGGTATAGCAGAAGGGTTGTTGGTCAAGCGTCGGATGATTTGAGATAAGGAAGAGTCATTGACATAACCCTGTTGAACAGATTGGAACCAATTTGAAACAAGCATAGAAATAGCTAAAAGAGAACCTTTGGCATCAAATGTGTGAGAAAGAGCATCTGCCACAATATTGTCTTTACCATTCTTGTAAGTGATCTCATAGTCATAACCCATGAGTTTGCTAACCCATTTCTGTTGTGCTGGGGAGGAGACACGTTGTTCCAAGAAATATTTCAGACTCTGGTGATCAGTCTTGATGCAGAAATGATTCCCTAATAGGTATGGTCGCCACTTCTATACTGCATGCAAAATAGCCATCATTTCCTTCTCATATGTAGAGGCAGCTAAATGCTTACCTGAAAGGGCTTTGCTGGTGAATGCAATGGGGTGTTCATCTTGAAGGAGAACAGCACCAAGTCCATTGCTGCAAGTATCACTCTCAATAGTGAAAGGCTTGGAAAAATCGGGCATAGCTAGAACAGGTGTATTACACATAGCTTGTTTTAGTTTGTCAAATGCACACTGAGCAGCATGTGTCCATGTAAAAGCATCCTTTTTCAATAGAGCAGTTAATGGAGCTGCAATACTCCCATAATCCTTGACAAACTTGTGGTAGTAGCTAGTCAACCCCAAAAAACCACGAAGGCGCTTGAGTGTCTGAGGATGTGGCCAATTGTTCATGGCATCGATTTTGGCAGGATCCACGCGAACCCCTTGTGTTGAGATAATGTGCCCGAGATACTCAACTTCCTTCTGTCCAAAAACACATTTAGACTACTTGGCGTGGAGATGATGGTCAGAGAAAAGTTGCATGACAAGATCCAGATGCTGGAGATGTTCATCCCATGTTTTACTGTAGATGAGGATATCATCAAATAATACCATAATGAATTTCCGCAAGTAGGGCCGAAATATTTTATTCATTAAAGCCAGGAATGTGGAAGGAGCATTAGTGAGGCCAAAGGGCATGACCAAAAACTCATAATGGCCATCATGTGTGCGGAAAGCTGTTTTAGGGATATCGTCCTCATGAACCCAAATTTGATGATACCCAGAACGAAGATCCAGCTTGGAGAAAAATTGAGCCCCATGAAGCTCATCAACAACAGGAATTGGAAACTTATCCTTGATGGTGAGGTGATTAAGTGCTCGGAAGTCAATGCAAAGGCGCCATGACCCATATTTTTTGCAGACAAGAAGAATTGGAGAAGAAAAGGAACTAGTGCTTGGGCGAATAATACCTTGCTTCAATAAATCCCGAACGAGCATTTCAATCTCCGTTTTTTGGTGAAAGGGGTAGCGATAGGGCCTGATGTTGGGAGGAACGCTGCCAGGAAGGAGCTGAATATGATGGTCTTCTGGCCTTGAAGGTGGAAATCCCACTGGTTCAGCAAAGACACCTGTATATCAATCCAGAATGTGTTGTAGATCCAAAGGAGTAGTGGAGACCGTTGATGGTTGCATCTGAATGGAATGGATCTGAGCGATGACACCATGTGAATTCTTCTTGAGGAGTTTTTCCATGTGATGTGAACTGATGATGCTGAGAGACCCTGGTTGTAATCCTGTCAATGTGTGTTTTTGTCCATTGAGGGAAAACTGCATCCAAAGTTCAGCAAAATCCCATAAGATAGGGCCAACTGTGCATAGCCATTGAGTGCCCAAAACCACATCACATTCGCCTAAGGTCAAGGCAAACATGTCAGAGCGCAAGGTATAATATCCCATAGAGATACACACATTTTGACACTTCCCTTTGCAAGGTAAGGTGCCCCCATTGGCAACCATGACTTCAAAGTTGGAGCAAGGATGTATAAAACAATCAGCTTGTTTGGCGATCCAAGGGTCAATGAAATTATGAGTGCTACCAGAATCAATGAGTATTGTAAGAGGAAGCTTCTTGAAGTAACCCCTGACCCACATTGGTTGGGGGGTGGTGATTCCAGCTAAAGCATGGAGAGATATCTCTGGCTAGTCATCCTGAGACGGAGGGTCAATAGGCGGTTCCTGAATATCGACCTGAGCATCCATTGTTTTTGGATCTTCGTCACCAATTTCAGAGGCAGGCGAAGAATCCACATCCAAGAGATAGAGCTTTTGCTGAACACATCTATGTCCCTGAGTGAATTTCTCATTACAATTATAGCAAATCCCCTTTTCTCTGCGTGCTTGCATCTCTGTATCAGACAAACACTTGATAGGAGTTGGTCGAGGAGCCTGCGGTATGGGTGGTCATTGAGAACCCATATTTTGGAAGGGAACAATAGTGGGCTTGGAGCGTTGTTGGGCTGCAATCTTATCTTCTGCCAACTTAGCCAACCCTAGGGATTCCATCATTGTGTTGGGACAGAACATTTTGACCTCAGAGCGGATGGCATCCTTTAGACCACTGATAAAACAACTCCAGTAAAAGTCATCAGACAATCCTTCAGTGTGGTTGGCTAGTTTCTCAAATTCGGTTTGATACTCTCTCATAGTGCCAATTTGGCGAAGTTTAGTGAGGGCTCCTGTGAAGTCATCAAAAGCACTGGGACCAAATTGTTGCAAAAGGAGTTGGCAAAAGTTTGGCCATTTTGGCTCTTCATGAGCCTCGATGTACCAATGGTACCATTGAAGAGCTTCCTGTTCCAAATGAAAGGATGCAAGCGGAACTTTGTTGACATCAAAAGTATTATGCAGACTGAAATATTGTTCTGCACGATAGATCCATCCAGTTGG
Organism: Larix kaempferi; assembly: GCA_027924585.1. NCBI lineage: Eukaryota > Viridiplantae > Streptophyta > Pinopsida > Pinales > Pinaceae > Larix > Larix kaempferi. The sequence goes on along the minus strand of BSBM01000091.1, from coordinate 5,581,203 downwards.
ATCAGTACCATTGAAGCGAGAAAAATCAACCTTCGGACCACGGAAATTGCTGGAAGAAGAGAACCAATTGTCTGATGAAAACTCCGATTGTCGTTTGTTGTTCATAGTTGAATGTTCAAGATGGAGGCTGAGAAATTTTTCATCCAGATCCTGGAGTTTGGCTTGGATGGCTGCAAGTGCTTTTTCCATGGTTTTTGCTCCTGCATGGGTGACAACCATAACCATATGTTTTTTTTTTGGTTGACTGGGTAGAAAAACAAAAACAGAAAGTGCTTCAGTAAAGGAAAATCTGGATTTGGGAAAAAATCTGAAGGGTAATTGGGGTTTGACTAGGTTTTGGACACTGTCGAAAAGACATGGAAGCAATAAATGAGGATTTCAGAAGCGGGGTGAAAGAATGGGAAAATTTGGCATAGGGGGACAAAGAAGCATAATTCAGAAAGGAACTCTGTGGTAAAATTTGAAGGTGATTGGGTGAAATCTGTGGAATTTATGGAAAACCCTAAAAATAGACAAATGTGAGATTTCGAGCTTTGGGAAGTGGAATTGGGGATAGGGTCCTTAGGAATGAAATATGCAGAATGGGATGACAGGAGTTCCCCGAAAATTTCAAGGGAAACAAAGTGAAAACAAGGGAGATATGGAGAAAAAACTGAAATATATATATATATATATATATATATATATTTATTATTATTATTATTATTTTCAGATTGGAGCGGCTACGGCTCGGAAGAGATCTGAAACAGATAGATCTGCAATGGCCCAGAAGTGAGCGGAAACAGAGGGATCTGAAACAGCGCCAAATGGATTGAAAACGGCTGGATCTGAATGGTTGGATCTGAAACAGCGCAGCAGTGATCGACAACAGTTTAGCTGAAAATAGATATGGACCACAGGTATGTGCAGCTTCCTAACAGTTCAGGGGTTTTACTCGGCCACCAATGTTGTCTGACGGCTTGCATATTGGGGCAGTACCCCTCACTCCACGGCTCAGGTAAAACTGATAACCGCTTTGCCACAAACAATAGCTCTTGGTTTACCTCACGGGTGGGAACTAGTCAATCAGGTAGGGGTTGTTGCCCTTTTCGCTGGCAGGTCCCTCAATGGGCTAGCTACTTCGGGGTTCCTGTGGTACTCCTCACAATGAGTTTTAGGGCTCATCCCAAGTACTTCCCACAGTTAAGAGGATAGGGATTATTCCCAAATCCGAACCTGCAACAGATGCGAAAAAAAAATTTGGCAAAAATTTCACCCAGCAAGCCCAAGAAAGTGCTCTAATACCAGATGTGAAGCACCTGCAACAATTAATTAATAAGAATATGCGAAATAGCGGAAATGACAGAACTCAGAATCACTTTTATATTGATCACAGGACACTTCGAGGGGGCAACCTCCTTTGAGCAAGCTCAATACAAATAACTTCATGGTGCCTTCATAGGTCTCAACACACACTTATATACTAAGTCTAGGCGCCAATACTATGGGTCAAAACCATGGGCCACTAAAAACTATGGATCAACAATACTACGGGCGAATTACAAAGCATATGTGCCAACAACAATAACACAAACTATTGATCAACAAATACTACGGGACGACTTACAAAGCATATGCGTCCAACAACAATATACTAACAAAGTAAAGACATGGGTTCCTAACACCTTTTTACTGAATATCACCATATTGTTTCTATTCTAATCATACGACAGTACACACTATTGTCGAAGAGAAGGTAATGATTGTGGCTTGGTTGCTTTCAACTGATTATCGCTATAATTCTTTTATTCCAAGTCAGTAATATTATAATAAGAGGAATTTCATCTTTTTTCATAATTATTAAATAAAAACAAATTATCTCAGGTGCAGTTGAAGGACATCTAATGAATGACACCCTATTGTTTAGTTTGTTTTAGTTGTATACCTTTCATCCCATCCATATGATGGGGTGGAGAGATGATAATTATAAATAAGTCTGTATATAGTTACTAGTAACTACTACCTTTGCAGTATTTCGTTTTTTAGCATTACATTATCTTTGTAAAGCTGTTCAAACTTAAATGTTCTGTCTTTGCCATCAAACATGGAAACAACTTCCTATACAGGACCATACATGAACTTATAAACTTAAAAGTTTATCTTTCTTGAAAGAACATGTTCACTTGTTACAGGAGCCTTTTTCTGCCATGCTACAAGGAACTCTATTTGCAATTTACAACATATTTAGGATGCATATTTCTGTCAACTGTGGACTCTCATTTGTTTAAGGCTGATTTATAGAGAGAACTTCATGGTTTCTGTTACTCTTTCCCTGGAGTTCCTTATCTTGGTTAATTCAGTTTTTTCTCAAAAAGGAATTTAAAAGCCCCACTTATGACAACACTAATAAATTCCTAGACAGCTTTCTATGGGGGTCAACCTGGTTTGGGCAGGAGATTATGAAATAGTGTTGAAACTAATAGAAGTTTCTGTCTACTTCAATCAAGCATCCAATGTGCCATGAATGGTGCTTGTCAATATTCAAATCTAGTTACAGAATTTAAATAATTATATACTAGTACAAAATATTACAAATTGCCAAATTCTAGTTATTCATCTTCCATTCTATCCATTCAGCTTTGGTTGATTTTCATTTTACAACATTTTGACTTCCTAGAGCACGGCTCACTCTCCTCCCTTTATGATTTGAACCCGACCTTGCTATATTTTAATGCCCCAAAACACAACCTTGCACTTCCTTTCTCATGCCACAAACTCTCATTATGATCTTGCTTGGATTAAGTACTTATTTCAATCCCCTACTTAAACCACTACCTGACCTTGCAATGTGCACATGGACTTGTAACATTGTCTAGTCCTTTTTGAACTCTTTTGTCTTGAATTCTTAACTTGTGGAACATCATTGACACTTTTTGAATGTGTTGCTACTTATTTCAGAAGTTGTTGCAGATGTTAGAACCAATGTTACAAATATCAATGCGGCGCGGAAATCGGCAGGGTCCAGGAAACATCGTTTTGGGATATCTCGGCAGAACATCGACAAAAATCGGCAAAAAATCGACAAAAAACGACAAACTTAAAAAACACAAAAATACAAACTTTTTCGGCCACTAACACGCCCTGTCAAAAAATCGGGATAAATCGAAAAAAAATCGGCTAAAAATCGACCAAAACTCAGCCCGTCAAAAAATCGGCTAAAAATCGACCAAAACTCGGCCTATCAAAAAATCGGGAAAAATTGGCGAAAAATCGGTCAAAAATCGGCCCGATTTTTTGGCTGATTTTTCCTTAAAAAACCGACAACTTTAAAAAATCGTGATTTTTCGGCTGATATTTGTAACACTGGTTAGAACTGTAACAACTTTACTTAAAAAAGCAACTCTTTGGCAACATATGTTGTGGGATGACTCCTTTGTCTTAATAGGACATGGTTCTTCAATGACCGCAATCTTAGAACTATCTCATTGTCCTTCATCTGTTAGTGTTGTAGACATGTAGACAAAGAAAAATAGATCTACTGGCAAATATTTGAGTCTTAGCCTTTGTGGATTTCAGTTCTTGGAACATAAGAAAATAATGTATGATAATCATATTCATCTCTGAAATCAGTTAAGAAAATAGCTTACATCTTTTATGGCATAGCATTTCTTTTTTTGCAATACCAGAGCAATGCTGGAGCTCAGGTTCCTACAAATTACTACCACTTTTGTTGGTATTCTGGTATTCATTGCACATCAGATGCACTGGAAATTTTAGTAAGCATCCACCTGAACTTCCATCAAAAGTGGGAAACTTCGTAGAATTGGTAGTGGAGGATTTTGTAGCTTGCAATTTTTCCTTTTACAGCATTTTCACTTCCTAGAGCATGACTCACTTCTCCCTTTATGCGTTGATCCCAACCTTCTTGTATTTTAATGCTCCACATCATAACCTTGTATTACTTTTCTCATGCTAATACTGTCATTATTATCTTGCTTGGATCATCAGTATTCATTTTAGTTCCCTACTTAAACCACAACCTAATCTTGTTGTGTGCACATTGGCTTGTAATGTCATATGGTCTCTTTTGTAATGTCATATGGTCTCTTTTTTGGATGTGTTTGCTACCTGTCTCGATAGTCACTGTAGATGTTATAACTGTAACAACTTAAAAAAATAATTCCTTTGAGACATTGATTATGGGCAGACTCATTTTCCTTAATATGACATTGGTTCCTCAATGGCCATTGCCACAGTTTTAGAACTATCTCACTGTCCATCCATTAGTATATTGTAGACATGTACACAAAATAAACTAGATCCAGGTTGAACCTTTATGGATTTCAGTTCTTGGGATACAAGAAAATTACTTAGGAAAATTACTTGGGATACCAGAGCAATGCTTGCAAAGCTCAGGTTGCGACAAATTATTGCCACTTTTGTTGATATTGTTGTATTCATTGCATAAGTCAGATGCACTGTAAAATTGAGTAAGCCCTGGTCTACAGTTCAAAAGTGGTAACTTTATAAAATTGGCAGTAGAGGAGTTTGCAGATGGTTATAATGATATACCATTGAACTATTGATTGGAGGAGAATGTAGTGGAGGTGGTTAGGAATTTGATTTGACCAAATGTCCATCCAAATTTGGATTTGATTCAGTCAATGTATCTATTTATCACCAATATTTTAGTTGCCCCTACAGATGGATCCAAGGTGGATGGTAGAGGGGACATGCAACTAAAGTGGTGAACCAAGAGAGCCCTAGTTCCCAAAAGGATGGTTGTCACGCCAACCAAGGCACTCTTCACTTTAGCTATCAAATCCAAGATATCAAGGGGGGACCCAGATCTACTCTCAATAGGAGAGATCAACCCAATCACCAGATCAAATCAATCTAATGAAGTATGTAGGGTGACAGGTTTGGAACCCTAGAATTAAGGAAGTAGGACCACTATGGAGGCTTAAGAAAGGTGTGATATGATAAAGAAAGATAACACACAGTGATTCTATGATTATATATGATTCCAGGATTCAAAGCTAGTTCAAAATGGTCAAGATCAACTGCCTTGGGAAATGTGACCCTTAAAACAGGGAAAGTGTCCCAAATCATAGATATGACAGTTAAGGATTTCTAGCTGTGATTGATGAAGGGATATGAAAATATCTAAGTGTGCAATCAACAAGACAAAGATCAACCCACAGAGAGATCTGAAAACCTAGGAAAGTCGTGAGGGCTTGGAAAAGATCAGTGTCTTGGAAATTGGGCCAAATGGAGTCGGATGTCCACCCAAATGCAGATCGGGGTTGTCAAAATGAAAAGCAAGGTGGGTTTTGAAGATCAAGGACATCCAATGGCTAGATCTCAGTAGATATGAGATTGAAAGTACATCACCCAATGACCCAAGTGGGTCACAACCCTCAAAATGAGGAATGGGGCCCACAAGACAAAAATCGAAGAAGTGAAGTACTAGGGGTAGGTTATCAAGTGAGAGGAGTGCAAATCAAGTGGGATCTCACCTACCCAAATCTTGGAACCTAGCAAACCCCCTCTCTCAAGGAGTGTGAACTCACTTGGAGAGGCTAATGTGCCTTGGGAAAAAGGTCAAATGGAAGCCAATCCACACCAAACTATAGATCCGAATCACCGTGGATGCTATAGAGGTGGGTTTTCAATATTTTACCCAAAAGCTTGCTAGATCCAAGTAGATCTAAGAAAAGGAAAAATGAGGGTTTTAATGACTTAGACAAATGGATAGATCATGGAATGAGAAATTTACCTTGAGATCATACCTGAGTGATGGATGAGGTTGCCATGTTGTAAGAGGAATGTTCCCGTAGAGATCAAATGGGAGATCTTTGATTTTTCTTGCTTTGAAGTGATGCCCTAGTCCACACGTGCACCCTCCTCTACCTGTCAAACCAAGGAAATCGATTCAATCAGAATGATCAAGCATGGAGGAAATACAAGAAAATAGAAAATGATAACATGAAGTAGAAGGTACTAATACAGTAATACTCCCAGTTACCAACGAAGAAACCCAAAGAAGAGGCAGGGAGAGTCTTCCCCTACCAATGCGTCCTCCTTGAACCAATTCGGCCTCCACCTGTAGATGAAAGATAAATGGAACAAAAGATAGCAAGATAATCTCCAATAACCCAATGCAAAGGAAGAACAAACAGTCGAACTCCAAAAGCATTCACCACCACAACAAGTAGATGCAATAGTATTTTTCTATTCCAATAATCCAGAGCCAAAAGTCCCCTTTACAATGAGAAGCTCTCTCCTTTAAATAGGATGGAGAGATACCAAAACCCCAACCACCTTTTGAATGGATGGCTAATATTAAAAGATCAAAGTGATCTAATCAATGGTTGGGATGAGCTCAACAATAAAGTACATGGATCAATAATAAAATAATACATCAATGGACCAAATTGCCCTAGGAGAGGGGGTCCTGTTATCACCAATCTTGTAGTTGCCCCTACAGATGGATCCAAGGTGGATGGTAGAGGGGATAGGAACTAAAGTGGTGAACCAAGAGGGCCTTAGTTCCCAAAAGGATGGTTGTCACGCCAACCAAGGCACTCTTCGCTTTAACTATCAAAGCCAAGATAGCAAGGGGGAGACCCAGATCCACTCTCGATAGGAGAGATCAATGCAATCACCAGATCAAATCAATCAGATGAAGTATGTAGGGTGACAGGTATGGAACCCTAAAAATGAGGAATTAGGACCACTGTGAAGGCTTAGGAAAGGTGTTCTATAATAGTGAAAGATGACACACAGTGATTCAAGGATGAAGTATGATTCCAGGATTCAAAGCTACTTTCAAATGGTCAAAATAAACTGCCTTGGGAAACGTGACCCTTAAAACAGGGAAAGTGTCCCAAATCAGGGATCTGACAGTTAGGGCTTTCTAGCTGTGCTTGATGATAAGATGTGACAATGTCTAGGTGTTCAAGCATTCAGACAAAGGTCAAACGACAAGCAAACTCAACAACTCAGGAAAGTCATGATGGCTTGGAGAAAGATCAGTGCCTTGGAAAATGGGCCAAATGGAGTCGGATGTCCACCAAATTGTAGATCAGGGATGTCAAGGTGTAAGGCAAGGTGGATCTGAAAGATCAAGTGCATCCAATGGCTAGATCTTAGTAGATCTGAGATTCAAGATGTATCACTAAGTGACCCAAGTGGGGCTCAACCCTCAAAATGAGGAATGGGGCCCACAAGGTGAAAATCACCAAAGTGAAATAGTAGGGGTAGGTTATTGTTATCACATCCATGTTAGCTGGAGCTACCATGCTGCAGATTGTGTGGTTAGGGACCATACTACCTTTTTTTTTCCAAATCAGAGATCAAATGCCTTCAGAGGGGGCAGGTATTGTATTCAGATTGCCCCGAGCAGAGATATCAGAGGGGACAGATGGTTTTGTATTGGTCCAGACATGTTATACAACATTGCCTATAGGGTCACCCTTCCTTGCTAGACTTTGCATGATCCCATTTGAGATAGTTACTTAGCTATATTGTGATGAGAGCACTACAAAGTATTGCTGGTTTGCCATATTGTGATGAGAGCACTACAGAGTATTGTTGGTTTGCCACTTATTTCCCAGATTCAGTACAGATCTAGTTTCAGAGACAACTTCAGCAACAGGTATATGGCATGGCAGGTATAGCACTTTATGGTTTATTGCACATGTTGTTGTTTAGACTTGTTTATTTATGTTAGTACATAGACTTAACATATGATGTTGATTAGGGTGATATCGTTGTTTATTATGATGTGTATATCCCTTGGTGATGTCAGTCCACCTCATTTAGTAGGCTCATGTATATGCACACCGATTCCCATCCCCGTTACTGGTACAGACTTGGTCATTTCGTCCTCCTAGGAAGCTAACTTTGGATCCACCTGTCACTTCCTTCCATCCATCCGACTCATTCATGTTGATTTCTCCCGACTTGGACCTTGATTTGTGACCTTGAGGATCCCTTTCCCCATTGACCTCTGAGTATGCCATGATTCCTTGTCTTTTGTGACTCATCTCTTTAGTGTGTGAGATGCATTCTCAAACCTGGGATTTGCTCCTGTTGGTTGCCCCCGATGTTGCAATGCAGTATAGGATTGTGTAGACTCACTGGGTGTTCCCCATTGGTCATCGAAGCATGTTCACTTGCCCCCATTACTTTGCAGTATGAGCACCTTGATTATATCTTTTGAGATATGTATGTAGCCCAAAAGGGCCATGAAATGAAGAAATGTAAAGAAAGCCAAAAAGGCTAAGTATGAAAGTCAAATGTAAAGTCCAAGCAATGTGTTTTTGAACACACACGGACACAGGTCAGCCATATATATCAGCATTGTAATGGTTATTTCCTCACCTAGTCCCATGGGGCAAGGAGGTGAGATGGAGTAAGGGACATCTATGCGAATTGTCCCCTAGAGTCTCAAGTTACGGTTTGCCGGACACCTAGTTTGGCGGCTCTAGAAAAGATCCTCATGAAATCTTCTTTAAGGCACGAATGTGAGTTGTGAGGTATATGTTAGATGATCAGTGGCGTTTTCCCTGCACTATACCCATTTGTGAGGCACTGCCCTTCCCTATGTATTATCATGGTATGCTTATGTTAGTGGGTCCCGCTCCCCCTGTTTACCCAAGGGGTCACATGGTCTTGGTCCTCGTCTTCCCTTATCCTTCACCTTGTTTATCCACCTCACCCAAAGTTAGCTAAGTGGTCAAGTCTATAAGTTGTGCATAGCATTGAGTCTTTGTTGGAGGTGGTGGGCCCACCTCACCCGGGGCTTGTATTTATTGAGATATTTATGTTTTGATCACCATATCGGCATTATATTGTTTTAAGTAATGTTGCTTCATGTTGCTTACAGGTTTTCAGCCATTTCCATTTTGAACAAATTTGACTTGGTCAAACCAAGTTGACTAGGCCAAAATGGGCCCCCAAAAAATGTTGCAATCAAGATTTTGATTTTGGTCATTTATTATCTATTGGGGTCCCATATGAGCCTCCAAGTGTTAGAATTCAAAAAGATTGAGGCGTTGATGAGATTTTTAATTATTATGGGTCACCAGTGACTTGTTTTAATTAAAAATCACAGATTTTGGGCAAATAGTGCCTAATTGATGGATCGGGGTCGTTCAAGTGACCATGTCTACCATATTTAGGGTCTACGATCACATTGCAGCAGACGGTTCTTCAATTCGGGCATTATAAGTGGTTCAAAATCCCAAATTACATCTTCAGCAATAAATTAAATGGAAAATCAAATATGGCGAAGGTAACTATGGCAAAATGGCAAATGCAAAGGTTGGCTAATACAAGGGTGACTTCTAAGGTATTTTTACTATGTTTTGACATTATATTTGTGTGGTGGGGCCCTCACTTTGGCCAGCTCACCATGTGGGACGAATTTTCCCATGAGGGGCATTTTTCCACTTAGCAAAAATCAATTTTTTGTGGGTTTGTTGTATTTGGACCATGGTTTAGTGGTATGGGGGGCTAAAACAGCGCATAGGCACCCCCCAACAACCATTTGTATGCATTGTATGGGCTCCACGAAGTGGCCCCATATCCACTTGGGCGCTATAGAGGGTGATTCGCCCCCCCTCTTGAGAGTTGATCTCCTCCATCGATTTGGGCATTGAGAGAGTTAATCTCAGCCCTTAGTTTTGGAGGGAGTTAGGGTTGAGAAAGGTCTTTCTCTATAAGAGAAGACACTCACCCATTTTGTACTTCTTCTTGGCATTTTTCATATTTGAGATTGAGAAATAGAGAGACAGTGTTCCCATTTTTGCTTGTGATATGGTGGTGAATGCTTATGGTGGTGATTGTTAGCTTATTGCTGGTGCATTGCTGAGTTGTTTTGTGGTGTCCCTATCTCTCCTTGGCCATTTCGATTTGCAGGTGAAGCTGACCACTTGAGGAAAAATGCAGCACTTGAGCTAGCAGCTCCATGCTAGCGTTTCTCTTCGAGATTTCAACAGGGAAGTGAATTTATAGCTTTGTTATTTGCTTTCTTCATCATTAGTCATTCATTTGCTGGTTTCTTTTTGTTATTTGGTGCAGATATTGACTTTGTCCCTCTTTGGCAGGTACAAAAACGCATTGGTCAACTGGCTGCACTAAAACGCCAAGGGAAAACGCACTGCTACTTGGCATTTGGTCTCCAGGGTTTGTCTTCAGCATCAAAACACATTCATATTCATCATCTAGGTACCATCCTTGCTTGTCTCCTACATTTCATTCTCATTTGCAAATGTTAAGCTGGAAATTTTTAATATAAACCATGTAAAATTAAAAAACTAAAAATTCAACCGTTAAAACTTATTTTTCTTTCTAAATCCGCTTATGAAATGTTCTTAAAATCTTAGATCCAAAGTTTAAGTTAGATTAGACTCCATTTTCCCATAGAACTAGCACTGGTCCACTTGGCAAACCCTCCCCCAGGGCGTTTTTCTCTTTCTGTCTAGCTGGGTCGATTTGGGGTTGTGGGTAGTTTTGATTTGGGTTTAAACCATTGTTTTATCATAACAAATCAAGCTATCGTTTGTTGGAAGTGAATTTAAATATTAATTTAGCGCTGCCCTAGGTCCACTAATGCATTGTTTACATCTCTACCTTGGGCTGAATCATCTCATCTCTTCACTTCCAGTCTACTGTGTATCCTTAGATTATTTTCAGCCACACAATCACTGATCTAATCTCAATATCTCATCACGTTTGATTGCTCGTCACTTTCTATTCACATACTCATTTTACACTTGTGTCCAACCAATGGTTGAAATCCAACTTAGGATCTCACTAGCACCCATTTCTTGTTTCCATCTCTTTATCTTTTGGTATTTGGGGTGTCTTTTTTGTCTCTCAACCATCACTGGTTGAGAAGGGTCTCCCCCTGGATTAAGCTACGTACCCTATCCGAAGTGACAAACACCTTGTCTGGTGTGACTACCACTCTTCGAACGGTGGACTTGGCATTTGTTGGTTACACCTTCCGGGCTGCTCACCCTCTACCATCTCAGACGAGATACCTTTCATTAGCAGCTAGAGTTTGTGTGATAACATTTTTGGCATCGTTGCCGGGGAGGTAGAGGCCTACCCGTGTTTTTCTTGAGTTTGAGTCTTTTTGCATCTACACTTAAACTTTGTTGGCTAGTTTTCATTTTCTTAAATTATTGTAGCCAACATATTTTGTTTCATTCTCCACTTCCCCTCATGACATTCCACCTTCGGTGAACAAGGTTCTTAGTTCACCTAGCGACTCCACCTCGGCTCCACTAGAGGCCGAACCCATTCATACAACCTTCACAGTTTAGATCGTTCTGACACTTCACATAGTACACCTATCACTTACGTTAGACGAAACCTTGGTAGTCACTCCCCCAGCTCGTTTTGGCAGGAAATCAACGCTACAGCCTCACCTATCCTTGTAGTGCCACCCTTTTCTACAATTCCAAATCCCCCCCCAAACAACAACCAGATGGCTAATGCCAACCCTGCTCCATGAGTCTTTGGCAATAGGGTGAGAGCTTCACCGCTTAACTTTGCCCAAATTCAGGGTGCTCCCCATGACATGCCAAATAAATATTTTGAGAAAAATCCTAAGTTTAGTGGGAGCACTGCCATTACTATTGAGGATCACATCGAATCTGTGTGGAAACACATGGAGGCCTATGGGGCCATCGATGAGGATGTATTCATGATAGGTCTATTCATGTCACTTGAGGGCGATGCCCGCAAGTGGTTTGATCGGTTACGAGCTGCATCAATCGATGGTTACGATAGCTTCGTGACCAAGCTCACTGAACAATGGTCGGTCAAACTAGATGGAAAGTATTTGCTTAGCCAACTATTAGGAATAAAGAAAAAGGAAAATGAAACCACCCATGAATTTAACCAAAGATTTGATAAAGTAGTGGCACAAATACCTGAAACAATCCATCCTAAGGATCCTGCCATCCTGATACATTATCTAGATTCTTTCGAAGGATGGCTAGGGTACCACCTAGAGGAAAAAGAGCCTGCCACTTTAAAGGTAGCCCAGGACAATGCACTAAAGGCTGAAGCAAACGCAACGTCCATGGGGAAGCAAAGCTTCTTTGACCACCATGCTCCCTCTTCCTCATGCACCGATTCCCGTGCCCTCAAGGGAAAAGACCCTGCGAAGGAAGACACTGAGTTAGGGACAACTGAGGACATGAAAGAAATGATAAAGACCCTCACCCTTATTACTAGAGACCTGGATAAGAACAAGGAATTGGATAGGTACAAGGATCCATATGGCCCCAAGCCATACTGGAACCCAAATAGGAGACCGACTACTGAAGAAAACAAGAGACCCCATGTTGCCCCCAAGGTCCTAAACACAAGAGCCATCCATTTGTGCGAGAGGTGTGAGGATGAGCACCCAAGTCTGAATGTCGTTATGTTGAACTAGAGGAACATGTAGAAAACATTAACTTTATTGACGACACACCTTTCGACTTAGACTTTGGCCGGATCCTCATTGAGGAGGAGGAATAAGAAGATGTTGAAGAAGAAGTAGGCCCTTCTTGTTCACCGGTTCACCCTGTTAGTGATGATCTTCAACGAACCAAAATTTATAGGAGACATAGGGAGGAGCCTAGGCCCACGCCCTTCATGGGGAGGCACAAGGTCTCAGAACCAGACCTTGGCACAAGCCTCCATTCATCTGACAAGGCCTTTGGGTGTAGCATAGAGCTAGAAAAGGAGTTGGCCAAAATAATGCAGAGTGTTCCCCTGTCCGAGCTAGCAAAGCTCCCTTCAGTCCAAAGCCAAATCACTGAGTTCCTGGATAGCATTCCCATAGAAAAGGAATTGCTCACTACCTTCGCAGACATCCCTAGTTCTCTTGAGATATCACACAATGAGGAGAGGGACACGGAGGACCCTCAGGTGTCTATCCACACTGCCATCTACGAGAGAAAGAATGGAGGGCACCAGCCTTTCTATCTAACTCTCCGTATCCAAGACATGCTACTACATAACTGCATGCTCGACTCGGGGGCCTCCATGAACGTCATGCCATTGTGAATAAAGAAGGATTTGGGCCTGGAGGTGACCCACCCTTACGAAAACGTATGTGGAATCGATTCCAGACAAGTTCCGGCTCATGGCCTGATTAAGAACTTGAAGGTAGATCTTTTCTCATGTCTGGATATATCCACACTCATGGACGTAGTGGTGATCGATCTTCCAACTATCTATGGCATGCTCTTGTCCAGGAAGTGGGCTGCCGGTTTAGGAGGGAATTTACAGATGGACTTATCTTATGCCTCCATCCCTGACCCTAATGGGGTCTTGGTGAGAATATATTGGGAACCTTTATACGAAGGGCACATTGAGGGTATGGAGGATGCCCTGCGAAGGACGTACGGAGGATGTGAGCCAGGTCTGGAGGGAATGTTTATGGCCTTTAGGGACAATAGGGAGGATATTGATGACGAGGCCAGGTTAGGGCACTGGTTTGAGAGGTGGCTCTCCAGCCTCGGGTTACACTCATCTGAAGATGATTATTAGGAAGAGTGCATCCACCAACTCAACCATGAGGACCTCATGAGTGAGGTGACCCCACCTCCCGAGGGGCATGAGCCTATGGAGACACGAGAGGGATCCCCTACGGGTCACCCTCATCCATCAGGCCTCCAGGATCAGCTGGCCCAACTATATCTCGATGACTATTCCACCGCGAGAGATGAAGAGTTGGAGTTCTCTCTGTCTGTTGAGTTGAGAGCGATCATGCATGAGTTTCCCACGTATAGGGAAGAGGACCATGAAACGAAGGAACATAGTGAGGACGCTCCCCCTCCTCTTGAAGACTGGGAAGTAAGGGGGATCCCGCCCCCAGAAGAGAGGAGTTTCAGGACAATCCCTGAGATGCTGGCCATTATGAATGACAATCTATATAGGCAAGCCAGAGGCCTTCCCCCATGCTACTGGTGGGAGGAGCCATCTTCCCGAAATCTCCTTGAGAGGGGGAACGATGCATCTGACCAGATTTTAATCCAGGATTTCTCCCTTCCCACGGACATCGTGGGAGAGTTCGAGCCATTACCGATAGTCACCCCACCTCCCTCCCCTCGCCCACATGCTTTCCCGAGATTTTTGTTACCGGCTGAGATCCCTATCCCTTCAGGAGAAGGGTGTAGCACTCATGCTGCCTCTTCGCCAGCCACCCACCCCTCCACCAGGAGCCTCTCTGCCCAGCCTCCAGAATTTTGGACTATTGGCGAGACCCAGATAGGTGTTTCACACCCTAGGTCCTGTGTTCCCTGGGCTAGCCCGACCCCTATGAGGGAGCTGATTCCTGAAGTTTTGGTAGGAGAGGTTGCAATCCTGCTCGATGGTGGGTCCCATCGATTCATCTCTCATATTAGCCGTAGGGACCTCCACCCTGACGATGGTGGAAATGCCGATGTGTCAGTATTTCGGGATATAGGTGTAGACCCTCCTTCGGTGAATAGGAGGAGCTTTGCCACGGGGGACCAGGTTGTCATGCCAAGTCACATATTTCATCACATGACTGGAAACCATAGCGAGCTTTTGGTGGGCCCCTTTAGAGTTGAGATATGCGATAGAGACTCATACTTTCTACCTACCGAGGATGGACACTACTTCTCCGTCCCTGTGAATTGTCACCACCTTCAGGGGTATGTTCCCGGGTCCACCCGGGGAGATATTCCCTGATCTTGAGCCTTGCACCTTCCCCTCTTTTTTGCGGCTAATAAGCTCTCGAGAGTAGCAGTCGGTTGTTCCTTGCCTTTGAATGTCCCACCTTGTTTGATGACCGGTTGCCCCTGTTTTGTTTTGCTTTTCTTTTCTCACCTTTGACACCATGTTCCTTTTTCTGGTTTGCTTTTGTACCATAGTTTCTTTTCTTTGCTTTTCACCTTTACACCTTATGTGTCGGCTTAATAAGATTTAAAATGATGTAGAATACATTTCATTATGGATATATTTTCATTTCAGCATTGTCATTTTGTTATGTTTCTGTTGGATTTATATATATATATTGTATGGCCTGACAAGCGGTCTGCAGAGATTAGTATAACGTCTGCATTTTACAGGGATAGGTACATATATGATGATGATGCAGACAACATGTACGTGCATGCGCTTTGATGATGATGAGAGGGGTGCTACGGACCAGTGATTCTGTGGTTCTCAAGCAGTCTCTCCCTTAGAGCACTTGTCCCAGCTGGAGCCATATGTTATCACATCCATGTTAGCTGGAGCTACCATGCTGCAGATTGTGTGGTCAGGGACCATACTACCTTTTGTTTTCTAGATCAAAGATCAGATGCCTTCAGAGGGGGCATGCATTGTATTTAGATTTCCCTGAGCAGAGATATCAGAGGGGACAAATGGTTTTGTATTGGTCCAGACATGTTATACAGCATTGCCTACAGGGTCACCCTTCCTTGCCAGACTTTGCATGATCCCATTTGAGATAGTTACTTAGCCATATTGTGATGAGAGCACTACAGAGTATTGTTGGTTTGCCACTTATTTCCTGTATTCAGTAGAGAACCAGTTTCGGAGACATCTTTAACAACAAGTATATGGCATGGCAGGTATAGCACTTTATGGTTTATTGCACATGTTGTTGTTTAGACTTGTTTATTTATGTTAGTACATAGACTTAACATATGATGTTGATTATGGTGATCTCATTGTTTATTATGATGTGTATAGCCCTTGGTGATGTCAGTCCACCTCATTTAGTAGGCTCATGTATATGCACACTGGTTCCCATCTGGTTCCCATCCCCATTACTGGTATAGACTTGGTCATTTTGTCCTCCTAGGTAGCTAACTTTGGATCCACCTGTCACTTCCTTCCATCCATCCGACTCATTGATGTTGATTTCTCCCGACTTGGACCTTGATTTGTGACCTTGAGGATCCCTTTCCCCATTGACCTCTGAGTATGCCATGATTCCTTGTCTTTTGTGCCTCGGCTCTTTAGTGTGTGAGATGCATTCTCAAACCTCGGATTTGCTCCTGTCGGTTGCCCCCAATGTTGCAATGTAGTATAGGATTGTGTAGACTCATCAGGTGTTCCCCATTGGTCATTGAAGCATGTTCACTTGCCCCCATTACTTTGCAGTATGAGCACCTTGATTATATCTTTTGAGATATGCATGTAGCCCAAAAGGGAAATGAAATGAAATGAAGATATACATAGCCTTTTTGGAAAGAAAGCCAAAAAGGCTATGTAAATGTAAAGAAAGCCAAAAAGGCTATGTAAATGTAAAATCAAGCCAAAAAGGCTAAGTATGAAAGTCAAATGTAAAGTCCAAGCAATGTGTTTTTGAACACACACGGACATAGGTCAACCATATATATCTGCATTGTAATGGATATTTCCTCACCTAGTCCTGCGGGGCAAGGAGATGAGATGGAGTAAGGGACAGCTATGTGAATTATCCCCTAGAGTCTCAAGTTACGGTTTGTCGGACACCCAGTTTGGAGGCTCTAGAAAAGATCCTCACGAAGTCTTCTTAAGGCATGGATGTAAGTTGTGAGGTATATGTTATATGATCAGTGGCGGTTTCCCTACACTATACCCATTTGTGAGGCGCTGCCCTTCCCTGTGTATTATCATGGTATGCTTATGTCAGTGGGTCCTGCTCCCCCTATTTACTCGAGGGGTCACATGGTCTTGGTCCTCGTCTTCCCTTATCCTTCACATTTTTTATCCACCTCACCCAAAGTTAGCTAAGTGGTCAAGTATGTAAGTTGTGCATAGCATTGAGTCTTTGTTGGAGGTGGTGGGCCCACCTCACCCGGGGCTTGTATTTATTGAGATATTTATGTTTTGATCACCATATCGGAATTATATTGTTTTAAGTAATGTACTAACGTAAATAAGGAATCCTTGATGCTTCATGTTGCTTACAGGTTTTCAGCCATTGCCATTTTGACCAAATTTGACTTGGTCAAACCAGGTTGACTAGGCCAAAATGGGCCCCCAAAAAATGTTGTGATCAAGATTTCGATTTTGGTCATTTATTATCTATTGGGATCCCATATGAACCTCCAAGTGTAAGAATTCAAAAAGATTGAGGCGTTGATGAGATTTTTAATTATTATGGGTCACCAATGACCTGTTTTAATTAAAAACCATGGATTTTGGGCAAACAGTGCCTAATTGATGGAGCGGGGTCATTCAAGTGACCATGTCTACCATATTTGTGGTCTACGATCACATTGCAGCAGACGGTTCGCCAATCCGGGCATTATAAGTGGGTTAAAATCCCAAATTACATCTTCAGCAATAAATTAAATGGAAAATCAAATATGGCAAAGGTAACTATGGCAAAATGGCAAATGCTAAGGTTGGCTAATACAAGGGTGACTTCGAAGGTATTTTTACTATGTTTTGACATTATATTTGTGTGGTGGGGCCCTCACTTTGGCCAGCTCACCATGTGGGACGAATTTTCCCATGAGGGGCGTTTTTCCACTTAGCAAAAATCGATTTTTTGTGGGTTTGTTGTATTTGGACCATGGTTTAGTGGTATGGGGGGATAAAACAGCCCATAGGCACCCCCAACCACCATTTGTATGCATTGTATGGGCCCCACGAAGTATCTCCATATCCACTTGGGCGCTATAGAGGGTAATTCGCCCCCCCTCTTGAGAGTTGATCTCCTCCCTCGATTTGGGCATTGAGAGAGTTAATCTCAGCCCTTAGTTTTGGAGGGAGTTAGGGTTGAGAGAGGTCTTTCTCTATAAGAGAAGACACTCACCCATTTTGTACTTCTTCTTGGCATTTTTCATATTTGAGATTGAGAAATAAAGAGACATTGTTCCCATTTTTGCTTGTGATATGGTGGTGAATGCTTATGGTGGTGATTGTTAACTTATTGCTGGTGCATTGCTGAGTTGTTTTGTGGTGTCCCTATCTTTCCTTTGCCATTTCGATTTGTAGGTGAAGTTGACCACTTGAGGAAAAACGCAGCACTTGAACTAGCAGCTCCATTCTAGCGTTTATCTTCGGGATTTCAAAAGGGAAGTGAATTTATAGCTTTGTTATTTTCTTTCTTCATCATTAGTCACTCATTTGCTGGTTTGTTTTTGTTATTTGCTGCAGATACTGACTTTGTCCCTCTTTGACAGGTACAAAAATGCATTGGTCAACTGGCTGCACTAAAACGCTAAGGGAAAATGCACTGCTGCTTGGCATTTGGTCTCCAGGGTTTGTCTTCAACATCAAAATGCATTCATCTTCATCATCTAGGTACCATCCATGCTTGTCTCCTACATTTCATTTTCATTTGCAAATGTTAAGCTGGAAATTGTTAATATAAACCATAAAATTAAAAAACTAAAAATTCAACCATTAAAACTTATTTTTCTTTCTAAACCCACTTATGAAATGTTCTTAAAAGATTAGATCCAAAGTTTTAGTTAGATTAGACTCCATTTTCGCATAGAACTAGCACTGGTCCACTTGGCGACCCCCCCCCAAACGACGTTTTTCTCTTTCTGTCTAGCTAGGTCGATTTGAGGTTGTGGGTAGTTTTGATTTGGGTTTAAATCATTGTTTTATCATAACAAATCAAGCTATCGCTTGTTGGAAGTGAATTTAAATATTAATTTAGCGCTTCCCTAGGTCCACTAGTGCACTGTTTACATCTCTGCCTTGGGCTGAATCATCTCATCTCTTCACTTCCAGTCTACTGTGTATCCTTAGATTATTTTCATCCACACAATCACTGATCTAATCTCAATATCTCATCACGTTTGATTGTTGGTCACTTTCTATTCACATACTCATTTTACACTTGTGTCCAACCAGTAGTTGAAATCCAACTTAGGATCTCACCAGCACCCATCTCTTGTTTCCATCTCTTTATCTTTTGGGATTTGGGGTGTCTTTTTTGTCTCTCAACCAGCACTAGTTGAGAAGGGTCTCCCCCTAGATTAGGCTACGTGCCCTATCCGAAGTGACAAACGCCATGTCTAGTGTGACTACCGCTCTTCGGATAGTGGACTTGGCGTTTACTAGTTACACCTACCTGGCTACTCACCCTCTACCATCTCGGACGAGATACCTTTCATTAGCCGCTAGAGTTTGTGTGATAACAGTTATCAACTGTGGAGATTAAGGATCAAGTGGGATCTCACCTACCCAGGTGCTAGATCTAGGTGAACTCACCCAACCAAGAAGTGCGACCTCACTTTGAGAGGCTAAGTTGCCTTGGGAAAGGGGTCAAATGGAAGCCAATCCACACCAAACTATAGATCCGAATTTCTGTGGATGCTATAGAGGTGGGTTTTCAATATCTTACCCAAAAGGCCACTAGATCTTAGTAGATCTAAGAAATTGTAAAATGAGGGTTTTAATTTATGAGGGTTTTAATGACTTAGACAAATGGATAGAACATGGAATGAGAGTCTTACCTTGAAATCATACATGAGTGATGAATGAGGTTTCCATTGTTGTTGAGGAGTGTTCCGACAGAGATCAAATGAAAAATCTTTGATTTTTCTTGCTTTGAAGTGATGCCCTAGTCCACACGTGCGCCCTCCTCTACCTGTCAAACCAAGGAAATCGATTCAATCAGAATGATCAAGCATGGAGGAAATACAAGTATAAGCAACTGATAACATGAAGTAGAAGGTACAAAGACAGTAATACTCCTTGTTACTGACAAAGAAACCCCAAAGAAGAGGCAGGGAGAGTCTCCCCTACCAATGCGACCTCCTTGAAGCAAATCAGCCTCCACCTGTAGATGAAAAATACATGGACAAAAGATAGCAAGAATAATATCCAATAACCCAGTTAAAGGAAGAACAAACGAACGAACTCCAAATAGCATTCACAACCACAACAAGTAGATGCAATAATAATTTTCTATTCTAATAATCCAGAGCCCAAAGTCCCATTTACAATGAGCTCTCTCCTTTAAATAGGATGGAGAGAGGCCAAAACCCTAACCACTTTTTGAATGAGTGCCTAAGATTAAAAGATGAAATGATCTAATCAATGGTTGAGATGAGCTCAACAATACAATACATGTATCACTAATAAAATAATACATCAATGGACCAAATCGCCCTAGGAGAGGGGGTCCCACCAAAAGTGAATGATAAAACATAAGATCTAGCTCATGGTGGGTCCAAGGGGTAATTTTTAACACCCTTGGTCAATCCCCATGGCACAATATCGAAAAATAAATACTCTAAGCACCAAATCGTGCCTCTATGGGAAAGTCGTGAGCCTTAGAAGGCTCCAAAAATCAATATAAAATGCCATAAGTGATGGGTGTGGGTCCCACTGGAAGATGAAACTGCTGGAGAAGGTGTGGAAGACATCCCACTCATCATCACAAGTCATCCCATGCCAATTATTTTCCTCAGTAGCCTAAATCGAATCCTTCAGTAGCCTTTTTTACCATTTTTTAACTGTATCGAGAAATGTGAACATGCCCAAACTGCCTCCTAGAGTGCCTGCACTGTCAATGTGAGGCTACCAGGATCTCTAGGAGGGGGGTAATATGGTAATAAAAAGTGGATGGACCACCCCCTCCATGCACAGTTCCCTAGGTGAACTCAGCAACTCTCTACTCTACTCTAACAGGGCCTCTGATAGGCCAATACTGCACTAGGATAGCCAACTGAGGCTAAAAATCATTGTAACTTCCCGTAACTGAAAACAGACTGTCTCATTGGACTCAGAAGGTCCAAATCCATCTAAGATGTGTACTCATACACCATATAGATCTCTGCATGGTCAAAAATAAATACTCATCATACTTGGTAGACCAAATAATAATAATCTGTAAAAAGTGCTGAAAAGCATAAATGATCATCATAAGCCTAAAACCACTGCATAGAACCACCAAGGTGACCTGTACCAGACCATATATAATATCTCTGCATTATATGAGGTCTGCCACCTCATGTCCTGTTGTTGACTTTTGGTCAAACCATGTTTGACCCAGTCAACATGACCAAAATATAACTCAGGCTATCATCACATTGCTGCAAGGTGTCAAAGGTTAAAAACATGCTCTACAATTCATTAAAGTAACAATTATAACAAGAAGTAATCATTTCACTAGCGATCTACCAACAAATATATAAGGCTTTATTTATTAATTAAGACTCAGACCAGACTTTCAAGACCATACTCACTTCATAGTTGTGATCAATTTGCTAGTGAAGGGTGAAGGCTAAAAATAAAATGGCTAGGCCAAGGGATGACTACTAACTTGACATCATGACACTTTGGAAATGGAAATGGAATACACACTAGTAACATATGTTGGACAAGCAGATAACACGGGGGATCGCTATGTCTCACAAATGGGTAAGTTGTTCAAAGCGTGTTTATTCACCTTGGCAGATGCTCACAATCCATAATACAAATGAGGCCATCAATCTTTTTGATATAGAGTTTAAGTTCCATTGCTTTTTGGGCCTTTAGTTTCCATAGCCTTTGATCTATGTGTGTTTATAAACACATTGCATATATTTACATTTCATAAGGCTTCTAGCTGCAGGTGTGTTTTTAAGGCACTTGTTTACCTGAGCTCTTCCGGGTGTGTTTTTAGACATCTTGTTTACCTGGGTATTACATTTCACAATAGATATAACATTTGATATTTCATTTCCAGTTTCATTTGGATTTTTTCACAATAGATATAACATTTCCTTTTCATATTTTGTATTTATGGAAGCACTATCTGTTTTAGGTTTAGCCAACAACATCTTTAGTGACTAGGGGGACTTCGTGCCAGTGCCAAACATCGGGACAACCGACCAAAATGATTTAGGCCTACAATCCAACTCACCAAAGGTAAGTTTTGTCACCAACTCAGAGCCGAGACACAAATAAATAGGGAAGCTTATCCAACACAGAGGCTATAGCGAGGGAAGGTCCTCCATGCCACTAGTCAAGTAGTAAGTCAAGGTAATAAACTAAAAGGTAGGTAATGGATGGATGAAGAAAGTGAATAATGAGACCAACACTAGCAAGCCAAATAATGGTGGGAATGATCACCTCTATTCTCCCTAGGGAGGGTAAAACCAATGAGTATAGGTCAAGAACTTCTAAGTCTGAGTAGGGACAATATATAATATATATATATAACAAGATCCAACCAGGTCCACATATCTATATGATCTCCAGAACATGACACTAAATGCTAAGACATGCTACAAGAATGAATATAAAAGTAATATAACCATAACACAAAAATATATCTGCTGAGTCATATACCTGTATGCACAATACCTGAACCATCATCTGTCCTCTGAAACTGCTGCTGTAACTCTAGGAACTGCTGACTGCTCTGTATCAATGGCTAAATGGCTACATCAGTCATCTCTCTGAGTGTCCTAAAACTCAGTCATGGCAATGGGGGATAAAACTGTTGTCCATATAATAATCATGATCCATAATAGATGCTCATCTCAGCATCTCAATGCAAGGGAACTGGCTGAAAAGTGTACGGGAATCGGAAAATTAATGTATGGTAGCCCGGCTACTATATATGTGATAACATCTGGCTCCAGCTGGGACAAGTGCTCTGCTAAAAAGAGCACTTGAGAACCTCAGAATCTCTGGTCCTCGAACTCTGCAACTCATATCCTCAATCCAGCACTCTATCTCTGCAATTGCTACTAGCATATCACCTATTATCTGGAATATGGCCAGAGCTATACCTAACTCATAGACTGGATGTCAGAACGTCGCATGCATATATATAAATCAAATAAACAACAATACTGAAATTGAAATGCATGAAATATAAGTGCAGAAAAGTAAATCTAATCTACTAATATAACTTAAAAAGGTTTGGTTTTATTGTGCAGGAAAGGAAAATGACAGGTACTCGGCTAAACTAAGAGCTTCAAAGGTGAGCTTTAAAGAAAAAGGTGCCAGATTCAATGGCTGAAAATACTAACTACTGCCCAAGCAGGCTTATTCAGTTCCTACCTACTCTCTTCTATCGGGCAAGGCAAGTTATGGAAAGCGGAGAAGTCATTCAAGGTTGATAGGGGGAAAGTAATGCTTTAGCATCCTCCCATTCACAGGAAACTCAACTTCATCTCCATCCAATGTTTCAAGAACAAAAGATCCTTTTCCAGCTAACCTACTTATCATGTACAGGCCTTTCCACAGACTTTCAAATTTTGTATCATTTCTTGGTTTTTCTTTATGCTTATCCCACAATAAAACCACATCTCCAACACCAATAGTATTACTTCTAGTGCTTTGATCAAAGGTGCCCTTTACCCTTTCTTGATCTATAAGCATCTTATCAAATACATCCCTCCTCTTCTCATCAAGCTCAACTAGTTTATCAATTCTAGCCTGAATTGATTTTGTATCTGAAGTGCATTGTTGTAACAAATCATAAACTGGTATTTGCAAGTTTATTGGGAGTCTACAATCTTGTCCATACACTAACTCGAAATGAGACTTTCCTGTAGTCCTCTTGACTGTTGTCCTGTCTGCCCATAAACCATATTTCAAATTCGTGTCCCAACTTCTCTTGTTTTCACCAACCATTCTCTTCAATAATCTAATTAGGTTTTTATTATTGGATTCTGCAAGACCATTCCCCTGAGGGTAATAGTTTGAAGAATGGGAGAGAGTAATTCCGTGATTCATGTAGAAAGTTGACATCTCTATTTTGCTAAATGCTGGGGCATTGTCTGTTGTTAACTTTAATGGACACCCATACCTGGACACAATATTTTATTCCAAAAATTTCACAACTACTTCAGCTGTGGCCTTCTTAGTAGGTATGGCTTCTACCCAATGGGTGAAATAATCAGTACAGGTTAACATGTATTTGTATCCATTACTTGAATTCTCATTAAAAGTCCCCACAAAATCCATACCCCACTGCTAAAAAGGGGCCTCAACTACTACTGGAGTTAAAGGTAAAGCAGGCAATCTTGGTTTTCCTGAAAAGAATTGACATTCTTGGGAGACCCGGACATAGGAGTGCACATCTTTGAAAAGTGTTGGCCAATAATAACCTGCTCTCATGATTTTTGCAGCAGTTGTTCTTGGAGCATAATGTCCACCCAATAATCCTGAATGCATTTCCTTTATGATAGTTTTTTATTCTTCAAAATTAACACATTTCAAAACTATCCCATCAGAATTCCTCCATCCCAAACCATCTTGAGTCAAAACATACTTTTCATCTTTTAGCCTTAATTCTCTCCTTTGATGATCCACCAGATAATCAGGGCAAGATAGATTTCTTAGGAAATACATAATATATTTATACCACTCATGCTCGTCATCAATATTCAGGACAGAAGGACTCTTTTCACTTATAACATTAACTGTATTACTACTTCCTTTATCAATTAAGAGTTGAGCCAACCCTTGTCCTTTCACAATCTTAATAGGCTTGATTTCCAAATCATACTCTTGTATTCGTGAAATCCAATTCCCTTTAACACCTATACCATCTGCTTGTGATAGGACATCCTTTACTGCTTGATATGGCACAAATGATTTGATTTTGGAATATCCCACATATGTTCTAAAATGTTTCAAGGCTTTGACTAAGGCATAGGCTTGCTTTCCAGTTGTGGTATATCTTAACTCCGCATCACGCAAATTCTTACTCATAAAAGCTATAGGTTGTTCATGATTATCATTGTTATTTTGCAACAAGACTCCAGCAATGGTGTCTTCAGAGACATATGAATAGATCATAAACTCTTTACTATAATCAGGACAAGCTAAAACCGGTGCAGTTGATATGGCTTTCTTTAGCTTAGTGAAAGATGATTCGCAAGTTTTATCCCATATGAACTTTAAATCCTTTTTTAGGAGGGCATTTAAAAGTTTGGCCAATTCTAATAAATTGGGAATGAATCTTTGGACAAAGTTTATTTTACCAAAGAATGACTGAAGAGAAGCCACATTATGGGGTGCAACAATAGCATTAATGGCTTGGACTCGTTCAGGATCAATTATGATGCCTTATTTGGACACAATGTGTCCCAACGATTTACCCTTATTGATTCCAAAAGTGGATTTCTTTTGATTGAAAGATATACCAAACTTCCTACATCGATAAAAAACTTTCCTTAAATGCTTTACATGGTCATCTCACTCCTTGGAAAAGACTGAAAAGGTCATCCTAATAAATGGCTATGATCTTTCCTATCAAATCATTAAAGGCTTGATCCATAGCTCTTTGAAAAGTGGAACCAACATTTAACAATCCAAAAGGAATTCTTATGTATTCGAAGGTTCTCCATGGAGTTGTAAAGGTCGTTTTTTCTCTATCTTCCTTCTTGATACGCACCTGATTATATCCTGAAAAACCATCTAACATTGACAACATTCCTGCCCTCGTAACACTCTGCAACAAATTTTCCATATTTGGAAAAGGGTAATTGTCTTTAAGAGATGCTTGCTTAGATTTCTAAAGTCAATGCACACCCTAATTTCACCACTCTTCTTCCTTACAATTACCGGATTGGACACCCAAGTAGTATGTCGGACTAGCCTGATGATTCCAGCAGCCAACATTTTCTCAAGCTCTTTCTTAATCAAGGGGGCTAGTTTGGGATTAACATTTCTTAACTTTTTCCTATAAGGTTTAGCTCCTTCATGCAAAGGGATAGTATGCTCAATAATTGCAGGGTCAAAATTTTTGAGATCATCATAGGTCCAAGCAAAAACATCCTTGTACTCCCTAATCAGGTTTTCGATGGCTTTCCTTTCCTTTGGGGAAGCATTCTTTCCTATTTTAACCATTTTGGGAAACACCGGTGTTCCAATGTTAATCTCTATTACTTCATCTACTGGTTCAGCTCTTTTACCTTTATACTCATCATGCCTATTGAAATTCTTCTCAAGGGGAATAGCTAAATTCATGACCTCAACATCTTGCAAAGACAGATTGTTTACCTTATCCTCCAAATCAATATTGCAATTTTGAAAATCATCTTTGCATTGTAAAAATGCAATAATTTGGGCATCATTATCAAAAAATTGCCAATGATCCTGATTATCAGGCACTGAAGGCCTAAATAATATTTCAACTTTACAATTCTTCTCCTTAAGGTGATCAGGGATTTCAAAGGTGCATGCTATTACTGATAATGCATCGGCCAATGTGTTTTCCTCTCTTGGAACCGCTCGAATTGCAAATGCATCAAACATTTCAATAGAATCCCATACAACATTTCTATAGTCTCTAAGTCTATTGTTCTTGGCTGCAAATTGATTCTTCACTTGGGAAACAATTAAATCTGAATCACCTATTACACTCAAGCATTTAATCTTCAGATCTTGGGAAACTTCTAATCCTAAAAGAAAGGCTTCATACTCAGCTACATTGTTTGTGGCCTCAAACTCCAGACGGAAAGAAATATACTTCTCTTCTCCAGAGGGGGAAGTAAGGACAATCCCAGCTCCGGCCCCATGCCTTGACTTAGCTCCATCAAAATGCATTTTCCAAACTTGGCTAGGAGGAAAAGGATTTTGTCAGGGTTCTTCCCAATAATTTTCCCAAACCATATAGTTTCCAACTTCTTCAGTAGGACGCATGGCTTCTTCAAAAAGATTCTCAGGGGTCTCTACATGTTCTGTCATAGGCTTTTCATTCATTAATTTATAAAAGGATTTTCCTCCAATAGGGATGGTTGCATAAGATAGATCCATTTGGATGCTTCCTCCTAACTTAGCAGCCCATTCTCTTGATAGCAACATTCCCCATGCATCAGGTATGTCTAGAACCAACACATTCATGCTTATTTCAATCTCAGGATATGCTGCTAACTTCATTTTTAAATTCTCGATTACTCCCTTTGACCGAATAGGTCTAGAGTCCATCCCACACACATTTTTAAACTGCCGAGATGGCTTTAGCTCTAGCTGTTCCGTTACCTTAAGTGGCATAATATTAACCTTCACTCTTGAGTCTAACATGCAGTTATGTAGGATCAACTGGTTGATTTCTAGAGCGATATAGAAAGGTGGATGACCCCTACCACTATCAATTACACTTTGAATCATTACGGGAGGGTCTTCCTCAATTGCTAACCCTTTATGACTTTTGACTTTAGGCTTAATTCCTAAGAATTTAGTAGCTTGGTCGAAATATGAAGGGATCTTTAAAAGTTCATCCAAGGGCACAGGGATGTTAGGTTTAGATAGGAAATTGCTTAAATCGACTCTCAAGTTGCAAGACTTTTCTTGGCCATTGACGTTTGCTTTTAATCCTATCAAATGCATTATCTGTGCCTTAACAAAAGGGATGACTACCAAATCTTTCAAAGACATCATGACTGAAGATCCAGAGAGTTTCCCTAGTATGTTTGTATTTAACTTTTCTTGTATTACCTGGGATACTTCTTTGCTAGGAAGACTTGCTTGCTTTCTATGCATTGGTTCCTTGTTTTGAGGCTTAGTAGGTTGTGGACTCATCATCTTCCTAGATTCTTGAGGAACCAATCTTCAAGGTTGATCTTTGTTCTTTAAAATACCCTTAGGAGGAGTGCTAGGGGATTGAGTAGGCACTTTACGAATGGTGTTTCTTTGTTCATGGGAACTTTCTTTTACAACAGACTTGTTATTATCTTTTAAATTATTCTTTGCTTGAGACCTTGCCACTACTTGACTATCAGAGGGATTCTTCATAGACCTGGTCTGGAGGTATTCATTGGTATACACATTTTCAGACAACTTATGAAGATGTTCATCACGTCTCAAGTTTTCTTTTTGTTGTTTGAGAACAAGGCTATACAAATTTTGTATCAGCTTGCCCATCTCGATCATCATTTTCATGACCATATCGTTTTCTGAGTCACTTTCAACAATGCAAGGCATGACTCTAAAACTTAGGGTTTATGTGTTGGGTTCGGTCCTCAGTAGAGTCGCCAGGTGAACCACACAAGTAATTCACCAAAATGAAAAATGTTGTAGGAGAGGTGAGATGAGTGAATTAAATTGGTGATTGAAATAATTATGAATTTAGAAATGCCATCACGAAGGAAAAATATCGGATGTGATAAGATATGTATTAATGCATGGACACTCGCAGACACCGAAGGTAAGCCTCTACCTCTCGGGTAGTGGCACCAAAATGTTATCACCAATCTTGTAGTTTCCCCTATAGATGGATCCAAGGTGGATGGTAGAGGGGACAAGCAACTAAAGTGGTGAACCAAGAGGGCCTTAGTTCCCAAAAGGATGGTTGTCACACCAACCAAGGCACTCTTCTCTTTAGCTATCAAATCCAAGATAGCAAGGGGGAAACCCAGATCCACTCTCAAGAGGAGAGATCAACCCAATCACCAGATCAAATCAATAAGATGAAGTACGTAGGGTGACAGGTATGGAACCCTAGAAATGAGGAATTAGGACCACTGTGTAGGCTTAGGAAAGGTGTGCTATAATAGTGAAAGATGACACACAGTGATTCAAGGATGAAGTATGATTACAGGATTCAAAGCTAGTTTCAAATGGTCAAAATCAACTTCCTTGGGAAACGTGACCCTTAAAATAAGGAAAGTGTTCCAAATCAGGGATCTGGAAGTTAGGGCTTTTTAGCTGTGCTTGATGACAAGATGTGACAATGTCTAGGTGTTCAAGCAGTCATACAAAGGTCAAACCACAAGCAAACTCAACAACTCAGGAAAGTCGTGAGGGCTTGGAGAAAGATCAATGCCTTGGAAAATGGGCCAAATGGAGTCGAATGCCCGCCAAATTGTAGATCAGGGATGTCAAGGTGTAAAGCAAGGTGGATCTGAAAGATCAAGTGCATCCAATGGCTAGATCTTAGTAGATATAAGATTCAAGATGTATCACTAAGTGACCCAAGTGGGGCTCAACCCTCAAAATAAGGAATGGGGCCCACAAGGTGAAAATCACCAAAGTGAAATAGTGGGGGTAGGTTATCAACTGTGGAGATTAAGGATCAAGTGGGATCTCACCTACCCAGGTGCTAGATCTAGGTGAACTCACCCAACAAAGAAGTGCGACCTCACTTGGAGAGGCTAAGTTGCCTTGGGAAAAGGGTCAAATGGAAGCCAATCCACACCAAACTATAGATCCGAATTGTTGTGGATGCTATCGAAGTGGGTTTTCAATATCTTACCCAAAAAGCCACTAGATCTTAGTAGATCTAAGAAATTGTAAAATGAGGGTTTTAATTTATGAGGGTTTTAATGACATAGAAAAATGGATAGATCATGGAATGAGAATCTTACCTTGAGATCATACCTGAGTGATGAATGAGGTTTCCATTGTTGTTGAGGAGTGTTCCCATAGAGATCAAATGGAAAATCTTTTATTTTCTTGCATTGAAGTGATTCCCTAGTCCACACGTGTGCCCTCCTCTACTTGTCAAACCAAGGAAATCGATTCAATCAGAATGATCAAGCATGGAGGAAATACAAGTATAAGCAAATGATAACATGAAGTAGAAGGTACAAAGACAGTAATACTCCCTGTTACTGACGAAAAAAACCCCAAAGAAGAGGCAGGGAGAGTCTCCCCTACCAATGCGACCTCCTTGAAGCAAATCGGCCTCCAGCTGTAGATGAAAAATACATGGACAAAAGATAGCAAGAATAATCTCCAATAACCCAGTGCAAAGGAAGAACAAACGAACGAACTCCAAATAGCATTCACCACCACAACAAGTAGATGCAATAATAATTTTCTATTCCAATAATCCAGAGCCCAAAGTCGCCTTTACAATGAGAAGCTCTCTCCTTTAAATAGGATGGAGAGAGGCCAAATCCCTAACCACTTTTTGAATGAGTCGCTAAGATTAAAAGATCAAATGATGTAATCAATGGTTGAGATGAGCTCGACAATACAATACATGGATCACTAATAAAATAATACATCAATGGACCAAATCGACCTAGGAGAGGGGGTACCACCAAAAGTGAATGATAAAACATAAGATCTAGCTTATGGTGGGTCCAAGGGGTAATTTTTAACACCCTTGGTTAATCCCCATGGCACAATATCCAAAAATAAATACTCTAAGCACCAAATCGTGCCTCTTGGGAAAAGTCGTGCGCCTCAGGAGGCTCCATAAATCAATATAAAATGCCATAAGTGATGGGTGTGGGTCCCATTAGAAGCTGAAACTGTTGAAGAAGGTGTGGAAGACATGCCACTCATCATCACAAGTCATCCCATGCCAATCCTTTGCCTCAGTAGCCCAAATCGAATCCTTCAGTAGCCATTTTTACCATTTTTTAACTACCTCGGGAAATGTGAACATGCCCAAACTTCCTCCTAGAGTGCCTTCGTTGTCAAGGTGAGGCCACCAGGCTCTCTGGGAGGGGGTTAATATGGTAATAACAAGTGGCTGGACCACCCCCTCCATGCATAGCGCCCTAGGTGAACTCATCAACTCTCTGTTCTGCTCTGACAGGGCCTCTGATAGGCCAAAACTGCACTAGGATAGCCAACTGAGGCTAAAAATCATTGTAACTGCCTGGAACTGAAAACAGGTTGTCTCATTGGACTTAGAAGGTCTAAATCCAGCTAAGATGTGTACTCATACACCATATAGATCTCTGCAAGGTCAAAAATAAATACTCATCATACCCGGCAGACCAAATAATAATAATTTGTAAAAAGTGTTGAAAAGCACAAATCATCATCATAAGCCGGAAACCACTGCATAGAACCACCAAGGTGACCTGTACCAAACCATATATAATATCTCTGCATTATCTGAGGTCTACCACCTCATGTCCTGTGGTTGACTTTTGGTCAGACCATGTTTGACCATGTCAACATGACCAAAATATAACTCAGGCTATCATCACACTACTGCAAGGTGTCAAAGGTTAAAAACATGCTCTACAATTCATTAAAGTAACAATTATAACAAGAAGTAATCATTTCACTTGTGATCTACCAACAAATATAAAGGCTTTATTTATTAATTAAGACTCAGACCAGACTTTCATGACCATACTCACTTCATAGTTGTGATCAATTTGCTAGTGAAGGGTGAAGGCTAAAAATAAAATTGCTAGGCCAAGGGATGACTACTGACTTGACCTCATGACACTTTGGAAATGGAAATGGAATACACAGTAGTAACATATGTTGGACAAGCAGATAACACGGGGGATGGCTATGTCTCACAAATGGGTAAGTTGTTCAAAGTGTGTTTATTCACCTTGGCAGATGCTCATAATCCATAATACAAATGAGGCTAGCAATCTTTTTGATATAGAGTTTAAGTTCCATTGCTTTTTGGGCCTTTAGTTTCCATAGCCTTTGATCTATGTGTGTTTATAAACACATTGCATAGATTTACATTTCATAAGGCTTCTAGCTGCAGGTGTGTTTTTAAGGCACTTGTTTATCTGAGCTCTTCCAGGTGTGTTTTTAGACATCTTGTTTACCTGAATATTACATTTCACAATAGATATAACATTTGATATTTCATTGCTAGTTTCATTTGGCTTTTTCACAATAGATATAACATTTCCTTTTCATATTTTGTATTTATGGCAGCACTATTTGTTTCAGGTTTAGCTAACAATATCTTTAGTGACTAGGGGGACTTCGTGCCAGTGCCAAACATCGGGACAACCGACCGGAATGATTTAGGCCTACAATCCAACTCACCAAAGGTAAGTTTTGTCACCAACTTAGAGCCAAGACACAAATAAACAGGGAAGCTTATCCAACATAGAGGCTATAGCGGGGGAAGGTCCTCCATTCCACTAGTCAAGTAGTAAGTCAGGGTAATAAACTAAAAGGTAGGTACTGGATGGATGAAGACAGTTAATAATGAGACCAACACTAGCAAGCCAAATAAGGGGTGGAATGATCACCTCTATTCTCCCTAGGGAGGGTAAAACCAATGAGTATAGGTCAAGAAATTCTACGTCTGAGTAGGGACAATATATAATATATATATAACAAGATCCAACCAGGTCCACATATCTATATGATTGCCAGATCATGACACTAAATGCTAAGACATGCTACAAGAATGAATATAAAAGCAATATAACCATAACCCAAAAATATACATGCTGAGTCATATACCTGTATGCACAATACCTGAACCATCATCTGTCCTCTGAAACTGCTGCTGTAATCTGGGAACTACAAACTGCTTTGTATCAATGGCTAAATGGCTACATCGGTCATCTCTCTGAGTTTCCTGAAACTCAGTCATGGCAATGGGGGATAAAACTATTGTCCATATAATAATCATGATCCATAATAGATGCTCATCTCAGCATCTCAATGCAAGGGAACTAGCTGAAAAGTGTACTGGATTCAGAAAAATAATGTATGGTAGCCCGACTACTATATATGTGATAACAGGTCCCACCAAATGTTAATGATAAAACATGAGATCTAGCTCATGGTGGGTCCAAGGGGTAATTTCTAACACCCTTGGTCAACCCCATGGCACAATATCAATAAAATAATGCTCTAAGCACCAAATTGTGCCTTTCTAGAAAAGTCGTGAGCCTTAGGAGGCTCAAGAAATCCATATAAAATGCCGGAGTGATGGGTGTGGGTCCCACTGGAAGCTGAAACTACTAGACAAGGTGTGGAAGACATCCTACTCATCATCAAACATCATCCCATGCCAATCCATTACCTCAGTAGCCCAAATCGAATCCCTCAATAGCCATTTTCACCATTTCTGATCTACCTTGGGAAGTGTAGAACTGCCCAAACTGCCTCCTAGAGTGCCTGCGCTGTCAAGGTGATCCCACCAGGATTTCTGGGAGGGGGGTAATATGTTAATAACAAGTGGTTGGACCATCCCCTCCCTGCACAACGCCCTAGGTGAACCAATCAAATCTCATCACTGCTCCGACAGCCCATCTAGCAGGCCAAAATTGCACTAGCATAGCCAACTGAGGCTAAAAATCACTGTAACTGCTCGGAATTGAAAACAAACTGTCCCATTGGACTCAAAGATCCCAAATCCATCTAAGGTGTGTAGTCATACACCCTATGGATCTCTACAAGATCATATAAAATATCCAATATATCCGATAGACCAAATAATAATAATCTGTAAAAGTGCTGAAAAACACTAATCATCATCATAAGTTTGAAACCACTGCATAGAACCACCTGGTGACCTGTACCAGACCATATACCATATCTATGTACCATCTGAGGTCTTCCACCTCATGTCCTGTGGTTTACTTTTGGTCAAACTAGGTTTGACGAAGTCAACATGACCCAAAATATAACTCGGGCTATCATCAAAGCTGCTGCAAGTGTCAAAGGTTAATGCATGCTCTACAATTCATTCAAGTAATAATTATAACAAGAAGTAATCATTTCACTGGCGATCTACCAACAAATATATAAGGCTTTTATTTATTATTTATGACTCAGACCAGACTTTCAAGACCATACTCACTTCATAGTTGTGATCAATTTGCTAGTCAAGGGTGAAGGCTAAAAAAAAAAAAAAAAAAGGCTAGGCTAAGGGATGACTACTAACTTGAGATTGTGACACTTTGGAAATGGAAAGGGGATACACACTCTAACATATGTTGGACAAGCAGTAACATAGGGGATGGCAGTGTCTCACAAATGTGTGAGTTGTTTAAAGAGTGTTTATTCAACTTAGGCACCATGTCTACTTTTATAAAAGATGATCCAAGTTCATTAGGATCCATTAATTTCACTTCATGGCCTTTTTGGCCTACATAACCCTTCGGATCTCAGGTGTGCTAAGAAGCATAACTAATTGCAGCTTGCATCCAGGGCATGTTTGCACAATACATAAGGTCAACAATCTTTTAGATATAGAGTTTAAGAACCATTGCTTTTTTAGACCTTTCTTATACTCTTCAAGGAGTATTTATTATCTTTTCATTGCTCTTGCCCTTTTGTTATAGCTTGAAATGACACCTCTCCATCCGTGACGACACTTGCTTCCCTTGGTCACATGACGACACTTCTTGAGATCAAGTTCAGTCACACAACAGGACACTTGTGGATGCAGGAGTCATTTGGGACACTAAAAATGGTTGAAATTACCTCATTCTTGACCCATTCGATGATTACAACCCTTAGGAACATTTTTCCAAACCAAACCATCTCCTGAAAATGAGCAGAAAAGCCTGTTTTTGGCCATTTTTTCACATGAGCGCTACTCTACCTTAATAAACTGGCGTGTGTACCCTACTCCACTATGAAATAGTAGCGTACACCCCTGTTTTGGTCAAAATCTCAAAATTTGAGTAAGTTAAGTTGGTTGGGGAACCTCTTGAGCGGTTATAACTTCTTTTCCTCTTCCTCACTAACTATATAAGGAGGGTAGAAGGGCCATGTGAGGGGACCAAGTCTATAACATTGTTATGCTGGAGGAATGGAGACCCTCATCCCCCTCTCTTGTGCTTAGTTTCTGATAAACCCTAGCACTACTGGTTAGAGGTTGGTATCCTTGGAGAACGGAAGCAGGAGACCTTGAATCTAGGTTTCGTGAAGTGCCAAGCTTGAAAGAAGGTATAACTTTATGTATTTGCTTTCATTCATCAATAAAGATCAGACGTTCTTCTCTTTCCAAATATGACCTATTTGTGTGTCTCATATTTGTTTACTGCTTGATGATAGTTTGATGTCTTCTTCTGTCATGAATATCAGTCTTATATAAGTAGTCAAATGTATTTGAGAAAGGTATCAAGTTGTTTTGCAGGTCTGGGAATTGCGACACTGGATAAGCATTGAAGAGCGAGGGAGGCAAAGCTAGGATCAACCTTCTGAATAAGGTGCCTACATCTCTAAACCCTAATCTCTTCATTTATTTGTTGTACTTGCAGAATGCTTGTAAGTCTATCTTTATCACCGTAAGTTGGTAGTTTCTCCCCTCAACTATAGGTGCATTTTTCCCCACAACAGAATGGCGACTCTGCTGGGGAAAGCCTAACTGCTTAGGGGTATTCAAGGTCATTTCTTCAGTCTTGTTTGATGGTATTTGTTCAATTTCTTGATTAGAATCATTTCTTAGGCTTTGTTTGACCCTCCTTGGTTTTTATAGACCCTTCCTATCCTTTTTAGACCCTGGTGGACCCAAGTTGGGGGGTTTTAACCCCATTTTTTCAATTTTTCCCACCTGTACGCTACTCTTGTGAAGCATAGTA
Source organism: Larix kaempferi (assembly GCA_027924585.1). Classification (NCBI taxonomy): domain Eukaryota; kingdom Viridiplantae; phylum Streptophyta; class Pinopsida; order Pinales; family Pinaceae; genus Larix; species Larix kaempferi. The sequence continues at coordinate 5,546,068 of BSBM01000091.1, read as the reverse complement.
GCGCCCATACACTACTTTTCCTCTACACAGTAGCGCCCACCCTTCTATGGGCGCTGGTATGCCTCATACACAGTAGCGCCCACAATCTGGGTTTGAATTTTTTGAGTTTTTGGGTTGTGGACCCAAATCTGGGGGCTGTGGCTGCATTTTTTGGGGTCCCTGATGACCCTAGGTCTGAGTTAAACCACTGTAAGTGGTCTCCTATCCTTGTACTGATCCTACATTCATGATTTGAACTTCTTTTGATCAATTTGGGCTTGTTTGGAATGTTTTGGGGCTTGTTGACCCAAGTTGGGGGGTTGTGGACCCGTTTGGTGTTTTGTACCCTAATTTGAGTCTGATTGAACCTGCTTGCCCCATTTCCACTGGATTTGAAACCTTTTGAGTCTTCTTGACCCTGTTTGTATCTATTTGAGTGAAATTTCTCTTTTAGATTGGTTTTTTATCCTCCCTTATGCTTTTAAGTTTTCTTTTGTAGTGAAAGCTCAAGTGTTTTGGTTATTGTTCAAGACCTTGTTTGCATTGTTTATGTGTAGGCCTGAATTTACCAAACCATGTTGCTTCGTAGTTCATTTGATTCGTTTGGGTCTAAAAGTAGTTTTTGTACTATTTTCCCAATGTTTGGCATGCTTACATCAATAAGAATTTGAAATTCATATTTGGTAGCTTTTACTGTTTCAATAAAGAAAACCTAAAAGTTTCTTTGCTTTGCTTTGACAGTAGGTTAGTTTCAGTTTTGTTTCTTACCTTTAAAAAGCATAAAGAATTTTGATTCATTTTCTGAATAGAGTACCTTGCAAGTGGCTTAAAAGATTTTAGAGTGCTTTGCATAAAAAAGAACAAGTTTTCTTTTGCATACCTATCTGCTTGAGTAGCTGCATTCTTAGGTTTTGAGTTTAATTTTGTACATTTAGACTTTATTTTTACCCTTTTTGCTTTTGAAAGATTAAAAATTGCATTTGCATATGCATTCTAGATCGTAATTTTAAGACTTGCATTAAAAAGAAAAGATTTGTTTGGTGGTAAATATTTCATTTTCAGTACTCTATCTCTATTATAACCACTCTCACACACCCACTACCTTTTTGAGTAAGCAAGTAACCTTTAAAATTAACTCTAATAAAATGTACTAGTAACATTTTCTTTTCTAGGTTACACTACACCAACTAGTCTTGGTTAGGATCTTGGGTTTAAAACACCTTAAACCACCCAAGATCACACATTACGCAAAAATTATAGTTCGACTATCACAGGTAAACCCACTTCATTCAAAGCTTGCCTGGGATCTATGCAGTAGGTCTTGTGAGATCAGATTGTTGGGAATACACCTCCTACTTTCTGTTTCGAGCATATACCAGGATTGGATCGCGTTTGGGGACTCTTTTGAGTTTCGGGCTCAGTTACCCTGCGCACGCCTTCTGATTCGACTAGAGATTCTTCTCCCAGGAGTTTTCGGTGTGGTGGTATCCTTAGTATCTAACCATAGGTTCATACACAGGTGACGACGGAGGGTTATATCTATTGTACCTAGGACAGACATGGGAGGAAATCCCTTGCAGGTCTATGGGAGGGCGGTTGGGTGATTCCAACACTTGCACCCTTAGTCATTGTATTGTGGACCCCGGGTAACTGTTCTTCATCCTTCGTTGATCTGTTCTGGGCCCTCATCATCCCATACTCTACTCCGGAAGGCATCTATTTTCCTGGTTTGATTTACCTAGGACCTTTTTTAGTGGTGTGCTCTTTGTGCTACTTGTTTTAGTTTTCCTTGGAGATTTTCTTGTTCATTTGAACAGGAAACTATGTCTAGCGTTCCGGCGAATTCCAATCAAGGTACCCCTGTTCTGGGGGATCCTTGTGTTGTTCCATTCATTGGAAACATTGGCACTCCCTTAATGGCTACTCTAAATCTTCCTGGATTCACCATAGGGCTTCCGGTTTGGTTGTTCTCCACTCCAAATGCCTTGCATGCTCCTAACGCTTCTTTTGTAAGCACCTCAAATCAAGAGCATCAGAACCCTGTGCCTCCCTTGCCAGTAACATCTTCTCCTCCTCCTTCTACCTCATATGGCGAAAGTAGCAATACTAGTAACCAACAGTCTAAAAGGAATAGACAGAGGAAGAATGGGAAGAAGATGCCAAAACAAGGGGGCAGCAACCCAGCCTCTGTAAGTCATGCTGGGGGAAACCACCCTGCCTCTGCAAATCATGTTGGGGGCACCTACCCAACCTCTGGAGGTCATGTTGGGAGAAAACTTTTAGTCACTAAAAATCACACTGAAAGTTTGTTTTCAACCACTGTCAGTCATGTTGGGGACACGTCATTGATCACTGCTAGTCATATTAATGATAAGTCACCAGTTCCTGTAAGTTATAGTGGAGACACCAGATCAGCCACTGCAAGTCATGCTGAGGGAGTTGACATTGTTGACAAACCAAAAAAACAGAAGCTTAAGTTCCCTTGTAAGTTTTGCGAGGGAGATCACCTTACTTACTTGTGCCCTATACTTCCAGAAGTGCAAAAAGTGTGGTCCTTAGTTCAAAAGTCTTATGCTTCTGAGCAACCAGCCACTGCAAGTCATGTTGGGGGCAAGCTGTCAGCCAATGCTAGTCATGCTGAGAGTACTGACGTTGTAAAGGAGTCTCAACCTATAGGACAGAAACCAAAGTTCCCTTGTAAACTTTGTAAGGGAGATCACCTTACTCACCGATGCCCTGCCATTCCAGAGGCATGAAGAGTGTGGTCCATGTATGAAGGAACCTTTGTTCCTGAGTTTTCTATAGATTCCATACAGTCAGATCAACCTTTGGTTGATAAATTGGTTGAACCAATGCAATCTTTGGTTGACCCCATTCTTCCTTCGGAGAGTGAAGTGATCGAATCGATGCAATCTTCGACCGATCCCATCAGTCCTTCGGAGATTGATGCACCTACTGTTGAAGTATTCTGCATTACCAGTTTGGATGTGCCATGTGAACCCCTACCAAGCCCTAGGACCGTTTCCTTTGATTGGAATAGTCTAGCTGAGCCTCGTCTTCCTTCTTCGACACCTTTCCAGATAAAGGTTGATATCGGGAACCATAGGGTTGATCGATGCATTGTTGATGAAGGTGCTTCTGTTAGTATCTTATCCGCTTATGCTTGGAGATATTTGGGTTTCCCTAATGTTATTCCAGCTGCTAATTGGCCGTTGACCTTCGATAAAAGACCTAGTGAACCGTTTGGATTCCTCCGTCAGGCACCTGTTACTTTGGGTGGAAAAACAGTCTTAGTTGATTTTATGGTTTTAAAGGACCCTATGGACTTTGATATGATCCTCGGGCATGATTATGTTTATGCTATGCATGTTGTGGTGTCTACACTTTTTCGTGTGATGCATTTCCCTCATAACGAAAACATTGTCATCATCGACCAGCTTGCATTCGTTGATCTTCCTTATTACCCAACTGTAGACCAGTCAAATCCCTCGTCATTAGGAACTACTATGTCACATGGGACTTATGTGGCATATTTTTCCTTGAGTTCAACTGCTATTGAGAAGAAGTCTTTGAGTTCATGCTTACCTTCTCAGGGCTTAGTCCCAGCTTTTGACCTAGTGACACCTCCATCTGAATGTTTAGATATGTGTTCTATCTGGGACAATATACTTCCTTCCGATGAAGTTTTCCTAGAGTCTATAGTACAATCTGCCATTCAATTGGATGTTGATCCAGTCACAGTTATGTCCAGCCCCGGTTTGACCTTAAAGTTTGATCTTCCTACTGTTGAGTCTTTGGACTCTCCCATAGATCCGCAAATCGGTGTTCCTGCTGAGTTTGATTTGGATTCTAGAATTTTCAACTCCCGTGATGATGAATTTGTTTCTGCAGATTCCATCATGTCCTTCAACTTTGATCTTCATCCTAAGTTGATCTTGTTGATTGTAAGTCCTCGGGCTTGGGTACCATAGAGTCTTCATTTGAAAACTCTGCCTTGCTTATGCCTATTATTGATGATAGTGAAGTTGAAAGTATTTCTACCACAGTGACTTGTATCGGGTCTTTCTTTACATATGTTTTAGATATGATTTTGGTACTGATGTTTCTTGGAGACAAGATTCTTAGCTGGATGTATACTTGCTTACTGGTCCTTTTCGACACCTTGTGCGACCATGTGAGGTATATTCGGAACCTTGCATATAGGTTTAGGCTTCCCCACTGTTATGTTGCATTTGAACCTTTTGCCATCCGAATTCGCCATAGGGTCGAACCTGTTGGATATTGGTGTGTTAGCCATCTCTTTATGCATTGTGCACCAGTCCGACAGCAGAACCTACCTAACATGGGTCACCCTAGTCAGCACCCTTATGCCATTTTGGTGCCCATGCTGAGTTTTTCTCATAGGATCGGGAGCCTTTTTAGATTTACCATGACTTTGAGAAGAAGCCTCATATCTTTCTTCCTCATATATTTTTGGCCATCCTTGATAAGGCTCCCATCTTTGTGTTTAAGTTGCATATGCATCTGTTATGATCCCGCTTGCGCTAATGAGCTTGATGCCAGCTTCCATGCTTTTAGCTCGTTGTATAAGCCTCCATCTCTGATCTCATTTCCGCTAAGCCCTGTATCATTTTTCCTTCGCAATTTGACACCTCTTACCTGGAGGAGACACACCCTGAGTGTCCTTATCTTGCTCATGTTCCTTGCATTAAACATAGCTTTGTTCCATGCGCTTGGAGCTAGTTTCGCATGTCCCTGACACTCGTCTCCTCCCATTGCGAGCATTCTTCTTTTACTTTGAGCTCGTTAAAAACAGTAAGTAGGTTGTGAGCATTCTTATTTTACTTCGAGCTCGTTAAAAACAGTAAGTAGGTTTTGAGCATTCTTCTACCTTTACTTCGAGCTCGTTAAAAATAGTAAAGAGGCTATGAGCATTTCTTTCATCTTCACTTCGAGCTCATTAAAAATAGTAAGGAAGTTATGAGCATTTTTCTATCTCCCTTGAGCTCGTTAAAAACAATAAGGAGGTCATGAGTTTACTTTTTCGGACTCGTTAAACCTTTACAGAAAACATCCCTATGGAGTTCTTCTAAGCCCTTTTCAGACTCCTTAAATAGGAAAAGTTTTCCGAGCATAGTTGTCTTTTCAGGCTCGTTAAAATAACTGAACCGACATCCACTTAGGTATAGAATTACCCCTTTTCCGGGCCTTGGTGGATAATTTACGGAAAAGGTATACTCTAGGTATACTCTGGTATGCACTAGAAGAGTTCTTCTTCCATTATTTTACATTTTTTTGGGAGGGAGACTAAATTTACAAAAAAGGACCTTTGGAGTCGTCTTTAGGGTTTTTAGACTCTCGAAATGTGAAAACACCAAGCGAGCATTCACCTACTCGGGCTCGATGTGAAATCCACGAGATGGTGTATAGAGGATTGTTTAAGTTTTTCAACTCTATAAACAAGAAAACACCATCGAGCACATACCAATCCGAGCTCGATATAAAATCCACGGATAGGTGTATAGAGGATTGTTTAAGTTTTTCAACTCTATAAGCAAGAAAACACCGCTGAGCACAGACCAATCCGGGCTCAATATAAAATCCACGGATAGGTGTATGGAATTTTCTTCTAGGTTTTTCAGACTCCTTAAATATGAAAATACCGTCGAGCATGCTTTCATTCTTTGTCAAGCTCGTTAAAAAATGAAAAAGGAAAGGGAAGGGAAGAATGTTAAAATATCTTTCAATATGATGGCAGCAAGTCAACTATCTCCTTGAACAAAGCACCTGTTTTGAGTCTATCAAACAAGTTGGGTTCTAGTGTTGGCCTTAGGGTAAACCTAATCTCAGAGTTCTTACTCCTCCATTTGGTTAGTCTTCCAATCATATGGAGAATCTATTAATGTGTCCTACATTGCAGATTTGCATCGTGGTCCCTTTGTGTTAAAAGTTGCCTAAGTCACTCTTGTGTCGTGCTCACTGTTCAAGGATATAACCCATGTCGGCCATTCTGTAGTTGCCTTGACCTCATGTGTCGGCCATTCCTTAGTGTCAGTATGTTTCATCATGTATTCAGTCCTACTCCAAATAAGCTCATACCTAATGAGTGTCCCTTGTGTTGGATGTTGGAGGATGCATTAAGGCCTCCCTTCCAACGGACTTCTTCGCATCGACTTCAACTCATTTTGCTCTGGGAATGAATTTTAGAGTTTCGGTTAGTACCTTGGGGATTGCAGTCATTAGTGGCAGTTTCCCTCACTATTGGATAGATGGGAATACATCAATGTCTCCTATCTGATGGATTCTTCAAGTGTTTGATGGCAAGACCATTTATTCGCACTTGCTTGAATGTACTAGGTACCTTGGGTTCCATTTTCATTATTGGTGGACACCCTCGCATTTGTTAACGATATACATCAATGACCGGTAATCAAACGATACCTCCCATGTTCGACCTCAACTCATTTATTCGCATGGATAGGTTTGTACCTTGGGTTGTTTTTGGATGAAGACCTTGGGATCCTTGATAGAATCACCTCATTTATGTTATCGCCCAAGTTTCGTAAGACTGAGCCACACTCTTTTTGGCTCTTGATGAGACATAGATCCAGCTTGTTCTCTATGGCTATGTTCTCCAGTTTTGACATAGATCCATCTTGTATTTATGTGGCTATGTTTAAACTTATGTTCTCCATGGATCCACGCTTGTATTCTAGTGGCCATGATATATGCATTTGTATTTTGATCATTAGTGTATCCGCTTGGAGGTCATATTCCATTATTTGAATATGGATAGTTACCCCAAGGATGAGTTTGTCTGACATTGCCTTTGCTTTCAGGTACTTCATTTGAGCCTATGATTATTGGTTTCTCCGTTCCTCCATGATTCAACTCTTTGTTATTTATAATGTATTTCGGCCATCGTTTCCCGCACTCCCTCTGACCTCATACATTAGGGGGCATCTGTTATAGCTTGAAATGACACCTCTCCGTCCGTGACAACACTTGCTTCCCTTGGTCGCATGATGGGAATGGAGACCCTTATGCTGGAGGAATGGAGACCCTCATCCCCCTCTCTTGTGCTTAGTTTCTGATAAACCCTAGCACTGTTGGTTAGAGGTTGGGATCCTTGGAGAACGGAAGCAGGAGACCTTGAATCTAGGTTTCGTGAAGTGCCAAGCTTGAAAGAAGGTATAACTTTATGTACTTGCTTTCATTCATCAATAAAGATCAGACGTTCTTCTCTTTCCAAATATGACCTATTTGTGTGTCTCAGATTTGATTACTGCTTGATGATAGTTTGATGTCTTCTTCTTTCATGAATATCAGTCTTATATAAGTAGTCAAATGTATTTGAGAAAGGTATCAAGTTGTTTTGCAGGTCTGGGCATTCCGACACTGGATAAGCATTGAAGAGCGAGGGAGGCAAAGATAGGATCAACCTTCTGAATAAGGTTCCTACATCTCTAAACCCTAATCTCTTCATTTATTTGTTGTACTTGGAGAATGCTTGTAAGTCTATCTTTATCACCGTAAGTTGGTAGTTTCTCCCCTGAACTATAGGTGCATTTACTCACATGTGTTGATAAACACATTCTAGAGTTTATAGTTTCCTGGGCGAATTAAAATAAGTTTCCATAAGTAGTACATGAGCTTTCAGTTTTAGCCAACAACATCTTATGTGACTAGGGGGACTTCGTACTAGTGCCAAACATCAGGAAAACTGACCATAATGATTTAGGAATACAATCCAACTCACCAAAGGTAAGTTCTGTCACCAACTCAGAGCCGAGACACAAAAAACAAGGGAGGCTTATCCAACATAGAGGCTACAGTGGGGGGAGGTCCTCCATGCCACTAGTCAAGCAGTAAGTCAGGGTAATAAACTAACTGGTAGGTAATGGATGGATGAAAATAGTGACTGATGAGACCAGCACTAGGAAGCCAAATAATGGTGGGAATGATCACCTCTATTCTCCCTAGGGAGGGTAAAACCAATAAGTATAGGTAGTGAACTTCTAAATCTAAGTGGGGACAATATATATATAATAAGCAGCAACCAGGTCCGCATATCTATATGATCGCCAGATCATGATACTAAATGCTAAGACATGCTATGAGGATGAATATAAAATCAATATAACCATAACACCAGAATATACCTGCCGAGTCATATACCTGAAAGCACAATACCTGAACCATCATTTGTCCTTTGAAACTACTATTGTAACTCTGGGTAATACTAACTGCTCTGCATAAATGGCTAAATGGCTACATCAGTCATCTCTCTGAGTGTCCTGAAACTCACTCATGGCATGGGGAATAAAACTGTTGTCCATAATATAATCATGATCCATAATAGATGCTCATCTCAGCATCTCAATGCAAGGGAAATGGTTGAAAAGTGTACTGGAATTAGAAAAATAGTGTATGGTATCCAGGCTACTATATATGTGATAACAGTATCATTGACCAAATTTGAATCCGAACCTGAATGTTAATCAAGAGAAATTCACCTTACAATTCAATTTGAAGTTCGATTTTGCTGAAAACCCCTGGGCCCTGGTGCATTAAAAGAACCGTCATTCCAGCCAAAAATATTGCCCTCCCTATTTATAGAGGTTCATTGAATTAATTCCTTCAACTGAAACACACTTCACTATTTTCCACTGTCGGAGATTTAAATAAAAAAAGGAGGTAGGCTTCTAATTTTTGTTGACTTTAGTTACTGTAATATGTTTCTAGATACACATTTTTATCTGTTATCCAGCCCTCTACATTTCCCTATGTTCTATTCTATTCAATGTTTAATTGCTGCATCTATTATGCAGCATTTCTCCCTTTTAAGTTTTAATGCCACACATATCACATATGGACATGCAACCTATTTCAGATCCATCATTCTCAATAGATTGCTATATCATTCTTTTGCTCCAATACCACCTTCCCTCTGTTTTAAAATTACAATGTTAGTAAATTAAAAAAAGAAGCTGCTGATAAAATCAATTATAAATCTTGGAGGAGCTATGTGCATAGCTATTCAATTGCATTGTATTAATCATTAAATCTTGGAGGATCTATGTGCATAGCTATGCCATTGTCCCTTAAGAAATCAGCCTTAGGGGGTTCATAATGGACAATTTAGGAGCATTCCCCTTGTCACCGACATAGTTCCTCTCACTTCTTAGTCAATGCTTCTCTAACTCTAGGGGGTTGTCCCTTTGAAATTCTTTGGATATTTCAATGTAGCTCTTCTTTGTAACATTTGGTACTTAAGCTCTTTAAAACACATTTTATGGGATTTTCAATGAGATCATATATGTTTGGATGGTGTCCGCCATTGGGCAATGCAGTCAAGATGATAATTAGAAACACAAGGCTTGGGAGAAGAACAGAAAGAAAAGAAAAGGGATTTCACAGGGAAACAATAATCAAGAGTCCTGCTAAAGGAGAGTCAAGAAGAAGAGTCAAGGAAGAAGCATCTTCACCTTAGGAAAGCAGCCCTTAGGATATGAGTAAACTTGACTGTGTTTTTTTCTATGCATAGGACAATTTGGTTTAGTTGCTTAATTTTGGTTGCTTGTTTTGATTTCATGTCTTAGAAATGTATTTTCCAGAAATAGTTTGACTTATTCCATATAAAACATGTTCCTTATGTCACACTTAGCTTATGTTGATGTAGGTGAATACAATTGGAAATATCGAATGTGGTCAAATCCCTTTCTACATGCAATCTGATGATTTTAAAAAGCATCTTCAATCCACCCTCCAAAAGCATTTCAATACAAAAGAGTTTCAAGAAATGTGGAGTGTTATCGACCATCGAAAGCTGATCATACTCTTTCAACACATGCATCAACGAACAATTACTATTGAAACTAAGGAAGAAGGGTTCTCATATTTGGATTACCATCCAGGTACCTCTTTCTTTTTGAGATTGGTGTCATGTTTTGCTTTCTTTGCCTAGATTTGCATTCCATGAGTTTTGTGAGTTTTAGTGCCTTAGCATTATCCTCCTTTTTGTGAAGAGATTGATGATCCCAATGCTACATGGTTTGCATTGCCATAACATTGCTTTAGTTAAATATGCTCGAGTATTATAGACTATTCAAATAACATTTAAGATAAAATTCAGATTTGGAGGCAAGATTCAATTGCAATGTTTCAAGAAATATGTATCATGGTTCTTAATACATTACATGACTTAAGGGTACTAGATCAATGGAAAAGCACCTGCCTTATAAGTAGGAGATTGGTGGTTCGATTCCTCCATACCCTATCTACAAAAATCAATGAATATTTGCATATAAAATGGATAAAAGGGACTAAATTAGTGACCCAAAAATGAGAGATAAGTGACCAAACAAATGACCAAAATTCACATATAAGCGACCAAATGACAGTTTTGGTGGCTAATTTCCGGTCTCTTATCACGCGACCAAAAAAGTGGTCTCTTTTAGTTTGGTCATTTGTAGCATGTCTGTGGTCATTAATTTAGTCATATTTTTGGTCACTAATTTGGTAATTAATCATGACAATTAATGACCAAATTAATGACTAAATATATGACCAAATTAATGACCACAAGAGAACCTACAAATGACCAAACTAAATATGACCACATTTTTGGTCGCGTGATAAGAGACCAAAAATTAGCCACCAATGATATCCAAATAAAAAGTGGTCATTTATATGTGGATTTTGGTCATTTTTTTTGTCACTTATCTCTCATTTTGTACTAGTGACATAAATCAGGCCTCGAATGTATCAAATACATTAGCGAGCTTATAAGTTGTCTATACAAAGTGGGATCTACTAGATCTGATCCATAGCTTGACTCATGAAGTTTCCTTAAATTGGAAACCATCGGTGTAGTCATATATTTGCAATCTATAATTCCAAACCTGTGCAATTTATCCACAGTGTACTTCACTTGAGATAGAAAAAATTCATCTTTTCTTTTCCAGATCTCAAGGCCAAGAAAGTAGTGCATTAGACCTAAGTATTTCATCTCGAGCTCTGAGGTGAGCTCTCTTTTGCACCAAGCAATCAAATGTTCCTCTCCAGTGAGAAACAAATCATCAACATACAAAACCAATATCAATGATTGGTTCTTCACTACTTTAAAGTACAAATTTGGATCAACTTGACTCTTACTAAAACCTACTTTCTGAAGGTAGCTATCAATTATGTAGTACCAAGCCCTAGGGGTTTGCTTAAGCCCAGATAGAGATTTATTTAGCTTTCAAACATGGGATTCCTTCCCATGCACCACAAATCCTTTAGGATGCCGAATATAAACCTCTTCATCAACCTCACCATTGAGGAAGGTTATCTTCACATCCATCTAGTGAAGTTTCCATCCTAGAACATATGCAAGTGCAATCATTGCTTGGATTGTGGTGTACCTTGCCATCGAGGAAAAGGTCTCATCATAATCGATCCCTTTTTTTGAGAGAAATCTCTGGAAACAAATATGGTTTTATACTTCTCAATGCTACCATCCGCAACATGCTTTATCTTGTAAAGCCATCTAGAAGTCACATTGGACTTCCCATCAGGTTTGGGAACAACCTCCCAAACATCATTCTTCATTATAGAGTTGTACTCTTCTATAACTGCATCTTTCCAAACTTACTTCTTTGCAAATTCTTCTTATGAGGATGGTTCTAAATCACTGATTTAACTCATCAGTGCAGCATACCCTGAATACCTGTCAAGTTTCTTGTGCTCTCTGGATGAGCCTGCTGGTGCTCCATGTTACTCTGCATTTTGTAAGATGTCTCGACACCAAGCATATATTCTTTTAGTGGTAGGTTCATCATGTGACCTCTCAACCAGTTATACTAGCTCTTTAGGAGCTAGTGAATCTGAGGCATCTTCTGGTTTATCCCTCTCAAACTCTGAAGGGGGAGAATCAGACTCGGGATCCTCCATCTCTGAATCACATTGAATCTCTTCCGATCTTTTGAAAGCATATTCCTCGTGGAAGGTAATATCTTGGCTGACTTCAATGTGTATCTCACCAAGTACATATATTCGATATGCTTTGGATGAATTGATATAATCCACAAAGGTGCCTTTCTTTATAGAAGGCTCCATCTTTGTTCTCTATTATTTCAGTACATAAATGTATACTGGGATTCCGAAGATCCTCAAGTGTGAGATGTCTGGATTCTCACTAGTAAAAAATTATTCTGATGTCTTCTCATCTAGAATGGCATGCAGGTTTATATTCTGGATGTACACAGTTGTACGAGTGGCTTCTTCCCATAATGAGGTAGACATATCTTTAACATGCATCATGGATTTTGCAGCCTCACATATGGTTCTATTCTTACTTTTGGAAACGCCATTTTGTTGAGGGTTGTATGGTATTGTTAACTATCTACATATTCCTGTATCACTACATATCTCATGAAATGCATGTGCATCAAATTCACCTTCATTATCAGACCTTAATGCATGGATGTGCTTTTCTTTCTGATTTTCAACAAGTGCTTTAAACTCTTTAAATTTGCTAAAATTTTCACTTTTAGTCTTCATGAAATTCCATGACTTCCTAGAAAAATCATCTATGAACAGTACATAATATAAGAAGCCACTTAGGGAGGGGGATAACATGGGACCACATACATCAGAATGTATTAAATCTAAAATCCCTTTATATCTAGTAGTACTGCTAGAAAAAAATTTCTTAACATTCTTCCCAAGTGCACAACCTCGGCATACACTATCATGCTCAAAATCAAATACGGGCATACTTTTTACCATATTTTGAAATCCTGGTAGTGCTTTGTAGTGTATATGTCCAAGCCTTCGGTGCCATAGCACACATGGACTGATAGTGTGGTGAATCATAGCTTAAATGTACTTCCTGGTTACCTTGTAGAGTCCTCCCTCTTGAACTCCAATCACAGCAGCAGATTCTAGGCTTTTTTTCTTCGGCCATAGAAGTGCTTTGTTATCCATGAAGATAACTCAGTAGCCTTTGTCTTCAAGAACCGAAACTGAAAGAAGTTTCTTCTTCAAGCCTAGAACATATAGAATTTCCTCCACGTGTAGAATATCACTGGTGCTCGGCTGGAATGAGGTGGATCCAACTCCTCAGATTGAATAAGTTGAGTTGTCCCCCAACTCTACCATGCTTGTGAATTATTTCTCCTTTAGATCGGTGATGGCACTCTTGTAACCAGTCATATGTTTGGATGCACCACTGCCAATCAACCATGTGTCTACATTTGTGATGATGGATCCTGAAAGGGATGAGACAGTATAATACTCCCTTCTTGTCTCATTTTCTTCGGATGCATTCTTTTGAGTGATTTCATTTTCTATGGCGGTAAAAGCATGAAACTTTCCTTTCTGCTTTGCTTTGCACTCTCTTGAGAAATGTCCTTTCTTGTTGTAATTGAAGCTTCTAGCTTTTGACTTGTCAAATCCTTTGTTTAAATCCTTCTTTGGATGAGAGATCTTATTTTGGAAAAAGGGTTTATTTCCTTTCTTCATTCTTGTCGTGAGGGAAAGTTTTTCTTCTTTGATGCACACTAACTTTCTCTAGATTCGCCCCTCCTCTTTGAGGAAGTCATGCCACAACCTTTCGAAGTTAGGTTGTACCTCTAAGCCATTTACCACAGCCAAGAATGTCTCCCATTAGGATGGTTGGATACCATCAATAGCGGTTTGGAGAATATTATCTTCATCGACCACTACTCCAATACTAGCAAGATGATCTCTTACCTAAGATATCTTGGGGAAGAAGGAAGCCACTATATCATCTATCTCCATCTTTAATTTTCGAAGCTTATTCTTCAATTCCCTCTTTTGATTCGGGGCCTTCTTTTCATATAGATTAGTCAATGTATCATAAAATTCTTTCACGGTCTTCTGATCGTACATAGATTGATTCCATAGGCTTCAAATCTTGTGCTCAACTTCTCAGGATCTACGTAGGCTCTAGTTGGCATGCAAAAAATATCCTTCACGCCCTGAGCTCTGATACCATGTTAATATTTGTTTGAGATTTGATCTTTAATTCTTTTAGATGCAGAGACTTGAAGCAATGAGACAATTCAATCCATGAAATTCATACAACCATAACACAAGATATACCCTGTGGAAAATCCTCAAAATTATGAGAAAAGAAAAACCCAACAATTCTTCTCAGTATAATATAATGGATAGAAGAGAATGCTTTCTTTTACAACATAGAAGATTGATTTCAGAAGATAAGATATCACCAAACACTCTTGATGAAGATACGAGAGCAATAGAGAAGAGAGATCAATCGGATGTGTGCCCAACACAACAATAACAAGCACGAACAATACACTGCACAAATATAAGCACCTTGCCTTCAATGGAGAAGAGAATTCGCTTCACATTGGATTCATAATCCCGTATAACATATTTATACATTCTTCTCTTCTATTTTTTGTTAAAATATTGTAACTTCTAAGAATATTATATTTGTACTTTGTTATTCAGAAGATGTTTCATTCCTCCGTGGAGACTCTATTGTATATCCGAAGATGTTTTATTTCTCCGTGGAGAATGTGGTAACTTGGGTTATTAGACTTCCCTAGTGGGGTCGGCCCTGTATGATTCATGTGGGTTAAAGGGTTATTAAACCACCTAGAGGGGTCGGCCCAGTCAGCATTATGTTAAGTGGTTAAGTTGGGGCTGACCTAGCTAAGTTTAAAAGACAAGTGAAGTTGTGTATAAATAGAGGAGGTGTGTTCCTCATTTAACACATTCACTCACTTGTGATTATCGCATAGGTGAGAGAGAGATATGCTATGGAGGAGAAGGAGCTCATGTTTTGGGATTACATCTTTGTATATGCTAGTCATCTATATTGAGGAAGCTTTGCTGGGTTTTCTACCCCATGAGGGTTTCCCATGATAAATCTGTGTCTCTTATGTTTATGCTGTGCTTGTTGTTCTTTCAATGATCCTGTATATGCTATTGTTGTGAAATGGAATGTAATACTGATATTTTATTTCTTATCATATTGAATTTTAACATGGTATCAGAGCCAGGTTGAAGGAAGGCAATGTATGGCACTTACGACACTTGCTTCACTTGCGACAATTTGCAAGTTAGGGTTTTGTATAGCAAAAACCAGTCATTGTGGCACTTTCGCTATAAATCCATTTTGGCGAAGGTTCGGGATCTGAACTTCTACAGTTCATAGATAACATCCCCCTGTACCTTGTATCAAAAGGACAGCCTCAGATTCATTGTACTTTGTGATTTATGATCCGTACAAGTTAGGGTTTCTGCCTCTTCCAGATCTCAGTCATAAATAGGTGACCTAGGAAAAAAGGTCATATCTCGGGCTAGGAAGCTCCAAATGAAATTCCGTAAAAATTAACAGGTAGGGAACGGACTGTACTTTCACAGGTCCTCTTTTTAGAGGCCGAAGTTGAACCAGTAAAACGTGGCACGCCATACAAGTTCGCTCTCCTGTTTTATCCCATAAAAAGGTCACGTTGCGACACTTGGCATAACTCTCTCTCAGAGAATCTAATTGAGGTCAGACTTATGGGGTTGGAAAGATGACAGGTCAAGCTACCACAAGCTGAAGTTTGAGACCCTGTGGATTCATAATTTCAGAGATACACCAGAAACAATCAGGTGCATATTTCTGTCAAAACAAAATTGGATTCTGAACACCTTCATTCTTGGCTTGTCACTGCTGCGGGAATTTAGGGCTTCAGAGAAAGTTGGAATTTTTGGAATCGGAGTCCACGGATGAATGCTCCTCATCAAAATAGAAATTTAGAGACCAAGATCGAATTTTTTGGTTGGGAAGAAGGTCAGGCTTGATCAAACCCTAGTTCGGGATTTTGATTAGAAAGGTGGAAAATTAGGGCTTCTACAAAAGTTGGAATTTTTTAAATTTGTAACCACGAATGGAAGCTCCTCAGAAAAATCGAAGTTTAGAAAAAAATATCGAACCTTTTGGATGGGAAGAAGATCGGGATTTATCAAACCCTAGTTCAGGATCCTGTCAAGAAGATCCAGAAGTTTCAAAGGCAATTTTGAGGGGTCAAATTTTGCAGTTTTCAAAATTGAAGTATACTAGCTTGATCAGCTCAGCAAGCCACATCTTTCCATCCATTCAAAAGTTTGAAATTCAAAATTTGAATTTTTAGGGTTTCTCTGACAAACCCTAATCCAGCTCCAGATCTAGTCTCAACAAATCAAAGTGGATTGGGTTAATCATAGAAGAGAATTGGACACCTACATAAGTGAAGAAGTTCCAGTTTCAGGGGGAGATGATGTAGCATCCCGAAAAATTCACAAAAATTTAAATTTTTTAAAGTAGCATTAAATACTGATAATGCTAATGCGGAAATAAAATAATGGCTAAATCTTTTAACTAAAAACAATTAATGATAATGACAATTCGTAATTCTTAAAACAAATTACGACGATAGTTTAAATGCTAAACCTTTTAACTAAAATACATTACGATGATGACAAATCACACTTCTTAACACAAAATACGACATTAGTTTTGCTTGTGTTAATTGTAATCTATATGCTGTATTTAAATTCTCTTACGATACAATCGTCTAGACACAATACTGACAGTTTGCTTTTGGATGATGACGAAGGGGTCCTACGGGGTACCCTAAGGTTTACTTAGATATGTTAGCTAAAGAATTTGGATCTGTTTCTTTGTGCAGATACACAGGTAAGAGTATTACGACAAATCAAGTGTTACAAGTAATTCTAAATATGTTTTCAGTTAGCCGTCAATGCTTTATGATGATTCTAAGTACTTCCTTGCATGAGAGTTATTAATGGTATGGATCTCTGTCCTATTTCTGTAAGTGTTACCTTGACCATACTTACAAGTCACAGAAGTCGTAACTATTAATATCTACACTAGACTCTTTTAGTGAAATCGTCAAAGAAGAGATACTTACACTATGAATTCTCAAATACGTGCTAGAATACAAGTATAAGTGCTGTTATGAACCTGTCATCATTTCTCCATTTGCAAAGAGTGGTAATTTATGACGTGAATGTTTCAACTTATATGTTGCTCTACATTATAGAAACATAAGCCAAATGTTATTTTAAATACATAGATTAACTTGAAATCATAAATACAACTATAGTAGTTCATGCATTTCTCAATTTATAAATTCATGAAGAATCGAATTAAAATAGTAAGGTTTACTATAATATTACCATCATAATTATGATGATACTATTATGAACAAATATTATGATGTGCATGATATGAAATTTTAAACTATAACCCAAATATCAAATCTCTTCTATAAAAAGCTACTTATGTCATTTGGAAAGAAATATACAACATATATTAACCGTGCATTCTACAACCAATACATTGGAAATGTATTACCAACAATAAGGTGTCGACTACATGCTTTGGATAATGAAATGAAATATGTGATGCAACCCTAAGTATTTGCACTAACATGTAATATTGACAGGGCATTGAATGTAATGGTATTATCGTGCTGGAAGACTATCGAAACCGATCTTTGGCATTTAATTCGTCTACCTTCTATGTTTAGTGGAAGTCTTGGGTGGATGCCTTCATGGTTGTAGGTCACGTGAAGGAGTTCACAATTATTACCATGATGCCGAGCTGTGCCATGATTAATGTAAGGTCTTCTGAGTTGGAAATCGCAGTGGATGAATAATTAATATGGCATTCAATGTGATTGTTGCCCGAACTTCAGCGTGCCTGGCTGGCATCATCTACATCGTTGATCTCACATGTTCTTGGGATTTGGAATGAAACCCTAGTCCTTTGTTATGAATTGCATCCTATTGGTTTCTTGGTCTTCATTTCACCTTGGTGGTGGTAAGGTGGAGAGGTCGACCTCTTGCAGCAATGTAGGGCCTGGCAGTTACTGCTTAGAGGACTCCTTCCTTAGTTTTGATCCCTAGACATGTAGGAAAAACTTAAAAGTTTCAATTTCAGTATTTCTTACAGAGCCGATCTACCATGCTGCCTTGAACGGAGTGTTAAGGATAAAAATCCGAAGTTTTCCTGTTGGTCTTAGAACCTGGGTTCGATTCTCTTGCAAAGATAGACCGTTGTTCTCAGAAACTGGAACCCTCTTCTCTGCGTTTGATAGATGGCTCCGTCATCCTCATTTGCTTAAGGCGTGTCTTACTCCAGAAGTTGTGTTGTTAAGGTAATGTTTTAGTCAATGAAAAATAATAATGATATTTGTGTTGTTCCAAGTTAAAACTCTGCGTTTCTTCGTTTAACCTTCCAATGGTTTTTATGGTAGGTGTAACTTCGTCGAATGGTTATTTGGTTTTAATCTTGGTGGGAGACTGCTACTCGACCACCTGGTAAGCCTCGGTGGTTATTTTCCTTCGTAGGTACTCCTGGCACGGTGTGGCCGATGCTTTGATTTTTGACAAGAGTCGAATATTTGATTCCTGGAAAAGATTTGCGGCCGGTGTTGGTGATTCTGAGAGTCAATGATAAGTGTCTCAAGGTTGGGATCCTCGACTTGTCTTGTTTCTCTACTCTGCAGCGTTTCGCTGTAACCCTTGTTGGAAATGTAGACTTGTTGAAGATGTATTTACTAAGGGATGTATTTACTGTATTTTTAATGGAAAAAATACAGTGATTAAGAAAACTAAAAAAATAGTTTCTGAGTGGTTTCTATGTTTATATAAATCGATATTTTAACTATAAATTACAGTGTTGTTTCTGGCTAAGAGCCGTAGGCTAACTTGTTTCACAAAAGAGAAACCCTGTGTTAAAATTTGGAATGGTGATGAGACTCAGTTTTTGGTATTGAACCACCATTTAAATAAATATTACGATTGATAAGAAAATAATACTCTTGACTAAGTTTTGTCTTTGTACAAATAGTTAGCTATCGTAAAAGTGATAGTTGAATGATAGTAATGAGTTTGGTTTTGGAAATTTGAAATAACTAAATTAGGTTTACAATTATAAGTGTTCGGCTGCAACTGGCTATAAAATGACCTTAGAATTTCAAAAACGAACCCGCAGGTGTTTGCAAACTGTGTATAGTTGAAAGTTAGTCTTGTAACTTCTTTTGCAGAATGATAAATGTTTTCTATAGAAAATAATACATTCTGATCTTGAAAATGTAAGACATTCTTACTACAAGAATTTAGAATACATGGAAGAGTTAAATTAAATTAAATAAAATGTTGCCTAGTAATATAAAAGACTATAGCATTGAAATATCATAGATATTCTAAGTTTAATCCATGAATGTTGATGAAGAGAATGAAATGAGGTTATAGTCCTTTACAGTTTTTGAATGAAATGATGATAAAATGCATAGTATGTGTATTTTGAAATGAAGTAGATAATCTAAAGTGCAAACCCTAGATTTTTATACAGAAATGGGATATTTAATTTCTGACAGTAGATAAAAGAAAAATATTAAAATGCCTATATTATGAAGTGCCAATTTCTATTCTACAACTTTTAATTATCCTATTTAATTCTCACCTCTTGTACTAGAGGACGACATCTTTGATGTCTAAAAAAAACCAGGAAAGTAATTTATTTATTCAAAAACAGAACTATTCTAACCTATCCTAACTCATAAGAATATAAAGTTCAGCTAAACAATTCAGTCAATAAGTTTTCATTATCAAACCAGGAAAAAGGATTAGAGTTTTAAATAAACAACTTTACTCATTCAACTGAAAATAAAAAAGACAGATCAGTAGAACCTGATGAATGTAGGAGAAACAAACAACCCAAGGAGCCTTTTCCACCCAACCTACTCTTGAAGACAACCAAATTATTTGCCTTAGGACCCCCAAGCCTATTCACTGAACCACTAGGAAGAAGAATCTCTAGAAGCTTTAGGTCATCAACTTGCAGCAACAATGTAGATCATTCAGTCATATAGACTAGTAGTCAAAGAGACCTGCACCAGCACCTCTGGTTTCCTTCTCCGAATAATTTCAGCAGACTCACAATGCACTTCCACTTAGCCTCCCTATTCGAATCTCTCAGTGATCACCTGATACACTTGAGGAATTATTTCTGCAGAAAATAATCATAGAGCTCCCTGCTCCATTCGAATTGCCTTCTCCAGGCTACCTAGGACTTTTTAATGGTTAACCTGGTCATTAATGAGCTAACAGCTATGTTCCACCCACCTGGGGGATAATGCCACAACTTTAGGGGTATTTGTCCCCTAACCAACAGCTAGTGGTGGAGTGCAAATGCTGACACCTGTCCCAAGCCTTCTAATAGCTTCCATTCCTCCTAGTGGGTTAGTGAACACTCATTCAACAGTTCCCTTGGTGTTTGTCTCCTGTTTTAATTTATTAAATAATAATAATATGTCATTACAATCATCCTTGACCATATTTGGTCATAATTACAAAACTTTGTAATTATAATTTAACATAATGTTTTTGAAATAAAATAAATAGTCTCAAAATTCGGGTAGGTGACAGATGAGGCTAAGGCCTTACATAAGAAGACTACAAGAAATCTCGACAGGTATGACTTGAGGAGATATAGGTATTTGTTGAAATATGTTCATGATTAAGTTTATGATATGTTTGTCTTCATATTATTGAGGTTAGTACAATCTTTATTAATCTTAGAATTGTCTTATCAACCTAGTAAAAGTATGAATGCATGTGAATGATAGAAGGCATTCATTGATTAGGGTTATATGATTGTACTAATGCACATGTGGTGTTGTATGAGGATGATGTTGTCTGCTAACAAGATATAGGTACATCAAGAAAGACAATTCAAGTTCTATGACCATGATGACATGAAGACAAAGACTCATCCATAGTATTTGACCACATAGAAGCTCTACTTACGAGGTATGCATGACTTTGTTCTAGTGTGCTTAACTTATGATATATGCAAGTTCTAGCACAAAGTCTCTAAATCATTGAAGAGAACAAAGAAGATATTGTTTGGGTATGTTAAGACATAACTAAGCATGGCAATCTAGGTATGTTTTCCTATATCAATTTAGAATCCTACTTTGTGTTAGGATCTTAGGTAAGTATACCTATGTATGAAATGATCATGACCATACATACTTAAGTTTATTTAGAATTATAATGTTTTGATAGTACTAATATTATACTAATGAATGTATGTTTATGTATGAGATCATTAGGATGACACTAGTGCACACTTAAGCATGCATAGTGGTACAGAATGAATAGAAGTTCAAAGACATATAGAGATCAAGCAGGAGGCAACCACACAAACATAAAATATCAAGTATTTGAGTTGTTATTTGAATCTCTGAAATAGTAAATGATATTGCTTGTAATATTTGTATGCATATTTGTATTCCTAGAATATATCATGCATAGTGTACGCATTCATATAGCATTGAACAATATACTACTAATATGCATATGATGGGTAAGTTGGACAAACATTCCATTGTTGCTTGTCTAGAATGAAACCTCTTTGCTGACATGCTGAGAGCTGTGCACGCTCTCGATAGTATGTTCTAGTAGAGATGGAAGGCATCTAGATAACCATTGTATGCATACAGGATATGGAAAAGTGTTGTGACAAAGTATTGGTCAAGATAGTTGCATAACCATGTGAATCATATTTGTATGCATAATAGGTTATCATGTCAACATGATTTGATGATTATCAAGTATTACTAATCATGTAATTAACTTTGATTTGTAGTAAAGATCATGAAGAATGATGAACACCGAACAAGTGATGGATGTTCAACAAGAAGACTTACAAATCAAACATACTATAGAAGGCTCGTGGCTAGAAGATTCTCTTAGAAAGAGGAAGAGGATCATGACGAGGTATTTGCTCCAAGTGGCTGGATAAGACCATTCTCTTAATAGTGTAATTGAAGAAGAAGTGCGAATTGAGAAAAATCCTAGGATTCAATTGAAGAAAGCTCTATACGGGTACCCAGGATCGATAGTCATTTGATGAGCTTAATGATCACCATGGGTGATGCGGATGTCAACTTTTGCTACAAGGTTGAAGATGGTGTCTATATACATATGAAATTATTCTCTTATATGGATGCAAGAAGGAACTCACCACAGAGTTCGGATGATCTCGAGGCTCATATCAGTAGACCCATCTGATGGGAGATGGCACGGATAGATATGCAGAAGATCACTCAATGCAGAGTGTGAATGATGTTTAGTCACAGAGGAAGAATTGATAGCTTCTTGACAAACTTGGGCTTTACCAAAAGTAAAGTTTATCCTAACCTTTACCTTAAGGTTATGGATGATGAACCTGTCATACTATTATTGTATGTGGACAATCTCTTTCTAACGGGAAATGAGAAATAGATCATGGAAAGCAAGAAGAAGCTAGCTACAGAATTTGAGATGAAAGATCTCGGATTGATACATTACTTCCTAGGTATGGAAGTATAGCAAGGCCCAGAAGGAATCTTTCTCAACCAGGGAAAGTATTTGATATGTTGGAATGCAAAGCCATGGCCACTCCCATGGATTCCAACTTGAAGCTATTAGATGATGACTCATCAGAGTTAGTGGATGTGACTCTGTGCAGATAGATTATTGGGTCATTGATGTATCTAACGAATACCAAGCCAGATATATGCTTTGATGTGAACACTTTGAGTCGGTATCTAGTGGAACCTAGACGTGTTCACCTGATAGCTGCAAAGCATGTGATGAGGTACCTAAAGGGCACAATAGACTTTGGTCTATATTATCTTGGAGATCATGACTTCAGATTGTATGGCTACACAGATGCTGATTGGGAAGGAAGTGTATCAGACAGGAAGAGCACATTGGGTGGATGTTATTGTCTAGGATCTACCATGATCTCATGGTTTAGCAGGAAGCAGTCTAGTGTGGTTCTCAGCATAGCTGAAGAAGAATATATAGCCGCTTGCTTTGTTAGTTGTGAAGCAATATGGCTTTGGAAGCTATTATCAGGATTGTTTGACTTAGAGATGGACCCCACTGTGATCTTGTGTGACAACCTGAGTTGTATCAAGATGACAAAGAATCCAGTAATCCATGATAAGTCAAAGGACATAGAGATATGATATTTCTATATACAGTATATGGTGCAAAAAGGAGCTATAAAGCTTGAGTATGTGAGCACTGACGAACAAGTTGCTGATATATTGACCAAACCTCTGTCTCGAGTAAAGTTTGAGTATTTTCGAGACAAGATTGGTGTCGTTCAAAAGGACCCTCCTCGAAAGGGGGAGTGATATGGTCGATGATGATATTTGGATACTGGTATCGATGTGGATACCTGTATTGATAATGAGATTTCCTATATCGATGGTAAGGTCGATAATGAGTATACTGTATCAATGATGAGGATACTTGTATCGGTGATGTGGATACTTGTATCTATGATGAGGATACTATATCGATTATAAGGATATTGTATTGATGATGTGGATACTTGTATTGATGATGTGGATACTTGTATCGATGATGAGGATACTTGTGTGGATAATGAGGTTACATGTTCCAACGATGAGGTTGATGATGAGGTTACCTGTTCTGACAATGAGGTCGATGAAGTGGCACTTAGACTTTGTCTAAGAGGACTATAGGGATTGCATCGTCCCTGGAATTATGTCCTAAAGTGATAGGGATTGATCATCCCGTAAGTGGATCAGGATTGCATCGTCCTTGGACTCATGTCCTAAACTGATAGGGATTGATCATCCCGTAAGTGAATCAGGATTGCATCGTCCTTGGAATCATGTCCTAAACTGATAGGGATTGATCATCTCGTAAGTGGATCAGGATTGCATCGTCCTTGGACTCATGTCCTAAAGTGATAAGGATTAATCATCTTGTAAGTTGATTCGGGATTGTATTGTCCCTAGACATGGTGAGGTGTCTTAAAGTGATAAGGATTAATCATCCTGTAAGTTGATTCAGGATTGCATCGTCCCTAGACATGGTGAGGTGTCTTAAAGTGATAAGGATTGATCATCCTGTAAATAGATTGGGATTGCATCGTCCCTAGACATGGTGAGGTGTCTTAAAGTGATAAGGATTGATCATCCTATAAGTAGATTAGGATTGCATCGTCCCTAGACATGAAAGGTGTCTTAAAGTGATAAGGATTGATCATCTTGTAAGGAGATCGAGATTGCATTGTCCCTAGACATGAGAGGTGTCTTAAAGTGAGAAGGATTGATCATCCTGTAAGGAGACCGGGATTGTATCGTCCCTGAATGTTTGGTTCAAAATGTACGTGATAGGACTGCATCATCCCTGAACAGTTGGTTCAAAATGCATGTTATAGGATTGTATCATCCTTGGACTTATGTCCTAAAGTGAGCGGGATTGATCATCCTGTAATTGGATCATATGTATTGCAGAGTATGTTGCTTTGTTGATGTTGTTGATCGATAGGATCCAGATGTTAATGTTGTTGATTGGGAGATCCAGATGTTAATGTTTTTGATCGAGAGGATCCAAATGTTGATGTTGTTGATCGAGAGGATCCAAATGTTGATGTTGTTGATCGAGAGGATCCAGATGTTGATGATGTTGATCAGGAGATCCAGATGTTGATGTTGTTGATCGAGAGGATCCAAATGTTGATGATGTTGATCGAGAGATCCAGATGATGATGTCACTATAGCTGTTCGAGTGTTGCAGAAGATGAAGACTCAGTACTGAAGATGTTTATTTTCCAGTATTGTAGATCTTGAAGATGTTCCAGTAACTGTTTGAGTTACTGATGATGTATGAAGAAAGCTTCCAATGATTTATAGATGTATCGTGTATCATGTAGTTGATGACTCCTTGCTCTCGCAGATGTTGTTATAATATCCTTCTCGTTAAGGGGGAGTGTTAAAATATTGTAACTTCTAAGGATATTATATTTGTACTTTGTTATTCCAGAGATGTTTCATTCCTCCGTGGAGACTCTATTGTATATCTGGAGATGTTTTACTTCTCAGTGGAGAATTTGGTAACTTGGGTTATTAGACTTCCCTAGTGGGGTCGGCCTTATATGAGTCATGTGGGTTAAAGGGTTATTAGACCACCCTAGAGGGGTCGGCCCAGTCAGCATTATGTTAAGTGGTTAAGTTGGGGCCGACCTAGCTAAGTTTAAAAGACAAGTGAAGTTGTGTATAAATAGAGGAGGTGTGTTCCTCATTTGACACATTCACTCACTTGTGATTAGCGCATAGGTGAGAGAGAGATCTGCTATGGAGGAGAAGGAGCTCATGTTTGGGGATTACATCTTTGTATTTGCTGGTCATCTATATTGAGGAAGCTTTGCTGGGTTTTCTACCCCATGAGGGTTTGCCAGGATAAATCTGTGTCTCTTGTGTTTATGTTGTGCTTGTTGTTCTTTTAGTGATCATGTATATGCTATTGTTGTGAAATGGAATGTAATACAGATATTTTCTATCTTAGCATATTGAATTTTAACATTTTTATCTTCTAACTTTAGGATGAACTCACCCTCAAACTGGATGTATTCATATTGCATGTAGAGGTGCACCCCACTTCTCATGCAGTGCTTTATCTCATTGAGTTGTCACTTAGGATGAACTTGCCTCTTAACTGAAATCTTTCCCACTTTGTCAGGTGGATAACTTAAGTGTCATCACTTAGTTAACTAGATCTTCTTTTTTGTCACTTAGTAAACTCTCTTTAACTGATTCTCCTTGATTTACTGAAGTGTCATATTTTAGTTTAACCAAAGTGAAAACACTTTAGTTAATTAGTCCTTCTTATTTAACACTTAGTTAAATGAAATCATGCTGATTGATTTACTCGAAGTGACCACTGTGAGTTCTTTAGTTAACTGAGTCAAATCTTTAACTGAAGCATTGATACTTAACTGAAGCTTTATAACTGAATATTTAACAATTCGAGTTCTCTTTAATTAGTTGAAGTGTTTGCATGGGAAATTTTGAATTCTCTTGATCTCTATGCTTTATCTTTTATTGCATGGTAAATATGCGATAACTTTAATTATCCACCACATTACATTCTACTAATAAGAATTATCGGATGTTGTGATCATATTATATTATTCCGGACCAAATGATCATATGTTAAAGTAATTCACTTTAGAGTTGATCAATCTCTAAAGGAGACTTAATAGCAACTGGTGATCATGGTTAATAATACATCACACAACATAAATGATTTTAACAACTAATTAAATCGTGACCTTTATACAGAAGGTTCAACTCTATATGGGAGGTCCATCCCATGGATACCTTTATACGGAAGGTTCACATGAGAATCATGACTTGACACACACAAATCCAGAGCCTTGTCTAACAAGACTTTACAACATCATTACTTTGACAATTTCATTAAATTTGGACAAATTAGGCAAATTTTGGACTAAGAAAGTGTGAATTTAGACTTTGAAAGTGTCAATATCAACCTTTCTAAAGTGCAAAAACGGGTTCTGAAAGTGGCAATAGTGGATTTGAAAAGTGTGTTTTTTTATTCGAATAGTGTGTTTTTTGACTACTTATAAACCTTAAAATTGCATTTTTTTGTTATAAAACTATGAATTTCAATTCAAAAAGTGTGAATTTCAAATCAAAAAATGCAAATTTTGATTTGAAAAGTATGAATTTTAAATCAAAAAATGCAAATTTTGATTTGAAATGTGTGAATTTTAAATCAAAAAATGCAAATTTTGATTTGAAAAGTGTGAATTTAAAATAAAAAAAATACAATTTCTGATTTGAAAAGTGTGAATTTCAAATCAAAAAATGCAATTTTTTATTTGAAAATTGCAATTTTCATTTGTAAATGTTCAAAATTTTAAGGCGAAAAGTTCAATGTCTAAAATATTCAGTCATTGTTTGAATAACAAGTCAATCAGCTAAGGTATAACATAAAAAAAAGGTTTGTCCCGACTTCTGTTTTCCGGCAAGAAGGATCATCCATCCCTTCTTTTCGTAGTTAATTGTGAAAACCTTTATCCAACAATTCAGCTATATCCTTAATGGAGAACACAAGAAGGATCGACCGACCCTTCTTGTAGTGTCGAAGTACTATGAAAAGAATATTGGGAATCAGAAGGGTCGACCGATCCTTCTTGCAAGGTTGAACTATTATGAAAATAATGTTGGAAATAAGAAGGGTCGCCCGACCCTTCAATTAGGAAGGAATTGTAAAAATAGAACACCTTGGAAGGTATATCATATAAAAATGGTTTTTCCCAACTTCCGTTTTAAGACAAGAAGGATCTGCCGCCCTTTCTTTTCGTAGTTAATTGTGAAAACCTTTATCGAGCAATTAATCCATAGCCATAATGGAGAACACAAGAATGATCGACCGACCCTTCTTGCAGTGTCGAAGTATTATGAAAAGAATATTGGGAATCAGAAGGATCGGCTGACGCTTTAGTTAGGAGGGAATTGTAACAATAGAACACCTTGGAGAAAGAGAGGAG
The DNA here is from genome assembly GCA_027924585.1 of Larix kaempferi. Taxonomy (NCBI): domain Eukaryota; kingdom Viridiplantae; phylum Streptophyta; class Pinopsida; order Pinales; family Pinaceae; genus Larix; species Larix kaempferi. The sequence goes on along the minus strand of BSBM01000091.1, from coordinate 5,518,662 downwards.
AAAGAGCGGTCGCTCTTTCTCTAAGAATATTTCCACTTTCTAGCAAAGTCTTTAAAGCAAAACGTCTATAAATTTTGTTGTTAAAATGTTGATATCTAGTATCCTAGGGTGACACGTGGAACAATCATATTGTGACACGTGGCATATTTGATTTGGCACATTGAGTATAGGGAGGTTACTATTTTTTATTTAATTTGACACATTGAGTATACCAAGGTTACTAATGCGGGTTTAATAGCAACACAATCAGGAAATTAAAATTCACTCATAGTAGTTTTAAGGATCATTAGGCATATGCAATATTACCGTATAGCTGGAATGCTAATTGAAAAATTAACAAGAATTTATTAATTTATGTTAATCATTTGCAGAAATAGATAAATGTTTTAATTAAATAAATTCACTTAAAAGATAAAAGACACACAGATCATGAGTAAAGATCAACGGTTCCACGTCCTTTCCACATCCCCAACATGCGCGCTAGGACGGAGGAATTGGTGGTTGCGGAATCTGAAACCGTCTCAACGCGGCAGCACCACATGATTTCACAAGTTGGAAGGGTGGTAAGGAAAACCACCTTCCTCCATTTGCGAGTTGCGGAAAGAATGAATTTCAAATCCAAATGACCTTGGAATGAGCGGATTGTGGGGTTCAGAAAGGTCAAAGTTCAGAGAAAATCTATGTTTTCCGGGTTAAAACAGTGCAACTTCGCCGCATTACACAGAGATTAATTTACTTCGATCTTTCACCTTTTACAGGGCTTCGGCTCTTGATACATTTCAGGACTATGAGCTTGAGCTCACAAACACAGACTCTTCTACCTGTGTTTTCTGAACCAGCAACGTGGATGTTATATCAGCGGGGTCCAAATGAGAAGTATAGCTTGCAGTTTGTGGAGAAATGAGAAGTAGTTGGAGATGAAGATGGTGTAAGGAATTTATGGTTGAGTTGCTGAGTAGAAGTTCCTTAACTAAGTTTAAGGCTGATACACTCTAGATTAGGTAAATATAATAAAACTTCTTTATAATTTTCTGTAAAAACTATTTTTAGAAAATTAATAGCTAAAATTTTTAGTTGAATTAATTCTTTTAAAACATTAAGGATACACAGATCGTAAGCAGAGAAAAATCAAAACTGTAGATCAATGTAATTATAGATTGCAAAAGATTAAACAGTATTGATAAACAACCTGAAAGTGAAAATCAATATTGATCAAAGAAATTTGATTAATAGACAAAAGAGTATGCAAGAGAATAACATAACTGTATTACTGAAAGTTTGCAAGAAATTACAAGCCCTACATTAACCAGAGTATTCCTAGTCTCTTCTGCTGATTTTCTCCTCCAAATTCTATCATCCCTAGCCTACGAGAGATGTACCCTTTAAATAATAATTACAATTTTGTTACAAAGGATAAATTCCCCCAAAAAATAGGGATTTCAAAAATCGAACTAGGCTAATGGCCAAGAAAATCTTGCCACTTGGCTGCAATTTCTAACAATTCATCTAAATTTGGATAATTGACTGACTCAAGCCCTAGCTTGGCATCACACGTAAAATTTTCCATCTCGTTTTTAGCCAATTTATGCCAAATACGAATAAAAAAGTGGATCTTCCCCTCCATGGCAACAGGTTGCCTAATTAACTGATCCACGTCATCAATCTTGATATGCTCGAGGTGCTAGATCTTCCCTTTAGCTTCCTCGGATCGACGTTCAACCTGTTCTAGCATCAACTTTGGTGGACAAGCGCTTTCAATGAGTTCCATGGTAGGGAACTACAAATTCACCATGATTCTATCCACAACATACCATCTCCTTCCACAAATAGCTTGTGCTTTCTAGATAGTATCTCCAACCATAGCATTTAGATCATGCCAAGCGCGCAACGCAGTTCTGATTTTCTTTAGTTGGAAACTAGTGAGAGTAGGAATATTCTCAGGTCTCTCCTTAATGTACCTCTGCCATTGCACAATATCTTCATTGGCCTTAAAGTCCTACTGTCTTTTAGCTACCTGCTGATCGAGAGTAACAGACATCTTCCCAAAAACAATGTAAGTCTCTTGGATATCATTCAAGCTGTGGAACAATTCAGCTAGCAGCTTACAGTGTTCATCATTGACCTGAATGGCCAAATCCTTAAAATCCAGCTGGAAAAACCCATAGAATGCAAAGGAGGATGCGCTTGCAATTGCATCCTCACATTGTTTTTCTAGCACATCTATCCTTTGTGTATTGGCAGCATTTACAACTTCTACATCATGTAATTTAACCTGGAGAGAGGTATTTTTCAACTACAGATCTTCAAATATCTTCAAATACCTTCCTGAGATCAATAACATAAGATTCATGTTCCTCATTGGTTTTGGCCAATTTCTCTTCAAGCTTCTTTAGCTCTTCTTTATTTAAATCAATCTCCCTATTCAGTGTTGTCACTGAATCATAGTTTGCACCTGCAAATGCACCTATGGTTGCAGCAGCATCTAATGCTTCTCATTGTATGTCATCAGACTGCTTGGTCCAAATTATTTGATTAGGAGTAGGTGCCTCCAATCCATCTCAATCCTTGCTTCTCTTCTTACCTTTTCTTACCACTGCCTTGGAAGCTCTGTTGTAGAAGTAATCCCCAAGAGGGACTACAATGTCTTCTTCAAACTCAACTACAATTTCAGTAAAATTTGATGAAGTCACATTTACTGTTGAAACCAATGAAGATGTATGAGTAGTAGTAGGAGCAGGTATAGACATAGTTATTTGGAAAGTAGTTGGGGTGGAAGGGATATTTTGAATAACTGCTGGTACAGAAGTTGGGGAAGGAATTGAAGTGAAGGCTTCAGAAAGTGGAACTTGGATATCATCAGCTTGTAATGAAGAAGGAGGAACTGGAGTCTTCTCATCAGTAGCTGGTGGTGATAAAATGAATGGAGATGATTGCAGAGGGACAGTCGAAGACTGTATATCTGCAATAGTAGATGGAAAAATAGGAAGTGGAACCGAGCTGGCTGGGAATGGAGCAGTGATGGTAGTTATCGTATGGAAAAGATGGGATATGGGGAATGGAGGTGTTACCCTAGATGACAAAGTTGAAAGAATTTGAATAGATGAAAGTAGAAGTGCTGAGGTTGTGGTGTCAGCAGCAGGGGTAGTTTCAAGAAACTGATGGTCTGGGACAGAATCAACCACTTCAATAGCATTCAATAAATCTGTAACTATTTTTTAAGTTTCAGTTAATTCCTCAATCATGGGCACAGAAGAATATACCTCATCTTCAACATCACTGTCAATAATATTTGAGGTAGGGATTTGAGATGCAGAAGTATGAGTTTTATGCCTTTTGGCTGGCTTGGTAACAGCCATCACTTGATCATCACAAGTCTGAGTAACTGCAACAGTCACTTGAATATCAGCAGTAAGCTTAGCAGCTGCAACTACTTGAGTGGCTAGCATCGAAGTCATCTGAGCTAACTTATGCTTTGATTGCTATGATGCCTTCATCAATACCTTCATTTGTTCAGCAGTCTTTACCTCTGGAGCATCTTCCATGAGACCTTTTCCTTTATCCCCTTCATTGCAGGTCTGCATTAGTGGAGCAGCCGCTTTCTGAGCTTCTTTCTCCTCTCTATCATTTCTTTCTTGCTCAATGAGCTTTAGTTCCATTGCTCTATAGCTCAAAACCTTAGTCTTAATCTCATGTTGATACTAGATGATATGGTTCTGTTCATCTTTACTCTTATCCCTTGCCAAGACTTCAGAAAAGGTATTTGCTCCCTGATAGATGGAGTCATCAGGAACTTCTTCATGAACATATCCACCCTTCACATGGTTTTGCTTGAAATGGGCATCCAGAAAACCTTTAGGATCATGTCTTCTTTTGGCAGCATAACCCAATTTTAAAGCAACAATTTTTTCACCCAACACTATGGCCCAAGTTGAAGATGGGATGGCCAATGGCCCAAGGTTCAAGGGGAACTTAGGCCACACCTTCCTCTTAGGACCAAATAGTTTTAAATACACACCATCAGTAACAGTTTGATAGGAAACCTCTTCAATGACCATTCTATCAGGAACTATCCTAGGTAGTAGATGTACAGTGTTGCTTCCCCAAACTCTGACATATGAAAAGGATTCACACGCATACCAGTCACCAATTGTGGCAATGAAAGTTCTAGCATCAACTGAGAAAGCAGGAGCCTACCCTCTGAAGATTTTGAAGTAAATACTTCCAAGGAAGTGATCACAAATGCCATATATCAAAGGCATATAATTGTTCTCCCATAATGCTGAATGATAAATATGGACCAGAGGAGCTGATGGAGTCCAATTCCATCCCATGTTGGGATATTGGAATTCTGCACAAAATATATCAACGACAAAAGCTGAAAAGAAGAAATGTGGCTTCCTCAGAGCCGGTGCCTTCTGATATGATTGAATGGTTATTTTGAGTTCAAAAGACAAGATAGACGCCCAAGGGAATGACTCACTAGTCATTAGAACATGATGGGATATAGGATCCCACTCAAATTTAAATACAGAACAGTTTGGGAGACCATACAGTCTGCATAGAATGGCAGCCAATAGGGAATAAGGTTCTCTAAACTAGGAAAGCAGGTACAAGTTATCAGCCCTAGGGATGAAACTGTTAGGTTTATTCATCCATCACTTCAACATTTCGTTAAAATTGTACCTAGTCTTAGAGGATTCTATGAACTCGGTGTCAATGGGTTGCATAAACGGTTTAAGAGCATAAGCTATGATGAAAACCTCAGGGCGGAAGGTAGCCAATTGTGACCCTGCACTGTCATTAAATGACCGGTCGTTAGGGTTAGCATGGTCCGTAATCCATTTAACCACATCAGTAAAACGCAAGATAGTGGGTTTGGAAGCAATGGCATGAAGCTGGGAATCCCTAATTTTCTCATACGCCAGCTGGTCATTCTGAATGTCTGATAGGTCATCATTATCGAAAATTGAGTAGATTTTGGACCAGTCTATCTGATAGGTTTCAGTGATTTTATCACTAGTGTCTGAGAAAATATCAAATTTGGGTCTTTGTCCAGTAAATCCTTTTGAGCAGTTTTACAACGTGTATTGTGCGACATGTTTGAAACTGGAGGTTTTCTGATAAACGAATGAACAAAAGTAAAAAACAATTCAAAATACTAAATAGTAAATAACTGAATAAGAGGAATTAGTAAAACCAACCTGTTTCAACTGAAAGTAATGGTCAACAGACACCTGGTAAAAAATTCGCAGTAAAATTCAAGCAGCAAGGTAATCTCCGAAATTAAAAATGATAAGAAAAAATAGGGAAATTCACAAATTTATTGCTTTTCGACAGGCCAAATCTAGACCGTAGCATGAAAACGAATCAACGTCTGAGATTAAATGTTGTGGGATGCGGAGTCAAGTTGTGGGAGTTTTATTTTGGAACTATGTACATTGTTCCCGCAATCCACAATCTGCAATTGTGGGTTGCGGGTTGTGGGATCGCAACTTAGAAAACCAACAATCAAAGGGATCCCGCAATCCGCAATCCACAAATGCGAGGTTGTGAGAACAAAAATTTCAAAAGCTATTTACAAAGTCTTCCCGCAATAAGCAATTTACGGTTTGCGGGATCACAACACTTCCAAAAAGAAATGACAAGCTTGCGGGATGAAAATGACATGGTGGAAAAACTCAAAGCTTCCCGTAACTTCATAAAAATAGTAAAAAAAACTAGAAATTTTCAAAGAGAAAATTCTAATGAAATCAAAACAATGCAAAGGCATAAAATCATAATAAGCATAAGGATGAAACCCCCATGATGATAAAGTAATTTAAACCATTACCTTTGCATTAAAAATCTTGGGGATCCCGTGTTCCATTAGAACATGTGATATGTTGTACCTACAACACATCCTAATTGCAATTTTAAAAAATGGTACAGGGGAAAACAGACAAGCTAAACTTCATTTAAATCATTGTATGTAATCTCATCCGTAGGATCAAGACAAATCGACGGTTAAAACTTAAACATGCGCCAGGAAGGAAAAGAAGGGTTGCGGGGTTTTATTTCATAAATATATACATTCTTTCCGGAATCCGCAATCCGCAATTGTGGGTTGCGGGTTAAGGAAACGCAAAGTGTAAAACTATTTTGAGAATCTAACTACAATCTGCAATTGCGGGTTGTGTGTTACGGAAATGCCAAGTGAAAAACTATTTTAAGATTCTTCCCACAATCCGCAATTGCGGGTTCCGGGTTGCAGGTTGCGGATGTAAAAGACCAAAATTATCGAAGAAGGATCGGCCGCCCCTTCTTTTCGTAGTTAATTGTGAAAACCTTTATCCAACAATTTAGCTATATCCATAATGGGGAACATAAGAAGGATCAAGCGACCCTTCTTGCAGTGTCGAAATCTTATGAAAAGAACATTGGTAATAAGAAGGGTCGATCGACCCTTCTTGCAGTGTCAAACTATTATGAAAATATTATGGGGAATAAGAAGGGTCGGCCGACCCTTCAATTACGAGGGAATTGTACAAATAGAACACCTTGGAAGCTATATCATATAAAAAAAGTTTGTCCTGACTTCCGTTTTACGACAAGAAGGATCGACCACCCCTTCTTTTCATAGTTAATTGTCAAAACCTTTATCCAGCAATTCAGTTATAGCCATAATTGAGAACAAAAGAAGGATCGACCGACCTTTCTTGCACTGTCGAACTATTCTGAAAAGAATATTGGGAATAAGAAGGGTCGGCCGACCTTTCATTTAGGAGGTAATTGTAACAATAGAACACATTGGAGAAAGAGCGGCCGCTCTTTCTCTGAGAATTTTTCTACTTGCCAACAAATTCTTTAAGCAAAACGTCTATAAATTTTGTTGTTAAAATGTTAATATCTAGTATCCTAGGGTGACACGTGGAATGATCATATTGTGAAACGTGGCATATTTGATTTGGCACATTGAGTATAGCGAGGTTACTAATTTTTATTTGATTTGGCACATTGAGTATAGCGAGGCTACTAATGCGGGTTTAACCACAACACAATCAAGAAATGAAAATTCACTGATAGTAGTTTTAAGGATCATTAGGCACATGCAAGATTACCCTGTAGCTGGAATGCTAATTGAAAAATTAACATGAATTTATTAATTTAGGTTAATCATTTGCAGAAATAGATAAATGTTTTAATTAAATAAATTCACTTAAAACATAAAAGACACACAGATCATCATTGAGTAAAGACAAATCCAAACTGTAGATCAATGTATGGATTATTGATTGCAAAAATTAAACAGTGTTCATAAATAATCTGAAGTGAAAATCAACATTCATCAAAGAAATTTGATCAATTAAGAAAAGAGGAATGAAGAGAAGGACTAACTGTATTACTTCAAAGTTGCAAAAAATTACAATCGACTCTGCATCAATCAGAGTTTCTCCAGTCTTCTTTTGCTGATTTTCTCCTCCCTACCCCATGAGACCTCTACCCTTTAAATAATAATTACAAAAATAGTTAGAAAATATAGACTTCCCATAAAACAAGGATTACAAATCGAAACTAAAAGGCATCCTCAGGAGCGACTAATACTGACAATATTTTAACAAAATTCCCAAAATATTTTCATCACTCCAATCAATGCCTTGAGAAAGGAATGTATGCTGACATGGCGATGGTTTATACGATGAAATTCTGAAATGGAGGTTATCCTGACAGTGCTATGAGATTCCAGTATCCAGATTCTAGTATCCTGATCGCGATGGCTGGCCGTATCCAAAGGGGTTTGGCTTTGGCCAAAGTTTCACATAACTGGAGATGAGCTGGCTAACAAAGGTGTTGAAGCATGCGTAGCCTTCAAAGCAGGCACGCTAGAAGGTGCATGCGATTCACATGGCTACAAGACGATGCCTTGAGATGGAACTTGGATTGGTTTGGCCCCCAAATCCTGGGCGGCGGTGGCAGGTGTTGTAGCCTGCATTATATTTTAGGAGGACACGCTGCCACCTTTACATGCGTTTAATTAAATTCTATATAACAATTAAATGATGCAGCCAACGTACAGTGTAACTACGTGGTAGAGTGATAGAGTAGTAGGCGGGAAGGGTGAATACCAGCTGGTATTCATTAGTGGAGCATTGTTAATGGTGAAGTTCAATTAACTAATCATTGAAGCAGAATAACTAATGCATGAGGCGATTGTATTTCTGAACTTGTACTCTGGACAAGATAATACAAGAGTAGTCTGTAAAGCGTGAATTTTGTGGATCTTAGGTTGATTTTAAACTAAAATGGTAAAACAAATTGCAAATATATAAGTAATATTTGAATATAACATAAAACAATTTGACACTTTATAAAGTTTAATCAAACGTAAAATGATAGGCAATGAAAATTTGTAACCGTCATTAAATTTTAACTTGACAGACAGTGACAATTTGAAATTCCAGGACTGGACTCGAAGGCTCACAGCTTACCAAGCATGCGAGGCCTTGGGAAGGGATGGAACGGTTATCATTTTCATTAATGGAAAATCAAGGCCTGGTACGATGACTATATCTATTGGCAGGCTTATGGATTATAAAGCCAAAAAGGCGGACCGGTGTAGGTAGGTCCGAATTGAGAAAGTAGCTTGCCCTACCTTGGGAAAAGCCATGCTGTGTCTGTTCCATTTCTGGATTAAGTGGTTTTAGATAGCTAGAGGTTTTTGTTTTCCGTCCGAAACCATCTTATTAAGCAGTATGGCCCCTCGCATGCGTCTTTGCAATCGTCGTGGCTCTAAACGGACCTCTGGGGCGAGTGGCAGGCAAAGGGGTGAAGGCTCGTCCAACCAGGCGAACGTCCCGGTGGATGACCACCATCTGGATTTCCACTGGGTGCATCTTTACCTGGAGGAAACTCCTATGGCTACTGAGGCCCATATTGCTCATTTGGAAATCTCGCTACAGTAGGAGGTCAAGGAGCAGTAGGGTCGTCATATTGCAACCAACCCATTCTGGGCGGGTAGAATGCTTCTGGCCCGCGAAATCCAGGCGTGAGAGAAAATTGTCAAAGACATTAAAGATATCATCAAGGGAATGAAAGTGACTCAGCAGAATGAAATGGAGAGTACGTGCACTCTAGAGACCTTAGTGGAAGCGCTCAGCATCAATGACCTGCAGGAGGCCCAGAGCCGGGCATCGAGAACCACGCGTTGATCGGGCTGGCTTTTTCTCTCTTTTCCATGTGTCTTGTGAGTATTTTGATCACAGTAGATCGAGGAGCTATGGAGAACCTCACAAAATCGAATTAATTTGCAAATACAGTGGAAAAACTTGAAAAAAGAGATAAATTTACACACAATGTATGCTCAAATCTTTGATTAACTGACTGTCTAACATGTGAAAATGTTAGTAACAGGTTTTTATTACATCCATGAGAAAATCGATAGCATTAGGTGGCTCAAGCTGAGTGTACAAGTCATCAATGCCAAATTGGCCTCAATCCCCCCTAGGTGGGTCCAACTCAATCCCAATCATCCCAAACAGCTACGAATTCTGGTGTGGAGGTGGCTGAAGCATGCTGAGTCATTAATTAGCTCAAGGCAGGCGTGGGTGAGCAAATAGAGGAGGTTTGGGGGCCCAAGGGAGCATTAAATGCTCCAAATCTAGCCAAAAGTGGGCAAAAATCCACCCTAGCGCCCTTGGTCAACTAAATTCCCCAAAACAAGGAGAGAGGGCGCACCAGCAATAAATGAGGGCGCACTTGTGGACAAAACTGGAGGCTGGGTGAACTGGTTTGCTCAGAAGTGGGTGTGAACACTCTCAAAGTGGGTTTTTGACCAACTATAGTCACTTAATCCAAAACATGGTTTAATTAAGCACATGGGCAATTAAAAATTTATGGATTATGGTACTAAGTGTGGTTACTGTTCTAACACCCCCCCTTAACCATAACTTTGTACATCTCATGAAAGATAAGTGGGAGGCCTTGGCAACAAAGGCTCAAGTCACCTCAATACAAACAGAAATTTTATTTGTCCATATGAACCGAGGAAAAGAAGTAAAACCTCATGGGATAAAAACTTCCCTCAAAAATGGACATGGGGCTGAACCTGCAATTAAATTGCAGCAATCACCATCCATCACTCACTCCAAGCAAAGCTCTCAGGTGAGTGAAGGTCTTCTCAGTAAAGCACTTGGTGAAAATATCAGCAGTTTGCTCGGTGGATGGGCAATACTGCAGTGAAATCACCCTGTCATGCACCAAGCCCCGAATGTAATGCATGTGGATCTCAATGTGCTTTGTTCTCTGCCTCTGTACTGGATCAGTAGATATCTTGATGGCACTTTGATTATCCACCCAAATATTGGTTGGAGAATCAATAGCAACACCAAACTCCCGAAGAATGCCTTGCAACCAAACACACTGTGTGGCTGCGTTCACTGCTGCCCTGTACTCGGCCTCTGCTGATGAAAGAGAAATTGTATGCTGTTTCTTACTTGACCAGCAAATAGGACCTTCAGCAAACATAAACACAAAACCTGAAGTGGACTTCCTATCGATGGGATCTCCCGCCCAATCGGAATCAGAAAATCCAGCTAGTTGAAGTGAAGAACCAGCTGCATAGTGTACCCCGAAACTCTTTGTTCCTTGGACATAATGAAGGATCCTTTTGGCTGCCTTCCAAAGGATCTCATGTGGCTGCTACATATACCTTGCTACAGCACTTACAGCATAAGACAAATCAGGTCTTGTATGTGTAAGGTACAGCAAACTTCCAACTAGCTGCCTATAGAGAGTGCAATCCACCACCGGAGAGTCTTCAAATTCACCTAGTTTTATGCCTGAAAGGAATGGGCACTTGGCTGCCTTACATTCAGCCATTTTGAACTTGAATAACAGGTCTGAAGCATACTTAGATTGACTCAGCAATATACCTCTCTCAGATTGCTCAATTTCCAAACCCAAAAATTGCCTTAGCAATCCTAGGTCGCTCATGGCAAATTCACTGTGCAAAGAAGCTTTAATTGAGCCAATTTGTTTGGTGCAGCTCCCTGTAATTAAGAGATCATCAACATACAGTACAATGACCTGCAAATTACCATCACAATGCTGCAAATAAACATTTGGATCAGACTTGCATCGACAGAAACCAATTGAGAGCAAAAAAGCATCCATTTTGGCATACCAAGCCCTGGGGGCTTGCTTGAGTCCATAGAGTGACTTCTTCAACCTGCATACAAGTGTGGGATCCTCTTGGAATCCTTCAGGCTGCTGCATATATATCTCTTCCTGTAGCTCACCATGCAAGAATGCACTTTTGACATCCATGTGGTGAACTTCCCAACCTTTACTAGCTGCCATGGCTAGAGCTAGTCTAATTGAGTCCATCTTTGCAACCGGTGCAAAGGTCTCTGTATAATCCACACCATGGATTTGTGAGTAGCCCTTAGCCACTAACCTAGCCTTATATTTCAGATCAGAACCATCAGCAACAGGTTTGGTTCGGAAAATCCACTTACATTGCACTAGTTTCCTCTTGGGAGGAAGAGGCACCAAATCCCATGTTTTGTTCTCTTGGAGAGATTGGAATTCTTCTTGCATTGCTGCCCTCCACCTTGGATCATGATGAGCTTCCCAATATGATGTTGGATCAGATCCAATCATCATATAACAGTGATCAGCAAGCTCACTCTCATTTGCAAAGGAAGCATTGATTGTTTGGGATCTAGTCTTCCTAGGCTCTTGGGGATTGCCTGCCAATTCACCTGCAGCTTCTATGATTTTTTCAGCCCACTTGGGCCTTGATGGTGACTCATGTACAGCAATGTCATCTTCAGCTATTTCATCTTCAGCAATATCAGAAAAATCAGAGGAAGAATCATCACTAATCTCATTGAGGTGTGGAGGAGAGGAGCTTTCCCCCGGTGCAAGCTCAAAATCTGGAATTGGTTCTTCTTCGAATTGCACACTTCTCTCAATGAAAGTTTTAAGTGTGGATGTGTCAAAGAGCTTGTAGCCCTTTGTGTCCTCACCATATCCAACCATGATACATTCCCTGCTCTGTGGCTCCAAAGCCTTCCTCTTTTCTGATGGAATTCGAGCCCATGCTCTAGACCCAAAAATCCTGAAATTTGACACATTTGGTTTTTGGCCAAACCATGCCTCATAGGGGGTTTTTCCTTTGACTGATTTGTGAAAGGCTCTGTTCTGAATATGAGCAGCACAATTGATGGCTTCAGCCCATAGCTTAGGGCTTAGATCCCTAGCTTCAATCATGCAAGTAGCCATCTCCTTGAGAGATCTATTTTTCCTCTCTGCCACACCATTTTGCTGAGGTGTGTAGGGGATTGAATGTTGCATTTGGATGCCACATTCCTCACAAAGGTGCTGAATGTTATTATTCACATATTCCTTTCCATTATCAGTCCTAAGGATCTTTATCTTATGACCACTATGGTTCTCCACTAGGGCTTTCCAAATCTTCAGTTTCTCAAACACTTCTGACTTCAATTTAAGGAAGTAAACCCAGCAGAATCGAGAGTAGTCATCTATGAATGTAAGTACATACCTTGATCCACCATATGATGGAGTGGGAAGAGGACCAATGAGGTCTGAATGTACCAATCCAAGTGGTTGAGTGGCTCTCCTTGCCATTCCCTTCTCATAGCTGCGCTCAGGATGCTTTCCAGCTACACACCCAATGCATGCACCATTTGATGATCTGATTTCTGGAAGCCCTTCCACCATCTCGTCCCTGTGCAATTGCTGGAGATATTTGTAGTTCATGTGGCCAAATCTTTCATGCCACAACTTGGAGGTCTCGTTGGCATGAGAGACAAGAGCATGGTCACTAGAATTTGGAATGAAATTTGAGAATTTGTACATTCTCTCATCATGATCTGCATATCCTACAGCCACAACTTGATTTGAGGAGATTTCTGAGATTTCTACCAAATCTGGAGTGAATGTCACTCTCTTGGCTTCTCCTGTATGGGTCATTTGATAGACTGATATCAAATTTGCAGCCAATGAAGGTACATAGAGCACATCACTGAAATAGCCATGCTCCATGTCAATCCTACCAATCCCCTTGGTTTGGAGTTCTGAATCATCTCCCATTCGAACTGTTGGGCCACCATTCGAATGCAAAGAGGAGAAGAGCTCTCTGGATGAAACCATATGTCTGGAAGCTCCTGAATCAATGATGAAGGAAGAGGGATTCGAAGTACCTGCTACCAAAGCATGACACTTCTCCTTATTGTCAGGGTTTGAGGTGCTCTCTTTCTTCCTTGCGCCCTCAGGGACTGGGATGTTGTTCTTCTCCAGCAGCTGCGCCATTGAGTCAATGGTTTTCTTCATACATGAGCTCTCTGGATGCCATCCCCTATGACAATAGGTGCATTTGGTCTTTTCCTTTCCCTTCTTGTCCTTCTCCTTTGACAGATTCGAACCCCCATCTGCAGACTTGGTCTTGTCAAACTTTCTCTTCTCTTGCTGCTTCGAATTCTTGGCTTTTTGCTTTCCTTTGCTTGCATTTGAAACACCCATTGCCAATGCTTGGTCCTTTGATTTTATGGTGCCCATCTGAACTAGTTTATCCTGCTCCTGAGTGAGACACTCCATGAAGGTAGCTAGTGATGGCATTTGCCAATTTCGAAGGGTCATTTTGGCTGAGTGAAATGTGCTAACAAATACTGAAAACTCTGGGCCTAGCTTCGAAAGGATGGACAGAATCAGTTGTTCCTCCTTCTTAACAATTCCACATTGTTGCAGTTGAAGCACCAGTGACTTGAATTTCGTGAAGAACTCCTGGATGGTTTCAAAATGCGCTGGGCTCAAGCTAATGAGCTCGTTTTCAAGCTGGTGGCCTCTCAGTTCATCAGTTTTCCCAAAGAGTGATTCTAGCTTCACCCATACTTCATTGGGAGTTGTCAAACTGTCTGTATGAAACAAGAGTTCCCTTGAAATGCTCAGGCATAGCAATCCATAAGCTTCATCAAGTCGATTGTAGTACTTTGCTTTCTCCACAGCAGAATTTGGCTCCACTTTTGTGCCCATGGTCACTCTATAGAGACCCTTAGATCTCAGCTTGATGACCATCTCAGCCTTCCAATCGAAAAAATTGAAGGGTGTGAGCAACATTTGGTTTGCTTCCATGACTGCTGCGTTAATGGTGAGAAAACTACTGAAACACCTGCAAAAAACACTCAATTTTTATCTAGAAATCCTCTCTAGAATGCAGTTCAACGCTCAATGTTGGCCTGCAACTCACTAACTCCATGATGGCTCTGATACCATGTGAGTATTTTGATCACAGTAGATCGAGGAGCTATGGAGAACCTCACAAAATCGAATTAATTTGCAAATACAGTGGAAAAACTTGAAAAAAGAGATAAATTTACACACAATGTATGCTCAAATCTTTGATTAACTGACTGTCTAACATGTGAAAATGTTAGTAACAGGTTTTTATTACATCCATGAGAAAATCGAGAGCATTAGGTGGCTCAAGCTGAGTGTACAAGTCATCAATGCCAAATTGGCCTCAATCCCCCCTAGGTGGGTCCAACTCAATCCCAATCATCCCAAACAGCTACGAATTCTGGTGTGGAGGTGGCTGAAGCATGCTGAGTCATTAATTAGCTCAAGGCAGGCGTGGGTGAGCAAATAGAGGAGGTTTGGGGGCCCAAGGGAGCATTAAATGCTCCAAATCTAGCCAAAAGTGGGCAAAAATCCACCCTAGCGCCCTTGGTCAACTAAATTCCCCAAAACAAGGAGAGAGGGCACACCAGCAATAAATGAGGGCGCACTTGTGGACAAAACTGGAGGCTGGGTGAACTGGTTTGCTCAGAAGTGGGTGTGAACACTCTCAAAGTGGGTTTTTGACCAACTATAGTCACTTAATCCAAAACATGGTTTAATTAAGCACATGGGCAATTAAAAATTTATGGATTATGGTACTAAGTGTGGTTACTGTTCTAACATGTCTACGGTTATATTTTGATGGCAGTACTAGTTGTTGGTTTTCTTCCTGTTCAAACTGTTGTTCTCAATTATGCCGGCAGCTTGTTCCCTTGCTTTGCTGCTAGGATTTTTTTTGGCCCTTGGAAGGTGGTTTCTTTTTCGAGAGGTTTTGTGTTCTCAGATTTCCTCTGTGAAGCAGTCATGCTATCTAGTGCAGTTGTTAAGATGATCTGTTTCATGCTATCTGGTTAAGTTTTTAAGTTGAACTGTGGGAGCCCGGTTTTCCCAATTCGGGAAGGGCCTGAGTGAGATTTTAGCTCACTCTGTTTGTAACTCTGTACCATTTTTGTACCTTTTTGAACCATATTTATAGAATTTCCGGCTCTGCTTACTTACAAAAAAAGGAACGGTCGGTCGACCCTTCAATTTTGAGGGAATTATAAAAATAGAACAATTTGGAAGTTATAAAATATAAAAATAGTTTGTCCTGACTTCTGTTTTCTGACAAGAAGGATCGGACGCCCCTTCTTTTCGTAGTTAACTGTGAAAACCTTTATCCAACAATTCAGCTATATCCATAATAAAAAAATGAAACCCTTAACCGCACCTTGAAAGCGTGAATTTCAAATAAAAAAATGCAAATTTTGATTTCAAAATTGTGAATTTCAAATCAAAAAATGCAAAATTGTGATTTGAAATGTGTGAATTTCAAATCAAAAAAAGGAAATTTGGATTTAAAAGGTGTGAATTTCAGATCAAAAAATGCAATTTTTTATTTGAAAAGAGCAATTTTCATTTTTAAATGTTCAAAATTTTAAAGGGAAAAGTCCAATGTCTAAAATATTGACGCATTGTGTGAATAGCCAGTCAATCGGCTAAGTTATAACATATAAAAATCATTTGTCCGGATTTTTGTTTTCCGACAAGAAGGATCGGCCGCCCCTTCTTTTCGTAGTTAATTGTGAAAACATTTATCCAGCAATTCATCTATATCCATAATGGAGAACACAAGAAGGATCAACCAACCCTTCTTGCAATGTCAAACTATTGCGAAAAGAATATTTGGAATAAGAAGGGTCGATCGACCCTTCTTGCAGTGTCGAACTATTATGAAAATAATATTTGGAATAAGAAGGGTCGACCGACCCTTCTCTCAGTGTCAAACTATTATGAATTTAATATTGATAATACGAAGGGTCGGCCGACCTTTCAATTTCAAGGAAATTTGAAAAATAGAACACCTTGGAAATTTTAACATATAAAAACAGTTTCTCCGGACTTCTATGTTCCAACAATTCCAATAATTCCGCTATATCCATAATAAAGAACACAAGAATTATTGACCGAACTTTCATTTACGATGGAATTGTAGAAAATAGAACACCTTTGGGAAAGAGCGGCCACTATTTCTCTGAGAAAACGTTTATAAATTTGGTTGTTTAAATGTTGATATCTAGTATCCCATGGTGACACGTGGAACAATCATATTGTGACATGTGGCATATTTGATTTGGGACATTGACTATTAGAAATATAATTTAATTATAATATTGGCTCATATAGAATATTTTCTCCTATGAGCACCGCTAAATTTGGCACTTTGAGTATTATTAGCGGATGATATTTTAATATTTAGTTAGTTACTCTGAGGATAATTTAACTTGATTTTAAGTGCAGCGGATAAACCACTTCCAATGGCCTTTCCTTTTATAAAACTTTAATGAAAATGAAAAAATACAAATTTTTGTTGACCAAGTGGAAATTTAGAAACACAACAATTTTGTTGCCTAAAACTGCCACATAGAGAAATTTAGAAACCAATTTTGTCTACTATTTAGGAACCATATTTTCTCGTTGTGCCTTGACTGTTGCAAGACCCTTCTCGTTTATCCTAATTGTTTCTCCTATCCATCCTTGCCTTGGTGACCATGCCCATATGATGCTATTTACATCGATCATCATATTTTCTTCTGCACCAACAACCCATTGTTGCTTTATATCTAAGCATTTTTTGTACAAGACCTTCATATCCTTCGATGCTCCTGTTGGCGTCCACCATTGCACCTCTACTTTGTAAGACCCAACAGTACTAGCATCTGAATCCTGATAAATATCACCAATCGCCTTACCCAACCAGATTGCACAATCTGGCTCTGGTGATTGCACAATGACCATTTGGCCCTTTACAACATCCACTCTTGGAATGAATTAATCTCTAGGCTTGTTGCATAGTGGTCCAACATAGCAATCCTGTAAAGCAGGAACATTTTCCTTCAAATAGGCATCCATAATTTCATGTTCAGATCTTGTAGGTTCACTACTACGAATATCATGCCTTGTAGAAGGCCAAAAGTTAGTTGATGACTGATCAACACTCTCGAAGGGACTGTCCAAAGCTTTAAGTATAGCCTCCCAATAATTTAACTTGGGATGCCAAAATTGTTCACCTCCCTTCTCAATCCCTTGATTCTAGAATGAAATATATGTTTCTATTCCCTTTTTTATTTTGTCAATCTCCGAAGGAATTTTTTATTGCAGATTTAATAACCTAGGTTGTCCCACTGGCAAGTCTGCGCTACCATCCGGCAATGACCGCCATATTTGAATAGGAGACGACCAAACTTCGTCCCGAAGTGATGCCTTCCATTGCATGACTGGAATGTCATCTATGAGCTGAAATCTAAAAAACTGGCATTTTTTTATACCGATGATTTTGGCATTTCCATCCAAAAGGTGGGGTTTCACAAAACTCTTAAAATTGTAAACCTCATCAATTAGATAAGGAACAAATGAATTTTGATCTTCACATGTCCTATACATATCCATAATTTCCGGTAGTGCAAAATATATCCTTGCGCATTAGCTTTGCTGATAACCTCCCATAAGTTCCATCTATGTCCTCATGGGTGTGTCCGACTAGGAGGAATCCAACTTCAACTATATCGAACACTCTCCTTGCTATTAAAAGAGATAAAAATGCAAATACAAAGCGGTTTTTGTTATCACCTGAACAATTATCCATTTGCAACAACAAATTGGGTGGTAGTTTTCTATTTGGCATGCATTGATTAGTACCATCAACACACATTACATCATCTTGCATTACATCTTGTCTATATATCGAACACTTTTCATATGAGTCTGATTGCAATAGAGCATCATGCAATTGGTGCTTAGATGTTCTGCCTTTGTAAATCAAATCACCATATTTATCAACCAGCGGTTCTTCAAGACACTTCAAGCATTTAGCCAGGGATGCCACAGTGAAATTCGATCCCATCTCTAAAAATGAGAGGCTGAAATGACCAAAACCCCCAGTCTTGTGCCCATGAGTCAACATTCCAGTCAATGATATGGGAAGATTCATAACATTACTAAAATATTTTGCTTTTTTACCCATCCTTAGAATGGAAGTCTTTAACTTATCCATTTTGTCATGCACAATGCTGAGATAAGTCTTCGGATTTTTCTGAGAAGCCGACTTGTGGGAATAATAGAGCTGGCGAAAACTTGCGACATATTTATTATGTGCTGCTTGGTTTGCTCGCAATTTTTCCACCTCAGTTGGATCAATGGTCCCCTTAAGCCTATTCTGTATTGTAATGCATTCATTACACCTTGCAAAGGAGTTTGATTTAGAAATTTTAACATCTGGAAAATCTTCTCTCATCACCTTGATAAAGGAGGATTGTGATATTGGAGACAAACCAATTCTTTCGATTTCAACATTAGCCATTTGTTGCAGAAAACCATGGGACATATTCGCGGGCAATAATTTCAAGGTTGTCCTTGTTCCATCTCCACTGATTAATCATGTAAGATGTGGAGATTTGTCCGAATTCTCTACTACAATTTTATTAATAGTAGCTACCAGTGCAGTAGTGTTCTCCCTAGATTTTTCCAAGCCAGTGTTACCGTGCACAGCTCTCACATCACCATTAAAGAACATTCTTTTATAATTGAATAAAGTGCTCTTTTTTATCCCATGGCATTTATACCATGCATTTTGACAGACGTCTCTCATGTCTAATCTCATTGTAAACAAGCTTCTTTTTCTGTCATCTCCTTCTTTGGCCACAGGAGCATTTGATCCTATAGAATTTATAACATACTGTCTTTTTGAATTTCCATTCATACTATCACATTTCTTCCGACATTCAACTATTGGTTTAAGTGGAATTTTTTATATACAAAAAATTGAGCAACAATGTTCGGAGCCAATTTTTGAAAGGAATGCACCCATATTTACTGCAGGCATGTAAGCTACCAATCTTGAATTTCTGTCGAAAATTTTAGTTCCAGCTTGCCGCTTTACGGAATTGTATGGCCTTGTTCCATTACCTTTAACATCTGTATATTTACAATGGGGAGTACCTGGAAGGACCACCTGTAAAGGACATTCTTCAAACACATTCCAAAAGTTGACCATAACTTCGCCTGCTTTCTTTTTTAGTATAACATCCAAACGAACATCATGGAGGTCAAGCAAATGGTCTGCAGGCCATCTTATAAGGGAGCCTTCAAATACACCACAATCATCGCAATTGCAGAAGACTTTATGAACTAAAATACGAAACTCACCAGCATATAGTGCTTGGAATTGTACAATGTCTCTCTCAAGAATAGTTGACACTATTCCCCGAGCAACATACTATGGCTTTAAAGAACATTGATGTATCAAATTAACTTTCTGTCCCAGAAACCTGACGTTGTGATTTCTCTTAATACTTTCAAAGTAGTTTCAGATTGATTATTGTTGAAATTGCTTGCAACAGAAAGCAATGTTTCTGTATTAAAATCGATGATTCTTTTAATCGGCCATACAACAAAACTTCCACTACTCAACCCTAGACAACATTCCATACAAGAAAACACCACTTCATTCACTAGAACACCCAAGGAGAAGTCACCCAAAAATGTCCCCCCAACAAAATCAGTCGCACTCACATTTGTTACCAAACCTATGGAAATGCAATCCTTGCTTTTTTAACACTTATGTAACAACTTAACTTTTCTCATAATAAAAGAAGATCTATTCTCAGTTGTTATGATAATATGTGCTACACTCGTCGAAGTAGAAGCTGGTATATCATTCACCTCATTCTCAGTTGTTATGATATGTGCTACGCTCGTCGAAGTAGAACCTGGTATATCATTCACCCCATTCTCAGTTGTTATAATATGTTCTACACTAGTCGAAGTAGAAGCTGGTATATCATTCACCTCATTCTCGCAAAGAGCGGACCCAATATGGTTAACGATCTCAGATACTGGCCATTGAATATAACCACCAACAGCCTCTGACAATGTATCTACACCTTCCGATGTATAGGGAAATGGAAGACTTGCGTTTAAAGTCTTGGTAACATTTACAATGATACATTCGGCAATAATGCTGATATTATGCAACATTTTTCTTTCTAGAAAAGAGATTCCCTTGGCAACTTTCAATCCATTCAAAAGCAGGTCCACACATTGTTGAGTACCAAAATCCATTTCATAAACGATATCTGAAATATAAAATAATAGGACACATTGTTCAGAACAAAAATCAAGTTCCAAAGCGTTTTATGAAATATAAAATAACATGAGGAAATTAAAAATCATATTTATTTTAAACAAAGATATAACATAAGTTATAATATATAAAAATATGTCTGTCCGGACTTCCAATTTTCCGAAGAAGAAGAAGAGAACACAAGAAGGATTGAACGACCCTTCTTGCAGTCTAGAAAGGTTACCAAAAGAATACTGGGGAGAAGAAGCATCTCCCACCCATTCATTTATGATGGAATATTAAAAATGTTCAACCTACGAATGCTAGGGCGTCAATACATATATTTCCAAAATTGTGAATAAGGGAAGAATACTGATCACAGAAAGGGTCAACCGACCCTTCATTTACAATATAAATTTAAATATATTTAATCTACGAAGGCTATGTCAACAATTCCCGACTTCCGACTACCACTGTAAATAGTAGGGACCCGGACATCATCTAAGTTCTAACATATAAGAATTTTTTTCCCGACTTCCATTTTCCGAAGAGAAGGATCGGATACCCCTTCCTTTAGGAGATAATTGTGAACAACTATATCCAGAGATTCACCGATATCCAGAATGGCGAAAGAAAGAAGGAACTACCGACCCTTATTGCATTCTAGAACTATTATGAATACAATACTGGGCAAAAGAAGGGTCAGCCGCCCCTTCATTTATGAGGGAATTGTAAAATTATTCAACCTACGAAGCCTAGTACGTCAATTCATCTATATCTAAAATGGTGAACACCAGAGGAAGGGTCGATTGCCCATTCGTTTAGTAGATAATTGTGAAAACCTTTATCTAAAAATTGAATGATATCCAGAATGGTGAAGACGAAGAAGGATCGACCGACCCTTCTTGCAGTCTCAAGCTATAACGAAAAGAATATTGAGAAGAAGAAGGATCATCCGCACCTTCTTTTACAAGGAAATTGGAAAAATAGAACTTGGAGAAAGAGCGGCCAATCTTTCTCTGTGCATATTTCCACTTTCCAATAAAATGTGAGAAGCAATGTGCCTATGGAATATGTGTTTAAAGTGCCGATATCTAATTTAGCCACTCCGAAAAACTCATCCCTGGAGGAAGAAGCGTACACCCTTTCTCCTCAGCATCTACTTCCAACACCCTGAAATGGAACAACCTGACAAAAGAGCGACCTCGCTTTTTCTGAAATTTTTTTGACTTGACAGCAAAACGTTTGTAAATTTTGTCATTCAAATTTAGAAATCTAGTCTCCAGGATGACATGTGGAATGCTCAGATTGGGCCACGTGGCTTTGATTATTCTAGAATTGATCTGTGCTACACTCGGCGAAGTAGAATCTAGTGTTATGTCATTCATGTCATTCTCGGGAAGAGAAGACCCAAAAGTATATTATGTGTGGTTAATCACAGTCAGAATCATTCCAATTAATGGCATCACTATCTGCATTGTCATCACTATTAAATTCCTTTTCCAACACGATATTTTGCTTAAATTTTAATTAGCATTATCATGGTGTGCCTGGGAACTAGGCATGCATGTGTTGCTTGGAATGTGTTGAATATAATTGTACCACTGATGACAAAATTATTTATTAATGATAGTCTGCAAATTTACTTCCTTACTCTGTTAATTGTTATTTCCAATAATGACAGTCTGTAAATTTCCTTCCAGTTTCTCTGTTAATTGTTATTTCCAGTGAATATTTTCCATTGTTTACCGCATCTAAGTATTCAATAATATTATGCTAAAATTGATATTGGATTCATTTATGACCAATGTCCAATATTAATGGACTGTTTTCTTTTCTTCATTATCAACCTGCAAATTAAGACAGACAAGGGTATAATTCACCAATTTTCTGCTAAAATTCACTTAATTTTAAGAACATTTTTATCAGCTTTATCTCTTCAACTAAGTGCCTTGGTATCGTATGCAAGACTCACATGTGTTTCATTGCATCCAACAATTTGAGTCATACACCACGTCCAACTACCCAATACATGGGACTTTTCTAGCCAAGATAGTGTATTGGCAAACAATTATACGTTAATAAATTTGTTTAAAGCTAGTATTTGATTGCTTAATTTTATTCAATTAAATTAAAGACTTAAATTATATATATTTATAAAAGAAATATAGTCAATATTATATAAATTAAGACATAAATTATCTATTTCAAATAAAGTATAATGTTTACATAGATCAGTATACTATAGTGAATATTAACTGCAAAATGATATTAAAAAGAAAAAACATGTTTCAATTTTTCAACAAACCTAGCCAAATGCTAGAGGATTTACAGAAAATAATAGTATGGAATATATGAAAATAATATGCTACATCACCAGACAGAAAACGTATGCAAGCTGGGGGCAATCGATATTAAACCCATTAATTTCGTTAATTTAGCCCAGTAATGAGTAACGCACGATTTTGCAAATATAACGATGTGAATTCATATTAATGGACTATAAGAAGATAACTACCCAGAATTGAAGGAAATAAATTCTGGAAAATTATCTGAAGAAGACAGACAAGTGTGGAAGGAAATATGAAGAATCTAAAACGTTCAGCCACTTTAAATTACTGTGAACTTGAAACTGCCATTGCATTGATTTTTGACAACCATGGAAGATATGGTTTTTAGCCCGGAGGCTGAATAAGCATGCTCTGTTACAGATTTAGATTTACAGTTTGAATAATATAAATACCTGCCAATTGAAAAACTAGCAGTCGATTCTTCAAACCAATCTTACTGCTCTACCCGCCAACACTCTTCTCGGTTCCACCTCAACAAAAGCAAACCTCGGTCCTAAGAGAAAACAGAGCTCCAAATTGGCAAACACAAAGAGTTTGAACTTTAAGTTTCAATGTAGGCAGTGGGCGCTAAAGCAGTGTGGCGAGATATCATCACAGTTTGAATGCAGAAAAGATGGTGACATTAATTATCACAGTGTGGCGAGATATCATCTTTACATCGTGACACATAAACACAATCCATCATAAACGTGACATTAATTATCACAGTGTGGCGTGATATCATCTATACGTCGTGACACATAAAACACAATCCATCATTAACATGATGATATTATTCACACGAGTGATACAATCCTCAGGATCACCTCCATGCCAACATAAAAACCATTTTAAATGGCAGAAAAGATCAATCAGGTGGGGAAAGATAAAGGGTCCCATGTTCGTTCCGCATCCCCAACATGCGCGATAGGATAGAGGGATGGGTGGTTGCAGAATCTAAAACTGCTCTCCACGTGGCAGCACCACATGATTTCGCAAGTTGGAAGGGCGGTAAGGAAAACCGCCTTCCTCCATTTGTGAAACCACCTTCGCCCATCCTTCACGGTCTCTGGGACTTGTGGATATGATGTGGCCGGTCCACATCACACCTTTTTCCCACGCAACTCCTCCACGTCAAGGCTCCTACCCACGTGTCTCCTCCACACCAGACTTCCTGCCCATGTGGCTTCTCCACGTCAACCTGCACATGCGACGTGGAAAACACCTTTCAATTACACAATCATAACATAATTAGCTAATACATAACAACATCCAAACATTGAGTTAAGAAAAAATCTGAACCAACAAATCAAATGCATTTATAAATTGCAAAGATCAAAGCAATTGAAAGACAGATAAAAAAAAAAACAGAACACGGAGCAATTGAAAGAGAGATAAAAAAAAAACAGAACATGGATTGTAGTAGATAAAAAGAAACAGAACACCGATCGCAGTAGATCTACAAGGTGAAATCTAAGCACTGATCCGCAGAGCATTAAATGTGGCAGCTCAGTGTAGGGTCCGTTGGATCTGAAAAATCTACAGATTCAACGGACCCTAATGACTAAGCTGCCGCATTTAATGCTCTGCAGCTCAATGCTAAGCTACCGCATTTAAGGCTCTGGTTAGCTCAATGGTTAGCTCTTGGAATTAAAAATCAAAGCAATTGAAATAATTTTATAATGCGTTATAGGACAGTAAGGGTAAAAGACGTTACCCTTTCATTTAACTGATGGGACATATTGACGACAAGGGTTCATAATTAGTAATTCCTTACTAATTAAAACAAGATTGAAAGACTATGAAGATCAATGATGAATCGATGCATGATCAAATATTTTTTTATGAAGAGGCATGACTTTCCTTAATAAAGTTCTCAAATAATAAAGTTCTTTGAAAATATATATAACCATACAAGTCAAATGTATGAAGAGGACCATAGGTGTCTATGAAGTTTTGTTAATTGCAGATCAGAATCAAGATCTGAAAAACCGAAGCAAGATCATATATTAGAGGTTTGTTGGGTGCTTCTTGGGGCAGGTTCAAGCCTTCTAAGGGAGTTGTTTCCTCCTTCCAGTCGTGGGTAGAGATTTAGGGTGGTCGGGAATCCTTGTATGTTTAGCACGTAGAAAACCATGGGTGTAGGAGCATCCTTTCTGTAGCGGCAGAAGAATTCATGGGATTAAGTTCTCCATCAAGTTGGTGCTTGTAGAACAATTTTGTATCGGTGTGCTCAAATTTTTAATTGTCCTATTCACATTGGGAATGATTGTTTAACTTGTGCTTAATAATAATTTTATATAATTTAAGAGTTGAAAAAGGCAATATTGATTCCCCCCCCCCCACCTCTTAGTATTGTTGGATGAACCAACACCTACTGCATAGCGCCCTCATCGTTGCCTAACATGTTGTGTAGGCTTAATATTTTAAGCGCTTGGGCCTAATAATTGGCATAAGTTTGTAGGCCCCCTAAGGTAAGCTTATTTCCCTTGTACTTTTTAAGCCTTATTTGGACTCCAAAGCTCATGAACGATTTACCTGATCTTTTTAGGTACTCGGGACAAAAATAATGCTAAGAATGGGGTCCCTTTGTGCAGAGATTTTGTACCTTGTCCCACTTGATGAACACCTTCCAAATTTATCTTTCACGTGATCATTCATTCCATGCAACACGATATCCATTTCCATTGCATTATTATTTGTTAGATCCTTCATGGATGCAGTTTTTTGTAGTCTTTTTAGAGCGATGTAAGCATTTCGAACAGATTTCCAGATATCAAAACCTTGTGCATTTAAATGGAGTCTCATTCTTATAATTCGAACATATCAGAATTTGATCCATTATAGAACAATCGAACCCCATCTGCGGAGTAGAGACTTTCATGTTCGTCCATGTGCTCTAGAGATCTTCGGTCCAACTATCAGACTCTCTCGAAGGAATTGACTCCATGATTTAACTACACCAACTAGAAGGAGGCTCGAAACCTAAGGAAGCTCCAACTCCTCAGTTTATTAGCTCCATCTAAAACGAGGCTACAACCCCTTGGTTTTCATAATTTCCAACCTATTAATATATAAGACTTCGGACCTCACTAAAGTCCAACTCAATAGTTTTACTAGCACCAACTGGATGGAATCCCCAACTCCCTCAGACCACGAGCACCAACCCAAAGGAGACTTCAATCTCCTATCCTTGCTCGATCCTGCCACCCTAATATGAATAAGAAGAATAATATGCCTCCAAAGAGTGTAATCAAAACCCAGAAATAATCACCAATAGACTTCATCTATTTTCACCTTCAAACCCTTACATCATAGACCTCATAGTACATTCCAAAACCTTAGAGGGATCTCATGCCAATATCATTACCATGGAATATTCCAATACAACCACCAATAATATCTATGTCATTGGAGAGTGGTCTTTTATCATTTCTCATTTTGCATATTATTGGAGAGCATAACTTGTCCATGCTTATGGAGTGTTTACTCTACTTGCCTTAGTACCAATTTCGAAGCTGAAAGATTCCCATCCTAATTGGGAATTGGAGAGGCCATTGTGCATAATTTGGACCATGAGGACACATATTAAGAGTTTGTGGGACCCATTTGTGGCAAGATTCCCCACTACACTTGGCATGATTCTCTCACCAATTCGAGTTTAAGATGAAGGGTAACATACTTGGGGTAGTTTAAGAGGTATTATTCATGGCATGAGTCATGTAAGGTCGAATTGGAGTGGAAGAGGAAGAGGCATCTTAGAAGAATTGTGACACTTGGGCTCGATTCCCTAGTCTCTAGTATGACAGCAACAATGAAGATGCTATGACACCTACGACACAAATCAGACCTAAATGCCGACATCTGAAATATATGACATGTTGGGGATAAAAATAACCTCCAAGATTCAAGGTGCACAAGGGAGTTAGGCAAGCCAAAGAGACTGTCACCCATTCGAAATGAGGGAATAAGGAGAGTCACTAGGAATTGTTGGACAAGTGGCACACATTGGAATCTCTTCCCAAATTGAGTTGGAATGAATCCTTTGGAAGGAATTCAACCCATGGAGGACTTGAGAAGTTTATAAAACTCACAAGAACAAAGATTCTGATCATTTTTATTTGCATCTTTGCAATTTGGAGAGCTTGTACCTTGTCCATGCTACTAGTGGAGCGTTTACTCTACGTGCCTTAGTACCAATTTGTGGAGTAAATTTTCAAAATATGAGCACACCAGCTTGCTCGCCTTAGTCAATTGCATCTCCATGTCCAATCAGAAGTTTGAAATTTCAAGCTTGGATTTTTACGATTTCTCTGTCAAACCCTAGCCAACTCCAAATCCAGTGGTAAGATCTAAATATTTTATTTCCATTTGAATTTCTCATTAAGATGTCTCACCACACCAAGCTTGGGGATATTAAGCTTGAAGGGGCTGGTAACTTCCGAACATGGAAGTATAGGATTGGGTTAATCCTAGAAGAGAATGATTCAATTGGATACCTACATAAGTGAAGAGGTTCCAGTCCCAAAGGGAGATGAGGCGAAGGCATTACATAAGAAGAACTTGGTCAAGGCCACGAGGATCATTGCAGATTATATCAAGGACCATCTCATACCACATGTGTCATCCCTAAAGACACCCAAAGAGAGGTTTGACTCCTTGACCAAGTTGTTTGAAGGAAAGAACATATATCGGAAGATGACTAAATTGAGGAATCAATTAAAGAATGTCAAGATACAAAATGTAGAGACGATGCAGTCACACTTCACAAGGGTCTCTCAGATAAAAGAACAACTTGAAGCCATTGAAGAATATATAGAGAATGGAGAAATAGTGATGACCACCTTGAATGGTCCTCCTAGGTCATGGGATTCCTTCATTGAAGGAATTTGTGCTAGGAAGAATCTCATCACATTCAATAGGTTGTGGGAGGAATGCTCACAAGAAGAAGCTGGAATTTTAGCTCGAAAAGAAAACATGGGTAGTGAAGACCAGGCTCTCACAACACACATCAAGAAGAACTACAACAAAAGCATCCTCATCACAAGAAGGAGATTGTCCCAGGAACAAAAGCAGCTCCCACAAGAAGAAGAACACTCTATTAGAGACTCCAGTAGTTCCTGCAAGGAAGCAAAGATTGAGAGGGAGTCCACCCAACAACCAAACAAACATAAGTATTTGAATTATTATTTCTTGTATAATATATGATTACTTAAATAATGTTGTTCACTCATATTATACATACTTAATATGTTCCTATTATGCATGTTAACTTAGAAAAAAATTGCATTAATATATGATACTACTTATATGCAAGTAATGGGTACTAAGTGGTCTATGGTACTGTACAACATTCCATTGCTACTTATCTACAATGAAACCTCTTTGCTGACATGTTGGAGTAGACTGTGCACACTCTTAACAATGTTCTGGTAGAGATGGAAGGCATCTAGAAAGTTATGGGATATGTGGACAACATTCTTGAATTATGGTGTAGTGGAAGAGGGAGTGTATGTGGAGCAACTGCTCGAGTTTGAAGCACATGACAGGGAGACTCATGTGTGTAAATTGAAGAAACACCTGTACGATTCGAAATAGGTACCCAGGACATGGTACGACAGAATTGACAATTTCCTGACTAGTTTGGGCTTTACCACGAGTAAAGCAGATTCCAATGATAATTTCCTGAAAAAAGCCTTGTACGATTCACTAGAAGGTTGAGGAAGGAAATCCAGTGATACTCCTACTGTATGTGTTGTGACAGTTGAGGATGGGTTGATTGCTAACACAAAGAGGAAGCTTGCTGTCGAGTTCGAGATAAGGGACTTGGGTACGATGCACTAATTAATTTTGTAGGCATGGAGGTGTGGCAGAGTGTGGATAGAATCTTCCTTGGACAAAGAAGTATGCAGTAGAGATACTGAAGCAGTTCGGGATGATGGATTGCAAGGCCATGGCCACACCTATGGAATCGAACCTAAAGCTATTGAGTTCAATTGATGCCACAACAAGTTTTTCAGAGACAGTGTAATCAGTCCTGAGATGTCCCCATGGAGGACTTGAGAACTTTATAAAATTCGCAAGAACAAAGAAGGAGAGTAGCTTTTGTGATGGTCTAAGAATATCCATTTATTTGTATTCTGATAGATATACTCTGTATTTAATGCTTGGAAGAATCTCAGGTCGAAATACCAAGTGAAACTAGTATGTAAAAGTACCAAACAATCCATAAATGGTGCCATTTTCCCTATATATTGTTGCCAGAGCTTGAAGAGACATTATTTCGAATTGTATAAGTCAATCTTGTGATTTTTTTGATGTATTGAGTGTCATTAATGTTATGAAGTATTTTCATTAACATTGCACAAGTCCTTGGAACCTAAATCTCGAACTTAATAACCAGTGGTGAAGTTTACTAGCATTTCCCCCTAAGTATGTGAAGACATGTATACA
Source organism: Larix kaempferi (assembly GCA_027924585.1). Taxonomy (NCBI): domain Eukaryota; kingdom Viridiplantae; phylum Streptophyta; class Pinopsida; order Pinales; family Pinaceae; genus Larix; species Larix kaempferi. The sequence continues at coordinate 5,489,445 of BSBM01000091.1, read as the reverse complement.
AACATCTGATTTATGGTAGACCGTTGACGAAGCGTATAGAAACTAATTGATGATGCATTGGGGATATCATTGAAGTCCTTTATCAATACCACGTCTCTATTCTGAAATTTGGGAAGGTCTTACAACATTTGGGAAGCCATCTTTGTCTCCTACCCTTGGAGCCATCTACCCTTGGGGCCTTCAACATAGATTTTCCTAGTAATTTTGCCTTTCATTCTCTAATTGTAAATGCAAGTGGTTGAAGTCTTTTGGAAGTTTCCAAACCTATAATATCTGCATAAATATTTCATATTACACCTCAATGGTTATGAATATTTTTCAAATGTTTTTTTCAAATTGTTAGGTATTTTTTATGTTTCTACAATTTCCACTATATGGGTTCTTGGTTTATCTCAGTTAGACATTGCTTATTATAAGCTGTAGAGAGGAAAAATGCAAATTTTTTCACTTTTTGTGTCCGAATACTTTTCAAACACGTTCAGACCCAAATCAAAAGCATTTGGAGCCATTTGGAAGCATTCGAGTCATTAATAGTCTAAGGGTCGAATTGGCCAAAAATTGCAATTTTCCAATTTTAACAAATTTATTAAAAAGGGACACTACATGAACAATAGAATTATGCAGCTAATATGAAATGGGTTGTGTGCCAACCTTAGATGTTATTGCTACGACATGTGATATCTCCTTCTTTTCCTAATTTAATGTTTCATCTCAATGCTATCTTGGAAGATTGATCTTGTTGTTTAGACTTCTCTTATCTCTTATGGTCATCTCTCCCTCTTCTTCATCGACTTATTCCCATGTTACACTAGATATTCTACAAACCCATCTACAAACAATGTCTAGAATTGGTATAATTGATCAAACAAGTGATTTCTTCATATTGTTAGCATTTTTGTCTTTATGTTTTTTAAATTTATTCTATATGGATTCTTGGGTTATTTAACATTAATATAACATTGCTTATTAATGTTTATCGAGAGGAAAAATGCAAATATTGTCACTATTCTAAGGTCTCTACATAAGGTCTCTGACTCCAAGGGCGGAGGTGGAAAAGGCGCTAAAAAATTGGACGACTCACACCAAAACAGACAAACATGTAGCAAGGTGGCAAGGAAATAAAAGCGCTTACCACGTGGCAAGCGTTGGTGGAGCCCGCTATGAAAAGCGATTAAATTTAAACCGCTCATCGCAAGTTCCGAAACCACCTAAGCATATGTTCTATTAAAGTTTTGTTCGAAATTTCAAAAATTGTTTTTGTCACTTATTGCCTGGAGGAAAAGAACCCACGGGAAACACGTCGTTGTCTTCGTCGACTGGAATAGCACGCAAGAAGCTCACTTCACAGGTAGCTCGAAATCCTCAGTGTTTAGATTTTGTGTCCCAAATGGAGAAAACCCAAGACCTTCTTCCCTTCAATGAAAGTTCAGATGAAAACGAGAAGCTTGTATTTGACAGGGAAAGGGATATTTTCGACCCTGTTTTGTCTGTGTGTAGTATTTCAAAGTTTAAGTCGCAGGGAAAGGATGTATTTAATTTTTTTGGTTCTTTCCTGTACTATTTTTGTGTCGAACAAACCCTACACTTCCCCGAATTTGTTTGCTGGTGTGCGGTGAATTATTCACAGGGCGAAAGGGTAATCATTAATGTTAAAACGACCAAAATTCTATGCTGAGTAAATGCGCAGACTGTCTGTGAGGTTATGCGTTTACCTGAAACATTTCCCAAAAGCCCTGAATCGTTTAACAAAGAAAATTTGGCAAATTTTTATAGAAACTCCAGTCCTGTAGAAAAAGAAATTTTTTTAGGTCAAGTCTTGAAAGATGGTCAGTCGCATGAAAACCTATCGTTCCCTTTGAGTATTGATGTCATTCAGCGAGATACCCAGTTAGTTCTGTCCTTGTTGATTCAAATTTTAGGTCTAGATAGTGATAAGTCAATCACATAAGTTATGTTAGTTTTCCTTCTCCAATTAATTTCACCAGAGTCTCTGTCGAGTCCGGTGTGTTGTTTTAATTTTCATGAATTCCTAGCTGAAGCAATTCATGTCCAGTTGGTGAAATTCAACCAGTTAGCAATTTAGATATCAGTCATATCTTTTGAAGTTTTTCATGTGTTCAAACATTTTGGAATCCAAGTTTATTGGTACCATATTTTCTCATGACCTTCCTAAACAGGTCAATATGTTTGAGTTCACCCATAAAATCATGGCAGAAGTTTACAGATTTATTTTTAATGTTGAAATGCCCCGAGTGTTAGAAGAAATGAAAGAAACTTTGCAGCCTACACCATAAGGCCAAACAAGTGATTGGTTCTTGTATAGAGAACATACTATAATTAGGGTGTATGGTTTTACTGGAGCACCATATCTATTTCCATCCTTTTTAACATCGAGGTTTTTTGACTTGGAATTTATTAGACAAAGGTTGCATTCCGAAGAAGAACATTTCTGTGCTTTCAAAAAAGCATTGGATGTGAAATTCCCTCTTAAATTTGGTCCATTCATCATTAAGAATAAGGCAGCCCTCTATGTAGTAGAAAAATTACTAAAGATTATGGATTTCCAAGAGGCTGAAAGGATAAATTATCATCCTATGTCATGGTCAAAGGATTAACTGGAAAAACAATAATTGATAAATTGACCGATGATTTTGAAATACTTGAACAATTTGTAATGATTAAGAAGGGTCTGCCAGATGCATGTTACACAGAATGCATAGAATTGGAGGTGATGGTGAAATAAATGATAGATTATGAAATCCCAACTCAAGAGCAATGGAAAATTGTTGAAATATGTGGGAAACCAAAACACAGGTTATGTCAGGAATAAATATTTGAGAATAGATTTGGATGTCCCATTGCTAGATTTCTTTGAAATTTCTTTTTTTAGCGAAGAATTCAAAGAAAGTTTTGTATAATTTTGATTTTGCAAAGTAATAGGGGTTGGATCCGAGAACAAAAAATAGAGTGACGTAATATTTTTTGAAGACTTTAGTGAATAATAGAAGTACAAGTATATCCGAAACAGAGATTCATATGTTATTACTTTCTTCAGTCTTTTAATTTCTCTTTTGTGAATGTATTTCATGTTACACCATCTTATCGCTTTGCCTCATAGTAGACTGTAATATCTGAGTTAGAATTCATTTTATATGCTCTAATCCACACATTTAAATATTGTCAATGTTCTTTCTTCCAAATTAATGCAGAATTCATCCTAGAACGGAGATTGACTAAGTTATAACATATAAACAATATTTATCCCGGCTTCTGACATCCGACAAGAAGGATCGGCTGCCCCTTCGTTTATTATAAAATTGTCAACAATTATATCCAACCATTCCCCTATATCCAGAATGGTGAACACAAGAAGGATTGACTGACCCTTCTGGAATTCTAGAACTATTTTGAACAGAATACTGGGCAGAAGAAAGGTCGGTCGACCCTTCATTTATGATTGAATTGTAAAAATATTCAACCCGCCTAGGCTGGGACAACAATTCCAGACTTCCGACTTCCGCAATGAATAGTTGGGATTGGTGTATTGGATAAGTTATAACATATCAACAATATTTATCCCGACTTGCGATAAGAAGAATCAGCTGCCCCTTCATTTAGTAGAGAACTGTAGACACCTATATGTTCCAATTCATCTGTATCCAGGATGATGAACACAAGAAGGATCGACCGACCCTTCTTGCACCCTAGAACTACTTTAAACAGAATACTCGGAACAAGAAAGATTGGTCAACCCTTCTTACACCCCACATGAGGATTTCTTCGCCTTTTCTGAAGACGCAAATATATTGCGGATTGCGGATACCTAGATTTCTTAAAACATTCCATCAATTCCGCTATCCCACAACCCGCAATGCAAATTGTGGGATGGGACAACAATTCCTGACTCCCTACTTCCACAGTAAATTGTGGGGAATGGATATTGGCTAAGTTATAACATATAACAAATATTTATCCCAACTTCCTACCTTCGACAAGAAGGATCGGCCGCCCCTATTTTTAGTACAAAATTGTGAACACCTATATCCAGGAGTTCACATGTATCTAGGATGTTGAACACAAGAAGGATTGGCTGACCCTTATTGCAGTCTAGAACTATTATGAAAGAATACTTTGTAGAAGAAGGGTAGGCCTCCCCTTCATTGCATGGGAATTTTTAACAAAGCCAAGGTAGCCATTTAGTTACAGTCAAAATGCTTTGGTCTAGTGGAAAAGAAGAGATAAGAAACAATCCAATCAATACTCTTTAATAAGTATTTTTTGTTATCTCTGTATGATTTGTAGAGCTTGTTGTCCAGTAATTGTCCAAGCTTAATTAAGGTTGCTATCTATTCAATGCATGTAAATTCCATTTTTAATACCATAAATCTTTTCAAATTATCGGGTGGCCTGCATATACTTTTGTCCAAATATTCAACCTCTGAATGCCAGGGTGTCAATTCATGTATATGAAGAATGGTGAAAAATCAAACAAGATTGAGGACAATAAGGGTCGGCCGACCCTTCATTCACGAGATAAATGTACACACAAGAAAACCCCTTTCAGTGGCCCCTTCGGCATCACCTTGTAAACGGGTTGAAGACTAACCCAAAGCAAATACGGGGGTTGCATAATCAAGATTCTCTTAACCATGGCGATGCATAGATGTCATTATGATCTTCGCATAACATTCTATTTAACATCAACTAACTAATGGGATAGAACACCAGATGTCTTCGCACTTGGAAGCTATCGCAGTATACAGAACTACGCTTAATCTCTATTGTATTCACCAGTTAGCCATGAATTCATCAAACTATGTGTTTCTTCTCCACAATCACGCACTTGTATTCCAATTAATCAATGTGCAATTACCATTCACATACATATAAATTAAGTACAAAAAATCACATAAACTCGAATACAAACATGTGATTAACTCATACACATAAACAAGAAGGATCGGTCGCCCCTTCTCTGATGATCGCTCATTCTATGATCGATCCTTATCTCAAACGACTCCGTAAACTGTGCATTCGATCTCTCATGGATAATGCTAGTAGATTTGTTCTTAATCAATCAATTGATTTTGAAAATGAGGGGTCATTCCTTAACCATAGATCATTAGCATGAACATTTGCAAGTATACATCTAATATTAAAACACTAATTTATAATTATAGACATTGTATGCATTCTTATATTGACTACTTAATATTGACTATTTTGCAGATAAAGCATGGCTACGTTGTTGAGCCTCTGTAGCTACCAGGAAATCCCTCTGTTTGAATTGCTAAAAGATCGCTACTACCGTCAGCCATTCACAAATGGATGGTATGTTGAGATGGAAGAACCGGATAATTTATACCCAGATTTATATCTATTTTGCTTGAATGATAATGGAGCTCATACTAGAACTGGAATATTGATATATGCAGCTCCCGTTGAATCTGATGAACAATTGTGAGTTCAAGTTGAAATGGTCGATGATGAAAACTGTTTCCTTGCACAGCTTGATCTTATGGTTTGTAAATATCGACCAGATCTAATGAAAAGTGGTCCCGATCTAGATCCGATTTCCTATGTGAAGCAAGGGTGGGTTTTTCCCTCGTATCAAGTTGATAATCGTTCAGGAATTGATACCGTGACATCCTTGAAGAAAGGAATTTTGTCGGTATGGAGGAAAAGAATGCAGGCTGCGAAAACTTCCTCTGTATTGCATTACATGAATATTACTAAGAATCCTCTAAAGGTGTTCCATGAAAGGATTCTTACATACAACAGAAGAGCATTTCTCCAATTTATTGTAAAAGATGTGAACAATCTTCCTTGAAGCAACTCAAAGGAAGTCCTTCTAGAGCGATGATGCAGAAAGAGGCTAAGAGCTTTGAAAGTTCAAAAGAAGTTCAACAAGAGCTGATCAAGCACTTTTTGTTCAATGAGAACGTTTTTTCCATTGACGTAACAAGATGTGTTGTTGCGCCTCTGCACTTACAATACCGAAAGGTTGATGAGGAGGTCATGCAAAAGATGGTTGTATAACTTCTCCATACATTTACAACAACATTGAGAGATGCCATTCTATTGCCTTTCAATAAGGAGACTGCATCGCCCTTTCTTCCTCGAAATGAAGAAGAAATTAATTTGCCAACAGTAAATTTTTATATATTGGATGGGAAGCATACCATTTTTGCGCAGCAAATAATCATTGCTGATGATCAATATAATCAGCTCCATCCAAGGTATTGGCATCGAACAAATCGTCTTCTACATAGAGATGTTCCTCAGCACATCATCAGCAAATTATGTAAACAACAAAATTTATCAAATAAAGAATTTTCAGAGACTCCATACATTTCTCAAGTTGAAAAAGCAAGGGAGAAATGGATATCCTGTGAGAGGCCATCCCTCCCTAGAGAGGGAAACATTTCAAGTGATGCTTGGCTGGTATAAAATTTTTCTTCTTATCAATCAAAGTCTTTAGATTGCTTCCTGTGTTATGAAATTACCAAATTAACTAGAATATTGAATTTTATATGTTTGCAGGCTTTCCAATCTGAATGTATGGATATCTTTGAAGTTCAAAATAAGGAGGCCATTAAAGACAAGCTAACTCTTGTTTTGACATCGGATCAACTGTGGAGCAAATGGCAGTCTGTATTCGAGCTTTTCAAAAGTGGCTCCTTGACATGCTCGCCCAAGAGCATCAATCAGGATGATTTTGCTCCAAATAAAATAAAGAATTATAGCTCTAATTTTTTGAGACCATTGCGTGATCTTGATGAAGATGAATTGAACGATGTGGCGGACAATATAATCAACGGATCGCTTTGGCTAAGCACATCAGTCGATAAAAACGTTTGTGCAGAAAATTTAAATCAATATTGCAAACGAATCAAGGACAAGAGATCAACCAGGCATTCGATCGTTGAATATCTCAAAGTTAATGATGTTCAAAGTGATAGACCACAGCTTGTCACTAACGATAACGTCATTGAAATATATAAAATTGCACCAAACCATCTCCAGCAACTGTGCAGTATTTTATGCTCCGGAAAGCAAGTAAAATCTCCTAGTAAAAAGAGAAAGAACGAACCTGAAGTGGATAATGGTACCAAAATACCAATTGATGCTCAGAAAATATTGAAACTGTATATCGATAAAGAGAGGATGGGTATGTCCATTGGAGATGTCGAAAATAGTTCACAGTTTGCTTGTCAATGTTGTTATCCTGATTCTTTGGTCAGCACACTCAGATTAATTCCATTTTTTGGTGCAGCAGTCAGCTATGAATTTGTTGCTGTGGATATGTGTAATTGTGATAGTCCATGGACAGAACAAGACATGCTGGCATTTTTGTACTACTTAGAAACAAATCAAAAGGCATGTACCTGTACTTTTTTAGCTGATATGGAAAACTCTTGTATGATTTCTAAAGCTTTCACAATTTTCAACAAGAAATCAAAAAAACATGTTACACCGAATCCTACAAAGGGACTTTATAGAGAATTCTCTAGGGACTCATTTATAGGATTCTCTATTATACAGTGTTGGAGCATTGGAATGGATATTAAGGATAATATTTTATCTACTTCTGAAATTGAGATGGATTGGAAGGATGAGGGCCTACCGATGATTGATTTACTTCGGTCCAAGGTTAACAATGATAGTGCTAGAAGCCATGTGTTTGAAAAAGAAAGGACACAAGAAGTCTGGGATCACATAGTTTCCAGAGAGGTCTCTTCTCAAGGCACAATTCTTTCATTGTACGCAAGAGGTAGGCTTCTTCGTTCGTTGATGAGGGCTCCAGAAAGAATTGTTATTTCTATTGTGGAGACACTACAACAAGAGTTGTTCATGAACAGTTTCTATCATGAATTGGGTGTAAAACAAGGTATTTCTATTAACTTTTTCAGATGTCTTTGATTTTATTTTACTTTTCTACAAAAAGGTATTTCTATTAACATTTTCGTATGTCTTTGATTTTATTTTTCTTTTCTCGGTCGGTTATGTTCAATAACTTCTTCAAATTCCTATTTTACTACAACTTCAAATAAAGAGCACATCCAGGTATCTTCCAATCAAATAAAACTATATGATGACGAAAGTGAATGTGATATACAATCTACAAAGAACTACCAAACAGGAGCACAAATAGGACAAGAAGGTAAAATTTTATTTTTCAAAGATCGTGGTTAAATTAACTCAATTATGAAAGGGGATAGTGACCTTGAATACTTGCAAAAAAATATATAAAATGTATACCTGCAAATTTCTAGGTCAACATGTGGATCACCCACACCCAGAGCTGGCATCGACGATGTCCCTGGATATTGGCCAACAAATCATATTGGAGAATAATAGACTAGGTGGGAGCTAGGACAATAATGAACAAGGAGGGAGCTTGGACAATAATGAAAAAGGCAAGAGCTTGGACAATACAGAACCAGAAGAGTGCTTGGACAATATTGAAACTGGAGAGGGCTTGGTGTCAAAATGTAGTGTCTCCAGCGATGTTTCTCACCAGTCAAATGTTGGTCTGCCATTGATAGGTAAAAGACAAAGAATATTTTTTACTTAAATTGATAAAACAAATTTAGTCTGAAGTATATAATGACAAGCAATATTTCTGTGTAGCTCCCCATACAAAAATGTTATTGATATTAGAAATGGAAAGTTTTTTATTTCGCAAGAAAGCCACAGAAAATTACTCCAAAAGAGAAAAAAAAGGAAATCAAAAAAACACTGGTGGAGGGGAAAGAAGAAAAAAGGGGGAAGAGATTATTAATGGTGAATTTGAATTTAAACATAAAATATTTTCATATGAGTCGCGAGCACATGCCATTGAATTTTTGGATTTACTTCTTTCTAGATTCAATGTTGGGATTTGGTCATCTAAATGTAGTGTCAATGAGGGGAAGCCACTGCTTACAAAATTTTTGGTGGCAGGCAGTAAAGATAAATCATATGAGCAAAAAAATTTATTTATTTGGTTTCGAGAGAGATGTACCTACGATCAATAAGGAAATATATCACAAAAAAATATGCAGAGTGTGTGGATGGAGTTCCCAATGAAAACTTCAGAAATTAATACATCAATTATTGTTTTGGAGGGTGATGGTGAGAAAGCACTTCCGTTTCAAAGTTGTATTTTGAGTAAGCCCTTTATTGAATCGTCCCTTAGGACAGATAGTGAATCGGTACATGGAATTTGGCAGCATTTTAGTAAAATGCATGAATCAGCTGATATCAGAACCTTCAATGCCATCTCCCAGTTGAATCTTGGTTGAGTGACAGCCATCAAATGTAACCTATCATTGTCTATTTTTAGGTGTAATCTATCATTGCCTATTTTAAATCATTCAATGTGTTTTCTGTTTTTTCCGGAGACGTTGCTATATTCATCTGAATGTAACATATTATTAGTTCAGTGTGATGCTTTCATTAAAATCAATTGAAACTGTGAAATTTTGGGTGATTTTTGTATTATTCTTTGGAAATCAACATCTTCATGTACAGTTGCATGGTTGTGATCATTAACTTCATGAACAAAGTGTTGTTGTTGTTGTTATATAGATAGTCATTGTTCTTGTATGCAGTCAGGATATCGCCGCAAAAGAAACTATTGGTCCTGGGAGTAGAGGGATTGCTCTTTGGAGTTCGGATGTTATCCAATATTGGAGATTCTTCAGAATGTCAACCTCGTTTTGTCCATAATTGCTATCGTTATTATACACACATGTTCAGCCCCGAAATTATCAGTGTTTCCAGAGAGCATTTCAACGTTGCTCTGTGGTTTTCGTCACTCGACAACATGGAAATTAAAAATTTCCTTGACGTATTTGAATGGTTGAAAAATGAAGAATTTGTATTTATTTGGGGTCGAGAGCAATGTAAACTTAGTACTATTTATAATCAGTTAATGTTTGCATACTATAATGTTGGGGAAGTACAGAACATATACAAAAAGTCGTTCAAGGATGTACTTATCCAATATGGAGATATATACAAACAAACAGACATGTTGTTTATAGATTAAGGGCAATATCAATCAGCAGACAATTGCAAGGAAAACTGCTTGAAAATGCCAAGTAGTTGGAAATTTGACGATTCACAAGAGAGAGATATAACTATAAAAAAAATGTTGTGTTGTCTGTTGAATTATCTCGGGCCTCGTTAAAAAATGGGGTGTTGGTTAAACACATTGAATTTGAAATGACCGTCATGTTATACAAAAAAAATCCATTTAGTGATTTCTATATTTTTTACAACTCCTGCATTTAATTGATGTAAGTTTTATTGCACAGTTCTCATATTATTTATGGACATCATACCATGTATCTGGTAATGTGTTTCAAAAATTGTTGAACATGAAAGCAATATACTTAGAAACATTGAACCATAATATTTTATTGACTAGGTTGTGTGTGTGTGTGTTTTGCTTGCAGATAGTACTAGAAGATTTGTTTCTAGTAAACCATTGATAATTTCTTATTTCAATGGCGTTTTGTTACACACATTGCATAGAAAATAGAAACCCAGATTGCGATGACCACTGGACTTCGAAACATCAACAAAGTACTATTTTATATGCCCAGGCTTAAGGGAATTTTTTGAAAAATGCTTTAGTATTTTTGAGGTTGGCGTATGGACATCTGCTCAACAAAAAAATGTTGACGAGTTTTTGCCTAGATTATTAGAAAGAACAGGATTGAAAAGGGAACTATTTAGATTAATTTTAACACAGGAACATTGTTCTTCCGTAGCCAGAGAGGGTTTTCAGGGTCATGGAAATCCTCATGTATTTCATAAGCCTTTGAGTATAGTCTGGGACACTTTAATCCATGGTTGGGATTGGACAAATACTATGATTTTGGATGACTCCGAAGAAAAACAGGCTTCTAACGATGAAGGAAACTATATTATAACAAAAACTTATACTCACGACAAGAATGTCAAGGACACATTTTTGTTAGATCGATTATGGCCTTACTTGCTGCAGCTGAATGGCGTGAGAGATGTGAGGCCAATTGTGAATAAAATGAAAAAGGAAGTATTTTGTTAAATAATACACTTGAATGTTTGTTTTTACTAGTATGTTCAATTTCACTGTGATTATAATTCTTGTAAAGTGTCGAGTTTGGTTACCAAAAATGCAAAATCAGAGTTTGAAATTGCTAAAATTTGTTTTAAAATTTGAAGATTAAGTATTGGATGTGTAAAAAGTAGCCTTCCAAAAGGGCAAGTCGCAATCTAGCCTTGGAAAATCAGATGAATGGGGGAACCATCGAAGGAGAGAACTAGAGAAACTCTGTACTTGGAGAATAGTAATATTTTACAATCTTAAAAGAATTTCAGTTAGTTTCTCTTTTCCTTTCTTTTGTTGTGTATAAAGTTTCCTTGATTCATTTTGGTTTTTCATATATACATCTAGTACCTCTGTTTAAATTATAATGTTAAATCATAAAATATATAAATCTGTGTGCTTGATTTATCATTCATATAAATTTCTTTACATGATTCATACTGTTTCACATTCTGCAATTACATAACAGTCATTATCATCATATTATTAAGTTAATTTGCTAAGTTAAGTTATTAAGCATCTAATTAACAGCTCCTTAACTAGGCTTATCCCTATCATTCTAAGAACATACAGGAGGCATCCATCCATCAATGAGGTTGTGACATGGTGTTCTTGGTTATCAGTCTGTGAAATGGTGTTCTGTTGAATTGCTGCTAGTCCTCTACTTTGTAGGTTAATAATTCTTTGTTGTACTCTAGCAACACTATCATTAGAACTTTTTAGTATTTTTTCAAGTGAAAGGGGTCCTCTAGTAGGTGATATGATAAGGATATCCCTTCTATTTTCCTGCTGAGGTGCAGGTGTACCAGGAATTACAGTCAGTTGTGGGACTATTTGTTGTTCAGAGGTAGATGCTTGTGACTGGCTACGAGTGACAACCGATGATGGGAGTGTTGAAAAGTACAAAGCAAGATTTGTTGCCAGAGGATTCTCCCAAAAGGAAGGTATATACTATAAACAGTAATTTTATCCTAGAGAAAACCCTTAGAAGGGAGAAAAAACTCAAGCCAAACAATCTTTCTTATATAAGATATCAGGTTCAGATTACATCATCATCATAAAATTCCTATAAGCACAAATCCAAATAAAAACAAAACAAAGGGTCATCACTTCCTATGATGTCAAATCTCTCTTTGAGGCTCACATGTGTGAGATTTTGGCCTTACAAACTAGAGATAAATTCATGTATAACCAGAATGGTCCAGACCGAAAAATATAAATCACAAGAAGGGTCAGCCGATCTTTTGTTTAGTAGATTGTTGTGAACATCAATATCCAGCAATTCACCTGTATCCAGACTGGTGAACACAAGAAGGATTGGACGACCCTTCTGGCAGTCTGGAACTGGTATAAAAATAATAATGGGCAGAAGAAGGGTCGGCCGCCCCTTCATTCATGATTGAACTGTGCAAATATTCAACCTACGAAGTATAGGCTGTCAATTCATATATATCCTGAATGGTGAAGACTACAAAACTACTAACCACAAGAAGGGTCGGCCGACCCTTCATTTAAGGTAGAATAAATGGCGAAAATGACCCCTGGTAAAAACTCGCAGTAAAATGCAGACAGTAGGTAAATTAAGGTTGCCATCTATTCAATGCATGTAAATTCTATTTTTAATACCAGAAAATTTTTCAAATTATCGGGTGGCCTGCATAAACTTTCGTCCAATTTAAAGTCTTAGCTCATTTGATCTCATGGAGGAAGAATATACCTTTGGAAGTGGGAATGTTTCATGCATACATTGGAGCAAGATTAAACCACTAGATTTGCTTATATATCAAAGATTCAAAATGATTATAACTTTGTTCCATATGTGTCATGTGACTTTCCATTGTAGCTCTCTTACCTGATTCTTTGAAGTTTTCTTTGAGCTAGTTGTTAAGTTATTGCATCAGTTTTGTTGGACTTGGTCCCAGATAGAATGTGCAGTCCACAAGGTGCTAGAGTCTATTTGAGTCTATCTAAATTAACCAAGGGGGCAATGGGGAAACCGAATCATGCAGTACTCAGATCCCCATGCATTCCATTTTTTTATATTATCTATCATTTACTGTCATTCTTGTACGTCTAGCGACATTCTTGCACCTCTAGCGATAAAGGTATTTCTCTGAGTCATCCATCTTGCATGATCGATCTAGTACCGTTGATCTTCTTCCATGCTTAACCCCACGGACTTCCACAGTCTTCAATTTCTCAAACGCTGCCTTCCTCGCACCTTAGATCTGCGTAGTTATTATCAACTGTCGATCTGGCCTCTATCCACATCCTTACCATCCAATGGTGCGGCCTTTACCGAGGTTCGCAAATTTGGAACATGCTGATACTCCATGCATGTTCAATCTGCGAACTAAACCTTTGCCGTTGATGCCTTTCCCCACTAGATCTGCACCGTCGAAACATGCGGTCCCTACCAAAAGTTTGCAAATCTGAAAAGTCCATTTCCCTGTGCATCTCAATTCAACGAAGTACCTGTCATCTGTAGATCTATCCTTCTGCCTATTGATCTAATTTCCAACTTGCTCGCGGGCTAGCAACACTCCGCCCATGCTTAAACCGTCCTATCTTACTTTTGCGAACAGCGCTTGTGGAAATCAATCTCCGTCAAGCTTCTGTAACCGTCAATCTCTGTCAAGCCTCTGGCAATCTAGAACTAGTATGAAAATAATAGTGGCCAGAAGAAGGGTTGGCTACCCCTTCATTTATGAGGGAATTGTGCAAATATTCAACCTAGGAAGTATAGGCATTCAATTCATGTATATCTTGAATGGACAAGACTGCAAAAAATACTATGCACAAGAAGGGTTGGCCGACCCTTCATTTAAGCTGGAAAAAATGGGGAAAACGACCCCTAGTAAAAACTCGCAGTAAAATCCACACAGCAGGTAATTTTCAAAGATGAAAAATAATAAAAGGAAACATAAACAAAATCAACATATTTATTAATTCCGTCGGGTTAAATCTGGCCCATAAGATTAAGACAAATCGTCGGCTGAGATATAATCTATGGAATGCGGAAGATGAATTGCGGGGGTTTAATTTTTTGGAGATATATACAACGTTCCCGCAATCTGCAATTGCGGGTCGCGGGACTAAAACTCAAAATACAAGAAAACCTAAGTTTCCGCAATATGCAATCCGCATTGCGGGTTGTGAGTTGCAGAAACGCATGTCGCAAATCCATTATTCAAACAGTTCCCACATCCACAATCGTTTATAACTAGATAGCCACTTCAACAAGCTATAGCATGATATGATGGTACATGCAATTTTCTCAAACCATGAATTATGGTAGGCACTGTCTTAAAGCAGTTTTGACTAGTTTTTCCATACTTTGTTAATTTCCAAAGTTTCACAAACTTGTCATACTTTTCCAGAATGATGTTAGATAGCACCAGAACACCATCATGTATATTTCCAGCCTCATCACACATTCCATGTCATCACTTCCTATCATGTGATATTTTGGCCTGCCAAAATAGAGATAAATTCATGTATAACCAGAATGGTCAAGACTGAAAAAATATTAATCACAAGAAGGGTCGGTCGACCCTTTGTTTAGTAGATAATTGTGAACACCAATATCCAGCAATTCACCTGTAGCCAGACACGATTTCCAACCCTTATTACATTGCCAAAAACAACATCTAATCCTTTGAATAAAATAACACCGAAATCTTTAGTCTTGAAAATATGCATCAACTCTGCTCAGCCATCTTTATTCAAAATTGAAGGGCTCAATACAAAACGAATATCTCTCCATTTCGGTCAAAATTTATACAATTTCCAAAATTTCTCAGAATATAACATTTGATGTCTTTCTATTGGTTGTAGCTGCTGACACGGCTTCTTTCTCAAACAGTAGTCTTCAAGTTTGCAAGGTGTACTTCATTTTCCCATATCTCTCCACTGTCTTCCATTGCTTTGTAGAAGGTACCTCATAACTAGTCATCTCCTCAACCAGAACTTTCATCTCTATGTGCTCTGCAATGGAAGTTGGAGGAATCTTTTCAGCTATCATGGCCAGCTGGTTTAGAATTTCAAAGTCAAGGGAGATTTTCTTAAGTAGAATTTTCCCTGTTAGAACATGAGTCAAACCCTAAAATTGCTCATCGTTCCTCCCAATGTTATATAGTATATCCTTATAATTGTCCTGGGAAATTAATTCATTATTTTCATCCCAAAAAGAAGGCAGCCCCTTTTGTATTACCTTTTCAAATTCTTTTTTGAACTCTTCAACCTATTCCTTCATCTGTTCTGCACTAGCCTGAACATTCTCAATGTGAGAATGTTTTCCAAGGACTCTCCTAGCCCAAGTTATGATTGTTACCCTGTTTTCTATAGCCATTGCTTTCAGATCACCTTCTGTCAGAGTATTTAAGAAAGTTATGGTACCCTGGGCTGTATCTTTTGGTATCTTATCTAAAACTTCTCTCATTGCTTTACAGCTTTGTAAGCTATCATTTGCTATGGCTTCCTTTGTCTTCATAAAATATAAATAAGGCCTCAATTTTGCAGCCTCATCGATGATTGAATCCCAAATCAAATTCTTTGCACCTTGCAATGCTAGTTGTCTTGTCACTTGGCCTATCATCCTCTGATTTCTACCTACCAAATCTTTATTGTTTTTTGTCAACTCTTTTATTTCATTTTCCTTTTTTTTATTTTTCTCTTCGAGTCTTTGTTTTTCTTCTTTTAGTTCTATGATCTCCACCTCTTTCAAGCTAAGTTGGGACATAGCTTGAACAATATCATATGTGCTTGCTTCTTTGTTGCCTTGATCTATTCCTTGCTTCTCTTGTGCTGTATTTGCCAATTTGGCCTTTAGATCTTCAATTTCAGTCTTAAGAATCGATCTATCTTTCTCCCAACTTTTCTCTTTTTCCTCAAACTTGAGCAATTTAGCAAGACTGTCATCCAATTCTCGAGATAAAGTTTCTTTTTCTTGTTCTAACATAGTTAATTCAGAGGCTTGAATTATCCGAGTTGCTGGAATTCTAACCTTTTGCTCAAGTAATTGGATATTCTTTTCTTTCTCAGCTAAAAGGTTTTTAATTGCCTCCCCTCTATTTGGTTCATCATTGCTCTTCACCAAGTCATCTTGCAATCTTTTTATTTGCAACTGATGAGCTTTGTTCTCTGTTTTCTCTTGCCTCAACGAGAGTTGCAGCTTGTTCATTGTTTTCTGTAGTTTTTCCACTGTTAAAGTATCTTTCATCATATCATCATAAATCACCTATCCAGTCTATCTATGTATGTGAATTTTATCAGGGACTGTTATCTTCTGCAAATTCAATTTCATTTCTGTGACCTTCTTATCAGACGATACGGCCAAATTCAAAGTATTTTTGTCTGGATCTCTGCTAGTCATCAGAGTAATTTCTGAATCAACAACATTCCTGACTTTTGGAAACAACTTATGCATTGCTTCTGCTGCTGTTTGTCTATCTTTTCCATATTTTACACATATTTCATCTCTTGAATGAAATTTGCTAGAATCACCTACAGCTCTTGCCTCATCAAATTCGTATTCCTGTACTTGAATTCTTGGCCCTTGGTATTTTTCTTTCTTCATTCCTTTTTCTTTGTGAGATACAACTACTTCATCTTGCTCGCTTGATTTTAATCTTTTGGCTTCTCTTTCTTCCTCCACCTGCATATCAATACTTTCATAAAAACTTATTTTACTTGTTTCTTCAACCTTTCCTGGGGTAGGTACCAACTCAGCTGAAACTTTATCCAAGGTAGAAGGATTAGCGTGTGAACTTCCTTAAACTTCTGTGTATGATTCATATTGTAGTAAATTTGCCATGTTCGCCAATCCTTCAACCTCTTGGTGATCAAAGGCTTTATTTTTGTTCTCTTGCCTTCTGTCAGAAATAACATGACAAGGATCATAATTAATAGCTATCGCTTTCCTAAAACTCAGTGCTTCTAAATGTTTTTGTACAAAAGGGAGAGCATTCTTGTTCTTGATGATAAAAGGACCAATTTTTAAAGGGAACTTTATATCTGTAGCTTTCTTGAAATGTAGAAAATGGTCATTTTCTACTATCAATTTTTGTCTGATAAACTCCAAAGCAAAAACTCTCGGAGTCAAAAAGGCTAGTAGAATATAGGGCTCCCTAAAAAATCCATAAAGTCTCATTACTGTATCTTTCTTGCCTAAAAACCAGTCTCCAATTGCTTTTTTAGGGCTTAATTGCATCAGGGTCTTCATCTCTGATAGTACTCTAGGAAAATTTTCTCCAAACATCAATCTGTATATTTCTGATAAAATAAAATTCATAAAATTAAACATACTGTCTTCCACTATTTCTGAAAACACAGATTGTGGGAAATGTAAATCTTTTCGACTGCTAAACAGGAGCATTTTCATCAGGTGTGTCTAGAATCTGAAATGTCTCGAAGTGTGGAAATTCACTAACTGAGAGTGGATGTTCCGAGTTTAGAATTCATCAAATTTAAGGTAGGGTACTTGACTGTAATCCATTTCTGGTGTAGCAACACTTAATCTAAAAAACAAACTTAACTGGACCTTTGTGACCATGGAATCATCATCAAACCCTAAAAACTGTGAAATGAGTGACAAAACTAACTGCAAATTTTCATCAAAGAAATTAATGTCAAGTGGATAGGGGGTGTTATCGATGGAAAGGGCGGGTTTCAGACAACTGGTCATGAAGGTTTGTTTGGTCTCAGGGGATGACTCTCTGTACTAGCTAACTAGGGCTTCTTTGAAAAAATCTTCCTGGTCGTTGGAGGAAAACAGGGGTACTGCTAGAGCTTTCCTAACGGTAGACGCATTTACATGGGAAAGAATTTTCTTTCGTGATGAATTCATAATGACTCTTTGACTCTAAGAATAATTTACTGCACACCATAAAACGAATTCTGGAAACCCTGAAGGTTGTTCAGGACAGAAATAGATAAAACGAGACTTACAAACATTGTGCACATCCAAATTTTGTTTATATAAACCCTCCAACTTGCTTTTGATTTCTAAAACTGAGAATTTAACCATTATGGGGTCACGAATGTCACTATCTCTGTCCACTAGGGTTTCTCCTCTCCTCATATTTTCAACGTTCTGATAGGCGGTTTCACTACTTCCTTCCATTATGTAAACAATTCTAGTTACTTTCACGAGTTAAGAGGACCTACCTGGCACATACAGGATGAATAAACTATGCTCTGTCGCTTTCGAGTAGCACAGCCATGTTCCAATCCTATGCCGTTCGCAACACAAAAGTCAATTTTTGACGTGCCCTTCTCTTTTATACACCACCGAAGGTGGTTTCGCAACGCGGGATAGTGGTTTTCGTTACCACTTTCTCTGGTTTCAGAATGAAGTGGAGATGACACGCGTACAGCGGCATGGTATTTCGCAACCGCTCAAACCTCCATTACGTAGGCCATGTTGGCAGTGTGGAAAGATTATGGACTGCCAATCTAACCGCCCTTTATCGAATAGCTGTTGATCTAACTACCCTTTTATCATTCTCCCATGAGGTACGGCGGGAATTTTCCCATCATGTGTCCTTCCAGCCTCATCACACATGCCATGTCATCACTTCCTATGGTGTCAGTTCTCTCTTTGAGGCTCACACGTGTGAGATTTTGGCCTGCCAAAATAGAGATCAATTCATGTATAACCAGAATGGTCAAGACTGGAAAAATACAAATCACAATAAGGGTCGGTCGACCCTTCGTTTAGTAGATAATTGTGAATACGAATATCCAATAATTCACCTGTATCTAGACTGGTGAACACAAGAAGGAGTGGACGACCCTTCTTGCAGTCTATAACTAGTATGAAAATAATATTGGTCAGAAGAAGGGTCGATCGCCCCTTCATTTATGAGGGAATTGTGCAAATATTCAACCTATGTAGTATAGGCTGTCAATTGATGTATATCCTGAATGGTGAAGACTGTAAAAATACTAACCACAAGAAGGGTCGGCCGACCCTTCATTTAAAAGAGAAATGAAAAAATATTTAATCTATGAAGGTTGGGACGACAATTCCCCACTGTTAAGTTTAAACCAAATAGGCTAGCAAGATCACTGAAAGAAACATAATCACAAGATAGACACAGAATTTACCCTGGGAAACCCTCATGGGGTAGAAAACCCAGCAAAGCTTTCCTCAATAAGATGATCAACCAAAATACAAGATGTGCTCCAAGACTTGTCCTTCTTCTCTACCTCACATGCAGACCTCCCAGACACAAGTGCGCTACTTTCTGAGTTGTGGAAGTGTCTCAAATGAGGAGCTCTCCTCCTCTACTTATACTAGTTCCTGACTGACCAAAAATCCCTAATGGGGCCAACCTCTCCTAGAGAAGTGTAATAACCCCTAAAATATAAACTCAGGGCCGACCCCCACATGGTGGGTCTAATAACCCTAGTTACCACAAACCATTGGAGGAATAAACATATCCGGATACATAATAGAATCACCTCGTAGGGATGAAACATCTCTGGAATAATAATGTACAATATAATATTCTTAGAAGTTACAATATTCAACACTTCCCCTTAACGAGAAGGATATTATAACAACATTTGCAGGAGCAAGGAGTCATCGACTACATCATACATGATACATCTATATATCATCGGAAGCTTTCTTCAATACATCATCATTAGTAACTCAACTAGTTACTGGAACATTAACATCATCGTCATCATACGATCATCAGCATCGTCATCGCACGATCATCAACATCATCATCATACGATCATCGGCATCATCATCATACGATCATCAGCATCATCATCTCACGATCATCAGCATCGTCATCTCACGATCATCAGCATCGTCATCTCAGCATCGTCATCATACGATCATCAACATCGTCATCTCACGATCATCGTCATCATACGATCATCAGCATCGTCATCTCACGATCATCAGCATCGTCATCATACGATCATCAGCATTGTCATCATATGATCATCAGCATCATCATCTCACGATCATCAGCATCGTATACCCTGCAATACACACGATCATATTACAGGATGATCAATCCTACTCTCTTTAGGACATAGGTCCGTGGATGATGCAATCCTGTCATGTACCTTTTGAACCAAGGTCCAAGGACGGTCCAGTCCTACCATGTACCTTTTGAACCGAGGTCTAGGGACGATCCAGTCCTATCATGTACCTTTTGAACCGAGGTTCAAGGGTGATCCAGTCCTACCATGTACCTTTTGAACCGAGGTCCAGGGACGATCCAGTCCTATCATGTACATTTTGAATCTAGGTCCAAGGATGATCCAGTCCTACCATGTACCTTTTGAACCGAGGTCTAGGGACGATCCAGTCCTACCATGTACCTTTTGAACCAAGGTCTAGGGACGATCCAGTCCTATCATGTACCTTTTGAACCAAGGTCCGAGGACGATCCAGTCCTATCATTCAATTCTTGGAGACCTCATGTCTACGACTCTCTTTAGGACTGCAGTCCAAGGATGATCCAACCCTCATTCTCGGAGACATCATGTCTACGGCTCTCTTTAGGACTGCAGTCCAAGGATGATCCAACCCTCATTCTCGAAGACATCATGTCTACGGCTCTCTTTAGGACTGCAGTCCAAGGATGATCCAACCCTCACATGTCCACCAAGGACTTCATTCTCGAAGACATATGTCTATGGCTCTCTTTAGGACTGAAGTCCAAGGATGATCCAACCCTCACATGTCCACCAAGGACTTCATTCTCGAAGACATACTTCTACGGCTCTCTTTAGGACTGAAGTCCAAGGATGATCCAATCCTCTCATCAATACAGGTACAAGTATCCTCATCCATACAAGTACATTAATATATGTGCATATATCATCAATACAAGTATTCTCATCAATACATCAATATGTAATAATACAAGTATCATCATCAAAGCATGTATCCTCATCAATGCATCAAAGCACATATACATATATCATGTATCCTTATCAATACATACATCATCAAAACATGTATCCTCATCAATACATATATCATCAAAACATGTATCCTCATCAATGCATACATTATCAAAACATGTATCCTCATCAATACATATATCATCAAAGTAAAAGAAAAAAAATGTTAGTATTCTAAGTGTAAGAAATCTGAATCTAAATAAGCATAAATATCTAAGAGTGGTAAACAGGCATCCTCATCATCAGTGACGATACTACTCCCCCTTTCGAGGAGGGTCCTTTTGATCTACACCAAGCTTGTCTCGGAAGTATTCAAATTTCACACGAGACAGGGGTTTGTTTAATATATCAGCAACTTGTTCCTCAGTACTCACATACTCGAGTTTGATATCTCCTCTCTGCACCATGTCTCGTATATAAAAGTATCGGATCTCTATGTGTTTTGACTTATCGTGGAATACAGGATTTTTTGTCATTTTGATACAACTTTGATTGTCACACATGATCACAGTGGGATCCATCTCTAAGTCAAACACTCCAGATAATAGTTCCGAAGCCACACTATTTCACAGCTAGCAGAGCAGGAAGCTATGTATTCTGCTTCAGTAGTACTAAGAGCCACACTAGATTATTTCTTGCTGAACCATAAGATCATGGCAGATCCAAGACCGTAACATCCACCTGATGTACTCTTTATGTCTAAGATACTTCTTGCCCAATCAGAATCTGAGTAACCATGTAATCTGAGTTCATGATTTCCAAGATAATAGAGACCAAAATCTAATGTACCCTTTAGGTACCTCATTACATGCTTTGCAGCTATTAAGTGAACCTTTCTAGGTTCTACTAGATACTGACTTAGGGTATTTCCAGCAAAGAATATATCTGGCCTAGTATTTGTTAAATACATCAAAGACCCAATGATTTGTCTATATAGAGTTATGTCCACTAATTCTGATGTGTCATTAACTAATAACTTCAAGTTGGAGTCCATGGGAGTGGCCATGGCTTTACACTCCAACATATCAAATCTTTTTAGAATCTCCAAAGCATACTTACCTTATTTTAGAAAGATTCCTTTTTGTTCTTGCCATACTTCTAGACCTAAGAAGTAGTGCATTAATCCGAGATCTTTCATCTAGAATTCTGAAGAAAGCTTCTTCTTGCATTCAATCATCTGTTTCTCATTTCGGGTTAGAAATAGATCATCTACATATAATAATAGTATAACTGGTTCATCATCCATTACCTTGAGATTGAGATAAAGATTAGGGTCAGCTTTACTCTTGGTAAATCCCATGCTTGTTAAGAAATTGTCAATCCTTCCTTACCAAGCTCTAGAAGCTTGCTTTAATCCATATAATGCCTTTTTCAGTTTGCATACATGAGTTCTCTCGTCTTTAACCTCAAACCCTTTTGATTGCTCTATGTACACTTCTTCTTCAATTACACCATTCAGAAAAGCTGTCTTAACATCCATTTGGTGTAATTTCCACTTCATCATAGATGCAAGTGCCATGATAGTTCTAATTGAAGTATACCTAGCAACTGGTGCAAAGGTTTCTTCATATTCAATTCCCTCTTTCTGAGAGAATCCTCGGGCTACAAATCTTGCCTTATATTTTTCAATGCTACCATCTGCAGCATGTTTTATCTTAAAAATCCATTTGGAAGAAACCACTCTTTTATCTTTTGGTTTGCGAACTATATCCCAAACATCATTTTTCATTATTGACTGATATTCTTCTGTCATTGCTTCTACCCATTCTTTCTTCTGAGTTGCCTCTTCATATCTAGTAGGTTGTTGATCCACAAGATCACACATCAAAGCCACATAGTTGGATACTAGCTTTGGTTTCTTTCTTTCTCTAGTGGAGCCTTCAGGAGCTCCATATCTTTTAGCTCCTTGAATAATGTCTCTAGCCCACGCTGGCCTTCTTTTCCTAGATAAGTTTGTAATAGGGGGTTCTTGTGGTTCCATCATGTCATGGTCTTCTGGTGTATCATCTTTAGGAATGTGCACAGCTTATGTGGTTCTAGGAGGTGTATCTTCTTCATAGATTTCTTCAAGTTGACACTTCCTGGATTTCTTGAGAGCTGCTTCTTCATCAAATGTTACATCTCTACTTATTTCCATATGATGAAAACCTGGTATGTAAATTCTGAAGGCTTTGGATGATTCACAATATCCAACAAATATTCCCTTCTTACCAGAAGGATCCAACTTGGTTCTCTTTTCTTTTGGAATGTGAATGTATACAGGACAACCAAATATTTTGAGATGACTTACCTCAGGCTTCTTTCCTGTGAACACTTCTTCTGGAGTCTTGAATTCAAGAGCACTATGGGATAGTCTATTATGCACATAGATTGTTGTCCTAGCTGCTTCAGCCCATAAATACATGGGTAGATCTTGATCATGTATCATGGTCTTTACAGCTTCCATGATGGTTCTATTCTTTCTTTTAGCCACCCCATTTTGTTGGGGATTGTAGGGAGTGGTTAGTTCCCTCTTGATTCCAGCTTCCTTACAAAAGTCTTCAAAATCCTTGGAAGTATATTCTCCGCCATTATCTATTCTGAGAATCTTGATTTTCTTTTCTGAGAGATTTTCTATTAAGGCCTTGAACTCTTTGAATTTTCCAAAGACTTCATTCTTACCTTTTAGAAAGTATATCCAAGTCTTCCTTGAACAGTCATCAATGAATGAGAGATAGTATTCAAACCCACTTAGGGAAGTGGTGGGCATTAGTCCACATACATCTGAGTGTATTAGCTCCAAAATGTTCTTAGTCTTTGTTTCACTCTTTGGAAAAGGGTTCTTGACATTCTTCCCTTTTTCACATCCTTTACATGAGCCATTATGATCAACCTTCAAGTCTGGTAATCATATGACTACCTTGCTTACATAGGGTAGGGCTTTATAGTTAATGTGAGCTAATCTTCTATGCCATAGCTCACTAGGGCTAGAGGTTTCATGAGCAAGGGAAACTTCTGGATGTCCCTTGAGCTTATAAAGACCTCCTTCCTCTTCACCAATGACAACTGAATCTTCAATAGATTTTCCTTTGGGCCACATAAGTACTTGACCATCTATCAAGGCAACTCTAAAACCTTTCTTATCTAGTGCTGAGATAGAGAGTAGGTTCTTCTTCAAACCTGGTACATATAAAATTTCTTTCATCTTCAAGGGTGTTCCAGAATCTAGCTTGTAGCTTGCTTCACCAATTCCCTTGATGGGATATTGGTAATCATCTCCTAGAGATACCTTTTGTGGAGAAGACTTTTCTTCAAGTTTTGAGAGAGTCTTCCTTTGACCTGTCATGTGCTTTGAAGCACCACTATCAATGAGCCATGTATCTTCTCTAGGAGATACAGATCCAGAGAGTGCAGAGAATAGGACATATTCTTCTGGATCTTCTTTCTTTACTTTAGATCTTTTCCTTCGAGGCCTTTCCTCTTCCTCTTCTTCTTCTTCTTCTTCTTCTTCACTATCATATTCTGCCATATGTGCATGGTGTCTTTTGTGGACAAACTTCTTCTTCTTTTGTGAAGGAAAAAATCTGGAAATGTGTCCTAGTTTAAGACAACTGTAACACTGGACTGTGGAGAGATCTCTTACTGGGTCGGGTCCTCTTCCTTTTTTAACTTTAGAGAAGGGTTGAGATCCTTTGTGGTCAACTTTCTTGAAGTGACCCTTTCTACTTATTTTGGTGTGAGTAGCCAAGGCTTGGTCATCCTCCTTGAGGAGGGCTTATCTATTGGTTACCCTAGCCTCTTCTTGAACACAATCCTCCCATACTACATCAAACATCATACTTTCTTTTCTGGCACACATAGTTTGTATAAATGACTCCCAAGGTCTAGTGAGACCATTTAAAGCAGTCATCACAAGTTCATCTTCATCAAGAGTATCACCAATGGCATCTAGTTGCTCCTTGATTTGGGAGACCCTTGAGAAGTAGTCTTGAATGGATTCTCCTTTGTGCATCTTGGTACTCTTCAACTGAGTTCTTAGGTTCATCTTCCTATTGATGTTCTTTCCTTCATACATTCTTCCTAGGGCATCATACATTTCCTTTGGAGTCTTCTTGGAAGCCACTTGGGGAATCAAGTGGTCTTTAATAGAATCAGCTATGATTCTCTTTTCCCTAATCAAGTCCTTCCTATTCTTCTCTTTGGCTTTATCTCCTTCGGGTTCTGCAACTTCATCCTTGATATACTGAGTAAGATCATTCTCTTCAAGAATGAAACCAATTCTATATTTCCATGCCCGGAAATTCTCTATACCTTCTAGCTTGTCTTCAAGCTTAGTGCTTGGAGCTATCTTCTCTCGAGGGAGTCCAAGAGACAAGAGATAGAATAGTACTTACCCGGAAACTTTAACTTTTTACTTTTCCAGATCTGCAACAGAATTTATGGTTTATCGCACTTTTGGTAAAACTAGGGTTTGACTTTCCCGGAATTCTACCCAACCAAAAACCTCGATCCAAGGCTCAAAAGATAGATCTTTAGAAGGGCTATTCAACCATGCAATCAAAATCCAAAAATACTAACTTTTGCAGAAACCTTAATTTTGGGAGAGAGAGAGAAATATAATTTCACCTTGTGAAAGATGTTCTATTCAGGCTAGCTCTGATACCATGTTAAGTTTAAACCAAATAGACTAGCAAGATCACTGAAAGAAACATAATCACAAGATAGACACAGAATTTACTCTGGGAAACCCTCATGGGGTAGAAAAACTAGCAAAGCTTTCCTCAATAAGATGATCAACCAAAATACAAGATGTGCTCCAAGACTTGTCCTTCTTCTCTACCTCACATGCAGACCTCCCAGACATAAGTTCGCTACTTTCTGAGTTGTGGAAGTGTCTCAAATGAGGAGCTCTCCTCCTCTACTTATACTAGTTCCCAACTGACCAAAAATCCTTAATGGGGCCGACCTCTCCTAGAGAAGTCTAATAACCCCTAAAATATAAACTCAGGGCCAACCCCCACATGGTGGGTCTAATAACCCTAGTTACCACAAACCATCGGAGGAATAAACATCTCCGGATACATAATAGAATCACCTCGGAGGGATGAAACATCTCCGGAATAATAATGTACAAATATAATATTCTTAGAAGTTACAATATTCAACACCCACTACCAACTTCCGCAGTATATGGTAGGGATCGGGACATTGCCTAAGTTATAACATCTAAACAATATTTCTCCGGACTTCCAACTCCTGTCAAGAAGGATCGGCTGCCCCTTCTTTTAGTAGATAAATGTGAACACCAATATCCGACAATTCACCTGTATCCAGATTGGTGAATACAAGAAGGATTAAACTACCCTTCTTGCAATCTACAACTATTATGAAAATAATAGTGGGCAGAAGAAGGATCGACTGACCCTTCATTCATTTATCTCGAGCCTCATTCAAAATGGGGCGTTGGTTAATGAAATTCAACTTGAAATGACCGTCATATTATACAGACACTGATTTATTTGATAATTTGTATATTTTTTCCAACTTCAAATGACTGTCATAATTATCATATCGGAACACCGCAAAAACCAATTTCAAAATTGGCAATATCAAAAGAAAAAGTATGGTTTTGGAACCTAGCTTTGGCACTTTTGGAAACGGATTTGGCAATTTCGGAACCGGTTTGGTCACTTTTGGAACCGGATTTGGCACTTTTGGAACCGGTTTTGGCTCTTTCGGAACCGGTTTTGTCACTTTTAGAACCTTGATTTGAAACTTTCGGAATCGGTTTTCATACTTTTGGAATTGGTTTTGGCATTTTTGGAACTGATTTTGTTACTTTCAGAACCGGATTTGGCACTTTTGGAACTGGTTTTGGCACTTTTGGAACCCATATTTGGCACTTTTGGAACCGGATTTTGCTTGATTTTGGGGTTTAGAAAAGTTGTTTTTGACCCGTCTTCAAAGTGACTTGGACTGGAATTAGTCCAAGTTTAATGAAATTGGCGTTTTACCTCTATACGGGAGGAATAACCTTTACACTGAAGGAAATCAAAGTGCTCACCTCTATACGGGAGGATCAATCTTGGCTACACAACATTGGTTTGGAGAATGTCTCCTAATGTTGTATATTTAACACTTCATTCATCTTCTTATAGGGATTTGCTCCCCCTATCTTCATGCTTCATTCTTTTGTTGAAGTCTATGTGTTTATGCCCTGCAATTTGTACACTATTTTCATATTTATTTTAAATATGTTTCTCTTGTATAGTTGCTATCTTCTTTCTATATCAAGATCCTTTGTTCCTATCACAATAATTCATCATTCCTTGCACAATTCATCATGCTATGATCTTGTTGTGTAAACTGCAAAGTACCGAATCTACACTACTTCTGTTTCTGCGTTGTGTTCTGCATTGATCTCTTTTCTGCATCTAAATGTTCCTTAAGTCACATTTACTGCACTGTGACTTCCCTTGTTAACAACATTTTCTGACGTTGCATCCCTTGCCATGACAACCAAATATTTGGCACTCTTTTCACCTGTCATCCAGCTCGAAAATAAAAGGATATGACAATCAGTTCGTGTGGAAACTATGACGTGTCGCATTCATAATTGAAATTTTTTTTGGCAACATCATTATGGTCGCACAGAACAATGAATTAGATTTCCGCTTTTTGTAGTTTTTCCCAAATTCATTAACTTGTGCATTTACTTTTGACGGCTTCATAACTAGCTTTGGATTGCACGGACTTGAATGTGATTTACTACACAAGTCTTCAACTTAATTTCACATGCGCAAAAAACTACCATCTGATTCTATAATAGAGCTGCGAAATGTTTGGTTCATCACCTTTGTTCTTCTGCCATCTTTCTCTATGTCGCATTGCTTCCTGGTCTTTCATATTTTCTAGCCATGGCTTCCCTTTATAAGAAGATGAACGATTATCTTGACAATGTGCGCCTTGATGTCCAGTCGTAGCAATCAGAGTTCACTCGTTTAAGAGTCGACATGGGAATTTGGAAGGGCCGAATGGAGGAGTCTAAATTCAATCACATGTATGCTCAGTCACGGGTGAACCAGAGCCATGCAGAAATATTTACTAGTTTGAGCAAACGAGTTGAAATCCTAGAGCAACAACAAAAACAAATTCTAGAAGCACTGAATTCAATTCGATATGAGCAATCTGTTGAACAAGCATCATCTGCAACTCTGCAACTTTATCTCCTACATCCAACTTCTGAGTGTAACGGGTTCGTTCCACTAGATTTGGAGCCTTCATCTCGCATAGCAACCAAACACGGATCTAGACCTTGAATTGTGGCTGTGAATTGCCTCGTGACTCTCATTTTTTCCTGATACGTCTTTCAATTTTCCGTTTGGCCTTGGCATGAAGTCCCTTTTGATGTTCAATGTTGTTCTCAGCAATAGAAAACTCATGCATTTTGTAAAATCACAGATTTTGAATATAATACAATATTCGTTTATGTATCTATATCTCTGCGCAGAGTTATGTTTACTTCTCAACAGTATTTATTTGTCCTTTTCTTTCATTATGTCATATGCAAGTACTTTTTTGTGACAACTTAACTTCAACATAACACAACAACTAATTGAATGTATATATATATATATATACACATATCTTTGTTTATCAACAATGTTGAAGATATTTCTATGACAATCCAACTTAACACATATAACCTTTTGCAACTTTAATCATTTATGCGACAAACATCTTCAAACTTTAATTTTCACTAACATACTCCCTGAATTCCTAAGATGCATCATGTTGAATTCAAAGGTCTCATGTAATCTCTTGGAAATCAACAAGAGAGGCAACAACTGCATATTGCTTTGGATGTACTTGGATTGTCTGCTTCTTCTGTGCATTTTTTAGGAGATTTCCTTACCCAAGTTCTTATGTGCACACTTCTATTATGATTATGCGCTTGACTTCCTTCCCTATTTATCCTTGTATGGTTATTGCTTTTTCCTAACATGTTTTCATCAGAACAGTTTACTATACTTCAACACTACATATCCTTATGTCCAAAGCCATCACATGCATAGCATCTCATAGTTTGATAGTACTTAGCAATATGACCAATGTGATTGCACCTTGTGCACTTCATTCTATTGATCCTTCTTTGATTAGTATAATGAATAGAGTTGTAAACATTGAAGGAATTTTCATACCTGAAAGAATTTACTTAATTTGAATGGTGTTCACTGTTGCATACCTTCCTAGATGTTATTTCATAATCAAGTCCAAAATTGTCATCTGGTGATCTTTGATCATTCAGAATCTTATTCACTATTTAAGTACTACTTTTAAACTTGTTCTTCATATCAACTTCAAGTACAGTCTTGTCACTTTCTAGGTGTGTGCAGATCGTAGTATCACTGGTGGTGTGATCTTGAACCTGTTTTTTCCCCTTTTTCTTGATCAATTTATATTCTAAGCGAGATATCTCTTTGTCCTTCAACTCAAGTTGACTTTTCAACATCTTATTTTTCTGCGCTAATTCTTCTAGAGAAGTCTTCAGCATGTATTTTTCTTCTTCAAGTATTTTGATCTTGTCAACTATGTAGTTCAGTTGTTTCTCATAATCCATCATCTTTTCATTAACTTGTTTGTCATGAAATTCTTGAACCTCTTTTTCCTACTTAACATGTTTTTCAGAATTCGACAGTTGGTCCTATAAGAGTTTACTCTTCGTTATAGAATTCTTTAACTCTTCTAGAGCACTGACCAATTGACCTTCCCAATCAACTTATGTAGCTTTTTCTTCTTCATATTGATTGTTAGTTTTAACTTCTGCGATAGACTTTGGAGGTGTATTCAAGGACCTGCTCAAGAAGTATTTATCCAATGATCCTGGTTTTCTTTGCGCAACTAATGTATTCTTCTTGATTGAAGAACAACTCTTCTTCTTTTCATCATTGCTTTCTTCTTCCACAAAGGCCATGAAAAGTACCTATCTTGGCTTCGCGTTGCAGTTACTTCCTTCGGATACATTGTTGTATTCCTCAGTATACAGACTCTTCCCCTGTTTTGGGATTTTCTTTTTATTTTCAGGTCTATTCTGCGTACATGCAATTCTTTGTTCATGGAAGTTGGGTTCATCTTCGTTGTTGTTGTCTCCATCTTCCTTGTAAGGACACTTAGAAGAAAAATGGCATATTCCTCCACACTTGAAACAATTGAAAGGCAATTTTTTTGTTGTACTTACCACGTCCTCTTTTCAGCTTCCTTATGAAGTTTGACTCCTCTTCATCTGATTCATTGCAAGAGTCCTTATTATTCCCATGCTTAGTATTTCCAGAAGCTTTAAAGGTCGCTTCCTTTCTGATGGGATTTTCTTTCTCGGTTCTCATCTCATATGCATTCAATATCCCTTGAAGCTCGTCCTTCTTCAGGTCTTCAGGTTTGGCTCTATCTTCTAACACAGATACCTTTGCATCAAATCTTGAAGACAGAGTTCTCAGTATCTTCTGTGCAACTGACTCCTCTTCTAGAGTAACTCCAAGACTCTTGATAGCATTAACTATCTCATCAAATCACAGGAAAGAAGAGGCAATATTCTCTTCATCTTTCATTTTCAAGGATTCAAACAACCCAGAGTAATTATGAAGCTTTTTCTTCTTAAATTTCTTGTCACCTTCATAGACACCTTTGAGCTTATCCCATACATCTTTGGTTGAGGTGCAATACATTACCTTAATAAATTTAATGTCTATTAACTACATAGTACTGCAATTATGGCTCTTGTGTTGCACTCATATAGCCTCTTCTCAACTGGATCAACTGATACGACTGTTGGGACATTGTATCCATCCATGATGGACAGCCAGACATCATCTCTAAGATATTTCAAATATACTTCCATCCTGACCTTCCAAAAATTATAGTTGGTGCCATCAAACCTCCGTGCTCTATTGGTGGAGAAACCTTATGGTTTGTCAATATATGCACACGAATCTATCTTCTAGAAGATAAGTTATCATTGAAGAAACTTACTCTAATACTAATTGTTGGAATCTATTTAATATTGAGAGGGGGGGTGAATCAGTATTAGCGCAGTTACGAATAGTTTTTAAGTTATTAATAGATTAATCTTCATCTTCAATTATTCCACCATAAATAAAAAATTCATCCACATATGCGCAAAAACATAAAACACAGAACACACTGAATTTTTACGTGGAAACCCAAACGAGAAAAAACCATGGAATGATCTTTTATAATAAAAAGATTACATTCAAGGAAGCACCAACTTCCTAAATTCTTTAGCACCAACTGGAAGGAGGCACCAACCCCCTGGTTTTACAGGCACCGACCTAAAGGAAGCACCAACTCTCTAATTTACCAACTTCTACTGGAAGGAGGCATTGATTCCCTGCTCCTTGCCCCATCCTGCCGCCTTGATATACAAAATTAAGATATTGCCTTGTTGTAATTCTGATACGCACACACTTCAAATCTTCTGCTATTCGTTATGTTGTGCGTACCTTATGTATGTTGTAGTATTGATGTCATTGTGTTGCATACACCACTTGAATTTACACACAACTTAACACTTCATTTTAATTGATGTAGCACTTCATATATTGTGTGTTGCTTCATCAAATTTTGCAGTCTGCGCTAAGGTTCAATATATCATTATGCTACTGTGCATCTGCAACATCAATTGATACTATGCATCAACCGATAACCTTCTATTCTAACTTCGTGCACCAGTATCAAATGGAATTGTGCACCTTCTGAGATATGTTTGTTATGTCTTGGTGTAACATCCTTTAAATCATCTGTGACAAATTTTGCATCATTTGTGATATGTCCTTTTTGTTTAGCACACTTGTCTCAGATCATCCTCATCATGACGCGCATACTTGATTGTGCTACAACTCTGTCTTTGCGCATCTGATGGACTACACTACTTCGCACACATCAACTCAATCTGAGTGCGTCAGCTAAACTTCTTCACTTCGCGCATCTTATGATATACTTGAAATCTATCTCTGTGCTACTGTATTAGAACATTTGTGACTATCTACGTGTTGTCTGTGATACTGTCATTCGGTCCTCATGCACTTGTGCATCTTCTATAATTCTTTCTTTATGTCTTCGCGCAATTGTCATGGATCTAAAACATCATTATGTGTACCATCAACTATTTCATTCATCTACTTGTGTGCACTTGAATCTTTGCTAGATCATGTTGTTCTGATTCTACGAGCCCTTGATGCCCCGAGTATTTTCACTTACAAGCTCTTCATATTACAATCATGATTACTTAAAATATCCAACTTGCTTCTTATTATACTTGTCCTGTGCAGATTGTATGTCCACAATTTGGGTGTGGCTTTCCTTCTTCCTTACTCCACGGTTCATGCTTCTACCACTTGTCATGTTTTGCACCATTGGTGTGTCATCTCTTGTGGGTCTTTGTGCATACATGGTCCTTACCTTAGTGGGACTTTCACCGTTTTGGTGTGGTCGTACGCCCTTGATGTACCATTTCCTATGTAATTTGCACATATGATATATTCAACTGCTACACCCTTCTTGGTACTTGTGCATGCTTGAACAACTGAAAGCTTCTTCTTATTGGTGATGTCTTGCACACTTTCAGGACTTGTTTAATGAACAACCACTTCTTGTTCCAAGTTGCTTGCGCACTCCTGAAACTTTTCCAACCACCTATTTGGATTGCTTGCACACTCAAACATTTTTCCAACCAATCCTTTAGCTTTTACCTTGAAGGACTATGACTGGGTGGACTTGAGACCTGCTCATGTACCATATGTATTGGATGTATTCCTTATGTACTTCTTCAAACTAGATATGCTTCATGTACCTCTGGATATACTTCATCATAATGGCATCCATATACTTCTTCAAAGTATCTTTCATGTACTTCTTCAAACTGACATAGGAATATTGATTCCTCTTTGACATCAATTGACATCAATGACACAAACTGAACCAATTGATATCAATGACAACCAAAGTTCAACAATGAATTATTTCTTGTAGGTTCATCTTTTCTAGAAGTAGAAACATGAAACCTACCCTTGAACTTTCCTCTTTGTTTTGCAGGACATTCTCTTGCATAATGACCCTTCTTATTTCAATTGAAACATTTAACTTTAGACTTATCAAAGTTCTTGAAGTCATTCTCCTTTTGATGAGAGAATCTCTTGTGATATTTCTTACCTCTTTTCATCCATGCCACAAGAGAAAAGTTCTCTTCTTTGGAGGCAGTATACTTGGTTTGGATTCGCCCTTCTTCTTGTAGGAAATAATTCCACAGTATCTCAAAGTTAGGTTTCACTTCTCGACTATTTACTACAACCAAGAATGTCTCACATGAGGATGGAAGACCATCGACAACAGTCTAAATGAGATCATCATCATCAACCATCACACCAATGCTCATAAGTTGATCTCTTACTTGAGAGATCTTTGTGAAGAAGGAAGCCACAGCTTCGTCCTTCTCCATATTCATATTTTGAAGCTTGTTCTTCAATCCTCTCTTTTGACTAGGTGTCTCCTTGTCATAAATATTTTTCAAAGTGTTGAAGCATTCCTTTGCGGTCTTCAATAGAATAATCATGGGCTTCAAGTTGTCTTTCATGGAATCATAAATGATTACCTTGCTTTATCTTGATTCTTATTGAAGGTAATGTGCTTTGCATTAAAAGTAGGTTCTTCAATAACACTGGATACATATCTATCTAAATCATGCTCTTCCAGGATATCCAGGAGCCTATCCTTCCAAGTATTGAAGTTCAAAGTTCCTTAAAGGTGGTCTTTCGATCTCACTGAGATTGAGGCCATTGTTCTTCAAGTATTGTGCTCACTCAAGATCTATGTAGGCTCATGCTTGATTTCTGAACTTAGCTCTTTCATGCCCTGAGCTCTGATACCATGTTAATTTTTTATCTTTAATTCGTAGCTGCAATAATACTTGATATCAAATAACAATCATACACATAAGAAATCACATTTGACACATGAATTTACCCCGCGGAAACCGTCTATGACTTTAAGGGAGAAAACCCCAGCAAAACCTTCCTTAGTTTATTGATAGATAGCAGAGAATTAATTTTACATCAAGCACCCCCGGTGCAATTACAAAGAAGAGAAAAATAAAGAAGAGAGACTCAGAATAATATCCCACACAAAGAGAAGTGCATTGCCTTCAAGAGAAGAGAATTCACTTCATCTTGAATTCATCAATCTTGTATAACATATTTATATATTCTTCTCATGCATCAGCTTTTGTTTTTATCTTCTGACATCAGGATGAACTCTCCTTCCATCTGGATGCATCAATCTTGCATGAAGAAATGCGCCCCACTTCTCATGCAATGCATTAACTTACTGAACCAACTCTTAGGATTACTCGCCCCTTAACTAAAAGCTTGCCCACTTAGTTAGGTGGCTAACTTAAGTGTCGTCATGAAAGTGTCGCAAATCAAGTGTCATATTTTAGTTTAACATAAGTTTCATCATGCAATAACACTTAGTTAACTAGATATTCTTTGTTATGACTTAGTTAACTGTCTTAACTGATTCTTTCTTGTTAACATCACTGTAGTGAGCAATTTGAGTTCTCCTTTTATTTACTGAAGTCTTCACTGAAGTTTAACAATTCGAATTTCACTCTTAGTTAATTCTTTATGTGCAATTTGAATCCTCTCATATCTTATCACATCTTATCTTTATCTATTTCCTTATCTGCATGGTCCACATGTGCCAGCTTAATTATCATATCAAATATACTAAGGAGATTTTCCCAATGATGTGATCATATTGTTCTACTATCGTTCCAAGTGGTTATATGCTAAATTAATTCACTCTAGAGGTGGCCAGTATCTAGAGGAGACTTAATAGCTCAACCATGGTTCGTAGTACATCACACACTATACATGCTTTGACATGCAAAGCATCACCTCAACCCATGAGGCACCACCTCAACACAAGAGGATTTGTCATGACACACAAGACCATAGCCTTGACTAGCAATACTATACAACATCATCACTTTGACATACAAAGCACTTGCATCAACACGTGAAGCTTAACCATTCTTGAGTCCAAATCAAGATTCTTCTCCAAGTTTCCTGACTCCAACTCAAGCTCCTATAAGGCACTACCTCGACACACGAGGCTCAATCTCGACACACAAGATTGAATTGGATAATGACTCATAATGCTATTACTTTAACATTTTTTTATGTTTTTTGTGCCCTAGGCTTGCATTTTGAGGCTATTATTCCCTTTGCAAAAAATGTCAAAGCCTTTGGACTCATTTTGGAAGTATGGTGAGCCCAAGGATGGGACAAATAGGAAGAATTTGAAATGCAAATTGTGTGGGCATCGCATGACAGGATGGATTAGCGGGTTGAAATACCATCTAGCTAAAATCCTTGGGCATGATGTTGGCTTTGTATTGTAGTGACCCCAAAGGTCATGAGATCTGCACATGATTCAATCAATGAAAAGAACAAAAAGAAGGATGAGATCGCAACAAATAGAGATGAGCTTGCAGCTTTTGGCTTAGTAAGAAGTTCAGGGGTATTACTATCTACTAATGTCAGTAGGGGTAGTGGGAGGGACTCCACTGATTCACTTACTGAGATGGAGGGGGCCTCATCCTTTTTTGTTCCACGAATAGGAGTTGGAGCACAACTTTCTATCAGTTCACTTGTAAATAAAACGGAGAAGGAACAAGTAGACAGGGTAATGGAAAGGTTTCTTTACTGGAGTAACGTACCTCTCACCATTGTCAAAAACAATCCATTTTGGCAATAGATGTGTGATTGCATTGCAATAATTGGCCCAGGGTATAAAAGTGCCACCTTTGAGGATTTTCAGGGGCCAATCCTTCAAGTAGAAAAGATGGACATCAATACTAGGTTGGGGGAATTCAAGAAGTCATGGGAGATCACTCGAACCACAGTCATGTCTGGTGGTTTTACAGATGGTAAGAGTAGAACCCTTATCAACTTATTGGTACATTTTCCTAAAGGTACCATGTTTATTAAATCAGTAGATGCATCGACATATGTAAAATATGCAACACTCTTATGTGAGTTGATGGATGGGTTCATCCAGGATATCGACTTCGAGGTGCACAATGTTTTGCAAATTATTACAAATAATGCTGCTAATTTTGTGGTTGCTGGTACGATGCTTATGGAGAGGCACCCCACTTTGTTTTGGACTCCATGCATTGCTCATTATATTGATTTGATGTTGGAGGATATGGGGAAAATTCCCTTCATCAAGGAGTTGTTTGATCAAGCTAGAAGCATCCCCCAATTCATATACAGCCATGCTTTTGTTCTCAGTCTCATGAGGAGGAACACCAAAAACAAGGAGTTGAAGCATCTTACAATCACGCATTTTTCCACCACCTTCATTACTCTTCAGTCTTTGCTTCAATGTCAATTTGACTTGAAGCAAATATTTGTTTGTGATGAGTGGTGTGATTGTGCATGCAACAGGGGAGAGGATGGGAGAACCATTGCTAAGTTGATGTATACTGACTCCTTATGGGAAGGAGTAGAGGAAGTGTGTGCAATGAGTGAACATTTGTTAAAGGGTCTGAAACTTGCTGATGGTGAAAATCCCACCATGGGCTATTTGTATGAAGCCATGGATAGCGCCAAAGAAACCATCCAGAATTATTATTAGGGAAAGGGTACCCTTGGGCAGGAACATGTTGTTGTGGGATTTGATTGATAGTTGATGGACCGGGATGCTTCATCGATCCATTCATGTAGTAGGACTCTTCCTCAACCCCACATTTTCCTACAAATGCAATTTTTATTTTGATGGTGAGGCATTGGAAGGGCTCCTCACTTGTATTCATAGGATGGTACCTGATTATGAGACTCACAATGTAATCAATCATGAGATAGAAGTGTATCGGGATTGTACTAGAGCATTTGGCTTTGCTGATGTTATCCGTGATAGGACCAATTTCATGCCAGGTAAGTTATTAGAGTGTTTTAACTTTTAACTTTTATAATTTTATTTGAAAGTTGAATTATGATTTATTTATTTTCTATTTCAATTTTCCAATGCAATGAAATGTAATTTAGTTCTCTTTTGTTCTTATTTGTTATATCTACAGGGTGGTGAAGCTATGGTGTAAGGACACCAAATTTATGGAAATTTTTCATCAAAATATTAAGCCAAACCTATATCATTCCAAGATGTGAGCAAAATTGGAGTGTTTTTAAAAAGATTGTTGATGTATATGTAACTTCGGAATGTATTTCATATATATTTATTGTA
This sequence comes from Larix kaempferi, assembly GCA_027924585.1. Classification (NCBI taxonomy): domain Eukaryota; kingdom Viridiplantae; phylum Streptophyta; class Pinopsida; order Pinales; family Pinaceae; genus Larix; species Larix kaempferi. Next base: position 5,452,127 of record BSBM01000091.1, on the reverse strand, counting down.
CCCTTATAAGAGATGTGTTATTTCTCTATAAGGAAGTGTCGTCATGTGGATTGACAAGTGTCGCAAGTGTGTGTACTTGCCGATGGGTTATTAGACCACCATGTGTGGGGTCGGCCCTGAAATATATATTATATTGTGGATGTATCTAGATAGACAAGTCGGCCCCATAATGTAACTGGGCAAACAGGCTAGTATAAATAGAGATCGGGAGATCTCTATTTTGATCATTCGGAAAGTCACACTTTTCTCACTCAGAAAGTGGTGCACTAGTGAGGAAGAGGATCATCTGCTACTAGGAGACTATATCAAGTGTATTTTGGTTGTACTTTGTTTGAGCCATTGCTCTATCTATCTCTGAAGAAGTTGTGGGGTTTTTTCACCTTAGGGTTTTCCCCACGGAAACTCTATGTCTCTTGTCTCTCATGCTTTTGATTCTTGTGATGATTGACATGCTTGTTATGATTGATATGCCTTGATATACTATACATGTTATTCTCTCAGTGAAGATCCTAGAGTATTGTGAATTAATGCTCAAAATTTAACATGGTATCAGAGCTAACCTGAGAAGAAGACATTTTGCAGTGACGAAAACTTGAGTTTCTTGTTTATTGGGTTTCTCTCAACAGTTTTTGGAAAAGAAGTATAGTAGATTGAATCTACTCATCAAGGAGAATCTATCTGTCCAATCAGAATTCAATTCCGAGCATTTTCAGATTTGGCCCTAAAAATTAGGGTTTCCACAAAAATAGGAATTTCTGAAATTTGAAGACATAGCTGGAAGCTCCTTGCAAAAATCAAAGTTTAGAGCTTTGGATCGAGATTTTTGGCTGGGTAGATCTCCAGGAAACTCAAACCCTAATTCAGGGCTCTCCCAGTGAACCCGGGAGGACAAAAAGGCAAATATGAAGGGTAAAGCTTTGCTGATCTCAAATTATGAATACACCAGGCTGATCAACTCATCAAGGCGCATCTTTCTATCCTTTCAGAAAGTTGAAATTCACATTTTGAATTTTTAGGGTTTTTTCGACAAACCCTAATCCAGGACCAGATCCAGTTTTCAGCATTTCAAGTGGTAAGACCTAAATCTTTTCTATTTCCATTTGAAGTACTCTTTAAGATGTCTCACCACACCAAGCTTGAGGATAAGCTTGAAGGGGCTGATAACTTCCAAGCTTGGAAGTATAGGATTGGGTTAATCCTGGAAGAGAATGAATTGGACTCACATATAAAAGAAGACATCCCTATCCCAGAGGATGAAGAGGCTAAAGTATTGCATAAGAAGAACTTGGTCAAGACAAAGAGAATCATTGCTGATTCTATCAAAGACCATCTCATACCCCATGTGTCTTCTCTAAAGACACCCATAGAGATGTTTGACTCTTTGACCAAGCTATTTGAAGGGAAGAACATAAATCGGAAGATGACCCTGCGGAACCAATTGAAAGGAGTAAAGTTTCAGAATGGAGAAACCATTCAATCTTATTTTTCAAGGGTCTCCCAGATCAAGGAACAACTAGAAGCAGTGGATGAAATGGTGGAGAATGGTGAAGTTGTCATGACCACTCTGAATGGCTTACCTAGTTCATGGGACTCCTTCATTCAAAGAATCTGTGCAAGAAAGAAGTTGATTTCCTTCAGTAGACTACAAGAACAATGCTCACAAGAAGAAGCAAGGCTTGTGGCACGAGAAGAAAATATGGGGAATGAAGATAAAACTCTCATAGCTCACACCAAGAAAGGGAATTCCAAGAGAGAGCCATCTCACTCCAAGAAATCTTCACATCTCTTCAAAGAAAGAAGAATATGCTTCACCTGTAATGAGAAAGGACATATTGCCATAAATTGTCCCAAGAACAAGAAGGACAACAACTTCAACAACAAGAAGAAGGGGAGCAAAAGAAGGTTTCATGCTCATGTTGCCGAGGATGATGAACCACCCAAGAAGAAGGCTGGGGCAGAAAGTGATGATAGTAATGATGACTCATCAAGTGAAGAAGAGTATGTTCTGATCTCTGCTCTCACAGGTACCATCTTCCATGGTTGTAATGATTGGTTAATTGACAGTGGGACTACCAAACACATGACTGGGTTTAAGGAATCTTTTGTGAACCTATCTGAACATGAATCACCCCATAAGGTGAAACTTGGAGATGATTATCAATACCCAATCAAAGGAAGTGGTGAAGCCTCCTACAACCTAGATTCTGGAAAATCCTTGAAGATGAAAGAATTCTTTTATGTACATGGGCTCAAGAAGAACTTACTCTCCATCTTTGCATTGGATGCAAAAGGTATGAGGGTTGCATTTGTGGATGGCCAAGTCCTAATGTGGCCAAAGGGAAAGACCATAAATGATGCAGTAGTGATTGGAGAGCAAGAGGGAGGTTTGTATAAATTGAAGGGACAACCTAAACATGCCATGGTGCATGAATCCATGGAGCCAAGTGAACTTTGGCACAGAAGACTTGCTCATATGCACTATAGGGCACTTCCAATTGCAAGCAAGGTTGTAGAGGGTCTTCCTGAAATCAAGACCAAACATGAAGGTGTTTGCAAAGGATGTGCAAAAGGTAAAAACATTAAGAAGGCTTTCCCATGCAGTGAAAGCAAGGCAAAGGATATCCTGGAAATCATCCACTCAGATGTATGTGGTCCTATGTCATCCAGTTCTCTAAGTGGGTATGTTTACTATGTCTCATTTATTGATGACTTCTCCAGGAAGACTTGGGTATACTTCTTGAAGAACAAAGATGAGGTGTTTCATAAGTTCAAGGAATTCAAAACCTTGATGGAAAATCAAACTAACAAGAAGATCAAAACATTCAGATCTGACAATGGTGGAGAATTCACCTCAAGTGACTTCAAGAAGCTTTGCAGTGATTCAGGGATTAAGAGGGAGTTGACTGCTCCTTACAATCCACAACAGAATGGAGTTGCAGAAAGGAAGAACAGAACAATCATGGAAGCAGCAAGAGCAATGCTACATGACCAGGATCTACCTATGCATCTATGGGTAGAAGCAGCTAGAACAGCTGTATATGTGCAAAACAGAACACCCCACAAGATATTGGACAACAAGACACCAGAAGAGGTCTTTTCTGGTAAGAAACATGAAGTCAACCATCTCAGAATATTTGGTTGTCCAGTATTCACTCATGTCCCAAAGGAAAAGAGGACTAAACTAGATCCTTCAGGAAAGAAGGGTATCTTTGTGGGTTACAGTGAAAGCTCGAAGGCTTACAGAATATACTTTCCAGGGTTCAAGAAGATTGATGTCAGCAGGGATGTGACATTTGATGAAAACTCAGCATTCATCAAATCAAGGAAGGAACCCATCAAAGTTTATGAAGAACCTAAGGAAACTAGATTTCAAGACACTACCATGACTGAAGCAATTCCAGAAGTTGTTCGTGAGTTTGAAGATCTGCAAGAACCTATAGATCCACCCTGTGAGGATAACTCTCACAAGAGGAAACCTACATGGGCTAGAGAGCTCATTCAAGATGCAGAAAGATTTGCAATTCCAGAAGAAGAACACGGAGCAAAGAAGAGAACCGGATCACATACCAGCTATGTTGCTTTACTCTATGATATTATGAACAAAGAACCTTTCAGTTATGAAGAAGCAGCGGAAAAGAAAGAATGGAAGGATGCCATGGTTGAGGAATACCAATCAATAATCAAGAATGATGTTTGGGATGTTGTCCCAAGACCTAAAGAAAAGTCTGTTGGGACTTCCAAATGGATCTACAAAATCAAGCATGCTGCAGATGGCAGTGTAGAGAAATACAAAGCAAGATTCATAGCTCGTGGCTTCTCTCAGAAAGAGAGAATAGATTATGAAGAAACCTTTGCACCTGTAGCCAGGTATACTTCCATCAGAACAATACTTGCCCTGGCTGCAACAATGAAATGGAAAATACACCAGATGGATGTCAAAATTGCCTTCTTGAATGGTGTAGTTGAAGAAGAAGTATATGTGGAGCAGCCACTCGGTTTCGAAATACATGACAGGGAGTCATATGTGTGCAGATTGAAGAAAGCCTTGTATGACTTGAAACAAGCTCCCAGAACTAGGTATGGTAGGATGGACAGTTTCCTATCTAGTTTGGGCTTTACCAAGAGTAAAGTGGATTCCAACCTTTACTACAAGGTTGAAGAAGGGAATCCTGTGATTTTACTCCTGTATGTGGACGACTTATTTGTAACAGGAGATGACAGATTGATTGCAGATACTAAGAGGAAGCTTGCTGCTGAGTTCGATATGAAATATTTGGGAATGATGCATTATTTCCTAGGTATGGAGGTGTGGTAGAGTGCAGGTGGGATCTTCCTTGGCCAAGGGAAGTACACAGTAGATATCCTGAAGAGATTCGGGATGATGGATTGCAAGGCCATGGCCACACCTATGGCATCGAATCTGTAGCTTCTATGTGATGCTTTATCTGAGCCGGTTGATGTCTCTATGTATCATCAGATGATTGGGTCCTTGATGTACCTGACGAACACGAAACCGGTTATTTGCTTTGCTATGAACACATTGAGCCAGTTCCTGACGGATCCGAGGAGTGTTCACCTAGTTGCTGTAAAGCATGTTCTAAGGTACCTGAAGGGTACAGTGGATTATGGGCTCAAGTATGAAGCAAATCAAAAGTTTAACCTATAGGGTTATATTGATTCAGATTGGGCTGGCAGTGCTGCAGATAGGAAAAGCACATCTGGATGCTGCTTCAGTATGGGATCAAGTGTGATCTCTTGGCTTAGCAGGAAGTAGTCCTGTGTGGCACTGAGTATAGCTGAGGCATAGTATGTTGCAGCCTATTCAGCTAGTTGTGAGGAAGTATGGCTACAGAAGCTACTGTCTGATTTATTTGATCTCCCATTGGATGCTACTGGTATCTTCTACGATAACTAGAGTTGTGTGAAGCTGTCTGAGAACCCAGTGTTTCATGACAGGTCGAAACACATAGAGATCAAATATCACTATATCAGGGATATGGTGCAAAGAGGAGCTGTGAAGCTCCTGTATGTTGCGACGGACGAGCAGATTGCAGATGTGCTGACGAAGCCACTAGCCAGGGTGAAGTTCGAGTACTTCAGAGAGAGGCTTGGTGTTCTTCAGATCAAGGACACTTCGAGGAAGAAGTGATGGACACATTTGCTGAATCCATTCCAAGCATGTTGGAAGGAGGATCCTTCACATGGCTGTGGATGTAAGCGTTGGATGATGAACATCAGGATGATGTTCTAGTTTCTGCTTTGTATGATCAGTTGGATCATTTATATGTATATGTATGTACGCATCATGTTGGATGTTGGATATGATCAATTGGATCATTTATATGTATGTACGCATCATGTTGGATGCTGGATATGATCAGTTGGACCATTTATATGTATGTACGCATCATGTTGGATGCTGGATATGATCAGTTGGATCATTTGTATGTATTTTGTATATGCATCATGTTGGATGCTTTGACCATGTATCTGTATATGTATCAGGTGGATACATTGTATGATCAGGTAGATCATGTATATTGATATGTATTAGGTATGATCAGGTAGATCATGTATGTTGATGGATACATTGTGTGGATCATGTATCTATGTATCAGGTGGATACACTATGTATGATGATATGTATCAGGTAGATACTTGGTGTGCATCAGATGGATGCATTGTATGATCAGGGTGATCGTGGATGACGAGCTTCTCCAGATGACATGCAGCAGGATGTTGCAGTGATGATGATCAGGATGATCATGTGTATATCAGGATGATGTATGGTGAGTATCAAATGATACTTTGTGGCCGTGGATCAGGTTGTGCATATGAGCATGTCTGGAAGATCCTATAGGTCAGAGTTGCGTACCCATAACAGCCTGGGATGCTCTTTCGAGACATTGCTCTGGGAGGACATGTAATTTGTGCCCTGGGAGATCTTCAGGTCGGAGTTGTGTACCCGTAACATCCTGAGATGCTCTTGCGAGGTTTTGTCCTATGGCATGTAATTTGCTCCTGGGAGATCTGGACAGGATGAAAAAGGCCTCAGATGCTTCAGCCAGGTTTTTCCATGACCACATGTAATTTGCTCCTGGGAGATCTGGATAGGATGAAAAAGGCCTCAGATGCTTCAGCCAGGTTTTGTGGTGGACCACATGTAATGTGCTCCTGGGAGATCCGACAGGTAGAGATGTGTGCTCGTAATAGCCTGGGATGCTTCAGCCAGGTTTTGTGGTGAGATCACATGTAATGTGCTCCTAGGAGATCAGACAGGTAGAGCTGTGTGCTCGTAACAGCCTGAGATGCTTCAGTCAAGTTTTGTGATGGGTCACACGTAATGTGCTCCTAGGAGATCCGATAGGTAGAGCTGTGTGCTCGTAATAGCCTGGGATGCTGCAGCCAGGTTTTGTGACGCACATAATAAGTCCTGAGGATTCCACAGTATGGCCAATGATGATGAAGACCTGCAGGTGGTGGGCCTACATCCAGTATGAAAAAGGACTAGCTCTGTAGAACTTCCTATGACGAGTAGAGTCAGAAATTGGTTGAGATAGCAGTAGCAGTGACGATGATGATGATGATGCATCGATGACGATGATCCCGAGAAGAAGACTTGTCTAGCACAACTGTGTCGAGAAATACCTTCCTAGTTAAGAGGGAGTGTTGATGTATATGTAACTTCAGAATGTATTTCATCTATGTATTTCATATATATTTATTGTACCCTTATAAGAGATGTGTTATTCCTCTATAAGGAAGTGTCATCATGTGGATTGACAAGTGTCGCAAGTGTGTGTACTTGCCGATGTGTTATTAGACCACCATGTGTGGGGTCGGCCCTGAAATATATATTATATTGTGAATGTATCTAGATAGACAAGTCGGCCCCATAGTGTAACTGGGCAAACAAGCTAGTATAAATAGAGATCGGGAGATCTCTATTTTGATCATTCGAAAAGTCACACTTCTCTCACTCAGAAAGTGGCGCACTAGTGAGGAGGAGGATCATCTGCTACTAGGAGACTATCTCAAGTGTATTTTGGTTGTACTTTGGTTGAGCCATTGCTCTCTCTATCTCTGAGGAAGTTGTGGGGTTTTTTCACCTTAGGGTTTTCCCCACGGAAACTCTGTGTCTCTTGTCTCTCATGCTTTTGATTCTTGTGATGATTGACATGCTTGTTATGATTGATATGCATTGATATACTGTACATGTTATTCTCTCAATGAAGATCCTAGAGTATTGTGAATTAATGCTCAAAATTTAACAAAGATACATGCAAAGAAACACAAAAGGTTAGAATTTCAACAAAGCAATTGCATTTAATGTAATTTATGAATCTATGGGCCTCTAACATATTGTAATTTATTAATTTTTAACCCTCCAAACTCATAAAAAAATTTATTACCCTCTTATAGGTTGGAGTTCAAACATCTTAATGACTTGGTGTACGTCCATTACAATCTTCACCCATGGATGAGACAGATAGAGAAAGAACCGGATGTGGATGCCATCTCCTTGGACAATATTGATATATTGTCTAAGTGGAGGGTGGAGATTGAGACTTCTATCACGGAGGAGTCACCTACATGGTTAGAGCCAGAGGAGGGGCAGCATGAGGAGGAGGAGGAGGGGGAGGAGAACGAGCGGTTCGAAGATACCATGGAGGGTGATGTTCTAGCATCGCCACCGCCTTCTACACCCATTGATGCATCTAGTCCTCCATACATCACTCAAAGTTAGATATTGGATGGAGGACTAGGGATTTTTTTTACTAGTGCCAAGGGCAAGCCTAACAAATGGTCCATGACCTTTTCCCGTAAAAGGGGGAGACGGAATTGATATTAGACAACTAGCTACTAGTTTTCCTCAGATACATTTATATATGTGATGTCATTTTGTATTGGTTATCCACTTTTGAGTCATTGATTGGACACTATGAGGTTTTAGGATTCAGTATCAACTTTGATGTATCATTTTATATTTGGCATGACTACATGATATATATCAGTGCTTTCTCCATATTTATGTTCCAATGTGTTTATATGATGTTGTTGTTGCTTTATATGTTTAAAATTTTGAAAAAAATGAATATATTTTGTATTAATGTTTGTCGTGGTTTGCCAATTTTTGCCGATTTTTTCATCGATGTGGCTGAAAAATTGTTTTCGGGACCCCCGCTAATTTTTTGCCAATGCAGAAATTTACTTCTTTGGATTTTTCTAGTCCCATTTTGAAGTCTACATTCATGTGCTAAAAATTATGATGTTAAATTAAGTCTTTACTGCATAGGGAAAAAAACTTCAACAAGTAAATACATCAGGCTAAAAAGGTCTAAAAACTAAGTTCTACAACATTTAGCTTCAATACTCATGTTCTATAGTGAGCTTTTGCAGGTAAAAACATACTACCGATGTGTTTGAAGAATGTACGGGATGCAAATTGTTGTCTACATGGGTGAACAATGTCATATTTTATCATCACTATTTCTTTCTACTAGAGGGTGCTTTCCACCCTGTATGTCTATTCTATGCCCTCGCAATGGTTTCATATTTCATTAGGAATCCGTCTTCTTCATGCCTAGCAGTTGAAACTAGGATCCATTCAATGCTTCACACATGTAGTGGGATACTTTGTTCTTGTATTAATTCAATAAACTCTGATTGCAGGATGATTTCCGTGAGACCAATACCCGCAGGAGATAATCTCCACTACAAACACCAAAGTTAGGATCCATGAGAGGGGGTTAAGCCATGTCGCAAAACTCACGAGGAGCATTGGACGTAAATGCCAACAATATCCCCCCAGCGTTACCCATGTGAGTTTTGAACTCGAGACCTGTCGCTCTGATACCATTTGTTGGAACGCGATTTTTGTTAGACCAAAATATGCAGGCATTAAATTCCACTACAATCACCAAAGTTAGGATCCACAAGAGGGGATTAACCCATGTTATAAAAATCACAGAGAGTGTTGTATGCAAATTCCAACAACTCCAAGTAATTCTAGGTGTCCATCGAATACTTTAGATGCTCTAGATTCTCTATATCACCTACTTTAATACACTTGGAAAGTTTAACTCACTGGAACTTTGTAATAGCTCCGACAAGCCTGTGAGTCAGGCCCACAAGTCTGGGTCAAACCCAACGAGTCCAATAATTATTCCTACAAATCACATAGGCATAGTCAAGTGATGTACAAATCACATAGACATAGTCAAGTGATGTTTCCACTCACGAAGATGAGGATGTCAACACATCAACACGGGAACTTGCATCCAAATGCTTGTTTCTTGACTGGGAGAGATAACAAATTTCACAAAATACTGAAATATACTTTCTTAAAATAAAATTTTTAAAAAGGAATATGAAATTAATAACTAATATTAACCTCAATGTTGATTAGCTGCAACAGAAAGAAGCCTAATCCCAACCAAATTGATCGCCTACTTGCACATGCCACATACGATGAAACTAATAAAGCACAATATGGGATTCATAGAATTCATTCTAGCACCACTTAGAAGCACACAAATAGAATTTTTCCAATTAATCAAATACTTCAACATACAAACCGTAATGAACAAGAACTGATTTTTTTCTTCTGGAAAACATATTATTGCAGCACACTGCTTATTAGAAAAGCTTAAACTATGTGTCATCACTCAGGATTCTTCCAGGTTGCGACAGAAGGAATCACTGGGGTAACTATTTCAACTACACTCTTGTGGATAGAAACTAGCCTTTCCAAACATAAAGAGGGCTCTCTCTCACACAACTCTTTCAGGACGCAAAATATCACTTGAATTGGTTGGTTGTGTATTAATAGTGGTGGCTAGACCTTTAGATAAGGGTATTAGGGATTTCAATTTGGTTGGGTTGAGGATAGGTATATCACAGGGCAAGGAGTCAAACTTTCATAGGTTTTCTATCACAGATGACTGATTGGACTATAATTTGAAAAGCAGAGGAGAGATAAATGAATTGTTTTCACGTCAAAAGGATATTAGCAGATGGTAGCAGAAAGGGAAACAAAAATCCATCATAGAGTTAGAGAATTTATGAATGAATTCTAACTTGAAATTTCAGAAAGAAAGAGTAGAGTATCTAATCATATGTATCTGAAGCATCAAATGATAGATGAATTTCAGACCATATAATCTTGATTTAAACACTTCAGAAGAAGACAATCAATGGAAAATACTAGCAAGGGAAACATGCACAGGAATTACAGACATCAAAACATTCATTTCAGGAATTTCTGCTCCAAAATTAAGCCTTCGCATTAACATAAAAGGATGGGTTTCATTACATTGCTCAAAACTTCTCATACAAAATCCCAACCTTTGGGTCTTATTCAAAACCTGTCTTTATAGGCTTACAAAAATCAAAACCTTCTCAACTACTTCAGTCATATGTGGCTTTTTATTAAATTCACAACTACAACTGTTGGTAATATATCAGATTAACTACTAGTCGTATGGACTATTTATTCAAAATAAATAAAAACTGGAAGTGATGTGGTTGTCTTCCTTCTTCGAGCTTCTTGAGCCAACTGCTTCTTGATCTAGAGATGAGCTGATGGGAAACTTTAGTGTGCTGCTAGTGCAAAACTTGGGTTGTCGAACTGCTTGTTGTCCTTTAGATTGAGCCATTTCAGGCTGATTTGTAGGGATTGATGTATTGTGCCTTTCTTTTACCTTCAGCTTGACTCCCAGTCGCGGAAAGTTGAGTCTTTTTCTTACTAAATTCTGCATTTTTACACAACTGCAATTACTTCTAAAACACCAACTTCAATCCGCAATCCGCAATTCACAATCCACAATGTGAGAGTCAGAAGTCGGCACCCCAATGCACAAATTCAAGAGATTACACCTTCGACTTCTGCAATCTGCAATCTGAAATATGGGCGTTGGAAAGTCGGAACACCAAATGCATAGCTTTGAATAAATCACACCTCCGACTTCCGCAAGTCGGAAGTCGGAACCCCAAATTCACAACTTTGAAGAAATAATGCCTCTGACTTCTGCAATCCGTAATGCGGGAGTCGGAAGTCAGAACCTCAAATTCGCAGCTTTGAAAAATTTGCTCCTCCTCAATCCACAATCTGAAATGCGGTAGTCGGAAAGTCGGAACCCCAACGCACAACTTCGAGAAAATTACTCCTCCAACTTCCGCAATCCGCAATGCGAGAGTCGGCTTCCGCAATCCGCAATGCGGGAGCTGGAAAGTCAGAACCCTAACGCACAACTTTGAGAAAATTACTCCTCCGACTTCCGCAATCTGCAATGCGGGTTCGGAAAGTCGGAACCTCTGCGAAATTGCTCTACGGCCATCAATGTAGCTCTATATCCAATCTCAACCATTCAATCTCTTAAGAGAAGAAGACCTCATTTTTATCATTTTTCTTACTGTGGCTTGCTCATCCAGTCGGAAGCTGTTAATACTTAGCCATTTTTTGGGAGTTTTTGCTTCTTCTTTTGGAGTATAAAGGTAGTGAGCAGTCTTGAGATTTTAGTAGGGGGTTCCCTTTCCTTCCCCTGTGGGAGTTTTCTTAGAGGTTATAACAGCAGCTCCAATATGGGATGTTATCCTCCCTGTGAGGTAGCAATAACAGTAGACTAGTGCCCTGATCCATTGTACTATTCCAAAACCTTAATCTGCAACCTGTTCCGAACTCTGGAAACTTTGAAACCTTACTTAAATCCAGATTGCAAACGAAAAGTTGTACCGAAAATCAACTGCTGAAAACCAAACCAAAATATTGCATCCTTTCTACAAGCTGGAAATTAAAAATAAAACCAAACTGCTCACTACTGAAATAAAATTGCAACTTCAAACCAAACTGAAAAGGATGCTTGATATCCAAGCTTATTGCACACACTCTATCCTACCCTACTTTGCTTAACACAATTGCTGGATCAAGTGATATGAGAGATCCAATGTAGCCAATCCATCAAATGACTACTTGATTTCACTTTGCTTGGACTCTCTTCAAAAATAAAGATAAATTATAAATGTAACAATTCAACCCACCATCCAAAACTAATTCTTGTATCCATGAATTCTGCAAAATTCTCTTTCCTTGATAATTGCAACATACTTGCAAAAGGATCTTCACGACCATGAACTATTACTTCTTGTTGATTATCAAAACAAACAAAATAGGTCACTTATATTCATAACTATTGTTTGTTGTTCCATTTCATCATTTTTCAAGGAAACAGCAGTGATTTGCTTATCTTCCTTATCATGTAAAAAATTTATGTTTAGTTCTTCATGTAGCTTAAAAGGTATGTCAAAGAGTGACCCTTAGTGTAATTCAACAAGAATATCAATTTGGTTCTTCATGATTTATGAATCTATCATTTCAAAATTCTGAATAGCATCTTCATTTTCAAAATGATCTAAAAGAGAAAAAAAGTCTTCAATGACTTCCTCAAAAGGTAAATGAACTACAAAAAATATTGATTGACTATCCACATTCTTCTCTTGGCCACTAAAAATATGAGAATCTTCAACAAACTCAAGGAAAGGAACATGAATTTCAATATTAAACCTCTGATTTGTTTCATTAAACTTCTCATATGGATGAACCTTAAGAATTTCTGAACCTTGAATGACTTCTCCTATATCCTTTCAAACTTCTAAAGGCTGCTGAGTTTTCTCATCATTCTCAAGATAAGGAATCTAAATACTAAGGTCCTAATTTTCTTCGTTTATAATCAAAGAAGAAAGTATTGTCTGCTAAAAATCTTGTTGAATATCATGGAAACTATTATCTAATATCTCTTCCTGATGTTGAAAATAATTTTCATAAAATTCTTTGATTTCTTCATCCATTAATTCTTCATCACCATAATCATTTTCCATGTGTTGAATAAAATTTTCAAAATTTACTTTACAACAGTTTTCAAGCAGTGATAAAGATGAGTAACTTTCCTTATAATTTTCATAGAATGTTGAATAAAAATCTTTCAGGGAATACAAACTAGCAACTGGTAACTTTTCATACCATGTTCTTGCCTTTCCTTCCAAAGTAGCCATGAACATTTTGATAAGAGAATCTTCATGAAATTTCACCCTTGGCCTATATATATGCATATGGAATTTGATTAAATGCAGAGTAGCATCATCTCCCTCCTCATCTTTAAATTTGTGCAAATATGTTTTCCAATCTATACAAGGTATACGATTTGGAAAACCTGGAATGTGTGAACGATTCATAGGACCATACCTCGCAGATTTGTAAACTTCCATGGAATCTTTATTCAAACAGTGGAGTCGTTAGTGATGATTTGAATCCTGGATTCTGCCAATAGTAGAGCCTCTAGGTGAATAATATACAACCTTCTTTGTGTCTGACTACTGTTCACAATCAGCAATCAGCTCTGATCTTTGTCGTTCCTCCCAGGGAATATTTGAAAACTCTCCCATAAAGCACTCAAACAATGGGTTTGGAAATTTTTTTGTTTTTTCTTTCTTCGCTTTCCGGATGATCTTTTCTGGATCTGATATGAACTATGTTGGTTAAGGATATGGCTAACTTCTGGTAGATATCCTTTGGGAAGCCAGAATTCTTTCAAGAAACTCACCAAGTGTCTCTTGTGGGACTGAAAATTGAATATTGGAGTCGTCGGGGCAAATTATCACAACCTTTATGTATTTGATCCTCTATTTGCCCTCATAGATCGAATTTGACTCATTGTAATTCTTTTTCTGGGGTAAAGAAGTTATACATCCCCAGTATGGTCGCCATATGTTATCACTCAGGATTCTTCCAGGTTGCGGCAGAAGGGACCACTGAGGTAACTATTTCAACTACACTCTTTTGGATGGAAACTAGCCTTTCCAAACACAGAGAGGGCTCTCTCTCTCACAACTCTTTCAAAATATCACTTGAATTGGCTGGTTGTGTATTAATAGTAGTGGCTAGACCTTCAAATAAGGGTATTAGGGCTTTCAATTTGGTTGGGTTGAGGATAGGTATATCACAGGGCATGGAGTCAAACTTTCATAGGTTTTATGTCACAAATGACTGATTGGACTATAATTTGAGAAGCAAAGGCAAGATAAATGAAGTTTTTTCATGTCAAAAGGATATTAGCAGATGGTAGAAGAAAGGGAAACAAAAATCCATCACAGAGTTAGAGCATTTATGAATGACTTCTAACTTACAATTTCAGAAAGAAAGAGTGGAGTATCTAATCATATGTCTCTGAAGCATCAAATGATAGACGAATTTCAAACCATGTAATCTTGATTTAAATACTTCAGAAGAAGATAATCAATGGAAAAGACTAGCAAAGGAAACATCCACAGGAATTACAAACATCAAAACATTCATTTCAGGAATTTATGCTCCAAAATTAAGCCTTTGCATTAACATAAAAGGATGGGTTTCATTACATTGCTCAAAAATTCTCATACAAAATCCCAACCATTGGGTCTTATTCAAAACCTGCCTTTATAGGCTTACAAAAATCAAAACCTTCTTGACTACTTCAACCATATGTGGTTGTTTATTAAATTCGTAACTACAATTGTTGGTAATATATCAGATTAACTACTAGTCTTATGGAATATTTATTCAAAATAAATAAAAATTGGAAGTGATGTGGTTGTCTTCCTTCTTCGAGCTGCTCGAACCAACTTCTTCTTGATCTAGAGATGAGCCAATGGGATACGTCAATGTGCTGCTAGTGCAAAACTCGGGTTGTCGAACTACTTGTTGTCCTTTAGATTCATCCATTTCTTTTTCTTTTTCCTACAAAAATCTGCATTTTTACACAACTGCAATTTATTCTGAAACACCAACTCCAGTCGGCAATTCGCCATCCGCAAGCCACAATGCGGGAGTCAGAAGTTGGCACCCTAACGCACAACTTCAAGAAATTACTCCTCCGACTTCCGCAATCCCCAATCCGAAATACAGGCGTCGGAAAGTCGGAACACCAAATGCATAGCTTCGAAGAAATCACACCTCCGACTTCCGCAATGTAGGAGTCGGAAGTCGGAACCCCAAATTCACAACTTTGAAGAAATCATGCCTCCGACTTCCGCGACTTCCGCAATCTGCAATGTGGGAGTGGGAAGTTGGAACCCCAAATTCGCAGCTTTGAAAAATTTGCTCCTCCACAATCCGCAATCTGAAATGCGGGAGTCGAAAAATCGAAACCCCAACGCACAACTTCGAGAAAATTACTCCTTTAACTTCTGCAATCCGCAATGCGGGAGTCGGAAAGTTGGAACCCCGACGCACAACTTTGAAAAAAATACTCCTCTGACTTCCGTAATCCGCAATGCGGGAGTCGAAAAGTGGGAACCCCGATGCACAACTTTGAGAAAATTACTCCTCCAACTTCCGCAATCCACAATGCGGGTTCAGAAAGTCGAAACCTCTGCGAAATTACTCTACGGCCGTCGATCTAACTCTATCTCCAATTTCGACCATTCAATCTCTTAAGAGTGGAAGACCTTCTTTTTATCATTTTTCTTACTGTGGCTTGCTCATCCAATCGGAAGCTATTAATACTTAGCCATTTTTTGGGAGTTTTTCCTTCTTCTTTTGGAGTAAAAAGTTAATGGGCAGGCTTGAGATTTCGGTAGGGAGTGCCCTTTCCTTCCCCTGTGGGAGTTTTCTTAGAGGTGATAACACTATGTTTAATTATTTTGTCATCGGTTTGGAGGTGTCATCTTTTGGGTTGGCTATTTTATATCATCTGATTATCGGCTCTATTTTTTGTCTCGGGCTGGCTTCGTGCTTGTCCTGCTGGGGTTTGTCTTTTGTCACTGGCCTGGGGGTGTTTTTCCTAAGGCCGATGCCTTGTTTTTGGGTTGGCCTATTCCGACGTGTTTCTATCCGCTGCAGGTGGTCGTCATTTGCCGGTATTTGGCAGTCGTGGTGGTGTTGTGTATGTCGCCCTTGTTCTGTTTGCTGTGAAGGCATTTACTTTTGGCCTATTTTATTGGCCTTTATGTTTTTGCTTCATGAGAAGTGGACGTCTTCACTTTGTTATGTAACTTTCTCATACTATATCTTGTAAAAGTTAAAAAAAATTCATAGATTATTGATTAAATCCTTCTTCACCTCCACCTATCCTTATTTTTTCAAGCCCCGAATGCATTAAACATCTCCTTTGGATGACAACAAAGTGCTAGGTCCAATTTTTCATGTTATGGCACTAGCAGACAGCTCCGTCTTTTCTTTTTAGGAGATGGTATTTCCCAATAAGACTTTTATATTTAATTTCTTATGGTGTTTTTAATGATTATATGCTCCAACTTAATGGCATACACGAAGTAATCCAGAAGTTGCTTGAATGGAAAACAAGGACCAATCTCTCAATAAAAGCATATGTGTCTTCAACAACAAAAGACATAATTAGTTTTCCCAGACATAATTATATCTATCTCATCTAGCTTTTCATAAACATGTATTTTACTGTTCACTCTCCATTTCAAGCCAATTTGTTGGATATTTTGAGGGAAGGGTAATTTCAAGAGTGCCCTAAGTCACTTGGATCATGATAATTGGAAGATTGTAAGTGGATAATGTGGACCTCTCAAATTATAACATGAACTAAGTTATCATTGAGCACTAGGCTATACAAACACAAAATAATAAAAAATAAAAAAATAAAAATGGGTTATTGACCATGCTAATTTGCAACTATTTTGTCCAGTATAGCTTCTCCATACTGTACACTTATGGTGACTCGAGCTTGTCACTTAATGGGAGCTAACTAAATTGTAGAATACCACTGTAAAAGTTGAGCCTGCATAAGTTTGGTTGTTCAAACTTCAAAGAAGCTGAATTCTATCGTATGAGTGAATTTTGCAACTCATCCTTTTATTTATTAGTGCATAGAGGAGCCTGCATTTGTTGTTGTTCAAACTTCAAAGAAGCTGCATTCTATCGTATGAGTGAATTTTGCAGCTCATCCTTTTATTTATTTATTAGTGCATAGAGGAGCCTGCATTTGTTGTTGTTCAAACTTCAAAGAAGCTGCATTCTATCGTATGAGTGAATTTTGCAACTCATCCTTTTATTTATTGGTGCACAGAGGGTTTTTATACCACTTTAGTTGATCTATTCGTTTGACTCAAAGAACCCCATGGTTTCTCTTTCTATTCATAAAGACCATTGGTAATGAGAATGAAGCCTATTCTAAATTAAATATGATACTTCGTAGTCTTCTAGAATGTCCTACAGAAATGATTGGCAATCTTACTTGGGGTAATCATTGTGAAACATATCTTACTGTGAATCTTGGATATTTCACCAATGACGTAAGTATCTGATTCAAATTATATAAAGCATATGGGAAGGGCACTCAATTTTTAACTGCAATGAAATAACTTATGCATCCACATTCATGCACAAGTTCATTATACCAAATTACATGTATTTTGAATGGCAAGAGTCCTCTTGGTGCTCTAACAAGAAAGGACACTTTTGGTTGCAGTAAGTTCCCATAATGACTTACGGAACATGTTGAGAATTGAACTTATTTGAAAGTAGTATTTTATATTCTTTTCTTCGGGATAAATTCAACTAAAGGAGATTCTTTAAGGGGATACATCATACAGATATCCTTTTATTGTGACCTTAATTCCATATAGTTATAGAAGTATGAGACTTTTCAAAACCAGCAAACTTGGAAACATAGCTTTCTCACCAACATGATGGAAATAGCATCTGCCTATCTTCATTTTCTTACCAAATAAAAAGCATCTCATCTTGCATTTACATTCTAATGAACTGACTAGAATTACATTATCCTCCTTTGAATTAACATAAATAGTATTCGGCTTCGCTTCAAAGAATTACAGAAAGAACTTAGGCACAAATCCCACCTCTAACACCTTTTTTTTTGTTAGAACCAATTTTTTTGTTTGTCTTCATGGGCCTGTAAGTAGCATTGATAGGCACTAATAACTTGTCCATTTATCCCTTTAAAAGTCAATGATCTGATTTTAAAATCAATCCAGAGGAGAACACATTAAATCACAAAATTTAACATGTTATAGTAGAATGTGAAGCAAAAGCTGATTGCAGAATTGAAAACACACACAATATTGCAGCAAACACAAACTTTATTACCCTGAGAGGCACACTCTATAGCCCATTACCGAGGTAGATGTGTCATGTGAGTCACAAAATAATAATAATGAAATAAAAATAAAAATTATATATATAAAAAGTCGTCGTAATAATATGAATAAAATATTTATAATACCAAATAAATAGATTAATAATATGAATAAAATATTTATAATACTAAATAAATAGACACGCCCACATGTTTAGATAGTCACAAGGGTTAGCTCAAGTGGTTTGATTTGCCTTACTTCCAAAATGTTTGCTTAGAAATTTTCAAAAACATATATGGTTTTCAATTAGCTCTTATGCCTTCTCATTTCTTCAACTCTTCTTGTTGACAATTTACAGTTGCGGTTGTTGCTGGGTGCTACTAAATGAAGGTTAATACCATTTATTCTATTTTTCGAAAACTTCTTCCCAATGATCCTATGGTTGAGATAACTATCGCCCCTACATATTGGACTCTCTATCTTGGAACTTGTATACTCCTTTTTGTTATTGAATTTATAAATGACCTTCGTCGCCATACAATTATAGACGTATATACATGAGCAACCTTGAATTAAATTAATTTAATCTAAAGAAATTAGTATGTTATGAAAATAAGAGCCATCTCTATTATTTATCTCTTTCCCTTGGAAGTTACTTTGAAAAATACACCTAGAGGTTGAGGGTTGCACCACATAGAATAGTCTTCCTTAGACTTAGGTGCTAGCTCTGAGAGACAGCCACACTACCAAAATCACTTTGGATTTGCACTTGGCCTCATCCCTTTTTGAGAGCCTGAGACATGCTATTTAGGGGAAGCAGATTGCAATTAGAATGGAGCCATGGTGAATGCTTAATACTCTGTCGACCACACCTGTGAATCAAAGCACCATTGGTAGAAGCCATCTCTAATTGCTTTTCCAAATTCTATAATTAAAGCATAGGTTAAGATTCACTGTTTTTGTACTGGTTAAGGTTGAGTTTTAATTTGTCAATATTCACACATAAGCTGGATAAATGAATTATTCATGGGTTTTCACATTTAGACAATAGACTTATAACTTAGAGAAGCCTCATTTTACTATAATGTGGAAGTTAGTTTAAAGGAAATAACTCATTGGAACATGTATCTTCGACTATTAGGTTCTTGTTTTGTAACTTGTAAGGCATTTGGAGGTAGGCTGCCTTGAAAACAGAAAGCCTTTGCATAGTTTTGAACTACCGTGTGTGTAAGAATTTTTACCTGGGCTTTTTTCTTGGCATTCGCTATTTATGAGAACTTACTTTCCTAGCAAATTATATATTGCACACCCTGCCATTCAAATCTTAAGACACACAGAAGGTTTTCTATTGAGAAGTTGGTTATGTTCTAATGGAAGTAGGATTTTCTTAGTTTTCAACTTTGTCATTAATATATATAAGAGCCACGATGTACTGTGTTTGTCCTTAAGGCAAGGATGAGTTCTAAATTAATGAACCCTAGATAGATGAAAGAACGCATTCTAGATTTGGACAGTTCTCATCTCAACTTAGGAAAATCCTCAAACTACTTATATGCAGAAATCAATATTCAAAAGAAATCATTAGAATAAGGGCTCTTTGGCTAACTTATATAGGATTCACTCCTAATCTATAGGGCATTTGGAGGTTAGTTATCTTGAATGTAGCAAAGACATTGGTTGAACTGGAGTATCCATATCTATTGTTTTCTGAAGCATTATTTTAAACAATCTACTTGCATTACTGTGCATAATGTTTGGGGTCTATAAGATCCTTTCTATGGGGATCATTGACCTTATTGTAAGCACAATAGGGTTATCTGATCACTGGTTGTGTGCATGAATTTCAATGGCTATTGTTCTCGTGCTGATCTCATAACCTGCCAGAATTGTGATATTCATTTTTTTAGCCGTTTTGAGGGTTGACTGAAGAGTGTCTAGAATTGTTGCTGATCTCATTCAGCAGTTCTAAAGTTTTTATGGTTTTGGGGAAGAGCATAGATAATTGGGTTACATAAATTGTTGTTGTGCCCCACAGCAACCACAAAACAATGAAGAGAGAGAAGGAAACGAGGCACTCACCTTCACATCAGTGGGTTGGAAGTAAATGAACAGGAAATACCAAATAACAAAACCAGTTGTAACGCCCCCTCCAAAGTCAAAGCAACCCACTACAGTCCTCACAAAACCCATCTCTCTGTGATTTTCGACCTAAATCATATCCTGTTATACGATTACGAGCCTTAAAACTGGTAGCAAAATATCATATCCACAATGTAGCTGCCAGGCCTGTCATTTTACCCTGTTCATATATCTGTACCGGTGAATCCAAGCCATCACTGGAGGCAAGATGCCAAACAAGAAGCAGTTAGCATAGACCCTTGAAAATCAAGCGTTGTTGCGAAAGCCGTGGGAAAGAAAGTTCCAATTAGAATGGGAGGACCCAGAATAAAGCAGATCATCACCATTTCTCCCATTTGAAAACTACTCGAACTTGAAACTTGTGGCATCTTGTGTTTCTCGCTTATCATGGAAGATTTCACAGAGGTTACTTTTGTCCTTTCCAGCCCTCCCATTATTAAAATTTCGTAGATGTTCATCATTCTGGGCATACTTTGAGTCCTTATTGGCAGATATCACCATTTCATGCCCCTGACTAGGGGCATTATGCATATTCCTTGCTGCCAAGGAAGTAAATTGTACCAGATTTGTGGCCATCCAGTGAATTGTCCAAGTAAAACTTTTCATAACATTTGCTTCCATCCTTTTTATATATTACATGGATCCATCGCCTAACTCCATTGTAATTTCTTAACAGTTTTGTCAACTTGCCTCTTGTACGGAAAATTCTTTACAATACCCTCATAATGGCATTGGAGAAGAGACTTGATCAAATGTAGGGTATCAGATAATTGTTTGGGGAAGCTAACGGCATATCCTATCAAAGTCGTTCAAATGGACAAGAATGCAAAAGCTTGCACTGCAGGTACAATGGAGGAATTCACAAAAAGAAAAAAAATTATTGGGTTCAATGCCCTAGAAGCCGGACTTGACCTAGCAAGGCCTAAAACAACTACATTCCGTGATAAAACCATTGCAAGAGGTACAAATCCCCTCATAGAATAGCCTTCCGAACCGCAAATGAATCTCTTCCTGTGACCTTACATATAAAAGGATTTTTCACATGAAATCCTAATGTAAGCACAATTACGGGGATAGCAGGAAAAAGCACACTCGGAAACCACACAACGTGTGGAAAAGAATCCCAGATAAAATGCCTCCTTAACAACACTCTAACCCTAATAAGCCCGGGAATGGATGTAACCATGAGAACAAATAAACCCCTATTTACTCCATTGATTACTTTAAAGGATTCCACAGTTATAATTCCACCAACTATGCCCGGAAACAAAAGACCGGCCATGAAAATAGGTAGAAAGAGAAACCACTGTTGAACGAGGAAGCCAATACCAGCAATGCAAGCAACCAAAAGAGCGTAGTTCAACATTGCATAAATTACTGCAACAACAAGTCCCATATTGTCACCCAATGTATGCATTGCTAAGCCTGTAAAACTCACCTCATTCAATCCTTGCTCTTCCATGACTGCACAACCGATCTCTGCAACGAGCAAAATAGAAGCAAAGCCATAAACCCATGAGGCCAAAATTGTCAAAGTTGATGGCAAGGGGCCTATGTTGGTTTTTTCTACAAGCAAACCCAGTATTCCAGGTCCTACAATAGTCCCCATGAATAAACCCGCTGCAGTCCAGAAAGTCCCTAAATATTCTGAATCTCTTTTGGGTTCTTCTTCCTCATTTTTGTCAGTCTCTAGAATTGATCCATGGGATTCAACTCTGGTTTTAAACAGATGTGCTGATGAGCTACATAACTTAATTTTTGCATTTAAACAATGGCCAACAGATTCTCTTCTGCTCTCCATAGGATCCATAGGAGTCGATACAGATAACATGAAAGCAAAGCTAAATCAAAACTGCAATGCCCATATGGTTTCAACCCTCTAGAGAATGCTACGGTCTGGCTCAGCCGAAACCTAGACGGTAGCATCCGAGATCTGAGCATGGTTTTGATGAGGTCGCTCATCCAATAAATTTTGAACGGTTATGTAGGAATTTTGTTTGAAACTTTACATTAAGCAAAAATTCAAACATAGTCCAGTCAATTTTTGAATGTCAATTGTAACCAATAGCTGGGAACATGTGGTGGTGAGACATTGACCGGATTAAAGGGTGGGTGGGAAGTTGGGAACATGAATTTACCCCCTTAGGAGCATTACATAAACTTAAAATTATTTAAAGCAAAATGTAGTATTTATATATAAAACTATTTAAAGTAAGGTGCGAATAACAATTTTTTGTTAATATTACTGGTAGATTTCACAATACAGCACAAAAACATAATTATTTACAAATAAATTAAGTTATTGAAATTATCTTAAATAGAAGAAAGTTAAGGAAAGTTGACTTACATGAGTGTAAAGCATCAACAATAGTAAAGGGCAACAAGGTGGGGTAAAGCTCTCCACCAAACCTATCTCTCAGCAAGAGATTAGGAGCTCTCAATCTCTCAATCAATAAAGCTATGTTAGACATAATCTTCTTACTTCCCTCAAAATTAGCTAGATCTGAATTCTCCTTCCCCTCAAGTCCTCAGCCAGAGATTAGGAGCCCTCGATCTCTCAATCAATAAAGCTATGTTAGACATAATCTTCTTACTTCCCTCAAAATCAGCTAGATCTGAATTCTCCTTCCCCTCAAGTCCTCCTCATCGCCGGCAAGTAATCATCACAACCGATCATGTAGTCAACCATTGTCATGCATAAATATACCAAACAAAACCCAAGGCCATAGGTGGAGAAGAGAAAAACCCCATGGAGTCCTTATCCCCTCCCCTTAAAATCTCATTTTCCTTATTATTAAAGTAAGGTTTACTTGCATGGATGACACTTGTCATCAATGCACTAATCCTACTTTAGCTTAATAAATCCTAATGTGCACCTAATTATTCTCTATTTATGATTATTTTCCTACTATGTAACTATAATTATAATTATTTGCAATTGGGGCATTACACATAGTTGACATAACCATTCCAACCACCCCCATAATGCATGGCTTTGACACTACCATACTAGTTAGGTTCAAATGGAAACTTTCCCTCCTCGACCAACACCATCTTGATCCAATAAGTATTTCTTTCATGTATTGCTTAAAAACCTCTTAATTCTTATAATAATACATATATGTATTTCACTGTAAAATCAACAATGAATCTCTCCACCATCATCTTGACCTAGAAATCAATTGTTCATGTTATTGTGTGATCTAATTGCTAAAGTGATGCTAAGTTATGGATACTCCAATTTACTCTTTTCTCTCCCTCCATATGTATCAAGAAACTTTAACCACTAATAAAGAATCACATGAAACTCCACCAAAATATATTGCACCAATCTATGTTATAGTACTACATGTCGACCACCTTTGACCTTCCACCCCTACAACTTAACTTCTTATTGAATAAATCTCTCAGACTATGTTTCAAACTGATCTTATAGCTATGATTTTGAAAACCTCCATCTCATCCTACAAATGTTTCTTACTCATGATAGTGTCCAAGCAATATAACATTTTTTTGTCTCTAATTGGAAAACCAAGGTCCCCATAGGTGTCTAACAAGGCCCATTGTAGTCTATTGTTGGCATATTCAATCCCTATGAGAATGTCAGTCTCACTGAAAGCAGATTGCAAAGAATTTAGGTCAAGTAGGTTGCCATATAAGGTTTACCATTCATACTTTGTTTAAACAATAACTAATTCATTTTCTTGTTTAAATTACTAATTGTAACTCAAAACCACATACTAAACTTTCATATTAAATATAAGAAATATTTAAGATGCAATAACAAACCAATAATACATGTAACACATCACAATGATCATCATTTACTTTGATCCAACTGTTAGATTTTGAGCATTAATTCAATATGATCTAGGATCTTATCTGAGAGAATAACATGTACAACATATCAATCACAAGAGACAATAGACACAGAGTTTCCTCGAGGAAAACCAAGAAGGTGAAAAACCCCGCAACTTCCTCAGAGATAGAAAGAGCAATGATACAAGTCCCCAAATACAAGAGATAGTCTCCTAGCAGCTTCTCCTCCACCACTTGTGCGCAACACTCACATGAGAGAATGATAAGTGAGTGAATGATCAAATAGAGTAACAACCTCACTCTATTTATACACTAACTTGACTTGCCTAATAACCTAACTAGGCCGACCTCTCTAAGAGAGTCTAATAACCCATGGTAACTCAACTCTGGGCCAACCCCACACTTGGTGGTCTAATAACCCATCACATATAAGTTGCGACACTTGCAATACAACTTGCCACACTTGTAAATACAAATGACGACACTTCCGTATAGAGGAATAATAACATCTCTGTAGGGATACAATATACATATATGAAATACATTCCGAAGTTACAAATACATCAACAATCCCTCTTAACTAGGAAGGTATTTCTCGACATAGGTCTTCAGCACAAGTCTTCTTCTCTGGATCATCGTCACTGCTGCTGCTATCTCAATCAATCTCCAATCTACTCGTCATAGGAAGTTCTATAGAGCCAACCCTTTTTCATGCTGGATGTAGGCCTAGCCTCCATGTAGGTCTTCATCATCTCTGCGAGCAAGCCATCAAGTAGGTACACCTCAGGACTGATTACACTGCCTCTGCAAAACCAACAAGATCTCCCAGGACTGATTATATGCCACTGCAAAACCTGCAAGAGCATCTCAAGACTGATTATATGCCTCTGCAAAACCTATGTACCCTACTGTCACCACATCATCTTCAGATCACCTCATAGTCCATGGAGCACAACCTAGATGCACATCACAATGTCTCCAGTATGGGAGGAATTTCCTACCATTATACGAGACCCAGTCTACCAACATGCGAGGACTTCCCTACCAGCATGTGAGACACAGCACTTACATCAACCGACATGGGAGGACTTTCCTACCACCATTCAGGAAAGGCTCCGAAACTTATGTCAATGGCCATGGGAGGACTTTCCTACCACCATGCCAGACTGGCCCCAGCCCTTACATCTACACCATGGGAGGACTTTCCTACCACCATGTGAGAATGGCTCAGCCCTTACATCTACACCATAGGAGGACTTTCCTACCACTATGTGAGAATGGCTTGTGTGCATCTGTGTCTCCAAACTCATCACTTCCCCTTGGAAGGAATCTCGATCTAAAGTACACCAAGTCTCTCTCTGAAGTACTCAAACTTCACTCTGGCCAGCGGCTTGGTCAACACATCAACTATCTGCTCGTCCGTCGCAACATACAGGAGCTTCACTGCTCCCCTCTGCACCATATCCCTGATATAGTGATACTTGATCTCAATGTGCTTCAACTTGTCATGGAAGACTGGGTTCTCCGACAACTTCACACAACTCTAGTTGTCTCAATATATACAAGTAGCATCCAACTGGAGATCAAATAAATCAGACAGTAGCTTCCTAAGCCATACTGCCTCACAACTCGCCGAACAAGCTACAACATACTCTACTTCGGCTATACTCAGTGCCACACAAGACTGCTTCCTACTAAACCAAGAGATCATACTAGATCCCATACTGAAGTAGCACCCCGAAGTACTCTTCCAATCAATGGCACTGCCTGCCCAATCTGAATCAACATAACCCTCCAAGTTAAACTTTTGATTCGCATCATACTTGAGCCCATAGTCCACTGTACCCTTCAGGTACCTCAGAACATGCTTTGCAGCAATCAGGTGGACATGTCTTGGTTCTATCAGGAACTGGCTCAATTTGTTCACAGCAAAGAAAATGTCTGGTCTTGTATTTGTCAGGTACATCAAGGACCCAATCATCTGACGATACATCGTGGCATTAACCAGTTCAGATGAAGTATCACACAGAAGCTTCGGGTTCGATGCCATAGGTGTGGCCATGGCCTTGCAGTCCATCATCCCGAACCTCTTCAGGATCTATACTGCATACTTCCCTTTTCCAAGGAAGATTCCATCTGCGCTCTGCCACATCTCCATACCTAGAAAGTAATGCATCATACCCAATTCCTTCATCTCGAACTCGGCAGCAAGCTTCCTCTTCGTGTCAGCAATCAATCTATCCTCACCTGTCACAAACAAGTCATCCACATACAGTAGTAGTATCATTGGATTTCCTTCCTCAACCTTTTAGTAAAGGTTGGAATCCGCTTTACTCTTAGAAAGGCCCAAACTGGATAGAAAGTTGTCTATCCTTCCGTACCATGTCCTAGGTGCTTGCTTCAAGCCATACAAGGCTTTCTTCAATTTGCATACATATGACTCCCTGTCATGTGTCTCAAAACCGAGTGGTTGATCCACATACACTTCCTCTTCGACTACACCATTCAAGAAGGTTGTCTTGACATCCATCTTGTGTATCTTCCACTTCATCACTGTAGCCAGAGCAAGTACTGTTATGATGGAAGTGTATTTGGCTACAGGTGCAAAAGTCTCTTCATAATCTATCCCTTCTTTCTAGGAGAAGCCACGAGCCACAAACCTTGCCTTGTATTTCTCTATGCTACCATCTGCAGCATGCTTGATCTTATAGATCCACTTGGAAGTCACAACAGACTTCCCACTTGGTCTTGGGACCACATCCCAAACATCATTCTTCATGATCGATTGGTATTCTTCCATTACTGCATCCCGGATCCTGGGAACTTCAGATTCTTCAATATCTTCAATAGATAGTTTTCTTGAACTTCGTTGCTAGAACAAATGTTGTAGTCCTTCTTTTGTAGGTGATTGTACACGATCTTTCCTATAATTCAAATTCAATTGCATGATTAGAAACTTCTCATAGTTTACAGAACAAAGTCTTACACATAAAGGCATATGTCATACACTCATGCAATTATCTTAGCCAATGCTTCAAAACAACATTCATCCATATCCTGTATTCATACGGTAACTTTCTAGATGCCTTCCATCTCTACCAGAGCATTGTTAAGATTTTGCACTACTCCCAACATGTCAGCAAAGAGGTTTCATTCTAGATAAGTAGAAATGGAATGTTGTACAGTGCCATAGGCCACTTACCCATCACATGCATATTAGTAGTATATTGTTCATTAAATGCAATTATTCTAATATGCATAATACACAACCTAAATCTAGGAACATAAGTATATACATCATTGAACAACATTATTTAAACAATCAGATATACAAGAAATGACAATTCAAATACTTATCTTTGTTTGTTTGTTGGGTGGACTCCCTCTCAATCTTTGCTTCCTTTTTGCAACTCCATTCTGTTGTGGATTGTAAGGAGTGGACAACTCCCTCTTAATACTACATAGCTTCTTGAAGCCTGCTGAAGTGAATTCTTCACCATTGTCGGATCTAAAGGTCTTGATCTTCTTTTCAGTGTGGTTTTCTATCAAGGCTTTGAATTCCTTGAATTTGTTGAATACTTCATCTTTGTTCTTCAAGAAACAAATCCAAGTCTTCCTAGAGAAATCATCAATGAAAGACACATAATATACATACCCACTTAGAGAAATGGATGACATCGGACCGCATACATCGGAGTGGATAATTTCCAAGATTCCTCTTGCTTTCACTACTTGGAAATGCCTTCTTTGTGTTCTTTCCTTTTTGCACATTCTTTCCAAACACCTTCATGCTTTGACTGGATTTCAGGAAGACCTTCTACTACTTTGCTTGCAATTGATAGTGCCCTTTAGTGCAAATGAGCAAGCCTTCTATGCCAAATTTCACTTGGCTCCATGGATTCATGTACCATGGCATGTTCAGGTTGTCTTACCTTTAGGCCACATAAGTACTTGGCCATCCACAAATGCAACTCTCATCCCTTTTGCATCCAAATATGCAGAGAAGATTCTTCTTGAGTCTAGGTACATATAGAACATCTTTCATCTTTAAAGACTTCCCAGAGTCTAGTTTGTAGGAGGCTTCACCACTTCCTTTTATAGGATATTTGTAGTCATCCCCAAGTTTCACCTTATGAGGTGACTCATGTTCAGATAGATCTATAAAGGATTATTTAAACCCATTCATTTGTTTGGAAGCCCCACTATCAATAATCCAATCATCACACCCATGGGAAATAGTACTTGTGAGAGCAGAGATTAAGACATATTCATCATCACTTGATGAGTCTTCACTTTCTGCCCTAGCCTTCTTTCTGGGAGGTTCATCATCCTCAGCAGCATGAGCATGATATCTCTTCTTGTTGTTGTTGAAGCTTTGTTTATTCTTGGGACATTTTGAGGAATAATGTCCTTTCTCATCACAAGTGAAGCATTGAACACGGGAGAGATCTTTCTTCTTCTGATGGAAGTGATGGTGTTTCTTGGTATAATATTTCTCCCTCTTGAACTTACTTCCCTTAGTGTGTACTGTGAGGGCTTCGTCTTCACTTCCCATCTTTTCTGCTCGGGCCACAAGCCTAGCTTCCTCTTGTGAACATTCCTCCCATAGTCTACTGAAAGAGATCAATTTCTTCCTAGCACAAATACCCTGGATGAAGGAGTCCCATGACCTAGGTAGGCCATTCAATGTGGTCATGACAATTTCTCCATTCTCCACTACTTCATCCACAGCTCCAAGTTGTTCTTTGATTTGAGAGACCTTAGTAAAGTAGGATTGGATGGTCTCTCTAGTCTAGAACTTTACCCCTTTCAATTGATTCTGCAAAGTCATATTCCGATTTATATTCTTTCCTTCAAACAACTTAGTCAAGGAGTCAAACATCTCCTTAGGTGTCTTTAGGGAAGACAAATGAGGTATAAGATGGTCTTTTATAGAATCAACAATGATCCTCTTGGATTTGACCAAGTTCTTCGTGTGTAAGGTCTTAGCCTCATCTCCCTTTGGAACTGGAACTTCTTCTTTTATGTAGGTGTCCAAATCATTCTCTTCTAGGATTAACCCAATCCTATACTTCCATGCTCGGAAGTTGTCAGCCCCTTCAAGCTTATCCTCAAGCTTGGTGTGGTGAGACATCTTAATGAGAAACTCAAATGGACATAAAAGATTTAGGTCTTACCACTTGATTTGTTGAAAACTAGATTTGGAGTTGGATTAGGGTTTGTTACAAAAACCCTAAAAATTCAAACTTTGAATTCCAAACTTCTGAAAGGATGGAAAGATGCACCTTGCTGAGCTGATCAAGCTGTTATACTTCAAATTTGAAATCTGCAAAATTTGACCCCTCAAAATTGCCTTTGAAACTTCCAGATTTTCTAGACAAGATCCCGAACTAGGGTTTGATAATGCCCGGGGTTCTACCCAGCCAAAAAGTTTGATCTTGTGCTCTAAACATCGATTTTTCTGAGGATCATCCAGCCGTGGTCACAGATTCCAAAAATTTCAACTTTTGCAGAAACCCTAATTTTACACCTTTCCGATCAAAATCCTGATTTAGGGTTTGATGAAGCCCGGCCTTTTTCCCAACCAAAAAATTTGATCTTGGTCTCTAAAATTCGATTTGATTGAGGAGTATCCAGTCGTGGTCGTGGATTCCAAAAATTCCAACTTTCTCCGAAACCCTAATCTCCCGCACCAGTGACGGGCCAAAAACTGAAAGTGCTCAGAATTGAATTCTGTCTCGACAAAAAGATGCGCCATTCCAAGGAGATTCAACCTAGCCTCCTGCCTTTGATGATATGAGGAGAGAAACCCAAATATTAAGAATCCCTAGCTTCCACAACTGCATAGTGTCTTCTTCTCAGGTTAGCTCTGATACCATGTTAGATTTTGAGCATTAATTCAATATGATCTAAGATCTTATGTGAGAGAATAACCTATACAAAATATCAATCACAAGAGACAATAGACACAGAGTTTCTTCGGGGAAAACCAAGAAGGTGAAAAACCCTGCAACTTCCTCAGAGATAGAAAGAGCAATGATACAAGTCCCCAAATACAAGAGATAGTCTCCTAGCAGCTTCTCCTCCTCCACTTGTGCGCAACACTCACATGAGAGAATGATAAGTGAGTGAATGATCAAATAGAGTGACACCCTCACTCTATTTATACACTAACTTGACTTTCCTAATAACCTAACTGGGCCGACCTCTCTAAGAGAGTCTAATAACCCATGGTAACTCAACTCTGGGCTGAACCCACACTTGGTGGTCTAATAACCCATCACATATAAGTTGCGACACTTGCAATACAACTTGCGACACTTGTAAATACAAATGGCGACACTTTCGTACAGAGGAATAATAACATCTCTGTAGGGATACAATATACATATATGAAATACATTCTGAAGTTACAAATACATCAACACCAACAATACTAACAAATACAACATCTTTTTTGCAACAGAAATGTGGACATACATGTTATGAATCAACCACAACAATAATAACCATAGCCACAACCATAGACTAAATATAACAACAATATCCCTTTCTCATAGTCCCTCGAGGCTTTTTGATATGGCTTATTTAAAGAATGAAATGAAGGAAAAATATAAATGGAAATACATAGAGATATTGCAGAGAGAACAACAATAAAATGACCCCCAAATTGTATTAATGAATGAATTGGGAAAATATTGTAAATTGCAAAGCAATACAACTAGCTAAAGTGGTGGTAGCTTATCTATGAAGAGAGATGTGTTGACTACGCTCATTCGCAAGACATTACAAGATGATTTTTTTTTCTTTTAACATAAAGTATGATCCCATAAGATGAAAACACTCTAAATGTCTAAAACCTTAACCTAAGAAATGATGTGGTGAAATGAATGTCGACTCCAAGGAGACTTCTTGAGGCTACAAATTTTGCATATAAATTTTGTTTAAGACCTGTTTCTTGGATAATTAAAAATCTTAATTTATGATCTATGTGTTTAAAAAACCACACAAAATAATATTTTGTAGCTTATACCAATTGGCAAAACACAAGGGAAATGCCCCAAAATTGCATTAGAAGTTCGAGACCTGGAAAATTCTAGTAGGACTACCAAGATGTGGAACCATTTTGAATTAATGGAATAGGTGGGTGGCCACCAATATCCACCTAGATATACAATACCCCTTAGGAAGCAATGGTCTCCATTACTTCAAGTTCCTCCATTAGATGGGGAAACATCTATTGAATTTGACTCCCAGTGAGCCAGTTTCCTTCATGAAGGAGTTTCCCTATTTCATGACTTGACAGAGTTGGATGTTCTTTTAATGGTTTCCCTTAAACTTGGTTTCCATGATTTTATTGACTAATGCCTTCTCAATGCATTAAGGATTGGGTTCTATAGGGTCCAAGTTCTCAACCGCCTCTAATATTTCCATAAGAGGTGGAAAATATGGTTGAAATAGTTCCACATTAAATGTAGGGTGTAGGCCAAGGAAAAGGGGAATAATTAATTCAAAATAATTATCACCCACAACCTTGGTGATGGTGTAATACCCATATCAAAGTGGGTGGATATTTTTATGGAGTCCTTTGAAGTGCTCTTTTTGAAAATGTGCTAGCACCTCATATCCCACCTAAAACTTGTGTGGAACCTAATGCCGATCATAGTGTTGCTTGTACTTGGAATTGGCCTTTTGCAAAATATTATGAACATATTATTGGATTTTTTTATTTGTTCAACAAATTTGACTACTTTATAACCTTTGGTCTAAGCATGGAATGATTGGTCCCATGTAGATGTAATTGCTAAAGCTACCATCAATTGGGGCTAATGGTCGGAACCCCAAGCAAACTTGAAAAGGGAAATTACCAATAAAGATATGAATGGCTTTGTCATAGATATACTAAACATAAGGAAGCCTCTCATCCCATGTGCATATTTTTTTGGATTTGCATATTTTTAGGATATGCATAATCATCCCATTGACCACCTATCTCTATCCATCAAATAGGGGGTGGGAGGTAGTCAATTTGGCTAGCTTCTTGTCAGTCACTATCAATGAGTTGGACCAAAAATCACTTAGGAGACTACTATTCCTATATAAGATAATAGTCCATGCTCAAAGAACTTAGTAGTGGCCTCTAATATGAATCTATGATACCCTTCTTGTTGGGTGTCAAAATTGACATCTTAGAGAATCAATCAATAACCACAAATACATAGTTGTTTCCATGCTTGGTTGAAGTCAAGGTAGGCATGTAGTCCATGGAGATGAACACCCAGGGTATTTTTAGGGTAAGAAGTGCAGTGTACAATCCCTGCAACAATATTGTAGGTTTGGGGATGGCATAGTCAATGTGCAATTTAATATAGTAATGACATCTTGTTGGAGCTTTAGCCGGTAGAAGTAATTTTATAACACTCTCATTATATTCTCCACATCAAATATCCCTTCCACTTGAATATAATGTGCTTCTCAAATAAGTTTCTCACACTTTCTTGAATGAACATAGAGATGGCACAGATGGCATAAAAGTCTAGCTTAGATATGCAAGTTTGAGATTTTTTTTACCTATTCTGACTATGTTATAGTTAGGAGTCAATTCAAGTCCATTATCATATAATTGGGACCACTTGGAGGTCTCATGTACACAATAGTTGATCATTGTGGTTAGAATTGAAACTAGAGATCAACTAAGGGAATCTAAATTCAATTTATGCTACCCTTCTTGTACTTGATGTCTAGGTGTAATTATTGTAGGTACATGGACCACTTGTGTTGGTGATCATTCTATACATTTTACTACATCTGCATGAACTATGAGTGCTTGTGAATAGTGTGGATGATCATATCCTTCCCCAAAATGTATTGCTTCCATTGGAAACAAGCCTACACAATGGAGTATGTCTCCTTATAATAGGTGGGGTACCTACAAATCACATCGAAGAGAATATCATTGTTATAGGACACTAGATATCCATGTTGAGTGAGAATTTCATAGACATCCTAATATGAAGAATTTGTCTCAATCTTGAAGGGATATTGTAGGTTTTGTAGAGTGAATATTGTGTAAATTTTAAACCTATGAAGTGAAACAATGCATACATATTATTAAGAAAAATAGAGATTAAAACATTGGTGCACACATAATACACCAAGATTTACCCTAGAAACCCTTAAGTGATAAAATCAACAAAACTTAGAGTCACACCTCTCACTTTCTCATTGTATATTGTTAACCATTTACAATTACAATATTTAGATATTACATGGAATCCAAAACCCTAATCCATTAACCTAGATTAGAATACAACCCCAATCCCTTAACTAGGGTTAAAATACACTCCATAAGTTGGTCCTACTGTCATGCAAAGAATATAACACATACTTATCTTTCTCCCACTTTTTTTTATTTGATTTTCAGTGGGCCACACTCTAACAATTATATCACAAGTTTAGGTCAGCGATGCCCATAGATTCACTACACCAAGAGAACTTTTAAGTACTAACAAACTTTGTCAATGAGTTTGCATCATTCTTCAAAGTGTCAACCTTGTATTTGCAACCATATCTCTCACAAAGTAGCACTGCACATCAATATGCTTCATTTTATCATGATAAGTAGGGTTCTTTGCAATAAATATTGCACTTTGGCTGTCGCAATCTAGCTTTACAGCTTTCTATACAAACCCAATACCTGAACATAATCTCTGCAACCATACAACTTCTTTACTTACATGGGTGGCTACCATGCATTTATCTTTTGTAGTTAAGAGTGCAATTACATCCCGTCTCTTGCTCACCCAATTGATAAATCCTCCAAATAGGTTAAACACATAACCACTTGTAGATATTTTGTGATTAAGATCTCCAACCCAATCTACATCAAAAAATCCTTGTACATCTATCAGTGTGTTTAGTACAAGTATTCCTTGGTAGTAAATTACATAATTTGTGGTGCCACACAAATACCTAAAGAACCTTTTTACAATTGTCCAATGCTCCTTCCTTGGTTTTTACATATATATTCTCAAAATTCCCACTACATGGGCAATGTTTGATCTAGTACATACCATAACATACATCAAACTACCAATAACACTAGGATAGGGAACTTGTGACATGTCTTTTTCCTCTTCCCATGTCTTGGGACATTAATATGTAGATAACCTTACGACTATACAAATATCTACCTTGACCAGTTTACATTTCTACATACTACATCTTTGCAATATCATCTCAACATATTTTCGTTGACTCAACTAGAGTTTCTTATTTGCACAATCTCTTTTAATTTCCATCCTAGAATGAAGTTATCAACACTAAGAATATTCATGTCAAATTTGGAGGATAGCTACAATTTCACATCCTTGATGGCATTCATGTTGTTTCCAATCAACAACATGCCATCGACATACATCACTTATATATTACTAAAGTGGTTACCAACATGCTTGGAATGTACATAGTGATCAACCTGGCTTCTCACAAGACCTAGTCCAAGAATGTATGTGTTGAACTTTTGGTACCACATCCTAGGAAATTGCTTTAGACCATAAAATGACTTCTTTAGCTTGTAAACTATCTCTTCCCTTCCCTTCACTATAAAACCTTCTAGTTGTTTCATGTAGATTTTTTCTTCAAGATCCCCATGTAGGAATGTTTTCTTCACATCCATATGATCTACTTCAAGATCATTAAATTCCTCCTACTATATAATCTACATTTTTCTCCTCAAATATAAATTTAGGGCTTGATTTGATGACAAATTATTTTTCTATGGTAAGAAATGGAAAATGGAAATTGTAGATAGTATATCCTTCAATGTTTTTCAATCTTGCCACACTTTCCAATAACTATCATCTTCTTTTGTGGTCGCCTTGTTTAATGCTAAAGGGATGTCCATTGTTGTTGTTGTTTTATTATTATCTTGTTTATGGATAATTTTTCTCTGTATTGACTCTTTAAATGTATGTGCATGATACAAGGTTGTTTCTTATACTTGTTTGTAGTTGCGCTATTTAGTTCATTTCCTTTTATTTTTAACATTTGAGTAGTGGGATTGTTATTTGCTAACACAACTAGGTTAGTAGTTCAATAGCATTTATAATAAACGTTTTGTGCTCCCTCATTATCTTCATGAGCTATGTAGGCTTTTGTATTTGTTTCATAGCAATGCAATTTGTTTATTTTATTTTATTTGATGACATACAAGTTATTGTTTAGAGCCTTCATTCTAGTGAGACACTCCACCAAAATGAGAAAATGATGTTCTTCTATAGTTGACTAAGATACCATGTCCACAAATTACTTAAAAATTGGGCCACTCCATGTAGAAGTTTTCTTGCAACAATAAGAAAAGTTTTGGCCACAGGATAATGAAAGAATCATCCAAATAGTTCATGAATAGTTGAATAAACATAATAAAATAGTAAAAGCCACAAAGTCTATAATAAATGATTAATATTGATCAATATTGAAAAAATGGATAACTTATAATATGATATACTTGATATATATTAATAAATTATGAAACACTTTCTCAATATTTTTTTTCAAGGTTTGAAGGAATACCTTTTATGATATCCCACTCTTCCCTAAAATATCTAGATGGAAGGTGGCTACATCACCAATCACAATAGCCAATGATAACCTCCAAGAATTTGAACAAATTTGAACATATGGCCTATGGCTTTCCCATCCAAAATATACCTTGGGAAGATGGTTCAATATACCTTGGGAAGATGGTTCAATAGATTATGCTTTAACCCTTGGCACTACATTTTAGCTATGTGTGTGTTACAATTACATAACTTCTTAAGAAATAAATAAATCAAAATAAACTCTTCTAAATATTTTAATAAGATGATGTTATTTAGTTGGGCATAATCTCTTTTGTATGTGACTTTGTTTCGATGTATGTGACTTTGCTTCTAGGTAGAGTTTTTCTTTACATTTTTTTTTTTTAAATTTTGACTTGGAATTTAGAATAAGATTCTTTCCCTATCACCATTATTGAATATTTAGTTTTTTCTTATGGAGAAATACTAAAGCATGTAAATATTGCTTATTAATTAATAAAAATTTAAAAATCTTTCTATATATTGTAAAGTTCGAGTCTATTTTACATTATAAAGAGAAAATTGTACATATCGTTTACATGTCTACCTTGATTCTAGATGGCATCAACAGAGTGGCGTTTTAAAAAACTGAAACCAACAAAACCCAATAAAAACTTCTAGGCCTATCAGTGTCATGAGATATTATGTCTGAGAAAGTAGCTAGAGTATGATTACCCAATAGGACAGGGGTTATGGACTCAAAATTGAAGCTAATTATGATCCTACCTATCTTAAGCACACTATGAAACTGATACACTAAGAAGCCAAGACTAGTCGTCATCATAAATAACAATAAAGGACATTCCTGCAATTGGGTCTTCATGCTTGGCCGCTCGTGCCACTGCCTCTGGACATCGCTTGAATAGTAACTAAGTGGTAGCAAGTTGAAATGGGGGCGGTTTGTTGAAACAATTCCTAGTTAGCTCCCAAGCTAGAGCATCAAGCTTGGCATTGATGCACTTGACTTCTTCGACTTGGCGGTTGGCTATGAAACACATTCCAAGATCCATATTTTCCAAGCAGGTTTCAACTGTTGCATCCCCCACACCATACTATCCCTTTCCCTTCACGACATCCTCCATAGCCATGTTGAAGAGGGACTTGACCATCCATAACATGCCCAAAGTTTCGGTATGGTGAGTTTCTCGGGTCCTGTAGGAACCCTTGTCTTTTGCCAAATCTCCAAAATCCTCTATGAGCTATTAAGCATCGGGGGTATTTTTCTCTGTTCATATCCTTTGCTACAGATGTTTAGTGTGATCTCAGGCCTGTGGGATGATTGCATTTTCAAAGAACCCCCTCATGTTCTCCATTTCCCTCATAGCTTGAGCCATGTGCGAGTGTTTTAGTTCATTGGTCATCTTCCTCTTCGTTGTTTCTGTTCAGACCATTCTGCAGGTTCTGCCTCTTCGAGACCATTTCCCAGAATGCCACTCACTAGTGAAGGACAAGATAATGAGCGTCCCAGTAGAAAATCACTTCCACGAACCTGGCATGTAACAAAATTCAATGGCATAGATGTTAAGGCGGATTCTTCGACAACGTATTCTTATGAAACTCCTCTCCAAGCTTCGAGCAACATCCTCCTCATGATAGAGATGGCACACAACGCCATGAGTTCCCACACATAGGAATGTACCCAAGTCTATACTATATTCCAGTACCACAGCCAGAGAAGGTGCACCTCGTATAGGTGGTTCATAATGAACATGCTTGTTTCTTGATTGCCTTTTTGGTGGGAGATGCCCCTCATCAGCCAACCTATCCCCTCTCACATGTTGTGGCGGTTATTATATTAATATTTCACTTTCACTTTATATTTATGATTAATTTTTTTTAAAACAAGAATGGATAAATTTTGTATTAAAAATTGGTTATAATCAAACAAGACACCTATTTAAATTACATAAAGTAAAAACAAGGTCATAGTTAGAAGTTCCAAAATATCAAAACCCCAAAAATTACTCAAAATTTGGTCTGACCTTCCTATCTTGTACTTATTCCCAAATTTTGGGCATGTATTTTGCTAAATATACTAACTTAACAAAAAAATAACACTACAAAACATACATGAAACTGAAAAGTACATAAAATTTTGCTTGCTAGGGACATCTTCCTTGAAACCAACCTCATATTTCACCACCAACTTAT
Source organism: Larix kaempferi (assembly GCA_027924585.1). Taxonomy (NCBI): domain Eukaryota; kingdom Viridiplantae; phylum Streptophyta; class Pinopsida; order Pinales; family Pinaceae; genus Larix; species Larix kaempferi. Next base: position 5,414,298 of record BSBM01000091.1, on the reverse strand, counting down.
TTGAATGTATATCCATCTCGATCGGAATTGTTGTGTTAGCTACAAGTGTATATAATCTATATATTTCCATGCTAGAATATTGCACCATTATTGATAAAAAAATGAGGGACTTATATCCCACTCACTTCACCAACACGTACTAGGCATAATCAACCTTTTGTTTTTATCTTGTACATAGATCTATATCCTTCTATAGACTGTAAGGCCTCTATCCTAGGTGTATCCTACACACAACCACCAACTACACTAAAAATAATGATCAATTTTATGAGTTATCTTCTAGGTTGTTCTCACTAGGAAGGCACACAAGCAACCAATCATTAGGTCAATGAAAACACAGTATTTGAAAATAATCTATCTTCAATATCACTACTAAGCCTCTATTCTTGCTTTAGTTCGGAGTACAAACCTTCTTATCTACTCATCACAAATAGGCAAAAGACACTATGTTCCCAGACTGGTCACTACTTGGTTCACTTACTATGGAAATATCAAAACCAATCGAAAGGAGAATAATCAAGTCTTTACCACTCTTGTGGTGCCATCTACAATCTAGAAATTAGTGAAATATATGAACAATAGAAATAAAACTCATTGTTCATTGTTTACCATTCTTATAAAACACTAAAATCTTGCTTGTACAATCCCTTTCGATTACTCTATTCATATTTTTTGTTGAGGGTGAAGTCCCCAAGAACCGACCTAGGGAAATCTCCAACAAGAAATGGATTACCCATCTTACTAGTAGAGTTTTAAATGCTAATATTACTATGATGCTCTAGAATTCAAAATTTTGCATGGACTTTGTGTTTCTACGACACGTTTAATCTCTTGTTCCTTTGAATGATCTCTAAAAGAAATCTTGCCTAATTTGAATCTAGAAATCTAGTAATATATCTTGAGCACTTGAGATCTTTGGGTTCCGATTTACTCAACTTGAAAAATCAGCAATTCCTTATACCCATGTCAAACAATACTCTTTGATTTGGCTTACTCATATATTTTACACTTTACACAATGGTCATTTAGTAGACAAATTGATATGCTCTCATTCCCATGGTAGCATACAAGGTGATTTCTCTTCAAGCCAATCGAAGTCCCTCCAACCAAATTGTCTTAGCCATAATACCAAGGACTGAATGCATAAATTCTAAATCAACATGTCTGGGGTATCAAAAGAAATCATAGTCAATTCTAAAAAAATGGCTCCTAATGACAGTTAGCATGAATGTTTGTATCCGAGTGGAAATTGTGATTGGAGGATCAAATGGGAAAAATGATTTTGTGATTGTTGTAGTCATCTACTCAATTGTAATTTAACTCAACCCATTGTCCATTGACTTGCAATAAATACCTATCCACCATGTATGTGATCTCAAGTAGGTGAACATAACATCTCAAGTTAGGTGAATGTAGTTTGGTTTTCTCTTAGGATCAACAAGGAGAAAAGAAGTGCCCAACAGTAAATAAACCACCTAGATAGTAATGGAATGATCGAGGTGATGAGGAAGTTCATTTATAAAATGAGAAAACCGTCAAAAAAATGAGAACACCTTATCCATAGATTGTGTGTGACCATACAAACCTTCTACAATTCCTAAGAAAGTGGAAAACTAAATATGTAAATCCCGTAAAGAAATGCAATAGTCAATTGACACCAGTATCTAATTTTCATGTTCTAGGGAAATGAACGGTGGATATTTATTAGCTGTTGGAGTTTGGATAAAATCTCTACTATTGAAATAGGCACATGCATGACCCATGCAACCAATGCTAGGTATGCAAAGTTTTGGTGGCTACATCACGATTAGGGATTTAACTACTCTGATACTTCAGAGTTTTCTATTTTATTGGGGAATAGTTATTGCCATTCCTCCTTCAAAAGTGATTTATCTTGTGGCACGTGGCTCTCTTATCCCAACAATATTTCATAAGATGGTCATTATTCCTGCAAAATGCACATACATATGAGTACCAATAATAGTTAGCTATGTGGCCTTTGTTCTTGTAGTAGTGATAAAGAAGGGATGCCTTACTTGTTGCATTCCTCTTGGTATTTTTCTTCTTGTTCCAACTAATTAACTTGATACCTCCTCGAATTGTTTGTGCAGGATGAGTCTTGGAACTCTTCTCTTTGTTGCTCTTCTGCAATCTCACACAAGAAGGATGGAGTGGAAGTGTGGTTCCATCTTCCTTTATTGTTTCTCCCTCATCTAATGAGTGGGTCAAATTTTCCTTGTCTTTTGAATTCATGAAAGTGGTCTCGGTGTCTGTATTTTTCCTTTCTAAAATTAAAACCAAGGCTTTCATGTTGTGCCCTCTATTCAACTATAATGGGGCTTAGGATGCCTTTCCTCCTCTTACCTAGTCCTTATCCACCCTATCCCATTTGCCTTAACAATTTCAAACCAATACCTCTGGTATGCTCCTCAAATTCACCAATATGATCTTGACAAATGTCCAAGGAAAGCGAGCTTACCAAATTTGTCTCAATCATGGTGTTGGCTTTGGTAGTGGCACTGAAAAATGGAGTTTCTTACAAGTGATCTTGATCAACTACTTGTAGCTTTGCCAATCCTTATTCCTTCTCGAGTAATTCCCATTTCATTTGAGTCGTCACCTAAGTCAGCCTATAGTATAATGCTCTATAACATATAGTACGATGCCTTAAGATGAAAAAAATCTGAAATATCCAAGTCCATAACCCTAGGAATGATGTGGCAAATGAAATGAAAGCCTCAAAGAGGCTAATTGATACATTGACTTCCCGAGGACACACTATTTGCATGCACACTCTATTTAGGGCATTTCTTGGACCCTTACAAATCTTAATCCATGATCTATGTGTTTGGTAAATTTTAATCCTTACAATCATTTATGGCTTATGTCAACTGACAATAATACTAGTGAAATGCCTGAAAAACACATCGGAATTTCGGGACTTGAAAAACTACAATATAATTACTAATGTGTGGAACCATTCAAAAAATACGATTCAAAAAATCAAATGTATAGTAAATGCATGAATGCGATGTACCAAAAAATATGCAGTTCTTAATGGAATTGGTAACAAATCCACTTTGGAACCTAGTGTCACCAAATCACCACCTCGTCAGGTTAATTTGGTACTCATTGTTGCACCATGAGTTGTTGAACTAGGATTTGAAGCATGAGTGTTTTGTATCCATTGAGCAAAGATAGGTGAACCACCATACATGCTAGTTTAATGTATCCCATTTAATATCTTCGAATTCAAGAATCAACAAATTCAACTCCACATTGTGTGAAAAATGTTGAGTCTATCTTTTCATTTCCGATCCTTGGAGAATTTCCAAAAGCACAAACTCTACATTTGATAGGTCCAAAGATACTTTTACAAACCCAACAAATGGGGCTTACTTCCTATTGTTTCAACCTACTTTAAGGCTTTTTGGGTTTGTTTAACCTCTGCTCCACATGGCACATATATAGGTCTCCAAGTGTTAATTTATTCTACAATAAAAATTAAAAGTCCCAATAGATGTAATACAAATCCTTCTTGTAATAGAATCTATATTTTTTCTCCTCAAAGATAAATTTAGGGCTTACTTTGATGAAAAATTATTTCTGTATGGTAAGAAATGAGAAATGGCAATTGTAGATAGTATATCCTTCAATGTTTTTCAATCTTGCCACACTTTCCAATAACTATCATCTTCCTTTGTGGTGATCACCTTGTTTAATGCTAGAAGGATGTCCATTATTGTTGATGTTGTTTTATTATTATCTTGTTTATGGATAATTTTTCTCAATATTGTCTCTTTAAATGTTTGTGCATGATAGAAGGTTCTTTCTAATACTTGTTTCTAGTTGTGATATTTAGTGTATTGTTACCTTTTATTTTTAACATGAGTAGTGGGATTGTTATTTTCTAACAAAAATAGTGTGGCGGTTCAATAGCATTCCTAATCAATTTTTTGTGTTCTCTCACTGACTTCATGAGATATGTAGGCTTCTATATTTGTTTCGTAGCAATGTTACTTTTTATTTTATTTGATTGATGACGTACAAGTTATTGTTCAAATCCTTCCTTCGAGCAAAACCCTCCACAAAAAAATGGTGTTCTTCTATAGTTGATTGATATATCTTGTCCGCAAATTGCTTGAAAATTGGGCCACCCCGTGTAGAAGTTTTGTTTTACCAATAAAAAAATTTGGCCACGTGCTAATGAAAGAACCATTCAAATAGTTCATAAACTTGAACAAACATATAAAATAGGAAAGCCACAAAATCCATAATAGATGAATAATATTTATCAATATTGAAAAAAATGGATGACTCATAATATGATATAGAATTTGTGATTAATATTAATAAATTATGAAACACTTTCTTAATATTTTGTCCAAGGAAAACCTTTTATGATCACCCACATTCCCTAGACTATCTAGATGAAGGGTGACTAATCCATCACCAACCACAATAGTGAATGATAACATCCAAGAACTTAAACAAAATTGAACCTATGACTTATGGCTTCCCCATTGTATACCTTAAGAAGATGATTCAATAGATTATGCTTTAAGCCTTGGGATTGCATTTTATCTACGTGTCAGTGTTATAATTACATTGATTCTTCAATAAATAAATAAATAAATAAAAATTAGCTCTTCTAAATATATTAATACGATAATAAGCCCTTTTTAAGCTAACATTCTTTGGATGCTTTTTTTTCTTTTGACTTGGACTTCATAATAAGATGCTTTGGCTATGACCATCATCAAATATTGATATTTGTGTTGCCTATGGAGACTATAATGACAACTTACTTATTTTTATACTAAAACTTGTAAATATTGCTTATTAATTAATAACAAATTTAAAAATTTTCTATATATAATATTAATTTTTTACTTTTATTTTATATTTATAATTATTTTTTTTTAAATGAGAATGGTTAAATTTTGTATTAAAAAAGAGTTTTAGTCAAACAAAACAACTATTTAAATTACATAAAGTTAAAAACAAGGTCAAAGCCAGAAGTTCAAAAAGATCAAAACCCCAAAATTTTCACAAAATTTTGTCTAACCTTCCTATCTTGTACTTATTTCCATATACTTGGCATGTATATTTCCATATATACTAACTTAACAAGAAAATAACCCTACATAAACTTAAATGTACACAAAATTTACTTGCTAGGGGCTTCTTCCTTGAAATCAACCTTAGATTTCACTGCCAACTCAACCGACTAAATATCCATCTCGATTGAAATTGTTGTGTCGATTGCTCCTGGATATGATTTATAGATTGACATGCTAGGATACTACACCATTGCTGATAAAAAATGAGGTGCTTATATCTCACCCGGTTCACCAACAAGGATACTAAGTGGAATTAACTTTCTATTTTTGTCTTGTACATATGTATCTATCCTTTTGCAATCTAGAAGGCCTCTATTCTTGGTGTAGCCTACACACAACCACCAACTACAATGAAAATAACGATAAGTGTTTTGAGTTAGTTTCGAGCTTGTTCTCACTAGGAAGGCACACAAGAAACTAGTGGTTAGGCCAATAAAAAAACCAATCTTTACAAATACTTTCTCTTCAAGATCACTACCAAGCCTATGTTCTTGCTTTAGTTTGGAGTACAAAACTTATTATATACTCATCATAAATAGGCATAATATACCATGTTCTCAAATTGGGTCACTGCTTGGTTCACTTGCTATGGAAATATTGAAACCAATTAAAAGGATAATATATAGTCAAGTCTTCAACACTCTTGTGGTGCCATCTACAATATAACAATTCATGAAATATACTAACAATAAAAAGAAAACTCATTCTTCATTTTTTACTATGCTCATACAACACTGAAATCTTGTTTGCACAATTCCCTCCAATCACTCTATTCATATTTCCTGTTGAGGGTGATTTCCTCAAGAACTGGGCTTGGGAAATCTCCAACAAGAAATGGATTACTCGTCTTAGTAGTAGAGTTTCAAATGATAATATTATAAAGGTGGTCTAGATTCAAAATTTAGCATGGACATTGCACTGCTACAAAACTTTCAATCTCTTATGCCCTTGAATGGTCTCTGAAAGAAATCTTTCCTTTGACTCTAGAACCTCACTACTAGATATCTTTAGCACTTGAGCTCTTTGGGTGCCAATTTACTCAACCTACAAAATCAACAATTCCTTCTACCCATGTCCTTTACACTTCACATAATGGCCATTCAATAGACAAATTTATATGCTCTCATTCCCATGGTAGAATACAAGTTAATTTCTCTTCAAGCTTAAATCAAACTCCCTTCATTTGAATTGTCTTACCCATACTAAGAAGGAACAAATTAATAAATTCCAAATAACCATGTTTAGGCTATCAAAATAAATTGTATTCAATGCTAATAAATTGACTTCCACTAACAATTTCCATCGATGATTGCATCCAAGTGGCAATCATGCTTTGGAGGATCAAATGGGAAAAATGCTTTTGTGATTGTTATAGTCAGTTACCAAATTGTGATTTACTTAAACCGACCATTGTCAATTGACTTGCAACACATACCTAGCCACCATTTATGCGATCTCAAGGTGGTGAACACAACATCTCAAGTTAGGTGAAAGTAGTTTGCTTTGCTCTTAGCATCAATAAGGAGAAAGGAAGTGCCCAAACAATAAAGAAATCACCCATCCAGTAAGGAAATCATGCAGGCAATGAGGAATTTCATCTAGCAAATGAGAAAATCATCTAGCAAGTGAGAACACCTCATCCAAATATTGTGTACAACCATATATTCCCTCTATAGTGCCCAAGAAAGTAGAAAAACTAAATTTGGAACCCCCTAAAGAAATGCAAGTGCCAATTGATGCCTTTGATTTTCTTGCTCTAAGGGAAATGGAAGGTGGATATTTGCTAGCTATTGGAGTTTGGATAAAAATATACTATCGAAATAGGCACATACATCACCCATGCAACCCATGCTAGGTCTACAATGTTTTGGTGGCTATGTCACAATTAAGGATTTAACTACTCTAGTACTTTAGATTTTTCTATTTTATTGGAGAATCCTTCTTGCCATTCCTCAGAAAGTGATATGACTTGTGGCATGTGGCTTGCTTTTCCCAACAAGATTCCACACAATTGTCATTATTCGTACAAAATGCACACACATCTAAGTACCAATAGTAGTTATATTGGAGCCTAATCCTCAATGTGAGGAATATTATTATGCAAGGGAGACCAAGAGTCACCCGGGAGTCCAAGAGTCCACTTGGGAGATGAACCCAAGAGACATTATCATTTGTATATATGTACAATTAATTAATGCGAATATGTGGGCTTTCATGCCTATCCTTCTGTCTTTGTGTGTATTATTGCCTATCTTCCCAATGAGGCACCTAACAAGTTAGCTCTATGGCCTTTCTGGTTGTAGTGATGATAAACAAGGGATTCCTTACTTGTTGCATTCCTATTGGCCTTCTTCTTCTTCTTTTTCCAACTAGTTAACTTGCTACTTCCTCTAACTGTTGTTGTAGGATGAATCTTAGAACTCTTCTCTTTGCTACCCTTCTGCAATATTTCACAAGAAGGATGGAGTGGAAGTGTGCTTTCATCTTCCTTCATTGTTTCTCTCTCGTCTAATGAGTAGGTCAATTTTTCCTTCACTAAAGTGGTCTTGGTGTTCTTGTCTTTCTCCTTTCTAGCAATGAAACCTAGGCCTTCATGTTGTGCGCTATATTCAACTACAATGGGGCTTAAAATGCCTTATCTCCTCTTACATAGTCCTTGTCCAGCCTAGCCCATCCGCCTTAGCAAATTCGAACAAATACCTCTATTATGTTTCTCAAATTCACCAAAATGATCTTGAGAAATGTCCAAGGAAAGTGAGCTTACCAAAGTTGTCTCGGTCATGGTGCTAGCTTCGACAGTGGCAATGAAAAGTGGAGTTGCTTCCAACTTCTCTTGAAGAACTACTTGTAGTTTTGCCAATGCTTCTACTTCTTGAACAACTCTTGTTTCGATTGAGTCATCACCTAAGTAAGCCTATCTGTTTTCCAGCTATCCATTTGAATTATATTCTCTCCTAGTTGCATAAGCTACACTTTGTGCTTGTCCCAATCTACCATAAACCACAGTGAGGGAGCTTTGATGTTCATCAAATTGGTTCTTTAGCAATGGAAGCAACCTTGTTGAGGTCTCAAGGTTCTTCTCCATCTCTATAATCCGTCAGTCATACATTTGAATATTTTCCCTTCAAGTTATGGTTCTCTTCTTGAAGTTGAGCATTGATGTATCAAAGATCTTCCAACCTTTCTCTATTTCCTTTACCCATTCCAATTCACTTTGTAATGTATTTTGTGTCTCTTCTAAGCTTTTTTAATTGTTGAATTTGCATTATAAGTCCTAATTCTTACAGCCATTCATTGGTTGGGATGCATTTTTAGATCTATTGTTGTTCCTCCATTTTTATCGAACAATATTAGAAAATTGGGCAAAACATTCTATGGATTCCAATAATAGATACATGAAATTTATAATTTTGAAAACCAAATAACACAATATTCCTAATCTAAATTTCAAATTTTCATATTAAATGTTATTTCTTTTCCTTTTATAATTACAAACAATTCAACAGTAATTTTTTACTAAAGTAATTTTATCTATTTTTATTACATTTTTTTAAAAAAATAAAAAAATTTCTATATCAACTTTTTTTATTAAGCATAACGACTCTAAACTTTGATCACCTTGCACATCCATCTAAAATGTCAAAAGTTTGCAATCAAGCGCAATCAGTGACTAGCATTTAAAGTACTCCTCACACACCTAACTCTAACTTATTTAAACATCAACATCTTTGGCAACATTGATTCTTCTTTTCCTGACAATTGACATCTTGACTAATTATTTGTACTCTAAAATATACGTGAAACTTTTTTATTGGTTGTACTTTGTCTTTCGATGATGATTGTTCATGTAAAGTCATCAAATGTAGATTTATTTTTTATTTAGTCCTATTATTGGTTATACCATTTTTTTTTATGATGATTGTTCATATGAAAGTTATTAGATATAGTTTTGAAAAATGGTAAGTATGAACTTTCCCATCATGCATTGAATTATATAAATGAGTGAAATTCTTTCCCATCATGCATTGAATTATATAAATGAGTGAAATTGTGTTTTTATTTATTTTAAATGAATGCAAATTCTTAATAATATTATTAGAGAATGTCTTTTTATTATATATATTAAAAAGTGATTTAAGGAGTGTTTTTGTTTTTGTTTTTGTTTTGTTTTTTTTGTTTTTTTTCACTGGGCAAGTTTTTCATGGAAACATCGATCACTTTTAGATAGACTTAGTAATTAATTTAAATTAAAAAATTATTAATATTAATTTAAAAATTATTTTTTAAATAGGTAAGAAGGTGATTAAGGGTAGACATATGCAATACTTATTTTGAATAACTCAGTATAAATCATTTTAATATTTAAATAAATAATAATATTACACATATTTTTTAATTTATTTTGAATAATTCAGTATCAATTATTCTAATATTTAAATAAATAATAATATTATATATATTTTTTAATTTAGATTTTTTTGTTAAAGTTTTGTTATTCATAAAAATGAATCAAGGATAATAATTTCCAAAATTACATCTTATTATGGATAAAATATATCTTGCTTCATGTAACCATAAGCAAAGGCTCACAAAAAATAAATTAGAGTCATTTGCATCTATTATAATAGTCTTCTTGTAATACAACAAAAAAAGACTTAACCATTAATATCAATAGACAACTTCAAACAACTTATAAACAAAATAGAGATCCTCTTGCATAAACTATAATACCAAACACTTCTTCAAAATGTATCTGTCCATCCATAGGGCCCACTACTATTTTAGACAGACCATATGCAACCATGTTGAGTTGTCTATAGATATGGAAAAAATGGATATGAACAAACTTCAATTTGAGTTCCACAATACAAGAGCACCAATAGTGATCGATTCTGAGAACTTGTAATCCTACTTTTCTAGTTGCCCAATCCACAACCGCTTTAGAATCACCTACCACCTGTGCATGAGCAACACCTTTGTAGTTTGCAAACCAGAGAAGACCCTAGAGTGCCAAAAGCCCAACTTTAGTTTTTGATCCACTTCCACATCCCATCCTACCATACCTCTACCACAAAAGCCTTTTGAAGTTTCCCCATCAAAACCTACTTTTCTAGTTGCCCAATCCACAACCACTTTAGAATCACCTACCACCTGTACATGAGCAACACCTTTGTAGTTTGCAAACCAGAGAAGACCCTAGAGTGCCAAAAGCCCAACTTTAGTTTTTGATCCACTTGCACATCCCATCCTACCATGACTCTACCACAAAAGCCTTTTAAAGTTGCCCCATCAAAACCTACTTTTCTAGTTCCCCAATCCACAACCACTTTAGAATCACCTACTACCTGTAGTTGTCCCATCAAAATAAGACATATCATCACCCAAACGAGGTAGTAGCCTTCATGTCTAGTCAAACCATTACATAGGGTCTCAACAAGAGCATCATGTAGCTTACAAGAATTGAACCTGGGTGGGGAGGGTAACAATCATTCCTCCTAACCACCCAAGTTACATCCAATGGACTTTTGTTTTACTTATTATTTTTTATTCTACTTATTAATATTTAATAAATAATTAAGTTGATAAATAAACAAATTCGCTCCATAAAACTCATAAAATATTTATTTCTAAATTAAATACAAATTTTATCAATTTTTTTAAAATTTTTAATAAATATAAAATTAAAATAAATCTATATTAATATATAAATTATAATAAAAAAAATTACATATACTAACATTATAATATAATTATAATATAGAATTTACTCATACCTTTTAAAACTTATTCCTTTAACAACAAAATTTCAATGCAGTAAATCATGTTTATTTTCTGAAGACAATGCTAGTCAATTTCCAATTAATACTCTAAGTTCACTAAATCTAAAGGCCATTATCACATCCATAAATTCAAGTTAATTATTGCAATAAATCATGTTTCTTTTCTGCAGACAATGCTCGTCAATTTCCAAATAATCCTCTAAGTTCACTCAATCTAAAGGCCATTATTGCAGAAAAAAACTCACATCTTAACAATTATATTATAAAAATAAATGAAAGTAGTGCATCCACTATGTTGTGATTGGTGGACTCGGATCAAACACTTTAGAAGAGGTAAACGAAGAGCAAGGGTGCTTCAGCTGAGAGCCCTACAGTCCCAGGAGGGAGAGCTGTAAAAACAGACTAAAAACCTACACATCACAGTAAAAAAATGATTATAATTTTTTTTTTAAATCCAAGATTGTTGACGACAATTTGTTTTGGACAATCAAGGATTGTTGGAGATCCACTTTTATTGAAAAATTTAATATACAATAATTTTTCCGTATAAAGAGAGATTAAGATTAAAGATTGTTAAAAAATTATTAGACAAAAATTATTCAATCAAATGAAATCAGATATTATTCTAACCAATAATTTTAGTATTTTTTTTTCAATATAATTCACGATCAGGGATCAAATTTGAAGGGCAGGGTCCCATTTCACTTTGAAGGGCTATGAGATATTGAACCCTTCAATGCTGCCATGTAAAAATAAGTCATTCTTTTCATTTGAAAAGGTACTAGTACATCAAAATTTCAATGTTTACTTACGTAGTAGAGTCGAGAGGCTTTATTTTGTAGTGGATATAGCAGTACTGAACGTTATATATGTCATATAACACAACCATACTTCACCCGCTGGGTCTCTAGGCCACTATGCCACCTTTTCCATCTTAGCAGTTTCCCAAATTGATCTTGCCTCTTAAACTTTTAACGAGTATAATAATAAAGTTAACTTGCTAACCCCATTCCAATCCAACTTTCATCCTTGCATCCAAAATTAATACTATTTTACTCTTTCATGATCTGCTTGAACATGAGGAATTTATTAGTGAAACATAACTTAGGAGACACATATAAAATCCACTTTCCAATGTTCAGTGTGAATTGTCATAACTAAATTCATAGATCTTTTTTTCTGCATCAGCTACAGTTAGCTTGCTAGCCCAATTCCAATCCAACTTTTAACCAGTATAATAATATTTAATACCTCTTAAAATGGGTTCCTAGGCTGCTTCAAACACTACAAACTTGATGAAGAATTGGGTTATTCAACTCTTCTAAAAGCAACATGATGCTTATTCTTCAAACTAATATAAATTCTAGCCTACTTAACAATGGAAAAAATGATAATGTAAGAAAAAAAAGGGAAGGAATTGTTTTATAAGACAAAAACATTGGACGTTGAGTTTGGTCTCTATCTGTTACTAAATTAGTGAACAATAGAGATGTATGCAGAAAGGCCGTAAAAAAGGTGAAGGGAAAGAATCTGGATGGTAACTTTTTTTTACTTTGTTAAATTGAGGACCATAATTCACTTTCATGCACCTCTATCAAACAAATTCGTTTCCATTTATAATCCTCCTTCATGCAAGTATATTAGAGAGAACAGTTCAACAAAGAAGTTTGATTGGATTGAAAACTAATAGCAAGTTTCTTTGTCACTCTAATTGTGTACCCTACGGTAGAATTGAATGCCAATGACAACAATACATGTTTTAATTTTTCATTCAACACTATGAATGCCACACGTACTTGGGATATAATAAGTTTAAGCACTCCTTACATGTTACATGCTATGTTATGGTTTGATCAAAGAGAACTATCCAACTCCAGGAAACTTTTGTTCTCAATAACTGATTAAGGACCATGGATGCTTCTTCTCTATAGCCCTCCCCCTAGATTTCATTATACATACTAAATCTATGGTATGATGGAGTAGAGGATGGGTTGTAACTTGTGAAGCATAAGTAAAACGTAGGTAGACCAAGTAGAGAGGAGATGCATAGATGGTTGAAGTTCTTGTTATATGGTTGAAGTTCTTGTTTTATTCCAGACCAGCCGATAAAGGTAACAAAATCAAAAGGTAAAGTAGCACTGTTGTTCTAAAAATCAAGATTAAAAAAACATTTTTGTCCCAGTTCGTGCAGTTGAACGCGGATTGTAAGTGTAGTAGCATCGGTGGTCTTCATATTAATAAATGCCAAGAATATTAAACCGTTTACTAGAGGAAGGTGTCGATTCAACGACTGAGCAATTGGGGAAAATAGCTCATGTAATTCAGTTTTAGATACAAAGTCTGGATTTTTGATCTAACTCATTAACTAGATGCATGGAGGTTGGCAGAGTGGGAACTTCCTATTGGGCTTCAATCCACTAATGTAGATCGAACCTTAAATTTATATCAATCCGGGTCTGTAAGCTTAGAGGCATATCCAAGTTTTAGGACTTAGAGCTAGACTTGTTTGGTTAACTTAATTTTCTGTGAATTGAATCTACTGTCAGATGAGAAGTACTGTAACTTGAAGATACAAAAATCCTTTTACAGGGATAACTTCATTTGTTCTTTTCAAGTGCACAGCAATCTATTTAGGAAAGCAATCTATTGGTGAAAGAACTGAGATAGTGAAAGTAATTTAACAATGATTCTAACCCTAAGATACAAACTACAAAGTTCTGCCTGACATCCCAGTACTGAATGAACAATTAACCATTAAATTCCCTTACAGGACATTGTTCGTAATTGATAATTGTTCTAAACACTTTATCTTCAAATGAGCAGCAATGTATGACATATTGAAATCACAGTCTGAACCGTTCTTTTAACATTTAACAAAATAGAAGACAGAGCTCATAGGAATGTAAGTGATGTGTAGCATAATGAAATCGTGGCTTGAACTATTAAATGAGAACAGAGCTGTAATAAAATTAATTGAAAACTAACTGAATTCGTTCTGCAATAATAAACTAGATACTACAGGGATTAACAAATACCAATGGCACAACCTAAATCGCATGCATCAAATTAAATCGCTGCAAACATCTAAATCGCATTCACTGGCAATGTAAGAGTGTGCGAACTCAACAATGGGGGCCCTCCAGTGCCTCGTTCCACACACAGTTGAAGATTTACAGAACTGAAAGTCTAATTGTATTCACCATAAATTGATTACACAGTAAAACCACGCAGTTCAGAAGCAATATGCGTTCTTCCCAAAATCGTGATTAACGATCCAATGTTTTGTGAAGTACTTATACAAATTCAAAAGAAAAACTGGAATGCTATAATCCTGTAAACTAATTAATGAACATAGCCATCGAGATCCTCATTCAGAATCATGAAATTCAACAAAATCCAAACTGCCCTGCTTTTGTGCTGAGTGGTAGCACAGGTGGTCATCTTTGACCGTCTTTGACTTGCCACCTGTGAGAGCCACATCATCTATTCGTTGGAAATTCGTCCATCCTTGGACACCGAGGATCTTTCCTCGATCTTTCAATTAATGCCTAGCTGTCCTGCAAGTGCTCAACTTTGGAGACATTACGGGAAGTTAGCACATCCTGTAATTTTGAATAAAACCTTAGTTTAAATGCTCTAAAAATCTCAAAATTCAATTTGTTAACAAGCAATGACATTAATACCTTTTTAACCAAAGTCTGTGGTGAACTAAAAGCTTTATAGATCAGTATGAGGGTTTTATGGAGGAAAATGGAGGATATTTGGATGACAAAAAGAGGTCAAAATGGTGCCCAACACTTCCCACACCTGTTTCCCGTAGGGATGCAACAATGACCAGTGGAAGTTGAACGGGGAAGAACTCGATTTCAGAGTGAAAACAATGGTCTTCCTTGTCCCCTCCATTTCAGGAAAGTTAAAGGGAAACTAAATTCTCAAGAGCTTCGATCGAGCGACAATGGAAAATAGGGCAAGGCAAGGAGCACGTGGAATCATATGCGTATACACAGGACATATGAAGAAAGAATCAATTGTTGTTGTTGCTACAGTTGGGAATTGATAAATGTTGTTTTAAACAGCGTTTAACGGATATTTGTGACAAACCCACTCTCGAGTCCAAGCTTTAAATTTGAAGCCTTCAAGGCCTATTTTAAGTAACAAAATTTCAGTCAAATAATAATATTGTGTTTGAACTTTGAAGTTACAGAATTTTAATCAAATAACAAAAATTTTAAATAATTGATGGGATAATGAATGGATAAAATGATGTACATACTTGTAAATTCATAAGATGTCGGCAATCTAGTCAGCCTTGAAGTTGAGCTCCCCAAAGAAAACGAATTTCTTTATATATGTTTATGGCAGGCTGGCATTGGCAGCTTCGCTCCGCAAACTCTCCTGGAGGACTGGAGGAGATAGGGTAGGTGGAAGTTGGAAGTAGCTCGACCACAGTGGAGTAGGGGTATAAGAAAAAACTTGTTTGTATTCCTGTAATATTATATATTGATGGTCAGAGCCATGGAAGCATGGAATTCGAGCATTGACTTGATACAACAAAGAAAACACAAGGTGGGACTCAGGAGCCGCAGGATTGACTTGATACAACAAAGAAAACACAGGGTGTAAGGATGGGAACCGTAGACGGTAGGATTGAATTGATACAACAAATCAAACATAGGGCTGTGGGTAGGGGCCACGGGCAGGAGCAGCAGCCTGCAACATTACAAGAAGTTTCTGGATTGTGGATTTTGTCTGAAATTCCAAATTCGGGGCACATTAACATAATATATTATACATTGAATACTCAATTAACTCACTGAGTCAGAATTCACGAATTGGTATGTGATAACTAGCAACTTGGTAACTTGGTAAGCCCACTGCCAACAACACATATGATCCACCAACCAGGTTTAATAAATTTGTTGCTTCCATTAAATGTGTTAAACATGTAAGCGCTCACTGCAAACACAAGAACTTAGAAGCGTTCAAGCCATGGGCTGCTCAGTGTAAGCCTATCCACGTAAGTTGGTCAATGATATTATTAGAGGCCCAATGGTCCATGATCCATGGATGATCGAACACGTGGATATTGGAGAGTAACCGAGTCCCACTCCCAAGTCACCTAGCTAGTAACCACATTCCCAATTTCCCACTGAAAACTATCGATGGGTGAAATTTGAAGCTACCCTTCTGTTGCAATTTTAAACAGTAGTGGTTAATTTAATTATTGAAGGGCTTATCATGAAATTGATTTTTTTTTGCATGGTAAAATTTGAAGTGGCCTTCTATGATGTGTAAAATGACCTCTGAAGGGCCTTGAAGGCTTCAAATTTGAAGCCTGTTCACGACCCTAAAACTCGCTACTTCCACAAATCCAAACTAAGAAACCCACCCCAAGTGCGCTCCAATAACTTCGCTACTCATTACTTCATATTGAAAGAAAATCAATATCCCCATGGCTACTTATTACTTCATACTTCATATTGGAAGAAAAAAAATGATGCACCGCATTAAGTTTATTGCTCGGTCTTGCTTCCCCTACCTCATACACTATGGTGGTGTGATCCAATCTAGTACAATCATACATAAGGAATGAGTTCCTTATGAGTTTCGGTTCTATCTGTGCCTAAGCTCTGCAATATGGAAGAGATTAGCAGCCTGAAATTTAAAGAATTTGATATTCGGATATATGTAAGAGAATACAACGCAAGATCAAGATGAGATTAACCTGAAAAGGAAAATTTGAGATTAGATCAGCTAATAATTAATAGCACCGAAAATTCGATATCATGGCCATGGACATCAGTATTTCGTCTCCTCTGCTCAACCCTCAGTATGCTTTTTACAGTCCCTCTGATGGCCAAGGAATTGCAACCTGGATTGATGCCAATGATGTCAGAAACATTTCTGAATACTTGTGGAACTCCAACATCCATGGTGTTAATAAGTCATTCTCTGATATTTGCGATTCTAATGGAAGGTTACAGTGGAATATGGGTATAATTGAAGAAGATAATGGATTCGAGGTTCAAAGCTCAGATGAATTCAGAATGCATAAATTCAAGGTGGTTATATGCACGAGAGACACAAGCCATGATTGGACACGGGGCCCTTTTGCTCAGGGGAGAAAGGGCTAGAAGAAGGCACCCAAGCCTGTACAGTGGAGAAACTTGTGCCAATTACAAGAAAGGATATTGCAAGAACGGCTTAACCTGTGAATTTGCTCGTGGTTTGTTTGAGAGCTGGCTGCATCCTCACAGATACAGAACAAAGCGTTGTAAGGAGGGTGTGAATTGTAACAGAAGAGTCTGTTTCTTTGCACATGGAGATGAAGAAATCCGTATTCCACCAATACACAGTTCCTCTAAAATGAAAGATCATAAGAATTACAGTAATACTCACAATAGGTCTGTTTGTACTAACGTTTTTACACCACAGATTTATAATGCTATTAGCCAGGATGTTGTTAGCAGTCCTAGAGGCGTTCATGCAGCACAGATGTTGTTGAAGCCCTTATACATGAATTCTCCATTGCAGTATAATTCTATTTCTCCCAGCGCAAGCTCTGTTTCATCGGGTTCTTTTCCCGGTTCCAGCTTGGGATCCCCTGGTTGTGATGTGGGAGATGTAGTTACTGCGTTTAGGAATGTTTGTCTGAAAGATGAAATTTACAATATCCATCAATCTGTTTCCCAGAATCTTGTTAATGGGGATGATCAATATTCATCCGAAAGTGGTGTTCTTTGTGGGCTATTGATCGGAATCAGGAAACAAGCTCAGGGCTGAGATCTACAGAAAATTTTGGAAAGACCAAGCGCAGAAGGAATCTAATACAACTGCTGCCGATCAGCCAGATATTGCATGGGTCAGTGACCTGGTTGAGGAGCCATAAAAACCTGAAGCTGAGCATATTAAGGAGTTAGAATAGGTATATTAGTTTCTGAAATTTTGATTGGTTTATTCAGAAATAATATGTGAAGTTTGCATAGATTCATCTTTAACTTTAGATCTTTCAATGCTTAGTGGGATAAATAAACATTGATAACTGTCATAACTAAGTTAAATAGATCTATTAGACTCATATTCAAAATATAGTATGCTTTCCTGTTCAAAGATTTACAGTCCTTAGCACAGCATCATAACTTCTTTAATGGGGACTGTGACGTGCTGTACAGGGATTAAAGGTTTTAGCTGAAGATTTTCAGTGATTGCAGGAATGTTTATATTTGCAGCCAAGCTAGTTAATGATAACATTACAAAGCATAGCTGTGTAGAATGGAGTCTTATCCAATTTACAAGTTGGTATGATACACGTGCATCCAAGTTGCATGTGTTGGGCATCATATAACTAGATTAATTACTTGAACTCACATTGTTGAGGGTAAACTCACATTGTTGAGGGTATGGGAACAAAATCATTCATAGCTCTTGCTCCATGTATTCTTATATATATTTTTAAAATGGTGGACTTTGATTATGGAGTTTAATTCTTAGGAGATCAAGAAAATAAAATCAGTAACCATCTCAACTTAAAAGGGAGAGATCTTACATTTGGTTCATTAACCTTCCAAAGTTGTCATGGCTTATATATATATATATATATATATGAATCTGCCTTGATTTATGTAAATTAAGTCACATGTACAGACATATAAATGTTTAAAAATATGTTTTTAATTTGTTTCAGCATTTTCAAATTGTTGTGTTCGCCTTATTATTTGTTGAGATTAAGTCATGCACTGATATACTTTGAGAGGAGTATTTTACAAAGGTGGTTTAATATTGGGATGATAAAGAGGAATTGAACTTTATATCAGTTGATTTTAGACTATCTCTTTCCTTCCCTTGTAGACTATCTCTTTCCTTCCCTTCATTGTAAAACCTTCTAGTTGTTTCATGTAGATTTCTTCTTCACATCCTTTTGATCTACTTCAAGATCAAAAGCAGTGGCAATAGACGAAATACATCTAATAGAGGTTAATTTAGCAATGAGAGAAAATAGTTCACCAAAATCAATCCCATCTACCTAGGAATATCCCTTAGCTACTAAGAAGGCTTTGTACTTCTCCACTTTACCTTATGCATTCAATATCTTAGACAACCATTTGCTACCAACAATTTTTCTTCTAGCTAGAAACTCAACTAGATCCCAAGCTTCATTTTTATCCAAGGCATCAATTTCTTCAACCATGGCCTTCTTTCGGATTTTACTATCCTCTGAGCCCATTGCTTCCTTAATAATTCCAGGATCATCATAAGTAATTGATAAAGAAAAACAGTAATGAAAATTAGATGGGAACTACCTTTATGGCCACATTCTTTCTCGAGAATATCTTCTCGGATTTGGAGTCTGAGATTCTTCTTCTTCCAATTCATCTTCTTTAGTTGAGTCAAATCGTTTATCATTCAAATCAAACTCTATTTTGTCTAGTTCTTTTTCCCTTGGTAGAACTTCTTGTTTGGGAACATCTAAAAAAAACATCCAAATTGTAAACATTCTTCTTAGTAACTGGGTTTGGATGTTTAAATCCTTTCACACCATCATTATATCCAATAAAGATACTTTTTTCAGCTTTATTATCCAACACTCTCCTTTTTTCCTTTGGAACATGTACATAAGAATCACACTGAAAAAAATTCCATATGTTTAAGAGAGGGTTTCTTACTTGTCCATATCTCATATGGATTTTTGTCAACCAATGTCGATGTGGGTGATCAATTTACCAAGTAACATGCAATATCTATTGCCTCTGCCCGAAATTCATGTCCTAACTTGGCACTACTAAGCATGCTCCTTTCCTTTTCCATCAACATCCTAATCATCCTTTCTACAACTCTATTCTATTGACATGTGTATGGAATAGTCTTCTACATTGCTATTCCACACTTATTATAAAATTGCTCAAATTCATTTCTACAGAACTCTCCACCATATATGTCCTCAACACCTTTATTTTTTTTTCTCTTTTTGACTCTCTGCAAGAGCCTTGAATTCTTTAAATTTATCAAATACCTTAGAGTTCTTTCATAGGAAATAAATCCATGTGTTCCTTGAGAAACCATCTATAAATGAGACACAATAAATAGATTTACATGATGATGGAACATGTACAGGTCCAAACACATAATTGTGTACTGACTCTAAAATTCCCCTTTCTCTTGTAGCACCAGATGCAAATATCACTCAATTCAATTTTCCATATATGCGATGTTCATAGAAATTGAAATGTAGTTTGCAATTAAACATACCTTCAACCATACCTTTACCATGTAATACTCGAAGGCTCGTCTTTCCAATATGTCTCGGTCTTTGAATCCATAACATTATCTTTTCTCCAAAGATAGCAGGGGGTGTATCTTATTTATTTCCACCCCCATGAACAATATAACTATTAGACCCATTGGTGATAGTGCTTCTGAATTGATTGTACATATTTCCATTCCGGAGTCTCCTCATCAATATCATTGATCCTCAAACCATTTTTCATATTTCTTTTTCAAACACACTTTGTATGCCTACATCACCCATCTTACTGATGGATATCGAGTTTCTAGCCATCTATGGAATGTGCAAATCTCCACGGAGAGTTCTAATCCTTCCATCCTTGTGCAACAACTTAAATATTCCACGTCCTTTAATTTTTTCCATCAAGTCATCTCCTAAGAAAACATCACCTCCATTGTACTTCTCATATTCACAAAGCCACTCCTTGTGAGGAGTCATTTGAAAATACACACTTGAGTCAATCAACCATACATCATGATCTAAATTGGTACTTGTAGAGGCTAGGTACACATCCCCTCCTTCTTATGAGGATGTCTTCACTAGTATGTAAGGGGCATCATCGGATACCCTCACTTTATCAATTTTTTTATATCTACAATCCTTCTTATAATGCCAAACTTTACGACATTTCCAACATTTCCTCAAATATTTTCCTAGAGATTTAGATCTACCTTTAGATTTGGATCTCCCTACTAAAAACTTATTTTTATTTATGTCTTGGGGATGACCTCTCAAAAACAAGGCATCCATGTTCTAACTATCCATGGGTTTTTTCCTCATTTCCTTTGATAATAGAGAGTCCACTATATACTCACACTTTAATGTTGTTTGAGTAGCACTACCAATTACTACAATCAGATTGTCTCAAGAATATGGGAAATAACATAATAATGTAATACATTTACCTTCTTCCTCCATATTAATATCAACATCGATAATTTGAATTACCAGATTATTAAAGACATTTAGATGATCCATCACTGGGTCACTATCATCCATCCTAAGGTGATACAACTTCTTTCGAAGAAACAGCTTATTTACCAAGTAATTTGAATGATACAAACTCCCTAACATATACCAAAACTTCTTTGCCTTATCTTCTCTAGCAACTTTCAACAATACCAAATCTAATAGGCAAATTCAAATCTTACTTCTTTCCTTTCTTTCTATCTTTTCCCAATATTCTTTTTCCATATTAGTAGGTTGTGTACATGGATCCACAACAACCTATTGTTGTCAATCTACAAGAATATCTTCCATTTTTAGCTTCCATACTTAAAGCTACAACTATTAAATTGATCCAGTTGGATATCGGTGGTGTTCCACCTCTTCCAACTGGCTCAAAACAACCTTCTGGCAATTTTGGTAAATTACTATTTTTAGTAGTTTTTCGGGTCCTAAACTTCCGGGGCCGTTTTGAGGCCCTAAACGACCTTTTTTGGCGATTTGGGGGGCCAAATGGTTGCCAACAACATTCACTTGAGTCTAGTCAAAAGTTGTAAATCTCGGATAAACCTTTCCAACGGGCTACCGAGTGCCCCAAACGGAGATCGTATGCAAAAGTTATGACCCCGGGAAGTTGATTGTTCAACTAACCACCTTTGGGCCGCAAACTTTATGACGGTTCATCTTCTAGGGTTAGGTTTTTGGATGTTTGAGATTCTTTCCCTCATGCTTATGATAAATAGGCCTTTTGGCCTCTCTTTGTAAATCATCTTGGCATGAATGAGCATAGCGACCACATCCCTTCTCAGAGATAGCTACCATCATTCCAGCTATTGTATTTTACAGTCTGTTATATTTCCATTATATTTAATAGAATATGTGTTTACTGTATCACTGTGTTCTTTGCAATATATCTATGTATATGACTCTGTAAATGTTCTTTTATTTCGTTCCCACATAAATCCGGATCAGTGGTATCAGAGCGGTTTCTCGGTGCATGTCCCCGACGAGGTCAGGATACAAATAGTTGGGTCTCGAACTAGTTTCACTTGGGGAAGACCACTCTCGCCGCCCCAAACGGCCTCCCATGACGGAAGAAAAGAGAGATGACGGAGCAGTAGATCCTATCAAGTTGTTGCTCGAGGAAGCCCTCGCGCGAAAGAGGAACGAGATGATGGATAATTTTGCCCATATCCTTCGACACATGCCGACGACAACAGATACACCTTCGGCAAGCAGCCGTTTCGGAGATGCAACTCCCTTAAAGGTACAAGTTAACTTTCATATCCCTTTATTTGAAGGCCAGATCGATGCCGATGCCATAGATAAATGGTTGAATCTACTAGAAGGGTATTTCTCTGTCCATAATTTTTTCGACAGGGAAAAGATCGTCTTTGTGCTCCTCAAGGCTGCCCCCCATGTCAAAAATTGGTGGGAAACTTATTGTGAGCAAAACTCATCAGACGAGTCTGGATTGTTTGAATTTCCAATCCCACTTGGGCCTCTTTTATAGATGCCATCAAGGAACAATATTACCCTATTGGAAACTATGATGACTAGTACACAAAATGGGCCATTCTACACCAAGAGAGGGACCAAACGGTGTCGGAGTACACCAACAAATTTCATAACTTGCGCACAAAGCTAGGTATCAAGGACTCCGAGCGACACCTAGTACTGAAATACTGCAGTGGCCTACATCGGTACATACGAACATAGATGGATTTCCTAGAAATCTCTTCACTCGGATCCGCCTATCGATATGCTGTCAAAATTGAGCAAAAATTTTAGCAAAAGAACAAGCGTGACTTCGGACCTGCGCAGAAGCAGGGCAAGGGAAACTCTGGCTCGCAAAACACGGGGCAGGGAAAGGACAACCAGTCCCAACCACAAGCGAAGAAAGGTAATGAAAAGACAAAGAAGGACACCGGGAAGTGGTGCGAGTTCCACAAAAGCCCCTGGCACAACACTGATGAATGTCGCTCAAAACAGTCATTGGTGGCTGAGATCAAAGCTTCAGAATCAGATCCCAGTTCCGATTCTGTCTCTGAACCTAATTTCATAGCCGCATGGAAAGGGAAACAGATCATTGATGCATAACCCAGTGCCGTCGTTGTCACCACACAGATTCAACAAGAGGAACCTGAAGAGTCGGAGGTAGAGGAGCGCCTTTTCCACTCACATATGTGGGTGAAGGGAATTCCCCTACACTTTGTTGTGGACAACGACATCCAGAAGAACTTTATCTCAGTGGAAGTCATCAAGAGACTGGAGCTACCAATAACACCACACCCACAACCATGCACCATTGGATGGCTAAGCCAAGGACGAGGGATCCGCGTCAGTCACCAATGTTTCCTACCATACGACATCAATCCCTTAAAAGATGAGGTATTGTGTGATGTGGCCCCACTTGAAGTATGTGATGTTATTTTAGGACAACCATATATGTGGAAGCGTCATGCTGTATATGAATCACGACCTCGTAGTGTCATTGTCACTTTGGGAGGACAACTCTATCGGATACCAGAGATAGTTGCACCTACCCCAACCAAGCAGGGCGGGAAGATAATATCCCACACTGGGAAATTTTCCCTATTCGCAATTGCCACTGAAGGAGAACATCGGATCACAGAGACATCCACAACCTCTTCCCATTATCCCTCTACTCAGCAGAAACAAGAAAAACAGAAGTTTAGTACAACATCGCCTATTCGAGTACCTTTGCAGTGCAAGGCCACGCATTCAAGGTGATCCCCCAAAAAGAAACCATCCACACCAGTCCAGACCAAGGATACCACAACAACCAAAACAGTTGAACAGCTCCAGTGCAGCCAGCAACAACAATTACAACCCTCTGAAGATTTCAAAGAAAGGCAACCTTTTCCCTTCAGCACACGCTGCACCAAGAGCTCAACTCGACACACAGTTCGACATATGATAAGGGATTTGATGCAATGGAGACCATTGCTTACTAAGGAGGGAGGAATAATCTAGGTGGATATCGGTGGTGTCCCACCTCTTCCAACTGGCTCAAAACAGTCTTCTGGCAATTTTGGTAAATTACTATTTTTAGCAGTTTTTCGGGTCCTAAACTTCCGGGGCCGTTTTGAGGCCCTAAACGACCTTTTTTGGTAATTTGGGGGGACAAATGGTTGCCAACAACAATCATTTGGGCCCATTCGAAATTTGTAAATCTCAGATAGACCTTTCCAACGGGCTACCGAGCGCCTCAAACGAAGATCATATGCAAAAGTTATGACCCCAGGAAGTTGACTGTTCAACTAACCACCTTGGGGCCACAAACTTTATGACAGTTTATCATAAATAGGCCTTTCGACCTCTCTTTGTAAACCATCTTGACATGAATGAGCATAGCGGCCACATCTCTTGTCAAAGATAGCTACCACCATTCCAACTATTGTATTTTACAATCTGTTCTATTTCCATTATATTTAATAGAATATGTGTTTACTGTATCACTGTGTTCTTTGCAATATATCTATGTATATGATTATGTAAATGTTCTTTTATTTCGTTCCCACATAAATCCGGATCAGTGGTATCAGAGCGGTTTCTTGGTGCATGTCCCCAACGAGGTCAGGATACAGAGAGTTGGGTCTCGAACTAGTTTCACTTGGGGAAGACCACTCTCGCCACACCAAATGGCCTCCCATGGCGGAAGAAAAGAGAGACGATGGAGCAGTAGATCCTATCAAGTTGTTGCTCGAGGAAGCACTCGCGCGACAGAGGAACGAGATGATGGATAATTTCGCCTAGATCCTTGGACGCATGCCAACGCCAACAAATACACCTTTGACAAGCAACCATTTCGGAGATGCGACTCCCTTAAAGGTACAAGTTAACTTTCATATCCCTTTATTTGAAGGCCAGATCGATGCCGATGCCAAAGATAAATGGTTGAATCTACTAGAAGGGTATTTCTCTGTCCATAATTTTTTCGACAGGGAAAAGATCGTCTTTGTGCTCCTCAAGGCTGCCCCCCATGTCAAAAATTGGTGGGAAACTTATTGTGAGCAAAACTCATCAGACGAGTCTGGATTGTTTGAATTTCCAATCCCACTTGGGCCTCTTTTATAGATGCCATCAAGGAACAATATTATCCTATTGGAAACTATGATGACTAGTACACAAAATGGGCCATTCTACACCAAGAGAGGGACCAAACGATGTCGGAGTACACCAACAAATTTCATAACTTGCGCACAAAGCTAGGTATCAAGGACTCCGAGCGACACCTAGTACTGAAATACTGCAGTGGCCTACATCGGTACATACGAACATAGATGGATTTCCTAGAAATCTCTTCACTCGGATCCGCCTATCGATATGCTGTCAAAATTGAGCAAAAATTTTAGCAAAAGAACAAGCGTGACTTCGGACCTGCGCAGAAGCAGGGCAAGGGAAACTCTGGCTCGCAAAACACGGGGCAGGGAAAGGACAACCAGTCCCAACCACAAGCGAAGAAAGGTAATGAAAAGACAAAGAAGGACACCGGGAAGTGGTGCGAGTTCCACAAAAGCCCCTGGCACAACACTGATGAATGTCGCTCAAAACAGTCATTGGTGGCTGAGATCAAAGCTTCAGAATCAGATCCCAGTTCCGATTCTGACTCTGAACCTAATTTCATAGCCACATGGAAAGGGAAACAGATCATTGATGCATAACCCATTGCCGTCGTTGTCACCACACAGATTCAACAAGAGGAACCTGAAGAGTCGGAGGTAGAGGAGCGCCTTTTCCACTCACATATGTGGGTGAAGGGAATTCCCCTACACTTTGTTGTGGACAACGACATCCAGAAGAACTTTATCTCAGTGGAAGTCATCAAGAGACTGGAGCTACCAATAACACCACACCCACAACCATACACCATTGGATGGCTAAGCCAAGGACGAGGGATCCGCGTCAGTCACCAATGTTTCCTACCATACGGCATCAATCCCTTAAAAGATGAGGTATTGTGTGATGTGGCCCCACTTGAAGTATGTGATGTTATTTTAGGACAACCATATATGTGGAAGCGTCATGCTGTATATGAATCACGACCTCGTAGTGTCATTGTCACTTTGGGAGGACAACTCTATCGGATACCAGAGATAGTTGCACCTACCCCAACCAAGCAGGGCAGGAAGATAATATCCCACACTGGGAAATTTTCCCTATTCGCAATTGCCACTGAAGGAGAACATCGGATCACAGAGACATCCACAACCTCTGCCCATTATCCCTCTACTCAGCAGAAACAAGAAAAACAGAAGTTTAGTGCAACATCGCCTATTCGAGTACCTTTGCAGTGCAAGGCCACGCATTCAAGGTGATCCCCCAAAATGAAACCATCCACACCAGTGCAGACCAAGGATACCACAACAACCAAAACAGTTGAACAGCTCCAGTGCAGCCAGCAACAACAATTACAACCCTCTGAAGATTTCAAAGAAAGGCAACCTTTTCGCTTCAGCACACGCTGCACCAAGAGCTCAACTCGACACACAGTTCGACATATGATAAGGGATTTGATGCAATGGAGACCATTGCTTCTTAAGGAGGGAGGAATAATCTAGGTGGATATCGGTTGTGTCCCACCTCTTCCAACTGGCTCAAAACAGTCTTCTGGCAATTTTGGTAAATTACTATTTTTAGCAGTTTTTCGGGTCCTAAACTTCCGGGGCCGTTTTGAGGCCCTAAACGACCTTTTTTGGAAATTTGGGGGGACAAATGGTTGCCAACAACATCCATTTAGGCTTGGTCGAAATTTGTAAATCTCAGATAGACCTTTCCAACGGGCTACCGAGCGCCTCAAACGGAGATCATATGCAAAAGTTATGACCCCAGGAAGTTGACTGTTCAACTAACCACCTTGGGGCCACAAACTTTATGACAGTTTATCATAAATAGGCCTTTCGGCCTCTCTTTGTAAACCATCTTGACATGAATGAGCATAGCGGCCACATCTCTTGTCAAAGATAGCTACCACCATTCCAACTATTGTATTTTACAATCTGTTCTATTTCCATTATATTTAATAGAATATGTGTTTACTGTATCACTGTGTTCTTTGCAATATATCTATGTATATGATTATGTAAATGTTCTTTTATTTCATTCCCACATAAATCCGGATCAGTGGTATCAGAGCGGTTTCTTGGTGCATGTCCCCAACGAGGTCAGGATACAGAGAGTTGGGTCTCGAACTAGTTTCACTTGGGGAAGACCACTCTCGCCACCCCAAATGGCCTCCCATGGCGGAAGAAAAGAGAGACGATGGAGTAGTAGATCCTATCAAGTTGTTGCTCGAGGAAGCCCTCGCGCGACAGAGGAACGAGATGATGGATAATTTCGCCTAGATCCTTGGACGCATGCCAACGCCAACAAACACACCTTTGACAAGCAACCATTTCGGAGATGCGACTCCCTTAAAGGTACAAGTTAACTTTCATATCCCTTTATTTGAAGGCCAGATCGATGCCGATGCCAAAGATAAATGGTTGAATCTACTAGAAGGGTATTTCTCTGTCCATAATTTTTTCGATAGGGAAAAGATCGTCTTTGTGCTCCTCAAGGCTGCCCCCCATGTCAAAAATTGGTGGGAAACTTATTGTGAGCAAAACTCATCAGACGAGTCTGGATTGTTTGAATTTCCAATCCCACTTGGGCCTCTTTTATAGATGCCATCAAGGAACAATATTACCCTATTGGAAACTATGATGACTAGTACACAAAATGGGCCATTCTACACCAAGAGAGGGACCAAACGATGTCGGAGTACACCAACAAATTTCATAACTTGCGCACAAAGCTAGGTATCAAGGACTCCGAGCGACACCTAGTACTGAAATACTGCAGTGGCCTACATCGGTACATACGAACATAGATGGATTTCCTTGAAATCTCTTCACTCGGATCCGCCTATCGATATGCTGTCAAAATTGAGCAAAAATTTTAGCAAAATAACAAGCGTGACTTCGGACCTGCGCAGAAGCAGGGCAAGGGAAACTCTGGCTCGCAAAACACGGGGCAGGGAAAGGACAACCAGTCCCAACCACAAGCAAAGAAAGGTAATGAAAAGACAAAGAAGGACACCGGGAAGTGGTGCGAGTTCCACAAAAGCCCCTGGCACAACACTGATGAATGTCGCTCAAAACAGTCATTGGTGGCTGAGATCAAAGCTTCAGAATCAGATCCCAGTTCCGATTCTGACTCTGAACCTAATTTCATAGCCGCATGGAAAGGGAAACAGATCATTGATGCATAACCCAGTGCCGTCGTTGTCACCACACAGATTCAACAAGAGGAACCTGAAGAGTCGGAGGTAGAGGAGCGCCTTTTCCACTCACATATGTGGGTGAAGGGAATTCCCCTACACTTTGTTGTGGACAACGACATCCAGAAGAACTTTATCTCAGTGGAAGTCATCAAGAGACTGAAGCTACCAATAACACCACACCCACAACCATACACCATTGGATGGCTAAGCCAAGGACGAGGGATCCGCGTCAGTCACCAATGTTTCCTACCATACGGCATCAATCCCTTAAAAGATGAGGTATTGTGTGATGTGGCCCCACTTGAAGTATGTGATGTTATTTTAGGACAACCATATATGTGGAAGCATCATGCTGTATATGAATCACGACCTCGTAGTGTCATTGTCACTTTGGGAGGAAAACTCTATCGGATACCAGAGATAGTTGCACCTACCCCAACCAAGCAAGGCAGGAAGATAATATCCCACACTGGGAAATTTTCCCTATTTGCAATTGCCACTGAAGGAGAACATCGGATCACAGCGACATCCACAACCTCTGCCCATTATCCCTCTACTCAGCAGAAACAAGAAAACCAGAAGTTTAGTGCAACATCGCCTATTCGAGTACCTTTGCAGTGCAAGGCCACGCATTCAAGGTGATCCCCCAAAAAGAAACCATCCACACCAGTGCAGACCAAGGATACCACAACAAACAAAACAGTTGAACAGCTCCAGTGCAGCCAGCAACAACAATTACAACCCTCTGAAGATTTCAAAGTAAGGCAACCTTTTCGCTTCAGCACACGCTGCACCAAGAGCTCAACTCGACACACAGTTCAACATATGATAAGGGATTTGATGCAATGGAGACCATTGCTTCCTAAGGAGGGAGGAATAATCTAGGTGGATATCGGTGGTGTCCCACCTCTTCCAACTGGCTCAAAACAGTCTTCTGGCAATTTTGGTAAATTACTATTTTTAGCAGTTTTTCGGGTCCTAAACTTCCGGGGCCGTTTTGAGGCCCTAAACAACCTTTTCTGGAAATTTGGGGGAACAAATGGTTGCCAACAACATTTATTTGGGCCCGGTCGAAATTTGTAAATCTCAGATAGACCTTTCCAACGGGCTACCGAGTTCCTCAAACGGAGATCATATGCAAAAGTTATGACCCCAGGAAGTTGACTGTTCAACTAACCACCTTGGGGCCACAAACTTTATGACAGTTTATCATAAATAGGCCTTTCGGCCTCTCTTTGTAAACCATCTTGACATGAATGAGCATAGCGGCCACATCTCTTGTCAAAGATAGCTACCACCATTCCAACTATTGTATTTTACAATCTGTTCTATTTCCATTATATTTAATAGAATATGTGTTTACTGTATCACTGTGTTCTTTGCAATATATCTATGTATATGATTATGTAAATGTTCTTTTATTTCGTTCCCACATAAATCCGGATCAGTGGTATCAGAGCGGTTTCTTGGTGCATGTCCCCAACGAGGTCAGGATACAGAGAGTTGGGTCTCGAACTAGTTTCACTTGGGGAAGACCACTCTCGCCACCCCAAATGGCCTCCCATGGCGAAAGAAAAGAGAGACGATGGAGCAGTAGATCCTATCAAGTTGTCGCTCGAGGAAGCCCTCGCGCGACAGAGGAACGAGATGATGGATAATTTCGCCTAGATCCTTGGACGCATGCCAACGCCAACAAATACACCTTTGACAAGCAACCATTTCGAAGATGCGACTCCCTTAAAGGTACAAGTTAACTTTCATATCCCTTTATTTGAAGGCCAGATCGATGCCGATGCCAAAGATAAATGGTTGAATCTACTAGAAGGGTATTTCTCTGTCCATAATTTTTTCGACAGGGAAAAGATCGTCTTTGTGCTCCTCAAGGCTGCCCCCCATGTCAAAAATTGGTGGGAAACTTATTGTGAGCAAAACTCATCAGACGAGTCTGGATTGTTTGAATTTCCAATCCCACTTGGGCCTCTTTTATAGATGCCATCAAGGAACAATATTACCCTATTGGAAACTATGATGACTAGTACACAAAATGGGCCATTCTACACCAAGAGAGGGACCAAACGGTGTCGGAGTACACCAACAAATTTCATAACTTGCGCACAAAGCTAGGTATCAAGGACTCCGAGCGACACCTAGTACTGAAATACTGCAGTGGCCTACATCGGTACATACGAACATAGATGGATTTCCTAGAAATCTCTTCACTCGGATCCGCCTATCGATATGCTGTCAAAATTGAGCAAAAATTTTAGCAAAAGAACAAGCGTGACTTCGGACCTGCGCAGAAGCAGGGCAAGGTAAACTCTGGCTCGCAAAACATGGGGCAGGGAAAGGACAACCAGTCCCAACCACAAGCGAAGAAAGGTAATGAAAAGACAAAGAAGGACACCGGGAAGTGGTGCGAGTTCCACAAAAGCCCCTGGCACAACACTGATGAATGTCGCTCAAAACAGTCATTGGTGGCTGAGATCAAAGCTTCAGAATCAGATCCCAGTTCCGATTCTGACTCTGAACCTAATTTCATAGCCGCATGGAAAGGGAAACAGATCATTGATGCATAACCCAGTGTCGTCGTTGTCACCACACAGATTCAACAAGAGGAACCTGAAGAGTCGGAGGTAGAGGAGCGCCTTTTCCACTCACATATGTGGGTGAAGGGAATTCCCCTACACTTTGTTGTGGACAACGACATCCAGAAGAACTTTATCTCAGTGGAAGTCATCAAGAGACTGGAGCTACCAATAACACCACACCCACAACCATACACCATTGGATGGCTAAGCCAAGGACGAGGGATCCGCGTCAGTCACCAATGTTTCCTACCATACGGCATCAATCCCTTAAAAGATGAGGTATTGTGTGATGTGGCCCCACTTGAAGTATGTGATGTTATTTTAGGACAACCATATATGTGGAAGCGTCATGCTGTATATGAATCACGACCTCGTAGTGTCATTGTCACTTTGGGAGGACAACTCTATCGGATACCAGAGATAGTTGCACCTACCCCAACCAAGCAGGGCAGGAAGATAATATCCCACACTGGGAAATTTTCCCTATTCGCAATTGCCACTGAAGGAGAACATCGGATCACAGAGACATCCACAACCTCTGCCCATTATCCCTCTACTCAGCAGAAACAAGAAAAACAGAAGTTTAGTGCAACATCGCCTATTCGAGTACCTTTGCAGTGCAAGGCCACGCATTCAAGGTGATCCCCCAAAAAGAAACCATCCACACCAGTGCAGACCAAGGATACCACAACAACCAAAACAGTTGAACAGCTCCAGTGCAGCCAGCAACAACAATTACAACCCTATGAAGATTTCAAAGAAAGGCAACCTTTTCGCTTCAGCACACGCTGCACCAAGAGCTCAACTCGACACACAGTTCGACATATGATAAGGGATTTGATGCAATGGAGACCATTGCTTCCTAAGGAGGGAGGAATAATCTAGGTGGATATCGGTGGTGTCCCACCTCTTCCAACTGGCTCAAAACAGTCTTCTGGCAATTTTGGTAAATTACTATTTTTAGCAGTTTTTCGGGTCCTAAACTTCCGGGGCCGTTTTGAGGCCCTAAACGACCTTTTTTGGAAATTTGGGGGGACAAATGGTTGCCAACAACATTCATTTGGGCCCGGTCGAAATTTGTAAATCTCAGATAGACCTTTCCAACGGGCTACCGAGCGCCTCAAACGGAGATCATATGCAAAAGTTATGACCCCAGGAAGTTGACTGTTCAACTAACCACCTTGGGGCCACAAAATTTATGACAGTTTATCATAAATAGGCCTTTCGGCCTCTCTTTGTAAACCATCTTGACATGAATGAGCATAGCGGCCACATCTCTTGTCAAAGATAGCTACCACCATTCCAACTATTGTATTTTACAATCTGTTCTATTTCCATTATATTTAATAGAATATGTGTTTACTGTATCACTGTGTTCTTTGCAATATATCTATGTATATGATTATGTAAATGTTCTTTTATTTCGTTCCCACATAAATCCGGATCAAAGGTATCAGAGCGGTTTCTTGGTGCATGTCCCCAACGAGGTTAGGATATAGAGAGTTGGGTCTCGAACTAGTTTTACTTGGGGAAGACCACTCTCGCCACCCCAAATGGCCTCCCATGGCGGAAGAAAAGAGAGACGATGGAGCAGTAGATCCTATCAAGTTGTTGCTCGAGGAAGCCCTCGCGCGACAGAGGAACGAGATGATGGATAATTTCGCCTAGATCCTTGGACGCATGCCAACGCCAACAAATACACCTTTGACAAGCAACCATTTCGGAGATGCGACTCCCTTAAAGGTACAAGTTAACTTTCATATCCCTTTATTTGAAGGCCAGATCGATGCCGATGCCAAAGATAAATGGTTGAATCTACTAGAAGGGTATTTCTCTGTCCATAATTTTTTCGACAGGGAAAAGATCGTCTTTGTGCTCCTCAAGGCTTCCCCCCATGTCAAAAATTGGTGGGAAACTTATTGTGAGCAAAACTCATCAGACGAGTCTGGATTGTTTGAATTTCCAATCCCACTTGGGCCTCTTTTATAGATGCCATCAATGAACAATATTACCCTATTGGAAACTATGATGACTAGTACACAAAATGGGCCATTCTACACCAAGAGAGGGACCAAACGGTGTCGGAGTACACCAACAAATTTCATAACTTGCGCACAAAGCTAGGTATCAAGGACTCCGAGCGACACCTAGTACTGAAATACTGCAGTGGCCTACATCGGTACATACGAATAGAGATGGATTTCCTAGAAATCTCTTCACTCGGATCCGCCTATCGATATGCTGTCAAAATTGAGCAGAAATTTTAGCAAAAGAACAAGCGTGACTTCGGACCTGCGCAGAAGCAGGGCAAGGGAAACTATGGCTCGCAAAACACGGGGCAGGGAAAGGACAACCAGTCCCAACCACAAGCGAAGAAAGGTAATGAAAAGACAAAGAAGGACACCGGGAAGTGGTGCGAGTTCCACAAAATCCCCTGGCACAACACTGATGAATGTCGCTCAAAACAGTCATTTGTGGCTGAGATCAAAGCTTCAGAATCAGATCCCAGTTCCGATTCTGACTCTGAACCTAATTTCATAGCCGCATGGAAAGGGAAACAGATCATTGATGCAGAACCCAGTGCCGTCGTTGTCACCACACAGATTCAACAAGAGGAACCTGAAGAGTCGGAGGTAGAGGAGCGCCTTTTCCACTCACATATGTGGGTGAATGGAATTCCCCTACACTTTGTTGTGGACAACGACATCCAGAAGAACTTTATCTCAGTGGAAGTCATCAAGAGACTGGAGCTACCAATAACACCACACCCACAACCATACACCATTGGATGGCTAAGCCAAGGACGAGGGATCCGCGTCAGTCACCAATGTTTCCTACCATACGGCATCAATCCCTTCAAAGATGAGGTATTGTGTGATGTGGCCCCACTTGAAGTATGTGATGTTATTTTAGGACAACCATATATGTGGAAGTGTGATGCTGTATATGAATCACGACCTCGTAGTTTCATTGTCACTTTGGGAGGACAACTCTATCGGATACCAGAGATAGTTGCACCTACCCCAACCAAGCAGGGCAGGAAGATAATCTCCCACACTGGGAAATTTTCTCTATTCGCAATTGCCACTGAAGGAGAACATCAGATCACAGAGACATCCACAACCTCTTCCCATTATCCCTCTACTCAGCACAAACAAGAAAAACAGAAGTTTAGTGCAACATCGCCTATTCGAGTACCTTTGCAGTGCAAGACCAGGCATTCAAGGTGCTCCCCCAAAAAGAAACCATCCACACCAGTGCAGACCAAGGATACCACAACAACCAAAACTGTTGAACAGCTCCAGCGCAGCTAGCAACCGCAATTACAACCCTCTGAAGATTTCAAAGAAAGGCAACATTTTCGCTTCAACACACGCTGCACCAAGATCTCAACTCGACACACAGTTCGACATATGATAAGGGATTTGACGCAATGGAGACCATTGCTTCCTAAGGAGGGAGGATTGATCTAGGTGGATATCGGTGGCGTCCCACCTCTTCCAACTGGCTCAAAATAGTGTTTTGGCAATTTTGGTAAATTACTATTTTTAGCAGTTTTTCGGGTCCTAAACTTCTAGGATCGTTTTGAGGCCCTAAATGACCTTTTTTGGTGATTTGGGGGGCCGAATGGTTGCCATCGACATGCATTTGGCCCCATTCAAAAGTTGTAAATCTCGAATAGACCTTTCCAACGTGCTACCGAGCGCCCCAAACAGATATTTCGACACATGAATCACCACTACAAATATCCTGCTAGACTTAGGTTTATTATAGACCCAAGATAAATTTTCCTTATCAAACGAGTCGAACCCTTAGAAATAGAGGCATCCCCCTGAAGCCAATAATCAAGCTCTGATACCACATGTAAGTTTTAAACCTATGAAGTGAAACAATGCATATAGATTCTTAAAAAAATGGAGATTTAAACAATGGCACACACACAAACACAAATATTTACCCTGGAAACCCTTAACTGGGAAAATCAAATCTTAGAGTTGCACCTCTCACTTTTTGATTGTATATTAACCCTTTACAGTAAAATTTTTTGGTATTCTACAACATCCAAAACCTTAATATGTTAACCCATATTTGATTATAAACCCAATCCCTTAATCAGGTATAAATTACAAATTTTCCAAAGAAAAAAAATTGGGGCATTGCATCGAACCTCCACGTCGTAGGTTGATGCTACCCCCATGCAAATAATATAACACATACCCAACATAGTATTGTTGAATAAAGTTGTTGTTTTAAATCCTTGAATGCTTTCTATTATGAATCAACCCAAATGAACTTAGCTCTGGACCCACCCTTCATAACTTGGCTTAGGGGCCAAGTGATATGAGAGAACCTAAACATGATCATGTGATAGAATTTTGAGATGCCTAAGAAACTTCAGATATTTGTTAGAGTTGTCAAGGTTGACCAATCATGAATGACTTACATATTAGCTAGATCCACATGCACACCATGCCCATCCATGATGTATCCTAAAAAAATAATTATCCACATGTTGAATGAGCATTTCTTCAATTGGTGTATACCTTTAATTATTGCAAGGTACTCAAGATCTATTGAACGTGTAGCAAGTATTCTACCAAAATTTTGTTGAAAATGAGGTTATCATCTAAATAGAAAATAACAAAAGAACTTGTGAAAGACCACAATATATCATCCATCAACCTTATGAATGTTGTTGGAGAATAAGTCAAGCTAAAAGGCATTACCAACCACTTGAATAGGCCTTTAGAATTTAAGGTGGCCTTCCATACATCAATTTTCTTGATTGGTGCTTGCGAGTAGATTGACTGAAAATCAAAATTACTAAAAAAATTGGCACCCTTGAGTTGATTAAGAATATTGTCAATCTAGTGGGTTGGATATCGATTCTTGATTGTTATTGTTTATATATTTGTAATCAATATAGAGTCTCCATGTCCCATCCTTCTTCTACACCAACACAATTAGGCTCCCACAAGTTAAGGAGCTCAATCAAATGCGACCTTTTTTATGAGATGTTGAATTTGAGGTTTGATTTTCCCATTCTCCAAAATAGAGTCTCTCTATATTATGCCATGAGGTAGAGGAGCACTAGGTATCAAATCAACGGAATGCTAGAATTGGTAATGCAGGGGAACCCCTATAGGCAAAGTAAATATATATTTATATTTTTCCACTATCTTGTCCACCTACTTCCGCTCTATAAAGAGACTCCATGTAGAGCCCATGACATTTGTAATGGTATTCTATCACCTCTTGAATAGATCATGAGAAGTAAAAATATCTTAGTCTTAGAAATTACCTTCTTGCATTGCTTTGTTGAGATCATGGAAACTATGGTAGTTGAAATTGTCTTTGGTATCCTATAGATCTAAACTCCCAAATTAATAATGGAAGTATGGGAACTAGACTCATAAACATCATTATGTTTCCACCTATATGGTTTTTCTAAAATAACATCACAAACTTCAAGTGGAGAAACATCACATAGTACCTCATATTTGAAGGACTCCATATCATAGGGTAGGCAACATTACTAAAGGATGTAGATGTTTCTTCCCTATCTTATCCAACTAATCGTGTATGGTTGGGGGTGTGGTCTTGTTAGAAACTTCAACCTCTTGATGAACTCCACTAATATTAAGTTCTTCTAACTAATACTATCAATAATGAAATGTAGTAGATTCCCCTTCACCCACATCTATGAATACAAGAGGTGCTCATCTTCCTTTGCTCCTTTAGCACTTATACCTGGATATTTGTGGTTGCAATGGTAACATCATGTTCCACATCATTTGTCTTGTTTCCATAAAAAATATTTGAATACGGTTTTGAACTAGATCTATATTCTAACTTTCAACTCAATTAGTAATGACTACGAGCGACATATTTCAATGTTGTGACGAGGGTTTTTGCGGAAGTCACACCACTTTCTAGTGTCCTTCTTTGATTTCCATTTTGCCTTCTTTTCTTGTGTCTTGGATTTGTTGTCCTAAGGTTTCTATCATTTGTATATCCTTTTTTGTGTGAGTTAGGGCCACCTTTACTGATGCAGGGATTTTCGTAGGTTGAAATTTAAAAAAAGAAAAAGAAAAAGAAAAAAGAAGAAGAAGAAGAAGAAGAAGAAGAAATAATGCAGGGATTTCTGAGGGTCATAAATTTTGACTCGTTTATCCATTTGGGATCAAATTTAATAGGAATTTGCATTTCGAGGAGTTCACTGCAGTGATCGATAAGATCCTTTAGATCAGACCTTTTTTTGACACTTTTCTGGAGCCTGATTCCTTCATATAGTGCCTCAAATTGGGGTTTTAGAGTTTTTGTGGGATTTTTTAAATTTGTAATTATTAGTTATCTATTAGTTTATGCACCTAATAAGAAAAGTGAGTTGACAGCTAGTGTTTCTCTAGTTAGCTTTAAGTTAGTGGTCAGTTTTAGATTCATACTAAAATTCTCTAAAATTAACAATTTTCGAAAATCTTAGATATCCGTTATCTGTTAGTTTATGCACCTAATAATAAAAGTGAGTTGAAAACTAGTATCACTCTAGTTAGCTTTAAGTTAGTGGTTAGTTTTAGATTCATGTGAGAATTTTCTAAATTTAGAAATTTTTGAAAATCTCATATATCAGTTATAAGAGGTTGAACCTCCATTGTAATAGTTAGGATGGAGAAGGAATAATGAGATGATTATTCTTCTACTCTCATGTGTTTGCATGGTTTTTTAGATATCGTGAATGAATTAAAGTTTATTGGCTACATCATCTTGTATCAGAGAAAGAATATGGATGGGTGAGGAAGGGGAAGAGTAGGTCTTGCTCATATGCGTGGAGATATGCAAAACCTCCAAAGGCAAGTAGCGGATCTTAGAAACGTGTTGGTTAATCAGAGAATAATACGAAGAGAAGTGTCTCATGAGGAGACATACCAAGGAGATGCGAATCAACATATAGAGCATGAAAAAGAACAATTAGAGTGATTTCCTTTTGAAGAAACAATGCTCAGGGCTCTAGAAGGGAGGAATGATGGGATCAAAATAGAAGTTTCAGAATATGCAGGGAGTCTTAAACTAGAGGAGTTAATAGATTGGTTGAAAACCATGGAATATTTTTTTTAATGGAAGCCTATGACAGAGGAAAAGGAGGTGAAATTT
Source organism: Larix kaempferi (assembly GCA_027924585.1). Taxonomy (NCBI): domain Eukaryota; kingdom Viridiplantae; phylum Streptophyta; class Pinopsida; order Pinales; family Pinaceae; genus Larix; species Larix kaempferi. Next base: position 5,376,139 of record BSBM01000091.1, on the reverse strand, counting down.
ACATGCACCAAATTCAAGGGTCATGCCATGATCTAGTGGGATCATGTAAAGAAGGAAAGAAAAAAAAAGGGAAAAGACAAAATTAAGATCTGGAATAAGATGGAGAAAAAATTGTGATATATATTTTTTTTCCTTTAGACTATGCATAGATAATTTTTCATAGATTTCATAATTTGAAGCAAAACCTGTCCACTGTGGAGGAACTCACACGTGAGTTTTATCAGTTGTGCATTCATGTGGATCACTATGAAATGGATGAGAAACTAGATGCAAGGTATGTGAATTGCTTGAAATTTTCTATTCAAGATGAATTGAGCATGCATAGGGTTCACAACATGGAAGAGGCATACCAATTAGCCTTAAAAGATGAGGAAAAGAAAAACCAACAATTTTCTCAAAGGAATAGAGGGGAAAGGAGGGGTACATCGTCTACCTGTTGGGGTGGTTTTAACTATGGTAGAGGTGAATCATCCCAAGGGCTGAGAAAGTAGAAGATGCTTGAGAAGATAACTTGAATCAGCCACAAGGAAGAGGATTTTAGAGGGGTAGAGGTTACGATGGTGGTAGAGGAAGACCTTATATGTGTTTTAGGTGTGGTGTAGAGGGCCATTGAGCATTTGAATGCCCAAGTTATAATATGCAAGAGCTGAAGCAATGAAAACAACCTACTTTAGACTTGGTCCAAGTTGAGAATGAAGAAGGACCTGAATTTGAAGTCCCACCCAATATGGGGGAGAATCTCATGATATAGAGGTCAATGGTGATTCTCGAAAAAGAGCAAAGACATCGTAGCAACAATGAAGATTCGTGGCTAAGACAAATATTTTTTAAACCAGGTGCACTTCCAGGGGAAAGGTATGTGAAGTTATTGTTGATAGTGGTAGTTGTGAAAATATGGTTTCCAAAGAGATGGTGGATAAGTTGAAATTATGTTGTGAAACACATCCCCATTCTTATCGAATTGCATGGTTCAGAAAAGGGGATGAAGTCACCATTAATAAAATACGTTTGATCAATTTTTCCATCGGTAAGACTTATAAAGCTAAAGTATGGTGTGATGTCATTCCAATATGCATGTCATATGTTATTGGAGAGGCCTTGGCAATATGATAGAAAATTCATGCATGATGGAGAAAATAATACCTACACCAAGTTTTGAAAGGATGGATCAAAAGTTGTCTTATTGCCCCTTAAGGATGAAGGGAAAGTTGAGAATATGTTGTCAAAAAGAGAGCTCATTAAGGAAATGAAGGCAACTCGATGCTTCTATGAATTAATAGTGCAAAAAGGAGCTGATGAAGAAATACCAATACCTACTGAAAGTGTCCAAGGTACTAGAAGAATATGTTGATGTTATCCCCAATGAACTACCTAATGGTCTTCCAGTAAAGAGGGATATTCAACATTGCACTGATCTTATCCTAGGATCATCTTTACCTAATCAGGTAACCTATAGGATGAGTCCAACAAAACATGCATAGCTCAATCGACAAGTAACAGAGCTTATAAAGAAAGCCCTAGTAAGAGAAAGCATGAGTCCCTGTGTTGTACCATCATTGTTGACTTCAAAAAAATATAATACATGTAGGATGTGCATAGGTAGAAGAGAAATAAATAAATTTACCATCAAATATTGGTTTCCTATACCGTGCTTGGACAACATGATGCATTTTCTAGCCATAGCTAAGTATTTTAGTAAAATTGATTTGCGTAGTGGATACCACAAGATACGTATTCACGAAGGGGATGAATGGAAAACTTCTTTCAAGACCGAGGATGGACTATATGAATGGATGGTGATGCCATTCATCCTATCCAATGTACCTAGTACCTTCATGTGGTTGATGAATACTCTGCTTCGACCTTATATTGGTAAGTTTGTTGTTGTTTATTTTGATGACATTATAGTTTTGAGTAACAACAAAGAAGATCACTTGCAACATTTAAATATTATATTGGATGTGTTGAGGAAACATCAAATTTATGCAAACCTAAATAAATGTAGGATCCTCCAAGAAAGTTTGGTATTTCTGGGTTTTGTCATCTCAACAGAAGGAGTCAAGATGGATTCAGAGAAGGTCAGAGCAATTTTGGAATGGCATAGTCCTAGGGGCATAATAGAGGTAATAATTTTTCATGGGATGGCCAATTTTTACCAAAATTTTATTTGAAATTTTAGTAGCATTGTAGCACCCATAACAGATTGCACCAAAGGAACGACATTCAAGTGGAACAATGAAGTTGAATAAATATCCAAGTTTCTAAAGAAGAAGGTAACTGAGGCACCCATATTATCCTTACGATATTTTGATAAAGTGTTTGAGGTAGACTGTGATGCCTCACCTGTAGGAATTGGAGTTGTACTTAGCCAAGTAGGTATAGCAATTGCATTTTTTAGCGAAAAGTTAAATTAGGTAAGAAAGAACTACTCCACATATGATGTAAAATTTTATGCAATTGTGAAAGCATCGCGACATTGGAGGCATTATTTAGTGTTGAAAGAGTTTGTGTTATTTACCGATCACATTGCATTAAATTATATAAACACCCAAAAGAAATTGAAAAATAGACATGCAAAATGGGTCTCTTTCTTACCAGGCTACACCTTTGTTCTGAAGAACAAATCAAGAAGGAAAAATCAGGTTGTAGATGCTTTGAGTTGGCACACTGTTCTTTTGAAAACCATGGAAAATTAAGTAATTAGGTTTGCTGCATTGAAGGATCTCTATGCGTGTGATAAATTTTTTGGGGAGATTGTGGAACACTTGAAGAATCCAATCGCTGGGAACATGGATCTTATTCAAGGTGAATATTTTATGCAATATGGATACCTTTTCAAAGGAAAACAATTATGCATTCTGATTGGTTCTATGAGAGAAAATATTATCAGAGAAATTCACAGTAGTGGATTTGCAGGAAATTTTGGGAAGGATAAGACACTAGACTTAATCGAAGATAAATATTACTAACTGAATATGAAAAAATATATAACCAGGTATGTGGCATGGTGCATGATTTGTCAAATGGATAAGGGACACTCCAAGAATACAGTGTTGTACATGCCATTACTAGTGCCCACAGACCCATGGACAGATCTGAGCATGGACTTTGTGTTAGGGATCCCAAACACACAGCGAGGTAATGATTCATTTTTTGGTTGTTAATAGGTTCTCTAAAATGTCTCATTTAATTGCTTGCAAGAAAACTAGTGATGCATCAAGGGTGGCATAATTTTTTTTTCCAGAAATTGTTAGATTGCATGGTGTTCCAAAAACTATTACCTCTAATAGAGATACTCAGTTCTTGGGTCATTTTTGGAGGAATTAATCGAAGAAAATGGGGACTAAATTATAGTTCAACAGTGACTATCACCCCTAAATAAATGGGAAAACCCAGATAGTAAATTGGAGTTTGGGAAACCTATTATAGAGCATTGTTAGAGAGAATCCCAAGTAGGGGGATTTAGCTTTATCTCAAGCAAAATTTGCCTACAATAGTTCAGTGAACAAATATACTGGTAAATATCCATTTCAGATTGTTTACGGTATAAATCCTATGGGTGTCCTAGATTTGGTGTAGCTACCACTTGGAGATAGAGTCAATGATGATGAGGAAGCATTTGCAGAACACATTCAATAGTTACATCAACAGATGAGACAAAATATGTAGGCCAGTAACGAGAATAAAAAATTATAAAATATGTTCACTGACAACATCAGGTATTCAATGAAGGTGTTTTGGTGATGGTTTATTTACGGAAAGAGCGGTTTCCTAGAGGAACCTACCACAAATTGAAGTATAAGAAAATTGGTCCTTGTGAGATTCTCAAGAAAATTATTGACAATTCTTATAAAGTCGATTTATCAGCTGATATTGAGATTTCCCCCGTGTTAAATGTTTCTAATTTATATATCTTCCATGGGGACGACATGGGTGATGACAGTGAGGTGGAGGTGGATTGGAAACATGCCATTCCGAGCAAGAAAAAAGAAAATATTGCAGATATTTTAGATAAGAAGATCCTTCATAATCAACAAGTCCAACACAACCGATATCTAGTCCAGTGGGAAGGCTTAGCACCAACAGAGAGTACATGGATTGCAAAAGGAGACTTGATGAATCTATATCTCATTAAGTGGAAGCAGTTTGAAGACAGTAACCTGCATGAGCTGCGATATTTTCAACAATAGGAGAATGTTGCAGGGATTTCTGTGGGCTAAAATTTTAAAAAAAGGAAAAAAAGGAAAGAAGAAGAAGAAATAATGCAGGGATTTCCAAGAGTCATAACTTTTGACTCATTTATCCGTTTGGGCTCAAATTTAACAGGAAGTTGTGTTTCAAAGAGTTCACTACAATGATAATTGAAATCATTTTGATCGAACCTTTTTGACACTTTTCTGGGGCTCGATTCCTTCATATAGTGCCTCAAATTGGGGTTTTAATGTTTTTGCGAGATTTTTTAAATTTGTAATTATTAGTTATTTGTTAGTTTATACACCGAATCAGAAAAGTGAGTTGACAGCTAGTGTCTCTCTAGTTAGCTTTAAGTTACTGGTCAATTTTAGATTCATGCAAGAATTTTCTAAAATTAGCAATTTTCGAAAATCTCAGAGATCAGTTATCTGTTAGTTTATGCACCTAATCAGAAAAGTGAGTTGACAACTAGTGTTGCTCTAGTTAGCTCTAAGTTAGTGGTAAGTTTTAGATTCATGCAATAATTTTCTAAAATTAGCAATTTTTGAAAATCTCAAATATCAGTTATAAGAGGTTGAACCTACATTGTAATAGTTAGGATGGAGAAGGAATAAAAGATTGTTATTTTTCCACTTTCAACTGTTTGCATGGTTTTCTAGATATCGTGAATGAATTAAATTTTATTGGCTACATCATTTACCATGCTATGTTGTGGTAAATGTATATACTAGAACTCCTACTTATTCTTTTCCTTAAATTATTTATTGATTTTGAAAACATATCAATAAGCATCTCACAACATATCAATAAGCATCTCTCAGTGAGGATATGTCTAAGAACTACATGTTTGTTTGGATGTACCTATGTATGTTATTGTGGTACTTCATAACCGAGTTCCATTCGATGTCTTTGATACCAAGATTTGAGTGCAAGGTATGTAAGATATTAGTGTACTCTAGCACCGTCTTGTCTCTCTCCGAGTGACAAGTTGTCCATATTGTATACTAGTCATCATAGTTTCCAACAAGACATAATTCCTCCTTGAGGGTATCAATAAAATCCACCCAAGTGGGTTATGCCATAGATGTTGTAGAATCATCTATGCCATGCCTCTCCTAGTAACTACCCGATTAATATTTGGCATGGGGAAGGGACTTAAGGAGTGAAAAGGTGATTTTTTTTGTTAGAATTATTTGAATAAAGTAATAACCCTCTAGCATATTTACCATTTCTTTAAATAATTTTTATCTATTTGGAATTAAAATAAAAGAATGAAAAAATTAACTTGTATCTTGAAGGATGGCACATCTATGAAATGAATACTTGTTGAAGGTGTCTCTACCACCATCAGTAGTCATCAAAGGATCTGGGAAAAATGATCCATCATCTCATTCCCTTGTTGTGCGAGGGCTTCCTCAAGAAACAATTTGATATGATATTTTTATTCATCATATTTATTTTCTTCTAGCATGGGAGGCCAATTGGGACAATGAGAGTGATATTCCCCAACCTCACATAATTCAAGACCCAAATCCTTATACGCTAATCTCATTGATGACATGCATAGAGAAATAACATAAAGAATATTGTTTGGATACCATTGATCTAGATTATTTAAATAACGAAATGAAGGTAGAAATATAAATGGAAACGAATAGAGATATTGTACAAACCATAGTAATGTAGAGAAACCCAAATTCTATTAATGAATGAAATGTAAAAATATTGTAAACTACAAAGAAATACAAACTAACTATAATGGTGGTAGTTTATCTATGAAGAGTGATGTGTCGGTTACACCCATTCGCAATAAGAAATAACAAGAGAAAAAAATTGTCCTTTAACATATAGTATGATGCCCTAAGATGCATAAATCCTAAATATCCAAATCCCTAACCTGAGGGACGATGTGGAAAACAAATGAAAGCCTCAAGAGGCTAATTGGTACATCAACTTCCCAGGGCCACACTATTTGCATACAAACTCTAATTAGGGCATTTCTTGGACCCTTACAAATCTTAATCCATGCTCTATGTGTTTGGTAAGCCATTCAATAAAAATATTGTGGCCTATGTCAAATGACAAAAACATAAGGGAAATACCTAATAACACTACAAGGAAAAGGTCCTTTAGTGGAGGTTATAGCTTATGCTCCTCCTAAAAGAGACCAAATATCTATTTCTAGTGGAGGTTAGTAGTGGAGGTGAGCAGCCGAAGGTTTTAGCAGAAGTTTTTATTTCGGTGCACTTTCAACATAATCGCATCAGTGCGTTCTTAACCTAATCGCACTGGTGCGTTAATCGGTGTGTCCTAATTTATCACATCGTGACCATAAAACATATTTATCAAAACAAAATAATTTCCAAATAACAATAGCGGTGTGTTCCATCACATACAACTGCACTAGTGCATTTAGTAGAAACCACCACACCGCATACTCTTTTATTTAAGAAATAAAATATTTAGGTTAAAAACTAAACTCGGTGCGTTGTATCAAACCTAACACACTGAAAATTATTTTATGAAACATAATAATATATTTTCTTAAAAAAATATCTCAAATTTCCAACAACGCTGCGTCCGTTGGTAAACAACCCGGTGCATTCGTAAGACCATAACACACCGCCATTCCTTTTATCGAAAAATAATAAAAATTTATAATTGACAAAATATTTTAAAGCCATTCTTAGTTTACTAAATGCTATTTACGCATCGGTAGGGGCTTATAACCAAAACACACCTGAAAACATTTTATTAAAAAAAAATGTTTTGTTAGTTTATTAAAAAAATTTATTTTATTTTAACATTGGCTCATTCTGGTGCCCTTGACTATGGATCGCATCGGTGCATCCTAATGTCGAGCGCATCGGTGCAAGGTTTAATAAAAAAAGATTATTGCGGTTGAAAACTCATTTTTACCCCACTTCAGTGCGTCTAAGCCCCTCTGCATCATTGCTACACTTCACACACCTCAACGCCCTGACATCCATGGTCCACGTGAACGCATCCTTGTCCTTTATTGGTGGTTCGGTTCATTTGAAATTTTCCAAACCGTTTTTGAAAAATTAAAATTTACCATACATCACCAATATGCCTCCCCGACGCACCGTTCAATAGGTAAAATGTTTGTTAGTTCACAAAATAATTGTTTAGCGGTTTAGTTTTTAAAATTCAACCTTAAATGCACCTATTTTAAAAAAAAATTTAAAAATTTTGTGTAGTGTGTTCGAGACCTTCGGCTCATACCACTGCACGATGCACCCTATAAAATTTTACAGGGTGCATCATCATCAATGTGAGCTGAATGACTCGAATGCACCGCTCCGCACGGAAAAAAATTAAAACCCACAAAAGGTTACTGGTGCATTACACATTTAAGAGCACCGACGTTCCGGTGCCCTTAAGTGTAATACACAAACCGAGACCATTAATAAAAAATAATAAACATTTAAACGGTGCGCTTATGCCACTAATGCACACCAGATATCAATGCAATGACGTGGCGTAAGCGCACTGTTGATACACCTCATAAGAAATGAATTCTCATAGACACCTATGTGTTTAGTACAATAAAGGGAACCAAAATTACGATGCTTGTTATTGTCTAGTGCACCGGTATTAGTATAATAAAAACCATAATAATTTATTTCGTACGCGTATGTCACGCCATCGCACCGACATCGGTGCAATTACGTGACATAGGTGCACCAGTGACACCTTTGATAAACCCATGAAGACAAAACTAACATTGCTCCTATGTCATGTTAAGGCACCAATGTACAGTGCACTGACGTGTCATAGGCGCACCGTAAATATATTTCAAATAATTTATTATTTTTAAATTCGGTGCATTTGAATAACAGTGCGCTAATAAGATTTAGGCAACCATCCAATCTATAACCAACGGTGCGGTATATATATTGTAGCGCACCGCTTGTCGGTACCTATAGTATATAAGCGCACCACTTATAAACCCATGAACACACAACTAACAATGCTCCTATGTCACGTCAAGGCACCGGTTCACGGTGCGCTGACGTGGAATAGGCGCACCATGAATATATTTCAAATAAATATTTTTTTTTAAATTCGGTGCGTTTGAATAACAGTGAGCTAATAAGATTTAGGCGCACTGTCTAAATCAATTTTAAAATTTTTGATATATAACCAGCGGTGCGACATAGATATTGTAGTGCAACACTTGTCGATGCCTCCAGTATATAAGCGCACTACTAGTGGTGCTTTTCTAATATTTATGGCGCACCGGTTTTCTTCTTTTGGAAAAAAATTTAATATTTTATTTTGGTAGATATAATCTTGTTATAATTCTTTATATGTATGCTTATGAGATAGATTTATATTATATTTGAAATAGAGACGTGATCACCGCGAGGCGCAACAGCGGTGTAAGGCATAGGTAGATCACTACAACTTTCACAGAGAATGGGAGGCTAAGGAGAGGGAGTGAGATTTATACCCTCCTTCCATTATGCCTCAAACCAGACACCTCTTGCAAGTTGTCGGCTTCGTCAAGTTCTATGATGACGCGACATCACACAAGGAGAACAGTATGTTGTTGACCTAGTTGATCACACACTGGGATCATTTTATGAATGCCTTTGGAGTTGGTCCAGATGAGTGGTTCCATCCCACTGAGGAGGACATTTACTTTACCACCGAGCTCTCTAAGAGAGGCGAGGACTTTCCTCAATTCCCTGAGGTTCCAACTAGAGCTGTAGCAGCGAATCAACTGGTATATGTTCATAGATATGTTGATCACAACATCATCGAGCCTTCTTAGTTTCAGGTCAGCAGTGGGTAGCTTTCCATTGCTGCTTTTGGTAGAGAGGATGTGAGGTTCCTCTCTTTGTTGGTGATGACTATCGCGCATTATGCCACTAATGGAAATCACATTAGATTCCCTTTATTATATTATGTTGATTCTTTAGTGCAAGCACCTAGATGTGTTAGGTGGTCTGCTATTTTTTTACGACAGTTTTGTTATGCTCTCAGTCGATGTCGGGCGTGTATTGGAGGGAGGGGGAAATTTCCCTTTGATTCAGAGTTGTTTTTATCTATTTTTTGAGAGATTCCTAGCGATTAGGCCATATTTTGACTGACACCCTCCTAGGTTGATGACAAATGTGCATATGCGCATGTGGGGGCATATGATGCCTAAGAGGGGGTAGCTATAGTTTCCTGCGAGGATCACTGCCGATGGGTTTGACATGCTAGGAGGTGAGGACCAATTTCGATTAGACATGGTTGCATATCGATATGTGAGGATGGATTGAAGAGGGTGTACCAACATATTCTTCACCCAAGACGAGCCACTTGACCATAGAGGTAAATTTAGCATTATGTTTAATTTAATCTATTTTCATTTTATTCTCGTTATACTTAATGCAAATGAAATATGTTTTAAATGGTTATATTAAATTCATGTTTAATGAAATTTTCTAATTATTATTGTGTACTATATATTTTATAGATATTGGCACATTTGATGGTGATATGGGGCCTCCTCCGCTGCAGGTTGATGAGGATGAGGACATACATATGCAGGATCAACCGAAGGTACCTCATCTAGCCAGACCTGGACTTTGACGAAGGCCCGAGCAGAGGTTCATACATGATATTGCAGATAGGCTGGCCAGATTATTAGTGGATCGATGGGTTCATCTTGTTCTTGTTAGGGATATTTAGAGGAAGGACATATACATTGAGCTATGGAGGATTCTTCCTCTTGATATGAGGAGCTTGATGCAATACATTATTGGTGCTTGCATTCTTTTGGATGCCATCCCTCATGGTAGTTCATAATCTGATGAGAGAGGAGATCCTCGGCCTCCTAGTCCAGCTCCTTCTCCGTTAGCTGCTTCGACTGGTGGGGGAGCCTCCACATCCACTGCACCTCCTCCTCAGCCTCCACCTCCTACTCTTCCACCTTCTACATCTCATCCACCCCCTCATCCACCATGTCCTCCACCTACATCACCTCCTTCATCATCTCCTCCACCTCCCCCTCCTTAGATGAATCCAACATCTGATACTTTATACCTATTCGATTGATCTACATGATAGATTATTTCCTAGCATAGGTACTGATCATGCCTCTAGCTCTACTGTTGGATGTGCCGATACATATGGTGGGTCGTCAAATAGTGATGGTGATATGGTTATGAGGGTGGATTAGAAATGTATATCTGAAATTTATCATCATTTTGATTCTCTTATATATATATATATATATATATATATATATGTTGATGTATATGTAACTTCAGAATGTATTTCATCAGTATATTATATGTATATTTATTGTACCCTTATAAGAGATGTGTTATTCCTCTATAAGGAAGTGTCGTCATGTGGATTGACAAGTGTCGCAAGTGTGTGTACTTGCCGATGGGTTATTATACCACCTTATGGGGTCGGCCCTATTTAATATATAATATAATGTGGATGTACTAAAGTAGACAAGTCGGCCCCAGTAGGTCACTGGGCAAAAAGGTGAGTATAAATAGAGATAGGAGATCTCTATTTTACTCACTCGGAAAAGCATCTATCTCTCTCTCTGGAAAGTGGCGCACTAGTGAGGAGGAGGAGGATCATCTGCTAGGAGACTATCTCTGTATTATTTGGTTGTATTTTGGTTGAGCCATTGCTCTCTCTATCTCTGAGGAAGTTTGTGGGGTTTTTCACCTTAGGGTTTTCCCCACGGAAACTCTGTGTCTCTTGTCTCTATGCTTTTGATTCTTGTGATGCTTGTGATGCTTGTCATATTATGATTGTCATGCATTGATATACTGTAGATGTTATTCTCTCAGCAAAGATCCTATAGTATTGTGATTTAATACTGAAAATTTAACAATATATATATGGCATTTTCCATTTTGCAGATGTTGATGTCAAGATGGTCATGATGTGTATGTTAGGTCAGGTTCGATGATGTTCATTAAATTCTTGTGTTTTCCATTTTGCATACGTTGATGTTGATGATTATCTTGATGTTTATTTATATGCTGATGGTAATGTACTTGTGTATGTCAGGTCAGGTTCGATGATGTTCATTATGTTAGAAACTTCAACTTGTGTTTTGTTACATGTTATTATTAGATCATATGTGTGTTAGATGGTGTTTAAATCTATAAGATGTATATGTTAGATGAATATGTAGTAATGTAATGTTTATGATGGTATGTTCATGCTTATTTTTATTAGTTTTATGTTAATGATGGTATGATGGTGTTTATTTTTATGTTTGTTAGATGGTGACAATGATATTAATGATGATATGTTTATGTTTACATAATATAATTGAATCAAAATAATCATTGAATTAAATATTTTTATGAATTTTGTATTGATAATGGATGAAGTTGTGACAACTAGCTATATGATTTATGTTGGTTGTGTAATTTGTCATAGTATCATGTTTATGAACATCACAAAAAAAATCTAAATTATATGAACATGAATATGACCTATCAATGTATCATTCAAGATTTTTAATTTGTTGACAATAGCTCACTTTACAATGACAAATATCAAATCTTTAATAGGAAGAAAAACAAATAGTTAATTAAAAGAACACCCTTTTTCTCTCAACTAATGTAAAGCCACAACTTGCATTCTCCAAATATATTATTATTATTATTAATCATTAAGTTGATTTGATGATCTTCAAGCCATTTTTTATTTCTTATTCTCATTCAAAAAACATTTGCAATTATAATGCTTAGCGTTATTTATGACAAAAACATCATGAAATACAAACATTCAAATATTGATCATGTAAAAATTCGTGAGCACATTAAATTTTGTTGTTATAAATTTCATTGTTATCAAGGCCATAAATTAAGTTATTGTAGAGGTCAATTACACTAGTAAAAAAATTGTTGGATTTACAATCTCCACCAAGGTTTCAGATGTGTCAATTTCTATGTTGGAGTTAACCTTATAAATACAATCAAAAAATCCAAAAACATTACATTAGAAAAAAATTCAATTCGATCAAATCATATAATAAAAAACATTACATTCTAACATAAATGTAATAAATTAATGCAATTATAATTCTTGGCATTATTTATAACAAAAAAATCAAGAAATACAAGCATTCAAATATTGATGGAGAAATCAGAGAGAAACTTCAAATTTGTTGTACATTTCATTGTTATCAAGGCCATAAATGAAGTCATTGTATAGATCAACTCTAGTAAAAAAATTGTTGGATTTTCATTCTCCATCGAGGTTGCAAACATGTCAGTTTCTATGTTGGAATTAACGTTATAAATGTAATAAAAAACTTGAAAAACATTACATATTTATAACAAAAAATCAATTTAACCAAATCATATAATAAAAAACCATTACATTCTAACAAAAATTTCATAAATTAATGCAATAATAATTCTTAGCATTATTTATAACAAAAACATCATGAAATACAAACATTCAAATATTGATGGAGAAATCAGAGAGCACCTTAAAATTTGTTGTACATTTCACTGTTATCAAGGCCATAAATTAAGTCATTGTAGAGCTCAACACCAGTAAAAACAATTGCTGGATTTTCATTCTCCACCTAGGTTGAAAACGTGTCATTTTCTATGTTGGATTTAACATTATAAATACAATAAAAACATCGACAAATGTTACATTATAACAAAAATTCAATTTAATCGAATCATATAATGAAAAAAACATTACATTCTAACAGACATGTCATAAATTAATAATGCAATTATAATTCTTAGCATTATTTATAACAAAAACATCATACAATACAAGCACTGAAATATCAATATAGAAATTTCAGACCACCTTCAAGTCAGGAATTAATAAATATGTTAGCCTTTACGTTCACAAAAATAAAATTGAATCATGTAAGTTGTTTTTCATTGTGTATACATATGTATATAGAAAACATAATATGATTAATTTGGACAATGACATATAATCATTCTATACAATCATAAATTACTTCATAGACATAAACTATATTTTGCATCATATAATTGGTTCTTAACCAAATGAAAATTTTTAAACACTGCATCCAATAATCTACTTTACATTTCCACCGTCATAAAATGAAAAATAAACAATATAATTAGACAATCAAAGATAACAGTAACAAAATGATATCTCAATCTGTAAATGACAAAATAAAACATGTACATATCACTCTCTATTCCCATCATCCTCATTATCTTCCTCAGTTGGCATGATAGCATTGTTGTTCTTAGAAACATGTTTAGATCTAGGGCCGTGTCTTAATATGAAACACCAATCTCAATCCAACACATTCGGTGAAAGAAAACTTGGTTGAAGTGTTTTGGGAAAACATAAGGCTCCTTAAGTTCATCCCACATCTTTCTAGAGTTGATACATATCAACCCACTATCACGATCTTCCTTTACATTATTCTGATCGAATGTGTCCCACCACCTGCACCTAAAAATAACACATTGGAAAGATGAGAAGTCCACTTGAATGATCTCTTGTATCTTTCTGACATAACCCAACATTCCTCCTACCAAGTTTCGATCTCGATGGCTAGCACGATTAGATTGGTCGAACTCGACTTCCACTCCATAGTCTTGTGTAACACGCCCATTATCAGCATCCTTGGTCCAAAAATGATGTCCATAAGCCCAGATAGATGGGAAAAAATAAACCTATGAGAAAAGTTAACAAATGATGATGTCATATGTCTATTAACCCAACCATTAATATATTAAACATAAATGTTATAATTCAAAGTTACATTATAAAGTTAGAAATTATGTACATAAAGATTTTATTATCGAGTTGTTTCACCCATGTATTCCTATAGAGATGTTATTATTCCTCTATACGGAAGTGTCATCATTTATATTGTAAGTGTCGTAACTTATACTTGATGGGTTATTAGACCACCTTATTGGGGTCGGCCCTGTATAAGCTATGTGGGTCAAAGGGTTATTAGACCACCTTATTGGGGGTCGGCCCAGTCAGCATTATGTTATGTGGTTAAGTTAAGGCCCAGTCATACATGATCTACCTGATCATACAATGTATCCACCTAATACATATACAAATACATGATCCACCTGATCATACCTGATACATATCAACATACATGATCTACCTGATCATACAATGTATCCACCTAATACATCTATAGATACATACACATGATCCAAATGATCATATCCAACATCCAACATGATGCGTACATACATATACATATAAATGATCCAACTGATCATATACAGCATCCAACATGATGCATATATACACATACAGAGCAGTAACTGGAGCACCATCCTGATGCTCATCATCCAACACTTATATCCACAGCCATGGAAGGATCCTCCTCTCACCATGCTCGGAATGGCTCCTGCAAATGTGTCCATCACTTCTTCCTTGAAGTGTCATCAATCTGAAGAACACCAAGCCTCTCTCTGAAGTACTCGAAATTCACTCTGGCTAGTGGCTTCGTCAACACATCTGCAACCTGCTCATCCGTCGCAACATACAGGAGCTTCACTGCTCCTCTCTGCACCATATCCCTGATATAGTGATATTTGATCTCAATGTGTTTCGACCTGTCGTGGAACACCGGGTTCTCAGACGGCTTCACACAACTTTGGTTGTCACAAAAGATACCAGTAGCCTCTAGCGAGACATCAAATAACTCAGACAGTAGCTTCCAAAGCCATACTGCCTCACAACTAGTTGAACAAACTGCAACATACTCTGCTTCAGTTGTACTCAGTGCTACGCAGGACTGCTTCCTGCTAAACCAAGAGATCACACCTGATCCCATACTGAAGCAGCACCCAGATGTGCTCTTCCTATCTGCAGCACTGCCTGCCCAGTCCGAATCAACATAACCCTGCAGGTTAAACTTTTGATTCGCATCATACTTGAGCCCATAATCAATTGTACCCTTCAGGTACCTCAGAATATGCTTTACAGCAACCAGGTGAACACTCCTCGGATTTGTCAGGAACTGGCTCAATGTGTTCACCGCAAAGCAAATATCTGGTCTCGTGTTCGTCATGTACATCAAGGACCCAATCATCTGACGATACATAGTGACATCAACCGGTTCAGATGAAGCATCACACAGAAGCTTCAGGTTTGATGCCATAGGTGTGGCCATGGCCTTGCAGTCCATCATCCCGAACCTCTTCAGGATCTCTACTGCATACTTCCCTTGTCCAAGGACGATCCCATCTATACTCTGCCACACCTCCATGCCTAGAAAATAGTGCATCATCCCCAAGTCCTTCATCTCGAACTTGGCAGCAAGCTTCCTCTTCGTGTCGGTAATCAATCTATCATCACCTGTAACAACAGGTCATCCACATACCAAAATAGTATCACTAGATTTCCTTCCTCAACCTTGTAGTAAAGGTTGGAATCCACTTTTCTCTTAGTAAAGACCAAACTGGATAGAAAGCTGTCTATCCTACCATACCAAGTCCTAGGAGCTTGCTTCAAGCCATACAAGGCTTTCTTCAACCTGCATACATATGACTTTCTGTCATGTGTCTCAAAACCAAGTGGCTGCTCCACATACACTTCCTCTTCCACTACACCATTCAAAAAGGCTGTCTTGACATCCATTTGGTGTATCTTCCATTTCATCACTGCAGCCAGAGCAAGTACTGATCTGATGGAAGTGTACCTGGTTACAAGAGCAAAAGTTTCTTCATAGTCTATTCCTTCTTTCCACGAGCTACAAATCTTTCTTTGTATTTCTTTATGCTGCCATCTACAGCATGCTTGATATTGTAGATCTACTTGGAAGTCACTACAGACTTCTTTTCAGGTCTTGGGATTGTATCCCAAACATCTTCATGATCGACTGGTACTCCTCGATCATGGCATTCTTCCAAGATCCTGGGAACTTCAATATCTTCAATATTTTCAATAGATAACTTTGTTGCTGAACAAATGTTGTAGTCCTTCTTTTGTAGGTGATGGTATACGATTTTTCCTATAAAACAAGTTAAATTACATGATTAGAAACATCTCATAGTTTTCAGAACAAATTCTTACATCTGAAGAAATATGTCATACAGTCATGCAATTATCTTTAGCCAATGCTTCAATACAACATTTATCCATATCCTGTATAAATATGTATAATATTGTATTTCACATATATGTATATTGTATTCCTATAGAGATGTTATTATTCCTCTATACGGAAGTGTTTGTATTCCTATAGAGATTTTATTATTCCTCTATACGGAAGTGTCGTCATTTATATTGTAAGTGTCATAACTTATACTTGACGGATTATTAGACCACCTTGTTGGGGTCGGCCCTGTATAAGTCATGTGGGTCAAAGGGTTATTAGACCACCCTATTGGGGGTCGGCCCAGTCAGCATTATGTTATGTGGTTAAGTTAAGGCCGACCTAGTAAAGGGTAAAGGTTATTAGGCAAGTCAAGTCAAGTATAAATAGAGTGCAGGAGGCACTGTATTTGATCATTCTATTCTCACACACACTCTTTGGAGAGTGGCACACTTGTGGAGGAGGAGAAGCTACTACTAGGAGATGTCTATCTCTTATGCTTGGGTTGTATCATTTCTCTATCTATCTTTGAGGAAGTTATTGGGGTTTTTCACCTTTATGGTTTTCCCCAAGTAAACTCTGTGTCTTTTGTGTGCTTACATTATTGTGTCCATGATTAATATGCTGTAGATATAATGTACATGTTGTTCTCTCAGTTAAGATCCTAGATCATATTGAAGTAAATTCTGAAAAACTAACATGGCATCAGAGCTAGCCTAAAAGAAGGTATGGTATGGCATGTATGACACTTGTTGCACTTGCGATGCTAGGGCTTGATATAGAAAAAACCAGTTATTGTAGCACTTTCGCTATAAATCCATTTTGGCAAATTTTTCAGATCTGAAACTTTTATAGGTCGAAGATCAGATCCACATGTACCTTGTTTCCAAAGGACAACTTCTAATTCATTGTATGTTGTGTTTTATGATCTGTACAATCTAGGGTTTCTGCCTCTTCCAGATCTGAGTCATAAACAGGTGACCTAGGAAAAAGGTCATAAATTGGGCTAGGAAGCTCCAAATGAAATTTTGTAAAATGTGACAGGTAGTGCACGGACTGTAATTTCTTAGGTAAATTTTCAAAGGCCGAAACGGAACCAGTGACATGTGGCACGCAGTACAAGTTCGCTCTCCCGTTTTATCCCATAAACAGGTCACGTTGTGACACTTGGCATAACTCTCTCTCAGAGAATCCATTTGAGGTCAGACCTGTGGGGTTGGAAAGATGATAGGTCAGGCTACCTCAAGGAAAATTTTCAGACCCTGTGGATCAGAAAGTTCAGAGTTACACCAGAAACAATCAGGTGCATATTTCTGTCAAAACATAATTATTTTTGAGCACCTTCATTCATGGCTCCGGGAATTAGGGTTTCAGAGCAAGTTGGAATTTTTTTAATAGAAGACCATGGCTGAGTGCTACTCATCAAAATTGAAATTTAGAGACCAAGATCAAATTTTTTGGTTGGGTAGAAGGCTGGGCTTGATCAAACCCTTGTTCGAGACTTTGATCGGAAAAGTGGAAAATTAGGGCTTCTGCAAAAGTTGGAATTTTTTAAGTCTGTGACCACGGCTGGAAGCTCCTCAGAAAAATCAAAGTTTAGAGCTTTGGATCGAACCTTTTGGTTGGGAAGAAGGGTGGGCTTTATCAAACCCTAGTTTGGGATGCTGTCCAGAAGATCTGGAAGTTTCAAAGGCAATTTTGAGGGGTGAAACTTTGCAGTTTTCAAATTCTGAGTATACCGGCTTGATCAGCTCATCAAGGCGCATCTTTCTATCCTTTCAGAAGTTTGAATTTTTAGGGTTTCTCTGAAAAACCCTAATCCAACTCCAGATCCAGTTCCTGCAAATCAAGTGGATTGGGTTAATCCTAGAAGAGAATGGATTGGTCACCTGCATAAGTGAAGAAGTTCTTGTTTCAAAGGGAGATGAGGCTAAGGACTTACATAAGAAGATTACAAGCAATCTTGATAGGTATGACTTATCCAGGTATGCTTTGAGATTTGTTCATGATTAAGTTTATGGTATGTTTGTCTTCATATTATTACGGTTAGTACAATCTTGATTAAATTTAGACTTGTCGTATCATCTTAATAAAATTATGAATGCATGATAGAAGATATTCATTGATTAGAGTTTTGACACTTATGATTGTACTAATGCTTTGTGGTGTTGTATGAATTTGATGTTGTCCGCTAACATGAAAGGTACATCAAGAAAGACAAATCATGTTCTAGTTCAAGAACATATGATCATGGTGACATGAAGACAAAGATTCATCCATTGTCATGGATCACATAGAAGATCTATTTACGAGGTATGTATAACTTGGTTCTATAATGGTTAACTTATGAGATATGAAGGTTACTAACACAAGTCATTGAAGAGAACAAGAAGACATGATGTGGGTATGTTAGACATAACTAGCTAGCATACTAATCCAGGTATGTTTTTCCTATATCAAGTTAGAATCCTACCTTGTGATAGGATCTCTTATATAAGTATACATGGCATGATTGATAATGATTATTCATAAGTTTGAGTAATCACGGGTTTAGGCATATTATGTTTCTTACTTTAATTTATGATATGACTAACCATAAGAGTCTTTTAATACTAATGCTTATTATTTCTGTTTGAAATGATCATGACTATACATGCTTAAGATTATTGTGTTTTGATAGTATTGATAATATACTAATAAATGTATGATTATGTATGAGATCTTGAGGATATCACAATAATGATACTTGTAAGCATGCATAGTGATCGAGGATGGATATAAGTTCAAGGACAGGTAATCCAAGAAGCAAAGATCAAGAGGGAGCACACTCTAGTAGTTTCTGCAAGGATGCAGATATTCAGAGGGAGTCGACCACTTCTCACATTCCACATCAGAATGGAGTTGCAAAGATTCAGAGGGAGTCCACCCAACAACCAAACAAAGATAAGTATTTGAATTGTCATTTATTACATATTTGTTTGTTTAAATAATGTTGTTCAATGATGTAAATGCTTAATTGTTCCTAGACCTAGGTTGTGTATTATGCATATTAGAATAATTGCATTAATGAACAATATACTACTAATATGCATGTGATGGGTAAGTGGCCTATGGCACTATACAACATTCCATTGCTACTTATCTAGAATGAAACCTCTTTGCTCACATGCTGGGAGTAGTGCAAACTCTTAACAATGTTCTGGTAGAGATTGGAAGGCATCTAGAAAGTTACAGGATATGGATGAATGTTGTATTGAAGCATTGGCTAAAATAATTGCATGACTGTATGACATATTTCTTTATGTGTAAGAATTTGTTCTGAAAACTATGAGATGTTTCTAATCATGCAATTTAACTTGTTTTGTAGGAAAGATTGTATACCTTCACCTACAAAAGAAGGACTACAACATTTGTTCCAGCAACAAAGATATCTATTGAAGATATTGAAGTTCCCATGATCTAGGATGAAGTAATGGAAGAATGCAATGATCAGTCGATCATGAAGAATGATGTTTAGGATGCAGTCCCAAGACCTGAACGGAAGTCTGCTGTGACTTCCAAATGGATCTATAAGATCAAGCATGCTGCAGATGGTAGCATGGATAAATACAAAATGAGGTTTGTAGCTCGTGGCTTCTCCCCCAAAAAAGGGGATTGAGTATGAAGAGACTTCTACACCTATAGCCAGGCACACTTCCATCAGATCAGTACTTTCTCTAGCTGCAGTGATGAAAATGGAAGATACACCAGATGGATGTCAAGACAGCTTTCTTGAATGGTGTAGTTGAAGAGGAAGTGTATGTGGATCAGCCACTTGGTTTTGAGACACATGACGGGAAGTCATATATGTGCAGAACTTGGTATGGTAGGATAGACAACTTTCTATCTAGTTTGGGATTTACCAAGAGTAAAGGAGATTCCAACTTTCACTACAAGGTTGAGGAAGGCAATCCAGTGATACTACTTTTGTATGTGGATAACCTGTTTGTTACAGGTGAGGATAGATCGATTGCCAACACATAGCGGAAGCTTGCTGCCGAGTTCGAGATGAAGAACTTGGGGATGATGCACTACTTTCTAGGCATGGAGGTGTGGTAGAGTGCAGATGGAATCTTCCTTAGACAATGGAAGTTTGTAGTCGAGATCCCGAAGAGTTTTGGGATGATGGACTGCAAGGCCATGGCCACACCTATGGAATCAAACCTGAAGCTTCTGTGTGATGCTTCATCTAATCCAGTTGATGTCACGATGTATCGTCAGATGATTGGGTCCTTGATGTACCTGACGAACACGAGACCTGATATTTGCTTTGCGGTGAACACATTGAGCCAATTCCTGACGGATCTGAGGAGTGTTCACCTGGTTGCTGTAAAGCATATTCTAAGGCACCTGTAGGGTACGGTTGATTATGGGCTCAAGTATGGTGCGAATCAAAAGTTTAACCTGCAGGGTTATGTTGATTCAGATTGGGAAGGTAGTGTTGCAGATAGGAAGAGCACTTCTGGGTGCTGCCTCAATATGGGATCAGGTGTGATCTCTTGGTTTAGCAGGAAGCAATCCTGCGTAGCACTAAGTACAGCCGAAGTAGAGTATGTTGCAGCATGTTTGGCTAGTTGTGAGGCAGTATGGCTGAGGAAGCTACTGTCTGAGTTATTTGATCTACCATTGGAGGCTACTGGTATCTTCTGTGATAACCAGAGTTGTGTGAAGCTGTCCGAGCACCCGATGTTCCATGACAGGTCAAAACACATTGAGATCAAAAATCACTATATCAGGGATATGGTGCAGAGAGGAGCAGTGGATCTCCTGTATGTTGCGACGGATGAGCAAGTTGCAGATGTGCTAACGAAGCCACTAGCCAGAGTGAAGTTCGAGTACTTCAGAGAGAGGCTTGGTGTTCTTCAGATTGATGACACTTTGAGAAAGAAGTGATGGACACATTTGCAGTAGCCATTCCGAGCATGGTGAGAGGATGATCCTTCCATGGCTGTGGATATAAGCGCTGGATGATGAGCATCAGGACGATGATCTAGTTACTGCTCTGTATGTATATATATGCATCATGTTGGATGCTGGATATGATTAGTTGGATCATTTATATGTGTATGTATGTACGCATCATGTTGGATGTTGGATATGATCAGGTGGATCATGTATTTGTATATGTATCAGGTGGATACATTGTATGATCAAGTAGATCATGTATGATGATATGTATCAGGAAGATACTGTGTATGCATCAGGTGGATGCATTGTATGATCAGGATGATCATGGATGACGAGCTTTAGGATGTTGCTCCAGATGACATGCATCAGGACGATGCAGTGTTGATGATCAGGGTGATCATGTGTACATTAGGATGATGTATGGTGAGTGTCAGGTTGATACTCTGTGGCCATGGATGTTGCTTGGTTTTTCAACCAAGCATGTGCAAGGATGCACCTATTAACAAAGTAATAGCAGTTTCAAATGAAAAGCAAAAATAATTATAAATTTAATCTAACATTAACATAAACATGTGTAAATAAACAAGAACTGAATCAATAACAAGAGAAAAAATAATAGATTTTTTGTATTACCTCAAAGGTGAGGATGTTTGGTGTTGAGCAGCTCCAAGGTTGAGGTGCTCCAAGTTCCAATGGTCTCTTCTCCAAGATGTTGAAATGGGGGTCTTCAAACTCGAAATGGGAGGCAATGGCTCTCAAAGGGAATTTGACAGCATAAGGATAGGATGAAATGTGGATGAAAAGTGAGGAGCCCCTATCACCTTTTTTATAGTTTTTGGTGATGGCGAATACCATTATGGTTTTGAGGAAACCAATGATATAAACCAACATGGTTTAGGTCTCTTTTTCCCTCTTTTTCCTTTTTTGAATATTTTGAATATTTTTATTTCCTTTTAATATTTTTTGGGAATTTTGGACCATTTTTTACGTTTTTTTGTGTTTTTTTGAGGAAAAATATATATTTTGAGCGGAAAAAAGGTGTATTGTGAGCTTTTGGTGACCTTTTGATGGTTTTAGAGGCTCAAATGGTGGAAAAGTGGACAAATGGGTCATGTGAATAAGGGAATGAGCCAGTGAGCACTTTTTGGGTGTTAACAATGGACAGGTTGTGCAGGAGTAGCATGTAATTAGACCTGGAGATCTGGACAAGATGAAAAAGGCCTCAGATGCTCTTTAGAGTTCTTGCTTGGCAAGACACTCTTTTAAGGTTTTGCTATACCACATATAATCAGACCTGGAGATCTGGATGGGATGAAAAAGGCCTCAGATGCTCTTTAGAGTTCTTTCTTGGCAAGACACTCTTTTAAGGTTTTGTGGGGACCACATGTAATTAGACCTGGAGATCTGGACAGGATTAAAAAGGCCTTAGATGCTCTTTAGAGATCTTTCTTGGTAAGACACCCTTTTAAGGTTTTGTGGTAGAGGTCACATGTAAAAGATCTTGGGAGATCCGATAGGTTGAGCCGTGTGCTTGTAAAAGGCTTGGGATGCTCTTTCGAGGTTTTGTTGACGCACGTAATAAGTCCTGAGGATTCCACAGTATGGCCAGTGATGATGAAGACCTACAGGTGGTAGGCCTACATTCAGTATGAAAAAGGACTGGCTCTGTAGAACTTCCTATGATGAGTATATTCAGAGATTGATTGAGATAGCAGCAGCAGTGATGATGACGATGATTCGAGGACGATGATTCGCTGATGATGATCCAGAGAAGAAGACTTGTGCTAACAGATATGTGTCGAGAAATACCTTCCTAGTTAAGAGGGAGTGTTGATGTATATGTAACTTCGGAATGTATATGTAACCTTCCTAGCTAAGAGCCCAAAAGTCGCGATAGGATTTTTTTGGAAAAAATTTTGTTTCTAAAAAATTTTCTTTGTTTTTTGGCAGGATGCTGAGGAGGCCGCTAGTATTGTGGCGGGAGAGATAGATAGATGAGGAGTTGATGGGTTGGATTCGGGATGACCCGGGTGTCCGGGAGGCCTTGGCTAATGGCAGGCTCCTAAAGTTTGCCCAGGTTCCACTTACGCGTTCTGTTAGAGAGCTGCTGAACAAATTGGTTGATATGTGGGTTCCAGTAGAGGGTGAATTTGTGGTGGGGGGTGAGTGTCTAGAGATCACCCTGTCTGATGTTTATTTCCTTACTGGCATGCCTCATTTGGGGGAGATAGGGGAGCTCCAGCTGAGGATTCTTGCGGGGTTGGACATTGAGGATCTCTTGGAGATATTTTTGTGTTCTTGGAGCTATTGCGCAGAACAACACACTGAGTCTGACAAGTTTATGGGAGAGGGAGATGCGGGTGGTAGGGGCTTGTGTTTGGGTGCCCAGGTGCCACATCGTTTATCTCGGGGGAAAACGATGATGGTAGACCGTGTGTTGAGAGGGACCTAATTTGCATGGGGTCAGATGTTTTTGGCCTGTGTTCGGCGAGATCTGGACAAGGTTAGTTGGGAGGGAGGGGAGTTTAGCTATGCCTCCTTCCTCTATTGTTTTTTCTTTGAGTGAGTACCGTGCTTGCGACCACGTGTGCCGGTTTGGAATGGGTTTCTGAGTGAGCCGGGGATGGTGCGGTGGGGGTAGATGATGCCCTGGGGTGGTGGTGGTATCCGGCGTTTCTTTTCTGCAGATATATATGAGCAGCGGGAGCAGATACCTCTGCTTATTGATGATTATCCATATGCTGGCATGGACTTCCAAGGAGATCTGGAGATGCCTCGGGCTCAGGGACAGGCCTGGGGTCTAGAAATTATGTCTTTGTGTTTGGTTCTTTGTTATATCGTGTTTAGATATATTTTCTTATGAGTATAGCTAGAGATTTTTATATGATATTGACTTGGTTTAGTTGTGTGATTGTGCAGATATTGGTCCGAGGCCACCAGTTGATCATGTAGGTCGTCGGGGACGGGTGATGGTGGTGGTACTGCCACCTGTAGCAGCGTCACCTCCTCGTGTTCGAGGATTTGTGCATCCTCAAGACGATGCCCTAGAGGGAATATGGGAGACTTTGGAGGGGCTTCTAGTGGGAGCCCCACAGGAGGGCTAGAGGGACTTGGATCGGCCCACTATTGAGCATTGTTTCGATGCTCCTCGTGAGTGGCGGTCTATCCTGCTCAGAGTAGTAGTTGTGATGGATGAGATGAGAGATCAGGATCAGGAGGATCCAGAGGAGCCAGCAGAGGAGGAGCCAGAGGATCCTGGGGATCATGATGACTAGGTGATCATATATTTACCCCCAAATGCTGATGAGCATATGGGGATGTACCTTTTTGTATGGTTATGTATTTTTGTATATTGGGTGCTGAGGGAACCTATGACATGGTGACTATTATGATGATATATATTTATATATATATGTTTTGGTATATAATCGTGTATGCACGTGGATGCACATCTTGTCTTTTGTTTACATTTGTTGCACATGGATGCAATTGTAGTTTGTTTGTTTGCCCGTGGAGGCATGTTTTATTTTTTGTACGCCCGTAGAGGCATATCTTATGCACGTGGATGCAATGTTTTACTTCTTTTTACACCTGTGGATGCATATGTTATGCACATGGATGCAATGTTTAGATTTTTTGTACGCCTGTGGAGGCATATCTTATGCATGTGGATGCAATGTTTTGTTGATTTTATAATTCCTATGTGATTCATGTTGGATGTCTTACATGTTTTGGTTGATGTGACAATGTAGAATGTTGTTAGCCATTTGGTCTGCTACAGTGTTATGATTTCTTGGGACATGAGTGAAAGAGATGGATTCAAAATGTCGAATCATTTGTTTAGTGCGCAGGAATTTTTTAAATAGACAGGGATCACGTACTTGGTAATCATTGTTGAGTTGGGAAACAAGGAGTTGGGAGTCCAGGAAAACACTAAGGTGACTTATGCTCATTTGGAGAGCAATGGCCAGGAGACAGGTCACGGCATCGTACTCAACTTGGTTGTTTGTGGCAACACCTGTGCACACTCCGTCGAGGTGGATGAACTCATGTGAAGGGGAATATATTACCCAAGCTACTGAAGCAAGGTTTGGAGACCAACGACTTACGCCGTCGGCAAAGACGATGTGGTAGAGTGGAATGGGATCCATCTGTGGTCATGCAGGAAAAAAACAAATTTTTAGGTTTTTGAAAATTTTGCAGTGAAAAAATCAATTAAAAGTAACTGTACAATATGGACTGTGGTGTCCAAGTGTTTTCATGGGTAGAATCTTTTAAGGTACAACCCGTTACGGGGGTTGCGCATGGGATTGCCCTCTAAATCTGTCAAAATGTATGATCCATGTTCAAGGCAAGTGTGTATGATATATGGGCCTTGCCACATAGATTGGAACTTTCCTTTGCCTGTTTTGTCATGGGCTTGGTCGTAAACAAGGACCAGGTCTCCTTCACTAAATGCTCGTGGGTGAACATGTTTATCATAATGGAGTTTAGATCTGTTCTTTGCGGCTTCGATTGTTTGGAGAGCTGCGCGGCCATCTTCGTCGGCCTGCTCTAAAAGAAGTAGACGTTCTTCAATCAGTGACGTATCGGGGAGAAGTTCTATGGAAATTTGCAACGTTGGTATCTGGCATTCAATAGGGAGGACAGATTCTACGCCATGGACTAGATGGAATGGGGTAAATCCGGTGGCGGTTTTGGTCGACGTGCGATAAGCCCATAATGCGGGAAAAATCATGTGATGCCAATTGGATTTATGTTTGTCGACAGCGCGTTGGAGGATGGTCTTCAAAATTTTGTTAACAGCTTCGACTTGGCCGTTCCCTTGGGGGTAGTAGGCGGAGGAGAAATGATGTTCAAACTTAAGGAGTGTTGATAATTCTCTCCAGACGGAGTCCTTGAAGTGAGAGCCCTGGTCTGAGACGAGTTGTTTTGGTACTCCGAAATGAGCAATAACATGGTTGAGGAAAAAACGGGCTGCCGTGTCGGCTTTGCAATTGTAAGTAGGCATGGCTTCTTCCCATTTGGTAAAGTAATCAACAGCCACAATAATGTGTTTGTGCCCTCCAACGGATGTGGGATTGCAATCCATGAAGTTGATGGCCCATTTGCAAAATGGTCCAGCAGTGATGATTGGATGAAGGGGGGCAGGGGGGGTTCTTGCCTTCGGGGCAAAGAGCTGGCATTTTTGGCAGTGTTTGACTGCTGTGATACAATCAGTGAATAATGATGGCCAAAAATAACTTGCGCGGATTACCTTTTGGGAGGTGGCCATTCCTGAAAGGCCGTCGCAGGCACCACTATGACAGTCGTTAAGGACTTGTTCTGATTCGTCTTGGGAAAGGCATTGTCGTAAGATTGTGTCGACGCCATGTCGATAGAGGACATAACCCAAGAGGAGATAACGGGGGGCATGGTGACGGATGCGATAACGTCCGTCATGGTCGATGTTGGGTTGAAACTTCTGTGTGCGGAGGTATACCAAAATGTCTCCATACCAAGGGTCGTCCGACGAGATGATGAACAAATGTTTGTCGATTAGATGAGTATGGATAATTGGTGATGACGACGATGATGGTAAGCCCGTAATGAGTTGAGTGAGTGCTAATGCTTTGGTCCTCTTCGGGGTTTTAAAAGTTAGGTCATATTCTTGTAAGATAATCACCCATTTAGCAACACGGCCTTGTAGAAGGCGATGATTCAAGAGATAGACCATTGGATTGGAATTTGCCACAACTGTGGTATGGCTGAGGAGAATATAATGTCGCAGCTTTTGTACAGAAAAGATGACGGCGAGGGCCATTTTCTCTTCATGTGGGTAGCGTAATGGTGGGCCTGATAAAGTTTGTCTCACATAGTAAATGACATGCTCTTGACGAGTGGAGACTTCTTGGACGAGTACTTCGGAAATGGCGTAATCTGATGCCGAAACATAAAGGGTAAAGTCTCTTGTGAAATCTGGTGGAGAAATCAATGGGGTGCTAGTAAGTGCTTTTTTCAGATTCGTGAAAGCTCCTTCTGCTTGGTTGACCCATACGAAGCGGGTATGGAGGCGTAGCAAATGGAGGAAACCATGTACAGTCGTGGCATAGTTTGGGATGAAACGACGAAGGAAGTTGGACTTCCCCTGGAGGCTTTAAAGTTGTCTTAATGTACATGGTGACGATAGGTCCACTATGGCTTGAAATTTTAGAGGGGCAACGGTGATCCCTTTTTCTGAAATGACAAATCCTAGTAGGCGACCTGTTGTAACACAAAAGACACACTTGAGTGGGTTCAAGCGGATGTTGTATTTTCGATAACACAAGAAAACTTGTCGAAGATCGTCCAAATGGTCTGACCGTTTCTTAGATCGAGCGGTGAGGTCATCTAGATAAACTTTGATGATTTTATGCAGATCATGAAAGCAATAAGTCATGGCATGTTGGAAAGTGGCTTCTGCATTCTTGAGACCGAAAGGCATGACGTGATAGGTGAAGGTGCCCCATGGGGTAGTAAAAGCGGTCTTGTATTGATCTTCTTTACAGATTTTGATTTGGCTGTATCCGGAGAAACCATCCGTAAAAGAAAGTACCTCATGCCTTGCACACTCATTGATTAGTTGGTCAATAAATGATGTGGGGAAGTTGTCTTTGGGACAAGCAAGGTTGAGGTCACGGAAGTCAGTACAGATGTAGATGGTGCCGACTTTCTTATTGACTAGTACTGGGTTTGAAACCCAGGTGGTATATGCAATCGGGTATATGAAACCTGCTGCTCGAAGCTTCTCGATTTCTGCTTTGACGGATAGAAGCTTGGATGGGTGAATGGGACGTTGTTTCTGACGGACCGGTGATATGTTGGGCCAAGTGTCTATGTGATATTCTACGATGGTAGGATCAAGACCAGGCCATCTCGATATAAGACCAGGCGAAGGCATCTCGAAATTCTTGGAAGAGTTTCTTATAAGCTTGGGTTTCTTTCTTAGTGCATGAAGCGCCCAAAGAGATAAGCTTAGGTTTTCTGGGGGTGGTGGAGATGTCGATTTTTATAATGGGTGAAATGTTAGCCATGTTACCTTCCTCGAAGGCTTCTAGAGCTGGTGTTGGATCTTTGAACCACTCGACCTTGGTTGGTAAGAATTCCTTAGACTCAACAGATAGTTGGTTTGCTGTGGTGGACGTAGACGCTTCAGGGAGGAAGTATGATCGATAGTGCATATCATCCCAAGGGTAGTCCAGTGTAGTGAGTGTTTCTAGGATTTCTTCATCGGTACGGAAGTAGTGTTCCATTAAATGAATTGGTTCGGGTTTATAGGTAGTTGAAATCATATAAATGGTATTGATTTCTTCTTAATGGGACGATTCTAGAGGGAATATTTCCTCAATAAGTGGGGGGGATATCTCTAGGTTGGCATTATTCATCTCGTATAGTGCTTCTATGTAATCTGGGAGATCGGGGCAGTGATGTGAATAATGGCCATAGATTCCGCATATTGCACAAGGGTGGTTTGTGCATAATGATTTATCATGAGATTGAGGTGGTAATTCTAATTTGACGACTAGAACGTTGGTGTCATCATCCAACATATTCATATGTTCTTGAAGTGTTGGTAGTTGTGGACATAGGTGAGTAGCGTGGCCAATATCGTCGCACAAGGAGCACTTAGGGAGCACATGGGTTGGGGGATTCTTAGTTAATTTGGGTGTCACTGGGGGGGTGCGAGTTGTGGGTGCAGTGTTGTAAGTTGGTGGACCTCTGCCCTTAGTGTTGTGGGATTGAGGGGGGACATAACTAGATGTTGATGTAGTGCCCCCTGTTGGAATTGATCAGTTTTGGGGGTTCGAACCACCAGGTGGTGGGTGATTTTGGGGGTTTGGTATGCCAGGTGGTGGATGGTTCAACATATTCATAGGTTGTACCGGTTGTAGGAAAATGGTTGGAGTCGGTGGGGGAGTTGGGGCAGGTAAGTACCATATAGGTATTCCTAACGTTAAACCTGGAAGGTTGAGTGTAGCCATTACTGGCGTGCTGACAACTCCTGAAAACAAGAACAAGAATGGAATTGGGTGAATCGGTGTTGTTTTGATATGACTAGGCACTATGGGTGCTTGTGGCAGTGGTTGAGGTTGTTGAAGATGTTGTTCATTGTGCGATAAGGTGCACAAATCGGATACTTTAGTTACCTAGAGAGGAGGTGGGATTAATGGGAAAGTGATGGTCATGGGAGTATCTGAATATATCCCGAGGCCAACTGATGATATGAATGATATCTGTGCACTGAGAATGGGTTGTTCGATCATGGGAAGAACATTTTCTGGTGCTGCGGGGGCATTGGGATCATAGTATGTAATCTGGTCGATTTTAACTATGCGTCCTTCATGGGGGAACATCATGATGCGGAAAACTGAAGAAGCGACAGCTTTCATTTTATACATGTAGCTTCGTCCCAGAAGGAGATTGTAATCAATTTGGGCATTAATGACCTCTATATCTATGAGAACCAATTTTCCCCCAAGCTGTATGGGTACGCTTACTAACAAACCTTGCGGTTGGGCTGCACGATCGTCGTAAGCTCGCAATGTGGTAGTTGACGGTTATAGCATTGGGGATCCAAGTTTCTTCCATACGAAAGTCGACATAACGTAGGTAGAGGCCCCTTCATCGATTATGCATTGATGAACGATGAGGTTGCGAATGGAGACAAAAAATTGAAAAGCTAGAGATGAAGGCAGGCGAGGTTCAGCTTGTTCTAAGTCGAAATCCATCATGTTAGAGTCGTTAGGATCTATGGCACCAATGGCAGATAACAACAATTTTCTCTGTGCAGGACAATTTTTTAATATTTCAAGAGTGGACATAACGGCAGGGGACTGGGCTAAGTCTTCTACAATGTTATAGTTGGAAGCTGCACGAGCATTGGGGTTATTGTTAATTCATCTCAAAGGAAAATGAGGTGCGTTGGGACCCCTGTCCATGGGCATATTGGGTATGCAAAGTGGTTGATCGGTTGGGAGAGTACTCAACGATGGGTCGGTAGGTGTGGCTTCAGGGGCGGATCCGTATTGATTTCGACGGGTCTGAAGATTGACATCATTTGATGACATCATTAGCAAATGGTGACTGTTGGACTCTGCATGCTGGTAATCGGCTGCTGCATAAGTAATTTGCTACTGTGTTGTAGCAGATCCTTGAGGGGGATCATTTGGACAAATGTTTACCGTGCCTTCGTTTGGTAAGGGATTTTGCAATATCATGGGTTGTGGCTGAGGAGGAGGTGTTGGCTGTGCAGTATGTCCTTGTCGTTGGGTGTCGTCGGTCCAGAGTTGATGTGCTCGATCTAAATGGGGACAAGTATGTGTGTAATGGCCGTAGACTCCACATATGGAACATGGATGGTTTGTTCTCAAGTTATTATTTTTGGCCTATTTTGGTGGACGATCAGGGTTTTGGTTGGGGGGAGCAGCATTATTATTGTTTGGAGGATTAGGTGGTGGTGCACCTTGGTTGTGTTGCTAGTTTTTTCCGCGGTTACGCCCTCTTCCGCGGTTTTGTTGACCTCCTTAGTTACACTGGTTGTTCTGGTTTGGAGGTTGGTTTTGCTACGCGTAGACATGCCCTTGGGTAGTAGGTGGGTTTTGAGGTCGTGCAGGATTTGGAGCAGGTTGCAGTGGGTAATAAACAGGAGGGTTCTGAGGTGGCCCTGGTGTTTGTTGCGGTTGTGGGTAACCTTGAGCTACTGGAAGTGTTGGAGCAAGAGGTGCTGCCTGTTGAGGATAATAAGCCACTTGGGCTTATGGCCAGACGGGAGTCTGGTGGGCCTGTTGGTTATAGTATGAAAGTGGTGCATAAGCTGATGGTGCTTGTCCATAACACTGTGGTGGACATGAGGGTCCATGAGTGTGGTGGGTGTGCGTTACATGAGCATACGAAGTTGTGGCTCCAGAATGAGATGAAGCCCTAGAAAGGTCTGGGGCATTGTTTGTACTCGCCATGGTAAAAGGTTTGTTTTGCACCATAACTTGGCCGATAATACCGTCGGCGACATGGGATGCCCCAAGCGCGTCATGGCGGGATGGACTGCCACGCAGGGCATCAGGTAAAATAGTGTATAGATATCCTGACTAGGCATATATGAGGTCGAACTGTTGGGATTTTAAGATGGCTTCTTCTTCCGAATGGGGTTGTTCAAAAGCTACATCTTTGGCTATGAAGGGGAGGAGTGATTTGAGGAACCAGTCCAAAAATATTCGGTCGTCAAGTTTTATCTTGCAGAGGCTACGACGCTTACGCCACTCATGGATATGATCAGTGATGTGTGTAGCAGTGTTCTGTCTACAAGACAAAATTATTTCCACTCTTGCATCATAGCGTATAGGGAGTTGAAAGAACTGAAGGAACGTTGAGGCAAGGGATGTAAAAGTGGGGTGTGTCCCATGTGGCTTCTCAATGTACCACTTGGCTGCAGAGCCAGTGAAAGTTCTTTGTAAAAGTCTCAGTCTGATGGAATCATCTACTATGGAGTTAGAGGAACACCATAGGTGAAATGACATGATGTGGTTTTGGGGATCTTCCCCAGCTTTGCCTTCAAATTTTGGGATATCTGAGGGAAGATTTGTGGGAATGGGGGGCCACGTAGGCTCGTGTCTAATAGGGTCGTTAGTTAACCTTGCCAGGTCTGGTAAGTTTAGACTAGCCATGTATGACAGACTAGCAGATGGGTGTGGTATGGTCACTGGGGGATATTTGCTAATGGTAGCATTGTGGATTGGTCCAGTGCCCCCTAAGGGTATGTTAGGTATGAAAGGGATGTGTCCTCCAACCGATGTGGTTTGGGAGGGGCTTGCGCTCCCAAGTACAACATGAGTTGCAGATGGGTTAGGAATGTTTCCAGTAATCCCAAGGATCTGGGTAGTGGCGATGAGAGGGGGAGGGACCCCCATGTTGGGCATGCCTAATATAGGTGGTGGTCCTGTGTTGGGCATTCCTGAAGGGGGTTTGGTACCCATGTTGGGAATGCCTAAGGAGGTTGTGGCTATCGTGGTTGTCACGGTAGTAGTGGGGTTTGTTGATGTAGCTCCAACAACACTGGTGAAAAGGGGGTCATATTGTGATCCAACCATGGGGTTGGTTGGTGATGTCTTAGTAGGGTGTTCGGATTCAGCCTCAGAATCAGATGTAAAATGAGGCACGTTAGAATCGGATGACTGGGTTCTATGCCGATGACGTGTCGAGTCAAGAATTAATGCTCTACATCTATGACATGTAGAGTCAAGTGTATCGATCTGAGGGGGTTCACCCTGAAAACGACGAGCTCATCTTAAGTTCTCAATGGTGAAAGATGTCTAGAAATACCAATGGATGAGATAAAAAACTCAAGACCCTAATGCAACAATGTGTGTAGGAGGGGAGTGAAAAAACAATGGATCTCAGGCCAAAAACCAACCTCAAAAGCACTTACTATAATAGCTGTGCTATAGTAAGTGGAGGAATAAAGAAAAAGTGGTCAGAATACCAAAAATCAAACGACTCCTAGAAAAAAAAGTGGTGCTCACTAGACCAAGGGGGGTAGCAGAGCATGCAAACGCCTAACTAAAAGTGGTATTATGATTCAACGAAACATATCCTCTGCAAGGTGATGAAATCCAAGTCAGACAATATGAGTAGTGGAATCAAAGGCTAGATATCCCCCTACCAGGAGGGACACTAGGTAGACAATCCTAAAAATTGGTCACTAAGATACCCCGTTCATGACACGTTCGATTGGGTAAATCTGCAGTTTGGTTCTATCACCGCTGTACTCCCATACGGGTGGTACACTAAGAACTGCGAAAGGTATCCTTCGGTTACTGAATGGATAACGGTATTCCACTCAAGCTTCCAGAACTAGTCCGGCTACTTCAACCCTCCTAAGGGAGAGGCCTTCTCGATAAATTGGTGTATAACCGTGTCAACAAATAATAAGGGATTTTTGGGACCCTAGAAGTCAAAACACTATGTCTCAGATGTAAATAATTGAGGGGTGTTATTGGAACACCTATCCCCTCAATCTTACCTAGCTACAAGATTCTTTAAGTGTTCCCCAAGTGGGGTTAAAGCGTTTGTTGAATTTAGGTAGATTTTAAGGCTTAGTTAATTAAAAATGTGGCAGATTGGGTGCAAGTGTGATTATTTAACTGAAAATGAATTTGCCTCGCTTGGGAGATTGATTACAAATTAAAAACAAGACGATTTCAATTTGCAAAAAATAAAAGGCTTTTTCTGAAATGTAAATGCTCTAACAAAAATAATTAAAAAACTATGGACTTTTGAAATAATTTTTTAAAGGAAAGCAAATATCGAAAAAATTGCAAGAAATAAATGGATTTCTAAGTGCTTGCTTGGGCAAAACTATTGAGAAAATCGGAAAGATGGTTCGATATTTGCAAAGAAATGAAATCTATGATCTAAACAAAGTGCTAAAAACCTTTCACTTGTTGAAATTTTTTTAAAAGATTTTAATTGAGCATATGTAATAGAAAAAAGATCCACTATTGCTGCAATAATTAAAACAGAATGCTGGAAAAAATTGCAGAAAAATGGTGCTGGATGAAAAAAGGCTAAATGGGCAAAAACGCAGCATAAATTTTCTAAAAATTGGGCCGAGCGAAAAACAGCAGCATCGCGGGTTTTAAGGCAAAACCCATGATGTGCATCGCGGGTTTTAAGCGCACAGTCGTGATGTGCAGCGCGGAGAAAAGCCACGAAGCCATGATGTGCAGCGCGGAAAATGGCCGCAAAGCCGCGATGTGCAGCACGGAAAAAGGACGCGAAGCCACGATGTGCAGTGTGGAAAAAGGTTGCGAGGTCGCGATGAGCCGCGCGACTGTCGAGAGAAAAGGCGCGATGCAGAAACGAAAAAATGGTCGCCACCAAAAAGTGAAATTTCAGTCTGTTAAAGGCTACAGAAAGGGACAACAGTTAGGGAAACAATGGATATGATGTCTAGTATGGAAGATCTGTTAATTGGAATGGTAAAAATAAGTAAAAAACAAAGATCTAAACAAAAAATTTAAAGCTCAAAACCCAGCAGAGTCGCCAAAAACTGTTGCTTGGTTTTTCAACCAAGCATGTGCAAGGATGCACCTATTAACAAAGTAATAGCAGTTTCAAATGAAAAGCAAAAATAATTATAAATTTAATCTAACATTAACATAAACATGTGTAAATAAACAAGAACTGAATCAATAACAAGAGATCTATGGGAAGAACAAGAGAAAAAATAATATATTTTTTGTATTACCTCAAAGGTGAGGATGTTTGGTGTTGAGCAGCTCCAAGGTTGAGGTGCTCCAAGCTCCAATGGTCTCTTCTCCAAGATGCTGAAATGGGGGTCTTCAAACTCGAAATGGGAGTCAATGGCTCTCAAAGGGAATTTGGCAGCATAAGGATATGATGAAATGTGGATGAAAAGTGAGGAGCCCCTATCACCTTTTTTATAGTTTTTGGTGATGGGGGATACCATTATGGTTTTGAGAAAACCAATGGTATAAACCAACATGGTTTAGGTCTCTTTTTCCCTCTTTTTCCTTTTTTGAATATTTTGAATATTTTTATTCCCTTTTAATATTTTTTGGGAATTTGGACCCTTTTTTAGGTTTTTTTTTGTGTTTTTTGAGGAAAAATATATATTTTGAGGGGAAAAAAGGTGTATTGTGGTCTTTTGGTGACCTTTTGATGGTTTTAGAGGCTCAAATGGTGGAAAAGTGGACAAATGGGTCATGTGAATAAGGGAATGAGCTAGTGAGCACTTTTTGGGTGTTAACAATGGACAGGTTGTGCAGAAGTAGCATGTAATCAGACCTGGAGATCTAGACAGGATGAAAAAGGCCTCAGATGCTCTTTAGAGTTCTTGCTTGGCAAGACACTCCTTTAAGGTTTTGCTAGACCACATGTAATCAGACCTGGAGATCTGGACGGGATGAAAAAGGCCTCAGATGCTCTTTGGAGTTCTTGCTTGGAAAGACACTCTTTTAAGGTTTTGTGGGGACCACGTGTAATTAGACCTGGAGATCTGGATAGGATGAAAAAGGCCTCAGATGCTCTTTAGAGTTCTTGCTTGGCAAGACACCCTTTTAAGGTTTTGTGGTAGATGTCACATGTAATCAGACCTGGAGATCTGGACAGGTTGTGCTAGTCACGTAAAAGGCCTTAGATGCTCTTTAGGGTTCTTGCTTGGCAAGACACCCTTTTAAGGTTTTGTGACAGTCACATGTAAAAGATCCTGGGAGATCCGATAGGTTGAGCCGTGTGCTCATAAAAGGCCTGGGATGCTCTTTCGAGGTTTTGTTGACACATGTAATAAGTCCTGAGGATTCCACAGTATGGCCAGTGATGATGAAGACCTGCAGGTGGTGGGCCTACATCAAGTATGAAAAAGGACTGGCTCTGTAGAACTTCCTATGGCGAGTATATTCAGATATTGATTGAGATAGCAGCAGCAGTGATGATGACGATGATTCGAGGACGATGATTTGCTGATGATGATCCAGAGAAGAAGACTTGTGCTAGAAGATATGTGTCGAGAAATACCTTCCTAGTTAAGAGGGAGTGTTGATGTATATGTAACTTCGGAATGTATTTCACATATATGTATATTGTATTCCTATAGAGATGTTATTATTCCTTTATATGGAAGTGTTTGTATTCCTATAGAGATGTTATTATTCCTCTATATGGAAGTGTCGTCATTTATATTGTAAGTGTCGTAACTTATACTTGATGGGTTATTAGACCACCCTATTGGGGTTCGACCATGTGGGTCAAAGGGTTATTAGACCACCCTATTGGGGGTCGGCCCAGTCAGCATTATGTTATGTGGATAAGTTAAGGCCGACCTAGTAAAGGTTATTAGGAAAGTCAAGTAAAGTATAAATAGAGTGCGGGAGGCACTCTATTTGATCATTCTATTCTCACACACACTCTTTGGAGAGTGGCGCACTTGTGGAGGAGGAGAAGCTGCTGCTAGGAGATGTCTATCTCTTATGCTTGGGTTGTATCATTGCTCTATCTATGTCTGAGGAAGTTATTGGGGTTTTTCACCTTTATGGTTTTCCCCAAGTAAACTCTGTGTCTCTTGTGTGCTTGCATTATTGTGTCCATGATTGATATGCTGTACATGTTGTTCTCTCAGTTAAGATCCTAGATCAGATTGAAGTAAATTCTGAAAAACTAACATTCAGGAGGGTAATGACCAGATGCACCATATTTCTCTCTAACTTGGTCTACAACCCAACTGTTGGGATAGATCATTGGCATACTTTCTTTTAAATGATATGGAAAAGGCATGCTTCTACTGTGCAACCGCCTGAATTATTTTTTGTCAATGTCCCATTTCCTCCTCTTCTCTTCATACAATGCGACCCACGACTTTGTTGCCTCCGTGTTGTAAAGAATGAATTTATTGATTGCATCAATTTATGAATATGTTGTTGTATTCATGGAAACAAAACCACATTCAGTACGTATGGGATCAAATATAGATTTTGACGTTTGTTGTGAATATAAGTTACTATGTGGAAAATTGAAGATCGAAAGATAAGTGACTTACTCTTTTTCCATTCATTTCTAGTACCTCCCCTTCCCTTATGTCCTCATCACGTTCATCATCCCAAATCATTGCGCTTGGTGTGCCTTCGATTTGCTTGATGTACTCACTGGAATAATAGAACGACTCATATACTATGTACCCCTATACCATAGACCCCTCGGGTTTTTCCCTTTGTCGAACAAATCCCTTCAATTTTTTCATGAACCTCTCTAAGAAGAACATGTAGTGATAGGTGACCACCCTGACTAATTCAACCTCATCGACTAGGTGAATTAGAAGATGAACCTACAAGTCCATGAAACTCGATGAGAGTTCCTTCTCAAACATACAAATAATCTAAGCTATCTCTTCATGCAATCCTGGAATGCTAGCGATGTAAATATCCTTTGATGTGATCCACCATACAAATGCATATAGTCTAGATATGGCACGTCGTAGGTCATCGGGAAAGTCATGGTTCACACACCCACACACGAACAATAGATAATGACACTACAAAGTAAACACAAAAAGTTAAGTGCATTTTAACCTTTGTGGAAAAAGATAAATTAAATAGTAATAACAATTTTTTGGCATTATACGTACCCTTAGAAGGTTGAGATGGTCATGTGATTTCAAACCCAACAAATTTGTGTTTGACGTACTGAAGCAACTTCGTAGAGTAGACCCATAAAACGAAGGTTCCTTCATGCCCAATATAACATATTTTTCCAAATTAAGATAATATTTCTTCAAAATCCATGGGACATCACCTTTTTTAAATGAAAAAGAGGGGCCAACCTCTCCTGTATTTTCTTGTCTTGGCTGATGCTTCTTTTTAGTAATTGAAGCAATAAGGTTTTTCTTGAATTTTATCTTGTCACTTTTTTTGGATGATATGTGACGCCACAAAGAAGATGAAACATTTTTAAATATATGCATGGGATCTAGTAAGTGGGCAATCTTAAGATGATCCCAATATGGGAGCTCATAAAATAACAATTTCCTTTTCATCCCTGTGGGTATTTTCTCAACATAGGTGTCGAAGAAATTAGGATCATCGATCACAGGTTGCACATTTGAATCGAACATATTTGTGTATTCCTTCTCCTTCTCTTTGTCATATGCCCTAATCTAGTCATCCGATGTCATTATTTCAGGCCTTTGGGTTCTCTCTCGTTTACCATTGAAAGTATATTTTTCTTTTCTATAAGAGTGGTTTTCTGGGAGGAATAACCTAGATAAGTCATACACTGACTTTCGTAGGTCTTTGGACTACCTAGCCTTCATAGAAGGTCCACAAAATTTACATCCATAATAAATTTTTGTTACAAGACCTACGATGTTATAGTAAAGAGAGCACGTTAGTGTTGAGGATGAAGACATTCAAACCGAATTAAATATGTCAAAAATTATTGCTTTGAATATAAAAACAAATAATCATGTGTGGTGAATGCAAATATGCCATGTAGTGTAAAACTCCTCTGTGATGGGATGGGTCTCGACACATCATATACATGTATCCCTTCCCATAATTCCTTGAATGCATCTATCAATGGTTGTAGGTAAACATCCATATTCTTCACTTGTCTTTTACTAGGGACTATAAGAGCCAACATAAGATGTTCATTCTTCACGGAAAACCATGGGGGGATATTGTTATTGATCACTACTACAAGGCAAAAAATATAGATGTTGTTTGGTTGGGAATATGGGTTGACGCCATCAATGGATATGCTCAATCGAAGGCTACATACTTCATCCTTGAATTTATCGGGCCATGTATCCTCTATATGCTTCATGGCTATTGAATCTGTTGGGATTCACATAACTCCTTCATCACTTCGGTTTGATGCATTCCACCCCTACAACATAGCTAATTCTTGTTAATATTTGGTTAAGATTTGATCTTTAATTCCTTTAGATTCTGAAACTTGAAGCAATGAGACAATTCAATTACATGAAATTCATACAACCATAACACAATATATACCCTAGGGAAAAAACTCAAAACTATGAGAACAAAAACTCCAACAATTCTTATCAGTATAATATAATGGATAGCAAAGAATGATTTATTTTACAACATACCAGATTGATTTCAGAAGATAAGAGACCACCAAACACTCTTGGTGAAGATACAAAGCAATAGAGAAGAGAGATCAATCACAGAAGTGCCTTGCCTTCAATAATAATATCATGCACACAAAGAGAAGCGCCTTTCCTTCAAAGGAGAAGAGAACTCGCTTCACATTGAATTCGTCAATCCCGTATATCATATTTATACATTCTTCTCTTCTATTTTTATATTCTAACTTCAGGATGAAATATCCATCAAACTGGATGTATCAACCTTGCATGCAGAAGTGCGCCCCACTTATCATGCAGTGTTTTATCTCACTAAGCTATCACTTAGGATGAACTCACATCTTGATATGAATCATTACACCAAAACCTCGAGGTGTTAGTGAAGGCCGTCCACTAGAATCTTAACATCCCACCATGCTCCTTAGTCCAGACTTTGGGCTGGATGTGCGCCTGTACGGTGGTGTCCCCTTTGCGCCGTACGAGCCTCGGGCGAACACTGCAATGCCGATGTTGCCACCCGCTCTGTGACTTGAACCTGGGTGGAGGCTTTAATACCAAATGATACAAACCATTACATTCATTTCCTTCTCATAGGTAGAGGCAGCTAAATTCTTACCTGAAAGGGCTTTGCTGGTGAACGCAATGGGGTGTTCATCTTGAAGGAGAACAACACCAAGTCCATTGCCGCAAGCATCACTCTCAATAGTGAAGGGCTTGGAAAAATCGAGCATAGCTAGCATAGGTGTAGTACACATAGCTTGTTTTAGTTTGTCAAATGCACACTGAGCAGTAGGTGTCCATGTAAAAGCATCCTTTTTCAATAGAGCAGTTAATGGAGCTGCAATCTTCCCATAATCCTTGACAAACTTGCGGTAGTAGCCAGTCAACCCCAAAAAACCACGAAGGCTCTTGAGTGTTTGAGGATGCAGCCAATTGTTCATGGCATCGATTTTGGTAGGATCCATGCGAACCCCTTGTGCTAAGATAATGTGTCCGAGATACTCAACTTCCTTCTGTCCAAAAACACATTTAGACTGCTTGGCATGGAGATGATGGTCAGAGAAAAGTTGCTTGACAAGATCCGGATGCTCGAGATGTTCATCCCATGTTTTACTGTAGATGAGGATATCATCAAAGAAGACCAGAATGAATTTCCGCAAGTAGGGTCGAAATATTTTATTCATTAAGGCCTGGAATGTGGAAGGAGCATTAGTGAGGCCAAAGGGCATGACCAAAAACTCATAATGGCCATCATGTGTGCGGAAAGCTGTTTTAGGGATATCATCCTCATGAACCTGAATTTGATGATACCCAGAACGAAGATCCAACTGGGAGAAAAAGTGAGCCCCATGAAGCTCATCAAGAAGATCATCAACAACAGGAATTGGAAACTTATCCTTGATGGTGAGGTGATTAATTGCTCGGAAGTCAATGCAGAGGTGCCATGACCCATCTTTTTTGCGGACAAGAATAACTGGAGAAGAAAAGGAACTAGTGCTTGGGCGAATAATACCTTGCTTCAATAAGTCCCGAACGAGCATTTCAATCTCCGTTTTTTGGTGAAATGGGTAGCGATAGGGCCTGATGTTGGGAGGAACGCTGCCAAGAAGGAGCTAAATACGATGGTCTTCTGGCCTAGAAGGTGGAAATCCCACTGGTTCAGCAAAGACACCTATATATCGATCTAGAATTTGTTGTAGATCCAAAGGAGTAGTGGAGATCGCTGATGGTTGCATCTGAATGGAATGGATCTAAGCGATGACACCATGTGAATTCTTCTTGCAGAGTTTTTCCATGCGATGTGAAATGATGATGCTGAGAGAACTTGGTTGTAATCCTGTCAATGTGTGTTTTTGTCCATTGAGGGAAAACTGCATCCAAAGTTAAGCCAAATTCCATAAGATAGGGACAAGTGTGCGTAGCCATTGAGCGCCCAAAACCACATCACATCCGCCTAAGGGCAAGGAAAACATGTCAGAGAGCAAGGTATAATCTCCCATAGAGATACGCACAATTTGACACTTCCCTTTGCAAGGTAAGGTGCCCCCATTGGCAACAATGACTTCAAAGTTGGAGCAAAGATGGATAAAACAATTAGCTTGTTTGGCGATCCGAGGGTCAATGAAATTATGAGTGCTACCAGAATCAATGAGTATTGTAAGAGGAAGCTTCTTGAAGTAACCCCTGACCCGCATTGTTTGGGGGGTGGTGATTCCAGCTAAAGCATGGAGAGATATCTCTGGTTGGTTATCCTGAGACGGAGGGTCAATAGGCGGTTCCTGAATGTCGACCGGAGCATCCAGTGTTTCTGGATCTTCGTCACGAATTTCAGAGGTAGGCAGAGACTCCACATCCAAGAGGTAGAGATTTTTCTAAACACATCTATGTCCCCGAGTGAATTTTTCATCACAATTATAGCAAAGCCCCTTTTCTCTGCGTGCTTGCATCTCTGTTTCAGACAAATGCTTGATAGGAGTCGGTCAAGGAGCCTGCGGTATAGGTGGTCGCTGAGAACCCATATTTCGGAAGGGAACAAAAGTGGGCTTAGAGCGTTGGTGGGTTGCAATCTTGTCTTCTGCCAACTTAGCCAACCCTAGGGCTTCCATCATTGTGGTGGGACAGAACATTTTGACCTCAGAGCGAATGGCATCCTTTAGACCACTGATAAAACAACTCCGGTAAAAGTCATTAGACAATCCTTCGGTGTGGTTGTCTAGGTTCTCAAATTCGGTTTGATACTCTCTCACAGTGCCAATTTGGCGAAGTTTAGTGAGGGCTTCTGTGAAGTCATCAAAAGCACTAGGACCAAATCGTTGCAAAAGGAGCTGGCAAAAGTCTGACCATTTGGGCTCTAGATGAGCCTTGATGTACCAATGGTACCATTGAAGAGCTTCCTGTTCCAAATGAAAGGATGCCAGTGGAACTTTGTTGACATCAAAAGTATTATGCGGACTGAAATACTGTCCTGCATGATAGATCCATCAAGTTGGATCAGTACCATTGAAGCGAGGAAAATCAAGCTTCGGACCACGGAAATTGCTGGAAGAAGAGAACCCATTGTCTGATGAAGACTCGGAATGCCGTTTGTTGTTCATAGGTGAATGTTCAAGATGGAGGCCGAGAAATTTTTCATCCAGATCTTGGAGTTTGGCTTGGATGGTTGCAAGTGCTTCTTCCATGGTTTTTGCTCCTACAAGGGTGACAACCATAACCAGGAGTTTTTTTTTTGACTGGGTAGGAAAACAAAAATAGAAACTGCTTCAGTAAGAGAAAATCTGGACTTGGGGAAAAAATCTGAAGGGTAATTGGGGTTTGACGAGGTGTTGGACACTGTCGACTAGACAGGGAAGCAAAAATGAGGATTTTAGAAGCAGGGTGAAAGAATGGGAAAATTTGGCAGAGGGGGACAAAGAAGCAGAATTCAGAAAGGAACTCTGTGGTAAAATTTGAAGGTGATTGGGTGAAATCTGAGGAAGTTATGGCAAACCCTAAAAATAGACAAATGTGGGCTTTCGGGCTTTGGGAAGGGGAATTGGGGATAGGGTCCTCAGGAATGAAATATGCAGAATGGGATGACAGGGGTTCCCCAAAAATTTCAAGGGAAACAGAGTGAAAACAAGGGAGATATGGACAAAAAACTGAATTTTATACTCGAGCGGCTACGGCTCGGAAGAGATCTGGAACAACGCCGAATGGATTGAAAAAGGATGGATCTAGAACGGCTTGCAAAATGGATCTGAAACGGCACAGTAGTGATCGACAATAGTTCAGTCGAAAGTAGATATGGACCCCAAGTATGTGCGGCTTCCTAACAGTTCAGGGGTTTCACTCGGCAACTAATGCTTTCTGACGGCTTGCGTATTGGGGCAGTACCCCTCACTCCACAGATTAGGTAAAACTGATAACTGCTTTGCCACAAATAATAGCTCTTGGTTTACCTCATAGGTGGGAACTAGTCAATCAGGTAGGGGTCGTTGCCCTTTTTGCTGGCAGGTCCTCTCAATGGGCCAACTACTTTAGGGTTCCTGTGGTACTCCTCACAATGAGTTTTAAGGTTTATTCCCAAGTACTTCCCACAGTTAAGAGGATAGGGATTATTCCCAAATCCGAACCTGCAACAGATGCGAAAAAAAAATTGGCAGAAATTTTACCCAGCGAGCCCAAGAAAGTGCTCTGATACCAGATGTGATGCACCTGCAACAATTAATTAATACGAATATGCGAAATAGCAGAAATGACAGAACTCAGAATCACTTTTATATTGATCACAGGCCATCGAGGGGGCAACCTCCTATGAGCAAGCTCAATACAAATAACTTCACCCTCTCTTCATAGGTCTCAACACACACTTATATACTAAGTCTAGGCACCAATACTAGGGATCAAAACCATGGGCCACTACAAACTATGGATCAACAATACTACGGGCGACTTACAAAGCATATGCGCCAACAACAATAACACAAACTATTGATCAACAAATACTACGGGACGACTTACAAAGCATATGCGTCCAACAATCAACATACTAACAAAGTAAAGACATGGGTTCCTAACACATCTTAACTGAAAGATTTCCCTGTAATATCCCGATCTTGACCCCATTGCACTAAAATGTAAATGATGTAATATTGTTATAAAATCATGGTGAGGAGATCAAGGCCAAGGCCCTGCCATTGATTTAGTGATGCATATGGTTTGTGTGTTAGACAAGCACAATGGAATTGCAAATATCATGTAAATATGCATTTTAATGAAATACCCACAACTAGTTATGCAATGCAACAAGAGATGGGGGCATGGTTTTTACAAAGAATTGGGGGGGGGGAGAATTAAAACCTTTGGATCCAATCAAGTCAATCCAAGTGTGAATGAGAGAACCCATAAACCATCAACTACCCATGTTGACTTTTGTACCCAATCATTTATTCTTACAAGAGTTGGTTGAAATAGTTAATGCCTTGGGGAATGGAGAGGTATGGCTATCCAAATTTGGGTATGGGAAAGCCACCCTTCATGGAAATTCATGTTTGGATTCCTTGGCAAGAAAAGAGCCACGAAATTTCTCCCCAAGCCATTCCTTCACCCATCATTTTTGCTCTCTCATGAGTTTGGAGCTACCTGGGCGTTTTCCCTCCACGTTTTATGGTTTTTCCTTGTTTTCTAGCTGGGAGGAGGGTGATTTTGGTGTTGCAAAGATGCTGGGAGGAAGGGAGATCTATTTGGGGTTTCAGTGAGGTCGTTTTTTCCATTGGAATGCTCATAATTGGTGGGAGAAATCGGTTT
This sequence comes from Larix kaempferi, assembly GCA_027924585.1. Classification (NCBI taxonomy): domain Eukaryota; kingdom Viridiplantae; phylum Streptophyta; class Pinopsida; order Pinales; family Pinaceae; genus Larix; species Larix kaempferi. The sequence goes on along the minus strand of BSBM01000091.1, from coordinate 5,331,998 downwards.
TTCTCCCGGTGGTCGAATTTTCCTTTCCACAGTTCGTTTTTGGTGTGCCCACGATTTGGGGAAAACCCATGGCCATCTTGTTTGTAAATCCCATTGTTAAAATGTGTATTCATGCCCAATTATCGTGTTTGTTATGTGTAGATAGAGTATGTTGGGGTAGGGGTTATGGGTATCCATTATTTTGGCTTGATATTGAGTGCAAGCATCCAGAAATGAAGAGGGTCCCCTTTTCCTGGCTTGGCTTAGATGTGATGTTTTATTGGGCTGTGCTGAGCTTGAGAGTCCCCTTTTCCTTGTAGAAATAATGCCCAGCTTGGGTGTGGTCTCTGAGTGCTGAAAGAATACAGGCTGGGAAGAGACCTATGGTTGGGTGGAACGTTGCAGTGACATAGCTAGTTTTTTGGGACAATTGCACAATGAAGATAAGTATTCTCTATGTGTATTTACTTCTGCAATGTTTTAATTTGATGATCATTATTGATATGTTGAATGCATATATAATGTGTGTAGATGATGTTTTATTCCATTGTGCATATTTTCTTTGATTTGCATCTACACACATTTGTTTTATTCATATGAATCTAATGAAATGGGATGAGTTTATGTAAAATCCCTGGAAGTGAGCCATGTTCCCTTCCTTGCATTGGGTCGACGGGAGGGGACATGACATATTGGTATCAGAGCACAAGGTTGCAACATTGGGCCTACATGGGCTACCTATCACAGTTGCAAAGGTAAGAACCCTTACTGCCCAGCACTAATCATCAGAAAAGAAAGAAAAATTTTAAAAAATTTCTAACCATTTTTTAGTTTTCTAACTGCTTTTGATTTTTTGCTAAGTCTGCTTCGGTGCAAAATCGACAAGAGTGCCAAAAAAGTCGGGGAAGAAAGTGGAAGGTCGCCGATGTGTTTTGGTGAAAAATTGGGAAAATTCATCAAAAAGGCATTTCAGCGCAAAAATGATAAGTCTGTCGGTTAGCAGAAAAAGCTAAGTTCACCGATTTGAGAGCGTCGAAACGGTTGGCGAAAAAAGACAAGTTCGCCGATTGGAGAGCACCGAAACATTTGGCGGAAAATGCTGAGCCGTGCCGAAATGATCGGTGAAAAAAGATGAGTTCGCCGATCGGAGAGCGACAAAATGGTCGGTGGAAAAGGTTGAGTTCGCCGATTGGAGAGTGCCAAAACGGTCGGCGGAAAAGGTTGAGTCGCGCCGAAACAGTCGGCGAAAAAAGGTGAGTTGGTCGATCAGAGAGAAATCTGAAGTGTGCCAAAATGGTCACTTGAAAAAGGTGAGTTCACCGATCGGAGAAAAATTGCGAGTTCGCTGAAACAGTCGGAGCAAGATCGTGAGTTGCGTCGATTGGAAACAGACGATAAGTCCGCCTAAATGGGTCGAAGTAAAATCGATAAGTCTGCCAAAACAGGGAATTTGAGCAGTTTTCCAGGAAGATTTGGAGGTGCCAAAAGTTGAAAATGCCATGGAACTTATGCACCAGATTGCGCGGAATTGAAGGATTTACAAACCCCCTTAACCCCCTGTTGTTCCCCGGAGACAGTCGTTGAATGTATCAAAGGCATTCTCTATGCTTGGAATGTGCACTATGAATTTCATAAAGGGGTTGTGGAATCCTTAGTAAGAGTAATTGGTTGTAATATCCATTATGGAGGATGAAAGGGAAATCTCTCACCTTAAACTATTTATGTTTATAACATAATAATTGTATGCTTGGAAAGTAGCAAGAATGAATGTTATACATGTGTATATATATATTGAATTGCTACTTGGTGAGAAGATCATAACTAATAATTGCTTGTGTGCATGGTAGAGAGGCCATGGAATTGGATCAGCTATGATGTGGAAGAGGAGATTCCATTTTAATTTTTCAGAATTTACTTCAATTTGATCTAGGATCTTAACTGAGAGAACAACATGTACAACATATCTACAGCATATCAATCATGGACACAATAATGCAAGCACACAAGAGACACAGAGTTTACTTGGGGAAAACCATAAAGGTGAAAAACCCCAATAACTTCCTCAGAGATAGAGCAATGATACAACCCAAGCATAAGAGATAGACATCTCCTAGCAGCAGCTTCTCCTCCTCCACAAGTGCGCCACTCTCCAAGAGTGTGTGTGTGAATAGAATGATGAAATAGAGTGCCTCCCGCACTCTATTTATACTTAACTTGACTTGCCTAATAACCTTTACTAGGTCGGCCTCAACTTAACCACATAACACAATGCTGACTGGGCCGACACCCAATAGGGTGGTCTAATAACCCTTTGACCCACATGGCCGACCCCCAATAGGGTGGTCTAATAACCCTTTGACCCACATGACTTATATAGGGTTGACCCCAACAAGGTGGTCTAATAACCCATCAAGTATAAGTTACGACACTTACAATATAAATGACGACACTTCTGTATAGAGGAATAATACCATCTCTGTAGGAGTACAATATACATATATGAAATACATTCCAAAGTTACATATACCTCAACACTCCCTCTTAACTAGGAAGGTATTTCTCGACACAGATTTGCTAGCACAAGTCTTTTTCTCTGGATCATCATCATCGAATCATCGTCCTCGAATCATTGTCATCATCACTACTGCTGCTATCTCAATCAATCTTTGAATCTACTCGTCATAGGAAGTTCTATAGAGCCAATCCTTTTTCATACTGGATATAGGCCCACCACCTGTAGGTCTTCATCATCAGTGGCCATACTGTGGAACCTAGGATTGATTACGTGCGTCAACAAAACCTAGTGCAGACTATAGGTTATTTTACATGTTGACCTTCACAAAACCTACTCAGAGCATCCCAGGATGTTACAAGCACACCCCTCTACCTGTTTGGATCTCGATAGAGCATCCCAGGCTGTTACGAGAACACCGCTCTACCTATTCGGATTTTAAAGGATCTTTTCTATGTGAACTTCCACAAAACCTACTCCGAGCATCCCAAGATGTTACGAGCACACCACTCTACCTGTCTAGATCTCGATAGAGCATCCCAGGATGTTATGAGCACACCGCTCTACATGTCCAGATTTTAAAGGATCTTTTCTATGTGAAACCGTAGCAAAACCTACTCAGAGCATCCCAGGATGTTACATGCACACCGCTCTACCTGTCTGGATCTCGATAGAGCATCCCAGGATGTTACGAACACACTGCTCTACCTGTCCAGATTTTAAAGGACCTTTTCTATGCTACCTGTACAACCTGTCCATGGCCATAAAGTATCAACCCGATACTCACCATACATCTTCTTGATGTACATCATCACATGATCAACCTAATCATCGTCATAGCATCAACCTGATGCATATCATCTGGAGAAACATCCTGAAGCTCGTCATCTATGATAATCCTGATCATCATCATAGCATCAACCTGATGCATATCATCTGGAGCAAAATCCTGAAGCTCGTCATATGTGATCATCCTGATCAAACAATGCATCCACCTGATGCATACCAATTATCTACTTGATACATATGCAAATCCATGATCCACCTGATCATACAATGTATCTACCTAATACATATCATCATACATGATATACCTGATCATACAAGTATCCACCTGATACATATACAAATACATGATCGACCTGATCATATCAATGCATCTACCTGATACATATACAAATACATGATCCAACTGATCATAACAAGCATCCAACATGATGCATATACATATACATGATCCAACTGATCATAACAAGCATCCAACATGATGAATATACATATACATGATCCAACTGATCATAACAAGCATCCAACATGATGCATATAGAGTAGTAACTGGAGCATCGTCCTGATACTCATCACATAGTGCTTATATCCATAGCCATGGGAAGGATCCTCCTCTAACCATGGTTGGAATGGCTCCTGCAAATGTGTCCATCACTTCTTCCTCGAAGTGTTATCAATCTGAAGAACACCAAGCCTCTCTCTGAAGTACTCAAACTTCACTCTGGCTAGTGGTTTCATCAACACATCTACAACCTGCTCATCCATTGCAACATACAAGAGCTTCACTGCTCCTCTCTACACCATATCCTTGATATAGTGATATTTGATCTCAATGTGTTTCAACCTGTCATGGAACACCGGGTTCTCAGACAGCTTCACACAACTCTGGTTGTCACAAAAGATACCAGTAGCCTCCAGTGGGAGATCAAATAACTCAGACAGTAGCTTCCGGAGCCATACTTCCTCACAACTAGCCGAACAAGCTGCAACATACTCTGCTTCGGATGTACTCAGTGCTACGCAGGACTGCTTCCTACTAAACCAAGAGATCACACCTGATCTCATACTGAAGGAACACCCAGAAGTGCTCTTCCTATCTGTAGCACTGCCTGCCCAATCTGAATCAACATAACCCTGCAGGTTAAACTTTTGATTCGCATCATACTTGAGCCCATGGTCAACCGTACCCTTCAGGTACCTCAGAATATGCTTTACAACAACCAGGTGAACACCTCTGGGATCTGTTAGGAACTGTCTCAATGTGTTCATCGCAAAGCAGATATTTGGTCTCATGTTCGTAAGGTACATCAAGGACCCAATCATCTGACGATACACAGTGACATCAACCAGATCAGATGAAGCATCACACAGAAGCTTCAGGTTTGATGCCATAGGTGTGGCCATGGTCTTACAGTCCATCATTCTGAACCCCTTCAGGATCTCCACTTCATACTTCCCTTGTCCAAGGAAGATTCCATCTATACTCTGCCACACCTCCATACCAATAAAGTAGTGCATCATACCCAAGTCCTTCATCTCAAACTCAGCAACAAGCTTCTTCTTCGTGTTGGCAATCAATCTATCCTCACCTGTTACAAACAGGTTATCCACATACAATAGTAGTATCACTAGATTTCCTTCCTCAACCTTGTAGTAAAGGTTGGAATCTGCTTTACTCTTAGTAAAGCCCAAATTGGATAGGAAGCCATCTATCCTGCCATACCAGGTCCTGGGTGCCTATTTCATACCATACAGGGCTTTCTTCAGTTTGCGCACATGTGACTCTCGGTCATGTGTCACAAACACGAGTGGATTCTCCACATACACTTCCTCTTCGACTACACCATTCAAGAAAGCTGTCTTGACATCCATGTGGTGTATATTCCATTTCATCACTGCAACCAAAGCAAGTACTGATTTGATGGAAGTGTACCTGACTATAGGTGCAAAAGTCTCTTCATAGTCAATCCCTCTTTCTGGGAGAAGCCACGAGCTACAAACCTTGCTTTGTATTTCTCCATGCTACCATCTGCAACATGCTTGATCTTATAGATCCATTTGGAATTCACAACAGACTTCCCTTCAGGTCTTGGGACTGCATCCCAAACATCATTCTTCATGATTGACTGGTACTCGTCGATCATGGCATTCTTCCCGAATCCTGGGAACTTCAATATATTCAATATCTTCAATAGATAACTTTGTTGCTGAAACAAATGTTGTAGTCCTTCTTTTGTAGGAGCTCGTATACAATCTTTCCTACAAAACAAGTTAAATTGCATGATTAGAAACTTCTCATAGTTTTTAGAACAAATTCTTACACATAAAGAAATATGTCATACAGTCATGCAATTATTTTAGCCAATGCTTCAATACAACATTCATCCATATCCTGTAACTTTCTAGATGCCTTCCAATCTCTACCAGAACATTGTTAAGAGTTTTGCACTACTCTTAACATGTCAGCAAAGACGTTTCATTTTCGATAAGTAGCAATAGAATGTTGTACAGTTCCATAGGCCACTTAACCATTACATGCATATTAGTAGTATGCTGTTCATTAATGCAATTATTCTAATATGCCAAAATACATAGCCTAATTCTAGGAACATCAGTATATACATCATTGAACAATATTATTTAAGCAATCAAATATGCAAGAAATGATAATTCAAATACTTATATTTGTTTGTTTGTTGGGTTGACTCCTTCTCAGTCTTTGCTTCATTTATGTAACTCCATTCTGGTGTGGATTGTGAGAAGTAGTCAACTCCCTCTGAATATCTTCATCCTTGCAGAAACTACTGGAGTGTGCTCCCTCTTGATATTTGCTTCCTGGATTACCTGTCCTTGAACTTATGTCCATCCTCGATTGCTATGCATATTTACTAGTATCATCATTGTGTTATCCTCGAAGTCTTATACATACATTCATTAGCACAATACTAATAAAACACAATAATCTTAAACATGTATAGTCATGATCATTTCAAACACAGATAATGAGCATTAGTATTCAAGGTTTCAGGGAAGACTTCTCTTACTCATACATATTCATATGTGACCGTAGAATTATTCTGGTTAGTCATATCATCAATAAAAGTAAGAAGCATATTATGCCTAAACCCTTGATTTCTAACTTTATGAATAAACATAATCAATCATGCCAAGTATACTTATATAAGAGATCCTAACACAAGGTAGGATTCTAACTTGATATAGGAAAAACATACCTGTATTAGCATGTTAGCTAGATATGTCTAACATACCCATATGATGTCCTCTTGTTCTCTTCAATGACTTGTGCTAGTAACCTGCATATCTCATAAGTTAACCATTATAGAACCAAGTTATACATACCTTGTAAATAGATATTCTATGTGATCCATAACAATGGATGAATCTTTGTCTTCATGTCACCCTGATCATATGTTCTTGAACTAAAACATGATTTGTCTTTCTTGGTGCACCTTTCATGTTAGCGGACAACATAAACCTCATACAACACCATAATGCATTAGTACAATCATAAGTGTCAAAACCCTAAGGAATATCTTCTATCATGCATTAAGGTGATACGACAAGTCTAAATTTAATCAAGATTGTACTAACCGTAATAATATGAAGACAAACATACCATAAACTTAATCACGAACAAATCTCGAAACATACCATAAACTTAATCACGAACAAATCTCGAAACATACCTGTATAATTCATACCTGTCGAGATTGCTTGTGAACTTCTTATGTAAGTCCTTAGCCTCATCTCCCTCTAAAACAGGAACTTCTTCACTTATGCAGGTGACCAAACGATTCTCTTCTAGGATTAACCCAATCCACTTGATTTGCAGAAACTGGATCTGGAGTTGGATTAGGGTTTGTCAGAGAAACCCTAAAAATTCAAACTTTGAATTTCAAACTTTTGAAAGGATAGAAGGATGCACCTTGATGAGCTGATCAAGCTGGTATACTCATAATTTGAAAACTGCAAAGTTTCACCCCTCAAAATTGCCTTTGAGACTTCCGGATCTTCTAGACAGGATCTCGAACTAGGGTTTGATAAATCCCACCCTTCTGCCCAACCAAAAGGTTCGATCCAAAGCTCTAAACTTTGATTTTTCTAAGGATCTTCCAGCCGTGGTCACAGACTTAAAAAATTCCAACTTTTGCAGAAGCCCTAATTTTCCACTTTTTCGATCAAAGTCTCGAACTAGGGTTTGATCAAGCCCGAACTTCTACCCAACCAAAAAATTTGATATTGGTCTCTAAATTTCGATTTTGATGAGTATCATTCAGCCATGGTATCCTATTACAAAAATACCAACTTTCTCCGAAACCCTAATTCCCGGAGCCATGAATGAAGGTGCTCAAAGTCCAATTCTGTTTTGACAGAAATATGCACTTGATTGTTTTTGGTGTAACTCCGAACTTTCGGATCCAAAGGGCCTGAATTTTTTTTTCTATGGTAGCCTGACCTGTCATCTTTCCAACCCCATAGGTATGACCTCAAATGAATTCTCTGAGAGAGAGTTATGCCAAGTGTCGCAACATGACCTGTTTATGGGATAAAACAGGATAGGAAACGTGTACGGCATGCCATGTGTCACTGGTTAAGTTTCAGCATCTTAAAAAGTTACTTGAAAAAGTAAAATTCGTGCACTACCTGTCACTTTTTATGAAATTGCATTTGGATCTTCCTAGCCGAAGCTATGACCTTTTTTCCTAGGTCACCTATTTATGACTCAGATCTGGAAGAGGCAGAAACCCTATATTGTACAAATCATAGAACACAAAGTACAACGAATTAGAAGTTTTCCTTTGGACACAAGGTACATGGGGATCTGATATTATATCTGTAAAAGTTTCAGATCCAAAAACATCGCCAAAATGGATTTATAGTGAAAGTTCTACGATAACGGGTTTTTTCTATATCAAGCCCTAGCATCGCAAGTGCAACAAGTGTCATACATGCCATACCATGCCTTCTTTCAGGCTATCTCTGATACGATGTTAATTTTTCAGAATTTACTTCAATATGATCTAGGATCTTAACTGAGCGAACAACATGTACATTATATCTACAGCATATCAATCATGGACATAATAATGCAAGCACACAAGAGACACAGAGTTTACTTGGGGAAAACCATAAAGGTGAAAAACCCCAATAACTTCCTCAGAGATAGATAGAGAAATGATACAACCCAAGCATAAGAGATAGACATCTTCTAGCAGCAGCTTCTCCTCCTCCACAAGTGTGCCACTCTCCAAGAGTGTGTGTGAGAATAGAATGATGAAATAGAGTGCCTCCCACACTCTATTTATACTTGACTTGACTTGCCTAATAACGTTTACTAGGTCGGCCTCAACTTAACCACATAACACAATGCTGACTGGGCCGACACCCAATAGGGTGGTCTAATAACCCTTTGACCCACATGGCCAACCCCCAATAGGGTGGTCTAATAACCATTTGACCCACATGACTTATACAGGGCCGACCCCGACAAGGTGGTCTAATAACCCATCAAGTATAAGTTATGACACTTACAATATAAATGACGACACTTCCGTATAGAGGAATAATACCATCTCTATAGGAGTACAATATACATATATGAAATACATTCCAAAGTTACATATACATCAACATTCCATGCTATAATGATGAATTGGAAAGAGATAATTCCTTAACTCCTCTTTTGTTATTGTATGAGCTTTATATACATAAAATTATGGCATAGGAATGCAGAAAATGCAAGAGATTAGATAGATGAAGTGAATATGCACTAGTTGGAATATTAATAGACAATGCATAGTGCATGTGAAAATGTTTGTGCATGTATATGATATTGCATATTGGTAAAATAGTGAGGTTTTACATATGGAATGAGCCACTTAAGATGATTATTGTGGTTGCTAATAACTAGTTGTGTTCGTATTGGTTGTAGGACCAAAGACAACCGAAGCATGGCTAAAGATGTGGATGATGTTGTTGCATATGACCAACAACCTTATGAAGAAAGGTTGGGGCAACAAATCTAGGTTCAAGAGGTTGGTGGTGGGATGGTGAAATCCTTGCAGGAGGCCAACTGATCAGGTAACGTAAAAGATGTTAATGAGAGCCATGCAGGTAATGGTTATTCATGCTAATTGCATGAATGTTGAAAGAGGATTTGGTAAGATCCCTTCAACTATGTTTAAACTATGTTGATTTTTTTTGCATGTGGTATTGAGTGCTTGAATGGGAATGTCCTCCTACTAAGTATGGTGAAGTGTAGGTAAGTGAAGGAAAGGATCCTTACACCCTATAGTTTCTTAGAAACCTCAATGCATTCATATGAAATTATATCATGCCATTTGTGTACGTTGGTTGTGATTTTAACAACCAAAGCAAGTGAGAACTTATGGTCCTGTTGTGATAGTGCATGCCATATGAGATAGTCATGGTCAAGGCCATAATGTGGTTGGAATAGTAATGCTATAGTGTTACACAAGTATCCCATGAACCCCCTATTAGTGTTAATTTGGGATGAAACCTCTTTTCCAACATCCAAGGAGTGAGTAAAACTCCTAACGTGTTGTTTGGGTGGAGAAGCAAGGCACCCAAATAGTTAACCAAGTGATTGGGGAGATGGTTGGGTGATGTGTTGAGGAAATAGCCATGAAATCATGCAAGAAAGTATTGAGAGAATGCACATTAAAATATTATGTGAATGATTTAGGTGCGCATGCATGTGTGTGGGTGTGCATGTTGAGATGCATTGTGTGAATGCATGGTTGTGATATATATGTTTCAATGCAATTAGAAAATAGATGAAATGATGAATTAGAGTTAATTGTGAGATCATTTCATGAGCTGCTATGAATGAAGGAGAAAGATTGCATAAAGGTAGTCATGCTAAAGGGATACCAGGATGCTCTGCGGGAAGGCCAGAGTTGTATGAAATGTGAAGTAATGAGTATTTAAAGTTTATTTAAATTGCATGGATAGTGTACCTATGTCTTGCAATTTTATTATGATAATGATGCATATATAGACATATATTTCATTGCATTTAAAATGTTAACAGCTAAAAGTGTTTGAATTATTGAGTGTTATAATTCTGAGATCACTTTAGTGATTGTTGTAGCAATGAACAAATTAGATGCATAGATACTCACAACATGTTTGGCTGATTGAAAGTTTCATATTTCAGGTATAAATGTCTTGAGTATGGAAATGAAGATAAGTCCATAGTAAATACCGGGATCTACCATGTGCAGAATCCAAAGGTTATGAGAAGGTTCTCATGGTTGTGAAATTTAACTTATGCATGAAATATATTTGTAAATTTCAGGTTTGAAATTTGGCTAATGATTACTAATGGTTGTTTGGATTCTCTAGAATTGTGTCAAGAGAAGGTGTTGTAGGTGGATGTTCATGTTATGGCAGCAAGTGTAAAACAATAATGGACAGAGTGATACCACTCAAGATCCAAACAATATGAGGATGGCCTCATGGTTAAACAAATCAATTTCTGTAGGAGAAAGAATTGTAAATTCATGTTTGAATTTAATTATTAATGCCATTGACTGATTAGGGAAATCAGATTTGAATTTGATTGCCAAAATTTTGCTGACTGTTTGGCTGTTTGAGGAGTGTGTCAGGAAGACACATTGTAGGAAGACCATGTGTGATGGCTTGTAGAAGCCAAAATCCATGGGAAGGATCCCATGCTTTGGAAATGGGTTTTAGGTGAAACGCCATTGTAAATTTTGATAATGTCTTAGCTGAACTGCATGTTGGTAAAACATGTGAGTGAGACTGTAAAATTATGCCAAGAAGGCATGTGTGGGTTATGGAACGTGAAAATATTGGGGTGGAAAACCGAAGGACTGTTGACTCAGAGAAGGGATCCCCCATTCTTCGCAAATGAAGAAAAGATACATTTGCAAAACTGATGAGTATTCTGTAACCCTAAATAAGAATAAACATGTATGGTTAATAGATTTAAAATGAAGAGCATGTTTTATTATTTCATGATTATTCCAAACTGCTTGAGTGTGACTAGGGCGTACATGGCTCACATTGAAAGGGGATGCACACCTTTCGGGTGCTGGGTTATGTTAGGGATGTCAATATTGACTACACCCTAAGGGAATGGATGCATTCTTGGTGTTTCAATACTTGATAGTGAATGTTATGAAATATGGTTACAATTTTAGAGAAACAATACTGATGAGATTTCTTATCCTTCTTGTGCTATCAGCTTACACAAATGCAATTTGGTGTTGCACGTTAAGGGGAAAAGTGAAGAAAGGGTACTCAGGAGGACTGTATGGGCATTGGTAACATTTCTACGCTCACACTAAAGAACACTAGAAGAGATGGATAGGCCCGAGGAGATGTGTGGTAGAAAAGGGGTAGCATCCTTGTGTAGTGTGAGTGGGTATTGTGGGGCCATACTATCCTGCAGTCAAGAAAGTCACCTATAGAGTTCCTAGAGGGAACCACTAGTTTACATAAGAGAACGAATGCCATCCTTGTGTGGATGAAGATTTGATGTGTGTGTGAAGAGCTGTGGTGTGTGAAGGTGTGGTGATATTGATGAAGGCATAAAATCTATATTGGGTCAGCAGTAAGGTGGGGGTACCAAGAATGACTGAAAACCTTGAGATGCCTATGGCTCCATAGTAGAGCCTTGAACTAGAAATGGTTGTGGTGCAGTTTCCTTCCATTGGCTGATGACCCAGATGGATGTGCTGGCTTGACAATGGAGAGAGAAAACCAGGTATGGGACTGGTTTGGCACCACCAAGACTCAGTAAATCCAGAGAGTAAACTGGTTGGGCATTAACTACTTGATGTTGTGGAGCAGCATGTGTGCTAGCCAAACATCCACCCCACAGGTGATCCAAGGCTTGTAAAGTAGAGAAGGAAACCTGTGGAGTAACAAGGAACTGCCCAATACAGATAAATATTTAATTTTCATTCATTTTTTTTTCGAATAATGAAAATTTCATGAACAAGTATTATGACAACTAAGTCGATATGTTGTTGTTCTTTGTCTAAAACCTTGGTCATTGCAGGAAGCAAAGACCTTGAAGGCACCATAAATGCTTCGTAAATCTAGTCGGTGCACTGCTTGGGCATTAAATGTTGTGGAGCAGCCGACGTGCTAGCCAAAGATTCCTTGAATACTTGATAAAACCCAATCAGAGTACTAGCTTAACATATTGTTAATATTTAATATAGGGCCGACCCCCACTAGGGAAGTCTAATAACCCAAGTTACCACAATCTGACGGAGGAATAAACATCTCCGGATATACAATAAGATCTTCAAGGAGGAATGAAACATCTCTAGAATAATAGAGTACAAATATAATATTTTTTGAAGTTACAATATCTCAACACTCCCCCTTAACGAGAAGGATATTATAACATCATCTACATGAGCAAGGAGTCATCAACGTCATACATGATACATCTATAAATCATTGGAAGCTTTCTCAACATCATCAGTAACTCAACCAGTTACTGGAACATCTTCAATACTGGAACATCAGCATCTTCAGTACTGAGTCCTTATCTTCTGCAGCACTCAAACAACTACAGCAACATCAACATCTGAATCCTCACGATCGTCAGCATCATCATCACACGATCATCATCATCGTCATCACACGATCATCAGCATCGTCATCACATGATCATCAACATCGTCATCTAGATCAACATGATTAGCATCGTCACATCATCTCGATCTACAGCATCTGGTTCATCTACATGATCAACATCATCGTCATCTAGATCAATACGATCAGCAGCATCGTCATCTAGATCAACAGTATTAGTATCCACACCAATGCAAATATACACATCATCAATACAAGTATCCACACAATACAAGTATACACATCATCAATACAAGTATACACATTATCAATACAAGTATTCACACAATACAAGTATACACATCATCAATACAAGTATTCACACAATACACGTATACACATCATCAATACAATACAAGTATACACATCATCAATACAAGTATTCACACAATAGCAGCATACCCTGCAACACACACGATCATATTACAGGATGATCAATCCTGCTCTCTTTAGGACATAGGTCCATGGATGATGCAATCCTGTCATGTACCTTTTGAACCGAGGTCCAAGTATGATCCAGTCCTACCATGTACCTTTTGAACCGAGGTCCAGGGATGATCCAATCCTATCATGTACCTTTTGAACCGAGGTCTAGAGACGATCCAGTCCTATCATGTACCTTTTGAACTGAGGTCCAGGGACGATACAGTCCTATCATTCAATTCTCGGAGACCTCATGTATACGGCTCAATTTAAAGGACCAAAGTCCGAGGATGATCCAATCCCCTACTTGTTCATTCAGGACTTTATTTTCGGAGACATCTTGTCTACGACTCAATTCAAAGGACCAAAGTCCGAGGACGATCCAATCTCCTTACCTGTTCATTCAGGACTTTATTTTTGGAGACATCTTGTCTACGGATCAATTCAAAGGACCAAAGTCTGAGGACGATCAAATCCCCTTACCTGTTCATTTAGGACTTTATTTTTAGAGACATCTTGTCTACGGCTCAATTCAAAGGACCAAAGTCTAAGGATGATCCAATCCCCTACCTGTTCATTCAGAACTTTATTTTTAGAGACATCTTGTCTACGGCTCAATTCAAAGGACCAAAGTCCGAGGACGATCCAATCCCCTTACCTGTTCATTTAGGACTTTATTTTCAGAGACATCTTGTCTACAGCTCAATTCAAAGGACCAAAGTCCGAGGACGATCCAATCCCCTTACCTGTTCATTCATGACTTTATTTTCAGAGACATCTTATCTACGGCTCTCTTTAGGACTGAAGTCCAAGGATAATCCAATCCTCATTCTCGGAGACATCATGTCTATGGCTCTCTTTAGGACTGAAGTCCAGGGATGATCCAATCCCCATATGTCCACCAAGGACTTCATTCTCGAAGACAACTGTCTACGGATCCTTTTAGAACATGTGTTCAAGGATGATGCAATCCCTCTTCTTTCTTGGAGACATATGTCTACGGATCCTTTTAGAACATGTGTTCAAGGATGATGCAATCCCTCTTCTTTCTCCGAGACATATGTCTACGGATCCTTTTAGAACATGTGTTCAAGGATGATGCAATCCTTTTGTCAACTTAGACCCTGTCTAAGGACCATCCACCAACCTCTGTGTTGGCATCACCAATATAGGTAACCACATCATCGACCTCTCTGTCGATGCAGGCAATCTCATCATAAGTGATCACATCACTCCCCCTTTCGAGGAGGGTCCTTCTGAACTATATTAAGTTTGTCTCAGAAAACTTTACTTGAGGTAGAGGTTTGGTTAGTACATCGGCAACTTGTTCACTTGAGGTAGAGGTTTAGTTAGTACATTGGTAACTTGTTACAAATTCGAACATTAATTCCTTTCTGCACCATATCTTGTATATAGAAATGTCAGATCTCTATGTGCTTTGACTTATCATGGAACAATGGATTCTCTACCATTTTGGTACAACTCTGTTTGTCACATAGGATCACAGTTGAGTCTATCTCTAAGTCAAAAAATCCTGAAGCCATACTACTTCATAACTTAGCAGAGCAAGTAGCCATATATTCTGCTTGTGCTAAGAGCCACATTAGATTGTTTCCTGCTAAACCACGAGATCATGGCTGATCCTAGACAATAACATCCTCTTGATGTGCTCTTCCTACCTGATACACTTCCTGCCCAATCAACATCTGTGTAGCCATATGAAGTCATGATCTCCAAGATAACATAGATCAAAGTCTATTGTATCCTTTAGGTACCGCATCACATGATTTGCAACTTATCAGGTGAACACATCTAGTTTCCACTAGATACTGACTCAAGGTGTTCACAGCAAAGCATATATCTAACCTAGTATTCGTTAGATACATCAATGATCCAATAATTTTTCTGTACAGAGTTATATCCACTAACTCTGATGAGTCATCTGCTAACAGCTTCAAGTTGGAATCCATGAGAGTGGCCATTCCAACACATCAATTCTTCTCAAGATTTCTCAACATACTTTCCCTAGTTGAGAAAGATTCCTTCTGAGCCTTGCCATACTTCCAGACCTACGAAGTAATGCATCAATCTGAGATATTTCATTTTCATTTCTGTTTCTCATTCCTTGTCAGAAAGAGATCATCCTCATACAATAATGGTATGATAGGTTCATCGTCCACAACCTTAAGGTAAAGGTTAGGATTATCTTTACCTCTGGTAAAGCCCAAGCTTTGTCAAGAAGCTGTCAATTCTCATTCATTCACACTCTGCATTGAATGATCTTCTGCATATCTATCTGTGCCATCTCTCGTCAGATGGGTCTACTGATATGAGCCTCAATATCATTCGAAGTCTGTGGTGAGTTCCTTCTTGCATCCATGTCATCTGTGTATAGAAGCCATATTCAACCTTGTAGAAAAGGTTGAGATCCACATCACACATGATGATCATTAAGCTCATCAATTGACTACCAATCCTGGGTACCCATACAGAACCTGATTCACACTTCTTCTTTAATTACACCATTAAGAGAATGGTCTTATCTATCCACTTGAAGCAAACATCTTTTTATGATTCTCTTCCTCTTTCTAAGAGAATCTTCTAGCCATGAGAATTCTATATTTTGTTTGATTTGTAAATCTTCTTGTTGAACATCCATCACTTGTTCGGTGTTCATCATTCTTCATGATCTTTCCTACAAATCAAAATTAAGTACATGATTAGTAATATTTCATAATCATGAAATCATGATAACCTATTATGCATACAGATATCATTTACATAGTTATGCAACCATCTTGACCAATACTTTGGCACAACATTTTTCCATATCCTGTATGCATACAGTGGCTATCTAGATGCCTTCCATCTCTACCAGAACATACTATCGAGAGTGTGCACAGCTCTCAGCATGTCAGCAAAGAGGTTTCATTCTAGACAAGCAACAATGGAATGTTTGTCCAACTTACCAATCATATGCATATTAGTAGTATACTGTTTCAATGCTTTATGAATGTTTACACTCAGCATGATATATTATAGGAATACAAATATGCATACAACCTATTACAGACAATATCATTTACTATTTCAAATAACAACTTAAATACTTATCTTTTATGTTTGTGTGGTTGCCTCCCGCTTGATCTTCTATATGTATTTTGAACTTCTATTAATTCTGTACCACTGTGCATGCTCAAGTGTCATCCTCATGATCTCATACACAAATATACATTCATTAGTATATTTCAAAGTTATCAAAACATTATAGTTCTAAATAATCTTGAATATGTATAGTCATGATTATAGATAATATTCAAGGTTTCAGGGAATTCTTCTTTTACTCATACATATTCTTGTTTGATCTGGTTAGTTAAATCATCAACCAAGATAAGAGACATAATATGCATAAACCCTTTATTACTAACTTTATGAATAAGCATAACCAATCATACCAAGTATACTTATATAAGGGATCCTAACACAAGGTAAGATTCTAACATGACATAGGAAAGCATACCTGGATTAGTATACTTGCTTAGCTATGTCTAACATACCTAATCAATATCTTCTTTGTTCTCTTCAATGATTTAGATATCCTATGCTGGAACCTGCATATCTCATAGGTTAAGAATAATAGAACAAAGTCATACATACCTTGTAAGTAGAACTTCTATGTGATCAAAGATTGTGGATGAGTCTTTGTCTTCATGTTATCATGGTCATGGAACTTGATTTGTCTTTCGTGACGTACCTATATCTTGTTAGCAGACAACATCAACCTCATACAATACCATAGTGCATTAGTACAATCATATAGCCCTAAACAATGAATGTCTTCTATCATTCACATGCATTCATATTGTTACTAGGGTGATAAGACAATTCTAACATTAATCGAGATTGTACTGACCTGAATAATATGAGGACAAACATATTATGAACTTAATCAAGAATCAGATTTCAAGACATACCTTTATCTCCTTAAGTCATGTCGAGACTTCTTGTAGTCTTCTTATGTAAGGCCTTAGCCTCAACTCCCCCTGCAACTTGATTTGGAGCTTGATTAGGGTTTGTTAGAGAAACCCTAAAAATTCAATATTTGACTTTCACACTTCTGAATGGATGGAAGGATGTGTCTTGCTGAGCTGATCAAACTAGCATACTTCAATTTTGAAATCTCCAAAATTTGACCCCTCAAAATTGCCTTCAAAACTTCTGGATCTTCTAGACAAGATCCCGAACTAGGGTTTGATGAAGTCCACCCTTATTCCCAATCAAAAGGTTTGATCCAAGGCTCTAAACTCTTATTTTTCTGAGGAGCTTCCAGCCGTGGTTACAGACTTCAAAAATTCCAACTTTTGCTGAAGCCCTAATTTTCCATCTTTCCGATCAAAATCCCGAACTGGGGTTTGATCAAGCCCGGTCTTCTACCCAACCAAAAAATTCGATATTGGACTCTAAATTTTGATTTTCCTGAGTAGCATTCAGCCGTGGATTCCGATTCCAAAAATTCTAACTTTCTCCGAAACCCTAAATTCTGGAAGCCATGAATGAAGGTGCTCCAAAACTAATTCTGTTTTGACAGAAATATGTACCTGATTGTTTCTGCTGTAACTCTGAACTTTTCGCTCCACAGAGTCTGAAATTTTTTTCTAAGGTATCCTGAACTGTCATCTTTCCATCCCGATAGGTCTGACCTCAATTGGATTTTCTGAGAGAGAGTTATGCCAAGTGTAGCAATGTGACCTGTTTATGGGATAAAACAAGAGAGCGAACTTGTACGGCGTTCCATGTGTCACTGGTTCAGCTTCGGCCTCTGAAAAAGTTTCTCGATATAGTAAAGTCTGTTTAATTCTTGTCACTTTTTACGAAATTTCATTTGGAGCTTCCTATCCCATGTTATGACCTTTTTGCCTAGGCCACCTGATTTTGACTGACATCTGGAAGAGGCAGAAACCCTAACTTGTACTTATCATAACTCACAAAGTACAACGAATATGAGGGTTCCCTTTGGAAAAAAGGTACCTGGGGATGTTATCTATGACCTGTAAAGGTTTCAGATCCCAAACCTTCGCCAAAATGTATTTATAGTGAAAGTTCCACGATGACTGGTTTTTGCTATGTAAAACCCAAACCTTCAAATTGTCGCAAGTGAAGCAAGTGTCGTAAGTGCCATACCTTGCCTTCCTTTAGGTTAGCTCTGATACCATGTTAAGATTTAATATGCTAAGACAGAAAATAGTAGCATTACATTCTATTTCACAATAATAGCATATACATGATCACTGAAGAAACAACAAGCATAGCATAAACACAAGAGACACAGATTTATCCTGGGAAACCCTCATGGGATAGAAAAACCAGCAAAGCTTCCTCAATATAGATGACCAACAAATAAAAAAGATGTAACCCTGACCATAAGATCCTCCTTATCCATAGCAGACCTCTCTCTCATAAGTGCGCCACTCTCAAGTGAGTGAGTGTGTGTAAAATGAGGAATACACTTCCTCTATTTATACACTGCTCCGACTTGTCTTTTACACAAATCATGTAGGCTCGTATTTAACCATTGGGTTAAATACCTCACTACAACTGACTGGGCCGACCCCTCTAGGGTGGTCTAATAACCCTTTGACCCACATAACACATACAGGGCCGACCCCCACTAGGGAAGTCTAATAACCCAAGTTACCACAATCTGACGGAGGAATAAACATCTCCAGATATACAATAAGATCTTCAAGGAGGAATGAAACATCTCCAGAATAATAGAGTACAAATATAATATTCTTTGAAGTTACAATATCTCAACACATATTTCTAAATGGGATGCCTGATAAACCTAGTTGACGTAATGGCTTGGCATTGCCTATTCGAATGATTGTGGAGTAGCTTTCATGATAGTCCAGCATTTATTATTGAATCCACGGGAAATCCAAGGGTTGTAAAGCAAAGAAGGATCCTGTGGAATAAAGTGAAGACATCCAATATAGCTAAGTATTTGGTTATCTTGCAGCTTCTTGATTATTTAATATGAATATACGTGTGTACATGATTTGGTCCTGATTTCTTAAACTCTTGTTTAGAGATAAACCCTATGAAAATAAACTGAACATGTGAATTGATTCAATGTTTGAGTATATGTATTGTTGGAAGCAAGGAATATGAAGGCATCCTAAGGATGCATGTGGACACGTGACTATCCTAAAGAGCTCAGTATGAGTAGTAATGAAAGATGGTGCTAGTGGACTTGTGTGGGTCATAGCAGCCAAAGGTTCTATAGGCAACAATGGGGAAGGGTTCCCTGGTTGAAAATCCTTAGACAGACCTTAGACAATAAGTGTCATAGCCAAGGAAGGGAAAGTCAAGCATTCACATTGAAGTGAAAGAGGCTAAGGAGCACGAAACCACAATGGTGGTGTAGCTCCGGATTGGAACAAGACTAAGAGGGGGAAACTCTTACTCTTATGTTTCCTTTTGATTGATGCATTTTAGAAACAGAGGATTGTTGAGTGCATGTCATGGCTGAAAATAGATTGTGTTTAATTGCTTGAAATGAATTGTGAATGCTGAAATAGTAAATTTCATGTGAAAGGATGAACATGAATGAGTTAATGTGTATGTTGGGAAAACACGAAAAGTGTGGAAGTCTCATGAGTAAAGCATGGACGTTCCATGTCAATTGGGAAAATAATTGTCTGACTTTAATATTGTGTTATGCTTTTCCTAATAGGAATTGCCATGATGAATCTTACAGGTGAGAAATTGAAAGCCATTGATTGCAGCTGTTACCAACCAAGTGTTGCTAGTGAGAAAAGTGAGAGCCAATTTTGCACATTAGCCACGAAAGCAGACCAAAGGCTATGGGATTTGGCTGAAAATCTTCCTCAAATAGTTTCCAAGATAGCAAGAAAGATGGAATCCATGAAATTACAGACTTGTAGATCAGCTGGAAGGTAAATAAAAGGAAGGGATTGTTGTGGAGCAATGCCCACCTGCAGAGCTGGAAGATTAAAGCTAGCAGGAGCAACTTGTGGAAGCCAAGGAATTGGTCCTAAAAGTTCAAAGTAAAAAGATGAAACACAGGACAGACCTGCCACATTTTGTGAATTTGGACATCTGTAAAGTGGGTATGTATTCCTAAGTGTTGGAACACCAAGGACGGTGTTATTCCAAGGGGGAGGGGATTGTAATATCCCGATCTTGACCCCATTGCACTAAAATGTAAATGATGTAATATTGTTATAAAATCGTGGTGAGGAACTCAAGGAAAAGTCCCCGTCATCGATTTAGTGATGCACATGGTTTGTGTGCTAGACAGGCACAATGGAATTGCAAATATCATGTAAATATGCATTTTAATGAAATACCCACAACTAGCTATACAATGCAACAAGAGATGGGGGCATGGTTTTTACAAGGAATTGGGGGGGGGGAATTCAAACCCTTGGATCCAATCAAGTCAAGCCAAGTGTCAATGAGAGAACCCATAAACCCTTAACTACCCATGTTGACTTTTGTACCCAATCATTTATTCTTCCAAGAGTTGGTTGAAATAGTTAATGCCTTGGGGAATGGAGAGGTATGGCTATCCAAATTCGGGTATGGGAAAGCCACCCTTCATGGAAATTCATGTTTGGCTTACTTGGCAAGAAAAGAGCCATGAAATTGCTCCCCAAGCCATTCCTTCACCCATTAGTTTTGCTCTCTCACGAGTTTGGAGCTACCTGGGAGTTTTCCCTCCACATTTTTATCGTTTTCCCTTGTTTTCTAGTTAGGAGGAGGGCGATTTTGGTGTTGCAGAGCTGCTAGGAGGAAGGGAGCTCGATTTGGGGTTTCATTGAGGTCATTTTGGCCATTGGAATGCTCATAATATGTGGGAGAAATTGGTTTTTCTCCCTGTGGTCGAATTCCCCTTTCCACAGTTCGTTTTTGGTGTGCCCACGATTTGGGGAAAACCCATGGCCATCTTGTTTGTAAATCCCATTGTTAAAATGTGTATCCATGCCCAATTATTGTGTTTGTTTTGTGTAGATAGAGTATTTTGGGTTAGGGGTTATGGGTATCCATTTTTTTGGCTTGAGCTTGAGTGCAAGCATCCATAAATGAAGAGGGTTCAGATTTAGCTTGATAAACCTAGCTGTGGATTGGCTTGGCTTAGATGTGATGTTTGATTGGGCTATGCTGAGCTTGAGAGTCCCCTTTTCCTTGTATAAATCATGCCCATCTCGAGGGTGGTCTCTGAGTGCCGAAAGAATACAGGATGGGTAGAGACCTATGGTTGGGTGGAACGTTGCAGCGACATAGCTAGTTTCTTGGGACAATTGCACAATGAAGATAAGTATTCTCTGTGTATTTACTTCTGCAATGTTTTAATTTGAAGATCATTATTGATATGTTGAATGTATATATAATGTGTGTGGATGATGTTTTATTCCCTTGTGCATGTTTGCTTTGATTTGCATCTGCACACATTTGTTTTATTCGTATGAATCTAATGAAATGGGCTGAGTTTATGTAAAATCCCCAGAAGTGTAGCCATGTTTCCTTCCTTGCATTGGGTCGACGGGAGGGGACGCGACATTCCAGATTAGTTAGTGTTGTTGTATTTGTAACTTCGGAATGTATTTCACATATGTATATTGTATTCCTATAGAGATGTTATTATTCCTCTATACAGAAGTGTCGTCATTTATATTGTAAGTGTCGTAACTTATACTTGATGGGTTATTAGACCACCTTGATGGGGTCAGCTCTATATAAGTCATGTGGGTTAAAGGGTTATTAGACCACCCTATTGGGGGTCGGCCCTGTTAGTATTATGTTAAGTGGTTAATTTGAGGTTGGCCTAATAAAGGTTATTAGGGAAGTCAAGTCAAGTATAAATAGAGTGCAGGAGGCACTCTATTTGATCATTCACTTTCTCACTCATACACTCATTGGAGAGTGGCGCACTAGTGGAGGAGGAGAAGCTGCTGCTAGGAGACTGTCTTTTATGCTTGGGTATTGTATCATTGCTCTATCTATCTCTGAGGAAGTTATTGGGGCTTTTCACCTTTATAGTTTTCCCCAAGGAAACTCTGTGTGTCTATTGTCTCTTGTGATTGCTTGTTATGATTGATATGCTTGATATTTTGTACATGTTATTCTCTCAGTAAAGATCCTAGAGTATGTTGAATTAATGCTCAAAAATTAACATGGTATCAGAGCTAACCTGAGAAGAAGACACTGTGTAGTTGTGGAAGCTAGGGCTTCTTGTTTATTGGGTTTCTCTCCACAGATCTTGAAAGGAAGTAGGGTATTTTGACTCTCCTAAGCAAGGCACATCTTTCTGTCCAATCAGAATTCAATTCTGGACACTTTCATTTTTGGCCCTAAAAATTAGGGTTTCCATAAAAAGTGGAATTTCTGAAATCCAAGACCATGGCTGGAAGCTCCTTGGAAAAATTGAAGTTTTACGCTTTGGATTGAACTTTTTGGTTGGGTGAAGCTCCGGGAAAATCAAACCCTAGTTTGGGGTCCTGTCTAGTGAAGTCGAAAATTAGGGTTTCTGCAAAAGTTGGAATTTCTAAAATCTGAGACCATGGATGGAAGCGCCTCTGAAAAATCAAAGTTTAGAGACCAAGATCAAACTTTTGGTTGGGTGAAGCTCCGGGAAAATCAAACCCTAATTCAGGGTCCTCCCTAGTGAATTTGGGAGATTGAAAAGCATTTCTAAGGGGTGAAACTTTGCAGTTTTCAAATTCTGAGTATACCAACTTGTTCATATCATCAAGGCACATCTTTCTATCCTTTCAGAAGTCTGAAATTCAAAGTTTGAATTTTTAGGGTTTCTCTACAAACCCTAATCTAGCACTAGATCTAGTTTTCAGCAAATCAAGTGGTAAGACCTGAATCTTTCCTATTTCCATTTGAGTTTCTCATTAAAGATGTCTCACCACACCAAGCTTGAGGATAAGCTTGAAGGGGATGATAACTTCCAAGCCTGGAAGTATAGGATTGGGTTAATCCTGGAAGAAAATGAATTGGACACCTACATAAATGAAGATGTCCCTGTCCCAGACGGAGAAGAGACTAAGGCCTTACACAAGAGGAACTTGGTCAAGGCTAAGAGGATCATTGCTGATTCTATCAAAGGCCATCTCATACCTCATGTGTCATCTCTGAAGACACCTAAGGAGATGTTTGATTTCTCGACCAAGCTATTTGAAGGGAAAAACATAAATCGGAAGATGACCTTGAGGAATCAATTGAAGAACATCAAGATCTAGAATACGGAGACCATGCAGTATTATTTCTCAAGGGTCTCCCAGATAAAAGAACAACTTGAAGCTGTGGGAGAAGATATAGAAAATGGAGAAGTGGTAATGACCACTCTTAATGGCCTTCCTAGGTCATGGGATTCCTTCATCCAAGGAATTTGTGCTAGGAAGAAACTTATCTCTTTCAGTAGGTTGTGGGAAGAATGCTCACAGGAAGGAGCACAGATTATAGATCAAGAAGAGAAGATGGGGAATGAAGATCAAGCTCTCATAGCACATACCAAGAAGAGGACATTTTTCCTTAGATTTCCCTAAGAAAAAAAGAAACAACAACAACAACTACTACAAGCAATCTGACAGGTATGACTTACAGGTATGTTTTGAAATATGTTCATGATTAAGTTTATAATATGATTGTATTCATGATTGTTGAGTTTAGTAACAATCTTGATTAACTTTAGACCTGTCTTATCACCCTAGTAAGAGTATGAATGCATGATAGAAGACATTCATTGATTAGGGTTATGACACTTATGATTGTACTAATGCATTGTGGTGTTGTATGAGGATAATGTTATCCGCTAACATGAAAGGTACAAATCAAGTTCTAGATCAAGACCATGGTGACATGAAGACAAAGACTCATCCATAGTCATGGATCACATAGAAGCTCTACTTACGAGGTATGTATATTTTTGATTCTACAATGGTTAACTTATGAGTTATGCAGGTCATTGAAGAGAACAAGAAAACATTGCTAGACATAACTAGCAAATATGATAACCAGGTATGTTTTTCTTATATCAAGTTAGAATCCTACCTTCTGTTAGGATCTTATACTTTTGTATATGATTATTCATGAAGTTATAAATTTAAGTAATCAAGGGTTTATGCATATTATGTCTCTTACCTTGATTAATGATATGACTAACCAGAAAAGTTCTATGGTAAAATATGAATATGCATGAGTAAGAGAAGTCTTCTCTGAAACCTTGAATACTAATGCTTATTATATGTGTTTGAAATGATCATGACTATACATGTTTAATATTATTTTGTTTTATACTAATGAATGTATGATTATGTATAAAATCTTGAGGATGGCACAATCATGACACTTGTGCACACTTAAGCATCCATAGTGGTCCAGGATGAATATAAGTTCAAGGACATGTAATCCAGGAAGCAAAGATCAAGAGGGAGCACACTTGAGGAAGAAAAGATCAAGAGGGAGCACACTCCAGTAGTTCCTGCAAGGAAACAAAGATTGAGAGGGAGTCCACTCAACAAACAAACAAAGATAAGTATTTGAATTATCATTTCTTGTATATTTGATTGTTTAAATAATATTGATCAAAGATGTATATACTTATGTTCCTAGACTTAGGTTGTGTATTATGCATATTAGAATAATTGCATTAATGAACAGTATACTACTAATACGCATGTAATGGGTAAGTGGCCGATGGCACTGTACAACATTCCATTTCTACTTATCTAGAATGAAACCTCTTTGCTGACATGTTGGGAGTTGTGCACACTCTTAACAATGTTCTGGTAGAGATTGGAAGGGATCTAGAAAGTTACGGGATATGGATAAATGTTGTATTGAAGCATTGGCTAAATTAATTGCATGACTGTATGACATATTTCTTTATGTGTAAGAATTTGTTCTGAAAACTATGAGATGTTTCTAATCATGCAATTTAACTTGTTTTGTAGGAAAGATCGTATACCATCACCTACAAAAGAAGGACTACAACATTTGTTCAGCAGCAAAGCTATCTATTGAAGAATCTAAAATTCCTAGGATTCGGGATGGAGTAATGAAAGAATGTCATGATCCATCGATCATGAAGAATGATGTTTGGGATGTGGTCCCAAGACCTGAAGGGAAGTCTGTTGTTACTTCCAAGTGGATCTACAAGATCAAGCATGCTGCAGATGGCAGAATAGAAAAATACAAAGTGAGGTTTGTAGCTCGTGGCTTCTCCCAGAAAGAGGGAATAGACTATGAAGAGACTTTTGCTCCTGTAGCCAGATACACTTCCATCATAATAGTACTTGCTCTGGTTGCAGTGATGAAATGGAAGATACACCAGATGGATGTCAAGACAGCTTTCTTGAATGGTGTAACATCCCATATTTTCGTAAAAATTTAAAATTTTTGTAAATAGCAATAATTAGCTTAATTTGTAATAATTTATAATTGCGGAAATTAATAATTGCTAGATGTAACAACGCTAACTAAACAGCTGTTGTACTCAACATAAATAAAATTATGTTATAACTAATGCGACAGTGACAACTTAATTTCATTCATAACAACTATGATTATGATAGTTAAATGCACGAATAAATCAGATTTTGATGCGACACTTTTTAATGCAATGATAAGTATGATTGATGTAATAATGAAATGCCAGGTTAGAATGTGATATGATGCTCTTTCCTTGAGATGATACTAATAGTTTCCTCCTTTGTTGTCCAAGGGAGTCCTATGAGGGACCCCGAAACTTACTTAGCTGTATGCTAAAACATTGGACCTATTCTATGTGCAGACGACAGGTAAGAAGTTTAATGATTGCAATAAATTCCAGTTCGTGTGAGTTCAAAATCATCATTTGAAAATAAAATTATAAAATATTAAAGACTGTTGCATTTATAAAAGCATACAGGTACGATTCATATGCTTACACTTTTACTTTCCATAATTCGTCTTGTATCGTAGTAAGATCAACCCAAGTTAGCTGTATGAATAAGCATCTAATTAGCAGCGTCGTCACTATAGTCGTCTTCGTACTTAGCTGGATCTGTTGTCGTCCTTTCAATAAATAATTCTGCTGTCATCATAGCTGTCTTGTTGTCACCATTTAGCTGGTAGTACCAAGATGGTACAGTACCATTGTATTGCACGAATAAAAGTGAATTGGGAAATAGAGAAATTTAATATTCCATATTTCTAAACTATATGTGAAAGCATACATATGTTTTGCGAGCTTATACAAACTTATTGATTAACTATTTAAAGCTTATAGTTCACCTTTCCTATCCACCACTATAATTATATATATCTTAAGCAAGCAAAGTAGTTTTTCCTAGAGACTAGGCATTAATAGTATTTAGATAATTTAAAACAAGACTAACCATAGGTTGACTATTGTTAAGTTTAAACCAAATAGACTAGAAAGATCACTGAAAGAAACATAATCACAAGATAGACACAGAATATACCCTAGGAAACCCTCATGGGGTAGAAAACCCAGCAAAGCTTTCCTCAATAAGATGATCAACCAAAATACAAGATGTGCTCCTTCCTTCTTTGTCTCCTTAGCAGATCTCCCAGACAAGTGCGCCTCTCTCAAGTGAGTGAGTGTATCAAATGAGGAACATACCTCCTCTATTTATACACTACACTGACATGTATTTTACACAAGTACATGTAGGCTCGTATTTAACCATTAGGTTAAATACCCTATTATAACTGACTGGGCCGACCCCCACATGGTGGGTCTAATAACCCTAGTTACCACAACCAATTCGGAGGAATAAACATCTCCGGATTCATAGTATAATCACATCGGAGGTATGGAACATCTCCGGAATAAATAATATACAAATATAATATTCTTAGAAGTTACAATATTCAACACTCCCCCTTAACGAGAAGGATATTATAACAACATCTGCAGGAGCAACGAGTCATTCATCATACATGATACATCTATATATCATCGGAAGCTTTCTTCAATTTGTCTTCATCAGTAACTCAAACAGTTACTGGTATATCAATGTCAACATCAACATCGACATCACGATCATCGGCATCGTCATCACACGATCATTAGCATCGTCATCACACGATCATCAGCATCGTCATCACACGATCAGCAGTATCGTCATCACACGATCAGCAACATCGTCATCACACGATCAGCAGCATCGTCATCACACGATCATCAGCATCATCATCAATACACATCATCCTTCCTTTCAGATTTACTGGATCAATTTCATCACAATCATATTTAAGACTATCCTTCCTTTCGGAATTACTGGATTTACTGTCTAAGGATGATTAGTCCAACCACAATCATATTTAAGACTGTCCTTCCTTTCGGAATTACTGGATTTACTGTCTAAGGATGATTAATCCTACCACAATCACATTTAAGACTATCCTTCCTGGATTTACTGTCTAAGGATGATTAGTCCAACCACAATCATATTTAAGACTATCCTTCCTTTCGGAATTACTGGATTTACTATCTAAGGATGATTAATCCTACCACAATCACATTTAAGACTATCCTTCCTGGATTTACTGTCTAAGGATGATTAATCCAATCACAATCACATTTAAGATTATCCTTCCTGGATTTACTGTCTAAGGATGATTAATCCAATCACAATCACATTTAAGACTATCCTTCCTGGATTTACTGTCTAAGGATGATTAATCCAATCACAATCACATTTAAGACTATCCTTCCTGGATTTACTGTCTAAGGATGATTAATCCAATCACAATCACATTTAAGACTATCCTTCCTGGATTTACTGTCTAAGGATGATTGATCCAATCACAATCACATTTAAGACTATCCTTCCTGGATTTACTGTCTCAGGATGATTAATCCAATCACGTGCATTTTGAACCAAGGTCCAGGGACGATGCAGTCCTATCCTCTATTCTCAGAGACACCTGTCTACGGCTCACTTTAGAACTGAAAGTCCAGGGATGATCCAATCCCCTCAAGTCCACCAAGGACTTCATTCTCGGAGACCTCATGTCTACGGCTCTCTTTAGGACTGAAAGTCCAGGGATGATCCAATCCCCTCAAGTCCACCAAGGACTTCATTCTCGGAGACCTCACGTCTACGGCTCTCTTTAGGACTGAAAGTCCAGGGATGATCCAATCCCCTCAAGTCCACCAAGGACTTCATTCTCGGAGACCTCACGTCTACGGCTCTCTTTAGGACTGAAAGTCCAGGGATGATCCAATCCCCTCAACTGTCCACTAAGGACTTCATTCTCGGAGACCTCACGTCTACGGCTCTCTTTAGGACTGAAAGTCCAGGGATGATCCAATCCCCTCAACTGTCCACTAAGGACTTCATTTTCGAAGACCTCACGTCTACGGCTCACTTTAGAACTTAAGTTCAAGGATGATCCAATCCTCATCTGTATTCTCATCTATACAGGTACAAATATCCAAGAGCATGTATCACATCAAAACATGTATACATCACTAATCAAAACATGTATACATCACATCAAAAACATGTATACATCTAGCATGTATTCTCACTAATACATCTAACATCAAAACATGTATACATCACATCAAAAACATGTATACATCTAGCATGTATTCTCACTAATACATCTAACATCAAAACATGTATACATCACATCAAAAACATGTATACATCTAAAATAAAAGATATATAAGAGTTATAAATCTAAATAATTCTAAGTAGCTAAGTGCAACAAAACAAAATTTAAGGGACAAAATTGTTATCAAATACTATACTACTCCCCCTTTCGAGGAGGGTCCTTCTGGACTATACCAAGCTTGTCTCAGAAGTATTCAAACTTTACTCGAGACAAAGGTTTAGTCAAGATATCGGCAATCTGATCCTCAGTGCTTATATACTCGAGCTTGATAGCTCCTCTCTGCACCATGTCTCGTATATAGAAGTAACGGATCTCAATGTGTTTTGACTTATCATGGAACACAGGATTTTCAGTCATCTTAATGCAGCTTTGATTATCACACATAATCACAGTGGGATCCATTTCTAAGTCAAAAATTCCAGATAAAAGTTTCCGAAGCCACACTGCTTCACAGCTGGCAAAGCAAGCGGCTATATATTCTGCTTCAGCAGTACTGAGGGCCACACTGGATTGTTTCTTGTTGAACCAGGAGATCATGGCAGATCCAAGACCATAACATCCACCTGAAGTACTTTTTTCTGTCTGAGACACTACGTGCCCAATCAGAATCTGAGTAACCATGTAACTTGAGTTCATTACCTCCAAGATAGTATAGGCCAAAGTCCACTGTACCTTTTAGGTACCTCATTATATGCTTTGCAGCTATAAGGTGAACCTTTCTAGGTTCTACTAGATACTGACTTAGGGTATTTACAACAAAGCATATATCCGGCCTAGTATTTGTCAAATACATCAATGATCCAATGATTTGTCTATATAGGGTTATGTCCACTAGTTCTGATGAATCATTAACTAATAGTTTCAGGTTGGAGTCCATGGGAGTGGCCATGGCTTTACACTCCAACATATCAAATCTTTTGAGAATCTCCACAGTATACTTACCTTGATTTAGAAAGATTCCTTTTGGCTCTTGCCACACTTCTAGGCCTAAGAAGTAGTGCATTAATCTGAGATCTTTCATTTCGAATTCTGAAGAAAGCTTCTTCTTGCTTTCAATAATTTGTTTCTCATTTCCGGTTAGAAATAGATCATCTACATATAATAGCAATATAACAGGTTCATCATCCATCACTTTAAGATAAAGATTGGGGTCAGCTTTACTTTTGGTAAAGCCCATGCTTGTTAAGAAATTGTCAATCCTTCCGTACCAAGCCCTAGGAGCTTGCTTCAATCCATATAATGCCTTTTTCAGTTTGCATACATGGGTCCTTCCGTCTTTGACCTCAAAACCTTGAGGTTGTTCTATGTATACTTCTTCTTCAATTACACCATTCAGAAAAGCTGTCTTAACATCCATTTGATGCAATTTCCATTTCATCATGGATGCAAGTGCCATGATAGTTCTAATTGAAGTATACCTAGCAACAGGTGCAAATGTTTCTTCATAGTCAATTCCCTCCTTTTGAGAGAATCCTCTGGCTACAAACCTTGCCTTGTATTTTTCAATGCTACCATCTGCAGCATGTTTTATCTTGAAAATCCATTTGGAAGAAACCACACTTTTATCTCTTGGTTTGGGAACTATATCCCAAACATCATTTTTCATTATCGACTGATATTCTTCTGTCATTGCTTCTACCCATTCTTTCTTCTGAGCTGCCTCTTCATAGCTAGTAGGTAGTTGATCCACAAGATCACACATCAAGGCCATATAGTTGGACACTAGCTTGGTTTCTTTCTTTCTCTAATGGAGCCTTCAGGAGCACCATATTTTTTAGCCCCTTGGATAATATCTCTAGCCCATGCTGTCCTTCTTTTCTTTGATAAATCTGAGATAGGAGGTTCTTGTGGTTCCAACATTTCATGATCCTCTGGTGGATTATCTTCAGGGATGTGAACAGCCTCTGAGTTTCTAGAAGAAGGATCTTCTTCATAGATTTCTTCAAGTTGGCATTTTCTTGATTTCTTGAGAGCTGCTTCTTAATCAAAAGTTACATCTCTACTAATTTCTATATGATGAAAGCCTGGTATGTAAATCCTGAAGGCTTTGGATGATTCACAATAACCAACAAATATTCCTTTCTTACCAGAAGGATCCAACTTGGTTCTCTTTTCTTTTGGAATGTGGATGTACACAGGACACCCAAATATTTTAAGATGGCTTACCTCGGGCTTCTTTCCAGTAAACACTTCTTCTGGAGTTTTGAAATCAAGAGCACTATGAGATAATCTGTTTTGAACATATACTGTTGTCTTGGCTGCTTCAGCCCATAGATACATGGGAAGATCCTGGTCATGTATCATAGTCTTCACAGCTTCCATGATGGTTCTATTTTTCCTTTCTGCAACCCCATTTTGTTGGGGATTGTAGGGAGTGGTTAGTTCTCTCTTGATTCCGACTTCTTTACAAAATTCTTCAAACTCTTTTGAAGTATATTCTCCACCATTGTCTGTTCTGAGAATCTTGATTTTATTTTCTGAGAGATTTTCTATTAGAGCCTTGAACTCTTTGAACTTTCCAAAAACTTCATTCTTACCCTTTAGAAAGTATATCCAAGTTTTCCTTGAATGATCATCAATGAATGAAAGATAGTATTCAAATCCACTTAGAGAGGTGGTGGGCATTGGACCACATACATCTGAGTGTATTAGCTCCAAGATACTCTTAGTCTTTGTTTCACTCTTTGGAAAGGGGTTCTTGACATTCTTTCCTTTCTTACATCCTTTACATGAGCCATCATGATCAACCTTCAAATCTGGTAGTCCTATGACCACCTTGCTTACATAGGGTAAGGATTTGTAGTTAATGTGAGCTAGTCTTCTATGCCATAGCTCACTGGGACTAGAGGTTTCATGAACAAGGGCAGCTTCTAGATGACCCTTGAGTTTATACAAACCTCCTTCATCTTCACCAATGACAATTGCATCCTTAATAGATTTTCCTTTGGACCACATTAACACTTGTCCATCAATGAATGCAACTCTATAACCTTTCTTGTCCAATGCTGAGATTGAAAGCAAATTCTTCTTCAATCCTGGAACATACAAAACTTCCTTCATCTTCATGGGGGTTCCAGAATCAAGTTTGTAGTTTGCTTCACCAATTCCCTTAATGGAATATTGATAGTTATCTCCAAGAGATACCTTTAGTGGAGAGGTCTTTTCTTCAAGATTTGATAGAGTCTTCTTTTGTCCTATCATGTGCTTTGAGGCACCACTATCAATGACCCATGTACCTTCTCCAGGTGTTATAGATCCAGAGAGTGCGGAGAAAAGAACATACTCTTCTGCATCTTCCTTTTCATTTCTTCTATGTCTTCTTTTGGAGAAGGTCCTTTCTTCATCTTCTTCTTCTCTTCTAGATCTTTTCTTGAGAGGCCTTTCTTCCTCTTCAACTTCTTCTTCACTCTCATCTTCTGCAAGATGTGCATGATGTCTTCTGTGGTAAGTACCCTTTTTCTTTTTGTTAGGACAGTCTTTGGCAATGTGTCCTAATTTGTGACAAATGAAACATTGGAATGAGGAGTAATCTCTTCCTTGGAAGGATCCCATTTTCTTTTGAAATCTTTGTGGAGGATGGGACTCCTTTTGACTATCCTTCTTAAGGTAGGATCGATTCTTTCTTCTCTTAGTATGGGTGGCCAAGGCTTGGTCATCTTCCTTGAGAAATGCTTCTCTATTGGCAACCCTAGCTTCTTCTTGAACACAATCCTCCCATACTATATCAAACTTCATGCTTTCTTTTCTGGCACACATGGTTTGTATGAAAGATTCCCATGATCTAGTGAGACCATTTAGAGCTATCATCACAAGTTCATCTTCATCAAGAGTATCACCAATGGCATCTAGTTGCTCCTTGATTAGAGAGACTCTTGAGAAGTAGTCTTGAATGGATTCTCCTTTGTGCATCTTGGTACTCTTCAACTGAGTCCTTAGATTCATCTTCCTATTGATGTTCTTTCCTTCATACATTCTTCCTAGGGCATCATACATTTCCTTTGGAGTCTTCTTGGAAGCCACTTGGGGAATCAAGTGGTCTTTAATAGAATCAACTATGATTCTCTTTGCCCTAATCAAATCCTTCCTGTGTTTTTCTTTGGCTTCATCTCCTTCTGGTTCTGCAACTTCCTCCTTGATATAATGAGCAAGATCATTCTCCTCAAGAATGAGACCAATTCTGTATTTCCATGCCCGAAAATTTTCTATACCTTCTAGCTTGTCTTCAAGCTTAGTGTTTGAAGCCATATTCTCTTGGGGGAGTCCAAGAGACATAGTAGACTTACCTGGAAAGTTACTTTTCACTTTTCTGGAATCTGGAACAGAATTTTATCGCACTTTTGGTAGAATTAGGGTTTGACTTTCCCGGAGTTCTACTCAACCAAAAAGTTCGATCTATAGCTCAAAAGAATGCTCTTGAGAAGGGCTATCTAGCCATGTAATCAGAATTCAAAAATTTCAACTTTTTTCTGAAACCAAATTCTGATGTATCGCACTTTTGGTAGAATTAGGGTTTGGATTTTCCAGAGTTCTACCCAACTAAAAAGTTCGATCTAGGGCTTAAAAGAAAGGTATTGAAAAGGGCTATCTAGCCATGCAACCAAAAATCAATAATACCAACTTTGGGCTGAAACCCTAACTTCACCGGAGAGAGAGAGAGAGGTATTCTTACCTTGTGAAAGATGTCCTATTCAGTCTAGCTCTGATACCATGTTAAGTTTAAACCAAAGAGACTAGCAAGATCACTGAAAGAAACATAATCACAAGATAGACACAGAATATACCCTAGGAAACCCTCGTGGGGTAGAAAACCCAACAAAGCTTTGCTCAATAAGATGATCAACCAAAATACAAGATGTGCTCCTTCCTTCTTTGTCTCCTTAGCAGATCTCCCAGACAAGTGCGCCTCTCTCAAGTGAGTGAGTGTATCAAATGAGGAACATACCTCCTCTATTTATATACTACACTGACATGTATTTTACACAAGTATATGTAGGCTCGTATTTAACCATTAGGTTAAATACCCTATTATAACTGACTGGGCCGACCCCCACATGGTGGGTCTAATAACCCTAGTTACCACAACCAATTCGGAGGAATAAACATCTCCGGATTCATAGTATAATCACATCGGAGGTATGGAACATCTCCGGAATAAATAATATACAAATATAATATTCTTAGAAGTTACAATATTCAACAACTATGGTGCAAAATAAGACATGAACAAAATCTCTATCATCCTATAATCGTGATATTTCAAGGTCTCGTGACTATAGTGGTGCGATTATTAGTTTATTATCAACATTGTATGTATAATGAACTATTGCAATGAATTACAAACATTGAAATTTTAATAAAACGATAATACATGTTGTAATGTATTACTACCCTTGTAATAAGTCGAATTGATAGCATTATAGTGAAATATATTATAACGAAACTTTTCATAGATATTAGTGACACTATGATGATTTTAAATATTGAAATAACATGAAAAAGCAATGGTTTAAGTCACAACGAACACGCTGACAAGCCATTAATATGGATCTTGACAGGTTGATGGTTTGGCAAGCTGGCAGCAGTCTTCGAGCTACGGTAAAGATCACGTAATGATCCTGCATTTAAGACTCGATCCTGTAACTTTGTCGAATTGCATTTCTAAAGATCCACGTAGATAAGAATATCTTCATTGTTGTTCTAAAGCATAAGGTGTTACGGATGTTGGCTTAAACACTTGCCATAGTGGCAACGTCAACCTGCAATGAAAAGATAGTAATAAATGTCAATATTGTTAATACCAAGGTTAGAATAGCTGGCACTGTGGAGACCGTCGATGGTGATGAAAAGGGGCCATTGGATGAAAACCCTAACATATACCGTGCGTTGAGTTTATGAACTTGGAGAAAGTAGTTTCATTGTGTTATTGTCTTCGTTGGAGGTGGCTGACAGGCTGCCAAAATTTCTGTTGAAACCTTGGGAGAGATTCGACCTTGAGACTTTCTAAATGAATGGAAATTACCGGTCTTAAACCTCTGTAATGGCGTTTTGTTTATTGGAGACCTAAGTCTCTGGTTCAGAGTGTTATCGAAATCAAGGTTGAAAGTTTCCTGGTATCGTTCACAGCACCATTCTCGTTGTTTGCCTGAGAACTTCAAGACTTGGCCAGGGTTTACGAAGGTAAGTGATTCTTCTGAGGTGAAAATATTTATTTGATGCATTTCGTTTTCATTTTAGAAGTAACTTTTATCTAACTCAAAATCTGTCATTTGTCAGCTACAGGGTTTTAAGGAAACAAAAGAGTAACATTTTGGCAAAGGTGTTAGCGTGCCTCAACACCGGTAAGCCTCGGGTCTTCCATAACCCTCATAGTTCTCTTAGACGGTGGTTGAAGTGGTTCTTAAGAATGAGTAATAGGCTCTGTTAAGACTTCGTCGTTTTCTCTGTAGAGGTTGCTAGTTGAAGAACTTCAAAAAAGAATGATTGTGATTCAGTGGCGCGACTGTTGTTTCGTTTGAATGGTTCTTGGTTTCTATAAAATGAAATTTTGTGAGGCCGACTAGAGTTGTGACTCGTCGATGTTCTGGGATATTGGGTTCTTTTAGAACTACTGTAAACTTGGGATAAACCCTGATTTTAATTTTGTTTGCAATCAATGTTGAAAGTCTTCATTCTGAAAATCCACGATTTCAATGGTTAAGTTTTGAAACGAGCCGTGGGCTCATTCACTGTGTAAATGATACTTCTTTCCTTGGAAAATAAATTTGCATGCTAAATTAAATTGGTTAAATGTCTGTGT
Organism: Larix kaempferi; assembly: GCA_027924585.1. Lineage (NCBI taxonomy): Eukaryota > Viridiplantae > Streptophyta > Pinopsida > Pinales > Pinaceae > Larix > Larix kaempferi. Next base: position 5,296,176 of record BSBM01000091.1, on the reverse strand, counting down.
AAATCGACTTCTTGCTGAAGGTTACTACAATGTCTTTCGAGCTAGAATAGGGTTTGAAGATATCGTCGATGATAAAGGTTTTGTGTATAAAATGAACTTCAACCTTAAGATGGAATTGTATGCTAAACTTTTCATATAACTCTGTGTGGTTTGTCTTGATACTGTAGGTTGATAATGTGTGTTCTTAATTGTCTATGTTTGAAATCTAAGTAGACTAAAAGGTTGAACTAAGATTTCAATAATGTTTTGCAAAGGAAACGAATAGAGTCAAACCCTAATTTGTGTTTTGTTGAGGATGATAATCTGAACAATATTAAAGATACTGGATCGGTTTCGATCCCAGGTTTGAATAGAGTGTAAATTTTTGTTATAAAACAATATAAGAGAAAATATAAATCTAGCTAGGGTTTTCTTCTTGATACGAGACTCAGATTTGTAAAAATCACAAAACAGAGTAAGCAGAAAAAGAGAGAAATAAACACATAGTAATAATAGTGATGTTTAGTAAATTCTTATATTTTGTTAAGTTTATTGATAATACAACATTACTATAGTAAGTGAAAACAAAGTGAATGTATAGTGTAGAAATTGCGAAGACTGTGTAAATTACAATTCTGTCTATAAATTAATTTCTATGCATATAATGCTGATGAAGTAATTTCAATGAAACTGTGTGTGAATGAAATGTATGAATATGAAACCTGTGTGAAAACTATTGTTTCCAGCTTATTATAAAGAATGTTTTATTCAAATTCAGTAGTCTTAAAACAATATGCAGTATTAATCTATCTACTTCCTATGGACATAATTTATATATAATGCAGGATGATTGTACAGAAATTATATATTGACTGTTTATCATATAACTAAAAAAAAAACATTATATATACTAACTATGATACAGCACCTTCTACAATTAATAAATCTTAGGAACATAAAGCTGATACATATATGATTACTACCTATCTATTGAATTCAATGGCAAATTTTTCCTATCTTATAATCTACTTTAATTTGCATATCTCTACTAGAGTACGATGCTGCCAAACAGCATGTAGAAAAATGGGGATATTCATTTATCAATTTAACATTAAACTTAAACATTCAGACTTAAACGTTTCCAGAAATTAGATTCTTTTCGAAAACAAATAAACATAATAATACTAGATAAACATAATAGAATTATTTACTGAGAATAAGTTAGGAAATCTTTAAGAACCTGAGAACTCTGTAGGGAAACAAACAACCCAGGAAGACTGTTCCACCCAACCAAACTCTTGAAAGCAGTCAAATACTGTCTTAGGACCCCCGAGCCTGTTCGTTGAACCACCAGGAGGAAGAAACTTCAAGAATTAGGACTTCTTATTGTAGCAGTAATCTTCTAAATCTTCAATAGGTAGCAGTCCAAAAGTCTTGCCCCTACAACTCTGTTTCTTCTCAATAATATGCAAAAAACTTAGTTTTCAATCACTACTAACCTCCCTTATTCGAATCTCTCTTGAAATCATCTGATTTACAAGAGGAAAATATTATGCAGAAATATTGATTAAGGGCTGCCTGCCCAATTCGAATTTGCCTTTATGGGCTGCCTAGGCCTTTTCAAATGTTACTGGGTCATTAAATGAGCTGCCTGCTCACTCCCTCCACCTGGGGGATAATGCCCTATTTAAGGGGAATTTGTCCCATAACCAATAGTTAGTGGTGTGATGCAACTGTTGCCATGTGTCCCATACCTTCCAACAACTTCCATTCCTCCTAGTGGGTCAGTGAACACTCATTCAATAGTCCTCTTGGGTGTTTGTCTCCTAATTAATTTATTTAAATAATAATATTCAGTAATTACATTCATCCATGATCATAACTAATCATAATTACAAAACTTTGTAATTAAATTAACATAAAGTATTTTTGCAAAATAAAATAATAATTCCCATAAATTTGGGTAGGTGACAAATGGTGTAGTCGAAGAGGAAGTGTATGTGGAGTAGCCACTTGGTTTTAAGACACATGGCAGGGAGTCATATGTGGGCAGGTTGAAGAAAGCTTTGTATTCCATGAAGCAAGCTCCTAGGACTTGGTATGGTAGGATGGACAGTTTCCTATCCAGTTTAGGCTTTACTAAGAGTAAATCAGATTCCAACCTTTACTACAAGGTTGAGGAAGGCAATCCTGTGATACTACTTTTGTATGTGGATGACCTGTTTGTTACAGGTGAGGATAGATTGATTATCGATACCAAGAGGAAGCTTGCTGCCGAGTTCGAGATGAAGGAATTGGGGATGATGCACTATTTTCTAGGCATGGAGGTGTGGCAGAGTGCAGACGGGATCTTCCTTGGACAAGGGAAGTATGCAGTAGAGATCCTGAAGAGGTTCGGGATGATGGACTGTAAAGCCATGGCCACACCTATGGGATTGAACTTGAAGCTTCTGTGTGATGCTTCATCTGATCCGGTTGATGTCACTGTGTATCGTCAGATTATTTGGTCCTTGATGTACCTGACGAACATGAGACCAGATATCTGCTTTGCGATGAACACATTAAGCCAGTTCCTGACGGATCCCATAGGTGTTCACTTGATTGCTGTAAAGCATATTCTGAGGTACCTAAAGGGTACAATTGATTATGGGCTCAAGTGTGATGCGAATCAAAAGTTTAACCTGCAGGGTTATGTTGATTTGGACTAGGCAGGAAGTGCTGCAGATAGGAAGAGTACATCTGGGTGCTGCTTCAGTATGGGATCAGGTGTGATCTCTTGGTTTAGTAGGAAGCAGTCCTGCGTATCACTGAGTATAGCCGAAGCAGAGTATGTCGCAACTTGTTCGGCTAGTTGTGAGGCAGTATGGCTCCAGAAGCTACTGTCTGAATTATTTGATCTCCAGTTGGAGGCTACTGGTATCTTTTGTGACAACCAGAGTTGTGTGAAGCTGTCTGAGAACCCATTGTTACACGACAGGTCGAAGTACATTGAGATCAAATATCACTATATCAGGGATATGGTGCAGAGAGGAGCAATGAAGCTCCTGTATGTTTCGACGGATGAGCAGATTGCAGATGTGTTGACAAAACCACTAGCCAGAGTGAAATTTGAGTACTTCAGAGAGAGGCTTGGTGTTCTTCAAATTGATGAAACTTCGAGGAAGAAGTGATGGACACATTTGCAGGAGCCATTCCAAGCATGGTGAGAGGAGGATCCTTCCCATGGTTGTGGATGTAAGTGCTGTGTGATGAGCATCAGGACGATGCTCCAGTTACTGCTTTGTATGATCAGTTGGATCATGTATATGTATATGCATCAGTTGGATGCTTTGTATGATCATCTAGATCATGTATTTTGTATATGCATCATGTTGGATGCTTGATATGATCAGTTTGATCATGTATTTTGTATATGCATCATGTTGGATGCTTGATATGATCAGTTTGATCATGTATTTTGTACATGCATCATGTTGGATGCTTTGTATGATCAGTTGGATCAGGTATATGTATATGCATCAGGGGGATGCTTTGTATGATTAGGATGATCATGTGTGTTGAGTATCAGGATGATGCTCTGGATGACATGCATCAGGACGATGATCAGGACGATCATGTGTGATGAGTATCAGGATGATACTCTGGATGATATGCATCAGGTTGATGCTATGATGATGATCAGGATGATCATATGTGATGATATGTATCAGGTGGATACATTACATAATCAGTTGGATTATGTGTGATGAGTTCCAAAGACATAGATGCACATGGGATTTTTGGACATGTTTTTAGATGTGTTCTCCCATGGTCACGATGTAATTGCCGGGCTTTTCAGACATGGTGGTAGATGTGTTCTCCCATGGCTACAATACAAGTGTTGTGCCATTCGAGCATGGTTGTAGATATGTTCTCCCATGGATACGATATAAGTGCTATGCCATTCTTGAATGGTTGAAGTGTGTCTTCCCATGGCGTAGATATAAGTGTTGAGCCTTTCACGAATGGTTGAAGTGTGTCTTCCCATGCTGGTGAATGTAAGTGCTGTGTGATGTGCATCTAGGTTGTGATTCGTGAACAATGTTATGATTAGTATGATCATGAGTATCAGGATGATACTCTATGGCTGTGGACAGGTTGTGCAGTGGCATGTAAAAGGTCCTGGGAGATCTGATAGGTTGAGCTGTGTGCTCGTAATCAGTCCTGGGATGCTCTTGCGAGGTTTTGTTGACGCATGTAATAAGTCCTAAGGATTCCATAGTATGGCCAGTGAAGATGAAGACCTACAAGTGGTGGGCCTACATCCAGTATGAAAAAGGACTGGCTCTGTAGAACTTCCTATGACGAGTAGATTGGAGATTGATTGAGATAGCAGCAGCAGTGACGATGACGATGATCCAGTGATGATGATCCAGAGAAGAAGACTTGTGCTAGGAAATCTATGTCGAGAAATATCTTCCTAGTTAAGAGGGAGTGTTGATGTATTTGTAACTTCAGAATGTATTTCACATATGTATATTGTATTCCTATAGAGATGTTATTATTCCTCTATACAGAAGTGTCATCATTTATATTGTAAGTGTCGTAACTTATACTTGAAGGGTTATTAGACCACCTTGATGGGGTTGGCCCTGTATAAGTCATGTGGGTTAAAAGGTTATTAGACCACCCTATTGGGGGTCGGCCTTGTCAACATTATGTTAAGTGGTTAAGTTGAGGCCGACCTAGTAAAGGTTATTAGGCAAGTCAAGTCAAGTATAAATAGAGTGTGGAAGGCACTCTATTTGATCATTCACTTTCTCACTCATACACTCATTGGAGAGTGGCGCACTAGTGGAGGAGGAGAAGCTACCGCTAGGAGACTATCTCTTATGCTTGGGTTTTGTATCATTGCTCTATCTATCTCTGAGGAATTTATTGGGGTGTTTCACCTTTATGGTTTTCCCCAAGGAAACTATGTGTGTCTATTGTCTCTTGTGATTGCTTGTTATGATTGATATGCTTGATATGATGTACATGTTATTCTCTCAGTAAAGATCCTAGAGTATGTTGAATTAATGCTAAAAAATTAACAGTTAGGTGGCTAACTTAAGTTTCGTCACTTAGTTAACTTTCTATAACTGATTCTCCTTGATTTACTAAAGCCAAATCTTTTAGTTCAACTAAAGTGAAAACACTTTAGTTAACTAGTCCTTCTTATTTAACACTTAGTTAATTGAAATCATGTTGATTGATTTACTTGAAGTGACCACTGTGATTTATTTAGTTAACTGAGGCATATCTTTAACTGATGCTTTAAATGAAGCATTGATTGAGGCATACATTGATACTTAAGTGAAGCTTTATAACTGAAGCTTTTATAAGTGAAGATTTATAACTAAAGCTTTAACAATTTGAGTTCTCTTTAATTAGCTGAAGTGTCTGCATGGGAAATTTCAAATTCTCTTGATTTCTATGCTTTATCTTTTATTTCTTTATCTCTTACTGCATGGTCAATATGTGCTAACTTTAATTATCCATCACATTACATTATACTAAGAAGAATTATCGGATGTTGTGATAATATTATATTATTCCGGACCAAATGATCATATGCTAAAGTAATTCACTTTAGAGGTGATCAATCTCTAAAGGAGACTTAATAAAAATCCGATGATCATGGTTAATAGTACATCATACAACATTAAATGCTTTTAACAAGTAAAGCATGACCTTTATACAGAAGGTCCACCTTTACATAGGAGGTCCATCTCATGGATACCTTTATACAGAAGGTTCACATGAGAATCATGAATTGACACACAAGTCTGGAGCCTTGTTCAACAAGAATTTACAACATCATTACTTTGATCAATTACCTCTATATGGGGGGGATAACCTTTACACGAAAGGAAATCAAAGTTATCACCTCTATACCAGAGGATCAATTTTGGTTACACAAGATATTTTTGGAGAATGCCTCCCGATGTTGTATATTTAACACCCTCTCTCAGTGAGGAAGGAATTCTCTGCCATACCAATCTTGTCTCAAAAGTACCTAAACTTTGCTACTGACATAGGCTTTGTTAACACATCTACAATCTGCTCATCAGTAGCAATGTAATGAAGTTTCACTGTACCTTTTTGGACCATGTCTCAAATGAAGTGATACTTCATTTCAATGTGCTTCAAATTTCCATGAAACACTGGGTTTTCATAAATCTTGATGCAACTCTTATTGTAACACCTAATAACTGTAGGCTCAATCTTTTCACCGAAAAACCCTGCAAGTATATTTTTGAGCCACACTACTTCTCGGTAGGAAACACTAGCAGCTATGTATTCTACTTCGGTAGTGCTCTAGGATATAGAGCCCTGCTTCCTGCTAGGCCAAGATATCATAGTTGATCCTAGGCTATAACAGTAGCGAGATGTACTCTTACAGTCCACAATGCTTCCTCCCTATTTTGAGTCTGTATAACCAAATAACATGACTCCTCCACTGGAGGCACATCTGATTCCATATGAAATTGTACCTCGAAGGTACCTAAGCACATGCTTAGCAACTGTCCATTGTCTGTGTCTCAGATCATACATAATTTGACTCACAATTCTCACAACATAACATATATCAGGCCTCGAATGTATCAAGTACATTAGCAATCCTATAAGCTGTCTATACAAAGTGGGATCTACTAGATATGATCCAGATCATGACTCATGAAGTTTCCTCAAATTGGAAACCATCGGTGTAGTCATAGATTTTCATTCTATCATGCCAAACCTGCACAATATATCTATAGTGTACTTCCATTGAGATAGGAAAAATTCATATTTTCTTTGCCATATCTCAAGGCCATGAAAGTAGTGCATCAGACCTAATTCTTTCATTTTGAACTTTGAGGTGAGCTCCCTCTTGCACCAAGCAATCATATGTTCCTCTCTAGTGAGAAACAAATCATCAACATAGTGAACCAATATCAACGGTTGGTTCTTCACTACTTTAAAGTACAAATTTGGAAAAGCTTCACTCTTACAGAAACCCAGTTTCTGAAGGTAGCTATCAATTCTAGAGTACCAAGCCCTGGGGGCTTGATTAAGACTATATAGAGATTTCTTTAGCTTGCAAACATTGGAATCCTTCCCATGCATTACAAATACTTCAGGATGCTGAATATAAACCTCTTCCTCAACCTCACCATTGAGGAAGGTTGTCTTCACATCCATCTGGTGAAGTTTACATCCTAGAATAGAATCAAGTGTAATCATTGCTCGGATTATGGTGTACCTTGCCACAGGGGAAAAGGTCTCATCATAATTGATGCCTTATTTTGAGAGAAACCTATGGAAACAAATCTAGATTTATATTTCTCAATGCTACCATCTGCAACATGCTTTATCTTGTAAATCCATCTAGAAGTCACAATGGACTTCCCATCAGGTTTGGGAACAACCTCCCAAACATCATTCTTCACTATAGATTTGTACGCTTCTGTCATTGCATATTTTCAAACTTGCTGCTTTGCAGATTATTCATATGAGGATGGTTCTAAATCACTGTTGACTCAAACCCAGTCGACAGGGGTTCCCATCACTGTCGACACCAACTGAATTCCCCTTGAGCCTCCCCCGTCACGGCCGTGGAGGACCGAAGCTGGCGCTTGCTCTGCGGAGACTCAGAAAGCTGACCTCCTCGATGCTTCTTAGCAATCACGGATGCACCCACTAGCATGGTTGCTACCTCGGCCTCAAGGTTGATGGCTAGCATAGGCTCGACCTCTTCTTGAACAACGACTGGGATGAAGGGGGAATCGACTTCGCTACTGATCTCAATGGTCTCCAGCTCACCTGGCATACCTCACTACACTCATCAACAGCACTCTGCAACTTCAATAAGCCTTTCCCAACTCACAGCGGCACTCACTAAACAACAACGATACTTTGCAACACTCCACAATCACACTGAAACAACTAAATTCACAGTGCCTTCCGACCAGCTTCAACCCGTTCTTATAGCGTCCAACCCAATCTTTCGTAATCAAGACTAAATCCAACATTAACGCACATAAATTTATGTATTAATGACACAAATCTGTCATCGATCCTGGCAGTCGATCGGTCGGATCCGCCATTAATGCCCATCATTTGAACATGCATCGTTAATTAACTGTCTGAAATTTTGGAATTTATTGCTGATTTGACTCAGTCGCGACCCTGCTACTTGTCATGAACGGTTCCTAATTGGTGACACAAGCCTCCCTGATTGCGCATTCTTGTTTTGTCGATGCGCCATCCTACCACCAATCGAACCTGCATTTTTTTTTTTTTTTTTACTCGATGCGACTCAGGAATCGTGTCTCTCCAAGCCCGATTGATAGGGCTTCAATCGACTACCATTGATCAACTTTGGGAGCATTGCTCCGTCCAACTACTGAAACTGTACAACACCGCCGGAAGTAATGTTACTGATGCGATACGGACCAATCCAATGCATCTGCAATTTTCCTGGATGTTTCATAAACTTGCTGTCATACAACAACACCAAATCACCCTGGTGAAACTATTTGTTCTTGATGTGGCGATCATGCCATGCTTTCTGGCGATCCTTCTCCACCCCCTGGTGGAAACCTGCGATGAAGTGATCTTCTTCGAGCTGGACTAGCTGTGATAAATGCTCATCCAATTCTATTGCAACATCCATACCCGTTTCCACCACGATGCATAGACTGGGAATGATGTACTCCATCAGCATAACTGCTTCTTGCCCATACACAAGCTTGAATGGTGTCTTCCCTGTCAGCCGTTTGCATGTGGTGCGATAGGCCCACAACACAGCTGGGATTTTTAGATCCCAATCATTGCGATTCACATTGCACACCTTTGTCAGTGCATGCTCCAATATCTTGTTGAAAGTTTCCACTGTGCCATTCGCTTGTGGATGATAGGGTGTGCTCTTCTTGTGCTGTATCTGCAACTCCTCCGTTAATGCGCTGATGGTGCGATTGAGAAAGTGGCTGCCTTGATCGCTCAACAATATCTTGGGATAGCCGAAATGAGTGATAACATGGTCAAAGAGGAACCACGCGGCTGTGGCCGCAGAACAATCATTAACTAGTGTAGCTTCCTCCCATCTGGTCAAATAATCTGTCGCGGTGATGATGTAGTGTGCACCAGTGCACTTTCCTGGTGGATTGATTGGTCCCACAAAATCCACGGCCCATTTGTCGAATGGTTGCAGTGTCAGCTGAGGCATCAATGGAATTTCATCCCTTCGAGATGGCTTCCTAGTTCACTGACAGACATCGCAAGACCGTGCATAATCTGTCGCATCACTGTGCAGCGTAGGCCACCAGAGCCCTACTCAAAGCACCTTCCTTACAGTCGCACGGCCGCCATAGTGCCCTCCAGCCACTCCTACATGTGCTTCCGCCAAGTTATGTTCTTTCTCATGCGGTAGGACAAATCATCGTAGTATCTCATCTGCGCCCATCTTGTATAACAAACCCACTCTCAACTGGAAATATGCAACCTTAACTACCAACTGTTTCTTCTGAGTAGTGGTAAACTCTTCTGGGGTAGTACCCATCGCTAGAAACTGAATGATGTCTTCAAAATAGCTATTGGTGACTTCCACCTTAAACAATTGCACATCAGGAAACCCGTCCTCAATGTTGGTCGGCTCCTCCCCCGTCTCAATCTGTGATAGAGATCAAGTCTAGCATTCAGTCGCCTTGGTTTCACAATTACTTCAAAGTCGAACTCCTGAAAGAGAAGTAACCAGCAGCATATCTTTCCCCCCAACACAGGCTTATTGGCCAATTATTTCAATGCGGAGTGGTCTGTGAACATTTTAAAATGTCCGCCCAATAAGTAGTGTCGAAAATTCTGCAGCGCATAGACCATTGCCAAGCCTTCCCGTTCGGTAGTGGTGTAGTTCCATTCTGCAGATGACAACTTCTGACTAGCAAAAGCAATAGGGTGATGAAGGTCCCCTTCTCTTGGTTGCACTAACACCACACCAAGTGTGATTGGCGATGCATCAACATGGACATGGAATTCCTTGCTCCAGTCTGGAAATACCAATATCGACACCGAAGCCATCTTCGCCTTTAGTTTCTCAAAACTATCTTGACATTTAAGGTTCCACTGGAATACAACATCCTTCTTCAGCAACTTCTCCATAGGGGCAGTAATCGCTGCATAACCCCTGATGAACTTGCGATAGTACCCAGTGTGTCCCAACGTTTCCCTCAGCTGCTTAACTGTAGTCGGCAGTGTCAAGCTTAGGATAAGCGTGATTTTTGCTGGGTCGACCAGCAACCCTTGCTTACACACAATATGACCCAACAATATGCCAAACGGTACATAGAAGATACATTTCTTCAAGTTCAGCGATATCTGGTGCTGTTGGCATCGCTCCAACATCAACGGCAGATTTTCCAAATGATCGCGGACCAACCCATAGACCGTCCAATCATCCATGTATACCTACAAGAAATTCTGAATGAAATCCTTGAATGCGGTAGTGACAACCCGCAAAAATATCACAGGGGCGTTCTTTAGGCCGAACAGCATCACGGTGTATTGAAAACAACCCCATTCGGTCACAAAGGTCATCTTGTGGCGGTCTTCCTTCACAATGTGGATCTGATGGTAGCCCGAGAACCCATTGGTGAACGAGTACATCTCTTGGCCACCCACACCTTCGAGCACCTTATTAGTAAATGGGGTTGGGAATGGATCATGCAAACATGCATCATTGAGCTTCCGGAGGTCGACACAAATGCACACTTCGCCAGTCTTCTTATCCTGTACCACCATAGGACTGATCCATTCTAACTCCTCAACGGGTTCAATGATACCGGCATCCAACATGCGATCCAGTTCTTCCTTGACCCTCTCCTTATGTCACGGATTCAATCGGTAGGGTCGCTTCCGGATCGGATTTGCATCGGGTTTTAATGGAATTTTCATCTCCCCTAAGTCGCCCAGAATCCCCTTCATATCAGAAAAATTTATGGGAAATACGTCTTGGAACTCATGAAGCAAGTCAGTGACCTTGCTCATCATCTCATCATCCCAATAGTCCCTGACATTTGTGAACTTCAGATTGTCCTCTGCCCCAATGTTGATCTTGCAAATCTTCAGCAACTGACTGAACGAATCGCTCGGCGCAGCAGGTGGTACCACAGCACGAATACCTTCTGATTCCTGGATATTCACATTCCGTGGATCATCACCATCCTCTGGCCCACCAGTGCTATTGAAACATTCCATGAGAGACTGCATCTTGCAATGCATGTGCGGATCTACTGGATAGGCCATCGGAAAAACCTGTAAAACTACATCACGGATAAGTTGCAATGCATTATTGACCTCCGGATTAGCATCCGTAAAATTGAATTTATGGGTAAAGATCACTGTTAGCTCTAACCAAGTGGTAAGTTCCCCTCTCAACTCAGCTACAGTATACCATGATCGTGACATCTCATCCAAAGTGTGGATAAAAGCATGGGCCCACTCATCTCGTGGTCGCGATGCCCATAATCGCTGACACTCCATCAGGTGACCACCTGGATCATTCCGTCCATCATACTTCCCTATGTGGTAGACCTCGGTATCGTTGAAACGAATTAGCATCAGTTGGCGACACTGTGACCATTCGGTAATATATTTCCTGTGGGTCGCTCACCAGCGTGCTGCGGTAGCCTTCAGTGCTTCTTCTAACGCCAACAGCTGCTGTGGGTCAAAAAAATATTTCCTCGAACTCCACCAGAAAGTCGGATAACCCAGATAGCCCTTCGTAGATTGGTAGCGTAACAGTTTTAGTTGCAATGCGACAGAGGGATTGCATAAGCAACCCACACTTGTGGAGCAACACCTCATGCAAGCAGGTCTGCCAGTTTTTGAGTGCATCACCAGAGTTGGAAGACGCAGAGCTGGCACTACGCCATCCAAGCTCACCGTTGGCAGTCGGATGAATGTAATATTCAGAAATATTAAATACATGATCCCATTAATTGGGATCGTCGTACTTCACTGGTTCGATGTAGCGGCGTCCCTCAGCCGGATCCAACGGAGCGATGACTCTGAGATCGCGGTTTTCAAAAGTCATCATCCGTCGCTTAAAGTTAATTACTGCTCCATTATCATTAGCCCATCCAATCCCCAGTAACGCGGGATAAGAGCTTCCTCCTTCAACTACTTCTATTACATCAAAATTGACATATGTCTTCATGCCTTCAATGTCCACCACCAGCCATGGAACGCATCCAATCAGCATCACCTTAGCGTGATTAGCTAACCGGAGCTGTACAGGGGACCGGCTCAATGGGGGACTCCCCATCCTCTGCCAAGCCTGCTTGGTTAAGATGTTGACATCCAAACCAAGATCCAAAATAACTGAATCAACATCATAGTCGCCAATCTGAACATTCATCCGCATCTCCTTACCAGTCTTCCGTCGTTGTAGGGAATTGACCATGAATTCTTATGGACCTTGAGCCGGTCGCCGCAGCAGAGCTTCAATCTCGGCCAGAGCATTGGGATCCCTTGCCATGGATAAACAATGTTCCAAAAATGTTTGAAGTGTGCTAGACTGCCGCGACGGGCCAGCTTTCAAAGTGGCATCAAAAGTAGGGGGCATATCATAAATAACAGCCTTACCTTGATCGTTTTCCAATGCGCGACGTGCTTGAAGGAATGCCTCCCGCTCAGCATCAATTTCAAATGATACCTTCTTCTGTCCTGCCAACTGAATCAACAAATGGGAGCTATCCTCCCCGGTTGTCTTACCTCCACTAGTGACAACAGCTACTGAAGCATCCTGTGGTCTTGGCTCTGCGGAAATTGTTGCAATGTTCGCACCTTGAGGCTGGTTCAGCGGTGGATTCACATTCAGATTAACATTCAGATTCGGTCACTGATTCTGGTTCTGTACCAGTTGCTGTACTTGGTTCTGGGCAGGCTGTTGTGCCTGGGGTTGATTCTGCAACTGTGGAGTGTTCCCTGCTTGTCATCGTGCAATCAAATACGGACAATTCTCAACCATGTGATCATTAAAAAAATAGAATGTACATTGGTTCAGCAGCAGTGGACAGTCTCGCTGGCAGTGTCCCCATGCCACGTAGTGATAGCATTGAACGGGTCCATGATCACCTCGTCTACCTCCATGACCAAATCCTCCACCGCATCCTCCCCGGGATCCTCCGCGGTACCCTCCTTGTTGCTAGTACTACGGTTGCTACATTTGTTGCATACCTTGCCCTTGTGGCACATATTGCGGCTGTTGAACATACTGTGGCTATTGTGGAGCCATCTGCATCGAAACATATTGTGGCATGAACTGCTGTGGTTGTGGTTGCTGTGGTACAAACTGCATCTGCAATTGAGGTAACTGTCGGGTTACCTGCGGCTGCGGTTGTGGCTGTTGTATGGCATGCTGGTCGTCCTTTACATAGAATGTATCACACATTCTCTCTTGTAGCAACCCATATGCACAACAATCTTTGTCATCGTGACCCGATATTTGCAAAATGTATAGTAAATATTTCTCGGAGTCGTGACCATTTTTTGCATGTACGGGAAATTGTCATGGTTGTTCCCATATACGTGGTAGATGTGACACAATGGCATGCTCCCACCATTCAACAGATTTGGTGCTCCTGAAACTAGATAGTTACGGAAGTCAGGGAAATTGTCCTTGGTATGTCCCTCTCCCCGACACTGTGTACACCATACTTGTTCACGTTGCTCTTTTCCCTTTTTTAGATCCTGCAGTTGTATAGTTAAGTTGGCCAGTTGTGTCTATATCTGTGACATCCCAGCTTCCGTTTCCCCAGTTGGTGATGCTTCCAACTACATCACAATCTCCAGTGCTTCACTTGGCATTGTAATATTCTGCTGCATCAGCGGTAGCTGAATATGCGGAAGCAGCGCCGCGATAAACCATTCTTTATGTTGAATAGTGCTCATATCAAAACTAACTCTTTCCATCAGTGTCTTGAACCGCTGATTGAAGTCCCACACAGACTCGTTAGGAAACTGCTTAATCTCTTTAAGTTCTGTAATACATTGTGCTTTGGATTTGGGCTTCCAGAACTTAGCGATTAAGCCTACACGAATCTCATCCAATGTTTGTGCTGGGGTGCCGACAGGAACCTGCGTAAATTTCATAAACCAGTCTAAAGCGCGACCTCGAAGAGTGGTCGCCAATTGTCCCTTTTTAGCATCATCATCAGTGACCTGTTTAACAGTCCATACCGCCTCACACAGAAACCAATACTGTTCAGGGTTGTCTGTTCCATTGTCATGGAACAATGAGAACTTAGTATCCTCGCATGCCATCCTAGGCTTACTTCCTCCAATTGCTGAACTACCAATAATTACTTTTTGCGGAATTGATGAACTTGGTGGTGTTAAAGTCGTATTTCTTACCGATTGAGAGATAGTGAGCGGAGGTGTGGGTATGTTGGTGTTGGGGTTTGGTCCTGCCTCTATCCTGGGCATAGCCTAGTCATCCTTGTCAGGACTGTGAGGTCGCTTTGTCCCTTGTGGTCCTCCTTTGCAAATTTGCGGTTCGATCGCAGTAGGACCTTCTCCTATCCTCTACCTCTTTTCCTGTCGAAACCTTGCTCCTCCACTCGTAACACCACTTTCTTCCTCAGCTTCACTCACAGTCTCGTCATGACCCACACCCATCTACCCCTGATCATTCCATGTACTTCCCCCCAGTTGTCGTGATACCCATGGCCTCCGCCCACCAGGCTATTTATTGATCCAGATGCATCTTCAATATACCCTTCTCGCAAATAAGCATCTTAATGGACAGTTGGAGCAACAACAGAAACCTTCCCCACGGTCCATGGAAGAAGTATCTTTCGGCTTCGCTATAGGACTTCTGAGTATCGACTGCGAATTCAGTGATATGCCCCTCCAAGATGCTATTGAGCCATATTTTGACGGTGCACGAGGCTTTGTTGTCGACTTGTTGTAGCTCCTGAATCAACTCGGGGGTCCAAGTATTTGGTTCGCCACCTTGGAAGTTCCTCTTCTGGAAGGTCAACTTCGCCAACCACTCGTACAAAATGACTGGAAATTCACAGAAAAACCATTCATGCGGACCGTCGTAAATGTATCTATCCACCCACTGGTCTACCATCAGTCGAGTGTTCTGACTTTCTTCTTTAGTAAATTCTTGCAGCTTCTGATCAAACCATTCTTGGATCTCCAGTTTCCTCGGGTGCCACAACATATCCTCCTTTCACTGTGTACACGGTCCCGGCAACAGAACCATTTGTTGACTCAAACTCAGTTGATAGGGGTTCGCATCACTGTTGACACCAGCCCACACGATCTCCCTGAGCACCAGCCCAGATAGGTTTTACCCTGTCCAGCAACACCTGCGAAGTAGATGAAGTCTCACCCGAGGCGATCAAGGGAGGGTAGACGAAACCATGTTTCCGTCGAATGAGGAAGGATGGTTGTAGAAATACTCATTAACTTATTGCAGCATTTAGAACAGATCATTCATATTCATAGCATCAATTAATAGAAACATTCATGGCAACAGATACAACATAAAGAATTATTGCAACAGAAATCATAGCATCATTTGAGAATCACAACATGAAATTTCACCAATAGTTCCGTCATGTCATATTACTTTAGTAGAATCCTGATACAACATCTCCTAAAAAACCAGATCTTGGCAATATCTCACAGATGTGCATAACGATATTACAATCCAAAACATACAGTTTTTCTTCCTTACCCAAGATGATCAATACTTGTAACTCTTATCTATATATAGGCTTCCACCATTACAATGCTTTTCCACTTACTAACAACTTCCTAACCGACATTTGGACAAGTGACCTAAAATCCGACTGACGCGGTCCAAATGACCCCAAAACCCGTATACCGTGGTACAACTGACTCAAAAATGCATAAAATACATAGTCTGTGGTCCAAATGACCCAAAACCCGCCAACTGCGGTACACTTAACCCAAAAATGCATAAAATAATCCTTCTTCCGCGACCTCATCTGATATGTCACAGCATCGGCGATACTGCAACATTTCCTTATCGAACCGCCTGCCAACAATCACTGTTGTGACTCATCAATGCAACATACCCTGAATATTTGTTAGGTATCTTGCTCTCTCTGGATGAGGCTGTTGGTGCTCCATGTTTCTCTACATTTTGTAAGATGTCTCAGCACCAAGCAGATCTTCTTTCAGCGGGAGGTTCATCAGGTGACCTCTCAACTAGTTCTACTGGTTCTTCAAGATCTAGCAAATTTGAGGCATCTTTTGGTTTCTTCCCCTCTAACTTTGAAGGGGGAGAATTAGAGTCAGGATTCTCCATCTCTAAATCACATCGAATCTCTTTCGATATTTTGAAAGCATATTCCTCATGGAAGGTAACATCTCAGCTGAATTCAATGTGTCTCTCACCATGTACATATATTCAGTATGCTTTGGATGACTTGCTATAACCCACAAAGGTGCCTTTCTTTGCAGAGGGCTCCATCTTTGTTATCTTTTCTTTCAGTACATGAATGTATATTGGGATCCCGAAGATCCTCAAGTGTGAGATGTCTATATTCTCACCAGTAAACACTTCTTCTGGTGTCTTCTCATCTATAATGACATGCAGTATTCTATTCTGGATGTACACAGCTGTACGGGTGGTTTCTTCCCATAATGAGGTAAATATATCTTGATCATGCATCATGGATTTTGCAACCTGACATATGGTTCTATTATTCCTTTTTGCAACCCCATTTTGATGAGGGTTGTATGGTATTGATAAGTGTCTACATATTCCTGCATCACTACATAGATCATTAAATGCATATGAATCGAATTCACCTCCATTATTAGAACTTAATGCATGGATGTGCTTTTTCTTTCTGATTTTCAACTAGGGCTTTAACTCTTTAAATCTCCTAAGAGTTTCACCTTTAGCCTTCATTAAATAAATCCATCACTTCCTATAAAAATCATCTATGAAAAGACATAATATAAGAAGCCACTCAGGGAGGGGGGGTGACATGGGACCACATACATCAGAATGTATTAAATAAAAAATCCTTTTAGATCTAGTAGTATTGCTAGAAATTTTTTTCTTAACATTCTTCCCAAGTACAACCCTGACATACACTATCATGCTCAAAATCAAATACATGCATACCTTTTACCATCTTTTGAAGTCCTAGAAGTGCTTTGTAGTGTAAGTGTCCAAGCCTTCGGTTCCATAGCTCACATGGATTGACAGTGTGGTGAATCATAGCTTGAATGTACTTCCCAGGTACCTTGTAGAGTCCTCCCTCTCAAACTCCAATCACAACAGTAGATTCTAGGATTTTGTTCTTCGGCCATAAAAGTGCTTTGTTATCCATGAAGATAACTCGGAAGCCTTTGTATTCAAGAACCGAAACTGAAAGGAGGTTCTTCTTCAATCCTAGAACATATAAAATTTCCTCCACATGTAAAATATCACCAGTGCTTAGCTGGAAAGAGGCGGATCCAACTCCTTGGATCGAATAAGTTGAGTTGTCCCCCGACTCTACCATGCATGTGAACTCTTTCTCCTTTAGATTAGTGATGGAACTCTTGTAACCTGTCATATGTTTGGATGCGCCACTGTCAATCAACCATGTGTCTTCACTTGTGATAACGGATCCTGAAATGGATGAGACAAGGTAAAAATCCCTTCTTGTCTCCTTTTCTTCGGATGCATTCTTTTGAGTGGTTTCATATTCTATGGTGGTAGAAGCATGAAACTTTCCTTTTCGATTTCCTTTGCACTGTCTTGAGAAATGGCCTTTCTTGTTGCAATTGAACCATCTAGATTTTGACTTGTCAAAGCCTTTCTTGAACTCCTTCTTCTTTGGATGAGAGAACTTCTTTTGGAAGAAGGGTTTCTTTCCTTTCTTCATTCTTGCCATGAGGGAAAGGTTTTCTTCTTTGATGCACATTGACTTGCTCTGGATTCACCCTTCCTCTTGGAGGCAATCATGCTAGAACATTTCAAAGTTAGGATGTACCTCTCGGCCATTTACCGCATCCAAGAATGTCTCCCATGAGGATGGGAGACTATCAATAACGGTTTGGAGAAGATAATATTCATCCACTACTACTCCAATACTAGCAAGCTGATCTCTTACCTGAGATATCTTGGTGAAGAAGGAGTCCACTGTCTCATCCATATCCATGTTTAAGTTTCGAAGATTATTCTTTAATGCCCTCTTTTGACCCAGGGCCTTCTTCTCATATAGATTATTCAATGTATCATAACATTCTTTCGTGTTATTCAACGGTGTGATAACGGGAATCAAGTTATCTTTTACCTAATCATAGATGATCCATTTGGCGTTAGCTTGATTCTTCTTGAAGTTTATGCACCCTGCCTTAGATGTAGGCTCCTCAACCAGAGTGGATATGTCGCCATCCAAGTCATGTTCCTCTAGGATGTTGAGAATCCTAGCCTTCCAAGTGTTGAAGTTTGAGGTTCCCTCAATATGGTCTTCCAGGCGTACAAACACTGATGCCATAGTCTTGAAATATTGTGCTCAACTTCTTAGGATCTACCTAGGCTCTAGATGGAAAGAAAAAAAATGCTCCTTTACGCCCTGAGCTCTGATACCATGTTAATATTTGGTTGAGATTTGATCTTTAATTCCTTTAGATGCTGAATATTCAAGCAATGAGACAATTCAATCACATGAAATTCATACAATGATAACACAAGATATACCCTGGGGAAAATCCTCAAAACTATGAGAACAAAAACCCCAACAATTCTTCTCATCATAATATAATGGATAGCAGAGAATGCTTTATTTTACAACATAGCAGATTGCTTTCAAAAGATAAGATATCACCAAACACTCTTGGTGAAGATAAAAAATAAATAAAGAAGAGAGATCAATCAGAGAAGCTCCTTGCCTTCAATAATAATATCCTGCCCACAAAGAGAAGCGCCTCCTTCAAAGGAGAAGAGAACTCGCTTCACATTGAATTCATCAATCTCGTATATCATATTTATACATTCTTCTCTTCTATTTTTATATTCTAACTTCAGGATGAACTTTCCCTCAAACTAGAAGTATCAACCTTGCATGCAAAAGCGCGCCCCACTTCTCATGTAGTGCTTTATCTCATTGAGCTATCACTTAGGATTAACTCACCTCTTAATTGAAAGATTCCCCACTTAGTTAGGTGGCTAACTTAAGTGTCATCACTTAGTTAACTCTTTTTAAGTGATTCTCCTTGATTTACTGAAGTGTCATCTTTTAGTTCAACTAAAGTGAATGTTAAATTTTGAGTATTAAATCACAATACTATAGGATCTTTGCTGAGAGAATAGCATCTGCAGTATATCAATGCATGACAATCATAATATGACAAGCATCACAAGCATCACAAGAATCAAAAGCATAGAGACAAGAGACACAGAGTTTCCGTGGGGAAAACCCTAAGGTGAAAAAAACCCCACAACTTCCTCAGAGATAGAGAGAGCAATGGCTCAACCAAAATACAACCAAATAATACTGAGATAGTCTCCTAGCAGATGATCCTCCTCCTCCTCACTAGTGCGCCACTTTTCAGAGAGAGAGATAGTTACTTTTCCGAGTGAGTAAAATAGAGATCTCCTATCTCTATTTATACTCACCTTTTTGCCCAGTGACGTACTGGGGCCGACTTGTCTACTTAGATACATCCACATTATATTATATATTAATTAGGGCCGACCCCATATGGTGGTCTAATAACCCATCGACAAGTATACACACTTGCGACACTTGTCAATCCACATGACGACACTTCCTTATAGAGGAATAACACATCTCTTATAAGGGTACAATAAATATATATATAATACACAGATGAAATACATTCCGAAGTTACATATACATCAACAGTGAAAACACTTTAGTTAACTAGTCCTTCTTATTTAACACTTATTTAATTGAAATCATGCTAATTGATTTACTTGAAGTGATCACTGTGAGTTCTTTAGTTAACTGAGGCATATCTTTAACTGATGCTTTAATTGAAGCATTGATTGAGGCATACATTGATACTTAATTGAAGCTTTATAATTGAATCTTTAAAAATTTGAGTTCTCTTTAATTAGTTGAAGTGTTTGCATGGGCAATTTCAAATTCTCTTGATTTCTATGCTTTATCTTTTATATATTTATCTGTTACTGCATGGTCAATATGTGCTAACTTTAATTATCCATCACATTACATTATACTAAGAATAATTATAGGATGTTGTGATCGTATTATATTATTCTAGACCAAATGATCATATGCTAAAGTAATTCACTTTAGAGGTGATCAATTATCTCTAAAGGAGACTTAATAGCAATCTGGTGATCATGGTTAACAATACATCACACGACATTAAATGCTTTTAAAAAGTAAAGCATGAGCTTTATATAGAAGGTCCACCTCTACATGGGAGGCCCATGTCATGTATACCTTTATACGAAAGGTTCACCTCTATACGGGAGGTACATCTCATGGATACCTTTATACGGAAGGTTCACATGAGAATCATGACTTGAAACACAAGTCCGGATCCTTGTTCAACAAGACTTTACAACATTATTAATTTTATCAATTACCTCTATACGGAAGGAATAACCTTTACATGGAAGTCAAAGTGTTCACCTCTATACCGGAGGATCAATCTTGGCTACACAAGATTGGTTTGGAGAATGTCTCCCGATGTTGTATATTTAACAATTATTTGCAATGAAAGATCCTTTGAATCCTTGGGATTATAGGCATGTGCCTCAATATCTTATGAGGAGGACCATGTGCTTTAGCCTTTTTATTTGATTCTTTGTATTTCTCATGCACATTTTGGACATATCGCTTTGTCTACATATTCGCTTCTATATAGAATACAATAATTGGGGCATGCATGATAAGATATGTACTCTACACCCAACATTTTCAACATTTGTTTTTCCTCTGCACAGCTGCCCGGCAAGACATTATCATTCAGAAGTATCTTATCTTTGAATAACGTACAGTTAGTGGGAAATTGTTGTAGAAATTTCTCCCTACGGATAGGTAGAAACTCTCTTAGGATAAAGCAGGATGTACTGACTCTATACTAAGACAAAAAGTAAACAAATGCAACCTTGAATCCCTAGATCTAACAAACATCTCAGAATTAAAATGTTGGAGAGAATAGAAGGAGTTTAACTGACCTTATGTCCAAGTGCTTGTCTTTGATATTTGCTCCAAGTTCCAAGTCCTCACAAGTAAACCTGTTAACAATGGAACCAAAACACAAGCATGTACTATTCTCTAGGAATCTGAAAACATGAGTTAGGATCTAAATCTATGAAAGATACAAATCATATCATTAAAACAGAATTAACACAAATGATTTGGGAAAACAAGACAAGTTATCTTTATTATCAACTTGAAGAGTGCTTACAAAGGTTGCTTGATGTCCAAGCTAATCCTCCATCTCCAAGTGCTTCCTCTAGCTATCTCCACAAGGCTGCAAGATCATAGGTTTGATGCCCCAAAAGTCCTCCCTTTGGCCCATGGAAAGCTTCTCTCTTATAGCACATGGGAAGGCTAACCAACAAGAGAGAAGTGTGGATCTATGGAGGGTTTAGTGGATCAAGCCAGCTAAACAAAGAAGGAGTTAGGATCGAACCAAAGGTAGTAATCCCAACAAAATCTCCTCGAAGATCGAAATCCCAAAATCCAAGGCAAAAAGGCTAATTTCAGACTACCGCGCCCCTATAACTGAGCATAACGCGGTAGTACCGCGCCCCAGAGAAGGAGCAACGCGCGGTAGTGCTAACTACCGCGCCCTTGTAGATGTGCAAGGAGCGGCAGTGCTCACAAACAGGGCTAAGTTGGGCTGGAAGATGGCAGAAAAAGGTTTTGCTTTCAGTATTCAGTCAATGGTTTTCACTCTGGATGTTCAGATGATCTTTAAGGGAAAATGTCGTTTAGGTCGGTAATGCAAAGATGCGACACTAATACGAAATGTGTAATATTGAGGTATAACAGATGCCCCCTAAAGTGTGAGGTCAGAAGAGACTGATGACCGAAAGACTTTACAAATATGGTTCGGAGATAGCATCGAGGGGAGCAACAAGGAGCTGAAACAGAAACAAAATGTCAGATATACCACCGAGGCGGGCATTCCCATGCTCGGAAACAAATGACTCAAAGCATGGCTGCCGACCAATACATTGCAGATCCATGAGTACTGAGATGATATAGACTGTAGACAAATCATGGCTACTATGAACAAGCGTAGATCCATGAGACAATAATGACACAGCCACGACCAATACAATAAGTGGATCTGTGTGACAATACAGAGGAAATCTCCATTGCAACCTGGACGTAATCAAAATACAAAAGGGTGTCCAGGGTCTTCTACCCGATCACAAACGATACGAATCTAGCCATGTGATTACAAGGTGTTGAAGTCGAACATGGTAGAAACCATTTGATTACCGGTCAATGATGTGAACCGTTAACAAATGCGAGGGAAATCACCAATGATGACGATGATCCCCAAGGTATCTATAGTACATCTCAACGAAATGCGAATAAAGGAGTTGATGTCGAGCATCCGAGAGATCATTCAATCAGAGGTCATTGATGAAAACCTACTGTTGAATACGAGGAAACCTGCCATTGAGGCATGCAGGTACCAAGGTACTAATGGTTGACTCCTAAGCCTAATTCCTGGATAGTGATTTGGTGTCGACAGGAATAGACTCGTCGAAGGTGGGCCATAATGATTCCCACATCATCGACACGAAATCAGAACGAGAGATAGTATGGACCGATGAAACAATAGAATATGTACTGACACAAAGGGAAGGTTTGACATGAAGTGGAGGTGGACTCAAGGTAATAACCCTTTGAACATATAACGGCATGAAACAGAGCTTGGCAGCAGGGATTACTTGAACAGACAGAACCACAGGAAGTGTGAACTCATAGCAATAATGAGGATGCATGATCATAATGATGACACTATCAGCAAGACTGACTACCCAAAACAGACAAGGTGAGGATGCATGCCATGTTCAAAGGTGATGACTCACAAGCTGCCAACAAGGTAAACTTGACTCATTTTCCCATTTTCCCCCGACATGATGGACGAGTACCTCTTTGTTTTTTAACGAGCTTGAGGAGGATAACAGATGCTCGATATAGCTCATCTCATAGATGAGTCCAATCTCACATGTTTTTCGAACCTGAGAAAGGAGGGGTTCGTCCCAAAGTGGGTCCTTCGATGTTTGATTTTACGAGTCCAAAGAAGGAAAACTCGATTGTCATTTCATGTTTAGAGAGTCTGAAAAGAACTAAAGAAGACTCCAACGGTCCTTTTTCGTAAGGTTAGCCTCATCGCCCGAAAAAAGGGGTAAAACAACGCGGGAGAGGACTCTTCCAGTCATGATTGGCTGGAGTATTCCTTTTTCGTAAGTAGTGCCCCCTAGTCCGAAAAAGGGGTAAACTATCACTAGGGAGACGATCATTCAAATCCTTTTACAAGCGTGAACAAATCAATTTCGCTTGGCAATCTTTTCAATTTTAGGGAGTCTGAAAAGAGCTTAACTATGGACTCCATGTACAACTTTGTCATGGTTGATGACCGAGTACGACAAAGGAAAAGTAAACTCGGCACAGTTCCTTTTCCGTAAATAGTCTAGCGAGGCCGGATAAAGTGATAAACCTATACTCGTTAGACACACCTTTTTACTCCAATTGTTTAACGAGCACGATAATGGTATCAAAAGCACTCGGAATCTTTTTCATGTTTGGATCCAGAGCACGAAAAAGGAAAAAGTAAGCTCAAACCACTTTTCATGTTTTAACCAGAGCACGAAAAAAGTGAAAAGTAAGCTCAAACACCATCTTACTGTTTTTAACGAGCTCGAAGATAGGTTGGAAGAATGCTCATGATGTCTGCTTCATTTTTTAACGAGCTTGTAACAGAAAATGAACTATGCTCAGGATAATTTTCATGGTTTAATGAGCTCAAAACCTAAAAAGGAAAGTATGCTCGAAAATGTTCCCAATGGTGAACTTCTTCCCGTCATGAAATCCAAAGGTTGGTACATGCCCCCAGCATGATTGCTGGAAGTAAGTGACTTAGCTCCAACGTGGTGTGGAGAGGCGATCGAGTTGACTTCAACGTAACTTCCAGAGGTTGAAGACATGCCCCCAAGCTTCCTTTCATTCTCCTAAAGTATAGGCGGGTGAAAAGAAGGTTCAGGTACTAAGTCTACGAGGAGACTCGATTCAAAGGGAAAGGATATGTTTCATTTTTTAACGAGCTTGACACAGGAGTAGAACTTTGCTCAAAATACTGGTTTCATTTTTTAATGAGCTTGAAGCCAAAGGTAAACTCTGCTCACGATTAAGGGCTAAGTTGGGCTGGAAGATGGCAGAAAAAGGTTTTGCTTTCAGTATTCAGTCAATGGTTTTCACTCTGGATGTTCAGATGATCTTTAAGGGAAAATGTCGTTTAGGTCGGTAATGCAAAGATGCGACACTAATACGAAATGTGTAATATTGAGGTATAACAGAAATACAAATGTATAATGCCATTTAACGTTCATAAAATCGACCATTTTCAATGATGATTGTGTCACAATATTACTCAAAATATAATGTAGTTGATAGTCAGTTACCTCAACATTTCCAAGAAACATGCGTCTAACATGCTATACTTTGCTTTCAAGTTGTGTAGTAACATCGTTGTCCCCAACTATGTAGACTTTGACTGAACAGATCCAAATAGAGGTGTGGTGGAAGCCGATTTAAGGATTTTGAAGAAGGCTTCAGTAATATGAGCATCATCCCCTAGCTCATTGTCCTGGAATGTATGGAACAACATTGCATCCATGGCACTCCTTTGTCATAATAACTCCTCCATACCAAAATCTAATTCATTTCCTCCATTGCCAACATGTGAAGAACTACTATCACTATAGGCATTCCTGATTGGTGAGGATGGGCGCAATGGAAATTGAATAGGTGGTTGATTCAACCATGCTTGGTATGCTTCCTAGATCCAATTTGCACTCATTTTTAGCCTTCTCTCGATTTGGCATTGTATTAGGGTGCAACAGAATATGGTAGGAAGGTCGCTCATCATCAAAATCCCGATCTCAAAAATATCGAACATTACATCAATGATGTTAGTAAGCACAATGCATTTGGTTTGATCTCGCATTTTAGAAAAGAACTATTACAGAGCACGATAATCACTTCCAGTAGAAAATGTTAAGTTGCAAGCAATTTATAGAGCAAACGTTTAGATTGAGCGATAAATTAACATCAATTCCAAATTAAATATGAAAATTTAAAATTGAGCAACACATTTTCAAATTGAGTTTATAAATTAAATTAGCAATTTATAAAACATAATTTCAAACTGAGCAATACATTAATATGAATCCATTGAAAATTAATAAATACAATTAATAAATGTTTTTTGTGTTACGTCCCAAGGGAACGTCTAAAGGTAATCCCAATTCAAGGCGTCTCTGAAAAGTGGTTGGTGGTCTATGGAAGTTGTAGTTTATTAACAACTCGTCACCAAGAGGAAAACTATGTATTGCATGTACAACAACAAATCTAGATGCTTTCCTTTTCATAAAGAACTCCTGGTTATTGAAGTGTTCTTCAAATTATCAATTTGGAGAAAATAAAGAACACTTAGAACTATTTATGAACCCTGCAATGTTCCCATGAGTGTGTGGATGACCATCTATATACAATAGGTTCTTCTTGTTAAAGTTTCCAGAAACATAACTATTCATGCACATACTATACATGGAAATGTTGTGCTTGTATTTACAATATTCAAGTAATCAGACCGACAATAGATAGAACCGAAAAATGGCATAAGTGATACTTGCTGTTTGGGAGGAACAAGTACATGTGCAAGGATAAACAACCCAAGATTTGTAGCATATATATTAGACTTGGTAATCATAAAACGATTACCACAAAAGGAGAATTTGGTACCAAGATCAGGAACAGGTAGAGAGGACAACCAAGCGCCATATAAAGAGCGGTTGTAAGAAGTTTGATATTTAATTTGCAGATTCACAAGAAGGGATAAATCATCGCTACCCTCCAACAATTGGATGGACCTCGGTGTGTACTTGGACAATTTTTCTCTCAAATCATGCAACTTTTTGGATCTTCTAGTAGAGATGGGTTGGGTGGCATTCATATCATACTTTGGATCACTAGAAATTTCAGATGACTGAACATAAGCCAAGGGGTTCTCCAATTTAGGATGAGAAATAGTTATTTTGGATTCCAACTTTTAAAAAAATGAGCATAGGGAAGTGTTCCTACATGTACTTTTTATATCACCTATTGTATTTTTTACTGCTGTAGGGGGTATTAGAACATGAACATTAGGTAATCTATCATTGGTTTAATGGGTGAGTGTGACACGCCGAGGGTTCTCCTTCAACCCTTGACATTTTGAACAACCACAAACTAATGGGGTGTCATAAAAGAGTTCCAGCTCATGACGAATTACCATCGGTGAACCAAGATGGCGGATTGAATATGGCATGTTACAATTGGAGAGGTAAAGCGGTAGCTCATTTTCATCCACGAACTGCTTGCAGTATCTAGCTCCTGATAAGAGCTTACGTCATTTTGAAATTGGTGGAATGTCTTGTGCATCCGAACTCGAACCCGAATCATGATCCTAATATAGAATAAATCAATATTCAGATTCACATGGATAAGTAACATAAATTCAAATAAGTAGTAAAAAATATATATAAAACCTGAACTTACTGGGGATGGAATGGGAGAACTCGTCAAACTTTCAACAAGATGGCATGAGATGGAATCTAAGCAATTGGCCATTTTATACTACAAAATTTTCTTCCTACATTTGAGCCAAATAGTAAAAGGACATTTGGTATGAATATATAATTTTAAGTGGACACATAAACAAAAAAATTACAAAATGAATCGATGTGTTTATTCATAAATAAACGCACCAGTGCTCTAACATAAACCAGATGCATCGGTGCGTAATCAATGTAAACACAGCATTGAATAATATCCGCAAAATCTCTTTCGGTGGAAAACATTCGCTACATTTGTTAGCGGATATTTCTACATGCATTTTCATAAAATAATTCATTCCGGTGCATTTCCTACATATAAGCGCACCAATGAGGCCTAAAATTACATGCACCATCGTACAGGTTTTAAAATTATTTGAAAGACAGTGTGTTTTACGTATGTACGCAACAGTGAAACTTGACAATAGGTGCACCGGAAATGCCAAAAATCAAAATTTAAAAAATCGCACAAACTATTTTTTCCCTAAATTAAAAAAATGGTGGGAATTTTAAGTTTGAAAAGTAAATCTAAATAGCGTTTAAAAGCCAAAATCCTAAACATTAACTCATTGTTTTGCTAAAATTTTCAGGGGAGAGTTTTGGAAGAGAGACTTACGTGGAAGGAGTTTGGATCAACTAGAAGGAGTATTAAGGGTCGAAATTTATTAGGTGTGGTGAATAAAACCAAACCCTGCATGATAGAAATTTCAATCACGTAAGTATTATTGTAGATCTTATAACCTTATTTAGAGTTTGCCTAGATTTAGAAAAACAAAACTTCATACTTACCTTCAATGTTGCAACCATTATTTTATCGATGTTTCTTTTCATTTTATGTGGCTGCAAAATTCTTCATTAGGGTTTAAATCCCTCTATTGTTATATTGAATTATGATTTCACCTTTTAGGGATTTCAGATTTATTGGGCTTGTGATTATATATAGAACACGTAGGGTGATATGGGTCCACTTTCTTGGTCGAATCCGTAACCATGTCGGCCCTATCAAGTTATTATTATTATTATTAAAAAAAGCATACATCAAAATCGGTGCATTTGTATTACGGGAAAACACCGGTGCATCCATCTAAATAATGCATCGCGTTTGAACCACGCCGCATAATTTTTAATTATTTTATAAAAACGCAAAGTCATTTTTTGTGTCTCAGTTCTTTGTTTCTGGTGCGTCGCATTTACTATAATGCACTGGATTTACTATAGCGCGCCATTTTTTATTATTTTACAAAAACGAAAAAGTCAATTTTTCGTATCTCGATTCTTTGTTACAGGTGTGACCTATTTGATTTAACACACTAGTGCATTGTTTTAACTAACGCACCAGGGTGTGTCATGTATACAAGTGCAACAAAATCATATTTATTCTTCTTAATATTTTTTTGTCGTATTTTGAAGGTCTATAATTTGTTTGTATAATATATTGATAGCTTCTGTATATAATGGTATAGGTTGTTTATTGATAGAAAATGCTTGCTATGATTTCAATGAACAACAAATTTAATCAACATGATGGGAGCACATCGAGAATTACGAACAAGGCAAGTGCTTTTAATAAATTTATGTATATAAATTAATTTGTTTGAATTATTTGTAAAGTTAACTAATATGTATTGGTTAATGTGTGACATGCAGTGCCAAAAAATGAGGCAGCTCGATAATATTCTTACCATACTAAGTCCAGAAGAGCATAAAATGTTGATGGAAAAGTTGCAGAGGGATAAAACTATAAGGTGAATACAAAATAAGTCAATATGAATTATTTATTGAAATTTGAGTAATAATATACTTAATTAAGAATATTCACTAATATGTTTCAAATAACGTAATTCACATATGATGAATGTTATGTAGGTACTGACAGCAACATAAGTCAATGCCATCATAAGAAAAAAAATTATGGAAGATGCAAATGATGATCAATTGGTCCTTATATCATCTGGAGTGGTGTTGGAAGTTAATAGAAGGGGCAAAGAATTTGATAATACTATCAGGGATTTGGTGGAAAGAACATACAGACATACTTTTCACTTACAATACAGAAACCAATCAAATGATTCAAAGAATCAGGTCATATGTAAACTACAAGAGGCATTCCCAGAGCAATGGTCAATGAGACCTATCAGGCTTGAAATAGCAAAAACATACAACAAAAAATAATCATTCAAAATGTAATATTCCTAAACATGTCTATGTAGAATATGTATCTAAAACTATTACAAAGCGTCATTGATTCAATAATTTTAATTCTATTATATTTATTTTTTACATAAATAGAGAAATAATTTAATGTCATTTTACATTTTTAGTAAGATTATGAGAATCCCAAAGGATGAATGAGGTGATATGCGAAATGTGCTAGTAGGGATGTCCAATAAAGTGTACAAGGAGATGGTCAAGGAAATGGACATAATTGCATCGCATGAAGAGCCATCTCAACAGCAACGTGCTTCAAATGTATGAAATCATTGGTTTTTAGGTTTATGTTATACATTTCATTAATTAATTTGACATTAGATATTAATTTTCAATTGTTTTTTTGCAAGAAAGAAAAGAAAATGGAACCCAATCAGCACAAAAGATAGGACGACAAGGAAAAAAGGGGTTGATAGCAAAGTTTGTGAGTATTTTTTATTTCGTTGTAAGAAATAAAGATTTTGTAGTGGTTGTGATTGATATATTTAATTTTTTTAATTTTTTTTCACTAGCGATCCTTGCATGCGTTCAAACAGGTGTTAACATACTAATCCTGAGCCATCATAAGAATTGATTGACATTGGCTTAAGAAGGGTTGTGAGTATATTTTGGCGTATAAACAATTAATTGTGGATTTTATAAGTCTCTATGTTGTTTTGTTTCTCTCATTTTATAATTAATAAAACAACAAAAAACTTTTATATTAAATCTATGATTTGTGACGGGGCATAACACTTGTAGGAAACAAAGTATGGAGTGGAGCCAACATAGGGCTTGTTGATAGAAGGCATGAGATTTGGTTTTGAGCGAATGTGTATCATTCATGAGTTGATTATTTATATGGTATGTTGCTTTTTAATTTACATTAATGTATACTATGTATTTTTTTTCATTATCCCGCTGGTAATGTAGATACACTTAGTATATTTTATGTTTATGTTTGTAGATGGAATCTGAAGAAGAGGAAAACAATCGATCCAATCAACAAAACATTCGGCCAAATAACCCAATTGATGCAAGTGGCTCGAGTACTGATAATAGTTCCAGTGAATAATGATGCTTTGTCTTTAATTTCGATGTTAATGCAAGCTGTTTTAGCTTGTTGTATACTTTTGAAATAATTGTCTGTGAAAATCAAATATTTTGTATAACAATGTACTAGACATAGTGTCTGAATTCAAAGACGACTTACCAATAAGTGTAACAATAATTACATGCATGTTGACATTTTGATTATTGTTGTCTCTATGTTATCATATTTTGTATGAAAAAAGCACTCTAATTGATATATAATAAAACAAACTTTTTTATTTTAATGCATTCTTCAATATTATTGTCAAATGTTACATGTGAAATGGTACATTGGTAATTTTTTTTCCAAGAAAAAAATGCATATTTTCATTCAAGATAGAGCAAAAATAAATTATTCAGTGCCATACAATAGTCGTAAATGGTACATTGGAAATTAAATGTATGGATGATTAAATATTACAATAGATTCTTGCATCTATGATATAAGAAATTAATCCAAACAAACAATTTCAATAATTAAAATTGAAATGAATTTTACTATAAACAAATATTTCAATTTAAGATGAAAAATTGAATTAAAAAGATAAAAAAATATAATATATATATTTGAATGAAATATCAGTGGCCATTCTTCAAGGAATCATATTCTGTGTGTTTAAACTATCCTTGCACCCTGGTGTGTAAAAACTAAACTTGTGCACCAGTGCATTTATAACATGGAGCACCGATGCATTTGATTTTATTAATCGCATCAGTTCATGTAGATTTCTTATGCACATTGAGAATGACCAAAGTTTATGCCCACTGATTTTTAGTTTTTAAGCATGGCGGTGCGTTTCATGTGTTATAATGCACCCGTGTGTTCTACCATTAAATGCACCGGTGCATTCGTGTATGAAATGCACTAGTGCAACCGGATAAATGTACTGTGCCATTAAATTTAAATATCATGGAAAAATGTATAGTGCGTATGATATAAAATATCACACCGGTGCGTTTATTTTGTATAGACGCACTAGTGAGTATATACTATACTCAAGCACTAGTGCATCATTGAAATTTGATTCTTTCACGTGCTTGTTCTGGTTGAGTGCATGGGTGTATCTATTCTAATCATACAACACCGGTGCGTTATAGTAAGAAATGTAGTGGTGCGCTTAATTTCTGTTGTGCGCACCGATAAACTAACTTCCGCTAAAACCTCCAGTCGTCGAGTATTTTTTAGTTATAAATTGTATCCGTTATGACCTCTGTCAAAAAATCCGCTACCATTGGCGGAGGTTGTAGCGGAGGTTTTTTTGACAATTTTTGCCAATCTTGTAAGACTAAAAAAATCCGTTATGACCTCTGCTATAGGGCCTTTTCTTTGTAGTGTAAACACGTCAAAAGTTTAGGACTTGAAAATTTTTAATATAAATACCAATGTGTGGAACCATTCTAAATCAATAGAATAGTTGGGTGGCCACCATTATCCACCGAAATCACTATTTATGCAATAATATGATCCATGGACATTTCTAACTATGTCAAAACCCTAATTCAACTAACTTATTTGGCTATATGATTACAATACATCATGTAGTAATAAATAATATCCTTTATAAGCCACAAGAATGGGATTCCTTCCTATTATTTCAACCTACTACATGGTACATGGTTTGTTGGGTTTGTTAAACCTATGCTCCACGTGGCACACTTGTAGGCATCCAAGTGTCACTCTATTCTACAAAAAAAATTGAAAGTGTCCAATAGATATAATCTAAATTCTTCCTGCAATAAAAATTACATTTTTTTCCTCAAAGATAAATTTAAGGCTTGATTTGATGACAAATTATTTTTTCTATGGTAAGAAAAGGGAAATGGCAATTGTAGATACTATATCTTTCAATGTTTTTCAATCTTGCCACACTTTCCAATAACTATCATATTCTTGTGTGGTTGCATTGTTTACTGCTAGATGGATGTCCATTGTTTTTGTTTTATTATTATCGTTTATGGATAATTTTTCTCAACATTTACTCTTTAAAATTTTGTGCATGATACATGGTTATTTCCAATATTTTTTTGTATTTGTGATATTTAGTTCATTGTTTCCTCTTATTTTTAACATTTGAGCAGTGGGATTGTTATTTGCTAACACAACTAGGTCAGTGGTTCAATAGCATTTATAATAAATGTTTTGTGCTCTCCCACTAGCTTAATGAGATATGTAGGATTTTCTATTTGTTTCGTAGCAATTTTATTTTTTTGATGACATACAAGATTGTTTAGAGTCTTCCTTATAGTGATACCCTCTAAAAAAAAAGAAAATGGTGTTCTTCTATAGTTAATTGAGATACCTCGTCCAAAAATTACTTGAAAATTGGGCCACTACCAAAAAAAGAAATGGTGTTCTTCTATAGTTAATTGAGATACCTTGTCCACAAATTACTTGAAAATTGGGCCACCCCATGTAGATGTTTTTTTTGCAACAATAACAAAATTTGGCCACGGTATAATAAAAGAACCATTAAAATGGTTCGTGAACTTGAACAAACAGAATAAAATAGTAATAGACACAAAATCCATAATATATAATAATATTTATCAATATTGAAAATTGTGGATGACTAATAATATGATATAGAATTTGATATATATATATATATATATATTAACAAATTATGAAACATTTTTTCAATATTTTTTTTCGAAGGAAGACTTTTCATGATCTCTCGATCTTCATATTCTAGATAGAGGGTGGTTCCATCAACAATTACAATAAAAAATGATAACCTTCACAAACTATTAACAAATTTGAACCTATAACCTATGACTTCCCTATCAGAAATATAAGATGGTTCAATAGATTATGCTCTAACTCTTGGTACTACATTTTAACTATATGTGCGTTTTATAATTACACGAGTTCTTTAAAAATACAAGGTAAATAGACTCTTCTAAATATTTTAATAAGATAATGTTATTTGGTTGGGCATAAGCCCTTCTCTATGTGACTTTGTTTATAGGTAGAGTTGTTTTTTTGGCCTTAAGCTAACATTCTTTACATGTTTTTTTTCTTTTGACTTGCACTTTAGAATAATATGCTTTTCCTATCACCATTATCAAATATTATTTTTTTGGTTTCCTATGGAGAAATACTAAAACTTGTAAATATTGCTTATTAATTAATACAAATTTAAAAGGCTTTTTATATTTAATAGTAAAATTTCACTTTCACTTTATATTTATGATTAATTGTTGTTTAAAATGGAAATGGTTAAATTTTTATTAAAAAATGGTTATAATCAAACAAGAAAACTATTTAAATTACAAAAAGTAAAAATAAGGTCATAATTAGAAGCTCAAAAATACCAAAACCCTAAGAATTGCTCAAAATTTGGTTCAACCTTCCTATCTTGTACTTATTCCCATATGTTTGAAATGCATATTGCCAGATATACTAAATTATTAAGAAAATAACCCTACAAAACATACCTGAAACTGAAAAGTACATAATTTTTTTCTTTTTAGGGGCTTGTTCCTTGAAACCAACCTCATATTTCACCACCAACTTAGTTGAATGCATATCCATCTCGATCAAATTGTTGTGTTTGCTACTAGTGTATATGATTTATATACTGGCATGCTAGAATGCTACACCATTATTGACCATAAAATGAGGGACTTATATCCCAGTCAACTCACCAACACAGATACTAGGTGGAATTAGCTTTTTTTTTAATCTTGTAAATAGGTCTTTATCCTTCTGCAAGATGTAAGGCCTCTATTCTCGGTGTATCCTACCCACAACCACCAACTAAACTACAAACAATGATTAATTTATGAGTTATCTTCTAGGATGTTCTCACTAGGGAGGCACACAAGCAACTAGTCATTAGGCCAATAAAAACCTAGTCTTTGAAAAGAATCTATCTTCAAGATCACTACCAATCCTTTATTTGTGATTTAAGTTTGAAGTACAAACCTTCTTAGCTAATCATCTTAAATAGGTATAACATACTATGTTCTCTGACTGGTCACTACTTGGTTCACTTACTATGGAAATATCAAAACCAATTGAAAGGAGAATAATCAAGTCTTTAACACTCTTGTGGTGCCATCTACAATCTATAAATTAGTCAAATATATGAAAAATAGAACGAAAACTCATTCTTCATTGTTGAACATTCTTATACAACACTAATAGCATGTTTGTACAATCCCTTCCAATCACTCTATTCATATTTCCTGTTGAGGGTGAATTCCCCAAGAACTGATCTAGGGAAATCACCAACAAGAAATGGATTACTCATCTTACTAGTAGAGTTTCAAATGATAATATTATTAATGTTCTCTAGCATTCAAAATTTTGCATGGACATTGTGTTTCTACAACATGTTCAATATCTTGTGCCTTTGAATGATATCTGAAAGCAATCTTGCCTTTGAATCTAGAACTCTACTACTATATCTTGAGCACATGATATCTTTAGGTGCATATTTACTCAAATTGCAAAATCAGCAATTCCTTCTACCCATGTCAAAGAATACTCTTCTACTTGTCTTAGTCATATTTTACACTTCACACAATGGACATTCAACATACAAATTCATATGCTCTCATTCCGATGGTAGCATACAAGTTATTTTCTCTTCAATCCAAGTGAAGTCCCTTCAACCGAATTGTCTTAACCATACTAACAAGGAATGAATGAGTAAATTCTAAATCACCATGTTAGGGATGTCAGAAGAAATCATAGTCAATTCTAAAAAAATGACTCCCGATGACAATTACCATCAATGATTGTATATGAGTAGAAATTGTGATTTGGAGGATCAAATGGGAAAAATTGTTTTGTGATTGTTGTAGTTAGTTACATAATTGTAATTTAACTCATCCCATTGTCCATTGACTTGAAATAAATACATATCCAACTTGTATGTGATCTTAGGGAGTTGAACACAACATCTCATGTTAGGTGAAAGTAGTTTTCTTTGGTCTTAGCATCAATAAGGAGAAAGGAAGTGCCCAGACAGTAAAAAAATTATCCATATGGTAATGGAATCATATAGGTGATGAGGAATTTCATTTATAAAATGAGAAAACCATAAAGAAAGTGAGAACATCTCATCCATAGATTGTGTATGACCATACAACCCCTCTATAGTGCCCAAGAAAGGTGTAAAAATAAATTTGGAAAGCCCCTAAAGAAATGCAATAGTCAATTGATACCAGTCTCTAATTTTCATGCTCTAGGGAAATGAATGGCGGATATTTGTTAGTTGTTGGAGTTGGGATACAATCTCTACTATTGAAATATGAACATGCATGACCCATGTAACCAATGCCAGGTCTACAAATTTGTGGTGGATACATCACGATTGGGTATTTAACTACTTTGATACTTTAGAGTTTTTTGTTTTATTGGGGAATACTTCTTGCCATTCCTCCTTCGAAAGTGATTTATCTTGTGGCATGTGGAATCCTTCTTTATACCAACAATATGCCATAATATGGTTGTTATTCCTACAAAATGCACATACATTTGAGTACTCATAACAATTAGCTATGTGGCCTTTATTCTTGTACTAGTGATAAAGAAGGGATGCCTTACTTGTTGCATTCCTCTTGGTCTTTGTATTCTTATTGTCCCAACTAATTGAGTTGATACCTCTTCGATTTGTTTGTGAAGGATGAGTTTTGGAACTCTTCTTTTTGTTTCCCTTCTTCAATCTCTCACAAGAAGGATGGAGTGGAATTTTACTCCATCTTCCTTTGTTGTTTCTCCCTCGTCTAATGAGTAGGTCAATTTTTTCTTTTCTTTTGAATTCATGAAACTGGTCTTGGTGTTTGTGGCCTTCTCCTTTCTAACATTGAAACCCAAGCCTTCATGCTGTGCCCTTTATTCAACTATAATGGGGCTTAGGATGCCTTGTCTCCTCTTTCCTATTCCTTGTCCATCTTATCCCATTTTCCTTAACAATTTTGAACCAATACCTATGGTATGCTCCTCAAATTAACAAAATTTCCAAGGAAAGTCATCTTACCAAATTGGTCTCAGTCATGGTGTTGGCTTCAATAGTGGCAATGAAAAGTGGAGTTGCTTCCAAGTTCTCTTGATCAACTACTTGTAGCTTTTCCAATTCTTCTTCCTTCTCTGCCAACTCCCATTCCATCCGAATCATCACCTAAATGAGCCTATAGTACAATGCTCTATAACACATATTATGATTCCCTAAGATGCAAAAAATATGAAATATCCAAATTCCTAACCCTGGGAATGATGTGGAAAAATAAATGAAAGACTCAAAGAGGCTAATTGATATAGTGATTTCTCGGGGCCACAATATTTGCATACACACTCTATTTAAGGCATTTCTTGGACCCTTACAAATATTATTCCATGATCTATGTGTTTGGTAAGCCATACAATATAAACAATTATGGACTATGTCAACTGAGAATAACATAAGGGAAATGCCTAGAAAACATGTTGAAAGTTTAGGACTTGAAAAAATAGAATATAATTGACAATATTTGGAACCAGTCTAAGTCAATGGAATAGGTGGGTGGCCACCATTATTCACCTAAATCACTATTTTACAATTTTGATCCATGAACATTTCTAACTATGTCAAAACCCTAATTTAACTAACTTGTTTGGCTATATGATTACAAACCACCATAAAGAATATCCTATATAAGCCATTGGACTGCATTTTCCAGCTGGAATGGAATATTACTACCGAAATTGCATTGTACATCCAGAATAAACCAAGGAAAACATGATCTTGGGAAGATACTTGACATGTTCCTCTTCTCCTATGTCAATCACAAGGAAAATGAAAAACCAATATTTTCTTTATCAAGTATTAAATGAGAGTTATGATCAAATAGAACACCTTAAGGTAGGATTCAAACAATCACATGGACAGTAAATGCATGAATGTGATGTGCCAAAAAATATGCAGTTCCTAATGGAATTGGTAAAAATCCACTTTGGAACCTAATGTCACCAAATCACCACCTTCCCAGGTTAAGTTGGTACTCATTGCTGCACTAGGAGCTATTGAACCAAGTGTTGAAGAATGAGTGTTTTGTATCCATTGAGCAAAGGTAGGTGAATCACCAGACATGTTATTTTAATGTATCCCATTTGATATCTCTGAATTCAAGAATCAACAAATTCAACTCCACATTGTGTGAAAAATGTTGAGTCTATCTTCTCATTTCTGATCCCTAGAGAATTTCCAAAAGCACAAAATCTACATTTGACAGGTCCAAATATTCTTTCACAAACCCCAAAAATGGGGATTCCTTCCTATTTTTTCAACTAGCTTTAAGGTTTATTGGGTTTGTTTAACCTCTGCTCCATGTGGCACAACTATAGGTCTCCAAGTGTAATTTAAATCCCCTTGCAATAGAATCTATATTTTTTCTCCTCAAATATAAATTTAGGGCTTGATTTGATGACAAATTATTTTTCTATGTTAATCATTGAGAAATGGCAATTGTAGATACTATATCCTTCAATATTTTTCAATCTTGCCACACTTTCCAATAATTATCTTATTTTGTGGTCACCTTGTTTAATGCTAGATGGATGTCCATTATTGTTGTTGTTTTATTATTATCTTGTTTATGGATATTTTTTCTCAATATTGTGCATGATAGAAGGTTCTTTATAATACTTGTTACTAGTTGTGATATTTAGTTTATTGTTTCCTTTTATTTTTAACATGAGTAGTGGGATTGTTGTTTTCTAACAAAAGTAGTGTAGTAGTTCAATAGAATTCCTAATCAATTTTTTGTGTTCTCTCACTATTAACTTCATGAGATATGTAGGATTTTATATTTTTTTCATAGCAATGCTATTTTTCATTTCTTTTTTTGAGAATGTACAAGTTATTGTTCAAAACCTTCCTTCTAGCAAGACCCTCCACAAAAAATTGGTGTTCTTTTATAGATGATTGAGATATCTTTTCCACAGATTTCTTTAAAACTGGGCCACACCAATAAAAAAAATTGGCCACATGCTAATGAAAGAACCATTCAAATGGTTCATGAACTTAAACAAACATATAAAATAGGAAAGCCACAAAATCCATAATAGATGAATACTATTTATCAATATTGGAAAAATGGAATGGATGATTGATGATATGATATAGAATTTGTAATTAATATTAATAAGTTATGAAACACTTTCTCAATATTTTTTCCAAGGAAAACCTTTTATGATCACCCACTCTTCCATAGAATATCTAGATGGAGGGTGGCTAGTCCATAACCAACCATAGTAGTGAATGATAACATCCAAGAACTAGAACAAATTGAACCTATGACCTATAGCTTCCCCATTGGAAATATACCTTCAGAAGATGGCTCAATAGATTACACTTTAAGCCTTGAGACTACATTTTATCTATGTGTTTGTGTTATAATTACATGACTTCTTCAATAAATAAATAAATAAAAATGAACTCTTCTAAATATATTAATAAGATAATGTTATTTGGTTGGACATAAGCCCTTCTGAATGTGACTTTGTTTCTAGGTAGAGTATTTTGTCTCAAGCTAATATTCTTTGCATGTTTTCTTCTTCTTTTGACTTGGAATTCATAATAAGATGCTTTGGTTATGACCATCATGAAATATTGATATTTTTGTTTCCTATGGAGAGTATATAGTGACAACTTACTTATTTTTATACTAAAACTTGTAAATATTGCTTATTAATTAATAAAAAATTTAAAAACTTTCTATATATAATATTAACATTTTACTTTCACTTTATATTTATAATTAACTATTTTTTTA
The DNA here is from genome assembly GCA_027924585.1 of Larix kaempferi. Taxonomy (NCBI): domain Eukaryota; kingdom Viridiplantae; phylum Streptophyta; class Pinopsida; order Pinales; family Pinaceae; genus Larix; species Larix kaempferi. Next base: position 5,257,274 of record BSBM01000091.1, on the reverse strand, counting down.
AACAAGAATGGTTAAATTTTGTATTAAAAATATTTTTAGTCAAACAAAACACTATTTAAATTACATAAAGTTAAAAACAAGGTTAGCGGCTAGAAGTTCAAAAAGATCAAAACTCCAAATTTTTCGCAAAAAATTGGAGTTTTGATCTTTTTGAACTTCTAGCCATTGACCTTGTTTTTAACTTTATGTAATTTAAATAGTTATTTCCATATGTTTGGCATGTATATTTCCATATATACTAACTTAACAAGAAAATAACCCTACAAAACATACACAAATTGAAATGTAAATAAAATTTGCTTGCTAGGGGCTTCTTCCTTGAAATCAACCTTAGATTTAACCACCAACTCAATTGACTAAATATCTATCTTGATTGAAATTTTTGTGTTTGTTTATCTTGCATATGATTTATAGGTTGACATGCTAGGATACTGCACCATTGTTGATAAAAAAAATGAGGTACTTATATCACACTTGCTTCACCAACAAGGATACTAAGTGGAATTAACTTTCTATTTTTGTCTTGTGCGTATGAATCTATTCTTTTGCAGTCTAGAAGGCCTCTATTCTTGGTGTATCCCGCACACAACCACCAATAAAAATGAAAATAATGATTAGTTTTTTGAGTTAGTTTCTAGGTTGTTCTCACCATCAAGGCACACAAGAAACTAGTGGTTAGGACAATAAAAACCAATATTTACAAATAGTTTGTATTCAAGATCACTACCAAGCCTATGTTCTTGCTTTAGTTTGGAGTACACAAATTATTTTTTATTCATCATAAATAGGCAAAGCATACTATGTTCTTAGATTGGATCACTACTTGGTTCACTTTCTATGGAAATATTGAAAACAATTAAAGGGAGAATAGTCAAGTCTTCAACACTCTTGTGGTGCCATCTACAATCTAACAATTCGTGAAATATATTAACTATAAAAAGAAAAGTCATTCTTCATTTTTCACTATGCTTATACAACACTAAAATATTGTTTGCACAGTCCCTTCCAATCACTCTATTCATATCTCCTGTTGAGGGTGATTTCCTCAAGAATCGGGCTTGGGAAATCTCCAACAAGAAATGGATTACTCATCTTACTATTTAGATTTTCAAATGATAATATTAGGAAGGTTCTATAGATTCACAATTTTTTTGCTACAACACTTTCAAACTCTTATGCCCTTGAATGGTCTCTGAAAGAAATATTGCCTTTGACTCATATCTTTAGCACTTGAGCTCTTTGGGTGCCAATTTACTCAACCTACAAAATCGGCAATTCCTTCTACCCATGCTTCTTATGCTTCACATAATGGTCATTCAATAGAGAAATTTATATGCTCTCATTCCCATGGTAGCATACAAGTTAATTTATCTTCAAGCTAATCAAACTCCCTTGATTTGAATTGTATTACCCATACTAACAAGCAACAAATTAATAAATTCCAAATCACCATGTTTAGGCTATCAAAAGAAATCGTATTCGTTTCTAATAAATTGACTCCCACTAACAATTACCATCGATGATTACATTTTGAGTGGCAAGCGTGCTTTGGAGGATTGAATGGGAAAAATGTTTTAGGGTTGTTATAGTCAGTTACCAAATCGTAATTTACTTAAGTTGACCATTGTCCATCGACTTGCAACAAATACATATGAACCATTTATGTGATCTTAGGGAGGTGAACACAACATCTCAAGTTAGTTGAAAGTAGTTTGATTTTCTCTTAGCATCAACAAGGAGAAAGGAAGTTCCCAAACAATAAAGAAATCACCCATCTAGTAAGGAAATTATCTAGGCAATGAGAAAGTTCATCTAGAAAATGAGAAAATCATCTAGCAAGTGAGAAAAACTCATCCACATATTGTGTACAACTATACAATCCCTCTACAATGCCCAAGAAAGTAGAAAAAGCTAAATTTGGAACCCCCCTAAAAAAATGCAACTGTCAATTGATGCCTTCGATTTTCTTGCTTCAAGGGAAATTAATGGTGGATATTTGTTAGATATTGGAGTTTGGATAAAATATATACTACTGAAATAGGCACATGCATCACCCATGTAACCCATGCTAGGTCTACAATGTTTTGGTGGCTATGTCACAATTAAGGATTTAACTACTCTAGTACTTAAATTTCTCTATTTTATTGGGGAAGCCTTCTTGCCATTCCTCCTTCGAAAGGGATATGGTTGGTGGAATGTGGCTTGCTTCTCCGAACAAGATGCCATACGATGGTCCTTCTTCCTGCAAAATGCACATACATTTGATTACCAATAGTAGTTAGCTCTATGGCCCTTTTGCTTTTAGTAGTGATAAACAAGGGATTCCTTACTTGTTGCATTCCTCTCAACCTTCTTCTTCTTCTTCTTTTTCCAACTAATTGACTTGCTACTTCCTCAAACTGTTGGTGTAGGATGAGTCTTAAAACTCTTCCCTTTTCTACTCTTATGCAATCTTTCACAAGAAGGATGGAGTGGAAGTTTGCTTTCATCATCCTTCATTGTTTCTCTCTCCTTTAATGAGTAGGCCAATTTTTCCTTCACTAAATTGGTCTTGGTGTTCTTGTATTTATCCTTTCTAGCATTGAAACCTAGGCCTTCATGTTGTACCCTATATTCAACTACAAAGGGGCTTAGGATGCATTGTCTCCTCTTGCATAGTCCTTGTCCATCCTAGCCCATATGCCTTAGCAATTTCAAACCAATACCTTTGGTATGCTTCTCAAATTCACCAAAATGATCTTGAGGAATGTCCAAGGAAAGTTAGCTTAGCAAAGTTGTCTCAATCATGGTGCTAGCTTCGACAGTGGCAATGAAAAGTGGAGTTGCTTCCAATTTCTCTTGAAGAACTACTTGTAGTTTTTCCAATGCTTCTTACTTCTTGACCAAATGTTGTTTTAACTGAGTTGTCACCTAAGTAATCCTATATGTTTGCTAGCTATCCATCTAAATTACCTTCTCTCCTAGTTGCATAAGCTACACTTTGTGCTTGTCCCAATCTACCATAAACCACGGTGAGGGAGTTTTGGTGTTCATCAAATTGGTTCTTTAGCAATGGAAGCAACCTTGTTGAGGTCTCAAGGTTATTCTCCATCTCTATCATCTATCAGTCATACATTTGGACCTTTCCCTTCAAGTTATGGTTCTCTTGAAGTTGAGCATTGATGGCTCAAATATCTTCTGAACTTTCTGTATTTACTTTACCCATTCCAATTCACATTGCAATGTATTTTATATCTCTTCTAAGATTATTAATTGTCGAATTTGCATTGTAGGTTCAAAGTCTTACAACCATTCATTGATTTGGATCTGTTTTTAAATCAACTGTTGTTTCATCCATCATTTTTTATCAAACAATGTGAAATGAACCTATGGAAATATTCGAAAAATAGACAAAACACTATATAAATTCGATCAATAGATATAAGAACTTTACAATTTTGAAAATTAAATAGCACAATATTTCTAATCTAAATTTCAAATTTTCATATTTTGTCTAAAGAATTTCTTCCTTGGTTTAATTACAAACAATTAAACAATAAGTCTTTTACATTATTATAATTCATTAATTTTTAGACATTATTATAATTCATTAATTTTATCCATCTTTATTAAATTTTGAAAAATAATTTAATAAAAATTGTATATAAACTTTTTCTATCATAGATGTTAAAAATTAATGTTTATTAACCTTAATTGTTTTTAAATTATAAATAATTAAGTAATAATTCTTTTACATTATTAAAATTTATTAATTTTATCCATTTTTATTAAATTTTGCAAAAATAATTTTGATAAAATTTCTATATCAATTTTTTCTATAAAGATGTTATTAAAGCTTAGTGATTATTGAGCATAACAACTTTAGACTTTTATCACCTTACACATCTATCTAAAATACTCTTTAGGTATTTAAAATACTCCTAAAAAACTGAACTTTATTTTTTCACAAGAAAAAGATATACCATTTGTATTAAGAATAATAAAGTGGGATACAAAGTTCCAGAACCTATTCAGTAAAGTACGAAAACCTCTGCACATACAAATGCACCAGCAAATCAACTATTTACTCTTGGTTGACACTTACAACTATTGTACTTGTCTTGGATAACACTTTTCAGTTGTATTTTCATCATATACTTAATATTAAAGTATAGTAATTTATCGTGTGAAAGTACACAAACCTAACTTTATATAAACATCAACATCGATTCTTCATTCCTTAACAATTGACACCTTGACTAATTATTTTTACTGACTAAAATATACGTGAAACTTTTTTATTGGTTGTACCTTGTCTTTCAATGATGATTGTTCTATGTAATAGTCATCAAATATAGATTTATTTTAATTTAGTCCGATTATGGTTTACACCATGTATGTATTATGGTTTATACCATGTCTTTTGATGATAATCGTTCATGTAAAAGATATTAAATATGGTTTGAAAAAATGGTAACTATGAACTGTCACATCATAAATGAGTTAAAAGGTGTTTTTAAATATTTTTAAGCGAACGTAAATTTTTAATTTTATTATTAAAAAATGTTTTTTCATCATATATATTTTAAAAATATCATTAAATATATTTAAAAAATAAAATTTGTAAAGAATAAGATGTTTTTGTCAGCAGGCAGGTTTCCTGTAAAAATAGATCACTTTCAGATGAGACTCCGTAATCAATTTTAATTAAAAATTTAATATTATTAAAATAAAAGTCATTTTTTTAAATTTTATTAATATTTAAATAATAATATTATACGTATTTTTTTAATTTAGGTTTGGTTGTACTAAGGAATAAGTTGATAAAAAAACAAATTTGCACTATGACACTTATAAAAATTTTATTTCCAAATTAAAAAATTAAAAATTAAAATTATTATATTTATTAATTAATTATTTAATAAATATAAAATTACAATAGACTAGACTTGATGCTGTTCAGTGTGCAAGGATAGTTTGTAATTTATTACAGATTTATTCACAAGATGATCATGTTATAAAGGCGGTGAGTATGAGCTTTTTTTTCTTTGTTGTTTCACAACCGGTTTTATTTTTTGATAGGGCTGCTCAGAATGGTTTGTGTGCCACTAGTGGGGTCATTTATATCAAGGATAGCCATTACTTTTATCTTCGTCTTAATGGTGGAAAGGGTACCAATATGAAAGCTGAGTTATTGGCACTATGGGTTATTCTAAAGGTGGCAAATTCCTTTGGTTTGGTGAAGCCTAGAGTCTTTGGGGATTCTCGAGTTACGATTAAATGGGCTACAAATGAATACTCTCTCAATGTATTGGAACTAAACTATTTGTGTGCTAGTATTCAGCAGGAGATGGCAAAGCTGGAACAGATTTCTTTCGAGCATATCTACAGAATTCACAACTCTCTTGCAGATCAACTTTCAAAAGATGCTTTGGCTGGACCTGTTGGTGTTCTTTTTGGGGAAGAATGGATGGAGGCCTGTCTACTTGACAGGGGTAACTTATATTTCTTTTAAAAGAAAATTTGTAATCATGGGCGGATCTATTTTTTGTCTGTAAAGCTATTTTTGACAGGGTATCTTTATGTATAGTAGCTCTGATGATGAATTTTTTTGAGATCAAGAGCTAGTTTTGATATCTTGAACTTTGATATTCTCAATCATTGTACTATTTGATTCGTATGAATAACAATAGTACGATTTTTTTCGGCTGGAAAAAAAGAAAAAAAGAAAATTTATATATATAAAGAATTTTAATATAAAACTTACTCGTATTTTTTAAAACTTATTCCTTCAACAACAAAATTTCAATGGAGTAAATCATGTTTCTTTTCTAAATACAATGTTGATCAATTTCCAATTAATACTCTATGTGCACTAAATCTAAAGACCATTATTGCATCCATAAATTGAAGTTAATTATTGTGGGAAAATAAAAAGAAAAAAAGAAAACTCTCACATTCATCATATGCACATGTTATATTTAATAATTATATTATGAAAATAAATAAAAGTAGTGCATCCACTTAAGTTGTGGTTGGTGAACTCACATCAAACACTTTAGAAGAGGTAAGCTAGAGTCGTACAGTCCTCTGAGAGATAGCTGTAAAAATAGACTAAAAACCCACACAATCCATTAACTCCATTCTACACATGTACAAAGAAATTTAATATACAATAATTTTGCATATTTCCCATTAATTCACTCGGTTAAAGTGTAAGTCACTTAAACAAGCCTACTTGAGTAACCTATTTTAGCCAATAACGAAGAAAATCAATATCCCCATGGCTCCTTTTATAAGGAGAGATGCAATGATGTACCGCATAAAGTTTATTCCTCAGTCTCGCTTCCCCTACCTCATACACTATGGTAGTGTGATCCTGTGAAAATCCTCACAGCAAATCTAAGAGATGATGTGTAACTCACAAGAGTAATTATGATTAAGCAGGAAAATAGAAGAAGAGTGAACAATACAGTATAATGAGCAACAGAATAATATGGTACAGTAGAACTCAGATAGAAGCAATAATACTTCACACACACTAGTTAATTAATCACAATATGGACAAATAAATAGTACAATGGTAGAGAGGATTTGAATGCCTAAGGTGGCAATTCGAATTAGCCTCTCAAAGTGATCATAAGATCAATAGAGTGTCATTGGAGCACAACTAGGTGTCCTCATGATCATCGGAGCACACCTGGAAGTCTTCATCATCATCAGTGGAGTCATCAATGCTCAAGTAACTGTCAACCATCAGTTAAACTAACTCTAGTAGGTGTAACTGAGTGTAACTAAGTGTAACTGAGTGTAATTGAGTGTAACTAAGTGTAACTGAGTGTAACTAAGTGTAAATGAGTGTAAACTAAAGACAACTGGACTGGTAGGTGAAGAAGGGCAAGTTGCTCCCTAAAATCAAGGAAGAAGGACGCATTAAGCAACTGGAGGGCTAAAACTGAATAGTGAGAAGCTCTTGGGGGCTGGCTAACTAAGGGCTAGTTGCTGGACTGATGACGAGGATGCATGCAAACCCTAGAATGCATGCAAACCCTAAAAGTGCATGCATGACTAAAAATGTAAATGATCAAAATACTGGTGGGACTAAGATGGAATATAGGAATATCCTAACAGATCCAATCCAGTACAACCATACTTTGTCCTATCCTATACACAAGGGATGAGTTGTGTTTCTATCTGTGCCTAAGCTCTGCAATGTGGAAGAGATTAGCTACCTGGAATTCAAAGAATTTGATATTTGGATATATGACAATGTAAGAGATTGTATCTGAGGATACAACGCAAGATCAAGATGAGATTAGCCTGAAAAGGAAAATTTGAGATTAGATTAGCTTAGAAATTAATAACACTAAAAATCCGATATCATGGCCATGGACATCAGTATTTCATCTCCTGTACTCAGCCCTCAGTATGTTTTTTACAGTCCCTCTAATGGCCAAGGAATTGCAACCTGGATTGATGCGAATGATGTTAGAAACATTTCTGAATACTTGTGGAACTCCAACATCCATGGTGTTAATCAGTTGTTCTCTGATATTTGCGATTGTAATGGAAGGTTACACTGGAATATGGGTATAATTGAAGAAGATAATGTATTCGAGGATAAAATCTCAGATGAATTCAAAATGTATAAATTCAAGGTGGTTATATGCACGAGAGACACAAGCCATGATTGGACACAGTGCCCTTTTGATCACAGGGGAGAAAGGGCTAGAAGAAGGCACCCAAGTCTGTACAGTGGAGAAACTTGTGTCAATTACAAGAAAGGATATTGCAAGAACGGCTTAACCTGTGAATTTGCTCATGGTTTGTTTGAGAGTTGGCCACATCCTCACAGATACAAAATAAAGCGTTGTAAGTATTTCTAATCCATATAGTCTGATTCTAAGATATAGTCTGATTCTAAGATATCAGGGAGAATGTCAACATTATTGATCTAGTGGCTTAGGAGCATGTAGGGGTGATTGTACCACCCAAGATATTTATATCATTTGTTTCTTCCATCCATGAGACTTCCAATTATATAGCATAGGAGAGGTGTGATGATGAGATTGACTTCATCCATGCACATTCTACTTATTCATTAGAGAGGTGTGATGCCTTAATGGAGGACATTGTTGAGGGTGATTCAAGAGTCGTAGATACTGTGAGTATTACAAAGTATAGAGCCATGGATTATCCCTTGAATGGTTTGAGATGGATTGTATCACAAGAGATGGTCTGTGATTGATATGCACACTTGTGATAACTTTCTCAATGGATGTCATACGTCAGATTGTCATTGGCTTAGCGTTCTTCCCTTGAGCAATTAATATATCTAGCCTTGATGGCGGACACCTTACATGATGGCCACATGGAGTATTCACTTGGTGGGAGAACACCCTATAAGGTACATGGAGCAATGTGTATTGTGGAGGAGGGACACAATCCCTAGATAGCATATGGTGCCATGGTTTCCTTTTTGGAGGATTAGATATGGATTGATGGTCTTTCCTTACATATGTACATATGTACTCTACAAGTGGAGCACTTCGCTAGTGCGTGGATTACTTATGTTTCTTCCTTGGAGTGCTCTCTTCCGTTATATATATGCTATATAAGATGAGTTTTCAAATCTTGTTTATGCATGTGAAGTTTTCCTAAAGGGATGGAAACTTGAATTGGAGTGATTGGTGTAAAACATCAAAGTATTGCAATATTAACTTAAACATCAAATAAACGATATAAGATAACATGAAATAAACTATCTAACATAACAAGAAATAAACTATCTAACATGAATAACATTAGACATGCATGAATAAACAATCACATGAATATACGCATCATGCCAACCATTCATTCATGCTAATTGATCTGTCTGTCGAGGATACAACTGCGTAGATGTGTCCTACAAAAATGCATTTTACGGTCAAATTCCAACAAGTAATGGTTTGATAACATGGTTAATTAAAAAAACAAGAAGGGAACCGAGATATGAATGCAAAAATGTTTACCTGGTTGTACAAGATCAAATATATGATCATAGTCGTTCGAAATAGAAGACTGGCCTTCCTCTAACTGGATCGTTTCAACAACTGCATGTGGGTATATTGCAGGTGATACGTGATCCCATTCATCAACCCAATCTGTTGATTCACACTCATCCCAGTCGCTGCTACTACAAGTCCTGCAAAAGCAAGCAATTTTTCGCGATCATATTTCAAATAAGGGGTTGTTTGAGCTTCGAATTGAATTAAATCCACGAGTCCTTTGTATAGTACTACAAATATAAGAACGTGATCGATCTATATCAACCACATGCCAGAAATTTTTGACAGCATGTCCTCTACCTGCCAGTTTGTGCTACTTTGTGGTTAGATCTGACATTTTTGTAGAACACCATTGAACTATGGATTCTGCAATCCCGAATATGAGGATTTTTCATGCACCTCATATCCTCCCTTCGTAGGTTAGTTTTGAGTAATGCTCCAGACCCATCATCCTCTCCCTTTCCATGCCTGGTCTCAAAATAGTTCCATATATGTGGCACATCATAAGTCTTGTACAAAATACTCAATCACTGGAATACACATGCATTTTTTAACTGGCCCGCACAACCATCTGACCATATCCAATGCTGATCCATCTGTATATTTCTCTCCTTCAACTGATGATAGAAAATTCTAAATCAATGCTGCACATAATGCAGGTTGTGGCACCTGTCATCATTGATGTAGAAGTTGGTCTCTTTCAATATTATACTCCTGTCATTGCTTCTCTCTGGTGTGTGCCTATACGTGATATGGACCATTATGCTAACTTGGCATGAATGGTAGTATTGAGTTTGAATCTCATTCTGTGGTTGCAGGGTGTAGTTTTCAGCAAAGTCCAAAACCGACAATATTGTGCCATTGGGAAAGGTGTCCCTGCACTGTCTGTACTGTTCATCCTTCAATTGTGCTATAGGGACATGTTGTACATACTGCTCAGTATTTTTGTAGAATTCCTTCATGAAATCACAAATTTGTACCTGGTGCCACAAAACCAAGGGCATCAATACAACGTGACATTTACAATTTGAATATATATGTATAAATTCAACATGTAAAATATGAAAGTATGCAAACTTAGATTACCTATGACTTCACCAATGCAACTTTTTTGCTTTCCTTCGCACTATCCACTTGATATTTTATGTACTTGAAGTTCTGCATTTCTATTGACATCCTCCCAAATTTGTGCTCCTCGCTTTCATGGATGTAGTGGCTCAATAATGCAAATCCATTGCACCTGGAAGATGTCCCATATAAACATGATTTTTTATAATATCTTTGTCCTTCAGTTCTTTGACACATTATGCTATGGATAAATTCTCCGGATGCATTCGATGGCTGTAACGATGGGAAGTCCTGCACAATGTTAGTACGCAAATCACAAAGTATATGTGTATATGTATCATAATAGTAGTCAAATTCTACATGGTATCTACATCAACATGTGTTGCGATCAACGCAAATTCTAACATACCAGGGTTTGTATTTTTCAAAGGACCTTTGGCCTAAGTTCAATTGTGTGTGCTCATTCTTGAATCTCTCATAGAGTTTCGTTTGTTTTGTGTCAAGGAAGTGCTTAACATGGGGTTCACACCCCTTAAAGCCTTTTCTCAACTTTAGCACATCTCTTTGATTCGATGACGGTCTAGTGTTATCATGCCAAAAATTTTGTACCAATTCTTTAACAACATTAATAAGCTTCATGTTTGAACAAGGTAACCTACCAACAAAGGCCCAACAATCTTTTTGTCCTGGGGTCTCAATTTTTTCTCTAATAGAAGCATACTTTTGAAGATTCTTTCTATTTACTTTAAATATTTTACATGTGTGTGATAACATGCGACGTTTCCTTGTGGATTTGTCTACAATCGATTCTAACAATACACGATGGGCCGCATTAAGATCTTTTGTATTAGAATTTTTTCAATCAAATTAAATGCAGACTATAGATTTCTAAAAACATGACTATTGGGCTCTGAACTTCTAACTACATTTATGCCTAAAATTCTCCTAACATGAGCTAGACAATGTGATTTTAACAAAGCCAGAAACAATTGACATTTTGTTGCATCGCTTTGGATTCAAAAAATTCTTTGATGATCCTGCTACAATGGAAATAAATAGTGTGTTTAGGAAACTTACCTTCAAGTCCTGAAAAGGAACTTTCATCCACATGAATATGTCTGGGAGTTCTTCGTTGTCCGCTTGATAGTAGAGGAAAGGGAGTTGGAAAGGAGATACGATTCTCATCACCAGTTTGTTGTGGTACTTCGTTCACAATTTGGTCCTGCAAGGGAGTGTGTTTGACATGTGTGTGATCTTCTCGGGGAGGTTTCCAATTAACAACTCGTTCAACATCCATCCCTGCATACTCAACATCAATCAATATTTGATTGACTTCAGCCACTTCATCATTGCTTGTTGATGGATTATTCGTTGGATGATCACTTGATGTTGGATTTTGAGAGGGCTCCATTACCTGCATCCATTTCACTTCTCCCGATGAACTTGAGGTCATTGTGGCATGCATTGTGCTAGGATCTAAGGCACTAACATTTTGATGTCTACATTTTCCATGTACAACCCGGCCTTTTCTCTTATCTTATGGGCCTTTTCAGGGGGCAACTCCTCCCTTCTAGACTTTCTTTTATTATTACGCTTTCTACCCATCTTCAATATTTTTTTTAACAAAATAAGAATATAACGCCTGCAAGAAGAAATAACAAATAAGATATTATTTTTCAATTATGAAATGAGGAAAACAAACTTTTACCATGATTAAGATAGAAGGTACACAGTATTTAGACAAGATTTATACATTGAGTGGTAATATGACTTGTATAATGTGCAAGGTTATTAAAACTCGATGTAGCAATTGATTGGATACTGTCCAAACCTATGTGTGTTATCTTCGTAAGTGTACAATGTAAATTATGGTCAGGTAAGTATGTTTTGTTTTCTTGACATTGGACATATAGAGAAAACTAATATGGTAGCAAGAAAGATGGTGGCATGAGGCCATTGCAACTATCACAAAAAATGATTGAAGTGGTGCAACAAAGATCTATTTTGCTCTCAACATCCCATCAGTGTGTACATGCATAGAGCTTGTGTTATTGGTATCGAGCATGCACCTATTCAATCAAGTATTGATATGGGATTTAATAATGTTTCAGCAATGCAAAACTCGACCTAGGTTGGCATCAAGATCCTCCTATCCATCTTAGTGCCATAGACTTGTAGTGTGGTGAATTCCCTCATTTTGAGTGCAACCTCCCTTTTGTATAAATGTGTGGTTGTGGTTTCCTGTTTTATGTCTAATACCATGGTAGGGTCCTCATTTCACATTTGTCCTTAATTTGTCAACTTCTTGAAACAATGTACAACAACATTTAGTGAGAATGTTTTCTTATAATCTTAAAAGCTATTGAGAATGCCCTAGATATAACAACAACATCACCTCTAGGACCTCAATTTGAGATGTTTTCTTGTCATATTGAAACAATGTACAGTGAGCCTCATTTTGGTATCTTGGCACTTGGCACATGGTTTTTTGACAATAGTTTGTGTTAGTAGATGGTATTGGATGGTGGTATGGGGTGTTAGTAGGAGCAAATTTCCTATAAAAGGAGAAGCTCCTACTCACTTCATTTTCATGTTTTGGATGAGGGAAAATCACCCCTAAAGATTAAGAATTTGATTCTTTTGGTGTTTGTGTGAGTTGTTGTAGTGAAATGACGAGGAATTCATCAAATGTTTGTGTATTGGATGGATTTATGTGATTATGAAAGGTTATTGGTGGTGATGCAAGTAAGTTTTTTTTATTATCTTTATGAAAGGTTGAAAGCATTGCTTGGTGCATGTTATATTTTTTTGTGGTAAAATGTTTTTATTGTCTGTTGAAGATTAAGAAGACTAAAATACATTTATCATACAATTCACGAGGAAAAACTAAAATACATACAATTCAAACAAGTGAATGAAGACTAAAATACACAAGGAAAAATTGTCACCATACCTCAAGGATTCCTCTTTGCTCGAAATGTAAAATGTTCTTTTGATGTATCCACTATATGTAAGAAGAGTTCAAGTGTGTCCAAGCAGCATGAGAATTCAATCCAAAGTGACAAATAGAGTCCAAATAGTGTGTATTAAATCCAAAGTGCCAAATAGAGTCCAACTGATGTGTATTCAATCCAAATTGTCAAATAAACTCCAAAAGGTGTGTGAATTCAATCCAAAATGCAAATGACTGTCGAGTTGTGTGTGAGAAGAGCGAAAATTTGCGAGATTAGCGAAAAACAAATGAGAGAGAATACCACAAGTCATTTGCAAAATTTCATGTTCAGCAAAGGTGCGCACGTAAAAGAAGTAAGCACACACCAGTGGTGCGCATGTGCTTCTAGTGCATGCACGCCTCTGCATAACGTTGCTTTGTTCGGTGGGTAATATGTAGTGCATTTATTTCCCAATAAATCTCTATTTTCCCGTTTATTCCGAGAGCCCCTCCCCCCTAAAGGCCTTTAGTCCCTCTTCTAAACCATAATCCCCAAGTGCATAAGTGCTTAGGTGTTTAAGGGTTTTGGGATTTAGAGCTTGTGGGTTAGGGGGTTAAGGTGTTTTTGGGTTAACTAGGATTTAAGGGTTAAGGTGTTTGGGGTTAACACTACTAAATTATTAGAAAGTCCATGTACAAATAAATGTTATAAAAATGATTTCAAGATAGATAGTGGTGTTCATAAAGGCTCATGGGGGCTAGGTATTATAAAGCGCTATGGTTAGGAGGGGTTTTATTGGTCAAGAATTTAGTGTTAGGTGTTATTTGTCTTAGAGTTAAGGGTTTCTTGGTTATTGATTATGGGTCAAGGATGATGATGATCAAGGTTTAAATGTGATAGTGTTTATAAGGATTTATTATTATTATTTGTTATCATTTAGATCAAATAACAAATAGTTGATATAGAGGTTAGGATTTGAATATTGTAGTTCAATGTTTATGGGCGATAGGGTTACATGGTGTATATGGGTTAGGTATTATTTAGGTTACCCTTTTGGGGTTGTGTTGGTTGATGTTAATATGTTATGAATTATATGTCTTATTAGTTAGAAATATATAGGCATTCTAAGGGTTAGAGTGTATATGGGTTAAAGGTGGTAGGGGTTAGGGTTATAAGGATTGTAGGTTAAGAGTTGTTAAGGTTATGGGGTTAAAGGTTATGTATTTTAGTGTTAAAAATTGATAGTCTTTAAGGGTTATAGGGGTAATTAGTTCTCCCTCTAAACCCCTAACACCCAATCTCTCTCTCTCCATCTCTATCTAAACCCCTGAGCCCCAATATATCTCTCTCTATGAACCCCTTACCACCAATCTCTCTCTCTCTAAACCCATATTCCCTCTCTCTCTCTCTCATCCCCTAACCTCCAATATCTATCTCTCTCTAAACCTTTAAAAACTAATCTTTCTCTTTCTATATGTCCCTTTAAACCCTTAAATTCCAATCCACCACTCTCTCTCTCTCTCTCTCTCTCTCTCTCTTTATACCCCTAACCACCAATCTCTCTCTCTAAACCTCTATCTCCAAACCTCTATGTCTCTCCCTCTCTAGACATGGAACCACAAATATCTCACTTTCTCGAGCTCTAAACCCATAACCCCCCCTCTCTCTAACCCCTTATCCCCCAATATCTCTCTCTTCCTCTGTAAGCCCCAAACCACCATTTTCTCTCCCTTTATCTCTCTCTCTAAACCATTAAACTACAATATATCTCTCTATTTCTATACCCCTCACCACCAATCTCTCTCTCTCTCTCTAAACCTTAAGCCCCAATCTGTCTCTCTCTCTAATCCCATATCCCTCAATCTCTCTCTCTCTCTCTCTCTCTCTAAACACCTAGCCCCCAATATCTCTCTCTATAAACTCGTAACCCCCAATCCCTCTCTCTCTGTTTGAACCACTAATCTCCAATAAATTTTTTTCTCTAAACCCCTAACCACCAATCTCTCTCTTTCTCTCCCTTTACCTCCATTCTCTCTCTTCGTTTAAATCTATAACCCTGAATTCCTCTAATTCTCTTTCTCTCTCTCTAAAACTCTAACGTCCAATCTCTCTCTCTCTCTCTCTAAATTCCTAGCCCACACTTTCTCTCTCTCTATATGCTTAACCAACAATATCTTTATGTTTCTCCCTAAACTCGTAACCACCAATTTCTTTCCCTCTCTCTCTCTCTCTCTAATCACCTAAACCCCATTCTCTCTCTCTCTCTCTCTAAACCCCTAATCCCAAATTTCTACCTCACTAAACCCATAACGTCCAATCTCTCTCTCTCTCTCTATAAACCTCTAACTGCCAATCTCTCTCTCTCTCTCAACCACGAAGCTCCAATGTCTCTCTCTCTCTAAGCCCCTAACCACCAGTCTATTTATTTCAATCTCTCTCTCTCTAAACCCCTAAGCTCCAATATCTCTCTCTTTCTCTTTGAACCCCTAGCCCCCAATCTCTCTCCATCTCTCACTCTCTGAGCCCCTAACACCCAATCTCTCTCTCTCTCTCTCTAAAATCCTAACCCAAAATCTCTCTCTCTCTCTCTCTCTCTATATATATATATATAAACCCATAACTCCCAATCTCTCTCTTTTTATCTCTTTGTAATCCCTTTAACTTCCAATATCTCTCTTTATTCTCCTAACCCCTAATCTCTCTCTCTCTAAACCCCTAAACCCCAATCTCTATCACTTTCTCTCTCTATGTCTCTAAAACTATAAATTCTAGCCTCTCTCTCTCTCTAAACCCCTAACCACTCTCTCTCTCTCTCTAAACCCATGACCCCAAACATTTCTCTCTCTCTCTCTCTCTCTAAACCATTAATCCCCAATCTCTCTCTCTAAACCCTTAACCCCCACTATCTCTCTCATTCTACCTAAACCCCTAACTATCAATTTCTCTCCCTCTACCTCTCTTTATCTATCTAAACCCCTAACCTCAATATCTCTCTCCCTAAACTACTAACCAATAGTCTCTTTCTTTTTCTCTCTCTCAATCTCCCTCTCTGAACCCATAATATCCAATCTCTCTCTCTCTCTCTCTCTTTCTCTCTCTCTCTCTCTAAACCCCAAAACCCCAATATCTCTTTCTTTCTCTCTCTCAAAAACCTTAACCACCAACCTCTCTCTCACTCTCAACCCCTAACCTCCAATCCATCCCTCTCTCTCTAACTATCTCTCTAAACCCCTTACCACCAATTCTCTCTCTCTTTCTCTAAACCCATATGATCCAATACCTCTCTCTATATCTCTCTCTAAACCCCTAAGCTACAATCTCTCTATGTCTATCTCTATACCCCTAGAAACCAATCTCCCTCCATCTCTCTCATTCTAATCCCGTAAAACCCAATCTCTCTCTCTCTCTAAACCCCTATCTTCCAATCTCTCTCTCTCTAAACCCTTAATCCCCAACATCTCTCTCTCTGTAAACCACTAACCACCAATCTTTCACTCTCTCTCTAAACTCCTAACCTCCAATCTCTCTCTCTCTCTCTCTCTCTCTCTCTCTCTCTCTCTCTAAACCCCTGACCTCCACTCTATCTTTGTCTTTCACTCTCCCTCTCTAAACCTTTAACCCCTAACTTCCAATATCTCTCTCTTTATACCTCTAGCCCCTAATACCTCTCTCTATCTCTCAAAAACCCTAAACCCCAATCTCTCTCTCTCTCTCCCTAGACACCTAGACACCTAACCACCAATATCTCACTTTCTCTTTCTCCCTCTAAAATCCTGATATCTAGTCTCTCTCCCTCTCTAAATTCCTAACCACCAATTTCTCTCTCTCTAAACCCCTTACCACCAATCTCTCTCTTTCTCTAAACCCCTAACCTTTAGTCTCCCTCTCTCTCTCTCTAAACCCAAATCCCCCAATCTTACTCTTTATATCTCTTTCTCTAAACCCCTAACGTCTACTCTCTCTCTCTCTCTCTCAACCCCTAACCCAATCTCTCTCTCTAAACCCTTAACCCCAATATCTCTCTCTTTCTATGTAAAACCATAACCATCATTCTCTCTCCCTCTATCTCTCTCTCTAAACCATCATTAACCCAAAATCTCTCTCTCTATACCCCTAACCTCCAATCTCTATCTCTCTTCCCCCTCTCTATAAACCACCAATATCTCTCTATAAACCCCTAGCGCAAAATATTTCTCTCTCTTTCACTCTCTCCATCTCTCTAAACTAATAAACCCCAATCTCTCTCTCTAAACCCCTGACCACCAATCTCTCTCTCTCTAAACACCTACTCTCCAATATATCTCTCTCTAAACCCCCAACCACTAATCTCTCTCTAAAACCATAACTTTCAATCTCTCTCACTTTCTCTCTCACTTTCTCTCTTTCTCTAAACCTCTATCCTCCAATCTCTCTCTCTCTCTCTCTCTCTCTCTCTCTCTCTCTCTCGACCTCAAACCACCAATCTCTCACTTTATCCCTCTCCAAAATCCTAACCTCTAGTCTCTCTCTCCCTCTCTCTCTCTCTCACTCTCTAAACACCTGACCACCAATTTCTCTCTCCCTCCCTCTAAACCACAAAGATCCAATCTCTCTCTCTCTCTCTCTCTCTCTCTCTCTCTCTCTAAGTCCCTAACCACCATTCTCTTCCTTTCTCTCCATCCTTTTCTATAAACCCATAACCTCCATTCTCTCTCTCTAAACCTGTAACCCCCCATACCTCTAATTCTCTCTCTCTCTCTTTAAACCTCTAACCTCCAATATCTCTTTCTCTCTTTAAATGCCTAACCCCCATTTTCTCTCTCTAAACAATTAACCCCCAATCTCTTAATGTTTCTCTCGAAACCCATAACTACTAATTTCTTTTCCTCTCACTCTCTTTCTTTAATCCCCTAACCCCCAATCTCTCTCTCTCTCTCTCTCTCTCTCTCTCTTTGTCTCTCTCTCTAAGCCCCCAACCTCCAATATCTCTCTCTCTCTCTAAACCCCTAACCCCCAATCTATATCTCACTAAACCCATAGCATCCAATCTCTCTCTCTCTCTCTCTCTCTCTCTCTCTCTCTCTCTCTCTCTCCGTGTGACAAATTAATAATGACCAAAATCTCTCTCTCTCTCTCTAAACCCCCAACACCCAATCCCTCTCTCTCTCTTAACCCCTAACCCCTAATATCTCTCTCTCTCTCTGAACCCATAACCCCCAATCTCTCTCTTTGTATCTCTCTCTAATCCCTTTAACTTAAAATATATTTCTCTTTAAACCCCTAACCCCACATCTCTCTCTCTCTCTCCTTGTCTCTCTCTCTCTCTCAGTGGCCATAGTGATTACATATTTAGAATGATATACATTAGTGGTTATAATGGTTAGAAGTTAAGGATTAGGGTGATGTGGGTTACCATGAGAGTTAGGAATTGTACGAGATATTAGGCTAGAGTTATGGGTTTGAAGTTAGACATTAAGTGTTATATGGATTATTGGTTAAGGGTTAAGATGGTTAGAGGTTACGAGTAATGTTTTATATGCGTTAAGAGTTGTAATAGTTATGGATTATGGATTATATACGTCAGGAGTGATAAAATTAAGGGATAAACAATTAAATGGGCTATGTTTTAAAAATGTATGGGTTTATAGGGATTAATGGAAAGGTTTAGGGATTAGGGTATTTAGAGTGATAGGTGTTCAAAGTTATAATTCTTACTGGTAAGGGTCAGGAGGATACAAACTTTAGGGTTTAAGGGTTATAATTATTACTAGTAGGAGTTAGGGGGATACAAAATTTAGGTTTTAAGGGTTGTAATCAAAAGAGGTTACATCATAGTTGAAGTGGAACATGTATGAAGGGTTAGAGATGATATGGTTATGAGATAAATATCTTTTTTATTTAATTCAAAATGGGTTATAGGACATTATATAAAAATTATAACACTTCTTCTCTAGTAGTTATAGGGGATATATGTTATAGTGGTTAAGGGTTATAAGTTTTAAGGGTGATTTATTAGGAGATAAGGGTAAGGGTTGACAAATGCTAAGAGTTATAGGGGTTAGGAATGATATCAATTACTCATTACGTTTATATTGGCTATGGGTTATAGGTTTTAAGGGTTGGGTATTTGATGATATAGTTTAGGGTTGATGAGAATTAGAGGTTATAAGGGTTAGGGGTTAATTTTTATTTGACTAGACACTTTAGAGGTTAGGATTATAAGGGTTAAGGGATATTTAAGTGTTGGGGAATGGGGAATATATCATTATGTGTTAGGATTTAGGATTTTTAGGGGCTATACTAGTTTAGAATTATAGTGGGGCAAGAGTTATAATGATGAGTTGTACTAGTGACTAGGGATTGCAATGGCTAGGGACTAATGGTGAAGGGTTTGGGGATTGAGATATAGGGGTCATGGATTTATGGTTATAAGGATGAAGATTTATATGTACACGAGGATAATGCAAGTCAGTGATTTTGTGTAATAATATATATATATATATTATAGGATTTTTGGGTTATAAGGGTTACTAGATAGGGAATACAATGATTAGGGGTCATAGGGTATATTCGTGATAAGGGTTAGATGTCAATGGTTATAGGGGTTGCATTCCTATTATCATTAGTATCGCTACTCATAACGGAGGATATGCTTGAGAGGTCTTGTGTAGTGGACTAAGGAGTTTTTCTTGACCTTGGATGATTAGATTCTTATTTCAGGGATTAAAGCCAAGGTTCCATCCCTCAACCATGTATAGGGATGGAACACCCATACCTAGAATCTAAGACATTGGAATGACCACACCCATATTCATACTTGGAATCAACGCTAGCCTAAGGAAATCCTATGTCATGGATTTATGTGTTATTCATGGAAATGGATGACTAAATCTCATAACCCTTGTGGTTAAGGATAGAAGAGAGGGGCGAGGGAGGGAGGAGGGATTGGGAAGAGTGTAAGAGAGGGGGGGGATTGGGTGGATAGGAAGAGAGAGGGGTGGGGTTATAGAGAGGGAGGGGGGGTTTAGGGATATATAGGAAAAAAATGAAGGCGTCAATTAACGCGTGCATGCATTTGGATGCACGCGCGTTTAGATTCAATTCTTTTTTGGTGCCCTTGCAGGTTTGGTACTAGCTTTGGATTGCCAAACCTTGAGGCTCGATCTGAGTTATGGTAGAACACACCAATTTCTATAACTTCATGTTTTTCACGCTTAGTTATGCATATGATCCACTTGTGCACTACTAATGAAATTGCAAACAATTGCGAAGCTCTGTGGGTAGATTATAATTATATATTTTTTGAATAAATATGTTATTGTTTTCTATTTTTAATTCATTTTTAACTGCACTCATGTCAAATTAGTAAAAAACATAGGTCGTTTATTTGGGCTATAACTGTTGATTGGATTACATATTTTGAAAACATAAAAGAACCCGCACAAGAGTATAAGAATACCTACAAGCTAAAAAAAAGTTGATTGATTATGTTAAGACCATGATATGGTGAACCAATGCTCGAACATGTTGTTTTAGGGCTTCATTGACTTTCGTAATTTTAAAAAAATATAAAATTAACTTTTAAAATTTTAGAAAAATAGCCCTGCACAATATTCATCTGTTGCCTACACCTCTACATATTTTTTCCTCATAATTTGACAATTTACATAACAAACCGATGGACCAACGCGAACATATGCATTATGTTTAAGAGACAAAATAACATACCAATCTTAGAATAATGACATTTTGGAAAAATAGCCCTGCACAATATTCGTCTATTGCCTACACCTCTAAATATTTTTTCCTCATAATTTGACAATTTACATAACAAACCGATGGACCAACGCGAACATATGCATTATGTTTAAGAGACAAAATAACATACCAATCTTAGAATAATGACATTTTGGGGTGGTTATACCACTTTTCCATAAGTAAAAGTTATATATTCCGGAAGATGATCCGATTTTCTACATTTCATATCTTTACACCTAATTCTAAAATTTTTTGTAGGTACCTCTAATAATTCATTTTAATGATTTCTGTTTTTCCATCATGTCATTGCAACTAACGCATCATAAGTGGATATCATTACCTTGCACTAGCCCCTAAACTTTTTTAATTGTTAAATTTGTAGTGTAAGTCCGAAATCTTACAACCATTCATTCATTAGTTTAGATCCATTTCAAGATCAATTGTTCTTTCCTCTTTAATTTTTTTATGAGATAAGATAATGTAAAATGAACCTAGGAAAGTGGGCAAAGCACTATGTAGATTCCAACTAAAAATACTAGAACATTACAATTTTGGAAACTAAAAAAGCCAATGTTCCTAATCTAAATTCCATATTTTCATATTTTGTAATTTTTTTTTTTAATTACAAATATTTAAACAATAATTCTTTTACATATTATTATTTTATTAAATTGAAAAGAAAACAAAACAATTCAATAAAGTTTCTATCTCAACTTCTTCTATATAGATGTTATTATACCTCAACGTTTATTGAGCATAACAATTTTAGACTTTGATCACCTTATACATCCACCTTAAATGTCAAAGGTTTGCAATAGAGCGCAATCACTAACTAAACCGTGAACATCATCCCATACGTTAGGTATTTAAAGTACTCCTTATACGCCTAACTTTATGTAAACATCAACATCTTTGGCAACATTGATGCTTCTTTTCCTAACAATTGACATCTTGACTAGTTATTTGTACTCACTAAAATATACGTGAAACTTTTTTATTGGTTGTACCTTGTCTTTCGATGATGATTGTACATGTAAAGTCATCAAATATGGATTTATTTTTTAATTTAGTCCTATATTGGTTATACCATGTCTTTTGATGATAATCGTTCATGTAAAAGTTATTAAATATGCTTTCAAAATGGTAACCATGAACTTTCACATCATAAATGAGTTTTTAAAAATAGTTTTAAGTTATTAAATATGATTTAAAAATGGTAACCATCAACTTGAGTTTTTTAAAACATTTTTAAGTGATTATAAATATTTATTTTTATTATTGAAAAATTATTATAAAATTTTGATTTTATTAATAGAAATTGTTTTATATTAAAAAAATTAATTTTATTTAAAAATTGGATCTAGATAAAAAAAATAATTGATAGTTTTAGTCAGTGGGGAGGTTTCGTGTAAACATAGATCACTTTCAAATTAGATTCTTTCATCAAATTAAACAAGGAATTTAATATTATTAAAACAAAAACTATTTTTTAATTAGGTAAGAAGGTGACTAAGGGCAAGCATATGTAATACTTATTTTGACTACCTTGTTTTTTTTCAGCTGAAAAAACAATACTATTGGTATTCATATTAAGTGAATCAAATAGTACAAAGTATATAAGTCTGAAAGTGACTTATGTTCAAAGATATGCTAATGTCCATCTTGACAAAAAAGACAAAAAACTAGGCCCCGTACAAAATACAGATCATCAACAGTCATACATAAGGCATAATTTAGTAATCAAAAATTCTGACAGCCAAGCTCTATAATCTGAGACTCTTAGAATTCTTCCCATAGGATAACCCCCTCCTCACCATCATATGCTTCTTTGGAAAGTGCATCAGCCATCGAATTGTGCTTTGATAAATATGATCAAAAGTAATATCACTGAAAAGCTAAATTTTCACCTTTGTCCTGCAACACCACTGCTATAGTGTGATAACATTTAAGTTATACTCCCCTCGTGCCCATTTTATGTCACCCTCGAGTCCCCAAAGACTGTCAGTTCTCGAAGACCAAAAGCATTTGAAACAGTAAGCATGCTCCAAAACGCAAGTAAATCAAACTTCGTGTTAGTGCCCCTTTGACAGTTCATCTCCAGAGTGAAATAATGATCCTTATTAATATAAATGACTCCACCCACAGCACATAAGCCGTTACAAGCAGCTCCATCATAGAAAGCTATAGGTCTGTGGTGATTAATGGTGAAAGAACTAACCTTTCTTGTGTTCTCCTTGTCATTAATAAAACAATGATCTTTAATTACCACAATAATCCTCTTGAAAGTTCTCACCAAATTGGGAGTCCGATTTTCAAAAATGGCTTCATTCCTCCTGAGCTACCAACCATTCTAATATTTCAATAATAATATTATATATTTTTTTAATAATATTATATATATAATTTTAATTTAGATTTTGTTACCAACCATTCTAATATTTAAATAATAATATTATATATTTTTATGATTATATATATATATATATATATATATATATATATATATATATATATATATTTAATTTAGATTGGGTTCAAAGAAATAAATTGATAAAAAAACAAATTCTTTCAATGAAACTTATAAAGATTTTATTTTCAAATTTGATAAAAAAAAATAACTTCATTTTAAGAATTTGAAATATATATATTACAAATGTACTCATATATTTTAAAACTTGTTTCTTTACCAACAAAATTTCACTGCAGTCAATTATGTTTCTTTTATGGTCAATTGCCAATTAATACTCTATATTCACTAAATCTAAAGATCATTATTGCATCTATAAATTGAAATTAATTATTGCAGAAAAATAAAAATAGAAAACTCTCACATACACATGCTATAATTAACAATTATAAATTATCTTATAAAAATAAATAAAAGTAATACATCCACTTAAATTATGGTTAGTGAATTTGGATCAAATACTTTAGAAAAGGCAAAAGAAGTACGACAGTGCTTCAGCTGAGAGCCTCACAATCCTAAAAATAGAATCCTAGATTGTTGAACACAATTTTTTTTGGTTGGATAATCCAGGATTGTCCTAAATCCACCTCATTGAGATTAAAGATGGTTGAAAAGATTATTAGACAAAATCTACTCAATTAAATGATATTAGGGATCGTTCTATATAATTTTTTAAAACTGTAGTTTTAATTATGTAATTGCTGTCAATTCTGACTAATTCACTAAGTTAAGGTGTGGATCTCTCAGCAATACCACTCCAATCAAACAATTTTTTTTATTATCAAACCACTATAATTTTAACCATTTTAACCAAGTTAATTTTAACCATTTTAACCAATAACTTCGGTACTAATTACTTCATACTTCATATTGGAAGAAAATCAATATCCCCATGCCTACTTTTATAAAGAGAGATGCATTGATGCACCACATAAAGTTTATTCCTTGGTCTGGATTCGCCTACCTCAGAGACTATGGTGGTGTGATCCAATCGAGTACAATCATACTTTGTCCTATCCCTTACACAAGGAATGAGTTCCTTGTGAGTTTCGTTTGTATCTGTACACGTGCATCCAAGTTGCATGTGTTGGGCATCATATAACTAGATTAATTACTTGGATTCACATCATTGAGGGTATGGGAACAAAATCATTCATAGCTCTTGCTCCATGTATTCTTATATATATTTTTAAAATGGTGGACTTTGATTATGGAGTTTAATTCTTAGGAGATCAAGAAAATAAAATCAGTAACCTTCCCGACTTAAAAGGGAGAGAACTTACATCTGGTTCATTAACCTTCCAAAGTTGTCATGGCCTATATATGAATCTATGTATGAATCTGCCTTGATTTATGTAAATTAAGTCATATGTACAGACATATAAATGTTTAAAAACATGCTTTTAATTTGTTTCAGCATTTTCAAATTGTTGTGTTCACCTTATGATTTGTTGAGATTAAGTCATGCACTGATATACTTTGAGAGGAGTATTTTATAAAGGTGGCTTTGTATATCAATGTTGGGATGATAAAGAGGAATTGAATTTTATATATCGGTTGATTTTAGACTATCTCTTTCCTTCCTTTCACTATCTCTTTCATTTCCTTGTAGACTATCTCTTTCCTTCACTTCACTGTAAAACCTTCTCGTTGCTTCATGTAGATTTCTTCTTCAAGTTCCTCATGTAGGAATGTTTTCTTCACATTCGTCTAATCTACTTTAAGATAAAAGGTAATAGCAATAGATGAAATACATCTAATAGAGGTTAATTTAGCAATGAGAGAAAATATTTCACCAAAATCAATCCCATCTACTGAGGAATATCCCTTAGCTACTATTCACGATTTGTACTTCTCCACTTTACCTTATGCATTCAACTTCTTAGACAACCATTTGCTACCAATAATTTTTCTTCTAGCTAGCAACTCAACTAGATCCCAAGCTTCATTTTTATCCAAGGCATCAATTTCTTCAACCATGGCCTTCTTCCAGATTTTACTATACTTTGAGTCCATTGCTTCCTTAATAATTCCAGGATCTCACAAGTAATTGATAAACAAAAACAATAATGAAACTTAGATGGGAAATACCTTTATGGCCGCATTCTTTCTCAAGAATATCTCCTCGGATTTGGAGTCTGAGATTCTTTTTCTTCCAATTCATCTTCTTTAGTTGAGTCAGATTCTTTATCATTCAACTCAAACTCTATTTTATCTAGTTCCTTTTCCCTTGGTAGAACTTCTTATTTGGGAACATCTAAAAACAACATCCAAAGTATAAACATTCTTCTTAGTAACTGGGTTTGGATGTTTGAATCATTTCACACCATCATTCTAGCCAATAAAGATACATTTTTCAGCTTTATTATCCAATTTTCTCCTTTTTTCCTTCGGAGCATGTACATAAGAATCACATCAAAAAAATTTCATATGTTTAAGAGAGGGTTTCTTACATGTCCATATCTCATATGGATTTTTGTCAACCAATGTCGATGTGGGTGATCAATTTACCAAGTAACATGTAATATATATTTCCTATGCCCGAAATTCATGTCCTAACTTGGCACTACTAAGCATTCTCCTTTCCTTTTCCATCAACATCCTATTCATCCTTTCTACAACTCTATTCTATTGACATGTGTATGGAATAGTCTTCTACATTGTTATTCCACATTTCTTATAAAATTGCTCGAATCATTTCTACAGAACTCTCCACCATATATGTCCTCAACACCTTTATTTTTTTTTCTCTTTTTGACTCTCTGCAAGAGCCTTAAATTCTTTAAATTTATCAAATACCATAGAGTTTTTTCATAGGAAATAAATCCATGTGTTCCTTGAGAAATCATCCATAAATGAGACACATTAAATAGATTTACCTGATGATGGAACATGTATAGGTCCAAACACATAAGTGTGTATTAACTCTAAAATTCCTTTTTCTCTTGTAGCACCGGATGCAAATAACACTCGATTCAATTTTCCATATATGCAATGTTCATAGAAATTTAAATCTAGTTTGTAATCAAACATACCTTCAACCATACCTTTACCATGTAATACTCGAAGGCTTGTCTTTCCAATATGTCTCGGTCTTTGAATCCATAACATTATCTTTTCTCCAAAGATAGTAGGGGGTGTATCTTTTTTATTTCTACCATTAGCAACAATGTAAATATTAGACCCATTGGTAATAGTGATTCCGAATAGCTTGTACATATTTCCATTACGGAGTCCCCTCATCAAGATCATTGATCCTCAAACCATTTTTCTTATTTTTTTTCAAACACACTTTGTATGCCTACATCACCCATCTTACTGATGAATATCAAGTTTCTAGCCATCTATGGAATGTGAAAATATCCACGGAGAGTTCTAATCCTTCCAACCTTGTGCAACACCTTAACTCTTTCGCGTCATCTAATTTTGTCCATCAAGTCATTTCCTAAGAAAAAATCACCTCCATTGTAGTTCTCATATTCACAAAGCCACTCCTTGTGAGGAGTCATTTGAAAATTTAATTATCCATCACATTACATTATACTAAGAAGAATTATCAGATACTGTGATCATATTACATTATTCCAGACCAAATGATCATATGCTAAAGTAATTCACTTTAGAGGTGATCAATCTCTAAAGGAGACTTAATATCAATCTGGTGATCATGGTTAATAATACATCGCACAACATTAAATGCTTTTAACAAGTAAAGCATGACCTTTATACAGAAGGTCCACCTTTACACAGGAGATCCATCTCATGGATACCTTCATACATAAGGTTCACCTCTATACGGGAGGTCCATCTCATTGATACCTTTATATGGAAGGTTCACATGAGAATCATGACTTAACACACAAGTCTGGAGCCTTGTTCAACAAGACTTTACAACATCATTAATTTGATCAATTACCTCTATACGGGAGGAATAACCTTTACATGGAAGGCAGTCAAAGTGCTCACCTCTATACATGAGGATCAATCTTGGATACACAAGATTGGTTTGGAGAATGTCTCTTTATGTTGTATATTTAACATATCCTTGCAACGAAAGATCCTTTGAATTCTTGGGATTATAGGCATGTGCCTCAATATCTTATGAGGAGGACCATGTGCTTTAACCTTGTTATTTGATTCTTTATATCTGTCATGCCCACATTTTGGACATATTGCTTTCTCTGCATATTCGCCTCTATATAGAATACAATCATTGGGGAATGCATGATAAGATATGTACTCTACACCCAACATTTTCAAAATTTGTTTTTCTTTTATGCAACTGTCGGGAAAGAAATTATCATTCGGAAGTACCTTATCTTTGAATAACCTATAATTAGTGGGGAATAAAAATGTACAATGTCATTTAACACTCATAAAATCGACCATTTTGAATGATGATTGTGTCACAAGATTACTCAAAATATAATGTATTTGATAGTCAGTCACCTCAACATTGTTGAGAAACATGCGTATGACATGCTATACTTTGATTTCAAGTTGTATAGTAACATTGTTGTCCCCAACTGTGTAGACTTTGACCGACCAGATCCAAATAGAGGTGTGGTGGAAGTTGATTTAAGGCTTTCGAAGAAGGATTTTGTAATATGAGTGTCATCCTGGGCCCTAACTCATTGTCCTGGAATGTATGGAACAACATTGCATCCATGGCACTCCTTTGACATAATAACTCCTCCATACCAACCTCTGCTTAATTTCCTGCATTGCCAACATGTGAATAACTATTATCACTATAGGAATTCTTGATTGGTGAGGATGGACACATTGGAAATTGAATAGGTGGTTGATTCAACCACGTTTTGTATGCTTCCTAGATCCAAGTTGCGCTCCTTTTTCAGCCTTCTCTCGATTTGACATTGTACTGGGGTGAAACAGAAGATGGTAGGCAGGTCGCTCATCATCAGAATCCTGATTTCAAAAATATTGAACATTACATCAATGATGCTAGTAAGCACAATGTAATTGGTTTTATCTTGCATTATAGAAAAGAATTATTATAGAAGCACGAGAATTACTTCCAGTAAAAAATGTTAAGCTGCAAACGATTTATAAAGTAGACGTTCATATTGAGCGATAAATTAACATCAATTCCAAATTAAATATGAAAAATTAAAATTGAGCAACGCATTTTCAAATTGAGTTTATAAATTAAATTAACAATTTATAAAACATAATTTCAAGTTGAGCAACAAATTAATATGAATCCATTGAAAATTAACAAATACAATTAATCAATGTTTTTTTGTTTTATACCCCAAGGGAATGTCTAAAGGTAATCCCAATGCAAGGCATCTCTCATGAGTGGTTGGTGGTCTATGGAAGTTGTAGTTTATTAACAACCCGTCACCAGGAGACAAACTATGTATTACATGTACAACAACAAATCTGGAGGCTTTCCTTTTCATAAAGAACTCATGGTCATTGAAGTGTTCCTCATATGAACAATTTGGAGAAAATAAAGAGCATCTAGAACTATTTATGAACCCTGCAATGTTCCCATGAGTGTGTGGACGACCATATATATACAATAGGTTCTTCTTGTTAAAGTTTTTTAGAAACATAACCATTCATGCACATACTATACATGGAAATGTTGTGCTTGTATTTAACAATATTCAAATAATTAGAACAACAATAGATAGGACCGAAAAATGGCATAAGTGCTACTGACTGTTTGGGAGGAACAAGTACATGTGAAAGGATAAACAAACCAAGATTTGTAACATCTATATTAGACTTGGTAATCATAAAATGATTACCACAAAAGGAGAATCTCGTTCCAACATCAGGCACAGGTAGAGAGGACAACCAAGCGCCATATAAAACGCGTTTGTAAGAAGTTTGATATTTACTTTGCAAATTCACAGGAAGGGAGAAATCATCGCTACCGTCCAACAATTTGGCGGACCTCGGTGTATACTTGGACAATTTTTCTCTTAAATCATGCAAATTTTTGGATATTCCAGTAGAGATGGGTTGGGTGGCATTCATATCATACTTTGGATCACTAGAAATTTCAAATGACTGAACATAAGTCGAGGGGTTCGTCAATTTAGGATGAGACATAGTTGTTTTGGCTTCCAACTTTTTAGAAAATGAGCATAGAGAAGCATTCTTGCATGTCTTTTCTATATCACCTATTGGATTTTGTACTACAGTAGGGGATATTAGACCATCGAAATTAGGTCATCTATCAGTGGTTTAATGGGTGAGTGTGACACGCTGAGGGTTCTCCTTCAATCCTTGACATTTTGAACAACTACAAACTACTGGGGTGTCATAAAATAGTTCTAGCTCGCGACGAATTATTGTCGATGAACTAGGATGGCGGCTTGAAGATGGCATGTTAGAATTAGCCGGGTAAAGTGAAAACTCATTTTCATCCACGAATTGCTTGCAATATCTTTCTCCTGATAAGAGATTACGATGTTTTGAAATTGGTGGAATCATGTCTTGTGCATCCGAACTTGAACCTAAATTGTGATCCTGCAATATAGAATAAATCGATATTCAAATTCACATGGATAAGTAACATAAATTCAAATAAGAAGTCAATAAATAAATAAAACCTGAACTTACCGGTGATGGAATGGGAGAACTCATCAAACTTTGAGCAAGATGGTATGAGCTAGAATCTGAAGAATTGGCCATTTGATACTACAAACTTTTCTTCCTACATTTGAGGCAAATAGTAAAAGGACATTTGGTATGAATATATAATTTTAAGTGGACACATAAAAACAAAGAATTTACAAAATAAATCGGTGTGTTTATTCATAAATAAACGCAATGGTGCGCTAACATAAACCAGATGCATCGGTGTGTAACCAATGTAAATGCACCGTTGAAGAATATCTGCAAAATCCCCTACAGTGGAAAACATTCACTAAATTTGGTAGCGGATATTTATACATGCATTTTCACAAAATAATTCATTTCAGTGTGTTTCCTACATATAAGTGCACCGATGCGGCTTAACATTACATGCACCGTTGTACAAGTTTTAAAATTATTTGAAAGACGGTGTGACTTGACAACAAACGCACTAGAAATGCCAAAAATAAAAATTTTAAAAAATCGCACAAACCCTTTTTTCCCTAAATTAAAAAAAGGGTGGCAATTTGAAGTTCGAAAAGTAAATCTAAATAGTGTATAAATTCCAAAAGCCTAAACATTAACTCATTGTTTTGCTGAAATTTTCAGGGGAGAGTTCTAGAAGAGAGACTTACGTGGAATGAGTTTGGAGCAACTAGAAGGAGTTTTGAGTGTCAAAATTTATTAGGTATGGTGAATCAAACCAAACCCTACATGATAGAAATTTCAATCATGTAAATATTACTGTAGATCTTATAACCTTATTTAGACTTTAACTAGATTTAGAAAAAAAAAACTTCATACTTACCTTCAATGTTGCAACCATTATTTTATCCCTGTTTCTTTTCGTTTTATGTGGTTGCAAAATTCTTCATTAGGGTTTAAATCCCTCTATTGTTATACTGAATTATGATTTCACCTTTTAGATATTTTGGATTTACTGAGCTTGTGAGTATATATAGAAAGCGTACGGTTATATGGGTCCACTTTCTTGGTCGAATCTGTAACCATGTCGGCACTGTCAAGTTTTGGGTTTTTTTATTTATTTATTAAAAAAGGCATGCATTAAAATCAGTGCGTTTGTATTACAGGAACGCACTGGTACGCCCATCTAAATAACGCACCATGTTTGACCCGCGTCATATCGTTTTTAATTATTTTATAAAAACACAGAAGTCATTTTTCATGTCTCAGTTCTCTATTTTCGATGTGTCGCATTTACTATAATGCATTAGATTTACTATAATGCGTCGCTTTTTAATTATTTTACAAAAACAAAAAAGTTGATTTTTGTATCTCGATTATCTGTTACAAGTGCAACCTATTAGATTTAATGCATTGATGTGCTGTTGTAACTAACGCACCGGAGCGTGTCATGTATACAAGTGCACCAAAATCAGATTTATTCTTTTTAATATTTTTTGTCATATTTTGAAGGTCTGTAATTTGTTTGTATAATATATTGATATCTTCTGTATTTAATGGTGCAGGTTGATTGAAAATGCATGCTATGAGTTCAATGAACAATGATGCAGGGGCATCTAGTCGAACCAACAGTGTAGTCGTTTTGTTACATGTTATGGTTCGAGACTGGACTAAGGGAACCTGAAAATGAGAAGAGAAACTTACTCGAATATTTTATTGAATGAGAAACTATATAAATAATAGTATGTTATTAGTTATAGAGTATTAGTAAGAAATAATTGGCTAATTTTAGCTCCCTGCGAGGAGACTGAGCGACTTAGATAGCTGTTACAAGATTTAGGAACTAGTCACCTAAAATTAGAAAGAAATTATGGAGTTTAGGCAAGTGGAATCATGCAAATGGCAGTTCTATACAAAATTGTAACTCCCGGTGAGGGAGGAAGCTGGAGAGTTTTTTTTTCTGTTAAAAATAATCAAATTAGGAAAGAAAAGGGATTTGTAACTTGCCAATGCAGAATCGGTGATAGCTGCCAATTAATAAAATGAATGGATTCGAAATTTGAGAGAGATTAGGTATTTGTGTGAATAATT
Organism: Larix kaempferi; assembly: GCA_027924585.1. Lineage (NCBI taxonomy): Eukaryota > Viridiplantae > Streptophyta > Pinopsida > Pinales > Pinaceae > Larix > Larix kaempferi. Next base: position 5,225,409 of record BSBM01000091.1, on the reverse strand, counting down.
TAAGAATGGATGGATAAATTTCTGTTGCTTCTTCCTTCATTCCCTGAATCTGTGGTATCTAGGTTGTTTGTATGCATGGAAGCATTTTATTGTCTGATATCTAGACTATCTTATGAGTTACAGTCACACCAGGGTTCATTTGAATAGAACTAAGTTCTGAATCTAACCATTACAACCGTAAATGCCTTGAGAAAGATCACGTGGAAAGATGGCGTGAAGTAAAATCGTCATTGGAATTGCAGCTCGTTTTATGGACAAACGGAAACGAATTTAAAAATTCTGTGATCTGGGTTTTGTGCAAAAGAGAGTTTATTGTGCGACTTGCGAGTTTTTTTCAGGATTCGACTTAGTTGAAGAGATTTGCAAAGTTATCTGAATTGCGTTTTGTGGAAGTGCACGAAGCAACATTGGAACGGTTTTACATTTCAGGTTTCTTTATTAAAGCTTGATGATGAGAGTTTAAGCAGGGATCCAGCTATCCTTTGCATCAAACAACAACTTTAATCAACATGATGGGAGCACATAGAGAATTACGAAGAAGGAAAGTGTTTTTAATTAATTTATGTATTTAAATTAATTTGTTTGAATTATTTGTAAAGTTAACTAATATGTATTGGTTAATGTGTGACATGCAGTGCCAAAAAATGAGGAAGCTCAATAATATTCTTACCAAACTAAGTCCAGAAGAGCATAAAACGTTGATGGAAAAGTAGCAGAGGGATGAATAAGGTGAATAAAAAACAAGTCAATATGAATTATTTATTGAAATTTGAGTAATAATATATTTAATTAAGAATATTCACTAATATGTTTCAAATAACGCAATTCAAATATGATGAATGTTATGCAGAAACTGACATCAACATATTTCAATGTCATCATAAGATTTTTTTTTTTATGGAAGATGAAAATGATGATCAATTGGTCCTTAGCTCATCTGGAGTGGTGCTGGAAGTTAATAGACGGGGAAAATAATTTTAAAATACTATGAGAAATTTAGTGGAAAGAACGTACAAACGTACTTTTCACTTACAATATAGAAACCAATCAAATGATTCAAATAATTAGGTCATATGCAAACTACAAGAGGCATTCCCAGAGCAATGGTCAATGAGACCTATCATGCTTGAAATAGAAAAAACATACAACAACAAAACATAATCATTCAAATGGTAATATTCCTAAACATGTCTATGTAGAATATGTATCTAAAAATATTACAAAGCGTCGTTCATTCAATAATTTTAATTCTATCATAATTTTTTTCATATCAATAGAGAAATAGTTTAATGTCATTTTACATTTTTAGGAAGATTATGAGAATCCCAAAGGAAGAACGAGGTGATATGTGAATTGTGCGAGTGGGGATGTCTAAGAAAGTGTACAAGGATATGGTCAAGGAAATTGACATAATTGCATCGTAGGAAGAGCCATCTCAACAACAACGTGCTTCAAATGTATGAAATCATTGGTTTTTATGTTTATGTTATACATTTTATTAATTAATTCGACATTAAATATTAATTTTCAATTGTTTTGTTGCAGAAAAGAAAAGAAAATGAAACCTAGTTAGCACACAAGACATGATGACAAGGAAAAAAGGGGTTGATAGAAACGTTTGTGAGTATTTTTTATTTCGTTGTAAGAAATAAAGATTTCGTAGTGGTTGTTCTTAATATATTTATTTATTTTTTAATTTTTTTTTCACTAGAAATCCTTGCATGCCTTCAAATGAGTGTTAACATACAAAGTCTGAGCCATCGAAAGAATTGATTAACATTGGCTTAAGCAAAGGTTGTGAGTATATGTTGGCGTATCAAAAATTAATTGTGGATTTTGTAAGTCTCTATGTTGTTTTACTTCTCTCATTTTATAATTAATAAAACAACAATTTTTTTTTAATATTAAATCTATGATTTGTGACGGGGCATAATGCTTGTAGGAAACAAAGTATGGAGTGGAGCCAACATAAAACTTGTTGATAGAAGGCATGAGATTTGGTTTTGAGAGAATGTGTATCATTCATGAGTCAATTATTTCTATGGTATGTTGCTTTTCTATTTACATTAATGTATACTGTCTATTTATTTTTCATTATTCCTGCTGGTAATGTAGATACACTCAGTATACTTTATTTTTATGTTTGTAGATGGAAGCTGAAGAAGAGGAAAAAATAGAGCCAATCAACAAAACATTCGGCCATATAACCCAATTGATGCAAGTGGCTCGAGCACTTATAACAGTTCCAGCGAAGAATGATGCTCCATATTCAATTTTGATGTTAATGCAAGCTAATGTAGCTTGTTGTATATTTTTGAAATAATTGTCTATGAAAATCAAACATTTTATATAATAATGTACTGGACATAGTGTCCGAATTCAAAGACAAGTTACCAATAAGTGTAACAATAATTACATGCATGTTGACATTTTGATTATTGTTGTCTCCATGTTGTCATATTTTGTATGTCAAAGGCACTCTTATTGATATATAATAAAATAAACTTTTTTATTCTATTGTATTCTTCAATATTATTGTCAAATGTTACATGTGAAATGGTACATTGGTAATTTTATTTCCAAGAAGAAAATGCGTATTTTCATTCAAGATGGAGGAAAGATAAATTATTTAGTGCCATACAATAGTCTTAAATGCTACATTGGTAATTAAATGTATGGATGATTAACTATTACAATAGATTCTTGCATCTATGATATGATAAATTAATCCAAACAAACAATTTCAATAATTAAAATTGAAATGAAATTTACTATAAACAAATATTTCGATTTAAGATGAATAATGGAATTAAAAAAATAAAAAATATAATATATATATTTGAATGAAATATCAGTAGCCATTCTTCAAAGAATCATATTCGGTGCGTTTAAACTACCATTGCGCCCTGGCATGTATAAACTAAACTTGCGCACCGGTGTGTTTATAACATTGAGCACCGGTGCATTTATAACATGGACCACCGGTGCATTTTATTTTATTAATCGCACCAATGCATGTAGATTGATTATGCACACCAAGAACGATCAAAGCTTATGCCCACCATTTTTTAGTTTTTAAGCAGGGCAGTGCGTTTGATGTGTTAAAATGCACCGGGCAATGTTAATATTTTGTAAGCATGGGTGAGTTCTGCTATTAAATACACGATCGGTGCATTCGTATATGAAATGCACTAGTGCGACCAAATAAATGTACTGCACCGTTAAATTTTAATATAATGGAAAAATGTATAGTGCGTATGATATAAAATATCGCACCGGTGCATTTATGTTGTATAGACGCACCGGTGCATATATATTATACTCAAGCACTAGTGCGGTGTTGAAATTTGATTATTTCTGGTGCTTGTTCTGGTTGATTGCATCGATGCATCTATTCTAATCATACATCACCGATGTGTCTTAGTAATAAATGCACCAGTGCGCTTAATTTTTGCTGTGCACACCGATAAACTAACCTCCGCTAAAACCTCCGGTCGCCGAGTATTTTTTAGTTATAAACTGTATCCGTTGTGACCTTTATAAAAAAATCTGCTACCATTGGTGGAGGTCGTAGCAGAGGTTTTTTTGACAATTTTTTTTCAATCTTGTAACACTAAAAAATTCCGCTATGACCTCCACTACAGGGCCTTTTCCTTGTAGTGTAAACACATTAAAAGTTTAGGACTTGAAAAATTGTAATATAAATACCAATGTATAGAACCATTCTAAATCAATAGAATAGTTGGGTAGCCACCATTATCCACCTAAATTACTATTTATACAATTATAATATGATCCATGAACATTTTTAACTATGTCAAAACCCTAATTCAACTACCTTATTTGGCTATATGATTACAATCCATCATGTAGTAATAAAGAATATCCTTTATAAGCCACAAAAATGGGGATTCCTTCCTATTATTTCAACCTACTACATGGTTTGTTGGGTTTGTTAAACTTCAACTCCACGTGGCACACTTGTAGGCATCCAAGTGTTACTCTATTCTACAACAAAATTGAAAGTGTCCAATTGATGTAATCTAAATTCTTCCCTCAATAGAATTTACATTTTTTCTCCTCAGAGATAAAGTGATAAAGTTAGGGCTTGATTTGATTTTGATGACAAATTATTTTTTCTATGGTAAGCAAAGGGAAATGGAAATTATAGATACTCTATCCTTCAATGTTTTTCAATCTTTCCACACTTTCCAATAACTATCATATTCGTTTGTGGTTTCATTTCTTAATGTTAGATGGATGTCCATTGTTGTTGTTTTATTATTATCTTGTTTATGGATAAATTTTCTCAACATTTACTCTTTAAAATTTTGTGCATGATACATGGTTATTTCCAATACTTGTTTGTATTTGTGATATTTAGTTCATTGTTTCCTCTTATTTTTAACATTTGAGTAGCGAGATTGTTATTTGCTAACACAACTAGGTCAATAGTTCAATAACATTTATAATAATTATTTTGTAATCTCTTAGTGGCTTAATGAGATATGTAGGATTTTCTATTTGTTTCATAAAAATTCTATTTTTTTATGACATGCAAGTTATTGTTTAAAGCCTTCCTGATACCCTCTACCAAAAAAATAAAATAATGTTTTTCTATAGTTAATTGAGATACCTTGTACATAAATTACTTGGAAATTGGGCCACCCCATGTACCACCCCATGTAGATGTTTTTTTGCAACAATAACAAAATTTGGCCCCAAGATAATGAAAGAACCATTAAAAATGGTTCATGAACTTGAATAACCAGAATAAAATAGTAGTAGCCACAAAATCCATAATAGATAATAATATTTATCAATATTAAAAATTATGAATGACTAATAATATGATATAGAATTAGAATTTGTGATATATATATTAACAAATTATGAAACACTTTTTCAATATTTTTTTATAAGGAAAACCTTTTATGATTTCCCGATCTTCCTTAAAATATTTAGATGGAAAATGGTTCTAACAACAATCACAATAACAAATGAAAACCTTAAAAAACTTGAACAAATTTGAACCAATGATCTATGCCTTCCCTATCGGAAATATACCTTGAGAAGATAGTTCAATAGATTATGCTGTAACTTTGGGTACTACATTTTAATTATATGCGTGTTTTATAATTACATGACTTCTTTAAAAATAAAAAATAAAATAGACTATTCTAAATATTTTAATAAGATAATGTTGGGCATATGCCCTTCTTTATGTGACTTTGTTTATTGGTAGATTTTTTGGGGGCCTTAATCTTTTTTTTTTCTTACTTGCACTTTATAATAAGATGCTTTTCCTATCACTACTATCAAATATTCATATTTTTTTGTTGCCCTATAACTTGTAAATATTGTTTATTAGTTAATACAAATTTAAAAAGCTTTCTATATTTAATAGTAAAATTTCACTTTTACTCTATATTTATGATTAATTGTTGTTTAAAATGGAAATGGTTAAATTTTGTATTAAAAAATGGTTATAATCAAGTAAGAAAATTACTTAAATTACATTTTAAAGTAAAAATAAGGTCATAACTAGAAGCTCAAAAATAAAACCCTAAAAAGTGCTCATAATTTGGTTTAACCTTCCTATCTTGTACTTGTTCCCATATGTTTGGAATGCGTATTGCCATATATACTAAATTATTAAGAAAATAACCCTACAAAACATACATGAAACTGAAAAGTACATAGTTTTTTTTCTTTTTAGGGGCTTCTTCCTTGAAACCAACCTCATATTTCACCACCAAATTAGTTGAATGAATATCCATCTTGATTAAATTGTTGTGTTAGATAATAGTGTATATGATTTATATACTGGCATGCTAGAATGATGCACCATTATTGACCATAAAATGAGGGACTTATATCCCACTCAACTCACTAACACATATACTAGGTGGAATTAGCTTTTTGTTTTTATCTTGTAAATAGGTCTCTATCCTTCTACAAAATGTAAGGCCCATATTCTTGGTGTATCCTACCCACAACCACCAACTAAACTACACACAATGATTAATTTATGAGTTATCTTCTAGGTTGTTCTCACTAGGAAGGCACACAAGCAACCAGTCATTAGGCCCATAAAAACCTAGTCTTTGAAAATACTCTATCTTCAAGATCACTACCAAGCCTTTATTTTTGCTTCAGTTCAGAGTACAAACCTTCTTAGCTACTCATCTTAAATAGGTAGAACATACTATGTTCTTTGACTGGTCACTACTTGGTTCACTTACTATGGAAATATCAAAACCAATTGAAAGGAGAATAATCATGTATTTAACACTCTTGTGGTGACATCTACAACCTATAAATTAGTCAAATATATGAAAAATAGAACGAAAACTCATTCTTCATTGTTTACCATTCTTATACAACACTACAAGCATGTTTGTACAGTTCCTTCTGATCACTCTATTCCTATTTCTTGTTGAGGGTGAATTCCCCAAGAACTGATCTATGGAAATCACCAACAAGAAATGGATTACTCATCTTACTAGTAGAGTTTCAAATGATAATATTATTAATGTTCTCTAGAATTCAAAATTTTGCATGGACATTGTGTTTCTACAACATGTTCAATCTCTTATGCCTTTGAATGATATCTGAAAGCAATCTTGCCTTTGACTCTAGAAATCTACCACTATATCTTGAGCACATGAGATCTTTAGTTGCAAATTTACTCAACTTGCAAAATCAACAATTTCTTCTACCCATGACAAACAATACTCTTCTATTTGTCTTACTCATATTTTACACTTCACACAATGGACATTCAGCGTACAAATTCATATGCTCTCATTCCAATGGTAGCATACAAGTTACTTTCTCTTCAATCCAAATGAAGTCCCTTCAACCGAATTGTCTTAGCCATACTAACAAGGAATGGATGAGTAAATTCTAAATCACCATGTTAGGGATGTCAGAAGAAATCATAGTAAATTCTAAAAAAATGATTCCCAATGACAATTACCATTAATGATTATATCTGAGTAGAAATTGTGATTTGGAGGATCAAATGGGAAAAAATGATTTGTGATTGTTGTAGTTAGTTACGCAATTGTAATTTAACTCACCCCATTGTCCATCGACTTGCAATAAATACCTATCCACCTTGTATGTGATCTTAGGGAATTGAACACAACATCTTTGGTTAGGTGAAAGTAGTTTTCTTTGGTATTAGCATCAACAAGGAGAAAGGAAGTGCCTAGACAGTAAAGAAATCATCCATACGGTAATGAAATCATCTAGGTGATGAGGAATTTCATTTATAAAATGATAAAAACATCAATCAAGTGAGAACACCTTATCCATATATTGTGTATGACCATACAAACCCTCTACAATTCCCAAGAAAGGGGAAAAACTAAATTTGGAAAGCCCCTAAAGAAATGCAATAGTCAATTAATACCAGTCTCTAATTTTCATGCTTTAGGGAAATTAATGGTGGATATTTGTTATTTGTTGGAGTTTGGATACAATATCTACTATTCAAACAGGCACATGCATGACCCATTCCTCCTTTGAAAGTGATTTATCTTGTGGCATGTGCCGAAGCCTTTCTTATCCCAACAATATGATATAATATGGTCATTATTCCTACAAAATGCACATACATTTGAGTACTCATAACAATTAGCTATGTGACCTTTATTCTTGTACTAGTGATAAAGAAGGGATGCCTTACTTGTTGTATTCCTTTTGGTCTTTGTCTTCTTCTTGTTCCAACTAATTGAGTTGACACCTCTTCGAATTGTTTGTGAAGGATGAGTCTTGGAACTCTTCTCTTGTTTCCCTTCTATAGTCTCCCACAAGAAGGATGGAGTGGAGTTTTACTTCCATCTTCCTTTGTTGTTTCTCTCTTGTCTAATGAGTATGTCACGTTTTCCTTGTCTTTTGAATTAATGAAAGTGGTCTTGGTGTTTGTGGCCTTCTCCTTTCTAACATTGAAACCCATGCCTTCATGTTGTGCCCTCTATTCAACTATAATGGGGCTTAGTATGCCTTGTCTCCTCTTGCCTAGTCCTTGTCTAGCCTATCCCATTTTCCTTAACAATTTTGAACCAATACCTATGGTGCGCTCCTCAAATTAACAAAATGTCCAAGGAAAGTGAGCTTACCAAATTTTCCTTAGTCATGGTGTTGGCTTCAATAGTGGTAGTGAAAAGTGGAGTTGCTTCCAAGTGCTCTTGATCAACTACTTGTGGCTTTTCCAATGTTTCTTCCTTCTCGACCAACTCCCATTTCCTTTGAGTCATCACCTAAATGAGACTATAGTACAATTCTCTATAACATATATTAAGATTCCCTAAGATGCAAAAAATATGAAATATCCAAATCCCTAACCCTGGGAATGATGTGGCAAAAGAAATCAAAGCCTCAAAGAGGCTAATTTATATAGTGACTTCTCAAGGCCACAATATTTGCATACACACTATATTTAAGGCATTTCTCGGACCCTTACAAATATTAATCCATAATCTGTGTGTTTGTTAAGCCATACAATAAAAATTTTATGGCCTAGGTCAACTGACAATAACATAAGGGAAATTCCTGAAAAACATGTTGAAAGTTTAGGACTTGAAAAAATGGAATATAATTTCCAATATTTGGAACCATTATAAGTCAATAGAATAGGTGGGTGGCCACCATTATTCACCTAAATCACTATTTATTCAATTGTTTCCATGAACATTTCTAACTATGTCAATACCCTAATTTAACTAACTTGTTTGGCTATATGATTACAATCGACCATAAAGAATATCCTATATAAGCCACTGGACTGCATTTTCCAGCTGGAATGGAATATTACTACCGAAATGATATTGTACATCTAGAATAAACCAAGGAAAACATGATCTTGGGAAGATACTTGACATGTTCCTTTTCTCCTATGTCAATCACAAGGAAAATGAAAAACCAATATTTTCTTTATCAAGTACTAAATGAGAGCTATGAGCAAATAGAACACCTTTAAGTAGGATTCAAACAATCACATGGATAGTAAATGCATGAATGTGATGTACCAAAACATATGCGTTTCCTAATGGAATTGGTAAAAATCCACTTTGGAACCTAGTGTCACCAAATCACCACCTTCCTAGGTTAAGTTGTTACTCGTTGTTTCACCAGGAGCTATTGAACCAAGTGTTGAAGAGTGAGTGTTTTGTGGGCCATTGAGCAAAGGTAGGTGAACCACCAGACATGTTAGTTTAATGTACCCCATTTGATATCTCTAAATTCAAGAGTCAACAAATTCAACTCCACATTGTATGGAAAATGTTGAGTCTATCTTTTTATTTCCGATCCCTGGAGAATTTCCAAAAGCACAAAATCTCACATTTGATAGGTCCAAAGATTCTTTCACAAACCCAAAAAATGGGGATTATTTCCTATTGTTTCAACTTGCTTTAAGGTTTGTTGGGTTTGTTTAACCTTTGCTCCATGTGACACAACTATAGGTCTCCAATTGTTATTCTATTCTACAATAAAAATGAAAGGGCCCAAGAGATGTAATTTAAATCCTTCTTGCAATAGAATCTATACTTTTTCCCCTCAAATATAAATTTAGGGCTTGATTTGGTGACAAATTATTTTTCTATGTTAAGCAATGAGAAATGGTAATTGTAGATACTATATCCTTCAATATTTTTCAATCTTTCCACATTTTCCAATAACTATTTTCTTTTGTGGTCAACTTGTTTAACGCTAAATGGATGTCCATTATTGTTGTTGTTTGATTATTATCTTGTTTATGGATAATTTTTCTCAATATTGTGCATGATAGAAGGTTCTCTCTAATACTTTTCTAGTTGTGATATTTAGTTTATTATTTCCTTTTATTTTTAACATGAGTAGTGTGATTGTTGTTTTCTAACAAAAGTAGTGTAGTAGCTCAATAGAATTCCTAATCAATTTTTTGTCTTCTCTCACTATTAACTTCATGAGATATGTAGGCTTCTATATTTGTTTCATAGAAATGCTATTTTTTATTTATTTTTTTGATGACGTACAAGTTATTGTTCAAAACCTTCCTTCTAGCAAGACCCTCCACAAAACAATGGTGTTATTCTATAGATAATTGAGATATCTTATCCACAAATTGCTTGAAAACTGGGCCACCCCAGGTAGAATTTTTGTTGTACCAATAACAAAATTTGGCCACATGCTAATGAAAGAACCATTCAAATGGTTCATGAACTTAAACAAACATATAAAATAAAAAAGCCACAAAATCCATAATAAATGAATAATATTTATCAATATTGAAAAAATAGATGATTGATAATATTATATAGAATTTGTGATTAATATTAATAAATTATGAAACACTTTCTCAATATTTTTTTCCAAGAAAAACTTTTTATGATCACCCACTCTTCCCTAGAATATCTAGATGGAGGGTGGCTAATCCATCTCCAACCACAATAATGAATGATAACATCCAAGAAATTGAACAAAATTAAACTTATGACCCATAGCTTCCCCATTGGAAATATACCTTGGGAAGATGGTTCAATGGATTACACTTTAAGCCTTGGGACTACATTTTATCTACATGTTTGTGTTATAATTACATGACTTCTTCAATAAATAAATAAAAATCAACTCTTCTAAATATATTAATAAATAAATAAAAATCAACTTTTCTAAATATATTAATAAAATAATGTTATTTGGTTGGGCATAAGCCCTTCTAAATGTGAATTTCTTTTTTGTTTTTTTTTTTGTTTTTTTTTTCACTTGTGAAGATACGGGGGAATTGAACCCTACCCCACTCCATATACCGGGCGCCTTCGCTTCAACTGAGCTACTAATCTTGGCCCAAAATTTTTAGATAGAGTATATCGGCTCAAGCTAACATTCTTTACATTTTTTTTCTTTTAACTTGGAATTTGTAATAAGATGCTTTGGTTATGAACATCATCAAATATTGATATTTTTGTTTCCTATGGAGTATAATGACAACTTACTTATTTTGTACTCAAACTTGTAAATATTGTTTATTAATTAATAAAAAATTTAAAAACTTTTTATATATAATATTAACATTTTACTTTCACTTTATATTTATATTGTTGACCATTTATATATAATATTAACATTTTACTTTCACTTTATATTTATAATTTTAACTATTTTTTTAAACCAGAATGGTTAAATTTGTACTAAGAAAGAGTTTTGTGTTAACTTTATGTAAACATCAACATCTTTGTCAACATTGATTTTTCTTTCCTTAACAATTGACATCTTGACTAATTATTTGTACTCACTAAAATATACGTGAAACTTTTGTATTGGTTGTACCTTGTCTTTCGATGATGATTGTTCTGTGTAAAAGTCATCCAATATAGATTTATTTTAATTTAGTCCTATTATGGTTTATACCATGTCTTTTGATGATGATCGTTGATATAAAAGTTTTTAAATATAGTTTAAAAAAATGGTAACCATGAACTTTCACATCATAAATGAGTTAAAAGTTAAAAGGTGTTTTTAAATATTTTTAAATTAATGTAAATTTTTAATTTTATTATAAAAAAATGTTTTTTCATTATATATATATTTAAAAAATAAAATTTATAAAGAATAAGAAATTTTTGTAGCGGGCAGGTTTCCTGTAAAAATAGATCACTTTCAAATGAGACTCCGTAATCAATTTAAATTAAAAATTTAATATTATTAAAATAAATACTCATTTTTAATTAAGTAAGAAAGTGACTAAGGGCAGACACATGTAATCCTTATTTTGAATACCTTGGTACAACCATTCTAATATTTAAATAATAATATTATACATATATTTTTAATTTAGATTTGGTTATACTAAGAAATGAGTTGATAAAAAAACAAATTAGCACTATGATACTTATAAACATTTTATTTCCAAATTAAATACAAATTAAAAAATTAAAAATATTGTATTTATTAATTAATTATTTAATAAATATAAAATTAAAATAAATCTAGTAAAAATTTACATATATAAAAAATTCTAATACAAAATTTACTCATACTTTTAAAAACTTATTCATTTAACAACAAAATTTTAATGCAGTAAATCATGTTTCTTTTATAAAGACAATGTTGATCAATTTCCAATTAATACTTTATGTGCACTAAATCTAAAGACCATTATTGCATCCATAAATTGAAGTTAATTAAAATACTTTATGTGCACTAAATCTAAAGACCATTATTGCATCCATAAATTGAAGTTAATTATTGTGGAAAAAAACTCTCACATTCATTATATGCACGTGTTATATTTAATAATTATATTATGAAAATAAATAAAAGTAGTGCATCCAATTAAGTTGTGGTTGGTGAACTCAGATCAAACACTTTAGAAGAGGTAAAATAAATGCTTCAGCTGAGAGCCCTACAATCCCTCGAGGGAGAGCTATAAAAACAGACTAAAACCCACACAGTCCATTAAAAAAATAACTATAATTTTTTTTGAAAATCCAAGATTGTTGATTACAATTTTTTTTTGATAATCCATGATTGTTGGAGATCTGCCTCCATTCTACACATGTACAAAGAAATTTAATATAAAATAATTTTTCATATAAAAAGAGATTGAGATTAAATATTTTTTAAATTCAAAATGTATAAATTCAAGGTGGTTATATGCACGAGAGACACAAGCCATGATTGCATACGGTGCCCTTTTGCTCACAGGGCAGAAAGGGCTAGAAGAAGGCACCCAAGTCTGTACAGTGGAGAAACGTGTGTCAATTACAAGAAAGGATATTGCAAGAACAACTCAACCTGTGAATTTGCTCATGGTTTGTTTGAGAGATGGATGCATCCTCACAGATACAAAACAAAGTGTTGTGAGTATTTCCAATCCGTATAGCGTGATTCTGAGATATTTCAGTTTGTAAGTATTTCCTCTCATGATCAGGGAGAATGTCAACATTATTGATCTAGTGGCTTAGGAGCATGTAGGGGTGATTGTACCACCCAAGATATTTATATCATTTTTCTCTTCCATCCATGAGACTTCCAATTATATAGCGGAGGAGAGGTGTGATGATGAGATTGAATTCATCCATCCGCATTCTACTTATTCATTAGAGGTGTGATGCCTTAATGGAGGATGTTGTTGAGGGTGATTCAAAAGTCATAGATATTGTGATTATTACAAAGTATAGAGACATGGATTATCCCTTGAATGGTTTGAGATGGATTGTATCACAAGAGATGGTCTGTGATTGATATGCACACTTGTGATAACTTTTCCAATGGATGTCAAACGTCAGATTGTCATTGGATTAGTGTTCTTCCCTTGAGAAATTAATATCTCTAGCCTCGATGGCAGACACGTTACATGATGGCCCATGGAGTATTGAATTGGTGGGAAAACACCCTTTAAGGTACATGGAGCAATGTGTATTGCAGAGGAGGGACACAATCCCTAGATAGCATATGGTGTCATGGTTTCCTTTTTGGAGGATTAGATATGGATTGATGGTCTTTCCTTACATATGTACATATGTACTCTACAAGTGGAGTGTGATAATCTACAAGAATATCTCACAGCTGTAGCAAACCTCACACAAAACTCACTTAAAAAGTGCAGAGAAGAAGAGAAGAATGTAGTTAATAATCACTCATGAACACAGAAAATGGAGAATAGCAGTATAATCATACATCAGCTGTGAGCTGGCACTGTGAATAATGAATACAATACAATAACTGTCAATAGAATTCGAATTAACCAAGAGTTCATTCGAATCATGCTCAAAGTGTGGCTTAATTACTAAAATATACTAAAATTTAAATTTTTTAAAGTAGCATTAATTACTAAAAATGCTAACTGCAGAAATAAAATATTTGTTAACCATTTAACTAATAGCAGTTTAACAAAGTGACACTTCGTAATTCTTAAACACAAGAAGACAACAGTTCATTTATAATAAAATATAAATCTATACACAGTATTTAAAATCTTGTGCTATACATTTTTTGCGATAAATACTGACGGTTATGTTTTGAATGTTGATGAAGGGGTTCCTACGGGGTGCCCTGAGGTTTACTTAGCTTTGATAGCTAAAGCATTGAACCTGTTTCCTTTTCACAGATTCGCAGGTAAGGTATTACGACAAATTCAAGTACTTCAAGCAATTCGAAATATGTTTCAGCTAGCCGTCAATGCATTAAGATAGTTATGAGTACTTCTATGCATGAAAGTTAATGATGGTATGGATCTTCAGTTCTTTTTCAGTTTAACAAGTGCTAACCTAGTTATTCATACCATTCACGAAAATAACCGTTATCATTATCTACACTAGACTATTAATGAATGCATCGAAAAGAAAATACATACTCTACAGGCTCTTAATTTCGTGCTAGATTCCAAATGTATAAATGTTATGTGGATCCTATTATTGTGTCCAAACACAATAATAACATATTGAGGATACTTAACATTGTGGGTGCTCCGATTTTTATGTTGATTCATGTTATGGGAACATGAGTTACGTTCTAATTCTAATACCTACAAGGGTTAGATAACTTTTATATTCCAACTGTCAATATATAGTGATTTTCTTACTATCACAAACAAAGTTTGACATATTGTATCCATTATAAAAATGAGGTTACTAATGCATAAAGGTGAAATCATAGAAACCAGAATGATCCTTTGATTTATATTCTTACTATTTAAGATTTTATTGTAATAATGTAATCATATAACATTACTATGTGCAATATAATAGTATATTGATATAGTTAAGTTTAGCAATATCAAATGATGCAATGCTCATGCATTGAGTTCTATTTCTAATGCCAATACCATATGTTACCTATAGTGAAACTACCATATATTACATAAAATGTAAATACCATATATTACACGTAAAATTGCGACCTATGCATCGTATAAATTAACTATCTGATTACAACTATACATTGGGGACGATATGAAATAATGTAATGCAAACCCTAGATGCATTGCTATGCAATAGTTGCGATAACTTTGATAATATGAATTATTAATACTATGTAATTCACGCCAATGCAGTGTTAATGGGAATTGACAGGTGCTTTACTCCTCTGCAGTCCTTTGAGGGTTGTTGTTAATGTGTTTGAGTTGAACTTTAATGCTCTCATCTACTCCATCAGTGGAATGTCTCGTTGGATGTCCAAGTGGTGGATTCCACGTGAAGTCTTGTGCAAAATGTTGATGGTTTTTTCGAGTTGTATGATATTAACTTGATGAATTTCCTCCGAGCTGGACTCTGCGTTAAAAGAGTTATTAATGAAACCTCGAACGTACCAATGTTTCGAACTCTGTGATGTCCAACTGGCTCAATCACCTCTGTTGATCTGGATTGTCTTCGGGTTTGGGTCTTGACCTAACTGCTCATACTACATCTTCGCTTGTAATTACTCCTTTGCATTCATTTGGAGAAACTGGACTTGGAGAGAGGACGACCGGCCGCGTGGTTGTAGGGTTTGATACCAGGTTGTCTGAGTACTCCTTCCTCGGGTTTGATGGTGAGATCTTCAGTTAAAAAAATATTGATGGTTTCAGGTTTCTTTTAATGGAGTTCGAGTGTCGATCACCGTTAGCATTCTTTGTGCACTCTGATAGCAGGTTCTCAGGGTTTTTCTGTTGTGTTTAAGGTTCAGTTTTGAACCAATGGTCTTGGAACGAGAGTTAATTGTGAAATCGTGGCGTCTGAAAACTTTCTCTGATGCGGCTGTTAGGTGGATCTGAACTTGTTGCTATCGGCGTTCCATCTTCGTGTTCTGAATGCAAAGGTAGTGTGTTCGACTCGGTGGAGAGTTATTCGAAATGTTTAAAGTTGAACTTTATGTATTTTATAGGTTTTGAATGAGTTTTAACTTCGTGTTGTTACTATGATAGGTAATGTCGTTGTTTGGAGGTTTACAATGCTAAAGGATCAATGGGAAGATGCTAGCTTGCTCCACCTGGTAAGCCTCGGTGGTTTAACTCTTTGTAGGTCCTCCTGGGGTAGATTGTTGGTGTCTGCTGCTCATCAAGAGTTTGATGCAAGGTTCTGGGCATCGTTTTAGAAAAAACGTAACAAATTTAAATGTAAAGTTTTCCGGACAGAGGATGAATTCCTCTGCTGGTTCTGCTATCCGGCCCAGCCGTGTTTTGTTTTTAGCATTTGCTTAAAAGTATCGAACTAAGGGATGAAACCCTCTTATGTATAAATGATAATACAGTGTTTCGATTTTGAAAACAATAATGGTGCAGTTTTGTGTTTAAATTATAATGTGGTTTGATGTTATGATTGAAGTATTTAAATAGTTAAAGAATACCCTAAATGGCTTAACTATTCGCTCTGATAGATGTTCATATTTGTAGATGTTTTGAGTGACGAAAACCTAAGGGAAATGTTTTTGTTTCCTCAACTGTAAAATAAAATGATTTTTAAATCGATGGTTTCATTCTAAAGGAAGGATTAGCGTCTGCATCGATTTTAATTGAATATGAATGAAGGATTTTTTCCAAGAGGATATTAGCCCTTGGTCAATAGACCATAAAATAAATGTGATTTCATAAATCTTTGATACTATTTAAAGAAGAAATTACTAGCTCTGTCGTAAAGAATGTTTGTGAAAAGAATGTTAAAGTTGTAAAATTAGTCACAGCAGATCTAATGAACAAGTAAATCAATCACAACAGATGAACATAGAAAATATGGTGCAAAACTGTGCAAAACATGCAGCAGTGCTATCTATCCCAGAAAGGGTGAATGAATTACAATACAAACTGTCACAATGATAGAGCAATTCGAATTGCCTAAGGAGGTCATTCGAATCACTGAATGGAGTATCTTGACTCTATCTAGGAGTCCTCATCATCAATCAGTAGTGGTCATCAATGCACAAGAACCAGTCATCCAGGTGTCAATCTGAGTCTAACTGAGTGTAATAAGTGTAACTGAAGTGTGTAGCACTGATTAAGGAGAAGGAGGCTCAGTGGGGGCGCATGGGAGGCTAACTGAAGTCAGAACAAGTCACCTAATCAAACTGGAGGTCCAACGGAAGTGAAACAGTCAGTCGGGAGTGAAACTAGCCTCAAATCAGGGAGAATCGGAGCTAACTGAATGTAACTGAAGTGGAACTGCAGTGGTAGGTGAACAAGTGCGCCCTTCTCTGGCAGTAGGTGAGAAGTGGGCGCCTTTCAGCCTAGGAGGGCTAAAAATCTGTGGTAGGTGGCTCCCGGGTGCTAGAAGAAGGTGGATAAGGTGCTGGAGGCATCAAACTGGTGACTGGGATGCATGCCCGTGCATGCAGGTGCATGCAAACCCTAGATTCTGCATGCAAACCCTAATTTGCATGCAAGATCCTGAAAATGATGATGTGGATATCCGAACACCCCCCCTCAAGCTAGACTATGATGTGCCAATAAAAATAATGTGGGGCCCTGGTAACTAAGACCAAAGGTCACCCCAATACAATAATCCAAAAAATGCTGAAAATAAACTAAGTGAGGAAAGAGGGAAAACCCAGTGGGAAGAAAGCCCCCCCTCAAGCTAAAGCATAATAATGAATCAATCTGTCTCCACCATGATGGAACTCACCCCCAACAGTGAACGGAGGTAAGAGAACTTCTTCTCAGTGAAGCTCTTGGTGAAGATGTCTGCAATTTGCTCATCAGTAGGGAAATATTGCAGAATGATGGTGCGGTCATGCACCAACTGTCGAATGTAATGCATATGAATCTCAATGTGTTTGGTCCTCTGCCGCTGAACTGGATCTGTGGAGATCTTGATAGCACTTTGATTGTCACAAACTAGGACAGTCGAAGTAGTGCCACCAAAACCAAACTCGGAAAGAATACCCTGCAACCAAACTACCTGAATGCAGGCATTGACTGCCCCTCGATACTCTGCCTCTGCTGAAGAAAGTGCAATGGCTGCTTGCTTTTTGCTGGACCAGCAAATAGCACCATGACCAATCATGAAAACATAACCGGAAGTGGACTTCCGATCAATGCTATCACCTTCCCAATCTGAATCAGTAAAACCAATGAAATCTAGCTCAGAATCTGCAGCATAATGTATGCCAAACTGTCTCGTACCTTGCACATACTGCAAGATCCGCTTGGCTGCTCGCCAATGAAGCTCATGTGGCTGCTGCATATATCTTGACACGGCACTCACGGCATATGAGATATCAGACCGTGAGTGTGTCAAATAAAGTAGTGAACCAATCAACTGTCGATACATACTGCAATCTGCAAGCGGTGTGGAATCTCCCTCCTCAAGACTGATTCCTGAGAGGAATGGGAATGGGGCTGCCTTACATTCAGCCATATTAAACTTCAATAACAGGTCGGAAGCATATTTTTGCTGAGATATAGTGATCCCATCAAAATTTTGAGCTATCTCCAAGCCCAAAAAGTGACTCAACAAGCCCAAATCGCTCATGTCAAAAGCTAGATTTAAGGCAGATTTTAGCTTGTTTATTGAAGTAAGTGTGCTACCAGTAATAAGCAGATCATCAACATAAAGTACAATAACCAACAAATTACCTTTAACTCGCTGAAGATACACATTCGGATCAGATTTGCATCTTTGGAAATTCTGAGAAAGAAGGAAGGAGTCCATCTTTGTGTACCAAGCTCTTGGGGCCTGTTTTAACCCGTACAAAGATTTCTTCAATCTACAAACCAATGATGGATCTGATGTATAACCCTCTGGCTGTTGCATATAGACCTCTTCAGCAAGGTATCCATGTAAAAATGCACTCTTCACATCCATGTGATGCACTTCCCAGTGCTTGGATGCGGCAATAGCTAAAACAAGGTGGATGGAATCCATATTTGCAACCGGTGCAAAGGTCTCTGTGTAGTCCACTCCTTGGACTTGGGAAAAACCTTTTGCCACCAACCTTGCTTTATATTTGCTGATAGTGCCATCAGAAGCAACTTTAGTACGGTAGACCCATTTACACTTCACTAATTTTCTTCCAGGTGGAAGAGAAACTAGCTCCCATGTATTGTTCTTTTGAAGAGAACTGTACTCTTCATCCATGGCACTTTTCCATCTCGGATCTCGATGGGCTGAATAGTATGATGTAGGATCTGAACCAGCCATCAGATAACAAATCTCAGGAATAAATGGATCAGCAATAGAAAGAGCCATACCTGCTCTTTGAAAGTCTCCTCTTGTTCGTCTCGGATCAGCAGGATTTCCAAGACTAGAACCAGCAGATTGTAGAGTGTTTTGGGCCCACTTTGGTAACTGACGAGGATCATAATGGTCGGATTCCGAACCTGATATGTCATGATCATCATATTCTGCTACAATATCAGAAATATCAGAACTCATACCTTCATTATCGCTGCTCGGATCTTCTTCTGGTGAAGGCGGTGAATCGGCAGTCTTTTCCTCGACTAGTTGCAATTCTTGAAGCGGTTCTTCAAACTGCACACTGCGCTCTATGAATATCTTTTTAGATCTGATATCCATGAGTTTATATGCTTTTGATTCTTCCCCATATCCTATCAATATGCACTCGATACTTTGTGGATCCAAAGCTCGTCTCTTCTCAGAAGGAATTCTAGCCCATGCAGTAGAGCCAAAAACTCTCAAATTTGACACATCCGGTTTGTGACCAAAGAATGCTTCGAAAGGAGTCATACCTTTCACGGATGAATGTGGAACACGGTTCTGTATATATGCAGCAACATTGATTTCTTCAGCCCAAATATTTGTAGCCAAACCTTTCGATTCAATCATGCATGTAGCCATCTCTTTCAGTGACCGGTTTTTCCTTTCCGCTACACCATTCTGCTGGGGTGTGTAGGGAACTGTATGTTGGATCTTAATTCCGATTTGGGCACAAAGTTGCAGCAACTCGGACTTGATATATTCCCCACCATTATCAGATCTAAGAGCTTTGATCTTGCTCTCAGTGGTGGTCTCAAAAGAAGCCTTAAAATCCTTGAATTTTCCAAGCACTTCTGACTTGTTTTTGAGAAAGAATACCCATGTAAAGCGGGAAAAATCATCAATAAATGTCAAAACATACCTTGAACCATTTAATGACATATGGGGCAGCGGACCACTGATATCAGAATGGATCAATCCCAAAATAGTAGAAGCTCTGCTAGCTTTGCCGCGGTCGAATCTGTGCTCGGGGTGCTTCCCAATAATGCAACCAGTGCATATTCCCTTCGAGGAACGGAGTTGTGGAAGCCCATCTACCATGGATTTATTTGATAGCAGCAGCAAATACTTATAATTTAGATATCCAAATCTTTCATGCCAAAGCCTACTAACCTCATTACCATGTGTGCGAAGAGCAGTGGGCTTTGCAAGCGGAATAAAGTGCGAAAACTCATAGCATTTTGCAGTGTGGTTTGCCTTGCCAACCGCAACTAGTCTTCCACTTTTGATATCAGAAATTTCAACTGTATTAGGGCTGAATGTGACTTGCTTTGGATCACCAGTATGTGTCATTTGATACACAGAAAGGAGATTTGAAGCCAAGGAAGGCACATAGAGAACATTCTGAAAGCTTCCATGTTCTACATGAATCGTACCTTTGCCCTTTGAAGAAATTTTTGAGTCATCTCCCAAATGGATGGGGATGGAGCTGTTTGGATCGAATGAGGAAAAAGAATCAATATTTGCAGCCATATGATTTGATGCACCCGAATCTATCAAGAGAGTAGTGGGCTTCGAAGCCGTTTCCATGAGTGCTTGTCCTCTTTCATGATCATCATTCCTATCCTTCTTCCTTGCACCGTCAGGAAGGGTTATGTTGTTCTTTTCCAAAAGGAGGGCCATTTGATCTATAGTCTTCTTCATACATGAACTTTCGGGATGAAAGCCACGGTTACAATAAGTACATTTAGATTTTTGGTTACCTTCTTTGCCCTTTTGCTTGGATTTCGAACTGGATGGTGCATCCGTTTGCTTGCCTTTGTCTTTTTGCTTGTGAGGCTCGAATTTGGGCTTCTCCTTCTTTTGCTTTCCTTTACCATTCGAGATCTTGGGTCCTTGAACAAATAGGGCTGAATCTTTGGAGCTTATGGACCCCATTTGAATCAACTTGTCATGCTCTTTTGTAACGGACTCAATGAAGGCATTCAAGGTAGGCATCTTCCAATTCGGGGTAGTTAGCCGACCGGAATTGAAAGTAGAGACAAATACCGAATAATCTTTCCCAAGCTTGCTTAGAATGGAGAGGATCAACTGTTTATCCTCTTTGATAACACCACTGTTCTTCAATTGCAAGTTCAAGTTCTTGAATTTTGTGAAGAATTCATTGATGGTCTCGAAATTCTCAGGATTAAGGCCAATCAATTCATTCTCTAATTGAAAAGCCCTAAGCTCATCCTGCTTGCCGAATAGTGTTTCAAGTTGCTCCCATATGGCTTTTGGAGTCTTCAATCCGCTGAGATGGAAGTGAAGATCTTTGGATATGGAGAGACAAAGAAGACCATAAGCTTCATCAAGCTTGTTGTAGTGTTTGGTTCGATCTGACACATTGTTTGGCTCCAATTCAAGACCAATAGTGACTCGGTAGTAACCTTTTGAACGTAATATGATCTCCATATCATATTTCCAATCAAAATAATTGAATGGGGTGAGGATAGGCTTTGAAGAAGAGTATTCCATTGCAAGGAGCGAGTCAACTGATGAAGAGGAAGCTTGCATGCAGACTATAGCGAATGCAATTGCTGTAGGGAAGCTTGCATGCAAAAGATAGCGAGTGCAATTGAAGGAGACAATAAACCTGCAAATCACATAAAAACAACCACAATAAGGTCGAACAATCCACCCTTTGAGAGTTGCGTTACACCTGGGATTGGATTTCAAGCAATGTTGAATAGGTCCAATGTATCAGTTCCAGGAATTATGTGGTAACTCAAGCTTCTGGAGTGGTATTGGAATAGTTTTCAAGCTTTGCATGCACAGAAGCGAATGCCCTTGAGATATCTCATGCCAAACTTTTTGCAATTTTTAGCAATTCAGTCAAATCTTCTTGTAGAAACACCTGTAGAAAATAGATCTTGTCGCTGCAATGGCTCTGATACCATGTAAAATTAGTCACAGCAGATCTAATGAACAAGTAAATCAATCACAACAGATGAACATAGAAAATATGGTGCAAAACTGTGCAAAACATGCAGCAGTGCTATCTATCCCAGAAAGGGTGAATGAATTACAATACAAACTGTCACAATGACAGAGCAATTCGAATTGCCTAAGGAGGTCATTCGAATCACTGAATGGATTAGCTTGACTCTATCTAGGAGTCCTCATCATCAATCAGTAGTGGTCATCAATGCACAAGAACCAGTCATCCAGGTGTCAATCTGAGTCTAACTGAGTGTAATAAGTGTAACTGAAGTGTGTAGCACTGATTAAGGAGAAGGAGGCTCAGTGGGGGCGCATGGGAGGCTAACTGAAGTCAGAACAAGTCACCTAATCAAACTGGAGGTCCAACGGAAGTGAAACAGTCAGTTGGGAGTGAAACTAGCCTCAAATCAGGGAGAATCGGAGCTAACTGAATGTAACTGAAGTGGAACTGCAGTGGTAGGTGAACAAGTGCGCCCTTCTCTGGCAGTAGGTGAGAAGTGGGCGCCTTTCAGCCTAGGAGGGCTAAAACTCTGTGGTAGGTGGCTCCCGGGTGCTAGAAGAAGGTGGAGAAGGTGCTGGAGGCATCAAACTGGTGACTGGGATGCATGCCCGTGCATGCAGGTGCATGCAAACCCTAGATTCTGCATGCAAACCCTAATTTGCATGCAAGATCCTGAAAAAGATGATGTGGATATCCGAACAAAAGTGTTTAGGGTTTCAATCGTGTGTTTAGAAACGTTTGGAAAAACTAATATAAATTATGTTTATGAGATTTTGATGATATGTTTTTAAGAGTTTGATTGACTCTTGTTTTCCTATTCAAAATTTTAAATGCTACGATTTTTATTGCATAAATTATTATATAGGAAAAGGAAATAGAAACTGTTGCAAGATTAGAAGTAAGTAACATGGAAAGAAATAAAGCCTCATTTAAATCTATGACTGTAAGAATAGAAATGCAATAATGCTTGCTGATGCTATTAACTTGGTAGCTGTTATGATTTCCTAAATATTGTATAACATAAAGATAATTTCTATACTTAGATATGAAGACTATTTGTTTTCATGATAAAAATACTTGTTAGCAGTAAGGAAAACAATACTGTGTACTTAGGAAATAAATTTTTTTGCAGCTGTTATTTTCAATACAAACTGGTGAAAGAAAATTCAGTGAACTTAAAACATTTAACTGATGAAAACAATGATAAGGGAAAAACATTGAATTATATACAGGATATTAATGGTAGGAAAAGCTAGTAAAATACAACAGTATTGGTCTTCTCATTCATCTGGCAATCTGCCTATCAATTTATCTACCTTAATTTCTTCTTTGTACTAGAGTACGATGCACATCCATTAGCATGGGGAAAAATGCAGAGAAATATTTTATTCATTTCATCTTACATAATCATTGCTATACTGAATCCTAATTAGATCAGAAAACTAAAATAATTATTTTTTTTAATAATGCCCTTAACAACAGTAAATCAATAATTGCAGATAGAAATTTAAACTACTTAGAATTTAGAAAAGACAAGTAGAACCTATAAATGAAAATAGGGCCGACAAACACCCAAGGAGGCCTGTTCCTCCCAACCTTTTCCAGAATAAGCAGCCAAAACTACTTGCTTCCTTTAGACCCCCTAGCTTGCTTACTGAACCACTAAGTAGATGGAATCTGTGTAGAAGCAAGGCACTCAGTAATATAACTTTTTCACTCAATAGTGTAACTTCTGCACTCAAATATGCCTTCTACACTCAGCAATATAACTTCTGCACTCAAATATGCCTTCTGCACTCAAATATGCCTTCTGCACTCAGCAATATAACTTCTGCACTCAAATATGCCTTCTACACTCAGCAATATAACTTCTGTACTCAGCAATAAATAGGCAGACTTACACCATGATAAAAAAACTTAGCATATCCCCTCATCGAATCTCTTGGGTGCAAGCAAAGCAAAACCCCAAGGTAAATTTCCTCGTCAGGAAAAGTGATGAATCTCAGTTCATAATTCGATGGCTCTTATATATACTGCCTAGGTCTTTAGTGGTCAGTTTTGAATAAATGAGCCTCAAGCTCCAGTCCCACCTTCCAAGGCACTATGACCACATTTCAAGGGAGTTGTCCCATACTAATAGCTAGTTAGTTGCATCATGATGCTGCCAGTTGTCTATTGCCTTCTACCCCAGATTCCATTCCACCTAGTGGGTCAATAAACTCTCTTTCAATAGTCCATTTAGGTGTTTGTCTCCTATTTAATTTATTAAATAATAAAATATTGTGCAATTACAGTCATCCTTGGACACTTGTCCAATATAAAACTTTACAATAAAATTTAACATAATGTTTTCAGCAAAAATGGTATGTTACAAACACACCCTCTTAAGCTCAACATCGTCCTCGATGTTGCTTATCCTTCATTCGATCCTTCCTAAAACAGAACTGGATATGCTGCCCGCATTTTACTTTCCAGTTCCTAGGTAGCTTCATCAGGGCTAAGGTACTTCCATTGCACCTTTACCCGCCCTATGGTACGATAACGAAGCATAATTTCCCTCTGGTCGAGAATACATCCCAGTTCCACCTGAAAATCTCCTTCCGGCTCCACCTATATGTCATTCCAATTCAACACATGAGTAGCATCGTGCACATACTTCTTTAAAACAGAAATGTGAAAAACATTGTGTATTTTTAAATTAGATGGCAAAGCCAATTGATATGCAACAGCTCTAATCCTTGATAGGATTTCGAATGGTCCACAGTACATTGGTGCTAGTTTAACACAACTCCCAAGATTCAAAGAACTTTTCTTGGGTTTTACCTTTATAAAAACATGGTCTCCAACCTGAAATTCTCTTTCAGTGCGTTTCAAATCTGCATAACTTTTATGCTGATCTTGGGCAACTTTTAAGTTACCTTGAACATGTTTCATGGTTAGCTCCATTTCTTTCAATAAATCTGGTCCTAGAATTAATTTGTCTACAGGGTTATCCCAAGAAATAGGAGTACAACATTTTCTTCAATACAAAATCTCAAATGGACTTAACCTAGCAGATGCTTGATAATGATTATTGTATGCAAATTCTTCTAAATGTAGATAATCTTCCCACTTAGATGGCTAATCTTTGACATACATTCTTAGCATGTCTTCTAAAATCTGGTTTACCCTATCTGTTTGACCATCAGTTTGTGGGTGGAAAGAAGTGCTGAAATTTAGTTTAGTATTTAAACCTTTAAACATTGCTGTCTAAAAATTTCCAGTGAACTTAGAGTCCTGGTCAGAAATAATTACCTTTAGAATTCCATGCAAGCGAAAGATTTGCTTCATAAATACTTCTGCAATGTTAGAAGCTTTAAAAGTGGTTTTAAAGGAAAAAAATGAGCAGCCTTACTTAACTTGTCCACAACCACCATTATGGAGTCATTATTTTTTTGGTTTTTAGGCAAAACTATAATAAAATCAATACCTATAATCTCCCATTTCCATTTTGGAATTGGAAATGGCTGCAATAGTCCAGCTGGATGTTGATGTTCAGCCTTAATGGTCTGACATTCAAAACATCTAGCTTTGTATTCTGCCACTTCATTCTTCATGTTGGGCCAAAAAAATCTTTCCTTAGCATATTTATCATTTTCTGATAACCCGGATGTCCAGAATAAGGACTCTTATGAACTTCATCCAAAATTAACAACTTAACCTATGACACATTTGGTACACAAATTCTGTTTTTATAAGTCATTAAGCATTTTTTATCAATGTTGAAATTTGTTATTAAATTTTCTGATACATTTTCAGCAACTTTACCAAGCAATTTTTGATAATTTTCATCTTGTTTAATTCCTTCTTCAATTTGATTTTCCAAATATGTCTTAAACGTGCTAATTGCTGCCATAAAGTTTAATCTAGGATTCATGCTTAATGCATCAGGAACTTTATTTTCTTTCCCCTTAATGTGTTGAATCTCAAAATCATACTCGCTAAGGAAATCTAGCCATCTAGCTTGCCTTGCGTTAAGATTTTTTTGATCTAAAAAATACTTTAAACCCTTATTATCTATCATTAGTATGAACTTTCTTCCAATCAAGTGATGGCGCCACATTTTTAATGCATGTATCACGGCTACCAACTTCAGATCGTAAGTTGCCTAATTCTTTTCATGGGTTTTTAACTTTCTAGACTCAAAAGCAATAGCATGACCTTCTTGAGTTAAGACCCCACCAAGTCCATCGTTGCACGCATCAATGCATACAACGAAGTCTTTGTTAGGATCAACAATTTTTAAAATTGGTGCAGTGGTTAATAATTCTTTTAACTTATTAAAGATTTCTTGACACTTTTGATCCCATACAAATTTCTTCCCTTTCTTCTGCAAAGAAGTAATGGGGTTCGCAATTCTTGAAAACCCTTCGATAGACTTTCGATAGTAACCTGCTATTCCCATAAATGACCGAACGTCAGTTACATCTTTAGGGACATGCCACTCGTTAATTGCCTTTATCTTATCAAGGTCGATAGAAATTTCCTCTTTAGAAATTATGTGGCCTAAGTACTGTATTTTATCTTTATAAAAATCACATTTACTAAACTTAGCGTAAAGTTGACGTTCTCTTAAAATTTGCAGAATTATTCTTAAATGTTCATCATGCTCTTCTTTAGTTTTTGAGTAAATTAGAATATCATCAATGAACACAACTACAAACTTATCCAAATATTTATGCAGAACATTGTTCATTAAACACATGAACAATGTCGGTGCATTGGTTAGCCCAAAAGGCATAACTACGAACTCGTAGTGTCCATATCGCGTTCTGAATGCAGTTTTGAATATGTCTTCGTCTTTTATTCTATCCTGATGATATCTGGACCTTAAATCAATTTTAGTGAATATCTCTGCTCCGCGTACTTGATCAAATAGATCATCTATGCGGGGCAAGGGATATCAATTATTAATTGTCATTTTATTAAGCTGACGGTAATCAACGCACAATCGCATGGTTCTGTCCTTTTTAACGAAAATTACTGGTGCTCCCCAAGGAGACACACTTGGCCTTATGTAGTTTTTATATATTAATTCCTTCAGCTGATATTTTAACTCATTCAACTCCAAAATATTCATCCTGTAGGGAGCCTTTGAGTTTGGTACTGCACCTGGTACTAACTCAATGGTGAAATCAAGTTCCCTTTTCGGAGGTAATCCTGGAATTTCTTCCAAGAATACGTCAAAAAAGTACCTAAGGATGGGAATATCCTCCAGTTTTAACTTGTCTTCTTTAGATGAACATTCGTCATTAATAACATTAATAGCAAACATTTTACAGCCCTTTCTGGCAGCTCTCTTAACTTGTAATGCAGAAATTTGTCTTACTGAAATCTTCCTATAAATTCCTTTTACTGTTTCAGTTTTACCTTCATTATTCAAACAAGTAAAAGATTTCTCATAACAATTAAGCACTACTCTATGTTGTTCAAGCCAATCCATGCCAATCAACAAGTCATATGACCCTAAGGGTAAAACATTCAGATTAACCTGGGTTTTCAGCTGATTCAAAAATACATCACAATTTTTAACAAAGTCTGTAACCTTTCTTTTAGTGCCTGTTGCTAGCTGAACTAACCAAGAATTATCAAACCTTTCTATTTTCAACTTGCAATTTTTCACTAACTTAGGTGAAATGTAGCTCAAACTTGCACTTGGATCTATCAAAACAGAAATAGATCAGTTTTGTAGCATACCTTCAATTTCGACCATGGACGTTTGATAGTCTGCTTGCCGATTTTCCAACACTGCATTTATCCTTGGCATTTCTCTTGCCACATCACCTACTGTTGGCTCCGCTTGTATGCTATGAATATTGTTGACTGTCCTTTTGTTGCGTGGGCAATCTGCTTTCTTATGTGGTCCACCACAATCAAAACACTTCAAAAGTCCTTTTTGTTCAGCATACTTGGTTTTATTATTGTTATTAGGTACATTTCTTGCAGCAGTAAAATTCTGTGGTGCATTACTCTTGTAAATATTATTACTTGAAAAATTTCTGTTATTAAAATTTTTCTTAAAACTTCCAGAATTATGATTAAAGCTCTTCTTTTTATGCTCGAAATGATTAGACTTATTACTTTTCCAGCCAACTGTTCCTTCTCTTTTT
The DNA here is from genome assembly GCA_027924585.1 of Larix kaempferi. Classification (NCBI taxonomy): domain Eukaryota; kingdom Viridiplantae; phylum Streptophyta; class Pinopsida; order Pinales; family Pinaceae; genus Larix; species Larix kaempferi. The sequence continues at coordinate 5,197,159 of BSBM01000091.1, read as the reverse complement.
CTGTTTTGGTCAAAACAAAAATTTTCTTTTCTCATAGCCTCTTCCAGAGTGGAAGGGTTATCATACTCAATCCTGTCTTTTCTGTTGAAAGGTAAGCAACTTAGAAACCTTTTCACCTTAGGCTTCTCTTCGACCATGTAAGGTACATACCTCAACAAGCTAAGGAACTTGCTTCACAACTCCTTCATGTTCATAGTACCCAATTTTAGATCATAAAACTTTTTTGATTTATCTACATAATACTGTTTTGATAAGAACTTTTTCTTAAATAAGTTTTTAAACATATTCCAAGTTACGTCTCTTTCCTTTATGCTCTTAATTCTTTTAAGATCCTGCCACCAAATATATGCCTTTCCTATCATATTGTAAATAACCATCTTGGCTTTTAATTGAGAAGAGTAATCGTAAATATTAAAGTACTTCTTCATGCCAGACATCCATGCTTCAGCTGTCTCACCCTTCTCAGTTTCGCCATTAAAATTTGCTGGCTTAATCTTTTTAAACTCTCCAGTAATTTGTTCACGATGCTTATGTTTTCTCTTCTTAGAACAGTTATCACTATCACTACTATCATGAACAAAAGTATAATTACTTTGATCAGATTCAGATGAAGAGTAACTAATATTTTTATCATTTTAAACTTTTTTACTCTTATGTTTGTGAGACATTGTACCAGAATCAGATTTTACTTCTGATTTCCTTCCTCTTTCCTCATTATGGTATTTCTCCAGTAGAATATGATTTAACTCTTCCTGTGACTTCATAATGCGTTCATTTTCTTCCTTAACAGTTCTTATCTCAGATTTTAAATCTTTTACAGTACGAAGAAGTTCTGAAGATGGGTTATTTAATTCAACATATATTCCTTCATTATTATTGTTATTATGCTCATTACCAGGAGATTTGTCCTCTGCTGATTCCTCCGGTATGTCCATACCTGCAAATTAATATCAAATTATTCTATACAAAAATAAAATGAAAAACAAAAGTTAGTAACATAAACTTTCTGATTTTTATTTTCTGTTTGCGCGCGCGAGCCTATTTTAAGCCTAGAGTTTGAACTCGCGCTCTGATACCACTTGTAACATCCCGAAAAATCTACTAAAATTTAAAAATTTTAAAGTAGCATTAATTACTAAAAATACTGACTGTGGAATTAAAATATTTGTTAACCATTTAACTAATAGCAGTTTAACAAAGTGACACTTCGTAATTCTTAAACACAAGAAGACAACAATTCATTTGTAATAAAATATAAATCTATACACAGTATTTAAAATCTTATGCTATACAGTTTTTGCGATAAATACTGACAGTTATGTTTTGAATGTTTATGAAGGGGTTCCTACGGGGTGCCTTGAGGTTTACTTAGCTTTGATAGCTAAAGCATTGAACCTGTTTCCTTTTCGCAGATTCGCAGGTAAGGTATTACGACAAATTCAAGTACTTCAAGCAATTCGAAATATGTTTCAGCTAGCCGTCAATGCATTAAGATAGTTATGAGTACTTCTATGCATGAAAGTTAATGATGGTATGGATCTTCAGTTCTTTTTTAGTTTAACAAGTGCTAACCTAGTTATTCATACCATTCACGGAAATAATTGTTATCATTATCTACACTAGACTGTTAATGAATGCATCGAAAAGAAAATACATACTCTACAGGCTCTTAATTCCGTGCTAGATTACAAATGTATAAATGTTATGTGGATCCTATTATTGTGTCCAAATGCAATGATAACATGTCGAGGATACTTAACATTGTGGGTGCTCCGATTTTTATGTTGATTCACATTATGGAAACATGAGTTACGTTCTAATTCTAATACCTGCAAGGGTTAGATAACTTTTATATTCCAAGTGTCAATATATAGTGATTTTCTTACTATCACAAACAAAGTTTGACATATTGCATCCATTATAAAAATGAGGCTACTGATGCATAAAGGTGAAATCATAGAAACCAGAATGATCCTTTGATTTACATTCTTACTATTTAAGATTTTATTGTAATAATGTAATCATATAACATTACTATGTGCAATATAATAGTATATTGATATAGTTAAGGTTAGCAATATCAAATGATGCTATGCTCATGCATTGAGTTCTATTTCTAATGCCAATACCATATGTTACCTATAGTGCAACTACCATATATTACATAAAATGTAAATACCATATATTACACGTAAAATTGTGACCTATGCATCGTATAAATTAACTATATGATTATGAACTATACATTGGGGACGATATGAAATAATGTAATGCAAACCCTAGATGCATTGCTATGCAATAGTTGTGATAACTTTGATAATATGAATTATTAATAATATGTAATTCGTGCCAATGTAGTGTTAATGGGAATTGATAGGTCTGTTACTGCTCTGCAATCCTTTGAGGGTTGTTGTTAATGTGTCTGAATAGAACTTTAATGCTCTCATCTACTCCATCAATGGAATGTCTCATTAGCTGTCCAAGTGGTGGATTCCACGTGAAGTCTTGTGTGAAACGTTTATGGTTTTTCCGAGCTGTATGATATTAACTTGATGAATTTCCTCTGAGCTGGACTCTGCATTAAAGGAGTTATTAATGAAACCTCGAGCGTACCAATTTTTTGAACTCTGTGATGTCCAATTGGCTCGATCACCTCCGTTGATCTGGATTGTCCTCGGGTTTGAGTCTTGACCTAACTGCTCATACTACATCTTCGCTTGTAATTACTCCTTTGCATTCATTTGGAGAAACTGGACTTGGAGAGAGGCCGACCGACCGCGTGGTTGTAGGGTTTGATACAAGGTTGTTTGAGGACTCCTTCCTCGGGTTCGATGGTGAGATCTTCGGTTAAAAAAATATTGATGGTTTCAGGTTTCTTTTAATGGAGTTCGAGTGTCGATCACCGGTAGCATTCTTTGTGCACTCTAATAGTAGGTTCTCAGGGTTTTTTTGTTGTGTTTAAGGTTCAGTTTTGACCAATGATCTTGGAACGAGAGTTAATTGTGAAATCGTGGCATCTGAAAACTTTCTCTGATGCGGCTGTTAGGTGGATTTGAACTTGTTGCTATCGGCGTTCCATCTTTGTGTTCTGAATGCAAAGGTAGTGTGTTCGACTCGGTGGAGAGTTATTCGAAATGTTTAAAGTTGAACTTTATGTATTTTATAGGTTTTGAATGAGTTTTAACTTCATGTTGTTACTATGACAGGTAATGTCGTTGTTTGGAGGTTTACAATGCTAAATGCTCAATGGAAAGATGCTATCTCACTCCACCTGGTAAGCCTCGGTGGTTTAACTCTCTGTAGGTCCTCTTGGGGTAGATTGTTAGTGTCTGCTGCTCATCAAGAGTTTGATGCAAGGTTCTGGGCATCGTTTTAGCAAAAACGTAACAAATTTAGATGTAAACTTTTCAGGACAGAGGATGAATTCCTCTGGTGGTTCTGCTATCTGTCCCAGCCGTGTTTTGGTTTTAGAGTTTGCTTAAAAGTATCGAACTAAGGGATGAAACCCTCTTATGTTTAAATGATAATACAGTGTTTCGATTTTGAAAACAGTAATGGTGCAGTTTTGTGTTTAAATTATAATGTGGTTTGATGTTATGATTGAAGTATTTAAATAGTTAAAGAATACCCTAAATGGCTTAACCGTTCGCTCTAATAGATGTTCAGATTTGCAGACGTTTTGAGTGACAAAAACCTAAGGGAAATTTTTTTGTTTCCTCAACTGTAAAATAAAATGTTTTTTAAATAGATGGTTTCATCCTAAAGGAAGGATTAGCATCTGCGTCGATTTTAATTGAGTATGAACGAAGGATTTTCGCTGAGAGGATATTAGCCCTTGGTCAATAGACCATAAAATAAATGTGATTTCACAAATCTTTGATACTATTTAAAGAAGTAATTAATAGCTCTGTCATAAATAATGTTTGTGAAGAGAATGTTAAAGTGTTTAGGGTTTCAATCGTGTGTTTAGAAACGTTTGGCAAAACTGATATAAATTATGTTTATGAGGTTTTGATGATATGTTTTTAAGAGTTTGATTGAATCTTGTTTTCCTATTCAAAATGTTAAATGCTACGATTTTTATTGCATAAATTATTATATAGGAAAAGGAAATAGAAACTGTTGCAAGATTAGAAGAAAGTAACATGGAAATAAATAAACCCTCATTTAAATCTATGACTGTAAGAATAGAAATGCAATATAATGCTTGCTGATGCTATTAACTTGGCAGCTGTTATGATTTCCTAAATACTGTATAACAGAAAGATAATTTCTATACTTAGATATGAAGACTGCTTGTTTTCATGATAAAAATACTTGTTAGCAGTAAGGAAAACAGTACTGTGTACTTAGGAAATAAATGGTTTTGCAACTATTATTTTCAACACAGACCGGTGAAAGAAAATTCAGTGAACTTGAAACATTTAACTGATGAAAAGAATGATAAGGGAAAAACATTGAATTATATATAGAATATTAATGGTAGGAAAAGCTAGTAAAATACAACAGTATTGGTCTTCTCATTCATCTGGCAATCTGCCTATCAATTTATCTACCTTAATTTCTTCTATGTACTAGAGTATGATGCACATCCATTAGCATGGAGAAAAATGCAGAGAAATATTTTATTCATTTCATCTTACATAATCATTGCTATACTGAATCCTAGTTAGATCAGAAAACTAAAATAATTATATTTGTTTAATAATGCCCTTAACAACAGTAAATCAATAATTGCAAATAGAAATTTAAACTACTTAGAATTTAGAAAAGACAAGTAGAACCTGTAAATGAAGATAGGGCTGACAAACACCCAAGGAGTCCTGTTCCTCCCAACCTTTTCCAGAAGAAGCATCCAAAACTACTTGCTTCTTTTGGACCCCCGAGCTTGCTTATTGAACCACTAAGTAGATGGAATCTGTGTAGAAGCAAGGCACTGAGTAATATAACTTTTTCCCTCAATAGTGTAACTTCTGCAGTCAAATATGCCTTCTGCACTCAGCAATATAACTTCTGCACTCAAATATGCCTTCTGCACTCAGCATTAAATAGGAAGACTTACACCATGATAAAAAACTCAGCATATCCCCTCATCGAATCTCTTGGGTGCAAGCACAGCAAAACCCCAAGGTAAATTTTCTCATCAGGAAAAGTGATGAACCTCAGTTCATAATTCGATGGCTCTTATATAGACTGCCTAGGTCTTTAGTGGTCAGTTTTGAATAAATGAGCCTCAAGCTCCAGTCCCACCTTCCAAGGCACTATGACCACATTTCAAGGGAGTTGTCCCATACCAACAACTAGTTAGTTGCATCATGATGCTGCCAGTTGTCCATTGCCTTCTACCCCAGATTCCATTCCACGTAGTGGGTCAGTAAACTCTCTTTCAACAGTCCCCTTAGGTGTTTGTCTTCTATTTAATTTATTAAATAATAAAATATTGTGCAATTACAGTCACCCTTGGACACTTGTCCAATATAAAACTTTACAATAACAGTTAACTTAATGTTTTCAGCATAAAATGTTTTTCAGCAAAAAGGGTATGTTACATATAGGCAGTTAGGATGAGCAATCAGTGGAAGAACTGCTCAATCAATGCTCTAACTGACTGTTAACTCCTAGTAGGTGAGAAAATACGCACATGTTATGCATGTGAGTAAAACAAAGCACATCAGGTAGGTAGGAGGGATACTGGGGGTTGAAGACAGGCTCTAGGGAGCTGGAATTAGGCTCTAGGTGCTGGGGAGACCACCAAAATGATGACTGGATGCATGCAAATATGAAAAATGATGGTGAGAATATTCCAACATGGAGCACTTCGCTAGTATGTGGATTAATTATGTTTCTTCCTTGGAGTGATCTCTTTTGTTATATATATGCTATATAAGATGAGTTTTCAAAATGCATGCGAATTTTTCCTAAAGGGATGGAAACTTGAATTGGAGTGATTGGTGTAAAACATATAATGGTGTAAAACATCAATGTATTGCAATATTAACTTAAACATAACTTAAACATAAAATAAACGATATAAGATAACATGATATACATAAAATGAAATAAACTATCTAACATAACAAGAAATAAATTATCTAACTTGAATAACATTAGACATGCATGAATAAACAATCACATGACTATACTATGTACCTCAATCAATTAGGCCTTCTGGATCCTCTCTATTTTTTATTGTCTCAAACAACCTTTCATGCTCTGCATGAGGTAGTAAGTAGCGTACCTTGTTTGATGACTTCGTTGACATTGTTTGTAGTTGGATGTTTGTACCAACAATCAAGTGCATAAAGTGATACACCCATGAACCTATTATATAATCCATGTATGTGTAGCCATTGATCTTTGGTGCCTTTCCATCTACTGTAAGATATTCTCCCTGAACAACCATCGAGCCAGTCAGAAAGGTAATTCCTTCACTATCAATTAATGATGCGAGGAGGGTTTTATTCCCCTGGATGCATCATGCCAACCATTAATTCATTCCAATTGCACTTTCTTTCAGGGAGACAACTGCGTAGATGTGTCCTGCAAAAATGCATTTTACGGTCAAATTCCAACAAGTAATGGTTTGATAACATGGTTAATTAAAAAAAAAGAAGGGAACCGAGATATGAATGCAAAAATGTTTACCTTGTTGTACAAGATCAAATATATGATCATAGTCATTCGAAATAGAAGACTGGCCTTCCTCTAACTGGATCATTTCAACAACTGCATGTGGGTATACTACAAGTGATACATGATCCCATTCATCAACCCAATCTGTTGATTCATACTCATCCCACTCGTCGCTGCTACAAGGCCTGCAAAAGCAATAAAGTTTTCGCGTCCATATTTCAAATAAGGGGTTGTTTGAGATTCGAACTAAATGAAATCCACGAGTCCCTTGTATAGTACTACAAATATAAGAACATGATCGATCTCTATTAACCACATGCCAAAAATTTTTGACAGCATGTCCTCTACCTATTGCTCTGTGCTGCTTTGTGGTTCGATCTGACATTTTTGCAGAGCACCATTGAATTATGGATTCTGCATCCCAAATATGAGGGTTTGTCATGCACCTCATCTCCTCCCTTCGTAGGTTAGTTGTGCGACATGCTCCAGCTCCATCATGCTCTCCCTTTCCATTCCCAGTCTCAAAATAGTTCCATATATGTGGCACATCATAAGTCTTGTACAAAATACTCAATCATTGGAATACACGTGCATTTTTGAACTGGCCCTCACAACCATCTGACCATATCCAATGCTTATCCATCTATATATTTATCTCCTTCAACTGATCATAGAAAATTCCGAAGCAATGCTGCACATAATGCAGGTCGTGGCACCTACCATCACTGATGTAGAAATTGGTCTCTTTCAATATTATCCTCCTGTCATTGCTTCTCCCTAGTGCGTGCCTATACTTGATATGAACCATTATGCTAACTTGGTATGAATGGTCGTATTGAATTTGAATCTCATTTTGTGGCTTCACAGTGTAGTTTTTCAGCAAAGTCCACAACCGACAATATTGTGCCATTGGGAAAGGTGTCCCTGCACTGTCTGTACTGTTCATCCTTCCATTGTGCTATATGGACATGTTGTACATACTGCTCGGTATTTTTGTAGAATTCCTTCATGAAATCAAAAATTTGTACCTGGTGCCACAAAACCAAGGGCATCAATACAATGTGACATTTACAATTTGAATATATATGTATAAATTCAACATGTGTAATATGAAAGTATGCAAACTTACATTACCTATGACTTCACCAATGCAATTTTTTTTCTTTCCTTCGCACTATCCACTTGATATTTTATGTACTTGAAGTTCTGCATTTCTACTGACATCCTCCCAAATTCGTGCTCCTTTCTTTCATGGATGCAGCGGCTCAATAATGCAAATCCATTGCACCTGGAAGATGTCCCATATAAACATGATTTTTTATAATATCTTTTTCCTTCAATTCTTGGACACATTATGCTATGGATAAATCCTCTGGATGCATTCGGTGGCTATAACGATGGGAAGTCCTGCACAATTTTAGTATGCAAATCACAAAAGTGTATAGTGCAATAGAACCTAGTCAATTTTATGTGAAATTATGAGTTACTTAGATTATATGTATCATAATAGTACTCAAATTCTACATGGTATCTACATCAACATGTGTTGCGATCAATGCAAATTCTAACATACCAGGGTTTGCATTTTTCAAAGGACCTTTGGCCTAAGTTCAATTGTGTGTGCTCATTCTTGAACCTCTCATAGAGTTTTGTTTGTTTCGTGTCAATGAAGTGCTTGACATGGGGTTCACGCCCCTTAACACCTTTTCTCAACTTTAGCACATCTCCTTGATTCAATGATGGTCTAGTGTTATCATGCCAAAAATTTTGTACTAGTTCTTTAACAACATTAATAAGATTCATGTCTGAACGAGGTAACGTACAAACAAAGGCACAACAATATTTTTGGCTTGGGGTCTCAAGTTTTTCTCTAATAGGAGAATACTTTTGAATATTATTTCTATTTACTTTAAATATTTTACATGTGTGTGATAACATGCGATGTTTCCTTGTGGACTTGTCTACAATCGATTCTAACAATACACGATGGGCCGCATTAAGATCTTTTGTATCAGAATTTTTCCAATAAAATTAAATGTAGACTATAGATTTCTAAAAACATGACTATTGGCCTCTGAACTTCTAACTACCTTTATGCTTGAAATTCTCCTAACATGAGCTAGCCAATGTGATTTTATGAAAGCCAGAAACAGTTGACATTTTGCTGCATCGCTTTTGGATTCAAAAAATCTTTGATGATCCTGCTACAATGGAAATAAATAGTGTGTTTAGGCAACTTACCTTCAAGTCCTGAAAAGGAACTATCATCCACATGAATATGTCTGGGAGTTCTTCGTCCTCCTCTTGATAGTCGAGGAAAGGGAGTTGGAAAGGAAGTACGAGTCTCATCACCATTTTGTTGTGGCACTTCGTTCAAAATTTGGTCCTGCAAGGGGGTGTATTCGACATGTGTGTGCTCTTCTTAGGGAGGTTTCCAATTAACAACTCGTTCAAAATCTATCCCTGCATACTCAGCATCAATCAATATTTGATTGACTTCAACCACTTCATCATTGCTTGTTGATAGATTATTCGTTGGATGATCACTTGATGTTGGCTTTTGAGAGGGCTCCATTACCCGCATCCGTTTAACTTATCTTGATGAACTCGAGGTCGCAGTGGCATGCATTGTGATAGGATCTAAGGCACTAACATTTTGATGTATACATTTTTCCATGTATAACTTGGCCTTTTCAGGGGGCAGCTCCTTCCTTCTAGAATTTCTTTTATTATTATGTTTGTTGCCCATCTTCAATATGTTTTTTAACAAAACAAGTATACCACCCCTGCAAGAATAAATAACAAATAAGATATTATTTTTCAATTATGAAATGAGGAAAAAATTTTTTTACCGCGATTAAGATAGAAGGAACACAATATTTAGACAAGATTTATACATTGAGTGGTAATATGACTTGTACAATGTGCAAAATTATTAAAACTCGACGTAGCAATTGATTGGATACTATCCAAACCTATGCATGTTATCTTTGTAAGTGTACAATGTAAACTATGGTCTGTAAGTATGTTTTGTTTTCTTGACATTGGACATATAGAGAAAACTAATATGGTAGCTAGAAAGAAGGTGGCATGAGGCCATTGCAACTATCACAAAAAATTATCGAAGTGGTGCAACAAAGATCTAGTTTGATCTCAACATCCCATTAGTGTGTACATGCATAGAGCTTGTGTTATTGGTATCGATCATACACTTATTCAAGCAAATATTGATGTGGGATTTAATAATGTTTCAACAATGCACAAATCAACCTAGGTTGGCATCAAGGTCCTCCTATCCATCTTAGTGACATAGAATTGTAGTGTGGTGAATTCCCTCATTTTGAGTGCAACCTCACTTTTGTATAAATGTGTGGTTGTGGTTTCCTGTTTTATGTCTAATACCATGGTAGGGTCCTCATTTCACATTTGTCCTTAATTTGTCATCCTCTTTAAAGAATGTACAACAACATTTAGTGAGAATGTTTTCTTAGAATATTAAAATCTATTGAGAATTCCCTAGATATAACAACAACATCACCTCTATGACCTCAATTTGAGATTTTTTCTTGTCATCTTGAAACAATGTACAATGAGCCTCATTTTGGTAGCTTGGCACTTGGCACATGGTTTTTTGACAATAGTTTGTGTTAGTGGATGGTATTAGATGGTGGTATGGGGTGTTAGTAGGATCACATTTCCTATAAAAGGAGAATATCCTACTCACTTCATTTTCATGTTTTGGATGAGGGAAAATCGCCCCTAAAGATTAAGAATTTGATTCTTTTAGTGTTTGTGTGAGTTGTTGTAGTGAAATGATGAGGAATTCAACAAAGGTTTGTGTATTGGATGGATTTATGTGATTATGAAAGGTTATTGGTGGTGATGCAAGTAAGTTTTTTTTATTATCTTTATGAAAGGTTGAAAGCATTGCTTTGTGCATGTTGTAGTTTTTTTGTGGTAAGATGTTTTTATTGTCTATGTTGAAGATTAAGAAGACTAAAATACATTTATCATGCAATTCATGAGGAAAAACTAAAATACATACAATTCAAACAAGTGAATGAAGACTGAAATACAATTCATAAGGAAAAATTGTCACCATACCTCAAGGATTCCTCTTTGATTGAAATGTAAAATGGTCTTTTGATGTATCCACTATATGTAAGAAGAGTTCAAGTGTGTCCAAGAAGCATGAGAATTCAATCCAAAGAGCCAAATAGAGTCCAACCGGTGTGTATTCAATCCAAAGATCCAAATAGAGTCCAACTGATGTGTATTCAATCTAAATTGACAAATAAACCCCAAAAGGTGTTTGAATTCAATCCAAAGTGCAAGTGACTGTCGAGTTGTGTGTGAGAAGAGCGAAAATTTGTGATATGAGCGAAAAAAATGTGGGAGAATAGTGCAGTTCATTTGCAACATTTCATGTTCAACAGAGGTGCGCACGTAGAAGAAGCACGCACACGCCAGTGGCATGCACACGTTTCTAGTGCATGCACGCCTATGTATAATGTTGCTTTGTTTGGTGGGTAACATGTAGTGCATTTATTGCCCAATAAATCTCTATTTTCCCATTTATTCCGAGAGCCCCTCCCCCTAAAGGCCTTTACGCCCTCTTCTAAACCATAATCCCCAAGTGCATAAGTGCTTAGGTGTTTAAGGGTTTTGCGATTTAGAGCTTGTGGGTTTGGGGGTTAAGATGTTTTTGGGTTAACTAGCATTTAAGGGTTAAGGTGTTTGGGGTTAATGCTACTAAATGATTAGAAATTCCATGTACAAATAAAGGTTATAAAAATGATTTCAAGATAGATAGTGGGGTTCATAAAGGCTCATGGGGGCTAGGGATTATAAGCTCTATGGTTAGGAGGGGTTTTATTGGTCAAGAATTTAGTGTTAGGTGTTATTTGTGTTAGAGTTAAGGGTTTCTTGGTTATTGACTATGGGTCAAGGATGATGATGATCAAGGTTTAAATGTGATAGTGTTTATAAGGATTTTTTTTATTATTTGTTATCATTTAGATCCAATAACAATTAGTTGATATATAGGTTAGGATTTGAATATTATAGTTCAATGTTTATGGGTGATACGGTTACATGGTGTATATGGGTTATGTATTATTTAGGTTACCCTTTTGGGCTTGTGTTGGTTGATGCTAATATGTTATGAATTATATGGCTTATTAGTTAGAAATATATAGGCGTTCTAAGGGTTAGAGTGTTTATGGGTTAATGGTGGTAGGGGTTAGGGTTATAAGGATTGTAGGTTAAGAGTTGTTAAGGTTATAGGGTTAAATTTTATGTATTTTAGTGTTAAAAATTGATAGTATTTAAGGGTTATATGAGTAATTAGTTCTCCCTCCAAACCCCTAACCCCCAATCTCTCTCTCTCCCTTTAAACTCATAACCTCCAATTTTTTGTTCGGGTACACAGGGTACTACCAAAGGACCGAACACCAAGAGCAACCACTTCACACAAACAGATCACAGATCAACACACCGATGTTTTGACGTGGTTTAAACCCCCTTGAGGGAAACACTCCACGGCCCCGGCCAAATAGCTTCTACGGGACAATTTATTATGCAAAGAAAGAAAGTTACAAATGAGCTTCTCATAATCGATCAACTAAACAATGACCCTCCATGCTCTTTAAATAGAGATCATGGACCAATCGGGTGTTAAGCCACGGATCAAGGTTAGGTTTGATCTAAGAGAAGTTGAGCCGTCGGATCACTCTATGTCGGAAACATATCGTGACCGTCGGATTAAGTATTTACAAATGCATACTAATGCATACTAAAGAAACACACTATCCCTAACGGATATATTACACAAGTTGATCTTAACTAACTCCTAAGTGTCTAAATATCCTAACATCCCCCCTTAAGAACAACTTGGGATAGGATTGAAGGATTTACAAAAGTGACACTATTAGGAGAAGGAAGGAGGCATTAGAGCCTATCCCCCCTTAATGACAAGTTCCTGAACTCCTAACATAGATCGAAGTTTAGAAAACTTCACTTCTGTAAGAGACTTGGTGAAGATGTCTGCAACTTGATCATCTGTAGGGCAAAAGAGCACTTCAAGAACACGATCATGAACAAGATTTTTGATGAAGTGCATGTGTAGCTCAATGTGTTTGCTGCGTTGATGTAGAACTGGATCTTTGGCAAGCTTGATGGCACTTTGATTGTCGCACCAAAGTGGAGTAGGATGCTGCTGCTCGAATCCAAACTCTGAAAGGATCTGTCGAAGCCATAAAGCTTCCTGACTGGCATTAACTGCTGCTCGATATTCTGCCTCTGCTGAAGAAAGAGCAAGAGCTTGTTGTTTCTTACAAGCCCAAGTAATAGGTCCAGAGCCCAGACTGAAAACATAACCTGCAGTAGACTTTCGATCATCAGGATCGCCGGCCCAATCTGAATCAGTGAAACCAACCAACAAAGGTTTCCCCCCTGTACTGTAATGAATCCCAAACTGAATTGTACCTCGAATATATCGAAGTATTCTTTTAGCTGCTTTCCAGTGACTTTCATGAGGTGTCTGCATATAACGGGCAACTCTACCAACGGCAAAGGAAAGGTCAGGACGGGAATGAGTCAAGTATAAGAGACAACCAACAAGCTGACGATACAAGGTGGCATCGACTTCAGGTGAAGTACAAGTGGCAGAAAGTTTGACTCCAGACTGGAAGGGAGAAGGGGCTGGTGTACAATCTTCCATGTGAAAGCGACGAAGAAGGTCACAAGCATACTTAGACTGAGAAAGAAAGATTCCTTCTTTGGTTTGCAGAACTTGGAGACCAAGAAAATAATGCAAATGTCCTAAGTCTGACATTTCAAAAGTTTGTTTAAGACTGGATTTCACATGGGTTATAAGCTTAGGGTCACTACCAGTAAGAATAAGGTCATCAACATATAGAACAAGTATGATGAGATGGTTTCCTACTTTCTTGGTATAGACATTGGGGTCAGAATGGCATCTAGAAAAACCAGTGTCAAGGAGAAAGCTATCCATTTTGGCATACCAAGCTCTAGGAGCTTGCTTAAGGCCATATAAGGATTTCTTAAGGCGGCAGACAAGGCTAGAGTTATTCTGAACATAGCCAGGAGGTTGTTCCATGTAAATTTCCTCCTGTAAATCACCATGTAAGAAGGCAGACTTGACATCCATTTGATGGACTTCCCAGTTGTGTAAGGCTGCAAGGGAAAGAACAAGGCGGATGGAGTTCATTTTGGCGACGGGAGCAAAGGTTTCATTGTAGTCAATCCCTTCAACTTGGGAAAAACCTTTGGCAACTAACCTTGCCTTAAGTCTTTCAACACTTCCATCTGATGCATACTTAGTTCTGTAGACCCATTTACATCTGACAAGTTTTCTTCCTTTTGGAAGAGGTACAAGATCCCAAGTATCGTTCGCCATTAAGGAACGATATTCTTCATCCATGGCTGCATCCCAATCTGGATTCCCTGAAGCTTCTGCAAAAGTTTCTGGATCATGATTCTCGGAAACTTGAGCCAAAAGAGAAGAGGCTCGCTGAAACTGAGAACGTGTTCGACGTTGATCTCTAGGATCACCGGCAAGATCACCAGCTGCTTCACATGTTGAACGGACCCATCGAGGAAGCACTTGTGCTGGTGCAACTGGAGGAACATGAGCAGGCGGAGGTGGATTTTCATCCTCACTGTCATCATTAGAAATTGAAGTTGGAAACCTGTCAAGGAAGTTGGAAGAAGAAGAAGAAGAAGAAGGCACAAACGCCGAATCGGGCTCGCAGGCCAAAGATGGCACACTCGCCGAGTTAGGCTCGCAGGCTAAGATATTTTCATCAAATTTAACATCTCTTCTAATGATTATAGCATGAGAATGTGGTTGAAGAAGTCTATAACCTTTTACATCTTCAGAATATCCAACAAATATGCACTTTTCACTTTTAGGCTGCAATGCTTTCCGTTTTTCATCCGGAATGTGAGCCCATGCTTCACTACCAAACACACGAAAGTGACTTACATCAGGTTTAATTTTACTCCATGCTTCTTCTGGTGTTATACCTTGTAATGCTTTTGTGGGGGTGCGATTAACTATGTAATTTGCACAATTAATGGCTTCAGCCCAAAATTGAAGACTTAGTCCCTTAGATTGGATCATACAATTAGCCATTTCTTTTAAAGTGCGGTTCTTCCGCTCAGCTACACCATTTTGTTGTGGTGTATATGGAACAGTGTGTTGTTGTTGGATGCCTTTTTCAGTGCAGAAAGTAGTGAACTGTTTGTTAACATATTCTCCTCCATTGTCAGATCTTAACTTAATAATTTGATGACCAGATTGTTTTTCAACAAGGGCCTTGTAGGCCAAGAACATGTTAAATACTTCGCTCTTAAGTTTTAGGAAATAGACCCAAGTGCGTCTGGTGTATTCATCAATGAAAGTTAAGAAATATTTGAAACCAGAAAAGGAAGCAGATGGAAGAGGACCACACAAGTCACTATGCACAAGCTCCAAGGGAACCGAGGCGTGCCAAGAGGCACGTTTGTCAAAACTGTCCCGATGATGTTTTCTGAGTACACAACCGGAGCAAACACCATCTCTGCAAGATACCATCGGAAGACCTGTCACCATATTTTCTTTACATAGTTGTTGCAATGAGCGATAATTTAAGTGACCAAATCGCTCATGCCAAAGTTTGCTCAAGTTATCACTATGAGCAACAAAAACTGAAGGGAAAGGTGATGACCCAAAGTTGTTAAACTTGTACAACCTGGTAATATCATCAACAATTCCGGTAGCTAGAACCTGTTGAGGATCTTTAAAATCCTTGATTACAACTTGGTGAGGTGTAAAGGTCACAGTTTTACCTTCACCAGAATGAGTGATCTGATAGACTGATAACAAATTGCAGGAAATTATTGGAACACATAGTACATCACTAAAATGACCATTATCTACTGGAACTGTTCCAGCTCCTACAACACTTAGAGATCTATCATCACCAACAAATATTTGTTTGGTGTTACATTCATGCATAGTAGAAAAGATGGCTTGATCCTTAGCCATATGATAAGATGCTCCAGAATCAATGAGCCATTCATTTGAAGTAGAAGAAGAAGATGCATTATAAGAATAACCAGAAGCACAAAGTGCATGTCCATGAGAGGTAGATTCTGATGGCGAATCTAGGCTGATGTGGTGCTTCTTCATTGCTGCTTCCAAGGCTGCCATCTTCTTGAAACACTTTGATTCATCATGATTATCTTTCCCGCAATAGTTGCAATGACGCTCAGTCTTCTTGCCTTTTGGCTTGGATCCTTTGTCATTTTTTAAAGAAGGAGCTGACTGAGAGGGTTTGGGACCCTTGTTTGACTTATTATTGTGAAAATTTTGTTTCTTGGGAGGCTTGGACTTTTCTTTCTGTTGGGACAATAAGGCTTTCCCAGATGTATCTGCATTGTTGATTATTCCAAGATGAATGAGTTTATCTTGTTCCCTAATCAAGGAATCACAAAAGGATTCAAGACTAGGCTCTTGATAGCTAGCTGCATTCAATGACGCTTTCATGGAGTAAAATGTAGATACAAAAACAGAATATGCAGGTCCAAGTTTGGAAAGAATATGATAAATGCATTGTTTGTCTTCCCTCTCAATCTTACATTCTGCACATAAGAGCTTGAGAGTTTTGTACTTAGATAAATAATCTTGAATGCATGAAAAGTCACTTGGATTTAAAGAAATCAACTCATTTTCGAGTTGGTGACCTCGAATTTCATTGTGTTTACCAAACACAGTTTCCAACTTGTCCCAATCAGCATTAGGTTCATCAATTCCAGATATGTGGAATCGCAAATCAGTAGAGATTGACATCCCAATCAATCCACGAGCTTCATCACATCTATTTGCCCATTTTATTTTCTTATCATCATCAGTGGGTTCTTTTTCTTTCCCTGTTGTAATTCTGAAAAGTCCCCTACTTCGTAGAACATCCTCCATACGAGATTTCCATGAGAAATAGTTGGAACTGTTAAGTAGAATATCACAAGGGGAGGCCATATTTGTAAATTAATGGCTGTAAAAGCAGAAACCAATAGTCTGGATGTGAAGAGCTCGAAAAAATAGGCGATTTCAAAAAAAACGGCACTGAAAACGGACTCTGTATGATGAAGTTATGCTTGAACAAAGAAACTGTTGAAGGTGTCCCCAATAGTGACGTGGCAGCTAGAGAATGTCCAGCAAAAAAAAAGAACCCCCCTCTTCCCAAGATGAACCTTTTGACAATCACTTTACAAAAAAGTTGCTTTAAGTGAATCACTTTTGTAAAATAAGTGATTTCACTTTTACAATGATTTACTTTTAAATAGTGCAACAATAAAAAAAACTTAAGTGACTCACTTGTATTTTTATTTTTTATTATTTAAGTGAGATGCACTTTTACAATAAAGTAACTTGAAAATAGAAATTGTATGCACTTTTCTTTTTAAAAGTAACTTCCTAAGACTTGAACTCAAGACCTATTAAGGAATAAAGCAACTTTGAACCAAGTGAGCTAGATTAAAAGGTATGTAAATTATGGGAATGAGGAAGGGGTTTTTTTTTTTTGCTCGGTTTGCGTGCTTGCCCTTTTTCCTACAAAACAAACCACAAAACGAAACAAAAAAAACTTTTCCACACTCGTGGAGTTAGATCTTGTTAGCTTGCCCGGAAAGTCTACGTTTTCTCTCTGTTTCTGATTTGCCGAGATCGCGCAAGGTGCACGGCAAAGAGCATACGCAGCTGAGAAAAACCCTTTCCCTTTCTGTTTCTGATTTGCCGAGATCGCTCAAGGTGCACGGCAAAGAGCATACGCAGACGGGAAAGCAACAATCCGAACCAAAAAAAATCTAACAGTAAAAAAAAATGAAATATGAGATTTTTTTTTTTTTCAAAAAACGAAATAAAAAAATGCGTCACTATAACATTATACCTTCAGATCTGATGAAAAATGCGTTTCTGGAGCAACTGGAAACCGTTTTCGATCAAACGAAAACTATTTCCCAATGGAAACGACGCTCCGGACGCAATGGAACACCTCCCACAGCCCAAAAATGCACAGAAATACCAGAACTAGAAACCCTTACGAGTTTCGGCAACAACAGTTCAAGATCTAGATCATAACCGGAAGCGGCACTTCATAAAAGCTCTGATACCATGTTCGGGTACACAGGGTACTGCCAAAGGACCGAACACCAAGAGCAACCACTTCACACAAACATATTACAGATCAACACACCGATGTTTTGACGTGGTTTAAACCCCCTTGAGGGAAACACTCCACGGCCCCAGCCAAATAACTTCTACGGGACAATTTATTATGCAAAGAAAGAAAGTTACAAATGAGCTTTTCATAATCGATCAACTAAACAATGACCCTCCATGCTCTTTAAATAGAGATCATGGACCAATCGGGTGTTAAGCCACGGATCAAGGTTAGGTTTGATCTAAGAGAAGTTGAGCCGTCGGATCACTCTATGTCGGAAACATATCGTGACCGTCGGATTAAGTATTTACAAATGCATACTAAAGAAACACACTATCCCTAACGGATATATTACACAAGTTGATCTTAACTAACTCCTAAGTGTCTAAATATCCTAACATTTTTCTCCATCTCTCTATAAAAACCTAAGCCTAATTTCTCTCTCCTTCTAAACATCCAATATTTTTCTTTCCCTCTAAACCCATAATCCCCAATCTCTCTCTCTATCTCTATCTAAACCCCTGAGCCCCAATATATATCTCTCTCTAAACTCCTTGCCACCAATCTCTCTCTCTCTAAACCCATATTCCCTAACCTCTCCCTCTCTCTCTCTCATCCCCTAAACTCCAATCTCTCTCTCTCTAAACCTTTAAAACCTAATCTCTCTCTTCTATATGTCCCTCTAAACCCCTAAATTCCAATCCACCTCTCTCTCTCTCTCTATACCCCTAACCACCAATCTCTCTCTCTCTAAACCTCTATCTCCAAATCTCTCTATCTCTCCCTCTCCTGACATGGAACCACCAATCTCTCACTTTCTCGATCTCTAAACATATAACCCCCCCTCTCTCTCTAACCCCTTATTCCCCAATATCTCTTTGTTCCTCCGTAAGTCCCAAACCACCATTTTCTCTCCCTTTATCTCTCTCTCTAAACCATTAAAGCACAATATATCTCTCCCTTTCTGTACCCCTCACCACCAATCTCTCTCTCTCTAAAACCTAACCCCAATCTGTCTCTTTCTAATCCCCTATCCCCCAATCTCTCTCTCTCTCTCTCTAAACACCTAGCCCCCAATCTCTCTCTCTATAAACTTGCAACCCCAATATTTCTCTCTCTCTATAAACTTGCAACCCCTAATATTTCTCTCTCTCTATTTTAACCACTAATCTCCAATAAATGTTTCTCTCTAAACCCCTAACCACCGATCTCTCTCTTTCTCTCCCTCTACCTGCATTCTCTCTCTCTATTTAAATCTCTAACCCTGAATTCCTCTAATTCTCTTTCTCTCTCTCTAAGCCTCTAACGTCCAATCTCTCTCTCTCTCTCTCTCTCTCTCTCACTCTAAATTCCTAACCCACACTTTCTCTCTCTATATATGCTTAACCAACAATATCTTTATGTTTCTCCTTAAACCCGTAACCCCCAATTTATTTCCCTCTCTCTCTCTCTCTAAGCACCTAAACCCCATTCTCTCCCTCTCTATCTCTAAACCCCTAATCCCAAATATCTACCTCACTAAACCCATAACCTTCAATCTCTCTCTCTCTCTCTCTCTCTCTCTCTCTCTCTAAACCTCTAACCACCAATATCTCTCTCTCTCTCAACCACGAAGCTTCAATCTCTCTCTCTCTAAGCCCCTAACCACCAATCTATTTATTTCAATCTCTCTCTCTCTAAACCCGTAAGCTCCAATCTCTCTCTCTTTCTCTCTAAACCCCTAGCCCCCAATATCTCTCCATCTCTCACTCTCCAAGCCCCTAACACCCAATCTCTCTCTCTCTCTCTCTAAAATCCTAACCCAAAATCTCTCTCTCTCTCTCTCTCTTTGGACTCCTAACCCCCAATCTCTCTCTCTGTAAACCCATAACTCCCAATCTCTCTCTTTTTATCTATGTGTAATCCCTTTAACTTCCAATATCTCTCTTTATGCTCCTAGCCCCTAATCTCTCTCTCTCTAAACCCCTAACCCCCAATCTCTATCACTTTCTCTCTCTCTAGACACCTATCAACCAATCTCTCTTTGTCTCTAAAACCATAAACTCTAGCCTCTCTCTCTCTCTAAACCCCTAACCACCAATCTCTCTCTCTCTAAACCCATGACCCCAAATATTTCTCTCTCTCTCTCTCTAAACCCTTAATCCCCAATCTCTCTCTCTAAACCCTTAACCCCCACTATCTCTTTCATTCTACCTAAACCCCTAACCATCAATTTCTCTCCCTCTACCTCTCTCTATCTCTCTAAACCCCTAACCCCAATATCTCTCTCTCTAAACCACTAACCACCAGTATCTTTCTTTCTCTCTCTCTAAACCCCTAAGCTCCAATCTCTTTCTCTCTCTCTCAATCTCCCTCTCTGAACCCATAATATCCAAACTCTCTCTCTCTCTCTCTAACCCCTAACCCTCAATATCTCTCTCTCTCTCTCTCTCAAAAACCTTAATCACCAACCTCTCTCTCACTCTCAATCGCTAACCTCCAATCCATCCCTCTCTCTCTAACTATCTCTCTAAACCCCTTACCACCAATTCTCTCTCTCTCTCTCTAAACCCATATGCTCCAATATCTCTCTCTATCTCTCTCTCTAAATCCTTAAGCTACAATCTCTCTATGTCTATCTCTGTATTCCTAGAAACCAATCTCCCTCCATATCTCTCCTTCTAATCCCTTAAAAACCAATCTCTCTCTCTCTCTCAACCCCTAACCTCCAATCTCTCTCTCTCTCTAAACCCCTATCTTCCAATCTCTCTCTCTCTAAACCCTTAATCCCCAACATATCTCTCTCTCTAAACCACTAACCACCATTCTTTCACTCTCTCTCTAAAATCCTAACCTCCAATCTCTCTCTCTCTCTTTCTCTATCTCTAAACCCCTGACCTCCACTCTAGCTCTGTCTTTCACTCTCCCTATCTAATCCCTTAACCCCTAACTTCCAATATCTCTCTCTCTATACCTTTAAGCTCTAATCTGTCTCTTTATCTCTCAAAAACCCTAAACCCCAATCTGTCTCTCTCTCCCTAGACACCTAGACACCTAACCACCAATCTCTCACTTTCTCTTTCTCCCTCTAAAATCCTAATATCTAGTCTCTCTCTCTCTCTCTCTCTCTCTCTCTCTCTCTAAATTCCTAACCACCAATATCTGTCTCTCTAAACCCCTTACCACCAATCTCTCTCTTTCTCTCCCTCTCTTTCTCTAAACCCATAACCTTTAGTATCCCTCTCTCTCTCTCTAAACCCAAATCCCCCAATCTCACTCTTTATATCTCTTTCTCTAAACCCCTAATGTCTACTTTCTCTCTCTTTCTCTAAACCCCTAACCCACTCTCTCTCTCTAAACCTTTAACCCCAATATCTCTCTCTTTCTACATAAAACCATAACCATCATTCTCTCTCCCTCTATATCTCTCTCTAAACCATTAACCCACAATCTCTCTCTCTCTCTCTCTCTATACCCCTAACCTCCAATCTCTATCTCTCTCTCTATACCCCTAACCTCCAATCTCTCTCTCTCTCTCCCTCTCTATAAACCACCAATATCTCTCTATAAACTCCTAACCCGAAATATTTCTCTCTCTTTCACTCTCTCCTTCTCTCTAAACCACTAAGCCCCAATATCTCTCTCTCCAAACCCCTAACCACCAATCTCTCTATCTATAAACACCTACTATCCAATATCTCTCTCTCTAAACCCCAAACCACTAATCTCTCTCTTTCTATCTATCTCTCTAAACCCATAACTTTCAATCTCTCTCTCTCTCTCTCTAGACCTCAAACCACCAATCTCTCACTTTTTCCCTTTCCAAAATCCTAACCTCTAGTCTCTCTCTATCTCTCTCTATCTCTCTCTCTCACTCTCTAAACACCTAACCACCAATTTATCTCTCCCTCCATCTAAACCACAAAGCTCCAATCTCTCTCTCTCTCTCTCTCTCTCTAAGCCCCTAACCACCAATCTCTCCCTTTCTCTGCATCTTTTTCTATAAACCCATAACCTCCATTTTCTCTCTCTCTAAACCTGTGACCCCCAATACCTCTAATTGTCTCTCTCTCTCTCTCTCTCTAAACCTATAACCTCCAATATCTCTCTCTCTCTCTGAATGACTAACCCCCATTTTATCTCTAAACGCTTAACCCCCAATCTCTTAATATTTCACCCGAAACCAATAACTACCAATTTCTTTCCCTATCACTCTCTTTATTTAATCCCCTAACCCCCAATCCCTCTCTCTGTCTCTCTCTCTCTCTCTCTCTAAGTCCCCAACCTCCAATCTCTCTCTCTCTCTCTCTAAACCCCTAACCCCCAATCTATATCTCACTAAACCCATAGCCTCCAATCTCCCTCTCTCTCTCTCTCTCTCTCTCTCTCTCTGAATATCTCTCTAAATCAATAACCACCAAAATCTCTCTCTCTCTATATATATATATATATGAATATCTCTTTAAATCAATAACCACCAAAATCTCTCTCTCTCTCTATCTAAACCCCCAACACCCAATCCCTCTCTCTCTCTTAACCCCTAACCCCTAATATCTCTCTCTCTTTGAACCCATAACCCCCAATCTCTCTCTTTGTATCTCTCTCTAATCCCTTTAACTTAAAATATATTTCTCTTTAAACCCCTAACCCCACATCTCTCTCTCTCTCTCTCTCTCTCTCTTGGTGGCCATAGCGATTACATATTTAGAATGATATACATTAGCAATTATAATAGTTAGAAGTTAAGGATTAGGGTGATGTGGGTTACCATGAGAGTTAGAAATTGTACGAGATATTAGACTAGAGTTATGGGTTTGAAGTTAGACGTTAAGTGTTATATGGATTATTGGTTAAGGGTTAAGGTGGTTAGAGGTTACGAGTCATGTTTTATATGCGCTTAGGGTTGTAATAGTTATGGATTATGGATTATATATGTTAGGAGTGATAAAATTAAGGGATAAACAGTTAAATGGGCTAGGTTTTAAAAATGTATGGGTTTATAGGGATTAACGGAAAGGTTTAGGGATTAGGGGATTTAGAGTGATAGGTGTTCAGGTTTATAATTATTACTGGTAAGGGTTAGGGGGATACAAACTTTAGGGTTTAAGGGTTATAATTATTACTAGTAGGAGTTAGGGGGCTACAAAATTTAGGTTTTAAGGGTTGTAATCAAAAGAGGGTACATTATAGTTGAAGTGGAACATGTATGAAGGGTTAGAGATGATATGGTTATGAGATAAATGTATTTTTTATTCGATTCATAATGGGTTATAGGACATTATATAGAAATTATAACACTTCTTCTCTAGTTGTTATAGGGGATATATGTTATAGTGGTTAAGGGTTATAAGTTTTAAGGGTGATTTATTAGGAGATAAGGGTAAGGGTTGACAAAGGCTAAGGGTTATAGGGGTTAGGAATGATATCAATTACTCATTACGTTTATACTGGCTATGGGTTATAGGTTTTAAGGGTTGGGTGTTTGATGATAGAGTTTAGGGTTGATGAGAATTAGAGGTTATAAGGGTTAGGGGTTAATTTTTATTTGACTAGACACTTTAGAGGTTAGGATTAGGTGGTTAGGATTATAAGGGTTAAGGGATATTTAAGTGTTAAAGAATGGGGGATATATCATTATGTGTTAGGATTTAGGAGTTTTAGGGGCTATACTAGTTTAGGATTATACTGGGCCAATAGTTATAATGATTAGTTGTACTAAGGACTAGGGATTTCAATGGCTAGGGACTAATGGTCAAAGGTTTGGGGATTGAGATATAGGGGTCATGGATTTATGGTTATAAGGATGAATATTTATATGCACACGAGGATAATGCGAGTCAGTGTTTTTGTGTAATAATATATACATATTATAGGATTTGTGGGTTATAAGCGTTACTAGATAGGGAATACAATGATTAAGGGTTATATGGTCTATTGGTGATAGGGTTAGATGTCAATGGTTATAGGGGTTACATACCTATTATCATTTGTATCGCTACTCATAACGGAGGATATGCTTGAGAGGTCATCTCTAGTGGACTAAGGAGTTGTTCTTGACCTTGGATGATTACATTCTTATTTTAGGGATTAAACCCAAGGTTCCATCCCTCAACTATGTATAGGGACAAAACACCCATACCTAGAATCTAAGACATTGGAATGGCCACACCCATATTCATACTTGGAATCAAGGCTAGCCTAAGGAAATCCTATGTCATGGATTTAGGTGTTATTCATGGAAATGGATGACTAAATCTCATAACCCTTGTGGTTAAGGAGAGAAGAGAGGGGTGAGGGAGGGAGGGGGGATTGGGAAGAGTGTAATAGAGGGGGGGATTGGGTGGATAAGAAGAGAGAGGGGTAGGGTTATAGAGAGGAAGGGGTGGTCTAGGGATATATAGGAAAAACATGAAGGTGTCAATGAACGCGTGCATGCAACTATGCGTGTGTGCATTTGCACGCATGCGTGTTTAGATTCAAATTTTTTTTGGTGCCCTTGCAGGTTTGGTACTAGCTTCGGATTTCCAAACCTTGAGGCTCGGTGTGAGTTATGGCAGAACACACCAATTTCTATAACTTCATGTTTTTCACGCTTAGTTCTGCATATGCTCCATTTGTGCACTACTGATGAAATTGCAAACAGTTATTGAGCTCTTTGTGTAGATTCTAATTTTACATCCACCCTGTTAGACACAATGGCTCACTGAGAGGGGGGGGTGAATCAGTGAGCCTATATTTTAAATCAAATTTTAATTTGATTTCCATAAACACCTCATAAATTATAAATATATATATGTATATATTTATTTAGAATTTCTTTTTCCCACCTAAATGTGGTCTTCATACCCACATCATCACCATTTTCTTTTGCTTCTAGCATGCCCACTCTAGCTTGTAACCCATGCCCACAAGGGCCATATTTATGCCTTTGAACATGCCTACAACTAGACCTTCTTCAATTTCCCGCATGGGGGTCTTTGGCATGCCTCCAAGATTCCCGCAGCTTCCACAAACATGCCCGCATATGCATCTTCAAGATGCCCCCATGTCACCTTGTCAACATGCCCGCATGTCCATCAGCTTCATTTCTGGATGTCCGCAGATGCCCTAAGGGATTCCCTCAATTTCCTTTCCAAGTGTCAACTTCAAGCTTCTTTGTTCATGCCACTTGTTATCTCCAAGTCATCCTTGTCTAGGGTATTAGGACCAACTCCAAATGACCACGGTATGGGTCATTTGGCTCATTAGGTGTTCCAATGCTCATCACCTTGTCTTTTATCTTGTCTTTTCCAAGTCCTTGTAAAGTCACCTTGTTTGCTTGTTATCATGCCATTTACACCTTTGTCATTAATGTTGTCATCAATGAAAATCCTATTCACGAGATAATTCTGTCAGCTGCAACTGACTGGGATGCACCACCACCCCAACAACTATATATTTACAAATGATATTTCAGACTCTTCTTTATGCCTCCATGGTCTCCACCCTTATACCCACAAGGGCCCATAATGTATGCCTGCAATGGTCATATGAAATTATATTTATGTTTGTAATGTATGCCTGAGATGATATTTATGTTTGTAATGTATTCGTTCTTGCACAAAGTTTGTACATTTTTCATTTTTGAGATATGTCATTATAGCACATGTATACGTTTCTAATGATTGTTTTTTTTATTTTTTGATTGCAGTGACGACCGTGGATGCACACTCAAACATCCAAAGAGAAATCCAGAGGCTCGGAGAAATTCGAGCCTCAATTACTATTGTTGATGATAGGCATCTTATGCTTGCATCCAATTTGGATGCAATATAGAGACCTTTAGTAGGTCTAATGGCGCACTGCAAGATATTGCCACATTCAAAGGAAGAAAGAGGCAACAATATGATGATGGACTTAGCTACAAAGAAGTTAAGAAGTTGAAAATCTCAAAACAACATATCTTTTCCCTCTTTAGATATCCACGGACGGGTGAAATCCCAAATGCAAACAAAAGGCACGTTTCTATTGAGTGGTGTACATATCAACCATTCATAGATAACTGGATAGACCGATGGTACATGGTGTTTGATGCACCACCAAAAAAAACAAGGAAATGCCTCTATATTTTCTGAGAAAGATGTACGTAGAATTTGTGATGGGGAATCATGCTAACTATTTTTATATCTTGGAGTACCAGGGCATTGGGATGGGGATGCCTCAACAACATTCCAATGCGAGGCATATAGATCCCAATTTCCCTATAGCTCCACCTTGCAGGAAACCACCTGCACATCAGTTGGCCCCAGAGACACAAAAGTCCTTCCTATTGTTGGCACAAGCGGCTGTTCACCATAGCACGTACCTTCAAGGTACATACCAGGAAGGGCCACTAGAGCCACCATTTATGGGTGGAGTAGATCCACCACCTGTTGGTGGGATAGATCCACCACCTCCCGGTGGGGTAGAGCCACCACCTTACAGTGGTCCAGGAGCATCTAGTAGTGGCACTAGACCTGCACCTCATGAGCACAGCCGACAGCCCCATCCATGCACAGTATGCAGCCATCCTTGCTTTTGTCCTATCCAAACAGATGATACCTTCACTGGGTATTTTACACAGGTAAGTAAGTGGTTAACAATTTAGTGTCATTTGTAAATTATTTTTCCTTACTATAGACATATATATAGATTGCTAATATTTTTAATAATTTTAAAACTTGTAGCTGCTACAAGAAGGGCACGAGGTTGAAGACCTTTGCACCGATGATGCAGAGCATAGTCCACAGGCTCATGCACCAACACTGCCCGATGTAGATGATGTTGTCATACTTTCAGTGACAACAACCCACAATGAGGTAACTATTTCAACAAGACATTATTTAATACATGAGTAGATCTAGTTAACAATTTAGTGTCATTTGTAAATTATTTTTCCTTACTATTCACATATATAGATTGCTAATATTTTTAATGATTTTAAAACTTGTAGTTGATACCAGAAGGGCATGAGGGGCAGGAGGCTCATGCAGCAGCACCGCCCGATGTAGATGATGTTGTCATACTTTCAGCGACAACATCTCACGCCGAGGTAACTATTTCAACATGACATTATTTTAATACATGAGTAAATCCAGTTAATAATTTAGTGTCATTTGTAAATTATTTTTCCTTACTATACACATATATAGATTGCTAATATTTTTAATGATTTTAAAACTTTTAGTTGCTACCAGAAGGGCATGAAGGGCAAGAGGCTCATGCAGCAGCACTGCCCAATGTAGATGATGTTGTCATACTTTCAGCGAAAACATCTCACCCCGAGGTAACTATTTCAACATGACATTATTTTAATACTTGAGTAAATCCAGTTAACAATTTAGTGTCATTTGTAAATTATTTTTCCTTACTATACACATATATGGATTGCTAATATTTTTATTGATTTGAAAACTTGTAGTTGCTACCAGAAGGGCATGAGGGGCAAGAGGCTCATGCAACAGAACCTTCTAAGTTACAAGATGTTGTCATACCTTCAACGAAAACATCTCACGCTGAGGTAACTATTTCAACATGAAATTATTTTAATATATGCTAGTTTGTAATCACATGTTACTTAATTAATGCTACACGATCTAATATTTACAATTTTCTAAATTGTAGGTTGTAGATCCCCCTCAGAGGGAAATGATTTCATCTAGTGAGCTCTGCCATGGTGGGAATACAAGCGATAGCATTCCCATGGAGGCACAATGGGTGGTAGACAGTTTCTTAGAATTGTTAATACATGCTATTTCATTGACCAATGCATTTCTAACTATGTCAGTATTGGTGATTGTAGCCACCAGCCTCTATACTTCATAGACTGTCAGCAGTTGGATCTTCTCGTAGTCCAAATGTGCAAAAGGCACAAGTGTATAAGAGAGCCTCCACTCCTAGAAAGGGTGTGGATGTCCTCTATAGAAGACACACAAGATATCCATCTACCCCTCACCTAACAAGGGTCATTGATGTTGCAGTTAGTGCCGCATATGCAATAGGCACAAGTCATACAGAGGTAACTATTTCAACAAGCACAATGCATAGTATTTAACCATGTTACTATATTGTTTATTCATGCATGTCTAATTATTTCCCCATTTGGTGATTGTATCCATTAGCGGCGGAAGTGCCTGACCCCTCTGCTCAATCCATGGTTCTGATCGGGTCTCCTTTTGTGGTGAGATGTTCATTAATGACCAAGTTTTTTTATTCAATTTAGCCAAACATGTTGATCAATGTTGAAATTTTGAATTAATTGAGATATGATCTTTTATTTGCAGAGCACAACTATAGAGAGTCCCTCCATGAGCACACCGCTCACATCTATACTCCATGAGGATTTGGTTAGTGTTTGTCATAAATAATTTGGCCATAAGTTAATTTTTTAAGTTTGTTAATGGTAGGGTATTAGTGCAATTATTTGATAAAAATAATGATTTTTTTGGCAGACTGCTGAAATGCAAAGCGATCCCAGGGAGATGGTCGATAGAGGAAAGACGGGGAAAAACAAGCGATAGATTGATTTTTGATGTTGCATAGTCTTGTGTATATGTATTTTGACATCTACATGTACACATTGTTGTACTTAGGGATACATGTACATTGACAGGCCATTTGAGGGCCGACTACATTGCCATATTTTGTATTACAAATATTCGATTATTAATGCATGATACAATATATTCCATATTCTCTCTCGAGTTTCCACTTGTGCTTGTGATGATTTATCTCTGAAACATAAATTGATAAATTATGCTATTGAAATTTATATAATTACATTTTAAGCAATATTTATTCTCTTACATTTATTGCATTGATCAAGTAGCATCTCACCATTGTGATATGAAAACATTATCTTAATGGAAAAAACTAATAATATCTTTCAATAGTTCAATGAACTTAGCACATGCATGAAATAAATCAAAATATGTTTGAATAACCTCTGTAATAATAGAAACATGCTATGCATATCATCAATGTAATCCTATGACATTTTCATAAACTAAGAGGAAGTCTAATAGATGCTACACATTTAATCAATGCTACTGTATTTCATCAAACGCTACGTACACGAGCATCTATGCAGTTCGGTTGATGTGTGCCTACTCTAGCATGCTAAAAAAATGGCAAAGTTTCAAGTACAATGGCAAGGAATGCATGAACTAAAGTGTGATAAAATTCATTGGGCCTTCATGTACATATGATCAAATATATGTAACAAATATGTCGTAGTTTGTTCCAATATGCTAACCAATAGCTGCTCATGAATTCACTCTCATAAAATCGTTGAAGATATAACCCCTATCCTTACTAAACCCTAGTATGTAAGACCCTGGTTTGTGCTTTACCTCTTTCATATGTCCATTTTCCACTTGTCATAATGCAAAAGTAATCATACAGAATACAGGGAAAATTAAATACCTAACTAGTTTAATGATATTCCTTGATAATGTTGTTTTGATGAAGGAAAATAAGATGTTCATCGTCCTATGTTTGTAAAAAGGATGGATTATCATCATATAAAAATGTATTTGAAATTGAATGTTCTTGGTTGATACAAACGATGATGTAATGGTTGTTCATTGTGATTTGGAAAGTATTCCCCCATAGATTGATGGAAAAGTTTCATGGTGACTTTGATCTAACAAAGCTAGCAAGGATCAGAGGGATATCATCGATGAAACATTGCCTCCATTTTTTATTTGGAACTTTGAATTCTTAAAAATGACATTAATTACTCAAAATCCAAATATAGTGGAACACTAACATCCTGTTAAATGACGTGGCACACTAAGGACATTGAAATCTACCAAGGGTGCGGTGTGGTAGGTTTGATTGCCACTCTTTGAATGTCTAGTTCTAGAATCAAAATAAAAAAATTTCAAAGTTGACCCCTGTGTGCAAAAATTGCACACTCCCTTACTAAGCAAAACTCTAGTTTCCAAAATGGACCTACAAGATGACACCTAGGCCATGGGACCAACGAAGATGGGCACCCCTAGAACTATCCCGATGTCTTGAATCCAATGGATTTGGTGGTTTGTTGATCTGAGCCACGCTCGTCATTCTATGGCTAGTTCCGCCTTGCATCCAAAAGGCCTTCAGGGACACCTGCTGGGTACCTACCGGGGGCATAGAATTCCAACCGTGCAACAAAATCGGGTTCTAGGGAGTCCTGCAAGTGTGTCTAGGAAGGTTCCAGCTGAGAACACTATCCATAAGTGCCCGGTGGAAGATTTTTCAAATTTGACCCCAGTGTGCAAAAAATACACACTCCCTTACTGAGCAAAACCCTAGTTTCCATGATGGGCCTATAAGATGACACCTGGGCCATGGGACCGATGGAGAGGGGAACCCCTAGCACTATACTGACGTTCTGAATCCAACGGATTCGACGGTTTGTCGATTCGATCCACGGTCTTAATTCTATGGCTCATTCTATCTCGCATCCAAAAGGCCTTCAGGGAAACCTGCTGGGTACTTACCGGGGGCATATAATTCCAACCGTGCAACAAAACCGGGTTCCGGGGAGTCCTGCAAGTGTGTCTAGGAAGGTTCCAGCTAGGAACGCTAGCCATAAGTTCCTGGTGGATGATTTTACAAATTTGACCCTCGTGTTCAAAAATTGCACACTCCCTTACTGAGCAAAACCCTAGTTTCCAAGATGGGCCTACAAGATGATACCTGGGAAATGGGACCGGCGGAGAGGGGCACCCCTAGCACTATCCCGATATCTTGAATCCAATGGATTAGACGGTTTGTCGATCCGAGCCATGGTCGTCATTCTATGGCTCATTCCGTCTCGCATCCAAAAGGTGTTTAGGGACACCTGCTGCGTACCTATCGGGGGCATAGAATTCAAACCATGCAACAAAACTGGGTTCTGGGGAGTCTTGCAAGTGTGTCTCGGAAGGTTCCAACTAGGAACGTTGTAATGTCCCTCCTATCCTACAAGGCTATGGAGAGGACACTAACAATAATACTAGACATCTAGTCCCATACTTAATCAAATAAGCATTCATATAAATTGTAGATGGAGATATGCAAATGCATAAAATCTTGAAAACACGACAGAATTTAATTCCATTACACATCCATCATACATTCCATATTTTCATGTCATTCATCAATTAAGCAATATCAAATTAGCAAATGAGAATACTTATCTTAAACCAAGTAGTCCCTGAGCAACCATCTATGCTTCTGCAACGTTCCGCCCAACCGTAGGCTAGTGTGCTCCTCAATATCTCAACACCACTGCCACCCCTGAGCTAGGCATGATCTCCACAAGGAAAAGGGGAAAGCAGGCTCTCACATAGCCAAATATACACTAGAATCAGCCAAACCAATCAGCAGTGGGGTTTCTCAGGCTACTAAGAGATGGAAAGAGGTGAATTACTAGGCTAGTGGCTCAACCATTGAGCTATGGATACTTCATTGGGCTCATCAAGCCAAATCTGTCCTCTTCCACTCCTGAATCTCCTACTCACAGGTTCAAACTAAACAGGGAGAGACATAACAGCCAGAAATGCAAGTGCTAGACGTTTTTGCATTAGGATGCCCAATGATGGGATTTCAACCAGTTCAGAAAAACATGGGAAAGCCCCAAAACAAAAATTGGAAAATGGGAAAACAACCCCAGGAGCATAATCGATTTCAGAAAAACATCCATGGGCATTTCATGGGCAGAAACAGCCTCTATAACCCCAGAAAATCATGGTTCTCTTCTCCCAGCCACTGTGCTAACCAAAAACGAGTTCCCAAGCATGGAAGAATGCAGATAAATGGTGAAAACGTGAAGGAAAAACCCCAGTTCGCCCCAAGCTGCGTGAGAGAGGAAAAAGACCGTGGTTCATAATGGCTTGGGAAGGCAAAACGTGGGTGATTTCTTGCCTTGCAAGCAAAAATTTGAATTCCCAGATTGACGGCTTTCCCATACCCGAAATTGGTTGCCATACCTCATCATTCCCAAGGCATCAACTGCCTCAACCAAGTCTTGGAAGAATTTAATGATTGGGGCATAAGCCAAAATGGGTAGTTGGGATTTCATGGGTTTTCTCATTGACTCCATTGGCTCAAGGGTTTGGTTATTTTTTCTCCCTATTCCTTGTAAGATCATGCCCCATCTCTTTGTTGTGGGTTTTACATTAAAATTGCATATTTACATGATGTCCGAATTTACATTGTGTGCGGCTAGCACAAGAACCATATGCATCTATTCTAATTGCCGATACATAGAACGATAAATCAATGGTGGGGCCTTGGCCTTGAGCTCCTCACCATGACTAAATAACAATATTTACATCATTTACAATATTAATGCAATAAGGTCAAGATAGGGACATTACATTCCCCTCCCCTTGGAATAACACCGTCCTCGGTGTTCCAACACTTCGGAAATAAATATCCACTTTACATATGTCCAAAATTCACAAAATGTTGTAGGTTTGTCCTGCATTTCACCCTTTACTTGGGTTTGTCAGGACTAAGTCCTTTGCTCTTTACAAACTGCTCTTGCTGGCTGGGACCTTCTAGCTCTGCATGAGGACATCGTTCTAAAACAATTCCTTCATTTTCTTTTCTTTCCAACTGGTCCACGAACCTGGGGAATTTATGGTTTCTACCCTCTTGATATTCTCTTGTTGGGCAGTCACGGAGGCAATGATTTCCTCCACATCCCCAACATTTCATTGGCGGATTTACCTTTTCCCGGTCCATTTCCTTTGAGTATTCCCACCTGGAAGGTTTCTTAATCGGATGATTGGATGAATGCTTCTTCATTGATCCACTTTCCTTTCCCTTGCTGATTGCTCCCAAAATGCTTTTTACCTCTTTTTACAGATGAATAGAGTCCTGCAAAGCCTCATGGTTTATCTCATTCTGTTCCCTCTGTAGCTTGAGCATCTCCCCAAGATTTTCTTGGGTCCTTGCAATTGTTTGGAGAAGACTTTCAGCCAACTCTAATAGCCCTCGGTCTGCTGCCATGGTCAATGGGCACAACTGAACACACTTTGCTTACTAGCAACACTTTCTTGTGCCGGCTGCAACCAATTGTTTCACTTTCTTACCTGTGAAATTCATCTTGGGAATTCTTTGTTAAGACAAGCATAACATAAACATTATGATTAGTCAATTATTTTCCTAATTGACATGGAATGTCCATGCTTTATTCATGGGACTTCCACACTTTTCATGCTTTCCCAACATACACATGAACTCATTCATGTTCATCTTTTCACAGGAAATTTACTATTTCAGCATTCACAATCATCTCAAGCAATTAAACACAATCTATTTTCAGCCATGATATGCACTCAACAATCTTTTGTTTTATAAATGCATCAATCAAAAGGAAAGAGAAGAGTAGGGGTTTCTCCCTCTTAGTCTTGTTCTATTATGAAGCTACACCATCGATGTGGTTTCATGCTCCTCAGTCTCTTTCACTTCAATGTGAATGCTTTGAATTTCCTTTCTTGGCTATGACACTTAGTGTATAAGGTCTGTATATGGATTTTCAGCTAGGGCACCCTTCCCATTATTTCCTACAGAACCTTTGGCTGCTAGGATCCACTTGTATCCACTAGAACCATCTTTTATTACTGCTCATACTGAGCTCTTTAGGACGGTCACATGTCCACATGCATCTCTAGGATGCCTTCATAATCCTTGCTTCCAGCAATACCTACACTCAAACATTGAATCAATTCACATGTTTAGTTCATTTTCATAGGGTTTATCTATAAACAAGAGTTTAGGAAATCATAACCAAATCATATACACACATATATTCATAAGCAAGAAGCTGCAAGGTAACTGAATACTTATCTGTATTGGATGTCTTCACTTTATTTCATGGGATCCTTCTTTGCTTTACGAGCCTTGGATTTCCCGTGAACACAATAACGAAAGTTGGGCCAGCACATAGGCTACTCCACAATCATTCGAATAGGAAATTCTAGGCCAGTACGCCGACTGGGTTTATCAATCATTTTCTTTAGCAATATGCTAGGCCGGTGCTCCGACTGGTTTTATCAATTATTTAAGGGGTGTTGGGTCAGCGTACACGCTGCTTTACCATATCAAGTAGTTAATGCCCAACTAGTCACTCTCTGGACTTATCAAGAACTTTATAGCGTTCAACCAGCTACTCCCTGGATTTCTTAATAATTTATATCGCCCACTCATTTACTCTCAGGATTTACCAGCCATTTATATCACCCACTCATTTACTCTCTGGATTTAGCAGCAATTTATATCGCCCACTCATTTACTCTCTGGATTTACCAGCAATTTATAGTCTTTCAGGGTCTTGCCTTTCTGCAATGACCAAGGTTTCCAACAAAGAAACAATAGTGTATTAGCTTAGCTGTTAGAAGACTTATACCTGAAATCTTCATTATTCCAAACAAGACATAAATGAAAATGAATAATTATTTGTATTGTGCGTTTCCCCTCTAGTCCATAGGATCCTGCTTCGCTTTGCAAGCCTTGGGATCACCTATGGACTTGGATATAGTTAATGCTTAACCAGTACGCCTCCCCATCGGCTGGATTTACCAAGCATTTGGTGGTGCCCAACCAGTCCCATACCTGGTTGGCCCTCTCTAGTGCCGAGCCAGCACATTCGTCTGGGTCATCGACCAATGGAAGGAAACTGTGCCACCAACCATTATAGGTCAAGGCTCTACTATGGAGCCATAGGCATCTCAGGGTTTTCAGTCAGTCCTTGGCACCTGCCCTCCCACTGCTGTCCCAGTATAGATTTTATGACTTTACCAATGCCACCACACCTTCTTGTACTATCTGACCATTATAGGTCAAGGCTCTACTATGGAGCCATAGGCATCTCATGGTTTTCAGTTAGTCCTTGACGCCCGCCCTCCCACTTCTGTCCCAGTAGAGATTTTATGCCTTTACCAATGTCACCGCACCTTCTTGCACCGTAACCCTTCACACATATCAACTCTTCATTTATACAAGGATGCCACTCCTTCTCTTGTGCAAATCGGTGGTTCCTTTTAGGAACTTTATAGGTGACTTTATTGACTGCAGCTTAACATGACCCCTACTCACACAAGGATGATACCTTCTCTTATTACACAGCTCTTCGGGCCTGTCCATCCCTTCTGGTAATATTTCACGTGAGCATAGCAAGGTTGCCAATTCCCATACAATCCCTTTGTGTACCCTTCTTCACTTTTTCCTTTAATGTGCAGTATCAATCTGCATCTGTGTAGGCTGACAACACAAGAAGGATAAGCAAGCTCATCAGTATTGTTGTTCAATTCTTAACCACATTCCATATCATTCACTACCAAGTATTGAAACACCAGGAATGCGTCCATTCCCTTAGGGTGTAGTCAATATTGAAAACCCTATCATGACCTAGCACCAGAAAAGGTGTGCACCCCCTTTCTGATGTGTTCCATGTAGGCCCTAATCATACTCAAGCAATTTGAAATGATATAAATAAGATAGAGCATGCTCTTCATATTAACCCTAATAATTTAGACATGCATGTTCTTGTCTAGGGTCATAGAATACTCATTTATTTTGCAGATGTGTCTCACATGCCTTCTGGGCATAGATTTACCATCTCACTTTCATGGTTTACCAACATGTGGTTTGGCTGAGACATTATCAATGCCGTTTCACCCGAAACACATTTCCAAAGCATGGGGTCTTTCCCATCTGGTTTGGCTTTGGCAGACCATCACTCCTGTTCTTCCTGCAATGTATCTTCAGAAATTGATTCACTTAGCCATGAGCCTGTTCTTATATCGTTTGGCTCTTGTTCACGGTAGATTCCAATATTCATCATGGACTTATCCATATTTGCCATGCCCAAAACAATCTACCTGAAATCTGAAACTTCAATCAGCCAAATGCTTTGTAAGTTTCTATGCATATAATATTTCATTGCTTCCATAGTCACTGAAGCATTTTAATATCACCAAAAAAACTACTTCCTATGAATTATTACCATACTAGAGTTGCATGGTTCAATTTCATCATTTTATGCAATTATTCTCTTGCTCTTAAGATTGATAATAGTTCACCATTCCATCTATTATCTAATTGCAATGAAACATACATCACAATCATGCATTCTCACAATGCATCTCATCATGTGCACTTATGCCTATGCATGCACATTTACATCACTCACATAATCTTTTAATGTGCATTCACTCAATGCATAACCACAAGATTATGCATAATATCTTAATGCACATTTCCTCAATGCTACCTTGCATTAAGTTATGAGTACTATGCGTTCAACATAATTCAAACATAGTTGAAGGGATCTTACCAAATCCTCTTTCAACATTCATGCAATTTATGCGCCAATAACCATTACCTGCATGGCTGTCATTTACATCACTTGATGTTACCTGATCAGTTGGCCCCTTACCAAGGCTACACAGTCCCTTTTCCAACCTCATGATCATAGATTTGTTGCACCATCCCTTCCTCATACGGTTGTTGGTCGTATGCAACAATCATCATCCACATCTTCAGCCATGCTTCGGTTGTATTTGATCCTATGACCAATGCGAACATAACTACTTATTAACAGCCACAATGACTATCTTAAGTGGCTCATTGCATATGTAAAACCTCACTATTTTACCAAGATGTAATATCATATACATGCACAAACATTTTCACATGCACCGTGCAATATTTATTTTTAATCTATTACTCTCTTGCATTTTCAACATCCTTATGCCATAATCTTCCAGTATATAAATACGATAGTGAGAGAGGAGTTAAGGAATTCTTCCCAATTCCTCATTCTGTCATGGAGTTCCTCATCCATATCATAGCTAATCCTTTCCTTGGCTTCCCTACCAAGCATACAAGCAATCATTAGTTATGATATTATCATGAATTAGCAATTCAACATATACATATGTGCAATCATTCATTCTTGTTGTTTTCCAATATGCAATTCTTATGCTATAAACAGAATTAGTTTTAAGGTGAGGAATTTCCCCTTTCATCTTCCATAATGGATATCACAACCAATTTCTCTTGCTGAGAATTCCACCACCCTTTATGCAATCTGTGCTCCTCATCCCAAGAGTGCATTTCACACTTTCAATGACTGTCTCCGGGGGACAACGGGGGTCAAGGGGGCTTGCCCCCTTGTGGCTGCAGGGCGGGTCGAGGGCAGTGCCCTCATTTTTTTTTTGTAAAACCTTCAATTTCGCGCAATCTAGCGCACAAGTTCCATGGCATTTTTCAACTTTCGGCGCCTGAAAAATCTCTCTGAAAAATGGTTGAAATTCCTTGTTTCGGAGCAACTCAGCGAGTTCTTCTGACCTGTTTCGGGCCAACTTGCCGAGTTCTTTCGATCGAAGACTCAGTTTTTCCTTCCGATCCGTTGCGGACCAACTTGCCGAGTCCTTCCGCCATTGCGGGGCGACTTGCCGAGTTCTTCCGAAATTTTCTCTTGGACGCCGAAAAATACTTAGAAAAACCTTCTGCCATTTCGGACCATCTTGCTGAGTTCTCCCGCTTTTTCGGAGCAACTCGCTGAGTTCTCCCGCTGTTTCGGAGCAACTCACCAAGTTCTCCCGCTGTTTCGGAGCAACTCGCCAAGTTCTTCCGAAATTTCTCTTGGACTCCAAAAAATACTTAGAAAAACCTTCCACCATTTCGGACCATCTTGCTAAGTTCTCCCGCTGTTTCGGAGCAACTCGCCGAGTTCTCCCGTTGTTTCGGAGCAACTCGCCGAGTTCTCCCGCTGTTTCGGAGCAACTCGCCAGGTTCTCCCGTTGTTTCAGAGCAACTCGCCAAGTTCTTTCAAAATTTCTCTTGGACGCCGAAAAATACTTAGAAAAACCTTCCGCTGTTTCGGACCATCTTGCTGAGTTCTCCTGCTGTTTTGGAGCAACTCGCCAAGTTCTTCCGCTGTGTCGGAGCAACTCGCCAAGTTCTTCCGAAATTTTTTTTCCGTCTTTCTGTTGAACTTATTGATTTGTTTTTCCGCGTTGCGGATCAACTTGCCGAGTCCTTCCGCAGTTTCGGGCCAACTCGTCGAGTCCGGCCGCCGAAAACACTTAGAAATTTTTTTGAAATTTTTCTTCCCTTCCCCGGACACTTCTGCAACTTCAGGCCAACTTGCCGAGTTCTTCTGCCATTGTGGAACAACTCGCTAAGTTCTTTCATAGTTTCGGTGAACTTATTGATTTCCTACCGCATTGCGGAACAACTTGCTGAGTCCTCCCGCCGTTGCGGACGAACTCACCGAGTTTTTCCGCCAGCTCAGTTTTTTTTGGCAGAAAAGTCATAGATACATAGAAATTTTTTTGATAAATTTTGAAAATTTGAAATTTTTCTTAACAGTCTATGCTGGGCAGGAAGCATACTTTCCTCTGCAAGTTGTGACAGGTAGCCCATGAAGGCCCAATGCTGCAACCAGCAGTTCTGATACCAAAATGTAATGTCCCTCCTATCCTACAAGGCTATGGAGAGGACACTAACAATAATACTAGACATCTAGTCCCATACTTAATCAAATAAGCATTCATATAAATTGTAGATGGAGATATGCAAATGCATAAAATCTTGAAAACACAGCAAAATTTAATTCCATTACACATCCATCATACATTCCATATTTTCATGTCATTCATCAATTAAGTAATATCAAATTAGCAAATGAGAATACTTATCTTAAACCAAGTAGTCCCTGAGAAACCAGCTACGCTTCTGCAACGTTCCACCCAACCGTAGGCCAGTGTGCTCCTCAATCTCTCAGCACCACTGCCACCCCCGAGCTAGGCATGATATCCACAAGGAAAAGGGAAAAGCAGGCTCTCACATAGCCAAAGATACACTAGAATCAGCCAAACCAATCAGCAGTGGGGTTTCTCAGGCTGCTAAGAGATGGACAGAGGTGAATTACTAGGCTAGTGGCTCAACCATTGAGCTATGGATACTTCATTGGGCTCATCAAGCCAAATCTGTCCTCTTCCACTCCTAAATCTCCTGCTCACAGGTTCAAACTAAACAGGGAGGGACATAACAGCCAGAAATGCAAGTGCTGGGCGTTTTTGCAGTAGGATTCCCAACGATGGGATTTCAACCAGTTCAGAAAAACGTGGGAAAGCCCAAAACAAAAATTGGAAAATGGGAAAACAACCCCAGGAGCATAATCATTTTCAGAAAAATGTCCATGGGCATTTCATGGGCAGAAACGGACTCTATAACCCCAGAAAATCGTGGTTCTCTTCTCCTAGCCACTGTGCTAACCAAAAACGAGTTCCCAGGCATGGAAGAATGCAGAGAAATGGTGAAAACGTGAAGGAAAAACCCCAGTTCGCCCCAGGCTACGTGAGAGAGGAAAAAGACCATGGTTCAGAATGGCTTGGGAAGGAAAAACGTGGGTGATTTCTTGCCTTGCAAGCAAAAATTTGAATTCCCAGATTGATGGCTTGCCCATACCCGAAATTGGCTACCATACCTAATCATTCCCAAGGCATTAACTGCCTCAACCAACTCTTGGAAGAATTTAATGATTGGGGCATAAGCCAAAATGGGTAGTTGGGATTTCATGGGTTTTCTCATTGACTCCATTGGGTCAAGGGTTTGGTTATTTTCCCTCCCTATTCCTTGTAAGATCATGCCCCATCTCTTTGTTGCATTGCATAGCTAGTTGTAGGTTTTTCATTAAAATTGCATATCTACATGATGTCCGAATTTACATTGTGCACGGCTAGCACAAGAACCATATGCATCTATTCTAATTGCCGATACATAGAACGATAAATCAATGGTGGGGCCTTGGCCTTGAGCTCCTCACCATGACTAAATAACAATATTTACATCATTTACAATATTAATGCAATAAGTTCAAGATGGGGACATTACAAACGTTAGCCATAAGTTCACGATGGATGATTTTGCAAATTTGACCCCCGTGTGCAAAAACTGCACACTCCCTTACTGAGCAAACCCCTAGTTTCCAAGATGGGCCTACAAGATGACACTTGGGCCATTAGACCGGTGAAAAGGGGCACCCCTAGGACTATTCCGATGTCTTGAATCCAACGGAGTCAACAGTTTGTTGATCCGAGCCACGATCGTAATTCTATGGCTCGTTTCGTCTCACATCCAAAAGGACTTCAAGGACACCTGCTAGGTACCTACCGGGGGTATAGAATTCCAACTGTGCAACAAAAATGGGTTCCAGGGAGTCATACAAGTGCGTCTAGGAAGGTTTCATCCAGGAACGTGTAACATCCCGAAAAATCTACTAAAATTTAAAATTTTTAAAGTAGCATTAATTACTAAAAATGCTGACTGCAAAAATAAAATATTTGTTAACCATTTAACTAATGGCAGTTTAACAAAGTGAAACTTCGTAATTCTTAAACACAAGAAGACAACAGTTCATTTGTAATAAAATATAAATCTATACACAGTATTTAAAATCTTATGCTATACAGTTTTTGCAATAAATATTGACGGTTATGTTTTGAATGTTGATGAAGGGGTTCCTACGAGGTGCCCTGAGGTTTACTTAGCTTTGATAGCTAAAGCATTGAACCTGTTTCCTTTTCGCAAATTCATAGGTAAGGTATTACGACAAATTCAAGTACTTCAAGCAATTCGAAATATGTTTTAGGTAGCCGTCAATGCATTAAGATAGTTATGAGTACTTCTATTCATGAAAGTTAATGATGGTATGGATCTTCAGTTCTTTTTCAGTTTAACAAGTGCTAACCTAGTTATTCATACCATTCACGGAAATAACTCTTATCATTATCTACACTAGACTGTTAATGAATGCATTGAAAAGAAAATACACACTCTACAGGCTCTTAATTTCGTGCTATATTACAAATGTATAAATGTTATGTGGATCCTATTATTGTGTCCAAATGCAATAATAACATATCGAGGATACTTAACATTGTGGGTGCTCCGATTTTTATGTTGATTCATGTTATGGGAACATGAGTTACGTTCTAATTCTAATACCTGCAAGGGTTA
The DNA here is from genome assembly GCA_027924585.1 of Larix kaempferi. Taxonomy (NCBI): domain Eukaryota; kingdom Viridiplantae; phylum Streptophyta; class Pinopsida; order Pinales; family Pinaceae; genus Larix; species Larix kaempferi. Next base: position 5,156,294 of record BSBM01000091.1, on the reverse strand, counting down.
GATAACTTTTATATTCCAAGTGTCAATATATAGTGATTTTCTTACTATCACAAACAAAGTTTGACATATTGCATCCATTATAAAAATGAGGTTACTGATGCATAAAGGTGAAATCATAGAAACCAGAATGATCCTTTGATTTACATTCTTACTATTTAAGATTTTATTGTAATAATGTAATCATATAACATTACTATGTGCAATATAATAGTATATTGATATAGTTAAGGTTAGCAATATCAAATGATGCGACGCTCATGCATTGAGTTCTATTTCTAATGCCAATACCATATGTTACCTATAGTGCAACTACCATATATTACATAAAATGTAAATACCATATATTACACATAAAATTGCGACCTATGCATCGTATAAATTAACTATATGATTATGAACTATACGTTGGGGACGATATCAAATAATGTAATGCAAACCCTAGATGCATTGCTATGCAATAGTTGTGATAACTTTGATAATATGAATTATTAATACTATGTAATTTGCGCCAATGCAGTGTTAATGGGAATTGACAGGTCCTGTACTGCTCTGTAGTCCTTCGAGGGTTGTTGTTAATGTGTCTAAGTTGAACTTTAATGCTCTCATCTACTCCATCAATGGAATGTCTCGTTGGCTTTCCAAGTGGTGGATACCACGTGAAGTCTTGTGCAAAACGTTGATGGTTTTTCCGAGTTGTATGATATTAACTTGATGAATTTCCTCTGAGATGGACTCTGGGTTAAAGGATTTATTAATGAAACCTCGAACGTACCAATGTTTTGAACTCTGTGATGTCCAACTGGCTCGATCACCTACGTTGATATGGATTGTCCTCGGGTTTGGGTCTTGACCTAGCTGCTCATACTACATCTTCACTTGTAATTACTCCTTTGCATTCATTTGGAGAAACTGGACTTAGTGAGAGGCTGACCAATCGTGTCGTTTTAGGGTTTGATACCAGGTTGTTTGAGGACTCCTTCCTCGGGTTCGATGGTGAGATCTTCGGTTAAAAAAAATATTGATGGTTTCAGGTTTCTTTTAATGGAGTTCGAGTGTCGATCACTGGTAGCATTCTTTGTGCACTTTGATAGCAGGTTCTCAGGGTTTTTCTATTGTGTTTAAGGTCTAGTTTTGAACAAGTGGTCTTGGAAAGAGAGTTAATTGTGAAATTGTGGCGTCTAAAAAATTTCTCTGATGCGGTTGTTAGGTGGATCTGAACTTGTTGCTATCGGCGTTCCATCTTCGTGTTCTGAATGCAAAGGTAGTTTGTTCGACTCGGTGGAGAGTTATTCGAAATGTTTAAAGTTGAACTTTATGTATTTTCTAGGTTTTGAATGAGTTTTAACTTCGTGTTGTTACTATGACAGGTAATGTCGTCATTTGGAGGTTTACAATGCTAAAGGCTCAATGGGAAGATGCTAGCTCACTCCACCTGGTAAGCCTCGGTGGTTTAACTCTCTGTAGGTCCTCCTGGGGTAGATTGCTGGTATCTGCTGCTCGTCAAGATTTTGATGCAAGGTTCTGGGCATCGTTTTAGCAAAAATGTAACAAATTTAGATGTAAAGTTTTCAAGACAGAGGATGAATTCCTATGTTGGTTCTGCTATCTGGCCCAACCGTGTTTTGTTTTTAGCGTTTGCTTAAAAGTATCGCTAAGGGATGAAACCCTCTTATGTATAAATGATAATACATTGTTTCGATTTTGAAACTAGTAATGGTGCAGTTTTGTGTTTAAATTATAATGTGGTTTGATGTTATGATTGAAGTATTTAAATAGTTAAAGAATACCCTAAATGGCTTAACCATTCGCTCTGATAGATGTTCAGATTTGCAAATGTTTTGAGTGACGGAAACCTAAGGGAAATGTTTTTGCTTCCTCATTGTAAAATAAAATGATTTTTAAATCGATGGTTTCGTTCTAAAGGAAGGATTAGCGTCTGCATCGATTTTAATTGAATATGAATGAAGGATTTTCGCCGAGAGGATATTAGACCTTGGTTAATAGACCATAAAATAAATGTGATTTCACAAATCTTTGATACTATTTAAAGAAGTAATTACTAGCTCTGTCGTAAAGAATGTTTGTGAAAAGAATGTTAAAGTGTTTAGGGTTTCAATCGTGTGTTTAGAAATGCTTGGCAAAACTGATATAAATTATGTTTATGAGGTTTTGATGATATGTTTTTAAGAGTTTGATCGACTCTTGTTTTCCTATTCAAAATTTTAAATGCTACGATTTTTATTGCATAAATTATTATATAGGAAAAGGAAATAGAAACTGTTGCAAGATTAGAAGAAAGCAACATGGAAAGAAATAAACCCTCATTTAAATCTATGACTGTCAGAATAGAAATGCAATATAATGCTTGATGATGCTATTAACTTGGAAGCTGTTATGATTTCCTAAATATTGTATAACAGAAAGATAATTTCTATACTTAGATATGAAGACTGTTTGTTTTCATGATAAAAATACTTGTTAACAGTAAGGAAAACAATACTGTGTACTTAGGAAATAAATGTTTTTGCAGCTGTTATTTTCAATACAGACTGGTGAAAGAAAATTCAGTGAACCTGAAACATTTAACTGATGAAAATAATGATAAGGGAAAAACATTGAATTATATACAGAATATTAATGGTAGGAAAATCTAGTAAAATACAACAGTATTGGTCTTCTCATTCATCTGGCAATCTTCCTATCAATTTATCTACCTTAATTTCTTCTCTGTACTAGAAGCATGGGGGAAAATGTAGAGAAATATTTTATTCTTTTCATCTTACATAATCATTGCTATACAGAATCCTAATTAGATCAGAAAACTAAAATAATTATATTTGTTTAATAATGCCCTTAACAACAGTAAATCAATAATTTTACATAGAAATTTAAACTACTTAGAATTTAGAAAAGACAAGTAGAACCTGTAAATGAAGATAGGGCCAACAAACACCCAAGGAGGCCTGTTCCTCCCAACCTTATCCAGAAGAAGCAGCCAAAACTACTTGCTTCCTTTGGACCCCCAAGCTTGCTTACTGAACCACTAAGTAGATGGAATCTGTGTAGAAGCAAGGCACTCACTAATATAACTTTTGCACTCAATAGTGTAACTTCTGCACTCAAATATGCTTTCTGTACTTAGCAATATAACTTCTGCACTCAAATATGCCTTTTGCACTCAGCAATATAATTTCTGCACTCAGCAATATAACTTCTGCACTCAAATATGCCTTCTGCACTTAGAAATATAACTTCTGCACTCAGCAGTAAATAGGCAGACTTACACCATGATCAAAAACTCAGCATATCCCCTCATCGAATCTCTTGGGTGCAAGCACAGCAAAACCCCAAGGTAAATTTCCTCGTCAGGAAAAGTGATGAACCTTAGTTCATAATTCGATGGCTCTTATATAGACTGCCTAGGTCTTTAGTGGTTAGTTTTGAATAAATGAGCATCAAGCTCCAGTCCCACCTTCCAGGGCACTATGACCACATTTCAAGGGAGTTGTCCCATACCAACAGCTAGTTAGTTGCATCATGATGCTGCCACTTGTCCATTTCCTTCTACCCCAGATTCCATTCCACCTAGTGGGTCAGTAAACTCTCTTTAAATAGTCCCCTTAGGTGTTTGTCTCCTATTTAATTTATTAAATAATAAAATATTGTGCAATTACAGTCATCCTTGGACATTTGTCCAATATAAAAATTTACAATAAAATTTAACATAATTTTTTCAGCATAAAATTTTTTTCAACGGAAAGGGTATGTTACAGAACGCCAGCCATAAGTGCCTGGTGGATGATTTTGCAAATTTGACCCATGTGTGCAAAAATTGCACACTCCCTTACTGAGCAAAACCTTATTTTCCAAGATGGGCCTACAAGATGACACCTGGGCCATGGGACCAACAAAGAGGGGCAACCCTGGCACTATCCCGATGTCCTAAATCCAATGGAGTTGACGGTTGGTCTATCCAAGCCATGGTATTCATTCTATGGCCCGTTCTGTCTCGCATCCAAAAGGCCTTCAGGGACACCTGTTGCGTACCTCCTGGGGGCATAGAATTCCAACCATGCAACAAAACCGGGTTCTGGGGAGTCTTGCAAGTGTGTCTATGAAGGTTCCAGCAAGGAACACTAGCCATAAGTGGGATGATTTTGCAAATTTGACCCCCGTGTGCAAAAACTGCACACTCCCTTACTGAGCAAAACCCTAGTTTCCAAGATGGGCCTACAAGATGACGCCTGGGGCATGGGACCAACGAAGAGGGGCACCCCTAGCACTATCCCAATGTCTTGAATCCTACGGAGTTGACGGTCTGTTGATCCGAGCCATGATTGTAATTCTATGGCTCATTCCCTCTCACATCCAAAAGGCATTCAGGGACACCTATTGGGTACCTACCCGGGGCATAGAATTCCAACCGTGCAAAAAAATTGGGTTTCGGGGAGTCCTGCAAGTGTGTCTAGGAAGGTTCCATCTAGGAACGCTATCCATAAGTGCCTTGTGGATGATTTTGCAAATTTGACCCCCGTGTGCAAAAATTGCACTCTCCCTTATTGAGCAAAACTCTAGTTTCCAAGATGGGCCTACAAGATGACACCTGGGCCATGGGACCGACGAAAAGGGGCACCCCTAGCACTATCCCGATGTCCTGAATCCAAGGGAATCGACTATTTGTCGATCTGAGCCACGATCGTCATTCTATGGCTCGTTCTGTCTCGCATCCAAAAGGCCTTCAGGGACACCTGCTGGGTACCTACCGGGGGCATAGAATTCCAACCATGCAACAAAACCAGGTTCCGGGGAGTCCTACAAGTGTGTCTAGGAAGGTTCCAGCTGGGAACGCTAGCCATAAGTGCCCGATGGATGATTTTGCAATTTTGACCCCCGTGTGCAAAAATTGCACACTCCCTTAATGAGCAAAACCCCAGTTTCCAAAATGGACCTAAAAGATGACATCTGGGCCATGGGACCGGTAGAGAGGGGCACCCCTAGCACTATCCTGATGCCTTGAATTCAACAGATTCGACGGTTTTTCGATCCGAACCAGGGTCATCATTCTATGGCTCATTCTGTCTCGCATCCAAAATTCCTTCAGGGACACCTGCTGGGTACCTATCGGGGGCATAGAATTCCAACCATGCAACAAAACCGGGTACCGGGGAGTCCTGCAAGTGTGTCGAGGAAGGTTCCAATCGGGAACACTAGCCATAAGTGCCCAGTGGATGATTTTTCAAAGTTGACCCCCGTGTGCAAAAATTGCACACTCTCTTACTGAATATCTGGTACATTGATGCTTTAAGTGATGAACTCTTTCCTTTATGGCATTATAGGGATGCTTACCTTGCATTTAACGATGGCATTAATTAGTTAATGGATTCCTTTTTCAGAGCATATAGAAAAACCTTGTCACATTACAAAATCCTTGAAACATCATATAAATTAATAGGGGAGGCTTCCAATATGGTCTCAATTTACGAGAAGCTTCCACGTAGCAATAATTTATACTCCATATAAAGTGAATATTATTACTTGTTTTAAAATTTGTTTCCCTCCCTTAACTCCATTTTGTAGATCTGTGTTGGCTATTGTTTGGAGGGAGTTATCCCACCCAATTCCGTGGCCATTTTCCATTAGATTGTGTGAAAAAAATACAGCATTTATTGACCTCAACCTAGCTCATTTTACCTCTTCCTAGTTCAAAGGCGCTCAAACACCATGACAGAATCCCTCTCATAGGAGTATTTGGAATTCAAGTTGAATATGGACACCATGATCAAGTCTTGGGCATCTAGGTTTCTAGGTTTTTGGGTGATGAAATTAGGTATCTAACAATTATATTTGTGTAGATGATGGATGAGAATCTTATGGTGAAAAATGGGATGGTGATGGTGATAACATGGGTAGGAAGAGCACGGTGGTGATGTTCATGGTGTCATGGTGATGGCGACAATGACCATGGGGATATTGATAATGAGCATGAAGATGGTGATGGTGCTAGTGAGCATGAAAATGGGCACGAGGATGCATATATTATGGTTTACTTAGATGGGATAAAAAAACAAAGAAAATAAATCCATGATGAAACTTGTGCAATTTATCAAGTTGTACCAAGTCTATGCAATTTATCAATCTATCAAGCTATCAATGTATGGTTGCAATAGTCAAAATATTAATGTCAATACTCAATGAGACCACGAAACAAAATCATAGCATACATGTACACCACATACCTATAACAAAATACACAATAAAACATGAAAACCACATACCATATTACCTACCTATGGTTAGTCGACTAGACCATCAGGATCACCTCGAATACCAATGGTTTCCTTTAACCTCCCGTGCTCGGAGTAAGGCAATAAGTATCGTGCCTTTGATGAGTTCTTCCTTGGCATTGTTTACAGCTGGAGGTTTGTGTCAATAACTAAGTTTGTATAATGGTATACAATCTCACCTGGTCTATAATCTTCATATGTATACCCTTTTCTATTTGCTGAGCGGGAAACCTGGTTCAAATATTCTCCCTTTATAATCATCGACCCAATCAGAAAATCATTGGCCTCAGAGTCCCATAATGGGACATTTAGAGTTTGCTTCCCCTCTAAGCAACGTGCCAGCCAATAGTCAGTGCGCCATGCATTGCGTCTCGGGGAAACCACTGCGTATATGTGCCCTGGATAAAATATAGTTCCAACGTTTCAATCAACTAATTAGACACAACTAGTTGTCAAGAATATCAAAAATATACACAGCTAATTAGACACAACTAGTTGTCAAAAATATAAAAATATTAATCGAACCTGGTTGTACGAGATATGATATGTGGTCATAGTATGGTGAAATACTTGATTGGTCCTCCTCCAATTGGGATAATTCTATAGCTATCCATTGACCAATGGGGAGTGATACACGGTCCCAGCTATCAACCCAATCCATGGATTCAAATTCGTCCCATTCACCACTACTGCATGGAGAACAAAAACATGACAGTTTCCTTGTCCACATTTCAAGTATATCATTGTCCGACGTTCTAACTGAATGAAATGCATGAGTTCCTTGGATGGTCTTGCACTCATATAACTGTGATCGATCTACATCCACCACCTCCCAAAAATATCTATGTACATGTGCTTTCCTAGTTGAGTGATCTTCCTTCCTTCTTGCTCCCTCCCCCATGACTGAAGCACGCCATTCAATGATGGTTTTTGCATCTCGGATGATAGGTCCATCTGTGAAATTCATTTCTTGCCTGCGTAATGCAGTCTTTATGCACGCACCTGCTCCATAATGTTAAGCTTTTCCATGTCCGGTCTCAAAGTAGTTATAAATATGTGGCACCTTGTGCCTTTTGTGGAGCATACACAACCATTGGAAGACATGGCCATTTTTGAATTTCCCTGCACAACCGTTAGACCAAATCCAATGTTGTTCCATCCATATACTGTTATCCTTCAAGTGATTGTAGAACATTTGAAAGTTGTGTTGTACAAAATCCAAGTCGTGACACCTGTCATCACTTATGTAGAAGTGATACTCCTTCAATATAACCCTGTTGTCTTCAGTACTATCTGCCCCATGTCTATAGGTGATATGGACCATTAGGCTGACCTGGTATGAGTGATAGTATTGACTCTGAATCTCATTTTGTGGTTGAAGAGTGTAGTTTTCCACAAAATCGACCACTAATAGGATAGACCCAATAGGAAATGTATCCCTGCACGTTCTAAATGGCTCATCTTGCCAACGAGCCACATGCACATGCTTTACATACTGTTGTCTCTTTTCAAAGAATTCCCCCATGAAGTCGCAAACCCGTACCTGGTAGATCAACAATAAAGACATATATCAATAGATTGTTACATATGAAATTGCAATCTGAAGAAAAAATAGTATCCAATAGCTCATTACCAACCTAAGAAGTGACCAATTGTATTTTTTTTCTTTCGTTCCCTCCATCAATATCATACGTGACATATTTGAATGATTGCAAGTTCACCTCCTGCCTCCCAAGTTCATGCTCATCAATCACATGTATGCATTTTTCCAATAATGCGAATCCACCACACCCTGGGCATGTCCCATCTATGTAAGTTTTTTGATAAAATGTGCAATCATTTGGCCTGCTACACAAAATGCTATGAATAAAGTCTCTAGATGGAATCGGTGGAAATGTAGCTGAGCATTCCTGCACAAGAGTGTTATGCAATACATGAAAAATATATGTATATGTGTCATAATAGTAACCATACTCAATGTGGTATCGACAACAACATGTGTTACGAATTGTGTTTATTTTAACATACCATGGTTTTCATTTTTCAAAGGATCTTTGGCCCAAGTCAAGTTCGTTATGTTCATTCCTAAATCTCTCATATAATTCTGTTTGTGTCATATCAAGAAAATGTTTAATGTGTGGTTCATGATCCTTTGAACCCCTTCTCAATTTTAATACATCTTTTTGGTTGGAAGAAGGTCTAGTGTTTTCATGCCAAAATGATTGCACTAATCCCTTTACCGCATCAATGAGCTTCATATCAAAGCGTGGCAACCTTCCAATGAAGGCCCAAACATCTGTTTGATCGATTTCAAGTTGTTCTCTTCTAACACAATACCTACGAAGTGTCTTACATTCAAATTAATAATTTTGGATGTAGGTTTAAGAAAACAAAGTGTGCTAGTGATTTTGTTCATGATTGATTGAGACAACACATGACGAGCCGCATTGCAATCCTTCGAGAGAGATTTATTTCCAATTGTACTAAATGCATCTTCTAAACTTTTAACA